>OZ025302.1:42385216-44785216 GCA_964019185.1 Maratus speculifer
AAAAATATATTTAAAAGCTATAACAAAATACATTTTAGAGCCTCTTCTGCTTCAATCTTTGTTTTGAAATATTTCACTCAATTTTATAATAAATTTATTTTTCACATAAAGCGAAATTAATTTTTTCTGTGACAGATAATTCCAATTTAACTTAAAAATGCTACAAGGTATGATTGATAAACAATTTTTAAATGTTTATGATGTCGTTTTCCTGCCTGTCTGGCCATGGAACTATTAAGAGAGAGTAACAGTCATATCCCTTACTGGAGCTTCAACTATAATCGATTTTGCAGAGGTTCATCACTGCCTGGGCAAAATTACACCAGTAAGTTTTAATAAAAATTTATCTTTAGTCAAACGCTTTATTAATGGGACATTTCAGTCTAAAATAATGGCAGAAACTGATACAAGTTTTTAGTGCTGTCAGTTTAAATTAGCTATAGTAGTTCCACAGTATTGTGAAAACCAAGGCAACCTCCGTGTCACAGAAAAGATTATAATACCTGGGCAAAGTGGCACCAGAAATAGAAAATTTAGAAATGATATCACCAGTGAGTGTTTACAGTTTAGGTTTGATTTTTCAGTCTTATTTTTCTATTACTATTATTATCTGACAACAAATTTATTACAAACTGAAGACTTGCAGTTTTAAAAGTTTCCTTACCAATTAATGCCTGAATTATTTTCTTCGTTAAAATTCAATTTTTGCATTTTCCCACCACTTTTAAAGCAATAATAACTTTCATCTTAATTTATCGAGGACTTTGTCCCGAGAGGGAAAGTATTTATTATTTATCCTCCCTTTTTTATTTGTGTGAAATGCTCTTACTTGAATATTTTAAAACTGTCCCATAAATGGGACGCTAAGCACTAATGGGTTAAGTAAATACTGGGCATAATGATTAGTGGGTAATTAATAAAATAATGAGCGGTTTTTGTAACTATTTTACTCCACCAGACCTTATCAGTGACATAGGATAAAATGCTTTTTATAATGCAATATTGCTTCATATTTTAAAAAGGCAAATACTTTCTTCTGAAGGGCTACCTTTTAGTTTATAATAATAAAATAATTGCATAAAATCAAATTCTCTATTTTCTCTACCCCGACCTACTAATTGAAAAAAAAAATCCTTGCTTAATATAAATATACAGAAATTTTTTTAATCTTTTAGAAGAAATTCAAGCCTCTCCCCGAAATTAAAATAAGTGACCTATAAGTTAGACATTATTAGTGACATAGGGTAAAATTAATTGCTTCATAATGCAATGTTATATCATCTTTTAAAACGGTAAATACGTTATTCTGAGGAGATACCTTTTAATATATAATAATAAAATAATTGCTTAAAACCAAAAGCACTCTTTCTCATTTTTTCCGTATTCCGTCCTGCTAAGTGAAAAAAAAATCCTTGCTTAATATAAATATATAGAAATTTTTAAAAGCTTTTAGAACAAATTTAGTCTCTCCCGGGAATCAATAGCTTTCTCAAAGTGCTAATTTTGAAAATATTGAAAATACCTTCTTTTTTTTCATAATACCAAAGAGGAAATTATTTGATAGGAAATTTTAGGAGCAAGAAGGGGAAGATAATGGTGAATTTAGCATTCTGTGAGACGATAAATACATTATAGATATTTAAAAGTATTAAATTTTGGAATGCAGATTAAAGTGCTTTGAAGTATAAAGGTACTTTGATGCTTCCGCACTTTAATTTAAAGTTCAATGATTAAAAAATATATTTAAAAGCTGTAACAAAATACAATTTTGAGTCTCTTCTGATGCAACGTATGTTTTGAACAATTCCACATAATTTTGTAGTAAATTTGTGTTCAACATGAAATATTTTTTTTTCTGTGGCAGATTATTTTAGTTTAATTTAAAAATGCTACAAGGTATGATGGATCACCATTTTTTAAGTGTTTATGATGTCGTTTTGCTGTCTGTCTGTCCTATGAAACTATTAATAAAGATGAACAGACGTATCTCCAAATTACCGAAGCTTCAGCTGTAACCGCTTTTGCAGGGGATCATCACCGCTAGTTAAAAATTCCACCAGTAAATTTTAATAGAAATCTTATCTCTATTCAAACGCTTTATTACTGTGACATTTCAGTCAAAAATAAAGGCAAAAACGATATTAATTTTTAGTACTGCCAGTCTTTCTTAGCTGTAGCAGCTCCGCTATATTGTGACAACCAATGCAATTTTGGTGTCAGAGAGAAGATTATAATACCTGGGCAAAGTGGCACCAGTAAAAAGAAATAGAAAAATTTGATCGTATTGATGAGAAAACTTTGAAATGTATAATGGTGTTCAAATCTTTCATAAAATGAAATTTCATATCTAAGATTACCGGTGAAATTTTTCACCGGCAGTAACCAGAAATTAAATCTACTATTAAAATACTATTAAAAAACTGGCCGCCATCTTGTGACAACCTCTTTAGTTACTTCACTCGCAGCTGCTTGTCTCCTCCTCTTTATTCATAATTCCATAGTACATATACTATTTACAATATATGTCCCGAACAACCCATGAAACGTTCAGTTTCGAAGTTTTTTATTTTTAGTCGTCGAACGCCTGAATTCACTCCTCTGTAAAAGTAGCTTAGATCAACAGCCTTTGTTCTCACAAGTAGATGTTAGCTCAAAAAGTCTCCTAAGACCAGTGCCGTGCGAAAATAGGGGAGTGGCGAAAGGTCGCTCCAGGCATTGAAATTTAGGAGGCGCCGAATTTATACTACCAACATTATTTTCCGGGAGTTTATCGTCAAGTTAGGGAAAAGAGAGCAGCAAGTCGAAACTTCGCCCTGGGCGCGCTTTTCTCTTCGCACGCCCCTGCCTGAGACATTCTAGGAGTCATTTAAGACTCCGCAATAATCACGGAAAAAGACCCGGATGTTAATGTTAAGCCTATGGGAACGTTCTTTTCAAATATCTCGCTCAAATTTCAATATTTTGATGTGACTTTTTTTGTATAGGATAGCTGAGGATGATCTATATCCGGGCTAGTTTTTACTTTTTCGATTTTGGTTTCAGATTTTTGTAAAAAAATGGAAAAAAACTTTAACTTTCAATACCGGTTAATACCGGTTCTGAAATTGAAACATAATATAAAAAATTATGCAATCAAAATCGAAAAATAAAAACTAGCCCGGTTGTAAATCATCCCCAGCTATCCTTTTCCAAAAAAAAATTGTAAAAGTATTAAAATTTGAGCAAGATATTTGAAAAAATGCCCCCATAGACTTAACATTATCATCCGGGACTTTTTCAGTGATTAGTGTGGAGCCTCAATACCCTTCTTAACAAATTCTGTGCCATCCATGTTATCCAGGTGAGATCCTTGCAAAATGTGTCAGAAGCAATAATGTTTTAACTCTTGAGAGTACATCTGTACTAAACGCTTCGTGATAAAACCTGTTCTATACACTCCAGAAGCTTGATAACTGTTTGCTTTGCAACATTTTTACCATATATAACATATAACATATACTTTTTTTTCATAGCACCGAACTCCAGAAAGGTCCCGGGTTCGATGCTCGACAACACTAAACACCCACTGAGTGTATGCAATGCAAGCGTTCGTTAAACAAAGAGGTTCTGAAAGTCATTTAATCGATCGTAGTAGTTACAATGGGTATTGATTCTAGAGAAACATTAACTCCCCTTCAGAGACACATCAAAATTGAGGAAGTGGAGATGTTTGGGGATTTTGCCATCTGTTAAGGAATTGGCGAACATCCTCTGCTGCAGAAGTCTGACTTCCAGCCCCCTGGGTGCAGTTCAATCGAAACTCTAACACCATTCTTGGCCTTCGGGCACACATCAACAACAAACAACATATATCGTATGTTATATATAGAGTACACTAATTGTATAAATACAAATATTGTGTCTATTTTTGATAAATAAGGATGTGTGGTACATCCATCTACTGGGAATTTGCCGTACATCCTCTGCTGCAGAAATCTGACTTCCAAGCCCCTGGGCGCAGTTCAATGGAAGCTTCAGCACCCCTCTTGTTCTTTGGGTGGGTACACGTCAACCAACAAACAACATATATTTTATATTATATACAAAGTTCACAAATTGTATAAATACAAATATTGTGTCTATTTTTGAGAAATAACTTAAAATATAAAGCGTAAATGTAACTTGCGTAGGTGGAACTGCAAGTGTAAAAATTTATCACAAATTTGCCAAGCCGTTTAGCAAGGCACTTAAATATTAAAAAGAATCATTTTAAATATAGTTTGCATTATTCAGATGTATATGTATGTAAAAAAATAAAAGGGAAAGAGGGTGTTTTGCTGTTTATACCGTATTTACTACCTATGAATAAAACATTTATGTGGCAATTAGAACTCTTTAGAACATTTATAATTCAGTTTTTTACAGCAATTAAATAAATACTTAAGGTGCTTATTTTCAGGAGGAAATTACTTTTTTCCCCTTTTTACATTATCAAAACATGAAATATTTAATGGACATTTTCAGCTATAAAACAGAGACAGCGAATAATTAATGTGTGTCTAAATGTCGCTAAATACTTTATAAATATTTAAAAATATAGGATCTTAGAAGATATATATTTAAGCCCTTTGAAGTAAGGATAACTATTAAGACTATATATTTAATCACGGCAATTGAAGGCGCTAAAAGAAATAAGTTCTAAATGAATTTCAAATCTTATGAAAATTTAAATGCATTTCTAAAGAAATGTTTGCAAAGTTCTTGACAAGTTTGTTATTTTTTTAACTATTTGGAAAATAGTTGTTGTCCTCCGTAAAGAATTGAAGTATATTTGAATTGGTTGAATTTTGCGACTTATTCATTTTCTGATGGGTCCATGCTTAATGTCTAGAAAGAGAATACTTCTGTTGCCACGATGACAAAAAAAGTATTAAAAATTACAAAAGAATTAATATCTCAAAAACAAATTTAGATACAGGTTTCAAACAAGTTGCGTTTAAAAGACAACTTTTTTTCTTTATACGACAGTGTAAAAACTCATATTGTGCGATATTAAGAAGTATAAAAATTCACAGTACCGAAAATTGTTAAACTGAAATTTCATTTAATTTTTGTTTATGATTCGTTTAGGAATATTAACGTGACTCTAAATGTCCATGTATATTAATAGGACTCTGTTCTTACGTAACCTACGTTAGGATCATCCTAAAAATGATGTTATTGTTGATTTTTTAAATGTAGAAATCATTTATAAGTGTAAAATTATAGTATTTGAAAATATTATTTTCCAAATAACCTTTATAATTTGTTAAATTACATTTTTTAGCTCACAGGCTATCATAGCCTGAGAGCTTATGTGCCCGTCCGTTCTGTATGTACGTGCGTAACGCGATAACTCATGATAAAAATATCCGATCCACATAAAATTTTGTATATAAGTATATCCCGATAAGGCCCTTCCCTGATTAGTTTTTGGAGTTCATTAGATATGTATAACAGGAGGAACGAGGGGTCGTGCAACTCCCTTTAATTGATATAAATGGGTTTTTCATGCAGAATTATCTGTTTTAGATATAGGATCATTCTGGTTGGGCGCCTCCGTAATTGGTATTAGGTTTTCATTGAATAAGTATATACAGGGAGAACGGGGGTTCTAATGCCCTTCCCTTTAATTTATATAAATGGGTTTTTCATGCAGAATTATCAGATTTCGTTCAAATCTCTAAATAGTTTTGGAAGTTTAACGGTTGAGTATAAAAAAGGGGGATAACTCCTCTTAAATTATATAAATGGGTTTTTATTAAGAATTTTCCACTTTGCTCTTAATTTTGGATATTGATTTTTTATATGATTTTTATATGATGTCCCTGATTAGTTTAATGGGTTCAAAATTAAGTATAAAAGGGGAAAGGGAAGTTATTTCCCATCCTTTAATTTTTTTTTTCCGAACGGAATTAACCCTTGAAAATATAAGGTTGTAATGTGAAATTAGTATGCGTAGCCTTTGAGCTCAATGCCATCAGTTTACCTGGGCAGTATTCTTTTTATTAAAATTATTATTGCTATTTTTTCAATGGATAATTATCATTAGATATAGATAATTTCATTAGATATTAGTGTTTTTATATTATTAGATATATAAGTACATTTGTTTAATCAAGCCAATTGAGAGAACACATATTATATAAGACAGAAATATGGGTACTTACGTATTAACGCCACCGCAAGAGAAGTTGCGCTAATGAACCAGTTAAGAGCAATCTTGTTGTTCACATTCGCATGCAGTTAGTTTTTGGATTTCTTGTTGTCTTGTTGTTTGCTGATTTTTGATGCCGTTTTTTAATGCTACGAAATTGCGTAACTGGGATTTATCTGAAAGGGAGAGAGACATAGGGGTACAGCGAGACATCATTGTGAATCTTATTTATCTCAGCTCATATGGCGACAGCATCAGGTGAAAGAAAAAAGAGACAGTTTTGAATCTATGTTAAACTTTGTACCGACCAATTTTCCATCAAAATCCGATTGACTACTTTGCTTTTTAAAAAAAGCGTTTTGATTTTAAATAAATTGTCATATTTTATGATTTGTTGCAAATATTTTAGGTATAGATTGGCGGTACTTAAAAACCGCCAAAACTGTAGCTGTAGTGGCGTTTATACGTAAGTACCGAAAAACGCAAACCCCTTAAAAAATGTAATTCGTAAGATTAATTGACGAATGTAAATGAAAACATGACTAAACTTTATTTCTTCGCGACTTTTACTGTCAATGGCGGTAACGTTCATTAAATAATTATATCTGATAATGTATACTATAATGTAAATTAGTATTGGGTCAGGATGAGTAATTATTATTACTTTGTACATTTTCAACATTGTTTTTTTATACTTCTTCCTATTTAAAAAAGTGATATTTTTGGTATATAAGAAGTAAATTTGCCCTTTTAACCCATTGAGGGACGCCATTTGCAGTCTGCAAACAGTGAATTATAATGCTTAAATTTCCAAGTGGCACCAGTAATTTTTTAGTGCAACTTTAATCGCATAATATACGCGTGCAAACGGTTCTGATTATTTACAACTAAATTTGTTCGTAAATCGAAGTGGGAATTAATTTTTTCAACAGCTTTGGTGAACAAATGTCTTGCCCCTGAGAGGGTAAAAGATTTAATTAAAAAAGTTTTAATTCTCACAGTTTCCTTTTAAAAGTTTCAATTCTCACAGTTCTTTTTTCATAAGTTAAATGGGTGTTATAATTATCCCATCAAAATGTCACAACCACAAATGTTTGGGGAAATTCAGACTACTAGTGGGAAAATTACGATCGCTGCATTTTCAATTTATACTCCCCGATAGACTTTATTTGGGGTGATTATGACCGATCTCCAAAGTGACAGATCCATTTATAAAATATTTTGGTAGACATTGTTTTAAATTGCTCTTCGGATATCAGAAATGTTTCAGACTAGTGATAAAGAATTTCTAAAATGGAAAATACATTAGGAAATCAATATCCAAGCATAAAACAAAATTTTACCGTACACAGTTTTCTCCAATATACAGATGGTCCAATTACCCCCAGGTCATAATTACCAATGGAGTTATGAATAAAGGGGAGGAGACATATAATGCAATGTCCAGCAGTTGCAAATGAAGTAACTGAATATCAAAAGATAGCGGCTCGTTCTTTTATTAACCAGACCAATAGTTTCTGATACCAGTATCCTTGAATAGAAAATTTTGTCTAATTTAAGTGCCTTATGGATCGGAAATTTCACTCAGTAATGTGGTAAAACATTTCTATTACTTTTTACTGTTGTTAGTTTGACCAAGAATTATAACCTTTTCATTGATACAAACAGTAAGTTGTCATGGTTGTTACAATATGTAACCGCTGAAGTAAATTTCCACCAGTAAAAAAATATTTTTTATCTTTATTTTTTATCATTATTTTTTATTGAAATTTTTTACTAATAAGTCGTTTAAAGATATATTTTCTGCTTAACTTTGCTGGTGGAAGTTTTTCGCGGTAGTAAAAATGCCTCGAAAGCGGCTACAGTTGAAGCTTCACTATTTTACAGGTATGTCAGCTACTCTTTCTTAATTGTTCCATGTATTTACTCCACCTGAACCTAATTCTATCATTACAAAATTGAGCATATTTTTGATAAATGACATAAAACATAAGCCAGTGTGTGGAGTTACACACACACAAAAAAAACACGAATTAATCATAGCCTTTTAGTAGAGTGCTAAAATTCTAACAAAGGCATTATAAATATAGTATGCATTGTTCAGATATGTAAATCAATAAAAAGAAAGAAAAAATTGCCTTACTCTTTTCTTTTTATTATATAAACTATAAAGTAATAAAAACTTACTTAACTATTAGGAATTCTGTTAAATATTTTTAATAAATTTAGTCTTTTACAGTGATTAAATATATTTTAAAGGTATTAATTTTCATGTAGAAAGTATTTTATTTTCATCTTTTCACATTATAGTGAAATAAAATATTTAAAGGAAATTTTTAATTAAAAAAAGAGAGATAACGAAGCATCTAACAGTGTCTAAGTGTCGTTAAACGCTTTTTAAGATCTTAGAGAATAGGTTTACGGCCATTGGATTAAGGATGTTTTTTAAGCCTAGATATTTACTCACTTTAGTTACTCACTTGATATGCCGACGATACTTATAAGTACCATTAAAATTATTTATTATAAAATTATGATGATTATTGATACTTATGATTATTGTTATTATTGTTTTGTTTTTTAAATATAGAAATCATTTATAAGTTTACATTTATAGTCTTTGAAATTATTATTTTCCAAATAGTCGTTGCAATTTGTTTAATTAATTTTTTTACTTTTGATATTTACTATTATTTAAGGTCTAATTTGTGACGTAAAACCCCATTATTTATGCATGAGGTAAACAAAATGAAATATCTTTATTACAAAATATTCGTTTCTGCTATCAACATATTATTTAGATATCTAGAAAATAATTAAATCTTAATAAGAAAAGAAAAATAGACTCTGAATATGTTTAAGTTACAAAAATGCTTAAAAAAATGTTTTTCATTAAACATTACAATAAACGAATTTAAATGCTTTTGAAAAAATTAATTAGAAAATCTAATTTTAATTCATTTCAAGCTTAATGAAATATCTTAGCGGGAATTCCATTATTACCTCGCAGCTGTCTCGAACAATTCAATTAAAATTTCCCGTATGTTTTAACAATAGCTCGAAAATGAAGTTTAACGAAAATACTAAACTAATTGAGTTTTTGTCATTAATACAGTAAATACACAGACATTTTTTGAATCAATTTGCAAAATGGATTTTAATAGTTACAATAATATTTTACACTTAATTTATGGATTTTTATAAATAAAAGAAATATTTAACTCTTTGTCTATCGCATTATGAATTCATGAAAATTTTACATACTAAAGCATTTTACGCAAATTGTTTAAACTAAATTAATAATCATTTAATAAATATTTGAAGAATTTTAGAAGGATTGAAGGATTAAGAAGGATTAATTAAATTTGAATTTACAGGGATTTTGTGCAATTGTTATAACCCCACTCAAATCTTTTATTTTTAATCATTTTCTTAGTATTCCGTAGAATTATAAAATGTATAAATATGATGTTCTTGTAATAAAAATATAAAAATATTTCCGCATTGAAAAATACCCAACCCCCTCCCTCAGAGCCAAGAAAGCTGAAAAAATGTAAAGGCAAAAGAAATGTCCTTTTAAAAATATTTTTGTATGTATAACCAATAATGCTTTTGGAACAAGATAGTAATGTATCTGTAACTCATTCTAAACAGTATTACAACTAACTGACGTATTAAAAGAATTTTATAATAAGTTATTTTAATGGTACTTATAAGTACTATAGGTAGATAAAGAGTTAAAAAAATATAAATGAATTATCTTTATCATAAAATCTTTGTTTGTTCTACCAACATATTATTTAGATATCCAGAAAATAATTAAACCTTAATAAGAAAAGGAAATAGACTCTGAATACCTTTAAGTTACAAAAAATACTTAAAAAAAAACGTTTTCTTTAAACATTACAATGAAAGAATTTAAATGCTTTTGAGAAAATTAATTAGAAAACATAATCTTAATTCATTTCGAGCTTAATTAAATATCTTAGCAGAAATTCTATTGTTACCTTGAAGCTGTCTCGAAAAATTCAATAATAATTTCTCGTATGTTTTAACAATCGGTCGAAAATGAAGTTTGAAGACAATACAAAACTAATTGAGTTTTTGTCATTAATACAGTAAATACATAGACATTTTTTTAATCAATTTGCAAAAGAGATTTTAATAGTAATAATTATATTTTACACTTAATTTGTGGATTTTTATAAATAAAATAAATATTTAAAAAATACAAAAAGGAAAAAAGTTTTCTATATCACTTATATACACGCACACGTAGATGCGTATGGGGAAGGAATGAGAGGGGGGGGGGCGGATCACAAAATTTCAATAAAGGGCTAATATTTTTTATTGCTACGACGTCCAGTTTTTAAAAACAAAAATCGTGGTGCGAATAGGAAATAAAAAAATTTGCATGTAATTGGTTTGTATTTATGTCGGCCAATTATCTACAAGCGGGATATAGGCCTTAAAAGGGGGGAGGTATGCCCTTCGTGGGTGGGGGGTCTTTCTGAAAGAACCGTATTTACGCAAGGAAATCCAAGGTTCAAAGATAACCACGGAAAACTCCGAACAGTTAGGCGACGGCCGCGACAGGGTTAGAATCCAGCACTTGCCGTCAACAAGTTTTGGAGGTAGAACCTCTCGGTCACACGTACGGCACGTGTAATTGAAATTTTGTCACATCCCCACGTAAATCGTTGGTACCATGTTAAAATATCCAATACGGAAAAATTATTGCCAGGGTGTTACAACAGTGTTAGTTAAATTAAGGTTTTCATAAAAACAGTCCCAAATTGTACAAAATTTTTTGCTTATAATTTGCAGCTCTTAATTTTTTTTTTCTCCAGAAAATAAGACAAACAAGATTTCACTCAATCCCTGTAATCAGAATTAAATGAAAAGAATACTGCCCAGTTAAACTGATGGCATTGAGCTCACAGGCTACGCACACTAATTGTACATTACACCCTTATATTTTCAAGGGTTTATTCCGTTCGAAAAAAAAAATAAGAAGGGGAAACAGCTCGCCCGTTTCCCCTTTTTTATACTTAATCATTGAACCTCCTAAACTATCAAGGACATGCTTTATCATATAAAAAATTTACATCCAAAATTCAGAGCAAACCGGATAATTCTTAATAAAAACCCATTTAGCATATGTATAATTTAAGAGGAGTTATCCCCCTCTTTTATACTTAACCATTAAATATCCAAAACTATTCTGAGATTTGAACGAAATCTGACAATTCTGCTTGACATACTCATTTATATAAATTAAGGGGAAAGGCACCCCCGTATCCCCTGTTTATACTTATTCAATGAACACCTAATAACAGTCACGGAATCGCCTCATCAGAATGATCCTATATCTAAATTTTGAACGAAAACTTAATTCTGCATGAAAAACCCATTTATATCAATTAAGGGGAGGGGAATGAGCCTCCGTTTCCCCTCTTATACATATTGAATGAACTCCAAAAACTAATCAGGGAAGCGCCTTGTCAGGATATACCTGTATACAAAATTTCAAGTGGATCGGATATTTTTATCCTGAGTTATCGCGTTACGCACGTACATGCATACAGAACGGGCGGGCACATAAGCTCTCAGGCTATGATAGCCTGTGAGCTAAAATAATATAATAATGAATGAAAAATGAGTAGATTTACTGAATAATATTTGATTACTCATGTGTGAATACTATCAAGATATAATGTGGATAATGTGTTAGCGAAATGTATAAAGCAACGTTTGAGAAAGTCTCAAAAAACATTGTTTGATAATTCTGAAAATTATCATCGATAGAATAAGCTCAAAATCTGCTATTCCCCCCAAAAAAACAGAAAGAGTTGTAACCAAACATAGTGCGTGCAATACTGAGTATTCTATATTGAGACTAATCAATGAATGTATGGATACAGCCCCGCATTTTTTTGCTTCGTTTTGGGAAAAAGAATTTTTTAGCTTATTTTATCGACGATCATTTTAAGAATTTTTAAACTTTATATTTGGGACTTTCATAAAAGTTCTTCGATACATTTGGCTAACACAGTTTGTAAATTATACTTTGATTGTATTCAGGCATGCGCCGTGTAATGTTATTAAGTAAACTTACTCATTTTTCGTATAATTTTCATTCTGATTATAGGTATTGTGTACAATATTGTTTTTCATATTTTCTGAAACGAACACATTTTTATATTAAAAACTTTGCTAGTACAAGGGAAAAACGTGAGGAAATTTAGGACTGTTTCTACACAATTTCTGTACGAGTGTACATGCTATTCTCATAGAAATGAAAACACTTTATAACAATTTGCTTAATCATAATTTACAGTTTCAACGATGTTGATACATTAGTTTTCTCTTGACATATCATTCGCTTACTTTTGTATTATTTCTGTAGAATAATAAGTTATTAGAAAACTTTAAATAAGCAGCAGAATATAAAATTGGAAAGTTGGTGTCACTTAGGCACAAGTTTCAAATTTTATTGTATAATTATTATTCGCGTTAAATTTGATTAATAATTATTTCCAATTTTTAGGGTTTCCTTTGTCTGACGAAACCCTATTCGTCTCTCTCCTCTGTTTGTCTGTGTGTCACAGACTCCGTACACAAAAAATATATAAGATAGAGAGTTCAAATTTTGTGTTACTTGCAGTTGAATACCTCTTGTCATGCATCAAATCATAAAAGTTTGAAAAAGACTATTATTTTAATTTAAATATTATTTTTTAATATAATCAGTTCACCTTTTTTCTAATTGTTGCATTCAAGTTTAATAGATATAAAAATTATTATCTATGAAACATAAATTAATGGATTAATTAAATCACGTGAAAAATGCACTTGTTTGTTTTTATTTCATCATATTAAATCCTATTTATCATCTGTTTTGACACGCGAAGTGAAAATTTCGTAAACATATATATTTTTTATTTATTAAATTCATATTCAATTAAATTACTAATAAAATTTTCAGTATTTTTAGTATTCATTTAAATTTGCATTGCCATTTATGCAAGGAATGATTAATTTTCTATTGACAATTTTCGTTTGTTAATTTAATCATAAAATATTTCGAAAAAGATATTAAACGAAATCCTCTGTGCGATCTGCGATCACACTCACTCATTTGTTGTTGTTGTTGTTGTTTTTCTCTTTAAACTTGGTTGTTATTATTATTATTATTTATAATTTCCGCAATTTATTATTTTGCAAATACTGCGGAAATTAATTAGTATAACGCAAGAGAAAAAAAACCTGTTATTTTAAAAATTCATAAAATTAATTACTTAAGACATTATCTGGAAAATAAATTTAATTTACTAAATGCAAAATGTCTGATTTAAACAAGCGTAAAATTAAAAGTTTATTTTTTTTTTTTCAGTTTTCTATTTAATTTTTCTCAAACCAATTTATTTTTTAGCACGTGAGGTAAATAAATAATCAAATACGTTCTCCAAGGAATATTTCTGTTTCCATTTATTATTTAGCTCAATGCGGTTTTCGTAAAATAAAGTAACATATTTTTTAGAACGTAGAAAGTTTTTAAAAAATTTTATTGCTTCTATTTTTATTGTGAATTAAAAACATATAAAATAAATTCATTCGTGATAAACTGATTTATTCAATATATGTATCGAGAAATTTGTAACTTTTTTTTTCACATTACACAAACATTCACTCATATATTACAAAATTGTCATGTATTACAAAATTTCTTTCTTTCTTTCAAAGTTGATTAACTCATTTCCTATTATTTAATAATATATATCATTGATATTATTAAATTCTTCATAAATGAATTACTATTTTACTCAATTTAATTAGATAAAAAGAATTCTTAGTTTATTCCTATAGTGTATCATCATTTTTTACCATTTCTATAATTTATTGTGAATTCGAATGTTCTAAAGAGTGCCATTTATTATTTTTTTCACTTATTTTATTTCAAGACTTTAGCGCGCTGGGATATTTTTTCATTATTCAAAAGCCTTCATCTTCCAAAATGACAGAACTGTTTTTAGAATTACTCCCATTGGACATTACGTAAGGCCTCCTGTGCACATTTACTACCCTCCTTGGTCTTATCGCACGATGATTTGTGTTCGAGCGAGCTTTTCATAAAAAGCGGATGCATGGAGTGATCAGACAGATTTAGTTCGATTTTTCATCTGCCACTATTCCTGCTGTCCGGTAGTTTTCTGATGACAATAGGTTTTTTATTCTAATTTCTTCCAAAATCAACGGGATTACTTAAAATCATAAGATATGAACTTGCCAATGAGATATTTGAGTGATATGCTGTTAATAAAATTACAAAGATTTACGACAAATTATTTCGTCAAGGAGAAAACCCTTTATTAAATTTTATTTTACTCGATGTTTATGGTCACTTCACGTCCTGTCCAACGTCAACAAGATATCGGCTGTTTATTAAATCAAAACGGTTTGACGCACGACTAATTTGTTGCACTGAATCTGTCGGAGTTGTAATATATTCGACTGAATGCTTCACGGTAAGCACGCCAGAATTACTACAACTTTACACACACATACATGCACATAAATTGAGCAAAATTTGTGGCACACCTATAAATAAAACCTTTGCACAGTTGTGGTATATTTTAAAGATATTCTTTAAATATTTAATTAAAAAATAATTAAAGATATTCTTTAAAGATATTCTTTAAATATTCCTAAATTATTTCATTTTTACGCGAGAATTACTGCAATTTTACACACATACACATACTATATAAAGGAGACTGGGTCACATGTGAACTTGGGGCAGATGTGAACGTTGCCAATTTTCACTAGTCATTACGTGTTTTTTTTTTTTTTTTTTTTTTTTCAAAAGAGTAACCAAAGATGGTAGCCTCTGTTGACATAGGTAAAAAAATTCTTGACATTTTTCGATATTTTGTTTGTCTTCAGGAGTAAAAAAACTGTTCATTAATCTCAAAAGTGAAATTTCAGTTCCAACTTGCTTAGAGAATAACAATTTATTTATTCATTTTTTTTTTTTAATTTTTAATGTTTTAACATATACTATGGATACTAATAAATATTTTCGATAATTTTTTTCTTCTAAAATTGAGAATTGTTAATGATTTCTCAATTAAACTCTAGTGGGAATGTGAATGGCATTTGTGAACAGTCTATTTGGGGTAGATATGAACATTCTATAAGATCCCCACTAATAAAATCATGTGATTATGTTTTTTCACTTAACTTCATGAGAAATAATGTCAAATCGAATATGAACAATTTTCTTGAAATAGAAGACATTTGCTTCATACAAAGTTGATTTTGTTTTGAAACTACGAGAAATATATCTGCCAGCAAATACATAAAAACTAACAAGCTCGTTTACGTTCAATTCTAATTTAAATAAATTTAATGTTTTTTAAATTGCAATAAGTGTTATGTGTTACTTTATTTAACGGTTTTCAGTACTACTTTTATGCGTCATTAATACAAGAAGTATTACGTTAAGCAGTTTGGAAAACTTTTCTATTACATTTGTTCCAAACTTGCAGTATTAGTTTGCTTCCATTTTTAAAACAGCTATGCTTATTTGATGCTTTGAATATAGAAATAATATTTTAAGAAAGTAAAATTTTAAACCTATAACTACCGTAAAATATCGATTATAGGCTTCCCCCCCCCCCCGCCTCTTTTAAAAGCTTAAGGAATTAAAATTTGGAGGGAGCTTATGATCGGAAAACACTTGTTTATCATTAATTTGGAGGCAAATAAAATAAGTATAGAGGTGAGAATGTTTCACATTTCGGCATATTTCCGGTAAATATTATTTAAATGCTCCCTTCTTAAATCCCCTTCAAACAAAACTATCTAAGCAAAATTTAAATGCTTTAATTAAGTTTCTTAATTTACTTGTTTATTTTTTTATTTTATTGCAATAATATTTTATCAATGATCTAAGCCCCCCCCCCCCACACACACACACACTTATTTTCATTTTATAATTTTTTGCTTAAACATATCACCCAGAAACTAGAGAAGTATATATATTTTTTTTTCTTTATAATGATTTCACGGATAGTATAACTGATGAATATGGTAACATAAGAATAAAATAATAATAATAATAATAATAATAATAAACATGTCAAAGAATAATTTCTTCTTGTGTTCACATGTGTTCACAATTGCCTCACCGTTGGGCCACATGTGAACAATATTTGGAATTTATAAAACTATTTAAATAAGTAAGAATTATAAAGGTAATTTTTTTTTTAAATACCATGCTGAAAAATAATTCCGTTTACTATATTGAGTAGTTGTTGTTTATAAATATTAACCCAACTAAGAGAAAAAGCTATGTTTATATAAAATGTTCACATGTGCCTAGTCTCCCCTATACATAATATCTTTAAGATGTTGTGGTACATTTTAAAGATTCTATATTTAAAAGTTATTCTGTCAATAAATTCCTGTATCATTTCGTACATTTTAAAATAACACAAATACGCTTTAATTTATTTTAAATTTATTAATTCTTTATCAATAGTTTCATGCAGGAAATTTTCAGCTGGCATGACATTTTCATTCGTAAACAAGAAAAAAAAATTAAAGTTTTTTACCGAACTAGAAAACTGCTGGAAGAAACAGGAATTAATTGAAAACAGACATGTCATAAAAACGAAAGTAATCCCTGATATATTTGTGTTTTCATTATTTCTTTATTTTATTTTCTTGTTTCTTTAACTGTGCTTTTGGTGAAATTCGATAAAAAATACTCAAAGTATGCATTTAAGTTTAATCTTTTTAAAATCAGTTTCATATACACTCTTACAATTTCTGAAAAAAAATTAACAAACTAAAACATTTTTTAAAACAAAATCTCATTTAAAGTGTTTTTTTCCTTCCTCTGAGGCATTCATAATATTTTTTATTGTTATTATTACTGCTCATTTATTTACATTTTTTAAACAGAAAAACATTTCTGAGATTTTTTATGTTCTGATTTTAAAGTAATTATTAGGATGTTATATGATTTAATCAACGTTAAAAAAAAATAACGTGGCATTTAAAAAGTATCATGTCCATGATAACTATTCTGTTTGCCTTTTCTTTGTATTACATATGCTATTCATAAATAATGCGTTTATTAAATATTTTTATGCTGTTAAGTTATTTACTAAACTGTTAAAAACAGCCTGAAACAGGTTGAAATACCTTTTGATACCTCTTGCTTTGTTTGCGTATTTCATTGTGTATATTATATATACACTGTCAGAAAAATTCGTCAATATACACTAAGTTATCGTTATTTTTTCACAAATAATTTCTGTTCTCCCAGAAAACGTATTTGTTCTGTGAGTTCATTCCGAGCGTCGAAAAATGAGGAAAAGTTTCCGTTTCTATCCAGCACGCATGAGCATTGGGTCTGTTAGTAATAAGTTCGAATTTATTTTTAAAATGAAAAACAAAAATATTCTATTGATTAAAATGTCTAATTTAGTTTTAAAAGACAAAAATGTTTTCGAATTTAAAAATAAATAACAATTACTTTCTTTATTCGTTCAAAAATTCTCACAAATAGAACATCCATGTTTTTTCTCTAACATTCTACGTAATATATTTAAAATTCACATTTTTATACTATATTAATACTAAACGTAAAAAAAACCCAGCCACAGTTTCATTAAAGATGAAATCTTTCCGAGATTAACTGCATAATTAAAAGCTTTTTAACGAAATACACCAACCCACACCATATGAAATGAAGAGTTCTATTTTAACGCACAATCATCATGAGCAGCCGTAGCACCGTGGATTAGCGTTGGTCTGGTAATCCTGGGGTCCTTGGTTCGATCCCTGCCTCTTCCGCATTGGTTTTTTTCAAGTGACGGATATTTTTCCTCTTTTGACAGAGAAAAAAATAAACAGAAAATCGTCAATATACAGACAATTTCTGGCAGCAGTGCTGCCAGTGCATTTTCTGTGAAAAGACGGAAGTTTTTTTGAGAGTGTATACCCTCATAGCATGCATGGTTACAGTGACGTCACAATGACATCACTGTGAGTCACTTTGGTCACATCACATATGTGACCAAAATGCGAACACTCAGTGACGTCACATTGTTACTGAGATCTGACTTTCTTAAAAATCTTTAGAAAATTTCAAATATTTTCCAAAACATGTTATTTACTTTAAAAAACATGTTTCTGGCAATTTAAATATCGTCGCTTTTGTCATAGTTTCGTCACAATGTTAAGAGCCCACAATAATCACTGAAAAAGTACACAAAAAGACCCGGATGATCATGTAAAGTCTATGGGAGCGTTCTTTTCAAATATCTCGCTCAAATTTTAATAATTTTGCATGATTTTTTTGCACAAGATAGCTGAGGGCGATCCACAACCGGCCTAGTTTTTAATTTTTCAATTTTTGTTTCAGATTTTCTTTAAAAAATTACTTTAACTTTCGAAACCAGTTTAAACCGGTTCTGAAACTGAAACTATCGTAATATTAAATATATATAACCAAAATCGAAAAAGTAAAAACTAGCCCGGTTGCGGATTGCCCTCAGCTATCTTGTGCAAAAAAATCATGCAAAGATATTAAAATTGGAGCGAGATATTCGAAAAGAACATTTCCATAGACTTTACATGGTCATCCGGGTCTTTTTGAGTAATTTTTCTGTGACTATTGTGGGCTATTAATGTAAAAGAAGTTACAAATGACCCATTTTTTCACAAATTTGTCACACCGTGACTACACAAAGTGGTCACAATGTGTCGTCACAAACGAGCTCTAAAACGGCCATAACGACTTCACATTTTAGTCACTGTGACTTTACATAGACGTAACATCGACAATCGATGGTCACAAAGTCACAATGTGACTTCACAACGACATCGCAGTGTTGTCACCATACCTTACGAGTAGCGCCTTTATTAAACATTATTATAATACAGTCAAAGTTCTCTTTCACAAAGTTTTCTACTTAACGAAATTGTCTGCTGAACTTTGACAATGACCATTATTATCATCCAAATAAATTTCCATATTATGAAAAATTTTGTCTATATAGCGAAGTGTATTTCACTTTCAGGCGTTTACAACATTTAAACGGAGACTTTGCTGCTGTGAGTAATGTAGGGAATTATTTCAATTCATTGTATGAAAATAAAACCACTATATATAATAAAATACAGTGTAACAAATCCGTGAAAACACATATATCTTACCAGTTTCCAATAAGATGGAGGCATGTTAGGCTTAATGGCTAATTTTGAAAACTAAATTAAATTATTATCATTTAAAATAAATTTATACAGTCTTGTAACGAGTTGATTTACAGAGTCGATTATAAATTTACAGCATAACTTCTCTGTTATTTAATTGAATCTCTTTTTTTCTAATCTCAGTAATTTTACATGAGGCTTAAGATAAAGGATCACCAGTAGTATCTCTCTATTTTCACCGAATTATTTTTTACTACTATGTACTGTTTGTTTGTTTTTTCTTTTCATTGCATACCATATTTGTTTATGATGTCTTTGTTTAATAAATATATGCATTTTGTAAATAAAAAAGAAATCTCTTACGCCTATAACTTATTAATTTGAATTTTTTAATTGGTCAGTTTTTATCCAACTTTCTTAACCCTTTTCGGCACGGGAAAAATATGTAATAAAATGAGAAATTATCGACTGACACCGGAATTCACAAACGGCATTTTCAGACATGTTGAAATCCTTAATTTAAGCTTTTGATGTAAAAACAAAATTTTAGTAAAATATTACTGGTGTCGTTTGCAAGTTTGGAATTAAAATTAGGTATTCCAGACCGGGCACAGTGTGCCGGAAAGGGTTAAAGGGATTATAAACAGCAGAATGAAAAATTTCTAAGCCCGGTAATGAAACATGATCATTGACATTACGCTCAAATGCTTTACACTGAGATACTCGGACGATACCAAGACAATTAAGGCCCAAACACATTTGACCACTTCTTGAAGTTCGGTATCGGCTGGTTTGTTGTGGCGACGTGATGTTTTTTTATCATGAGTTTTGACGGAAAGGGACGGTTGTTCTTCAAAAGGAAAATCTTTCCGTCAAATAAGTTGGATTGATTATCTCCCGATTCTTTCGTTAATTCCCCTCGTTTCTATTATGAAGAAACCGCAAATGGATCCTATACAAAATACTTCCCCATTTTTTCCAAGAATTCAATTGAAGGGAAGAGTATTGCAATCTGAACGGAGCCTTAAGGGTGCTTGTCACTCACAAGGAAGGTCTCCATACGGGCATTCTCCGAAAAATCTAAAAAAATTACAGAATGTTCTTCTCGTGTGGATATATACGTTTATAAAAAAATTTCGGCGGAACCTGCATTCAGTAACCGTAAAAAAATAATGAAAATTTCGTTATTTGGCGTTCTATCGCCGGTTGGCGAAGGAATGTAATTTCAAAAAATACTTTGTGTCAAATATACTTCAAGGAAAAAAAAAAGTTTCAAGTTGAATTTGTTTTGATAAATTTAATTTAAATAACTTTAGTTTTATAAGTTTTAATTTGTTTTAAGTATAATTTTGTTATATCGATATTTATGTGATTTTATATTCAAATTTAATCACCAAAACTTGAGGTTTAAAACGAAATTCATAATTTAAATTAATTAAATTTGTTTCCTGATCAAAGTCTATTTGAGAATTGTCGATTAGATTTTGTTGCTAAGGAAACATGTGGCTTTTATTTTTGAATACGCTTAAATGTATAAAGATGATTTTTCTAAATATGATTTTTTTTATCTATGAAAACATTTTTTCCAGTTATTAATTAAATAGCTACTTCAATAAGTAATATATATATGCAATATAATGCTTATATATATATGTATATAATATATTAAAGTCTGTCATTGTTTATGTTTAAATTCATTAAATACGATTTACACGCATTCTAAATATCTAACAGTTTTGAGTTGCATAATAATCGTTTGCTTTTGGCGAAGAAAAGAGCTGTCCGCCAAATCGAATGAATCTTTCGTCTTTTCACGCCAAATATTCGAAACGATTTTATTTTTTTTATATAATTTCTAATGTGATTCGTCCGCTAATTTTGACGGATCCTTTATTACATACATAAGTACTTTAATTAGTATTGTTTTCATAAAATTCTGAGTATGCCCAGTATGGAGACCTTCCTTGTCAGTAAGGAATACCCCTCGGTATTGTTAAGTCTTTGAGCTTTTAATGCATTCTTATTTTCAAAATATCTCCGCAGATAATTAATATTTTAAAGTTCTTTTTTCAGCATTCTATTCTTAAAAGATGCCACTTTTTTCGTTAGTTGTCAAAATATTTCTAAATTATATACTCAATTTATTATTATATGTTTTAAAAACTGATAAACTGGAAGCAACATTTTAACTAATAATATACATAAAATTACGCACAGATTTTAAAAATACTTTTGAAAACTAAGGAAAAAAGAGAGATTCTTTAAGAAGAAAACACTTAAAAAAGAAGTTTAAAGCATTAATTTCCTTAGGAAATACTTTCAATATAAAAACGCATTAAACGACAACAGATTTAACATTACAGAGGAGAATTCGCTCGGTGAGGGACTAGCATCCTTGAATGTCACATGCACATATTGGGATCTCTTGGTCTGAATATTTAAAAGTTGTTAGAACTATGTGATTTATTACTTTACTGCTTTATAAAATATAGTGTCTACGTTCCACCGCTAATTAGTCATTTGTCAGATTTCAGACACAAAATTGAAGAGGATATTACTGTCATTACTTCACACACCTTAACCGAAGTGTGAAAAGAATTATGATGTATAATAAAGGATGCATGTCATGAGCATTTGTAGGAAAAACTTTTTTACTTTACCTTCAATCTGCGTAGATTTGTTGTGTATACTCTAGATTAAACTGTTATAATACATAATATAAATTTAATTAATATACTAACAGTTCTCGAAATGTTTCCGTAAACAGCATGTTTTACATGTTTTGCATGCTTTTACGGAAACCTCTGCTGTTTACGGAAACATTTAAATAATGTAGAAATACTTTTGGAAAAATTCAAAAGAAAAGCTAAGGTACACACATTTTAATTTTAGTTAAATGAGTTTCAAGAAATTCTTTTACTACCCTATTGTTGTCTTTAAAAACTCGATTAAACTTCCTGCAAATTTCAACAAAATGCTGTAAAAGAAATTTCAGAAGACATCTAAGTAGATAAATGCTTCTTAAATTCATTAAATATTCTTACCCTTTATAAGTCAAAGAATTCAAATGTTGTATAATTACAGCTGAATAACTCTTGTCACACGACAAATCATAAAAGTTTGAAAAAGACTATTATTTTAATTAAAATATATTTTTTAACATCTTCAGTTCCTTTCTTGCTGCTTTTTTCTTGTAATTGTTGCATGCAAGTTTAAATAAATGTGAAAATTATTATGTATTTAGTACACTAAATGAATAGATTAAATAAATCACGTGTAAAACACGCTTACTTGGTTTTTTTTTTTTTTTTTTTTTTTTTTTTTTTTTTAATCATATTTAGCATCTATTTTGACACGCGAAGTGAAATATATTTTTTTTATTTATAAACTATTTTATTCATTTAAATTTTCTATTGACAATTTTCGTTTGTTAATTTAATGATAAAGTGTTTTGAAGGATATATTAAACGAAACCCTCTATGCGGTCACATTTACCCACTTGTTTTTATTTTCAGAGACGTATTTAATTGTAAAACCTTCTAAGAAATAAAAATAACAAATAGCAAATAATATTGGGGAAGAGTAATTCGACTCTTGATTCGCCAGTGTGCAATGTAGGCTATTTAAATATAGATCAATTTTTTGTATTAAGAGCCCACCTTACTGAGTGAAAAAGACCCGGATGATATTGTTAAGTCTATGGCGGGCGTTCATTACAAATATCTTGCTCAAAATTTAATGTTTTTACATGATTTTTTTTCACAGAATAGCTGAAGATTTTCCACAACCGGGCAGGTTTTTGCTTTTTCGATTTCGGGTATATTCATTTTATATTAGAATAGTTTCAATTTCATAACCGATTCAAACCAGTTCTGAAATTTAAAGTAGTTTTTTAATCTGAAACCAAAATCAAAAAAGTAAATCTAGCCCGGTTGTGGATCGTTCACAACTATCCTGTGCAAAAAAGTTCACGTCAAAATATTAAAATTTGAGCAAGACATTTGAAAAGAACGGCCCCCATAGACTTAACATTATCATCCTGGTCTTTATCAGTCAGTAGTGTGGCGTCTTAACAATATAGGAAGCCATTTTTTATAAAGTTTTTATCATTAAAATGCAAATTTGACTAACGGGCATCAGTCTTTTTTTTTTTTTTTTAAATGTACACTTACTAAAAATTCGATGAAACAATTCATGCTTAGGAAAACACACATTATTTAATTATTCAGCAACACATCTTCGATAATAAAAATCTGCCTTAATTTCATTATTACCCACCATATTATTATACACCAACAAACTCTGAAACATTTTTTAAAAATTTCTTCCTTTTTTTTTTTTTTTTTTTTTTTTTTTTTTGAAAAAAAGAGAAAAATTTTAATGTTTGTGGGTAAACATTTCCAAAATTTCTACGCACAAAACTATTTAATTGTAAACATACCTAAATGAGTTTCTTGTAGTTTGTTTGTACATCTTTAGAAAACAGCTTTAAATTTGAATTGTTTTTTTTTTAAGTAAATTAAATTTTCTAAAGACTGTAAATAAGTAAAATATTTTTTGTTTCTTCTATCTGTGTTAGACATCCGCATAGTTTTCATGATAGTTTCCTAAACTAATATTACTTCTTGTTTTAAAATTAGTTAGTAATTTATTTATGGAATAAATTTGATAAACAATTTAATCATAACTATGTGACAAATATTTATCGGAAATGGGTATACATCTATATATATATATATATATATATATATATATATATATAACCATTAATCGTATTAAAATATATGAACCATTGAATTTAATAACTTATAGCACATTGAAAATGGAGGGAAAAAATAAATAATTAATATGAATACAAATGGAATTTGTAGAACCAAAGCAGAATCTTCAGGTCCTAATTACTTTGGAACTACAAATCTACAAATGAAGTGTGTGATTTCATTTTTGTATTTGCCATGAAAAAGCAAAACAATACAAATTTGGGACTACCAACACACACAAAACCAAAACTAAATGAAGTAAAAACATCAAAAACAAGGCACAACAAGATTACCAAATTGGATAGCAAACTGAAAAGAGATAAAAAAATTAAATAATTATCGTAAAAATTATAATAATAATTAAATAAATAAATTAAAAACAGAGCAATGTGATATCAGAAAAAATAAAACATACACTATAGTTTACCCTATTAAGATTTAAAACAAAATCATTTAATTTGACTGTACTAAGCTAAACTCAATATCTTAATATAAGATGATTTAAGTTTTAGAAATGGATAATTAATATATTTACCCTATACACTTAGAAATTGTATTATAGGTCTCCAATTTATCAAAAAACAAGGGCGGATCTGGAGACTCAAGGGGGGGGGGCGATTTTAGAAATTTGGAAACTCCACTCTGATGCACGGGTCGGAACTCATTTTTTAATGCGGGTCGTGTTTCGTTTACTTTTTTGCTATGGGTCGGGTTGAGTCCGGTTGGTTTCCATTTTTTTTGCTGTGGGTCGGGTTTGGGTCCGGTTGGTTTCCATTTTTTTGCTCCTGGTCGGGTTAATTTCTACTTGGGTCGTGTTTGGGTCTGGTTGACTTTTATTTGCTGTGGTTCGAATTAATTTCTGATATTTTGCTTTTGGGTCGGGTTTGGGTCCGGTCGACTGCTACATTTTGTTGTTGGTGGGGTTCACTTTTACTTTTCAGCTGTGCTTAGTGCATTCGGAGCAGTTTGACATGCAATTCTGATTTGGGGCAGTTTAGGATTTGGTTTTTACTTTTGCGATAAGGGTCCAGATTGACCCAAATTGATTGGGGTAAATTCTTTGATAAAATTTTCGTTCTTTTACGCAATTTTTGGACAAAATAAGCATCTGTTTCACGATCCTTTGAACAAATTCGTGTTTTCTTCGCGATCATTTCACAAAATTTGATGTCCGGTTCGCTTCTATTTTTTGCTGCTGGTCGGGTTAATTTTTACTTTTTGTTGTGGGTTGCGTTTGGAGCCGGTTAACTTCTACTGTTTGCTGCGGGTCTAGTTAATTTCTGATTTTTTGCTTCGGGTCGGGTCTTGATCCGGTTAACAACTATATTTTGCTATTGGTCGGATTGACTTTTACTTTTTAGCAGCGCTTAGCACATCGGAGTAGATTGTCATACATTTCGGATTTGAATCAGTTACAGATTCGGTTTTTACTCTTGCCAGCAGCGCCGAGCGAAAGGCGGGGCGAAAGGAGCGGTCGCCTCGGGCGCGGAAATTTAGGGGGCGCCAATTTTATACTACCTACGTCATTTTTGGCCTGAAACAAGAAAAAGTTCGGGGAGGAAGGGTCAAATTGAAACGTTGCCTAGGGCGCAGTTTTCTCTTCGCACGCCCTTGCTTGCGAGAATGGTTGACCCAGTTTTGATCACGACCCTTTGACGAAATTTGTGTTTTTCCACGATCCTTTAATGAAATTCGTTTTATCCGTGAACGTGATCTTTCGAATAAATTCAGATCAGAGACATACCGAACGTTTAGCTGCACGGGTCGCGGTCGAGCCAATAATGTTTATCATACTATCTAGATCAGAGACGGACCGAATATTTAGCTTTGATTCCGAGCCGAGCTACGACCTGGAAATTTTGTCCAATGCAAACTTCTAGGAAAAATGAAATCGAGACCAGGATTGGTCTGTAAGATAACGCCTGTCCCCACCCGAATCTCCAAAAAAAAAAGAAAGATTAGGACACGACCCGATTCAAAAAATGAGAGAAAAAACCTCACCCAGTCCAAGTCTCGTGGACTCGCACCGTCGCGACCCGTGCCAAGCCGTGACGGGCTCGAGTTTCGCCCCAAGCTTTTTCTCGTGAGGATTCTTAATGTCACTTTGTAAATCCTTTATTAGCCCAAAGGCGGGGGGAATTCAGCTCTCCCCCCGCCCCTTAGGACCTCCACAGCATACGGACTGTGTCGATCCCAGATCGAGCGTTTAGCCTTTATTCCGGAAGGAATTTTGGCCCGTGTATACCTCTAGTAGGAAGGAAGTCTATGCCAGACCCAACCTGGAGAAAACAATGTGGCTCGATCCAGCTCTGCAGAAAAAAATAAGACCCGACCCGACCCGGTTCCGAAAGTGTGAGACCTGACCCAATCCCAGTATAATAAGTTAAGGATGGCGTGACCCGAGTCGACCCGGTTCGGAAAGTGTGGAGACCTGACACAGTCCCAGAATAAAAAAATAAAGTTGGCGCGACCCGGGTCGAGTCGCACCGGCCTCGAGTTTAGGACCAACAACTTTCTCGTGCGGACATTTAATGTCGTTCTGCAGATCCTTTATTTGGGCTCAAGGGGGGGCGATCGCCCCATCGCCCTCCCCCTCAGATCCGCCATTGTTAAAAGATAGGTACAATTTAATCACGCAAATTTATTAAATTATATTAATAGAATTAATTGTTGTAACTATACAATTATCCATACATTAGTGTCAATTAAACATCCATTAAAATTTGCTTTTATATTTACTACATGCATTTCCCTATATATATATGTTTATTCATTTCAAACTACTCAGATGTGGCAAATCCAAAACTCTCTTCCATCTCATGCATGTTAATGTTTCTAAAAAATGCAGCGTAGCAACATCCCCGTTTAGGCAGTGGCGTAGCCAGTAAGGGGCACCAAACATCCTGTATACCACTAATTATGTAAAGTTCTTTTTGCCTTATCTAATCGGAAAATTTTGTGTTTTATTGAAGATGAAGAAATATTACTAATATCGAGAGCATCTGCCCCCCCTCCCCTCTGACTACGCCACTGAGTTTAGGCCATTTACATGGAAATCTAGACAGCCTCAACTTTCAGATTCAGATTCAGATTCAGTTAGGTGGGGAGGCCTACCATATGGCTTGAGATGAAGTTTGATGAAAATTAGTGTATTATTTCCTGAGATTCAGCTATTGTGAAATCATGAATAATGCAAAATAGCAGTGCCACCTCATGAACGATTTGTACCAAACAGTAATCAGCACTAAACAGTAAAACGTGTTCAAGACCTTCTAAAATGTATAAATTAATTGAAATTCGGAAGTGATTTTTTTTTTCAATAATCCAATATTTCCTTCTTGAAAAAATAGAAGAAAGTAAAACAGATATATATTTTTTAAAAAGCTAATCTTCTTTATCTATATATATAAAGAAACAATAAAATGTTCTGTCTTTTTTTTTTTCTAAAATATTAAATACAATGAATTACTTTTAGAATTTTACTGTAAAATGCATTGCAAAAAAAAATTAAAGGTTATTTTTTGCATTAAAAAAACGCATATTTATTTTTTTTAACGTTGATTATGCCATTTAAATTTTATATTTCAATTCATTATCACATTTTTATTTCAAATAACTCTTATAAATTAATTATAGAAAAAAGTATCTAATCCTGAAAGAACACAATCTTTTATTTTTAATATTTTAATTAAATAGCATGAATTTTCTTTAATAAATTAAAACGTACGAATTGAAGAAAAATACGCTTTTTCACATGAGCAAAAAACACACCATTTCTTTCTTTTTTTTAAAATATGAACAAAAGCAAAGAGAAAAAGTCGAAATTAATTCAAAAAAGACATGTCATTAAAACAAAAGTAATCCTCGATAAATGTATTTATTCATTTTTTAACAGTGCGTCTTAAAAAGTATTGCTTTTGGCGAATTTCTATAAACAGTATTTAAAGAATTCATTTTAATTTTAAGCTTGCTTAAATCAGATTTATGCAATTCTTTTCATTTTCTTAGAAAAATAAAATGAAATCTGTAAATTGTCAAATAAAAAATTGTGTAATTTTTTTTTAAACGCTGTAAAACATTCACAGTACTTCTTTTTTTTTCGTTTAATTGTGCCTTTTAAATGTTCTTTAACGAGTTATGTAATTTTTAAACTATTAAAAATTGCTGTTAACGTGATCCCAACGGGCAAGGGGGATATTAGAGCTTCCACTGAACTGAACCCAGGGGGTTGTCTGTCAGACTTCTGCAGCACAAGACGTTAAGCAAAGCCCCAATAGGTGGCAGCACTAAACACTCCCACCTCCTCCGTTTTGATATGTCCCTGAAGTAGAGAGAAGATTTCTCCAGAGATCAATACCAATGGTGACTGCTACGACTGAACACAGGACTTCCAGAACCCTTTTATTTAACGATTGCGGACACTGCATACACTCGGTGGGTAATTGGTGATATCAAGTATCGAACCCGAGACCTTTCAGCTGGATTTCGGTGCTGTGACTACCAGCCTACAATGGCCCAATTAAAAATTATTTATTAGGATTTAATATAGGTTGAAAAATGTATTTTAAAATTTCATTTCTCAATTTTTAAATACCATTGCTTTGTCTAATTTAATGAGTTTTAGGGCTTCGTTCATCTCACAAAAACTGCATAGTCTTATTTGTATGTTTGTCCGTCAGAGCAATCGTACTCCCAAAATAAACCGTCTGACAATCTTGCAAAAAGGGGCAAATTGTAATGTTGTTTTCTCTGCATTCTGTTTTAAATGCCAAAGAAATGTAATTTCAACATTATATATATATAAAAAAGGTTAATTGGAAAAACCAATGTAATTTTTTCATGAGTTTTAATCTTTGTTCAGTATTAAAAATCTATTTAATTAACTCAAGTACAAGGTAGCCACAATTAAACTGGCGGTACTCAAATAATTCTGTAGCGCGGTTTAATTGCGAGAATGGCGCCAAATTTTGCGGAAAGATTAAAGAAGATGGAGGACGAAGGATTCCGCGTAAAAACAATTCAGTTCCAAAAGTCACAGTCAGGAGAATATGTGGTTGTAAGTGAAATTGCTGATAAAGAAACTTTAGCAGTGAATATGTAAATTTATTGTTTTTTATAAACTGTTACCATTTTGAGCTTGCATTAAATTCGTTAAATAAAAGGTAATTTTATTTCAGTATTGATTCTTCATTTTAAGAAACTACCTTTTTCGAATACACAACGCTCCATATTCCCCTAGCGGTGACTATTGAAACTATTTTTTCGCAGAAACATTCGTCCCCAATTTAGTTTAATCTTCTTACAAAATTTGGTGCCATTCTCTCAATTAGATCGCGCTACAGAACACACTGAGTACCGTCAATTTAATTATGGCCACCTTGTATATTGTTTCAAATATTGCTTCGATTACGGTGAAATGTGGAGCTTTATGAACATATTAACACGTGTTTGTCAGTAAGAGGGTTAAGTTACAGACATATTTTATTTTACATAAAGTTGGATACCCATAAAGCTGGATATTGCTGCATCCAAAATCATGAAAATAATATTATTTTACTTAAATAAATTAATGCAATGACATCACACCTTTTTTGCGAATTTTAATTTCAACCTTTTTTTTTTCGTGAACTCCGTTGTTCTGTGTTAGCCCTTTAACGTTCATTTGTTTTTCTATGAAAGCATAAGATTTTAATTCCGATATGTAACAACGACACCGGAATTTTAATTTAAAGAAATCCATTTTACTATGTATGTGAAAAATCACTTTTTTCTTATTTACAAATTATTCGCTTTATTTACTTATTCGCAATTAACGGTGTCACATTTATTTCAACATCTTAGCACTAAAAATGCTTTGTCCTTTAAAGGGTTTTGTTTCTAACTGAAAGGTATTAAGTATGTTGGAGGAAGTTGAAATTTTCGTTTTTTTTTTTCATTTAATTGCTCGATGAATTTAATTTAAAAAAAACCTATTTTTTAGCCATTTTACAGTTTTTTATTTTTTATTTATTAACTAGTTGGGAAAATAGTTGTCATTCTCGATAGAGAATTGGGAAATCTGAAGTATATCTGAATCTTTTTATTGGTTGAAATCCGCAACTTATTTTATTTTATTCGTTTTCTGATTGGTCCACGCTTAATGTCTAAAAATTGAATACTTCTTTTGCCACGATGACAAAAAAGTAATAAAAACTACAAAAAAATTAATAACTCAAAAATAAATTTAGATACAGGCTTCAAACAAGTTGCAGTTAAAAGTAATTTTTTTTCTTTATATGGCGGTGTAAAAATTGAAAATGTACGATGTTTAGAAGTTTTAAAATTTGCAGTACCGAAAATCGTTAAACTGAAATTTCATTTAATATTTATTTATGATTGGTCCAGGAATGTTAACGTGTCTCTAAAAGTCCAGGTATATTAATATGACTCTGTTATTACGTAAGCTACGTTTTGATCATCGTAAAAATGATGTAATATTTTTTTTTAATATAGAAATCTTTTATGTCTATAATTATAGTCTTTGAAAATGTTATTTTCCAAATAGTCGTTGTAACTAGTTAAATTACAGTTTTTATTTTTATTTATTTATTTATTTTATTTTATTTTATAAAAGTTTGGAAAATGAAACAAATTTTCATTTATTATTCTCACCAGTAAATTTTTATCGTAAAACATGCATTCTTTAATCCGAACATTTTTCTGATTCAATTAGGCAAAAATTTCTGCCTTTAAAAACTGGTAATAAAAGTTTAAAAAATTATATGAAAGACATGGAAAAAATATCCATTAATTGTAAGGGTTTAAAAAAATATATTTATCAGTTGAATGATTAATTCGAATTTTCTTGGACGTTAAATTAATTAATGTATCATCAAAAAAAAAAAAAACTGCCGAAGTATTGCTGAGAAAAAAAAATAAGACAGCAATCAATATGATGGATTTTCAAAGGTCTTGAAAGCCTACATTTATTAAATTATCTTGAAAGAACTTTAACTTCAATTCAGCTCTTCTAAAAATAATACTTACATTTCTTTTAACTAAACTTTAATAATATTTTTCTCTTTTTTTTTCTTTATCAAAATAAAAGAAAAAAAAACAACCGAAAGTTTTTTTTTTTTATTCTTATTAGTTTGTATGAAAATGTTAAAGTTTAGAACAAAGTTGTTAATTCACGTTGATTATAACAAAAAATGTTTGTATAGAAAGTAAATAAACTTAAATAGAAAGTAAAAACTAGTCGTTGAAGGCCATCATACATATGCATAATATAAAATATGAAAATCAAATATGTAAACTATTTATAAAATGCATCGCAATTCCAAAATAAAATTTAAGCGTATATTTAATTATTTTTAATACATAGTAATACTCTATTAATGAATTGCTGGCGAACCAATTTTGACATGTTATATAAAATGCCAAACTTCTCAATTGGTACCTAATTGCATAAAAACACCACCCATATATCTCCAAAAAATAATTATTAACTAACAGTCTACTTGAACGTTAAATTAATTAATGGATCGTCAAAAAACTGCCGAAGTATTGCTGAGGAAGAAAAATGACAGCTATCAATTTGATGAATTTTGAAATGTCTTGAAAGGTCTATATTTATTAAATTAACTTGAAAGAACTTTACTTCAATTCAGTGTTTCTAAAAATAATACTTACATTTCTTTTAACTAAATTTTAATAATATTTTTCTCTTTTTTTTTTTCTTGATCGAAATAAGAGAAAAAAAATCGAAATTTCTTTATTCTTGTTATTTTGTATGATATTGTTAAAGTTTAGAACGAAATTATTAATTCACGTTGATTATAAGAAAATTTTTTTGTATAGAAAGTAAATAAATTTAAATAGAAAGTTAAAATATGTATATTTTTTTAATATAGTAGATGTATAATATAGGCTTCTGTCACCTTAGTTTTGTGTTATCACATACCCTGTGGCAGATTTTTTTAAAGTTTTCTGAGACAAAACAACGTTTTTCTATAAATGACACTTACGTTTCTTTTAACTAAACTTTAATAATATTTTTGTCATTTATTTTCTTTATGAATAAATAAATAAATAAATAAATAAATAAATAAATAAATAAAAATAAATAAATAATAATAATAATAATCGATTTTTTTTTTTGTAAGAAAATGTTAAAATTTAGAACGAAATTATTAATTCACGTTGATTATAATGAAAAATGTGTGTATAGATAGTAATAAATATAAATAGAAATTAAAAAATATATATATATAAATTTTAAAAGTAGTAGGCGCATAATTTAGGCTTCTATCACATTCTATTGGTATTATTACATCGATCTGAGAATGTCTGTTAATCCCTTTCACAACGGGAGCATTTTACGAAATTTTTAATGTTTAGTCACCGGTTTTTAAAAACATAAATTTTTGGCTTTTTAACCCCCTGACTGCCCAGCCAAAGGGCAATATTGTAATGTTGTTTTCTCTGCAATTTATTAAAAATATTAAAAAAAGAGGTTTTTTTTCCAAACTGATACAAAATATTTTATTACGTATAGGTGTATAATCTTTCAGAGTATTAATGCTAACTTAATTTTTCAAACCTGGGTTTTATTTGTAGAATTATATTATTTCAAATATTGCTTATGTTGCAGTAAAACCTGCAGCTTAGTGTGTGAAAAAAGCCGGTCGCGGAAGTCAGGAGGTTAAATCGAGAAAATGCTGCGATTAAATAAGGGAAATTTTGTAGTGAAATTTTACTATAAAAAATGAGCTGTAAAAGAGATCCCTTAGTCAAATGAGATCCCTTAGGCTTGGAAAAAAAAGAACCCTATTCCTGCTTTATATACTTCATACAAATAATGAAAATAATTATTAAACCTATAATTTTTGCCACTCAAAAAAATTATGACTTGAAAATAACAAATAATTTTGAAATATTTTACATTGGGCAATTCTTTGAGAAACAGGACATTGTTTTCATTAACCGTCTCTTTGATTTGCACTTACGTCATACCGTAATGTGTTTTCGCCTATCATGATTTACCCGTACGACGTACGGGGATCCATGTTCCAATTTCTTCCATGATTTATTATTTTCGCCAGTAAATTTTTATCGTAAAACTTGTATTATTTAATCCGAACATTTTTCTGATTCGATTAGCCAAAAATTTGTGTCTAGAAAAACCGGTGATAAAAGATTAAAAATTATGTAAATGACATGCAAGAAATATCGATTATTTAAAAGGTTTTTTTTTTTCTTTAAATATTGATCAGTTAAATGGTTAATTCGAATTTTCTTGAATGTTAAATTAATTAATAGATCGTCAAAAAACTGCCGAAGTATTGCTGAGGAAGAAAAAATTAAGACAGTAATCAATATGATGGATTTTCAAAGGTCCTGAAAGGCTGTATTTATTAAATTATCTTGAAAGAACTTTACTTCAATTCAGCATTTCTAAAATTAATGATTACATTTCTTTTAACTAAACTTAAATAATATTTTTCTCATTTTTTTTTTTCTTGATCAAAATAAAAGAAAAAAAAATCGAAATTTCTTTATTCTTATTATTTTGTATGATAATGTTAAAGCTTAAAACGAAATTATTAATTCACGTTTATTATAACAAAAAAATGTTTGCATAGAAATAAAATAAATTTAAACAGACAGTAATAAAATATATAATTTTTAAGTATAGTAGGCGTATAATTTAGGCTTCTGTCACCTTTATTTGGTGTTATCAAATTTATAAAAAATATGAGAATGTCTGTTAAATGTTTATTACAATTTATTTCAGTTTTAAGAATTTTATGGTACTATTCTGTTATCCCGTCGACCAATTTCGCCAAATTATACAAATCGCCAAACTAATAGCCAAATTATACATATTGACATATTTTTTTATTTTAAATAACGAAAAAAGAAATAATTAGTAGAATATTAATAAAAATACAAGTAAAAAGTCGAAAAAAAACCCCTTAATAACATTTTAAACACGTGAATCGTGTTTAATGTCATTGAATGTGACATTCACGATCATCCATTATTGACATTTAATCTTATAGTTTGGCGATAATCTTTTGGTCGACGGGATAACCTAGTTGTACCAATTTTATTAATTGAACTCAATTGAGTCAAATCAAATTGCTTTAGGATGGAATATCTTGCATTTTTTATTAAATGTGTGGTTTCCAACCACATGTTCTCTAGCACTTTTTCATCTTTTTTACGCCTACTACCAATCATTCTTTTAATTTATTGATCGAATTCATGAATATCTTGAATACCGTAGATCATACACGCAGTACAGAATGAACCATATGTGCTGTCCTGATTACAGTATTTCATTCCAAATTAACCGTTTGTATAATAATTTAACTAGTTGTACCATTGGATAAGTCCATTTTAGTAGTTTTAGTGCCTCACTATGGGGTTCCTTAGTACTTTATTTCCGAAACGAAACAGTCCGGAAAACTTTCCGGATTGGTTCATTGCAAGGGGCTCCGTCCTCTTCAGATATTACACCTTTGGATTTTTTATTTTTATTTTATTTTATTTGGGTGGGGAAGGGGAGGGACTATATAAAGCAGAGAGTTATATCACAGCAACTGACGGCGCCGAAGAGCAGAAGATTAAGATACAAACTGCTCTTTGTATTAAAACAAAAGACATATTAAAGCGCAACACTTGGCACAGAAAAAGAACCCGGATGATAATGTAAAGCCTATGGGAGTGTTCTTTTAACATTTTATGCTCAAATTTTAATAGTTTTACATGATTTTTTTTTGCATAGGATAGCTGAAGACGATCTACAACCGGCCTAGTTTTTACTCTTTCAGTTTGGGTTTCAGATTATTTAAAAAAAAAAAAAATACTTTAACTTTTAAAACCGGTTTAAACCGGTTCTGAAATTGAAACTATCGTAATATAAAAAATATATAAGCAAAATCGAAAAAGTAAAAACTTGTCCGGTTGTAGATCGTCCTCAGCTATCCTACGCAAAAAAAAAAAAAAAAAAAAAAAAAAAAAAAAAGTTAAAATTTGGGTGAGATATTTGAAAAAAACGCTCCTATAGACTTTACATTATCATCTGGGTCTTTATATGTTCCTAGTATGGAGCTTTAGCCGCTACCCTGATTTGCCCTTACAATATGGGCAACGTGTTTTTGACAATCATGATTTGCCCGTACGTTATACGGGCAACGTGTTTTTGACTATTATGATTTATTATTCCCTCCCGTAACTTTTTATCGTAAATTTTGTATTATTTAATCCGAGCATTTTTCTGATTCAACAAGGCAAAAAATTCTGTTTTGAAAGACCAGTGATAAATGATTAAAACTTCTGTAAAATGCATGAAAAAATAGGCATTATTTAAAAGTTTTTTTTTTTCAAAAATATTTATTGTTTAAGTGGTTAAAAAACACTTGGCGAGAACTAGAATGCCTCTTAGACATTCTTAGAGTTACTAAGGGGGCACATGAGGAAATTTACTGAGGTAAGTGATCTTATAAAGAATTATAACTGTACTTAAAATGTACTCAAACACACATATGTCTAATTATTATAGTTTCAGCACAATAAATATTTATAATCAGGACAAGAATTTTGGTTTACTCTGTATATCATACATGATATTTACAAATACATCATATGATGTACAACATATCACACATGTATATATGTTATGTATGATAATATCACAAAGATAATGTGTATATATTACACTGATTAAGGTAAGAATATAAAATTTTAGCTTTAAATACTTTTTACATCCTATGAATTATTAGAACTTTAACCCCCTTTCAGAAGAGATGGTTTGTTTATGAAATCACTTAATTTTAGCTTCAAAATCATAGTATATTTATGAAACTACTTACAGTATAGAGCCGATTATCCGGACATGTGGGGACCAAGACCGATCCGGGTTATGAAGAACTTTAAAAAACGGTTAAGGCAATGTTTTTTAGATCACTTCCCCTCACATGTTTTAACAGCTTAGGACTAGTAATTGTAGTAGTATAAATTATTATACATTACAAACTGTGTGTTTAATAGTCTTTTTTTTTTTTGGCTTTTTACGAAATTGCTATACATAGAAGTACACATAAAAAATATTATATGTAAATATACACTGAACAAACAAAAGCGAGCAAAGAGAGGGAATGCGGTCTTTCTGCAGGTACCAAGGGATAAAAGAAGCAAATTTTCTAAATCTTTAAAGAATATGATGGTAAAAACTGCTGATATTATGCATTGCTCTCGTTCCATTTGTTGGCGATTTTATTATTTAAGAATTGGGAATTGTTTTTTTCAACACTAAACTTTATTGACATCCAGCCGAATATACCCCACTACGTCAAAAGAAGTTTCAGTTAAAAAAAAAAATGAAGAACAGAGTAAAAAACATATAATTCCGGATCAATCGGGATAATTAGACAATCCAGTTGATCGGCGTCGGGATAATCAGTACGCTAGTGTAATTTTAATTACAAAATGCCACAACGGTACCAGAATTTTGATAAAAAAAATTAAGTGTATTATTGAAGATGGAAGTGTACGGCTCTTATATATTTATAAATAAATTTACTTACGAATTCCAGTGTCATCATTAATTTTCAACAGCTTAGCAATGAAATTGTTCGCCCCTCAAATATTTAAAACTGCGTTTAGGTCATATCACAAAGCATTTATTTTACCTAGAAAGAAAAAACAAATGTTTGATGAACTTTCCAACGAAAAACATGCTATTTACACGTACATAATTAAAATCGTATTAGTAAACTTCTCTTAAATTTTAAATTCGTTAGAGTTGTCGCTGTAATTTGTAGTACCCAAAGGAATAACTTTACGGATAAACTGATTTATCTCATTAAGCTGTCGCCTTTTACAGTTTCTAATTAAAAATAATATTAAATGCACATTAGCTATTGCTGAGGAACTAATATTAATTTCGAAACTAAATACTTGTCAAAAATTGAATATTGATTATCAAACTAGATGTGTAATACAAAATTAAGTCCTTATAACCCAGCAGAAAATAGAGATATGCGGGTTTTCTAAAACGTAGCGATTAAATTCAAATTACACACATGCACAAATATATCTTAACTGTAATTTTATGGTGTAATATGAAATATATGTATGTAAAATACTTGAATTAAATAGTTGCTAGCAAGAAAATGACTAGCGATATTACTGTTATTTTTCTGTTATATCTACATTGTTTTACAATATATGCATTTAAAAGTACAAAATTAACTATTGATGGAAAAATTAACTATATAATATTGCACACAAAGATCGTTGCAGATATTTTCCATCTCCTTCCTTCATAGCATTGTAACATTTTCTCCCGATAATAAAACTTATTTTGATTTAAGAGTCAAAAAACTTTCCCCGAATCCCAAAATCTCGACCCTTTCAATCTGGAAATGTTATAAATCACTGCCGTGGGGGGGGGGGGGGCGGAGAGGGGGAAGTCTAATAGTAAGTTCATCATTGATGTTTCATTAACTACATAATACAACATTGAAGCCTATGTTTTTAAAAAAAGAAATTGACAATATCTTGTATTAATACGCGAATAATATCTATGAATAACCAGTGAGAAATAGGACGCGAAACGCAGCAAGTGAGGTGCTTTCGTACTATATACAAGTTTTAAAAAATTTTAGGTACTGGTGTAATAGTATACAGTATTTCTAATACTTTATTCTATCAAACGTCAGAAACGTATATTATTTTCATAAAATAAGAAATAGCTGAATATAATTAAAACATGCCCCAAACAATGTTTCCCACTATACCACTGTGTACTGGAGTACTTTTGTGTCACCCTGTAAATTTTAACAAAATTATAATTGTAACAAAATTATATTCTTCGAACAACAGATTATACAGAATATATATTTTTAATATACTTCATGGATACAGATAATTTTTATTAAGTTCGAAAGAATGCAATACCATTAAAATGTGCTTGAAAGTATTTTTCCAGTTGGCCGTAATGTAACGCTATAATTTTGTTTTCCCTTGTAATATAACTATGCATCCAATTTTTAATAAAATTTGAAATGACTCGACAAAATTATGCAATACTTATATTATTTAGATTTCGAACCATTCGGTTGGCTAGTTTTTGTGTTATTATTTGCAGACGGACGGACAGACAGGTAGACGGACTGATGGATTGAGCGATATGACTCATGCTATGTATTTATATAATTACAAAGGCACTTAAAGAAGTAGGCAATAAAAAGAAGTTTTGTTATACTATACAGTATACTAAGATGCTAAAATCACAGTTTTGGTCCCATCTTGGATTCATGAGACCAATTATGTCAATTAGAACAGTATACCGAACTCTTCACTTATTCTTTGTATTTTAAACTAGCAGGCTATGCCTGCTTCGCTGGTCCGTATTTCCAAACGAACCTTGACTCAAACAAAATGGTGATTTAAAAAATTTATTTTAAATCAGTATAGGCCACCCTGGAGTGTCCTTCCGTATTGCTGAAAGTCTTCCAACGCCATTGCAATATTGTACTATTGTATGTCTTGGCGATAATTGTGGCAATGAAGCACCATCTCTTTTATTTTATCATTTATAGTAGAATTTCTTATGAACATTAGACAGTTATTACAACAGGAATCAAAAATGTTCTCGAGTCATCACACTATTAGAGTTATTGACAGATAAAGAAGAGTTTTTGTTTGTTTGTATTTATGACGGCCATTTATCTACACGTGCGATATAGGCCTTAAGGAAAGGGGTGATCTCCGGGGACACCAGAACCGGTGGCAGACGGAGGCGTGTAATTTAAACGTATGTAACAAGGATATTTTCCATGTATGTACTTTAATTGTAATGGTAAATGTTTATTATTTAAATGAAATGAACTTAACGGGAATGATGAATATGGAAATAATACTTGGATATTTATCAATTGCGATTAGTTAACATAAAATTTGTAACACAATGAAACTGATTGGTAAACTTACCATACCAAATGAATATTTCAAAATCATCGAATCCTGATACTTGGCTTACAAGGCCAATACTTTACCTGTTAATCTATCAGGGCAATAGCCTTACCTGCGATTTATTCTATCGAGCTGTCTAAATGACAGACCAGATGTTATGATCAATAAGGTTATCTGAGCAAAAAATCCCATACAGCTATCGCCCAGTTAGCTTAGCAAGTCTGGCGTTCTAAGCCAAGTATCTGAGTTCGGTTCCCGGCCTGTGCAATTTTTCGCTCAGTTGGAAATATTCAATTCGTATGATAAAAATATTGCTTTTTATCGCAAATTCTGTATCAACCTGAAAAAGGAAGGGTATAATGTTTTACTTTCGGTTGGCGCGATTGGCGAGGGAATCCAAAATGGCACCAAATTGGCATTTTATCATCTTATAAAATTTTTCCAGATGACGGGAAAATATGGTCTGTTAAATATTTATAAACATGTGTATAAATTTGATAATTGTTATATATAGCGATATACATTTATCAATACATAAATCTTTATATATAAATAAATACTAGCAAAAGCCATGCTTTGTTTGGATTCGCGAAGCATTATTTTATAAAACAGATATGTGAAAGTAAAAATATTTTTTAATATTATTTTTGCATCTTTATTAAACAAAAACGTTATTTTATGTCTTGGCGCATTTTAATTTTTTATTTATGATGTAAGACTGGCATAATAAAATATTTTCAAAGCAAACTTTTACAAAATATTTTTAAATTTTCAACTAAAAGCTCTTTAAAGATGTTTTTACAATTTCCAGTAACCACTGGTGTTTTTTAAAGTTGTTTGAAATATGCATGTTTCCAATCTTTGTAATTAACATCAAATAATTTTTGATAGCTATTTTAGAATAATATATTTGAAGAGAGCTTGAAGGAAGTTACTTCGTCAAAACCCTATTTTCTGGAAAAACATTTGAAATCTGCTCTCGTTGATACTATGAATTTTTAACTGTGAAACTTTTTTTTTTCAAATTTCTTCGTTTTTATACATGTTAGCGTATCAGAATTTTTGATTTTTCGTTAGGAAAATTTCTCTTGAATGCTTAATTTTGAAGGATTTTCACTCTGGACAACGTTGCGTACGTTTTTAAGCCAACTGGTTCTATATATCCTCAATATCTACAACTGCTTAATCTAATGTTAAACCTTGGGATTTATGAATTGTAACAGCAAAAGCTAACTGCAGAAGAAATTCTTTCCTTGAGCAATTTATGCTTCCATTTTTCCAGAATTTAATTATTGGGGGAATTGGTACGCACCAATTCTTATAAGTTAAATTATTGTAGTATTCAAATTTGTCCATGATTATTCGCGATATCTGGTCTCGTGGCTTGTGATTTTCTTTATTACGTGCAACAAAGTCTAAAGTCTTGTTCACTAAACCTTTTTCGGTCCACAAGTAAGAACGTACTTTAGATCCAAATGATAAAGTAAGAAATGGTTAAAGTCAATTTGTCGTTTCTTAATCGGCCAACTTTGCTTTAGTATATTTATAAAGAACTTGAATCGAGGCAACAACTTCACGCTTCAATTCTTTTAATTTTTTATTTATATAACAAATTTAACAATTAATCTTATTTGTTTACAATTCTTTTGTTGCCACTTTACAAAAAAAAAAAAAAAAAAAAAAAAAAAAAAATCCACAATACAATTTTTTTTAAATGTTTAAGTGTCACCTGTGCAAACGATTTTGCTGAATGATGAAAACATATTTTATTTATTAAATTAATCATGATTCTATATCTATAATTATTTACTCCATGATTTATATTTTTTTCTGAAAATATACGCGTTTCATTTTTTATTTATTTGCTAAAATGCGTCCGTATTGGAAATGCATGTAAAATAAATTAATTAAAATAATAAATTTTTTAACGTTTTACTGTAAAAAAAAAAATATATTGTGCAAATCTGCAGATCATAATTTATTTTTGTGTTTAATTTTAAATCAAAATACTGAATAGTTTTTTTGTAAGGCGTACGACAAAATGTAATTTGAGTGGCCTAGTAGAGGATTCGCTTCGCTCATCCTAATTATGTATTTTTATATATATTTTATGTGTTTTATAAAAACAAAAATTATACATAAAAAAAGAAAACAAGGAAGAATCATATAGATAAAAACCATTCTAGTAGTAAAAAAGCAACCCAAAAGAGTGAAGATCGCAACCACATAGATTCATTTAATAATTAATTAAAAAAAAAAAAAAAAAAAAAAAAAAAAAAAAAAAAAACAAGATATGGAATTCTTCCCGAATATCGCTGTACAGTGCTAGTATAGAATTTGGAGTAAATTTCTATTACGGATTCGTTCGGGTACCGATATTTTCAAGGTGAAGTACCAGTATTTTTTTTAAATAAAAAAAATGCATCTACTTTAAAGGTGCGAAATTTTGTCTCATTTAAGGTAAAAAAGAAAAATTAAGGAAATATTGGTACCGAAAAAAATTCTGGTTTTAAAATTCCAGCACCCATATGAACCCTGTATAAACGCGTAAACCAGATTATGAAAGATTAGTCGTACTTTTTGGTTAGCCGGGCGCCTATATTATATATACATCTATCTAGGGTACACGACATTTCGGTCCCGCCGTTTCGGTCCCGAGATATTTTGGTCCCTGGCCATTTCGGTCCCGAGACATTTAGGTCCCTGGCCATTTCGGTCGCAAGATATTTCGGTCCCGAGACAATTCGGTCCCAAGACATTTCAGTCCCCAGCAACTTTGGTTCCTTGTTATTTCTTTGCTATTATAAGTCATACTTTGCTTGTTATAAGTCAGGTTCTAATTGTTGTGGGCTTGCAAAATGGTATAAGTTCGACATTATTCGGGCCTTTTTTATTTTTTTTTATCCTCTCCCTCCCTCCCCCAAGTTTTATAAAAAGTTGAATATAAGAGTCCGATAAATTTAAACGTTTACAACTCGTGATAATGAAATCACAGCAAGCTGAAAATTTTGTTTGATTAAACAATGTGATATAAGTTTAGGGGATATTGTCTGTTATTCTGATTAATAATAATACTACTAAAGTATTATTATTAATCAGAATAATTATTTTAAATTTTATTATTAATTATTAGTATCAGTATTTTATATAAACTTCTATAAACTACTATAAACTAAAAAGTATTTTATATAAACTGCCACAAATATTTTTTTGGCTATTTACGTACGCTGTTTTAGAACCTTTAAATTAGCATTAATTAAACAATAAAAAAACAGTGCTTATTTTTTTCTTCCAATTAGTTTAATAATAAATGTCTTTAATAATTCAATTAGACAGTTATAAGTTATAATATATGCACATTTCCTCAAATTACCCATCTACACCCTCTCCTTTGATAATTTAGAAATGAGATATATTTATTGAAGGACATTTTTTTTTTTTTATATATATAATACAAAGTTGCTTCTTATAAATTTGTTTTCATAAGTTACTTTCCATTATTAACATTGCGAAAGCAATAGTGATCTAGAAACTGGGCATGCTATGAAAAAAATTTGTTTTTAAAAATTTGCCTCCGCCACATTTTTTTTTTTTTTTTTTTTTTTTTTTTTTTTTTTTTTTTTTTTAATTGACTGTTTTGCTTAAAGTTTTCTTACGCCATGAAGGCAATTTTTGTATGTTAATTTTATTGAAATTTGGCCTATTTCATTCTAATAATATAATTATTTTTTATTTTTATTTACATAAAATTAATATAATAATATTTTAAAATATAATAATATAAATGTTATATATAAAATTTAATGTATAATTTAATAAAATATATTAAAATGTAATATAATGTTATTTTAAATAATTTTATTATCAATTTTTAAGTGACAAAACTAAGCTTTTATTTATTTATTTATTTGTATTACCTTTTCGCTCTTACTACTAATAATAATTCTTATTTCAGTTTTAGTTTTAACTATACTGATTGTTTTTAATTTCTGTAATTTTAAGTATACAATAAGTAAACAAGTAAAAGATAAATTTCAGTTTAGAACTACTAAGAAATATAATGATGTATTGAATATAAAATGGATTATGTATTGAGTTTATTTTAAAGTAAAATTCATTATGTGAGTTAATAATTTATTAATTAATAAGTTTATTTAATAAAATATTAATTTGATTTTTATATTAAAATTACTAAATGTTTTGAGAATTAGGATTACCAATTATCATTAGGATTATTAATTATTATTAGGATTACCATACAAAATTTGTGTGAATTATAATATTTTTTATAAGAATTATACGTGTTTGCGTTTTTCGGGCACTTATAATCGCATTATACTAAAATTTTATGGCCCTCAATTTAAAAACTCTGCAATGTTCCCGATAAAATTATGTCTTATTTCACAAAATTTCAGTTTGTAGGAGAAGGGACCGAAATGTCTTGGGACCGAAATGGCTAGGGACCGAAATGGCTCGGGACCTAAGTGTCTCGGGACCGATATGTTTTGGGACCGAAACGGCTGGACCGAAACGGCTGGACCGAAACGGCTGGACCGAAATGGCAGGACCGAAATGGCGGGACCGAAACGTCCTGCTTCCATCTATCTATACGTATATATATGTATACATATTTACATAGAGATACAGAAATAGATATACATATATGAATGTTAGTTTTATAAAAACTAACTATGGGCGGATTTTTATGAGACTCACATTGTTAGTTTAAACTTTTTCAGGAATATTTCTTGTATATTGCATGCGTTTTTGTCATTCTATAGCAAAAACAACTGGTAAAAAAAATCAAAAGTTTGTCAGGAAAAGAGCACCAGCATAGCGTGCGACGCTCATTTGTATAATATAAGGTTATATAAAGTAAGATTACATGAGTTTAAACTTGAGGTAAAGTAAAGAATAGCTCATTAAATTAAATGCGACATCACAGCGGCTTTAAGCATTCGAATCATAATTTGAATAGGCAATGAAAATATGCAATATCCTTAAAAAGAAGCTCTAAAACATAAGAATATAATGCGTGTTTAAACAAAAAACGGTAAGCTTAACTAATTAAAAAGCAGAGAATATTTCGCCTATCTTTTTCTTTGTTGCAAAACCTGTTTTTAAGTATTATAAAAATTATTAAACTGGAATATTTGAATATTTTAGAAGATTTAAACTGTGTTTCTATTCAGAATTTTATAATTTTTTCTGAATTGTACTTTACATATTCTAAATCATTAAAACGATGACAGAAATGCAGCATTCCAATTACTTGTAAAAACAAGAAAATCAAAAAATCATCAAAGCAAACATTTCTGAGATATTCTTAAGAATTATTTTTTTTTTAGTTGTCAAAGTTCTTAAAACTTTTAATCTTCTTGCGGCTTGAACTGTCAAAAAATATTTCAGTTTCTATGATGTTCTTTCCAATATTTGTCACATACAAATACAAATATTTTCTTATAATATGATTATAAAAATCCGTATCACAAAATATGGAAATTTTGTTTTTGTTTTTTGCGGTATTACGACGTTGGTCGAAATTAGAAAATAATATCTTAAGCTTCCGCGTTACACTTACTTCTTACACAAGATAACAAACCACTAATACCCTTCGAAGTCATTAAATTTTCATGTCTAAAAAGTTTAGAAGCCACATTTTAAGTTCAGATCTTTCTTTCATCGTCATGTTTGTTAACGGCGAAAATATTTCCAAGAATTATAAAATTAAGAGAACAGATGACATATCATATATGATAATTCCTGATTAGATTTTCAGTATTTCTGTTTAAAGACAGTATGTAAAAAAATATTTAATGTTTTAGAAATGCTTAAAATAATCTTTTTAGTAGTTTTTAGAAACTTTTTTTAAGTGTATGCATGAAACAATTTATTGACTTATGTATTGTGGATTTATCCTCCCTCCCCCCCTCCCACCGACAAGACAGAATCACAAGGGTCCGGGAAGATTTATCTTTTACCTTCTTAGTCCGAGAGCCGATAATATCAAAAGCCTCGTCGGCACAAATTTGAAAATTTTATATAATTTGATAATAAAAAGTCATACGAGAAATATTAGCTATGTATGACTAGGTTTAATAAACCGAAAATAAGTTTAAGATGCCACGTGAGTCACTCAAAAAGATACGGGTGATAATGTTAAGTTTATCAGGGAATTATTTTCAAATACAGTCAAACGTCGTTAACATGAACACGCTTAACGTGAATTACTTTTAACATGAACTGTTTTCACAGTCCCCTATAAAGACGAATACAGAGATTTGATGCTGATACCATGAAGTACTGTTAACATGAACAAAATTTTGATTCGCCTCGAGGTTCATGTTAACGACGTTCGACTGTATCTTTCTCAAATTTTAATATTTTTACATGATTATTTTTGCATAGGATAGCTAAGGACGAACGACAACAGAGCTAGGTTTTACCCTTTCGATTTTGCTTACATTTTTTTGTACTACTTGGTTATCCCTTTGACGAAAAAAACCCATCGCTAAACAATAAATTAAATGCCAATACTGGATGATCGGGAATGCATATTCAATAATATTAAATACGATACACGTGTTTAAAACGTCATTAAGTGATTTCTATTTCGACTTTTTATATGTTTTTTCGTTATTTAAAATAAAAATTGTGTCAATAAGTATAATTTGGCTGTTAGTTTCGCGCTTTGTATATTTTGGAGAAATTGGTCGACGGGATAACCAAGTAGTACCCACTTCTTATATTATGATAGTTTCAATTTCATAATCGGTTCCAATCGGTTCAGAAATTTAAAGTAATTTTTAAAGAAAAATCTGAAACTAAAATCGAAAAAGAAAAATTCGCCCGGTTGTAGATCGTCCTCAACTATTCTATACAAAAAAAAAAAGTAAAAAATATTAACATTTGAGCGAGATATTCAAAAATAAATCTCTTAATAGACTTCATGTTATCATCCGGGTCTTTTTACAGTGCAGTGTGGTCTCTAGCATTAAATTATAAAAAAAAGCCACTAAGGAACATTAATTTTAGTACAAAATTTTATGAGCAAATATTCAACTTTATATTTATTCGTATTCCATTTCGGAATGTTCTCATACAGGTTGAATTTGACAAATTTCTCATGTGTCATTGGCAAATATGTCCCGTGTGCATCGTTTTCATAATATTTAAAGCGGTTTCGCTAGTTCTTATTCTTATGCATATTTAACAAAATGTATTCATGAGAACAGTTGTTACAAGGTTTTTTACAGAATTTTACAGATAACTGCCCAGGGAGCATAAAACATTCATAAATACTTTTATAGGGCAAAATCACGATTTATCATGAAATATCTTATAGATTCTTTCTGTTCATAAAAAATAGCTGTGTACATTAATACTTTTGTACAATATGTATTTATAAAATTATGTATATAAGAAAAATAAAAATCTTTAACATCAAATCTATTAATAAACTTTAATTTGATCAGTTCTATGAAAGTAATTCGCTTTGAAACAAAAATGTTTGACCAAATAAATCATATAAAAATATATGAAACATAAATCACATAAACAAATTAAACACATTAAAAAAAAATCCTTGCGTGAAATATTTTTTTATAAAAATTGAGTAAAATTCCTGATAAGTTTTGTTTTTTGTATGAATTTATGTATTTTTAAAAAATGGTACTAAGGAACATTTATTTTAGCACAAACTTCACGAGCAAACATTCAACTTTAAATATTTACCATGCATTTAAAAAGGTATCCCATTTGGGAATATTCTCGCATAGGTTGAATTTGATAAATTTGCCATGTGTCATTGGAAAATGTGTCCCGTGTGCATCGTTTTCATAATACTTAAGCGGTTCGCTGATTCTTATTCTCGTGTATATTTTACAAAATGATTTCATGAGAACAGCTGTTGCAAACTGAAAAAACAAAAAACTTTCCTTAACTATCTTAAACTTAAAAAGAATTAATAATAATAATAATTATTATTATTATTTTAATATTGTAAATATATGCCATCGTTTTATAATTAAAATAGAAAAAAATAAGAGAAATGTTGCTATGTTTTTCTATTTGTCATACAGATGGCGCCACGACACTTATCATTTAAAAATACTGATAGCTTGTGCTGTTTAAAACGGAAAATGTTCTGTTTGAGGTGAGATTTACGGAACAGTTACTGTATTTTTAATCTCAAAATAGCAAAAAACGGAAATACTGCTGTTTTCTTGGAAAAATCAATCTATTCCGTAAAATTTTAGGGAAAAGTTTGTGTATATTAACGGATATTTTTTACAGTGTCGACCATAATGTAGCGGAATAATTTTGAGTGATCCTACACATTTCTTATGTTTCTTCAATTTTTTAAGAAGTGTTTAATTTTTTAAAAGTAATTTTTGCTCCTTAAAAAAACTTTGTTAGTGTTATGCAGAATTTGCGAAAAGTCCTTAAAAATATTTAAGTTTTTTGTTATTTATTAATTGGAGGTGAAAATATGAGTTCTCTGAAATTCTGATTTAGAAAAATAATTTATCACCCTTGCCCCCCCCCCCCTTGTATCAAAATTTCGTTCCCGCCTTTTGCTCTCATCACAGCCTTCAATATTATCCCTTCCAGAAGTATCACTTCGCTGTTTTGCTGTGTATCTCACTGTATCCATCTTTACACAATGTAGCCACTTTGTTGTAACAATAAAAAATCTATCACAATAACTCCTCCCCACTAACTAAAAATGAAATTTTTCCTCTCATCCTATTAGTAAATGCCTAGAATTTATTCATTGAAACTTTCCCCACATTTTATTATTTTTTAAGCCCATTTGTTAATGTTTTAAAAAGCAAATAAAAGTAAGTCATTTAAAAAACTTCTCCATCCCACATACACACCAAAATAAATAATTAATAAATTGTTTCTCCCCCCCCCCCAACTCACAAATTTTAAACTTTTAAAGTCATCGATTTTTCTAAAACTTTTACTGTAATAATAAATAATCAATCATAGTTTTACTCTTAACCCCACAAAAATTGATGTTTTCCCCCTATTTCTCCTTACCAAGTATATAAAATTTAGTCTTTAAATCTCTTTATTTTGTGTTTAGCCATATTTGTTAATCTTTAGTCATATAAAGTAAGTCATCTAACAAATTCCCTTCAACCCCCTCCAAAATAAATATATAAATACTTTTCATTTTTTCCTTCTCAGAGATCTCCAACAATTATATAATTTTAAATTGAAATTTTAAACCAATTATTTATATGATTTACGAGATTCGAACGAAATGTGGTAATTCAGCATAAAAATCTTTTTCTAAATTTAAAGGGGGGGGGTAGCTACCCTTTCTCCCCCTATACTTATTCAATGAATTCTTAAAACTAATCGCCCCCAGGAGGATACCTTCTTTAAATATTCACGGGCTGGCTAACCCAAGGCACCTGAATGATCTTTCTCTTTTCTTTTTCTTCTGATTTCTATTATTTTCCTTTTTTTCTTTGTTTCACTCTGGTTGTGGTTTTTTTCCCGGAGATGAGGGCAATTTGTATGAGCGGATATCACTCTGTATATCGATGGATAATTGTAAACCACCCACGTGTTTGCTGTGTGTAACTTCACGTGTTTGTAGAAACAGTAGAAGTTAATCGGATTCGAACGCAACCCAGAACAAAAAGCAAAAAAATAAACTCGACACGCAGCAAAAAATAGAAGCGAACCGAACAACAAATTTCGTAAAATGATCACGGAGAAAAAACGAATATCTTTAAAATACAAAAAAATACAAAAGTACAAAATTAACTATTGATGGAAAAATTAACTATATAATATTGCACGCAAAGATGGTTGCAGATATTTTCCATCTCTTTCCTCCATAGCATTGTAACATTTTCTCCCGATAATAGAACTTATTTTGATTTAAGAGTCAAAAAACTTTCCCCGAAGCCCAAAATCTCGACCCTTTCAATCTGGAAATGTTATAAATCACTGCCGTGGGGGGGGGGGGAGAGGGGGAAGTCTAATAGTAAGTTCATCATTGATGTTTCATTAACTACATAATACAGCATTGAAGCCTATGTTTAAAAGAAAAGAAATTGACAATATCTTGTATTAATACGCGAATAATATCTATGAATAACCAGTGAGAAATAGGACGCCAAACGATGCAATTGAGGTGCTTTAGTACTATATACAAGTTTTAAAAATATTTAGGTACTGGTGTAATAGTATACAGTATTTCTAATACTTAATTCTATCAAACGTTAGAAACGTATATTATTTTCATAAAATAAGAAATAGTTTAATATAATTAAAACATGCCCCAAACAATGTTTCCCACTATACCACTATGCAATGGAGTACTTTTGTGTCACCCTGTAAATTACAAAATTATATTCTTTGCACAACAGATTATACAGAATATATATTTTAAAATATACTTCATGGATACATATAAATTTTATTAAGTTCGAAAGAATGCAATACCATTAAAATGCGCTTGAAAGTATTTTTCCCGTTGGCCGTAATGTAACGCTATAATTTTGTTTTCCCTTGTAATATAACTATGCATCCAATTTTTAATAAAATTTGAAATGACTCGACAAAATTATGCAATACTTATATTATTTAGATTTCAAACCCATTCGGTTGGCTAGTTTTTGTGTTATTATTTGCAGACGGACGGACAGACAGGCAGATGGCGGACTGACAGGCAGACGGACTGATGGATTAAGCGATATGACTCATGCTACTTATTTATATAATTACAAACGCACCTAAAGAAGTAGGCAATAAAATGAAGTTTTGTTATACTATACATTATACTAAGATGCTAAAATCACATTTTGGTCCCATCTTGGTTTCATGAGACCAATCATGCCAACTAGAACAGTATACGGAACTCTTCACTTATTCTTTGTATTTTAAATGAAATGTGTGAAAGGGGTGTAATTTAAACGTATGTAACAAGGATATTTTCCATATATGTACTTTAATTGTAATGGTAAATGTTTATTATTTAAATGAAATGAACTTAAAGGGAATGATGAATATGGAAATACTACTTGGCAATTTTTCAATTGCGATTAGTTAGCATAAAAAAGTTGCAACACAATCAGACTGATTGGTAAGCTTATCATACGAATTGAATATTTCAAAATCATCAAACCCAGATACTTGGCTTACAAGGACAATACTTTACCTGTTAATCTAACAGGGCGATAGCCTTACATGCGATTTATTCTATAGAGCTGTCTAAATGACAGACCAGATGTTATGATCAATAAGGTTATCTGAGCAAAAAATCCCAGACAGCTATCGCCCAGTTAGCTTAACAGGTCTGGCCTTCTAAGCCAAGTATCTGAGTTCGGTTCCCGGCCTGTGCAATTTTTTGCTCAGTTGGAAATATTCAATTCCTATGATAAAAATATTGCTTTTTATTGCAAATTCTGTATCAACCTGAAAAGGGAAGGGTATAATGTCCTATTTTCAGTTGGCGCGATTGGCGAGGGAATCCAAAATGGCACCAAAATGGCATTTTATCATCTTATAATATTTTTCCGGATGACGGGAAAACATAGTCTGTTAAATATTTATAAACATGTGCATAAATTTGATAATTGTTATATATAGCGATATACATTTATAAATACATAAATCTTTATATATAAATAAATATTATGTATTTTTATATATATTATATATGCCTGATAAAAGCAAAAATTATACATAAAAAAAACAAAGAAAGAATCATATAGATAAAAACCATTCTAGCAGTAAAAAAAGCAACCCCAAAGAGTGAAGATCGCAACCACATAGATTCATTTAATAATTAATTAAGAAAAAAAAAACAAGATATGGAATTTTTTCCTAATATCGCTATACAGTGCTCAGTATAGAATTTGGAGCAAATTTCTATTACGGGTTCATTCGGAAAACCGATATTTTCAAGGTGAAGTACCAGTATTTTTTTTTAAATAAAAAAATGCATCTACTTTAAAAGTGCAAAATTTCGTCTCATTTAAGGTAAAAAAAAAATTAAGGAAGTATTGGTACCGAAAAAATTTCTGATTTTAAAATTCTAGCACCCATATGAACCCTGTATAAACACGTAAACCGGATTATGAAAGATTAGTCGTACTTTTTGGTTAGCCGGGCGCCAATATTATACATACATATATCTATACCTATATATATGGATACATATATACATAGAGATACAGAAATAGATATACATATATGAATGTTAGTTTTATGAAAACTGACAATGGGCGGATTTTTATGAGACTTACAATGTTAGTATAACCTTTTTCAGGAATATTTCTTGTATATTGCATACGTTTTTGTCATTCTATAACAAAACCAACTGGAAAAAAAAATCAAAAGTTTGCCAGGAAAAGAGCCCCAGTATAACGTGTGACGCTCATTTGTATAATATAAGATTATATAAAGTAATATTACATGAGTTTAAACTTGAGGTAAAGTAAAAATAGCTCATTAAATTAAATGCGACATCACAGCGGCTTTAAGCATTCGAATCATAATTCGAATAGACAATGAAAATATGCAATACCCTTAAAAAAAAACCTTAAAAAATAAGAATATAATGCGTGTTTAAACAAAAAATGGTAAGCTTAACTAATTAAAAAGCAGAGAATATTTCGCCTATCTTTTTCCTTGTTGCATAACCTGTTTTTTTTTAAAGTATTATAAACATTATTAAACTGGAATATTTGAATATTTTAGAAGATTTAAAATGTGTTTCTATTAAGAATTTTATAATTTTTTCTGAATTATACTTTACATATTCTAAATCATTAAAACGATGAGAGAAATGGAGCATTCCAATTACTTGTAAAAACAAGAAAATCACAAAATAATCAAAGCAAACATTTATGAGATATTATTAAGAATTATTTTTTTTAGTTGTCAAAGTTCTTAAAATTTTTAATCTTCTATCGGCTTGAACTGTCAAAAAATATTTCAGTTTCTATGATGTTATTTCCAATATTTGTCACAGACAAATACAAATATTTTCTTATAATATGATTATAAAAATCCGTATCACAAAATATGGAAATTTTGTTTTTGTTTTTTGCGGTATTACGACGTTGGTCGAAATTAGAAAATAATATCTTAAGCTTCCGCGTTACACTTACTTCTTACACAAGATAACAAACCACTAATACCCTTCGAAGTCATTAAATTTTCATGTCTAAAAAGTTTAGAAGCCACATTTTAAGTTCAGATCTTTCTTTCATCGTCATGTTTGTTAACGGCGAAAATATTTCCAAGAATTATAAAATTAAGAGAACAGATGACATATCATATATGATAATTCCTGATTAGATTTTCAGTATTTCTGTTTAAAGACAGTATGTAAAAAAATATTTAATGTTTTAGAAATGCTTAAAATAATCTTTTTAGTAGTTTTTAGAAACTTTTTTTAAGTGTATGCATGAAACAATTTATTGACTTATGTATTGTGGATTTATCCTCCCTCCCCCCCTCCCACCGACAAGACAGAATCACAAGGGTCCGGGAAGATTTATCTTTTACCTTCTTAGTCCGAGAGCCGATAATATCAAAAGCCTCGTCGGCACAAATTTGAAAATTTTATATAATTTGATAATAAAAAGTCATACGAGAAATATTAGCTATGTATGACTAGGTTTAATAAACCGAAAATAAGTTTAAGATGCCACGTGAGTCACTCAAAAAGATACGGGTGATAATGTTAAGTTTATCAGGGAATTATTTTCAAATACAGTCAAACGTCGTTAACATGAACACGCTTAACGTGAATTACTTTTAACATGAACTGTTTTCACAGTCCCCTATAAAGACGAATACAGAGATTTGATGCTGATACCATGAAGTACTGTTAACATGAACAAAATTTTGATTCGCCTCGAGGTTCATGTTAACGACGTTCGACTGTATCTTTCTCAAATTTTAATATTTTTACATGATTATTTTTGCATAGGATAGCTAAGGACGAACGACAACAGAGCTAGGTTTTAACCTTTCGATTTTGCTTACATTTTTTTGTACTACTTGGTTATCCCTTTGACGAAAAAAACCCATCGCTAAACAATAAATTAAATGCCAATACTGGATGATCGGGAATGCATATTCAATAATATTAAATACGATACACGTGTTTAAAACGTCATTAAGTGATTTCTATTTCGACTTTTTATATGTTTTTTCGTTATTTAAAATAAAAATTGTGTCAATAAGTATAATTTGGCTGTTAGTTTCGCGCTTTGTATATTTTGGAGAAATTGGTCGACGGGATAACCAAGTAGTACCCACTTCTTATATTATGATAGTTTCAATTTCATAATCGGTTCCAATCGGTTCAGAAATTTAAAGTAATTTTTAAAGAAAAATCTGAAACTAAAATCGAAAAAGAAAAATTCGCCCGGTTGTAGATCGTCCTCAACTATTCTATACAAAAAAAAAAAGTAAAAAATATTAACATTTGAGCGAGATATTCAAAAATAAATCTCTTAATAGACTTCATGTTATCATCCGGGTCTTTTTACAGTGCAGTGTGGTCTCTAGCATTAAATTATAAAAAAAAGCCACTAAGGAACATTAATTTTAGTACAAAATTTTATGAGCAAATATTCAACTTTATATTTATCCGTATTCCATTTCGGAATGTTCTCATACAGGTTGAATTTGACAAATTTCTCATTTGTCATTGGCAAATATGTCCCGTGTGCATCGTTTTCATAATATTTAAAGCGGTTTCGCTAGTTCTTATTCTTATGCATATTTAACAAAATGTATTCATGAGAACAGTTGTTACAAGGTTTTTTACAGAATTTTACAGATAACTGCCCAGGGAGCATAAAACATTCATAAATACTTTTATAGGGCAAAATCACGATTTATCATGAAATATCTTATAGATTCTTTCTGTTCATAAAAAATAGCTGTGTACATTAATACTTTTGTACAATATGTATTTATAAAATTATGTATATAAGAAAAATAAAAATCTTTAACATCAAATCTATTAATAAACTTTAATTTGATCAGTTCTATGAAAGTAATTCGGTTTGAAACAAAAATGTTTGACCAAATAAATCATATAAAAATATATGAAACATAAATCACATAAACAAATTAAACACATTAAAAAAAAATCCTTGCGTGAAATATTTTTTTATAAAAATTGAGTAAAATTCCTGATAAGTTTTGTTTTTTGTATGAATTTATGTATTTTTAAAAAATGGTACTAAGGAACATTTATTTTAGCACAAACTTCACGAGCAAACATTCAACTTTAAATATTTACCATGCATTTAAAAAGGTATCCCATTTGGGAATATTCTCGCATAGGTTGAATTTGATAAATTTGCCATGTGTCATTGGAAAATGTGTCCCGTGTGCATCGTTTTCATAATACTTAAGCGGTTCGCTGGTTCTTATTCTCGTGTATATTTTACAAAATGATTTCATGAGAACAGCTGTTGCAAAGCCTTTTACAGACTTTTACAGATAATTGCCCAGGGGGCATATAAAATGCATAAATATTTTTATAGGGCAATATCAAAATGACAAAGCAGTTATTTTAAAATTACTTCTGTTTTCTGAAAAACATTTTGGGTATACTCTATTCATCTCTAATAAAGGTTTATATGACTTCAATTGCAATTAGTGACATAGACATTAACTTTATTAAATGAGAAAATTACATAAATTAGAACTTTGTTTCACCGTTTTTAACTATTAGAGGGATTTCTACACTGTAAAAAAAATCCGCAAAGGTGCTAAACCTTTTCTAGGAAACTGGGATTCCAAGAACTTTTCCTGTAACGTTAACAGAAAAAATTCAAGTTTCAGAATCGATTACATGAATTTTTCCTGTTATCGTTACATGAAAAGTTCTTGGAATCCCAGTTTCCTAGAAAATGTTTAGTACCTTTGCAGATTTTCTTTTACAGTGTATCATTTTACAGTGAACTCTCTCTAATGTAAACACTCCGGTGTTATGATCGTATTCCGACGGTCCTGGCAAAACTCCATAAACTGAATAAAAGATTAACTCTCTTTATTCTGAACACCCTCTAATCTGAACACTCCGATATTAAGAACGCTACTTTTGGTCCCCATTTCTACTCCACCTCTCAGTAAACTGAACATGTGTTTTCAATCTGAATTCGGATTCTTCCATTATGGAAACTTGGCAAAACTGTTACAGAAGAATAAAAATTTTCAACGAACTCTATTAAAAATAAACAGACAAAATCCCTACAAGATTTTAAGCATATTCTTTTAGTTGTAATTTGTTTGAATACTTCAGATAAAATTTTTAGTTAAAAGTTTGGAATACTTGTTGCCACTCTGTTGTCAGCTGCTTGATGTAAAAGAAGTCACTTTATGATGTTTTTATGGGAAAATATAAAAATTTAGTTTTTGATTAATTGCAGACAATTACTTTAAGTTAAAATAATCTGCTTCCATGTTGCTTATTTCAAATAATAGGTTTATTTGAATTGTTACTTAAGCATGATATTTTAAAGATTAATTTTAGAATTTTTGACTGATTTCTTCAATTGATAATCTACTGGGAATATGGTAATTAAATAAACTATTTGCTTATACCTTTATTGCTATTTGATTTAGCAGATTTCATATTTGTTTTGATAGAACATTCATTAAGGGTTGTAGCAATAATGTTAGTTTACTTCTAAAACTTAGAAAGTAGGAAATATTTAAAAGAAACCCATAGTACCGACCTCATTTGATACACTACTGGCTCGATCACCCAACATAGTAGTAGTAGTAATGCATTTCTAATCTCCCTTTAAATGAATACCCCCATAATCTGAACATTTTTGGCCGGTCCCATGAGTGTTCAGAATAGAGAAAGTCCACTGTACTTTACTCATAATAAAGATTGATATCTATTTTTAAAAGAAGTAAATACATTTTCCTTGTCGAGGTAGTCTCTGGAACTACCAAATTGATTTCAAAAAATTGTTGTGTGAAAATGATGGTAATAGTGCTTGCTACAAAATAAGCTATATTTTATGTCTGTGCCACTTTTCCAGATTGGGTGAAGGAGTAAAAAACGTTTAAAAATGCGATTTTGTGTCACTGAAGGGCCTAAAAACTTGAAATTTGGCAAGGTAATTATTTACGTGGCATAAATGATCTATCTCTAAGAAAATTTCCAAAAGAAATTTGAATTTTGAAGAGTGTGAAAATGCGCATAAATTGTTCTAAAAAAAGTTCTAAATGGAGGTTTCTACGCATCAGGAAAAATCGAACGGATTTCAAAAATAATGGTGTTAAAATTATAGTGATGACCAGAGATTGTACTGGTACCGTTATTTTCCAGGTGGAATATCATTTTTTTTACAAGCTATTTTAAAATAAATCAATTTTAAATGCTTAAAGAGAGATTTTATATAAGTACACCAGAAGTCAAATAGTATAAGTAAGAAAAAAAAATGAACTGAGGGCTCAGACAATCCAGAGATATGCCCTTTATTTTTCCGATTTCCATTTAAGTTCTGAGTTCTAGAGATCAATCTTTTTGCGAATAATTATCAAAAAAATTGTACGTTAATTTTTTTACAGTTATTGAAATAAGAGTTCAAGGGGGCACATACCCTTTAAATAGACAAAAAAATTTATTTTGGAGACAAATGTTTAATGTCGCCCCATGCACTCATTTTTGCACTAAACATCTCAATTTTTTTTTTAAATAATACTGTAATATTTTCTCGATTTAATATAATATTTAATTTGCACTAAACATTGCATAATAATTTAATAACAATTATTTTTTAATGTATGATTTTTTTAAATTAAAAATAATGTATATAGCTTGCGCGCATGATTTGAAAAAATCTATACTCTCTAGAACTTTGAAACTTTTAATATAAGTTTAAAAATATTACAAAAACAAAATGAACTAAAATCTAATGGATAAAAAAAAATTGTGAAGTTTTTAGGTTTTCAAAATAAAAATATAAAAATTTTAATAATTTTTCACACTCGAACACCCATAATTTGAATAATTTTAGTTCAATTCCTTAGACCTTAGTTCAATTTAAAGAAAACGGGCCAGTAAAGATATATATAAAATTTCAAATCTTTAAATTTATTACATTTTGAGTTATCATGCGCGCAAGTTGAAAAATATTGATTTTGAGAAAAATCAATTTTAACATAAATATTATATTAAAAATTCGTAGAAACATGCACAATGCAGCTATTACTATTTAAAATTCCTATACTGTTTTAGAATAAGCATATTAAGAAACTAAGATGATCACATATTTTTAAAATTTGTTGTAAGTTCCAAAACATGAAATTTTTAGTCTGTATAAACATAAGGAAATTCAAATTAAATATTAATGTTGCATTAAAAATATTTTATAAAGTACAAACAACTCAAATATTGTTATTTCAAGTTAATATATTTCTACAAAATACATATTAGTAAGAATTAAAATTATTGCTTATGTATAAAATTTAATATCACTTCCAAACGGTGAAACCATTTCACGAAACTCGAGAACGGCACGAAATTCGAGATGGCTATTTAAACTTTTCTTTCCTGTCTAAAATACTGAATTTTTTTTTTATTTCTTAGATTTTAGTTCAAATTAAAGAAAATGATCTAATAAAGATGTATATAAAGTTCTGAATCAATACCTTTTATACACTTGGAGTTATCATGCGCGTAAGTAAAACAATATCGATTTTGAGAAAAATCAAATTAAACAGAAATGTTCGATTAAAAATTCTTAAGCAACATGTATAATGCAGCGATTGCTGTTTAAAATTTCTCTACTGTTGTAGAATATGCATATGAAAGAATTCAGATTATTACATTTTTGAAAAATGTATTATAAACTCCAAAATGTGAATTTTTTGTCGTTATAAAACACGAAGAAATTTTAAAATATTACATAACATTTTTTTTAAGGTGCAAACAACTAAAATATTGTTATTTAAAGTTATTATTTTTCTACAAAATACATATTATAAGAAATAAAATTATTGCTTAAGTATAAAATTTAATATCACTTCTAACTGTGAAACCATTTCACGAAACTCGAGAACGGCACGAAATTCGAGATGGCTATTTAAATTTTTCTTTCCTGTCTAAAATACTAAATTTTTGTTAAATTTCTTAGATTTTAGTTCAAATTAAAGAAAATGATCTAATAAAGATGTATATAAAGTTCTGAATCAATACCTTTTATACACTTGGAGTTATTATGCGCGTAAGTAAAACAATATCGATTTTGAGAAAAATCAAATTAAACAGAAATGTTCGATTAAAAAATTCATAAGCAACATGTATAGTGCAGCGTTTGCTGTTTAAAATTTCTGTACTGTTGTAGAATACGCATATGAAACAATTCAGATGATTACATTTTTGAAAAATGTATTATAAACTCCAAAATGTGAATTTTTTGTCGTTATAAAACACGAGGAAATTTAAAAATATTACATAACATTTTTCTTAAGGTACAAACAACTAAAATGTTGTTATTTAAAGTTATTATATTTCTACAAAATACATATTAGTAAGAATTAAAATTATTATTTTTGCTTAAAATTTAATATCAATTTAAAATGCTGAAACAAATTTCACTTAACTCGAGAAATACACGAAATTCGAAATTGCTAAAAGCTTACTTTCCTACATAAGGTCTGTAAGATGCACATAATTTTATAATAAAAAATATATCATTTCTGTTGATACTAAAATTAATGCAGCAAATAATAAAATACTTATCTTATGCTTAAAATATGAAGATGTTTTGATGAGTGACGAGAAAATCTTTTAAATATGGCACTTCACTGATTTTTGCACAAGTGGACTAAATACTTAGCATATTTCTTAAAAAAAAACTAGTAAAATAATTATTAATCACTTATTTAAAATTCAAACAAGTATAAATAATCTCAAAGACGCAAATATAAGGGGAAAATGTGAAAACATTAATTTAATCGTTAAAATAAAATAAACAATGACAACACTTTTTTTTCCTCTTGAATTTTTTTGAAAATTCATTCAATTTTAAAATTCTTAAAATTACATATGATATAAATGACCACTGCTAATTTATTTAAAGTATAAATTATCTTGGAAAGTTAAATGTGTTACAGTCTATTATTCATCTTAACACTTTATTATAATTTTTAAAATCCACCTGCACAGTACATTTCACCTTGAATATCTTTTAAAGATTCCTCTTTTGCTGTTTTACATCGCTGTCTCAGTTTTCGTTGCTCTTTGCATACATGCTTTTCTCTCTGAATAGGCTATACGTTTATTATCAATCATTTCAAATCCATTAATTGAAAAATCGCTACGAAGTAACTGCAGAGAATCCATAATATCATGCCGTCCTTGACATCCTTCGTTAAACAATATTGTAGCTTCATTCGTTGCAATCTGTACAATTTTTTTCCAGATCCTGTAGTTTTAGGGCAAAATTTCCATATCATGGCATTTAGGCTTTCATTTGTGTTTTGAGTGCGTCCTCCTAAACAACGTTTTAAAAGTGATGGGCGTGAGAGATCTTTAAAAACAGGTTTAATCGCTTCCATTACCACAGTAGGAACAGTGAATTTATGGTGATAAGAACTGCCTTCTAAACGTGATTTATTATACTTACACCAAGTATCAATGTTATTTGGGCAAAAATTATCAAATGGGTTTTCATCCGTTGATATTTTGTGATAATATATTGCTCAAATAGCTTTACGCATGTCAGTCAAAGAGTCTTTATGCTCTCTAATAGCATTGCCATAATAGTTCGTTATTTCTTTTATAAGTGAATCTGTTAGTCTCCCTTTACCACCCAGTGTTTTTCCATCACTCAATTTTTTCTTTTCTTGCTTCAGCTTTCTTAGACGCGTCCCCATGCGCTTCTGAATGTGTCCAACACATTCGATTTTCTCAATTGATATATCTATAGAGTTTTGCATCACACACTGACTGAAAGGTTTTTGTGTCACCATCCCCAATATATTTCACAAACTTCAGACCACGTGTTTTTTCAGATCGTAAAAATATTCTGACCATACCATGAACTTCCATTTTTCCAGCAGAACCAAAATGGTTTCGATTGCCGGACTCGTGTGCTTCAGAATACTCACACATTTTACAATAGGAGGACATCACTTCAGTTTAAATTACTTTATCACTTTCGGCTCCAATTATAGTACATACACCTGTAAGTGATGTATGGTCGCGTGTCTTCCATGTACCATCACCACTTACGGTAACAGACAGTGAAGAATTTGATAAAATAGCTACAGTTTGGGCTACTTTTTTCATCGACTTTTCTGCAGTTTCTTCTGTCGCCTTCAATATATTGTTTATGATTCTCGTGTAAGATTTTTGAGCTATAGGTGGTGGGAGATCCACACTGCAGCAAAAAGTCTCCATTCCTGCTCTGCCTTGTCCAATCATTCTCATAGAATATGTGAATTTTCTATTAATTTCTGGGATATTTTTTTTTGCTTCCTAACATAGTACAACTTCTTAGGCTTTTCGTAGAACACTCACGTGTTACTTCAAGTTTAGATGCTAATCCAAATAGGGATATTTCATTTAATGAAATGTTACCACCACAACTTTTACACGATAAGTTTTGCTGCATAAAATTGATCAATAAATTTATGTCGAATAGTCTGTAGCCATCAAAGTTAGGTGTTCTAGTAATAACTTCTTCGACAGAAGGTAGGACATCCATCTTTAATTTCTTGCTTGATGCACTAACATTTAAATAAGTTTTAACGTTAGTATACCGGTTACCACAAAACTTTCGTTTTTTAGGACGAGTCCCAGACTCTCTAATCACATTCGCAGACATAATAACGAATGAAAACAAAGTAATAAAATAAATATGTACTATAAAACGAATAAAATACTCTCTAAGCAAAAAATAACAATAAACTATCTAACAAAATCTCTAACAAAAATATTGCTGTGAAAAGATACGAAGTCGAATTATGATAGCAACAGCAACGCTGAAAACCACATGTCAACAAACTTTCAATCATTAACATGCGGCAGATATCACGAAAGAAGGAAGAAGAGATGTTTCCGTCCTTCTGTGACGCCAAACAATTAATAATTCATGGAGTTTGTGATAAGAATAAAAGCAAAAACTGTAGCTTTCACAATGTAAACAAACACGCCGCCATGATGACAGAATCAGCTGACTCAGGTAGCTCTTTAATTCGCTTGAAGCAGACAAAGGCTAATTTACATTTTTTACTATAACAAGCGCAATTTTACGAATATTTTAATGCGGTTTGTGGCAAATTGTTCAGAAAAAAATTAGCTTTTAAATGAATTAAAAAACAAAAAATCGATTTTTGGAAGATTTTAAAGGATATGTGTCCCCTCAAAAAGCAGAATAAAACAAGCGGCACACTGAAAAAAAATATATCCGTTACATTGACGACAAAAACTGCTGTCAGCAATGTTGTCAGCAGTTTTTGCCGTAAAAATGGCAGTAAAAGTAGCTGTAAATTTTTTGTTACGTATATTTTGCTACAATTTTAACGGCAAAAACTGCTGGCAACATTGCTACACCGTAAAATTAACGGATTTTTATTATTATTATTATTATTATTATTATTATTTTTTTTTTTTTTTTTTTTTTTTTTACAGTGCAATTTTTTATTTCAATTCAGTCAATTATCATTGATGTTCAAACTGAATGCCAATTATCTTTTAAATCGCTTTTCTACAAATCGAATTTTTTTCTGAGGTACTCATACAAGGAAATACTGTTATTTAAGAATTTTCTGGTCTGGAAATTCTAGTACCCTTATGAGTTCTCGAGAACACATGCTCCGACATAGGCTGTATTTCATGCATCATAAACCCAGAGGGAGTGCAAGAGCAAAAAACGTTCTAAAAATGCAATTTTGTGTTACTGAAGGGCATGAAAACAAGAAATTTGGCGTAGTAGTTAGTTATAAGCTGTATAGATTATCATAAACAAGGAAGGTCTCCATATGGGCATACTCCAAAATACCTGATAAAAAAGCAGAATGCTTTTCTCATGAGGATATTTACTTTTATAAAAATAAAAAAATAAACAAAATTCGGAACCTTCATAAAAAAGAGTCCGTAAAAAATGATTAAAATTTCGTTATTTGGCGATTTATCATCGGTTGGCAATGAAAAAGAATTTAAAAAATACGCTTTCAAGTGAAATACTCTTTAACTTCTTCGCGACGAATGTTGTTTGCTTAATTTTTAATCTTTCATCACCGGTTTTTTTAAACAGAAAAACTTTTGTAATTGAATCACGAAAGTAATCTTATTAAATAAGGTAAATTTCAAAATAAAGAATAGCTGGTGGGAATAATGAAGGCTTCTCAACGATACTTAACAAGAAAATTTCAGATACATTAAAATCATTTGTTTTTAGCGAAGAAAAATCCTGCTCGCCAATTTGCGTGTCTTGTCATAATTTCGCGCCAAATACTCGAATATATATATATATATATATATATATATATGTGTGTGTGTGTATGTATATATATTTACAGACTTTCTATTGTGATTCCGACGCTAAATTTCACTTATCCTTCATTACATACATAAGTAGTACAACTATAATTTTTTTGACATATTCTGGGTATTCCTAATATGGAGAACTTCCTTGTAAGAACATTTTCGAAAAAAAGAGTTAAAAAGAGTGAAAATGCGCAGAAATCTTTCTAAAAATGTTCCAAATTGCGATTTCTGGTGAATCTCAGAAATTATCAAATCAATTTGAAAAGTAATGATGACAATATGATGGTGACAGTCATTTCATACTTCATGTTGTTGTTAATAAAACCTGGGAGGTGAAAAACAGACGAACAAAGATAACAAAAAAAAAAAAAAAAAAAAAAAAAAAAAATCACTGCATTGCAATTTTTTTATACTGAGAGATCTAACATTTTGAAATTTTGCACTTAAAAATGCAAATTTGGGTTGAAAGCTGCAAAGAAACGTCGAATAAAAACTCTAAATTTATAGAATAACGGGAGCGAAAAGCGTTCTAAACGTTCTAAATAACGATCTTTATGCAATCTTATAAAATACTAAACCAATTTTCAAAAATGCGGGTTTCCGTAGTATTGATGTAAAAACAGAAATAAAAATGCATTAAAAAATTTACTACATTTTTCCTTTAATAATAATTCATCGTAAGGTAAAATTTTTAGGTCAAATTTTTAAAAAAAGTGCACGAATAAGCAATGTTTTCTGAGTGCGATGTCTCACGGAAAAATAATATCCATCCAAATTTAATAATGCTTTTTAAAATATATCTCTTTTGAGAATATCATCTCATACTTCATATTTCATAACACAAGTTGCCATGTGTACTCTGAAAATATATCCCACATGGTTCTTATTTATAATAAACAAACAGTCCCCCAGATATTATTCCATGTATAATATATAAATGTTTTCTCGCGAAATGCTGTTACGAAGTCTTTTGCTAAATTTTTCCAGACAATTACCTGAGGAAGCTTATCGGTTCATACATATTTTAGTAAACATGAAAATGCTTAGTTCATAATGAATTGCATCTGAAAAACTTACACTGCTAAAAATTTTGTCCTAGTTTGAACCAAATTTTGGGGCTCAGTTGCTGCCCCCATAAGATGAGGAAATCTCGTACCAACATTTGGAGCTTCCTATTTGAATCTTTTTCCAACTATTGGAACTACATTGTTAAAAGTCTTGTTATAAATTGAACCAAATTTTGGTATTCAGTCGCTGCCACCATATGATGGTGAAATGTCGTACCATTATATGGAGCTTCCTATTTCAATCTCGTTCCAATTATTGGAACTAAGCTTCAATAGAAGCTCCAAATGTTGGTTCAAGGTGTCACCATCTTCTAGTGGCAGCTATTTAGCACCAAAATTTGGTTCAAACTAGGATAAGATTTTTAACAGTGTAAGTGAAACTGGCGGCACTGCTATGCGGTATTTTTAGGAAGACAAGATTTTTAACTATATGCTTCAATAAGAACTCAAATACTGGTTCAAGATTTCCCCATCTTATAGTGGCAACTATTCAACACCAAAATTTGGTTCAAACTAAGACAAGATTTTTAACAGTGTACATTTTATGTTGTGAACATTAACAACCCTTTGCGGTCGTATTAGGTTTGTACAACTGTGTCATGCCGGTATGAATTAATATTTGTCGAACGAAAAATTATGCATAAAAGGCAAAATTATAAATGTAACGCAAAGGTTATCAATTCTTTTTCAAACTTTAGATATAGGTAACGCAATGATATGTTTTAATTTTATTTAAAAAAGGTATATTTATTCTCCATCGTGTGGTAATTTTCAAAGCTTTTGCAATATTCAGCTCTTCATTTTTCTGTTTGAACATGTAAAAAAATATTGGAACTTTACATTTTATATTCTAGCATTTTAACATTTTTTTGTATTGTTGAAAAATGTTTAAGAATTCGATTATAATTCTATTCATCTATCTGTGCTCTTATTTACGTATATGTAATTACGAATTCTATTAAATTGATCTTTGTTATTGGATACCATTTGAGATTAACTGGTATTGAAGATGAAGCGTGTAGCATTTACGGATCATTTACAGGAACACTCAAAAGAATTCCATTCATTATAATACATGGGAAAATATTCTTTTCGGTGTATTTTAGTGACTTTCTACTATTTTAATGAATATAAGGCTTTTATAGCCTGTGAGCTAAAAAATAGTTGGAAAAGGAAAAATTACTAGTGGCACTTTAACACAATTTCTGAATTATTATTTCGAATTATAGATATCTCTGAAGCTTGTATATTTAATATAATTTAAAACCTGTAGGGTGTTTTGCTGTGGGGGCTGGAAAACAGATATATGTCAGGAATAGTGAATAAACTTAGATGGTTGCGGAAAGATACGTTAAAGGAAGTGATTAATAAACGTTAAAAATTATTATAACTATTTTCCAAAATTCTGTGGAAATAAAAGAAATCTTTCATAGATATATTTTTATGTCTCTAAAATACTTTGTAAAAAAACTTGAGGTAAGACAAAATACATTCGTAGAATTTAGCGTAACCTGAAACAACATATGATTAACTATAAATTATATAAATGTTCTTATGTCACGTACAGACAGACGGCTCTCGTTAATTCGTCCGGATCACTAGAAATATTCGAATTGTCCGAAGTTCAAATTATGGAAAATATGAGAGGAAAACATGCTTAAAATGGTACTATTACAAAGCAATTAATGTTGTAGTGTCTTTTTTAATTTATGTCATCTCTTATCAAAAGAATGTGACTTGATATTAAATTAAAACACATAAATACATACATAGAAAAAAAGCACAATGGAAGAAAATTTTGAAGTGTCACTGATGAGCACTAAGAAAGTGGATATCAAATTCATGGGATTAGATGTATACTTGCTCGGAAAATTTATCACAAAAATCAAAGAAAGAAGGTTATTGAAAGGATCTAATGTCCGCAAAAAAGAAAGGAAAAAAGAAAAATCGGAATTCTTGTTAGTTCGATTTAACCGAAGCCAAGCGAAAATGAATTCAAATAAATGATAAAATTTAACGCCATTGAAAAATTTGGGACTTCATGCTTAGTTCGAATTAAGCGAAGATTCGGTTTATCCCATATCGAATTAACGAGAGCCAATAGTATATTATTTTACAAAAACTTTAGTGAAATGAGTTTAAAATCTATACAAAACTGTATTTTTATAATAACTGACCGCTTTGGCGCAAACATTTGCTCCTAATTATGATTAAAAACACAAATACACAATGACTCATTCCGTGAAATATATCAAGTTTAATTATTTAAGATATCCGACTAGACATTTTAAAAAACTTTTGACCCTGTTTTTTGGTATTTTTCAGTGTAATTAACACAAAATAAATAAAAAAAAATGTATAACATTTATGCAACATTTTAAAATTTTTGTCATTTTTTAAGCATTTTTTATGGAAATGGCTCCGGCTCTAAAAAAAAGCATATAACAAAAATCTTTTTTCAACATATTAGACATTCTTGGGTGTAAGGAATTAAAACTTAATCAATATACGTAAATCTTAAAAAAATACAGCTGATTATATATAATTACATAGAAAATGTCAGTAATGTTACTTGAAAATATTACTTCCTAAAAATAGTTATATATCAACACATAAGTCACTTAGAGCTATTTTTTTACTTCATTACACTCATGACATTATCAGAAAACCACACAAAAATTTTCGTGATTATAGTATGATAAAATTTTGAGCTAGAGCAGTAGTTGTTTACTGCTTCACTTCGTTCGACAGTTTACCTTTTTGGGTGAAATATCTAATTTTTCAGTTTTGGATTGTCACATCTGACTAGTTTTTTCTAGTTTTAATATCAAAACGATAATTTAAAACCCTCTCACTGTCAAGCCCGTCTATAGACGTTCCCTAAACTCCAGGTTTCACTGCAATGCGAGCAATAATTAAAATGATATAACTCAGTTGATTTAATGAATTTTTAATACATTGTGCAATGATTAACACACTCAAGGATAACATTCATATTCGTAAATAAGATTTTTCTATAATTTTGAAAAAATCATATTTTTTCTTGCAATTAAAACAAAATGCTGAGAAAACAACATTACAATTTTGCCCTTTTGCAAGACTGTCTGAGGGTTAAAAACACATCTACTACTATATCTGCAATTAATTTTAAAATGGAAGCAATTCGTTTTATGCATCTTAGGTATTTGCTAAGTTTTAATACATCTATCTAAGTATATTTTCACACAAAATTATTATCGTCTCTGTCCAGTTATGCATCTGTTACAAATGTACCAATCCTTCCTAATTTTGCATCGGGGGATATCAAGGGATATAGTTATGGCTTTACACATCACTAAATCCTTTGTAATAATTTAGGAAAATCAATGTCCCTGTAGAATTACATTCTGACATGATATCAAATGACTGAACATGAAAACGTAGAAACCTATTTTCGATATCACAGTAATGGATTATTATTAGCAGCTGAAAGGAAAATTATATTTAAAAAAAAGCTGGTAATATTTTTTTTTATTTCGGATAATTTCAATTACGTTTTATTTGAAAACGGAATCACATTTCGTAATTAATATTAATTTGTTCGGCGTAATTTGCGGTAAGAATATTGGCATCTTTACCTATCAGCACAATTTTGAGACGAAATGACAATGATTATTGCTTTTTTCGTTTTTTAACAAAATAGTCTGAAATGTTTCACTGGCGTTAATTATAAGATGAAATATTCATATTCAATGTTAAATATAAATCATTGAATAGTCTTTTGTTACAATTCTTAATTATGTAAATTAAGTTTTCTTTTCCGTTTAACTATTCCAGCATATTGACAGAGTCTAATTTATTGATATACATTGGGATATATATATATGTATATAAAATCCATTGGTGAATCTTGTCTACTTTTAATGGTATTATATATATATATATATATATATATATATATATATATATATATACATAAAACAGTTTTTCCTTGAAGGTCCGATATTATAAATCCACCTCTGCAGTTTTTGCATTAATTATATCTCTTTATAATAAAAACGATTTATTGAACAGTTTAAAACATTAAACATACTTTATTTTACGGTTAAACAGTACATTTTATTTATCAAATAAGCCTTGTAGTTAATTAAATCGTTGTTTCAGGCTTAGAAATGTAGTTTGTTTAGTAGTATTTTGAATAACTTTGTGTATACGATATTAATTTTTTAAAACCTTCAGGAGGCAATCCCTCCACCCCCGCACACACACACACATTAATACAGATTTAGCACAAAAAAATATGTGTTTGTATTTTTTTAATTGTGATTTTACTTCCAGTAATTAAGAAACGGTTTTAAAGATGTCCCATCCAAGAGAGAAAATTGTTCAAAGTTTCTTAAAAAAAATTATTGCATTGCAAATTTGTGAGTTTTTATTTTAATGCTTAAATTAGCGTTTAAATCATGTTTCTATCTGAATTAGAATAGAAAAAAGTTAATATTTTCGTTTTTGTTTGTTTGGAAAATCTAGCTTTCAATCAATGGTTGTCATTCAAAGGCGTTCTTGTGAAAATACGTTTTTCTTTATGTTTTTTCCACCATTTCTTGGATTTAAATAGTTATAACTCTAAAACCGTTAAACATAAATGCTTCAAATTTAGAGGCTGTCATTTTTTGTTTTTTTTTCTCTAATTTTAATTCAGCAATTTTTTTAAAATTACTTTTGAAAATGTGAATTTTTAAAATAAAAGTTGCACCATTTTTTTTAAATTTTTGCTTTAAATATATATTTTTTTAAATAGTGTTTTTAAAATGCTGAATCAAAATTAAAGTTAAAAAATTCTTTTTATTTAAAAGTAAAAATAAATAAATAAATAAATAACTTTAGGAATTAAAATGATTTAAAAATACCCCACTTTTTTAATATATTTTAATTTATTTTTAATTCTGAAAATTTTTATCGTATGATTTTGTTTACAAATAATATGGTTAAGCATTACAAAAAATTCAAAATTTTAACTCATTAAATAAAAAAAATTATTAAAATATGTCTCGGGCCCCTTTAAGGGGATAGAATACCTTGAAATTGGTCAAAATATCGACTTTGACTTATACTCTTTTTTTAAATATTAAATAAAGCTTCTTTAATTGTGAATATTTTGAAACCTCACTTTTACCTATACTTCTACTATATTGGGAGATATTGTAAATTCTGCTAATATACCTTGCGGAATTACCCGTATAAATAAAACTTTAAACTGATTTTTCGCCATGTTTCTATTTTTATAACTTGCTTCTGCGATAAATACTAAGATTTTTTTTGCTAATTTAAATAGGGATTTGATTTTTTTCATTTGTTTTTCCTGGCATATTTATTATTTATGTACATGGATTTAACACTTTTTTTGGAGAGGGGGGGGGGGGGTAATGTATAGTTATTTAAGGGTGTTCTTAAATCAAAAAGGGCAATTTTTTGACATAAGCTTTAATTTATTTTTGTTCGGAAATGCATGAAACTAGCTGGTGTTATTATTAAGAAACTATCTAATCTTTATCGTTTTTCTGTTTTGTGCAAATGCAATGGATATTTCAAAAAATTCCATCAAAGTTGACATTTTGAACGCATTTTCTGAAGAAAGAAAAAACAGTCCATGAAAGGGGGAAAATCGCGTGATCACGTGATCAAAAAAGCTGATAATTTAATTATCACAAAATGGAAAACTCAATTCGAATCGAAATCGCTTCCCCTCTAAAAAAAATCTGTAGAAAATCTATAGCTTTTTGAATCGAAATCTGTGGGAAATCCGAAGGTATTTGGCCCACTTTGCAGATATTTTTAAGAATATCTTTAAAAATTCTGTAGATATTTTAAAGATAAAGCTAAGTCTGCAAATTTTCTTCAAATTTCTGTAGAATTTCTGTAGAACGTGGAGATTTCTTCAGATAATCTTAAGATTATTTTTAGTGGGGTTTTATAGTCAGATCTTGTAATTTTATATCTTTCCGTTAAAAAATGAATTTCTAAATGTGTCAAAACGTTTTGCGCTTGCTGAGCGGAGCAGTCGAGAACATCCTTAAAAAGAAAAATATTCAAATTGAGAGTTTGTTGTATTTCCTACATTTTTTAATACACACGAGAGAGGAAAAAACACATTATATGTAAAACGTATTAAATGTAGATTTAGTCAAAAAGCGGCTGCGATAAGGCCGAACCTATATAATTGTGTGGGTCTATCTTGGTATAACATAATATCGGGTATTTATTTTTCTTTCAATCAAATATGATTTTACCAAATAGGAAAAACCATCAAGGCTTCTACCCCCCCCCCCCCTCCCAAAAAAAAAGAAAAAAAAACGGTGTTTAAGGGCTAATGGACTTTTAAAAATTAATGTAATCTAGTGAAAGTATAAAATTTGTGATTATTTTTATTTAAAAAAAAAATGTCAAATTGTTGAGAAGTTTCTTTGAAATTTTTATATCATTTTATCATCGTCACATATTATACCTCTACTTCATAAAAAAAAAACTATGGCTCACTGTAACAATGAAAATTTTAAACATTTTTCACATAAGGCTTATAAGAGGAATTTATTTATTAAAAAGCCTTAAATTTCAAACTAAACTAAAGCAATTTATATGCATTCGACCTTTTTTTCAGAACGTTAACTATTATAATATTCCACTTATAATGAATGTTTAAAGTTTGATATCTAACAGTTAATTAGACATAGAGATTTTGGAATCGAATTTTTGGTAATTTTTAAATGTTATTTCTCAGTTTAAAAATTTCCGGTTCCTTAGCTTATCATTGTTAATACATATCCGTCTAAAACCGTTAACTTGTTTTGATTTATACTTGAGAAGTTTAAAGAATAGCAAATATAGCATGCAAAATATAAATGTGAATACTTTAAATTATTCATACAAAGCAATTTACACGAAAGAGAATAAATTCACTTCTTATTTAAAATATTACAAAACTGCATGCGCCTTTAAACCCCCAAGCACACGAAAATCCTGTGTCGCGTTTCCATTATAACTTCAATAATCCCTGAAGAATTCGTTAATTTTAGACATAATTAGAATACAATAAATTTTGAGCAATACAGTTAACGTAGTATGATAATTTACATTAAAAAAACTAAAATAATTGTTCATGAAATTAGTTGCATAAAATATGAAAATTTTCTCTTATAGCTTGATGCAATTAGACTATAACTACAAAATTAAACTTTAATGTAGTTAACAGTTTTTTCTTGAGAGTGGATTAAGCGAGAATTAAATAAATCTACATATCACCAGAATGGACATAAAACAAAAAGATTATACAAATAGAGACTATCAAAATAAATTAAACAGTTTTTAAAATGGGATAATGTATAAAGAGGGGATTTCCACCAGAGGTTTTTCATGCAATAACTTCTGAGTTAATCAAGCCAATTACATGTTGTTAACTATGGCGTAAAAATCTTCTTTTAACAAAAATTCTTGTTTAAAACTCTTTCAGCGTCTTGCAAAATGTAATGTGAAAATTGTAATGTTGTATTCTTTAAATTTTATTTTAAATGCTCAGAAAATATGATTTTTTCAACATTATTAAAAAAGCTTAATTGAAAATATGAATGTAATCCTTGAGGGTACTAACCATTCTAAAATGTAGTGAAAATTCATTTAATCAATGGAATTATGTCATCTTAAATACTGCTTATATTGCAGTGAAACCTGCAGCTTAGTAAACGGAATAGTAAAAAAATTAAATAATTGATCAGGGGAAATTAGCAGAATAAAATATCACGAACCTTTCCTCTTATAGCTTGATGCAATTAGATTGCATTAGTAAAATTAAACTTTAATGCAAACTTTAATAATTTGTAGCTAATTTTCAATTAATAAAAAACTAGCAATTTAACTGCATCTTGACAGTAAAGATTAAACGACAATTAAGTAAAATAACTTACCACCAGAACTGATATTAAATAATAAGATTAGACAAATAGAACCTATCAAAATAAATTAAATATATATTTTTAAATGGAATAATGTATTAAGTGAAGATTTCCACCAGGGATTTTTCATGCAATAACTTTTGAGATAATCAAGCTAATTACATATTGTTAACTATGGCGGAAAAATCTTTTTAAACAAAAATGGTAATATAAATATGAAATATTTTGTTTCGAAAATGTGTCTCTGGTGTATTGTTTACAGTTTTAAATGTTATTCTATGTAAGTTTATGTGTACGTTTTACGCGTTTACTCTCTAATTTATTTCCAAAATAATCTCTATATAATGTATAAAAATGAAAATTCATCCATCTGTAATTCTATTCAAGTCTAACGTTCGGATTCCAGAATTTTAAAATTATATTTATGTGTTTTGAAACACAACCGAGGCTTCTATAACGGGATATTATATATCTATAAATTATTTACAGGAAAATATGCTGAATAAACGTTATTTAAAGTAGTAGAAATATCACTTTGCTGTCATGTGTTAGCATATCTCTTCCAATAAGCCTAACATGGCGTTTAGTTACGGTCGATGCGCAGACCAGAATGGTTCGTACCGGTCTCGTTACTTACACTTTTCTCCATTCTGTTTTAATTATATGAAAATACCACTTATAATGCATGTTTAAAATTAAATATCTAAAACTTAATTAGATGAAGATATTTTGTAATCGATATTTTAGTTATTTTTTAATTTAAAAGTTATCACATACTTATGCACCTGAACTTATCATTACTAATATTTAACCCTCTAAAAACGTTAACTTGATTTGATTTATATTTCAGAAGTTTAAAGCATAGCAAATATAGCATATTAAATATAAAATTGAATGGCTTAAATTATTCATTCAAAGCAATTTACATGAAAACGAAAAGAAAAATCTAAAATCTGATTAAAAACTTAACATACTTAATGAAAAATTATTGTTGCATATCGGAATTAAAATTTTGTGGTTTCGTAGAGAAACCAGTAGACGTTAAAGAGTTAACTTATCATTGCTAATATATATCCCTCTAAATTTGTTAACATGTATTGATATATATTTAAGAAGTTTAAATAATAACAAATATCGTATACAAAAGATAAAATTGAATGCTTTAAATTATTCATTCGAAGCAATTTACAAGAAACAGAAAAACTCGTATCTATTTTAAAAGAAATTTGCAAAATTATCAGCGCATTTAAACCCCTAAACACAAGAAAATCCAGTAACACGTTTCCATTATAACTTCAATAATCCCTGATGAATTCGGCAATTTTAGATATAATTAGAACACAATAAGCTTGGAGCAATATAGTTAACGCAGTATGATTATTTACACATTTAAAAACTAAAATAGTTGCTCCGGGGAAATTAGTAGCATAAAATGTCATTTACATTTTTTCTTTTCGCTTGATGCAATTAGACTGTAACTAGAAAATTAAACTTTAATGTAGTTAAATGTTTTTATCTCGACAGTGGAGATTAAACTAGAATTAATAAACTTACTTATCTCTAGAACGGACATTAACTGATAAGATTGTACAAATATATCCCATTAAAATAAATTACCTATATTTTTTTAATGAGATAATATATTAAGAGAGGATTTCCACAAGAGATTTTTAATGCAATAATTTCCCAGTTAATCAAGCTAATTATGCGTTGCAACTCTAACGGAAAAATATTTTAAAATAAAAATAACAGTTTAAGTATGTAGTATTTAGTTTTGAAGCGTGTGTCTCTAGTGTATTATCCACAATTTAATTTTTTTTCTATGTAAAATTATGTATAAATGTTGTGCGTTTATGTCCAATTTTCCCCTCATCTAATATAGAAAGGTTAAAAAAATTTTGATCTGTAATTCTATACAAACTACAATTTGGATTCCAATATTTTTGAATGTTAGGTTTATGTGTATTAAGGCACAGTTGAAGCAACTAAAGCAGTATATCAGAATTGAAATAAATTGTAATTAATTATTAATTAATAAAATATCACTAATTTAATAGTAATTTCCCAGTAAATTTAGGCATTTTTTGTAATAGAAGATGCCAAAAATTAAAAATTCTTCCGATTCAATTTTCAATTAAAAATTCACAATAAAATTCTGATCTCTTTTGGGAGAGTTTTTTAATTTTTAAAGCACTTTATTATTATTACATATTACATCTATCTTAAGAACTTATTAAAAAAATTTTAGTTCATTGTAGCAATAAAAACATGAAATAGTCTTCACACTTGGCTTCTAAAAGGAATTCATTTATTAAAAAGAATTAAATTTGTAATTAAAGCAAATTTTATGTTTTCGAAATTTTTATAGAATCTTAACTATTAGATTATATGAATTATAATGCATGTTTAAAATTAGATATCTAAGAGTTAATTAGATGTAGATTTACTGTAACCGACATTATGATAATTTTTAAACTTTTTTTTTTTATTTTAAAAGTTATATTTTCCTTAACACATCATTAATAACATACATATTTCTAAACACGTTAATTTGTTTCGATTTATATATTTTAGAAGTTTAAAGCACAGGAAATATTGTACACAAAATATAAAATTCAATGCTTTAAATTATTCATTCAAAGCAATTTACACGAAAGAGAAAAAACTCACATCTGTTTAAAAAAAATGCAAAATTATAAGCACCTTTAAACTCCTAAACACATGAAAATCTTGTATCACGTTTCCACTATAACTTCAGTAATCCCCGAAGATTTCGGTAACTTTAGACATAATTAGAACACATTAAACTTTGAGCAATCTAGTTAACGTAGTATGATTATTTACATTTAAGAAAAAAAACTAAAATAATTGCTCAGGGGAAATTAGTAGCATAAAATATCATGAACGTTTTCTGTTATCGTTTGATGCAATTACACAACTAGAAAATTAAACTCTAATGTTGTTAAAAGTTTTTTTTTTTTTTCGACAGTAGAGATTAAACGAGAATTAAGTAAACTTACTTATCACCAGATCAGACATTAATTAGTAAGATTATACAAATAGAGCGCATCAAAATAAATTAAATCAGTATTTTTTTAAATGAAATAATGTATTAAGTGAGGATTTCCACAAGGGATTTTTCTTGCAATAATAACTGAGTTAATTAAGCTAATTACATGTTGTTAACTATGGCGGAAAAAGTCTTTTGAAACAAAAGTAGTAGTTTAAAACCCTTTGAGGGTTTTGCCAAATTGGTAAAAATGTAATGTCGTTTTCATTATAATTTGTTTTAAATGCTCAGAAAATATGATTTTTATTGGAAAGAACTGTTCTTCAATAAGAACTTATTTTGTTTCCAAAGTATTACGCAAGATGGCAGCACTATGAAACACTTGTCCTGAAACGAAAAAGAATTCACTAAAAACTTTCTTTGACGTCACATTTTCTGCGAAGCTACTTTTACCTTTCAGAAATGATTCTGAGCGGTGATGTTGACTTTTTCCTGAAACTGTTAAATCGGAAGCAAAATTTTCAGCTCCGATAATATTTCTTTTTTAAAGAACTCTAAATTTCAAGATTTAAAACTCTTCTTATTTTTTGTATTTACGTATACTGTGCCGTGTTTTTATATTTATGTAATTAAAGAAGATATCTTTCCCAAAACGGAAGTGCACATCTTATTTGTTCTAAGGAACACATCGAATATAATAATAATTTACTATTCTTCCAGCCACACTGAAGATTGCCCTAAGCAAATAAGAAAATTATTATCTTTAAAGAAGACGCCTAGCAAAGTAGGCATAAATTTATATATTTTTTATTGAACTATTATTTAACTGAATTCGAACTCACCCTTCAATTTTTTCAACATAATTACAAATATGATTGTAATCCTTGAAAGTATTAAACATTCTTCTATGTATTGAAAATTCATTAAATAAATAGAATTGTATTATCTTAAATGTTGCTTATATTGCAGCGAAACCTTGAGCTTAGTTAACGGAATAATATATTCCTAACACTTACAGGGTTAATTTTGAAAGATTAACATGCGAAACGTGCATCTCTGGTGTATTGTCTATAGTTTTAAGTTTTATTCTGTATAAGATTATGTGTATATTTTATGCGTTTATTTCCATATTTCCCTCTGTCTAATATATAAAAATGAAAATTTGTCTGTTTCCATAATAACTTCAATGATCCCTGAAGAATTTAGCAATTTTAGACATAATTAGAATACATTAAGCTTTGAGCAATCTAGTTTATGTAGTATGATTATTTACATTTAGAAAAAAACTAAAAAAAATTGCTCAGGAGAAATTAGTAGCATAAAATGTTATGAACGCTTTCTCTTATTGCTTCATGCAATAAGACTGTAACTAGAAAATTAAACTTTAACGTAGTTAAATGTATTTTCTTGACAGTGGCGATTAAACGAGAATTATGTAAACTTACTTATCGCCAGAACGGACATTAACAAATCAGATTATACAAACAGAGTCTATCAAAATAAATTAAATACTTGAATGCGATAATGTATTGTGAGATGATTTACACAAGGGAATTTTCATGCAATAATAATTTATGAGTTAGTCAAGCTAATTCCATGTTGTTAACTATGGCGGGGAAATCTTTTTAAACAAAAATGATTTCAAAACTTTAGATCGTCTTGTAAATGGGCAAAATTGTAATGTTGTTTTCTTAGTAAATGCTCTGAATTTTTTATTTTTTTTCAAAATAGTTACAAACATGATTGTAACCCCTGGAAGTATTAATCATTCTTTTACGTATTGAAAATTCATTAAATTTTTAGAATCGTATTATCTTCAATGTTGCTTATATTGCAGTGAAACATGGAGCTTAGTTAACGGAATATTATGTTCCAAACACTTAGATGGTTACTTATGAAAGATTTAGTTTCGAATCGTGCGTCTCTGGTGTATTGTCTATAGTTTTAAATTTTATCTATACTAATAAAAGTACAAAACGCTCTGTCTGTGTGTGTGTCTGTGTGTGTGTCTGCGCTGGCTAGCAAAATCTACAGCACGTACAAAGCTCAAAATTTTTTTTAGAGTAGCCCAATATCTCTCCTGATGCACCTGAGCTTCAGAATTTCAAAATTCCAATTATTAACTGAGTAATTAATTAAAATCAAGAGGTCACTCTCATAAAAAATCATCTTTTCCCAATTTTTTTCTCTTTCATTTGTTTACGGTTGGTTGGTTGTGTAAAAATTTTCGCAGAAGTAATAAGAAAGCTGAGACAGAATTAAAGAAACCCATGGAGGAATAAGATAAGTGGAGGTGAAGTAAGCCAAAAAAAGGTTTGCGATATAAAACCATTTATCGCTCAAATTTAATGTGGCAAACAAAAGGACGTGGAAGAGATTTTCTATTATAAGACGAATTGAAAGAAATGAATTACAGTTGAAGCATATTTCAAGAGGAAATAGCAAATTTTTAAAATGGTCTTCGTTCTATTATTATTTATTAGAATAAATATTCGCTTTTAAAATGAAGGAAATTGGAAAATTAGCAATAATTAAATATCAAATTAAAATTAAATAAGATATTGAAAACATTTGATACGAATCAAAAATTGTATAACTAAAAGTTTCCTTCATTAATGTAATTTTCAATACTTTATAACGTAGATGAAAAATTTTTATGACTTAATAATTGCATGTAAATAAATATTTAAAATATAATGATGAAAACATTCTTTTAAAATCATGTATGAAAACTTAAGTAATAAATATTAATCTAAAATATAAATTTCTGACTGCAGACGATTTTAATGTACTAACAAAATAATGTTATATTTTCAAGCAAAACGTTGAAATAATTTTCTATATTGATATTTAAAACACATATGATAAAATAATTAATAAATTTTTACCGGTGAAGCGATAAATTAGTTCTTTTTTTAAAAACGAGAGAAAAAAAATACAGGTTTAAACCTGTTTCAATTGATAGCGAAATTTTAAATTAGAGGGCCAAAATCACAGTCCGGTGAAATCCAAACACCTCATTGGTCGTCCTTTTCAGGGAACAATCTCTTAGCAGTTGGGTAAATGTTGTCATACTCCTTTTTCCGAGAAAAAATCGTAGCGGCAGTTTTGAAGTAAATCTTATCTCTTTTCATTTATAATCTAAATTTTTCACTCTCATTTTATAAAATGGCATCAAAATATCTTAATTGAGTTAATTTCGATGGTTTATCTTAAATAAGAAGAGACGGTAACAATCGTTTAAAAAATACTTTCCCCCTCACCTTTTTCAAATGGAGAAACAAGTTCGTGATTTTCACCCTTACCACACGACCAATGGGGTGGCTGGATTTCACTTGACTGTGATTTTGGCCCTTCATTTTAAAATTTCGCCAATTGATAGGCGTGTCAAAGCACGTGCTTTTGTTGGTACTTAATTGGACTTAATGTAGGGTTACATCTTAAGCATCATCTCTAGAGATAATACCTCCACTCTATTTATTTCTTTTTACTCTATAAAAGAAACCAATTTGAGATTTTGACATTTCAAAAGTGACTGTTTTTTCCCCAAAGACCTTTAAAATTCATAGACTGGCAAAATGTCAGTTTAACTTAGGATTTTTGAACATAGCTATTACGTCAGATCGTTGGTACTTCGTACATTAGAATGTATTTGTGGTTGGCTATGTTGCAGTTAATATATGTATATGTATATATGAGGCTTTTTTAGCAGTTTTTTTAAATCATTGATTAAATTTGAATGCATTTATTTAAGTTAAAATTTTATTAAGACTTTAATTTGTTTTTAAAACAAAAATGAAATGGCTCTTTCACGCTCTTTGACGTTCGAATAGGCAGACGATTCATACACAGTAATAAATTATCAAATAGCAAAATAAATTATATATAAAAAATAGTCACTAAAAGAATAGTAGCAAAACATAATGTTTAGGCGTATTAACACATAACCCGATCCCAACCAGAAAAAAACAGACTATATTCCGATCCAAGCAAGACAAAAATTTCATGAGCATAAACGCGACCCGAACCTAGAAATTCCATTTGAAAAAAAAACTATGGATTTGTTATTTGACCCGAATCAAATCTGAATCCCACAAAAATATTCAAATGAAGCATACCCCAATCCGATCAAAGAAAAATAATGTTCGTGTATATGCAACCCGACCCGAACCTAAAATTTTTCTCTGAAAAAAACCCAAAAAATGACCAGAACGAAACCTGAAATCGATAAAAATATTCCAAAGAACTATAACCCGATAATAGCAAGACAAAAAATCTTCCATGAACATAAACCTGACTCGAACCTAAAAAATTCCATTTGAAAAAAAAGGCCTGAAGTTTTATGCAAACTACATCTGAATCCGATCAAAATATTCGAAAGAACCATAACCGGATTCGAATAAGAGAAAATAATTCTCGCGGACATGAAACCGATCGGAACCTAAAATTCCATTTGAAAAAAATACCTGAAATTTGAATCGACAAAAATATTCCACAGAACCATACCCGGACCTGAACAAGACAAAAAAATTTCCATGAACATGAAACACATCCGAACCTAAAAAATGAACTAAATCTGAATCTGACAAAAATATTCCAGAGATGCATATCCTTATTCGAACAATGCAGAATAATTTTCGTTGATGCGCAACCCAACCAGAACCTAAAAATTCCATTAAAAAGCCGAAATCTGAATTGAACGACATCTGAACCCAAAAAAAAAAAATATTCCAAAGACCCATAACCGGATCCGAGCAAGACAAAATAATTTCCCTGGACATGAATCCAACCAGAACCTTAAAAATCAATTTAAAAAAATACCTGAAATCTGAATCGAACCAAATCTGAATCCGACGAAAATAGTCCAAATAACTATAACCAGATACGAACAAGACAATATAATTTCCATGGACATAATCCCCATTCCAAACCAAAAAATTTGTAAAAAAAAGAAAAAAAAAATCCCGAAATTTGAACCAAACTTAATCTGAACCTAACAAAAATATTTCAGTGAAGTATAACCTCATTGGAACTAGGTAAAATAATTTCCATATAAGTACAACCCGACCCGAACTTAAAAATCCCATTTGAAGGGAAAAAAAACCCCCACGAAATCTGAATTGAACCGAATCTAAACTGAACACAAATATTCCAAACAATCATAACCGTATCCGAAGAAGACAAAATAATTTCCATGAACATGAATCCAATCCGAACCTAAAATTCGGATGTTCTACAAAACATAATGCGCTCCGTAGCGGTGGAAAGTGAAACTAAGTATTTAGCGCGAGATGGTTAAAATATTTCGTTTATAGTTAATGTTAAATTATAACTTGGTTACGGTTAGATAACAGTTAGGTTACAATTACGTTCCGGTGACCCTTTTGTTATTTTATTTTCCGGTTAGGTTACAGTTAGGTCATGGTTAAGTTACAGTTAGGTTAAGGTTAGGTTGTGGTTAGATTATGGGTAGGTTATGATTAGGTGACGGCCAAGTTACATTTATGGTATATTTAACTTGCAGTTAGGTTACTGTTAAGATACAGCTAAGTTACAGACAAGTTATGATTCCGATATAATTAGGTTACGGTTAGGATTTTGTTCATAGAATGAACATTACGCATGTTTGATAAAAAATATACACCTATTTTTGTAAAATGGCTCTGAATTTATAATATTATATACTAACCTTTTAGCGAATCATCGAGAATCGATTTCATTCACGGTATAGTCAGATTTAAGAGTGATATATAATTAGTTTGAAATTCAAAATATTTCACTTGGGATATCTATGTGAAAAAAGTATTTAGTTAATTCGCTTAACAGTAATTTTAAGGATAAATATCAACACGAAATCGTTGGACACATATTCCCTCCTGCGTTTCCCATTGCAGTCATTTTAGGTATTTTTGCAGCTAAATATTAGTTTTTTTTTTTAAATTGATTTTTGACACAGTCAGGGGGCACGTATTTAATATAATGTACACTGTAAAAAATTTGACCCTTCTGCTGTATCATCACTCCCCCGCTTTTATAGAATATATCTCTTTTGACCTATGACAATGCTCCAAAATAGGCTGAAGTAATCATTTTCTATAAAAGCGGTGGAGTGACGATGCAGCAAAAGGGTCAAATTCTTAACAGTGTATTAACACATATTTTGAGTTAAAGATAAAATCATAAAAATTTCAAGTTCGTTTAACATTATTATAACGGACCCGGGCAACGCCGGGCGGGTCAGCTAGTTCTATATAAGATTATGTCTAAATTTAATGCGTTTATTTCCAAATTTCCCTTTGTCTAATATATAAAGATGAAAATTTATCTGTTTCCACTATAACTGTTTAAATGAAAGAGAAAAACCACACATGTGTTTATAAAAAGATTGCAAAATTATGAGCACCTTTAAATTCCTGAACACATGAAAATCCTGTATCGTATTTCGACTATAAATTCAATAATCCCCAAAGAATTCGGTAACTTTAGACATAATTAGAACACATTAAGCTTTGAAGAATCTAGTTAACGTAGTATGATTATTTACATTTAAAAAAACTAAAATAATTTCTCATGGGAAATTAGTAGCATAAAATATCATGAACGTTTTCGCTTATCGCTTGATGCAATGAGACTGTAACTGGAAAATTAAACTTTAATGTAGTTAAACGTTTTTTTCTCGTCAGTGGAGATTAAACGAGAATTAAGTGAACTTATGCGGGGTATCACCGGAATGGACTTTAACTAATCAGTCGTTATAATGGACTTTAATTATACAAATAGAGCCTATCAAAATAAATTAAATATCTTTTTAAATGGGATACTGTATTAAGTGAAGATTTCCACAAGGGATTTTTCATGCAATAATTTCTGTGTCTATCAGCTAATTACATGTTGTTAACTATGGCGGAAAATACTTCTTTTAACAAAAATGGTAGTTTAAGTATGAAATATTTTGTTTCTTAAAGTGTGTCTCTAAAGTATTGTCTGCAGTTTTAAGTTTTGTTCTATATAAAATTATGTGCAAATTTTATGCGTTTACTATCTAGTTTATTTCCAAATTTCCGTCTATTTAATATATAACTAGTAGTTGGAGACCACTATAATACTGTTACGAATTTTGTAAATAGTTAGTATTTGTACTGTAAAATAATGTAAATAATCTTATTAAGCTCCATTCCTTTACTAATATTAATTTTTGTTACATTTTATCTGTTATCAAGCAAACTTGTCTAATATTTTTCAGTGTATGTCTATGACAGCTTGGCGAAATAATAAAGATATCGCCAAGTTGGCGTCACTTTTGATGACTAATTTTGGTAGCCAAATTTGGCGATATATCGCCAAGTTGGCGACAAACTCTGCGATTGTTGGCGATGGTAACCCTTCCCTCTCTATGGTAACCCCCCTTAGGTACGCTGATACATTGATTGTTTTTCCGTGGTTTTCTGGAATATTCGAGATGCCTGTGGAAACTTCTAGCGCATGCTGAGAGCCTATATAAGGAGAGCAATACGAGCTGTCGTTGTTATTATTTACCAGTCAGTCATTGAGTAAACTTCTAAGCGATTGTGTAAGCAAGTTTGCTTGAGTTTTCTCTACATTGTTTTGAATGTGATTTAGCGTTGAGACATTGTATAAAGAGTCTCTGGGACCTATATCTGTACTTGTACGATAGATTTGAACAGTTATTTTTGAATATCTAGTAATATTTGTGAGTTTCGAAGACTCTGTTGTTCTGAAGATCTGTAAATAAGTTATTTTCTACTTTTCTAAGAGACAAGAGTTTGAAGTCGTCTAACCATAAGATCAAAAGAACCCTATATACGCAACAATACTTAACCATCAAGATTTTCATACTATAAAATATGATAATAAAACACGTATATATATGATAAGGAGAATAAAGCGGAAAACAAAGTGTAACATAAACGTTATACAGGTTTTTTTTAATTATGTCAGTATAAATACCCATTAAGTGTATTCATTAACAGATATTTAAAAAAAATATTATTTTCCTAACACGGAAAAAGAAAAAAAAGAAGATGCAAGAAAAATTAATATTTTTCCAGGAAATACATATTAATCTCAATTATCCGGTTTTAGTTACTTAAAAAATAATCAAGACAATTATATTCCCATTACATTTAACGACTTTCGAAAGTTGAACAGTAATTAAATAAACATGTAATTTGTTTTCTCAGCTGTATTAAAACATTTTCTTAAAATCGATACTGATAAGTATTTTCCAGTTTCCTGTTTCGAAAAATGTCGTGTTAGATTGAGCCATTGATTATCAATTTAACAGTTTTTTTTTTCAAATTTATCACATATAGGAAAAATAAATGCAAGACATAAATCTTTTTAATGTCGAAAGAGACGGAAAATTTTCTATTACTGGTTGATATTTAAATGGCATAAGCTAATTATGTCAACTCTAAATATAGGTAAATGAGTATTATTCAGATTTAAAATATACTTTAAAGCGTATTGTCAGAAGTAATAATTATGACCACTTTTTAGGTGAGTTCGTAATTATGTAAAGACGTAACACCCATAGTTGTCGTTCAGTCCGTCCGTCTGTCCGTCCGCATATAACAACGCAAAAACTACCCAACCGATTCTTTTGAAACTTAAAATATATACTTATTACCTGATTTTGTTGAGACATTTCAAATTTTATGAGAATCGGATGGATAGATTAATAACAGTGTAACGTTACATGCATGCTGAGTGTCTTTTGTAACGTTAGGTTGGTCGTGGTGCAGGTTAAATGTAGACATACTCAGTGATTAAGATAAAACAACAACGTTTATTGGAACGATAAAGGCTGAAGGGAAGTGGAGCAAGTTTTAATTTTACACAACTGAGAAGACTATGAAAAAAACCAAACACATACTCACAAGCTTCGGCCTAGCTCAGTCGGGGCACCTTCTAATACTTTCCGCTATCTCTTGACTGATCTGCTAGATAAAGCTTAATTAAACAGCCCGTGGCTGTGGGTAATCCTTTATTCACAAACAATCCAAATGAAACTAAGAGGTTTCTTACCCCGGCCAACTCTCAAGTCAACTGTCGGAACTCCTTTCCGCTCACTGGAGGCTTCGTTGCTACTTTTCAATCGGCTAGCCCTTCGCTGAACACTAATTCACTTCGCTTGTCTAATACTAGAGATCCTCACACACTGGCTGGACACCACAGATGCTCACTCACTGGCTAATGCCAGAAACACTCACTGGCTAATGCCAGAGACACGCCAGAGACACACTCCATTCACTCAAACCCAAGCTTTTATATGCTGCAAACTGAGATACTTCACATCAACATATTACTAATAACCGCAAGCTAACTGTAAAATCCGAAAGAGCACACACACTCTAGAAAGTTAAAGTAAAAGAGAGGATAGATGTCGCTTTTACGCTTACACATGTTAACTTATTGACGTCACGATCTCAGAAACACTAGAGTGCCTTTATGGAAAGGTCACTCCCTCACAACCCCCCCCCCCCCCGTCGGATTTTACAGAGAAAAAGGGCTGGGCCAAATGCATGCCCAGAACTTTTTCTTGTTATAAATTTCGAGCCGTAATAAACACAGTGATGGGTGAAATTTAGAACCAAACATAACTTTCAAAATATTAACTTTAACCCATCACAACCAAAAAACCTCAGTTTGCCTCAAAAATTCACATATTCAATCCAATCATTCTTCTATCTTACAAATAGCCTCCGTAAAACTTCCAAAACCTCGTAAAACTCTCAAAACTAATTACTTCTTCTTTCAAAACAGCCCACTCCACTGGGAGTGCTAAAATTTCTCAAAACACTAAACTTCCGAAATTTTCCTCAATATTGCAATACAACTATAACATTACCAAAAATTTCTCCCATAAAACTTTCCTAATACTAGAATTCGCACCAAGTCCAAAAAACCCAATGCGCAAAAATTTTCCTCATCCAAATACCGAACTCATCTAAAATTAAATTTTACTTCATACTCAAAATAACTCTGCTATTACGTAATACCTACATACCCATTAGCCAATGAACTAACTCCCAAAACTCTTCAGAACTTAACTCCACTTTAACAATAATTGGGGCACATACGTACAGCGTCATATCGCTGTGCTTATGCAACAATAAAAAAAAAATATCAAAAATTTACAAAATGACGTCATCATGCTTTTCATCTGTATTAACTAAAAGAAAAATAGCAGAATCAATACATAACACAGGTATGCTTCCCTGCAAGAAAATCACATTAACATTCAATTTTAATACATTACAATTTCAAATTCAAACGCAGCTTAAAAATTCGCAACTTGCGGAAACCATTCCCAACTAAAGTACAAACGCAACACATAAAACACGAACGATAAGGAGAAAGTTAATTCATTAAATGTTAGTATAAGAGATAGAAACGCGTGTCAAGGACTTCTTGACCGCAAAACACGTGCGCGCCTGAACCGCGGCGCGTGTACAAAATAACCCAAATTACTATCTGTACTTTCTGAAAATTTAAACATACATTAACATACATTTTATAACACATGAACAATATAACAATATAGTAACATTTTTAACAAATAACACAACAATTTAACAATAGATCCAGAATTTTAAAAAGCAGTTAAGACCAAAATCTCAAACATACATAAAACTAACAATTTTGCAAACAAATTTTGAACACAATTAAGCACTAATCGTGAGTCCGTCAAAAAATTCCAAAAATGGCCAAAAGTACCAAACAGTCTTTCTGCTTTCTATTCTTTCACATTGCTACCACATATATGCACTCTAATAGAAATTTAATAAAGAACATTATCACCCAATCATAGAGATGATTCGCTGCTGGCAGGCTTCATACTACAGGATGGTTTTCTCCTCTTATCCCAGAAACCTTGTACGAAGGATCTTTCGTCATCAGAACTGTACGGTGACGCCACAGTTGACTGTCGTGCCTGCAGCCTGGTTCTGAATGGATGCCGTGGGATACTTGTAGGTTCCGCTCGACGACTCTGCTCTGGCCGGTTCGCTGGGGTCACTCCATGGCGAGATTCACACTGTTGATGCCGGTAATCTGAGCGTTGTCTCCTCTTTCTAGATGCACCCGAAGCAGAGATGGGCAGTATCGAAAATACATGTATTTGAAATACATTCTCAAAATACATTTGTATTTTGTATTTTGTATTTTAACCCGACTAAACGAAAGTATTTTAGTAATGTATTTTGAAACAATTTTTTCAAGTATTTTGTATTTTGAAAATACATTTCATACTCAAAATACATTTATGTAGATTTCAAGTTGCTTCGCAGATGTAAGATTCACAAAAGTAAAACACCTGCCTCTCTGTTTTGTTTTGACTGATAGGATTCGTTTCTAGAAGTTAATCTAAACATACTTTTTCAACTATTGCTATGATAAGTATTAAATTGAATGCTTCTGTTTTACTTAAGCATTTTTACTAAACTGTTCATGTACAATTCTAACGTTTTAGTTTTTATAATTATAACGTTGCTATGAGAAAGACAAAATCTATTGTGTGATAAACAGGAAGAATCATTCAGTTTTGCTGTGATTAGTACTTTTTGAGAACCATAGAAAGAAAAATAATGTGGTAGCAGAAAGAAATGTAATGTATGTTCAAATCTCGTGAAAGAATGATTGATATTGCCCCTGCTCCGGATAACGATATTATCAATAAATATTAGAGGGGAATTTTTTTTTTATAATTTCCGTTGATAGTAATGGCAAAGTTAAAGAAGCATGCCAAATGTGTACAACAAAGTCTACCGTTATAAGTGTTCGACGCAACAACTAATTTTAAAACACATTTAAAGGTAAGATTTTTAGTTTTATACCGTTATTCCTTGATTGCAATATTTTGTTTAGTTTCTTTGTATCCTTTTTATCAAAGTTCGGTCATATTTTAACCCACCCCTGATATTCATTTAATTGGGAGAGAATTTTATTATATAAATAGTTCTATTTATTGATAAGAAGATCAGATTTTCAATAATTATATTTACGATTGATTATGTTAAATACCGGAGTTTTGGCTATAGACCTGTCGTTAATGGAGATACATGTTTATATAGCGTGATTTCCCTTCTTTTTTTCCTCATTTTATGTTTTATTTTATAGTGCTTTATTAGTGAAGATATAAAATATAAAATGGTGTCCGACCGAAACGAAAGTTGCTGTCCCAAACCGAAGTTTTATTCCTTTTTGAATTTAGGTCGCAAACGAAAATTTCTCAGATGAAAACTTTAATATTGATAAAAATATTAATTAAATTAATTACAAAATCATTCCCCTACAGTAGATTTGTTATACATTTATGATTTTGATATATATTTATTGTTTTAAATGTGCGGATATGTGCAAGGGCATGTTAAGAGAAAACCGCGCCTGGGGCAAAGACTCAATTTCGCGCCATCCCGCGCTAATTTAATCTTGTGACAAGCTAAAAATGACATTGGTAGTATAAATCTGACGTCCCCTAAATTTCCGCGCCCAGGGCAATTATCCCCTTTGCTCCCTGTATCGCTGGCTCTGGGTATGTGCATTATTTTTTTAGAATAAAATTAAAAAGATAATAATAATTAAACACTATTTTTTACCGATTTATAAGCATAGAAAAGTATACATAATTAATTGCGCAATTATTTATGTATTCTGAGATTATTTATGCATTAAGCGAGATCGATGTTCATTGTACTGAGTTCCGAAATGTTTAACAATGGTTTGCAAATTAATCCAAAACAAATATCAATAAAAGATTCTTTAAGAGAATAGTAGTGTATTCATGCTAAAGAAAATAAATAGCAATGTTTATTTTGCAATCATTATAACAAATACAGTATGCATGTGTTTCAAATCCAGTTTTACAATATGAAAGATGGAGAAAACGTTATGAGTATTTAAAGTAATTTTAATGCTATGATTAATTCAAGATTGTAGGATCTTTAACTTTTTGAGGGGCATTGAAATATATTATATCCAGTGTTGAATTCAGGGGGTGGCCCGGGGGGGGGGGAACATTCCCCGCCGGGGCGATGAAATGTCCTCCTCTGGAAAAGTTGAAATTTTGCGTTTTCAATAGTCAAAAAGTACATTCCTCTAGGAACTCTATAATCCCCCCCCCTCCCCGGCGCCACTGAAGTCCAACCCAGAGGAAAGTGTCTGAATTCAAACTGATTATATCCCACTTAATATTAATAAAGATTCGCACTCTAAACTTTTAACTAAATTTTATACACTTAACATTAGTTCAAAAATGTTTCAAAATTGCTTTTTTCATTTTTCAAACTAAAATTTTTCGATTATTCCGGTATGAATTTAACATTAAAGAGCCACAATTGCATGTCCCTCAAAGCAGTGTTGAATCCAGACATTTTTCTTCGGGAGGGACATATGTGGCTCCGGGGGGGGACATTATGGAGTTCCGGGGGGATTGCTCTTTTTGACCATTGAAAACACAACATCTCAAAATTTCCGGAGGGTACATTTCATTGCTCCGGGGGGGATTCCCCCACGGGCCACCCCCTGAATTCAACGTGCCTCAAAGTGTTGAAATAGACCATGAAATAGAGCGATGCATAAATTTAAGACACCAATTATCTATTGAACACAGAAAAACATCACTTAAAAACAATAAAAAATTATTTGATGTCATGATATTCCGAACGTCGTATTTCTATATGTTATGATATTTCCTGGATTTAAATGAAAATGTTTAACATGTTGTTTATTCAATATTTCTTATAAATTTATATCTTATTTATTGTTCATGGGAAACATACTCATATCTGCGTTGTAATGATCGAAGCTCTATCGAATTATATATACTTTTTAAACAGCTTCCAACGAAAGAGATTATACAATTCTTTTATATATGTTTATGTATACGTGTAAGAATAACTACTGAATTGACACTTCGATTTTCAATCTCTCGCTCTTTTTTACTTTCCTCCATCTTTACAAGAACAAAATATTGAAAAAATCTACTTCAGCTTTTGATGGATCTAAAGTTTTAGAAGGTCCTGAATATCATTTGACTGTTTTTAGAAAGTGTCTATCTTGTGTGTTTTTTTGTAGGTGACAAAAATTTTGTGGGCGCTCTATCCAGCGCCGTGCAAAAAGAAAAAGAAAAAAAAAAAAAAAAGGGGAGGGGGGGTTGCGAAGGGAGCAGTAGCTCCGCAGGAAAATTTAAGGAGCGTCAAATTTATACTACCAACGTCATTTTTTGGCCTGTCACAAGAAAAAGTTGGGAGGGGGGGGCGCCAAATTAAAACGTTGCCCCGGGTGCAGTTTTTTTTTCCTCGCACGCCTCTGGCTCTATCTTAAGAACTAATGCACAGAATTCAATCAAACTTTAGATTCGGTTAGACGTTGCGATAAGTTGTTGTAGACTAGGTTTTGGTGTAAATCTTCCAAGGAGTGGCGTTGCTAGCTGTATTTTTCGCGATTTCCGCAAAAATTCTATAGCTCAAGAACTAATGCACGGATTTTTAGCAAGCTTCAGATTCTGTTAGACATTAACATAAGTTATTGCTAATTAAATTTTTTTGTGTGTTGCACAAAAGGTGACGTTGCTGAGCTACATTTTCGATGATTTCTTCAATAGCTGTATCTGAAGATACTAATGCTCGGATTTTCATCGAATTTCAAACGTTGTTGGATATTGATATAAGTTATTACTAATTAAGTATTGGTGTAAATCGCTCAACAGGTGATGCTTCTAAGCTGCATTTTTCAAGATTTACAGGATTTTAGCGATAGTCATAACTCAAAAACTAATGCAATGGATCTCACCACACTTCATATACTGTTAGACTTTCACATAAGTTTGTACTGATTAGGTTTTCATGAAAATCATATCACAAGTAGTGCTGCTATACTGCTATTATCACGATTTTTGAATGGTTACATTCTAAAAACTAATCCACGGAATTTAATCAAACTTCATATCCTTTCAGACTTTCACATTTCGATATTCTTATTACACTTGAACATATGCTGCTCAACAGAGTCGCTTTTACGCTCTTTAAGTTAGGATTTTTGGTTGCAGATATGTAGGAGGGTTAGTGCCGAAATTCTATTATTTCTTTTTTATTTGCTGCTTATATGTCTTTTTTTAAAACACATACAAATCAATGAGCCTATAGCTTTATAATCCTCATGATACACATAGGTTGTCATTTAAATTTGGCATTGTAATAGCAAATTTTGAAATATTAAAATGTATGCGATAGAAAGAAGTTTTAGGATTGGCACATTCGACTAATTTAGTTTTATGTGCGTTAACTTTCGTAAAAACTAAGCAATCGTAAAAAAAAATTAATATATCATTGTGTATTGCTGTTAAAATGAACGATGTAAAAGGAAGACTTAATATAATGATTAAAATGAATTTAAATCACTGTTCTGTATCAGGTAAGTAACATGATTTTATCCGAACGAGAACCAACCCGTGGTGTCATTTGAGTCGGATGCAAGCTATTTATTTATTTATTTATTTTTTTTTTTGGGGGGGGGGAGGGAGAGAGGAGTCAAGATGGTTTGGTCTAGTTGGTTGCTTGTTTCCTGAATTCAGATTATGTTAAATTAAAGCAGAATTTTCAAATCCTACGCAGATCGGTAGTAAAAATGATAAATCAAAACTTATTTCATAAAGTTAAGGCTCCAGTCCCTGCCCGTGAAGACACTCGCGAGCAAATGCTATTCCTATACGAAGAGGCATTTTTCTAATAACTCTTTCGCATTTTGACATTTTTAAATATTTTTTTACCATTGGATAGCTGAGGTCTTCTCAAGATCGCTCCTTGGCTACTTTTTCGATTTTGGTCGCAGATATTTTCTATAAAGTTTAGTTTCACTTTCAGATACGGTTCAGGAAGTGAAACTAACATTTTAAAAAATATCTGCGACCAAAATCGAAAAAGTAGTCAAAGAGCGATCTTGAGAGGGACGTAAGCTATCCAATGCAAAAAAAAAAAAAAAATCTAAAAATGTCAAAATGCGAAAGAGTTATTAGAAAAATGCCTCCCCATAGGAATAGCATTAGCTCGAGAGTGTCTTTGTGGGCAGGGACTGGAGCCTTAACTACTTGGATTTAAGAACAGGATTTATTGCCAGATTAATTTTAAAAGTTTCTTTTATTGTGCTTTAATTTTATTGTTGTTAATTTTTATTTAATTTATTGTATATACAGTCGAACCTCTATATAACGAAACTCCATTCATCGAATTTCTCCATATAACGAATTTTTAGTAAGAACGGTCCCCTTTTCGCATGATTACATTAAAAACAGACTCTATATAGCGAAATATCTATCTCCATATAACGAATTTTTCATAAATTGATCGTAATTTATTCAGTTTTAAAAAAGCTTCGAAATCATATGGAATCAATTTTCCATCACTTATTTTTGATTTATCGTTCAGTGGAGAGGTTTTTTTTTTTTTTTTTAATAAATATTACTTCTCTCCTTATTCTTTAAATCTAACAAGTTCATCCCACCTCCCACACACCTTTCAACATCCTTCTCAAAACACAGTCAATTGAATTGTTACACATATAAGAGAGGAATCAATTAGAGCACATAAGAGAGACCTTCAAATGGAGGAAAATATCAACTACAATTTTTCATTCCTTGCTAAAATTTGAGAATTTTTTTTGAGAGCGTAACAATTGTAATTTTAAAATCAAAACAACAAAAAATTACAGATTTCTTCCTCTGAAATTTATGTAAGTCTTCCTCATTTGATTTTCATTAAGCTTTCAAATAAATGTCTTTTCTCTTTTTTGAAACTGCTTAAATAAGTAAGAAATAAAATGTTAGGTTAATATATACTTTTAAACATTTCAAATTCTTAATTAAAAATATCAAAAATAATATTTGTTCAAAATTTACACATTAAATACTATTTTTAACATCATACTCTATACATCGAATTTCTTTATATAACGAATTTTTTACTGGAACGATGGATTTCGTTATATAGAGGCTCGACTGTATTTACCATTCTTTAAAAATAATAAAATCAAAACTTTTAATTGTAAAATTATAGCAATTTAAAAATACATACATTATTTGGAAAACATTGTTGAGTCGGGCCAGATTGTATTGATTTTTGGATAGTTCAGGCCGGGACGGGATGAGCCAACTTACGGGCTGGGTTCGGAAAAATACTACAATTTTTGACTAATTCAGACCTCTAGGAAGGATGAAGTCCAGTCACGGTCCGGTCTGGATATAAATTTGTCTGGTCTGGACAAATCAGGTCCGACTCGAACTTGGAGAGAAAAAAGTAAAGCCCGAGACCCGAAAGAGTGATGAACAGGTTCACTTGAGACTATCCTTCAGGAAAATATAAACCGGATACCTGGCCCGGACAATCCCGGAACGACTTAAGAGCAAATCCGGGGCGACCCGACCAGAGTGTTAAGGATAAAAAAATGTCCGAAACCGGACTGCTGACCATGACGGACACGGACTGTGAAAACCTCTAATGTTATACATAAACTTTTAAAAATTTCAAATGTATTTTGTATTTTAAATGTATTTTCAAAATACATGTGTTTTGTATTTTGAATTTTTTTGAATAGGAAAGTATTTTGTATTTTGTATTTTAGGTTCTAAAACTAATGTATTTTGTATTTTGTATCGAAAATGATTTTTCGATGTATTTTGCCCAACTCTGACCCGAAGTTACTGAAGATCCTAGACCACGTTTCTTTCCGGATCTATGTTGTTTCTTATTAGGCAAAAATTCGGAATTTAAAGTTCGTTTAACAGTTTGCCGAGTGTCCATCTGAAATCTTTTCCAGGGATTAAGTACCGAAGATGGTGAACTATTAGATAATGTATGTTTGTGAGGTTGCTGTCTCATAAGTGGAGGAACGGGATAGTTTATAATCTTTTTCCTTTTATGGCACACAGAATCTGAAGTATTTGACACTGCTCTCTTATTTTTGTTATCATACTGTGCTCTCGGATTGATAGGCTTTCTACTTTCAACAACAGTTTTTGGAGCTGTTTGACCAAATTTTCTTCTTGAATATTGATGAAAAGAATTAGATGAAGAAGTGCTGGACTCGGGACACTCATTGGATCGGGAATTTCGCGAAACACCACCCGACACATGAGAGCCTTCACTACCATTTTCTCTAAACTTATAAGCTCTAACCTGATCCAGATTAACCGTCATTCTTTCACCATTGACATCAACAACCAAATTATAATTTCGAACTTCTAAAACCTCGAACGGACCTACAAACTTCAGACCAAACTTAGCTACTCTCTTTTGACGACTTGAACTTAGCCAATGCTTTTCTACTAACACAAAATCTCCAACTTTCACTTCTTACTCCCTCCTACGCATATTATAATACTGAGCCTGCTTTTCTTGCGCTTTTCCCATCTGAACTTGAGCTTCCTTAACCAACCTCTCAATATCCTGACACATGTACTGACTTTCCGCATCTGACACCATAACTAGCCTTTGGATAAAACGATACGGAGGACGATACGGAACAGTAAAAGAATGATCGATCTCCAGCTTCTCACACAGGGCCTTAAATATATGAGAAATAAAACAAGGGCCATGATCGCTCACTACCCTAATTGGTGCACCATATTTAGAAATATAATTCTCAAAAAATGCATCGGCAACTGCAGGTGCAGAAGCCTTCCTGAGGGGGACTAACTCTACCCATTTACTAAAATAATCAACTATAACTAGTACAAATCTATATCTTTTAGGATTAGACAATGGATAAGGACCGATTAAATCTACACCTACACATTCATTAGGAAAATTTACTTTAATAGGAATTAATTTGCCAGCTGGACTTACATTTTTATAATTATAACGTTGGCATGTGCTACAGCTGGAGACATAAGCGCGCACTGCTTCCCGCATTTTAGGGAGGTAGCAGGATTCACAAATTCGAGCATAAGTTTTCCTGATTCCTAAGTGACCTGCTAATGGATTAACATGAAATTCTTTCAAGATGGCCTTACGAAGACTAGTCGGAATAAAAACTCTTAATTCACCACGTGAATTTACAATTTTAGAATAAAAAAGAAGACCATCGATAAGCTTAAAAGATTGGGACCATTTCTCAAACATAGGTACATCTGCGCTCGGGACATCATCAGGATTTTCCAAGTAACGATACAAACTACCAAACTCTTCATCTTGCTTCTGTTCCCTTATCAACTGCTCTCGCGACCTTAACACCAATGAAGACAATGCACAACACTTAGCTTCCTCCGTGACCTCTAAACCACCATGCGGGTTTCGTGACAAAGCGTCCGCTACCGCATTCTCCTTGCCAGCCCTATGTTCTATAACCACATTATACTCTGCTAACTTCAAACACCATCTGACCATACGAGACGACAAACCCTTTCCATTAGTTAACTTTGTCAAAGCTGAATGATCCGTAATGACTTTAACCGGTATATTAGTGAAAAAACAACGAAATTTATTCAAAGCCCAAATTACTGCAAGACACTCTCTTTCCGTAATCGAATAGTTCCTTTCGGCTGCATTTAAAATTCTCGACGCAAAAGCTATAGGTCGACCTTTCTGTGCTAACATCGCTCCAACCCCCACTGCACTCGCATCACAATACACTTCGAACTGAGATGAATAATCGGGGTGAGCCAAAACAGGAGGGGAAACTACTGCCTCTTTTAATAATTCAAACGATCTCTGAGTCGCTGATGACCATACAAACTTCACCCGTTTCCTTTTTAAATTATACAACGGTTCACATAACTCCGAAAAACGTGGAATGAACTTGGCAAACCAAGCCACCATCCCTAAAAATGTCGCCACTTCCTTACTATTTTTGGGCGGACTCATTGACGTAATTGCCTCAATTTTTTCATTATCTATATTAATACCATCACGCGTAATTTTAACTCCTAAATACTTTATCTCTTTTCTCAAAAATTTACATTTTTCTAACTTAACTGTTAACCCAGCATCTCTTAACAACGTAAATACTTCCCTCAATAATCTTAAATGCTCTTCAAAAGTAGCTGCCATTATAATTATGTCGTCCAGGTAGACCAAGACACCCTTACCAAGCAAAGGTTTAAGGATATTATTCATGGCCTTCTGGAACGTTGCTGGCGCTCCCGATAAACCAAAACTCATTCTCTTAAAAGCAAAACAACCGTCCCGAGTAATAAACGCAGTCTTAGGTATGTCCTCCGGCTTCATTGCAATCTGAAAATAACCTGACGTAAGATCTAACGTTGACATATAATTCGTACTCGTTATATTAGCCAAAATGTCATCAATAACTGGAATAGGATACTGAGGGTATTGCGTTATCGCATTTAACTTTCTATAATCTACTGCAAACCTATATGCCTCTGGATTATCTAAACTTTTCCCATTATTTTTACGACATAACACTACTGGAGATGCAAAAGGAGACTCAATCGGCATTATAATATCGTCCGCTAGCATTTTTTGAATATGATAATCAATTATACCTTGTTTAACTTTATCATAACGATACGGTTTACTAGCAACAGGTGCTTTCAAACCAGTATCAATCTCATGCCACGCAACATGCGTTAAACCCGGTTTATCAGAAAAAAACCTCTCCAAATTCATTCAAAAACTTATTAAATTCCTCCTTCTCGATTTCACTTAACCCCGACTCCTCCAAATTAACTCACACTGAAACATGCTCTTTCTTATTCACATTCTCATCATTATTCACGATTAACGACTTTTTAAAGAAATCCAAACTAATTCCTCTATCCTTCATATAATCCACACCAACTATACAATGCACTGTTAATCCATCTAACACACAAAACTCCCAACATGTCTTAACCGAACGAATTTCAACTTCCAATTCTACTGAACCTTTATTATCGCAAGCTACTCCCTGTGCCGACTGAACCACCAGACTTGACCTCTTCAACTTCTTATACGAAAAATATTTCCGATAACAATCAAAAGAAATGAACGACTTATCTGCCCCTGTATCGAAGACACTTTTAACGACAATACCATCTAACACAATTAACACTTCAGGTAACTCAACCGGATTAATAGTAATTTTATTCAAACTCACAGAAGGCTTTTCCGATTTAATCTGTGATTGCATACATTCCGAAATACAGTCACCTACCAGTTTAACTGACCCGACCTCCTCACACCTCTCCTTTGCACTGATCTACCTTCAAAATTCTCATCCGAAGTTAATCTCCTTACTTGCGAAGAAACATTCCTGTCCCGTACTACCCCACTACGATTATAATCACTATTCTGTCTATTTCCATACATATTTCTCTCACCACTTCTAAAATTATTAGCACCACCACAATTCCTATTACCATTACTCGTATTCGACATATTACGACCAAATCCATCATTTCTATTACGCAAATTACTATCCGGAAATCGCTGCCCCCCTCACAAAATTACGTTCCCCCTCATGTCTCAAATTACTATCCGTGACCGGTCTCTGACGAGGGCTACGCAAATCCCGTTGATCCGAGCTATGCCGAGTCTCATACTTCGATAGTAACTGGTGCATTTCTGCAAAATTCTTCGGTGCTCTAACTTCAATAAAGTCCTGTATACTTGGATTAAAAAGAGGAAAAACAATGTCCAACAATTCCTCAAATGTGATATCTAAATTTAATTTATTTTTTAGTTCAAGCTTACGTAGATAGAATTTTGACGCCGACTCATAAATATTCTGCTTATTACAATAGAACTCTTTTCTCAAAATACTTTTATCTTTAACTGGAGGAAATGCCTTCTTTAACTCAATCACAGTTTGTTCAAATCTTTTCGCTTCATCATTAATCAAAAACTTTCCTATATTTTCCAACCACAAAAGTGCTTCGCCCTTTAACGAGCATTTAAGCACTACGTACCTACTTTTCTCAGGTATATTATTGAACAAAATATAATCATCTAATTTAACTAAAAATTCACTAATATCACCTTCACCGGTAAAATACACACGTGGCACAATCTCACAATGTCCGATGTTTCGTTGGGCGCCATTTGTAACGGCAAACCCACGGTGGGCGCCATTTGTAACGTTACATGCATGCTGAGTGTCTTTTGTAACGTTAGGTTGGTCGTGGTGCAGGTTAAATGTAGACATACTCAGTGATTAAGATAAAACAACAACGTTTATTGGAACGATAAAGGCTGAAGGGAAGTGGAGCAAGTTTTAATTTTACACAACTGAGAAGACTATGGAAAAAACCAAACACATACTCACAAGCTTCGGCCTAGCTCAGTCGGGGCACCTTCTAATACTTTCCGCTATCTCTTGGCTGATCTGCTTGATAAAGCTTAATTAAACAGCTCGTGGCTGTGGGTAATCCTTTATTCACAAACAATCCAAATGAAACTAAGAGGTTTCTTACCCCGGCCAACTCTGAAGTCAACTGTCGGAACTCCTTTCCGCTCACTGGAGGCTTCGTTGCTACTTTTCAATCGGCTAGCCCTTCGCTGAACACTAATTCACTTCGCTTGTCTAATACTAGAGATCCTCACACACTGGCTGGACACCACAGATGCTCACTCACTGGCTAATGCCAGAAACACTCACTGGCTAATGCCAGAGACACGCCAGAGACACACTCCATTCACTCAAACCAAAGCTTTTCTATGCTGCAAACTGAGATACTTCACATTAACATATTACTAATAACCGCAAGCTAACTGTAAAATCCGAAAGAGCACACACACTCTAGAAAGTTAAAGTAAAAGAGAGGATAGATGTCGCTTTTACGCTTACACATGTTAACTTATTGACGTCACGATCTCAGAAACACTAGAGTGCCTTTATGGAAAGGTCACTCCCTCACAACAGAGACTATCAAAAGTATTCCGTTACATTACGGTGAATGGGGAAAAATGTTCGAAATGCATTTTAATCGTTTGAAATTTAAATTACATACGTATTACATAATTTCGTCAAGTCATTTCAATTCTTTCGAAAATAGGATGCATAGATCAAATACATGGACAATCAAAAGTACTCCGTTACATTACAGTCAATGGAAAGAAAAAGTTTCAAATGCATTTTAATAATATTACACTCATTCGAACATAATAATATTGATATGCATCATAAAGTACGTATTATAATATAGATTTTGCATAATCTGTTGTGCAAAGAACTTTTGTTATTGATTTACAAGGCCACACAAGAGTATTCCATTACATAATGAGTATAGCGAGAACATTGTTTGTTGCGCATTTTAATTGTAATTAACTATTTACAATTTTATGAGATTGATATATATGAGAATGATATTTTTAAAACTTCCTTATCGTACGAACGCACCTCATTTGCTACGCTTCACGTGCAATTTCCTAATTGATACTTTTAGCGTTATTTTTTTTTTTGCTTGTTTCTACTTAGGAAAGAGGTGTTTTTAGTACATAGAAAGAAACTTTCATTCTTTCAGAACAGTTCTTAAAAGTTTTAATTCTGATAGCCCCAATTTTTAAGTTAAGATGATGGTTATAACTATCTCATAAAAAGTCTTAATTACAAAAGTTTGGGGTAATTAAGATAACTAACTTGGAAATTACGACCACTATATTTCAAATATATTTCCTGGACTACACACATTTATTTGGAGGTAATTAACCCTTTCCGGACCACTGTATCCAGTCCGGGATACCTCATTATCATTCAAACTTGCAAATGACACCAATAATATTTTAATAAAATTTTGCTTTTACAGTAAAAGCTTAAATTAAGGGGGTTGTTAATTTCACAAAAATTTGTTTTTAAATACTGGCGTCAGTTGATAATTGCTCATTTTAATAACAGAATTAGCTCCTGCCGGACGCATTTTCAGAAAGAATCACGTTTTGAGCACCAGCCTTGGGGAGTTGGCGAAAGCGAGAACGTTCAGCTGGCTGCATCGCCAAACACAAAATAAACTAAGTTCAAATGTGTCATAAAACATATGGTTAATAGAATTACATTTATTACAACAGAATCTTTACTACTGTTTTTAATTAACTTCTCAATTTCTTCGAATATAGCGAGTTAAGGAAATAATATTTTTTAATTGAAAGAAAAAAAACCTATGTTTAGATGTTCTGGAAAATTTAAAACATTTTAATCTGAAAAAGGCCTTTGTTTTAAACTATGTTTTAATCGTAAACAACGGTGAATAACATTTCATCGTATTATAGTCTTTGCTTGATAACATTTACGGAAAAACAAACGAATAATAAGTGCGATCTGTTTGCAGAAGGAAAAGTTGCTATTCATTAAGCGTTTGACGTCACAAACAAGAAAGAGTGGGTAGCATTGACTTCATCTCCGCGCCAATCGTTGTTCTGGCGATAAGGTGCTCAAAACGTGATTCTTTCTAAAAATGCCTGCCGGAAAGGGTTAAAAGCATTATTTTTTTAAAAGGATTAATTTATTTATTACACATTTTTGTTGACTTTTTTTTCAAATTGCTATTTGGATCACAAAATTACTTAAACCCTCTATGTGTTTGGAATGTAATATTCCGTTCAGTAAGCTCCAGGTTTCACTGTAGTATATGCAATATTTAAGATAATATAATTCTGCAGATTTAATGAATTTCAATACATAATTGTATGATTAATACTCTTAAGGATTACATTCATATTTGTAATTAAGTTTTTAGGTGCGTTCGAAATTATGCGAATACATAGCACCTATTGTTGTCGTTCAGTCCGCCCGTCTGTCTGTCCGTGTGTCTGTCCATGTGTCTGTCCGTCTGTCTGTCTGTCCGCATATAACAACGCAAAAACTACCCAACCGAATCATTTCAAATTTAAAATACATAATTATTACATATTTTTGTCGAGTCATTTCAAGTTTTATGAAAATCGGATGCACAGATCAATTACAGGGACAATTAAAAGTATTCCGTTACATTACGGTCAATGGGGAAAAAAGTTTCAAATGCATTCTAATCGTTTCAAATTCAAAATACATAATTATTACCTAATTTTGTCGAGTTATTTCAAATTTTATCAACATCGGATGCATAATTCAATTACAGGGGCAATCAAAATTGTTCCGTTACATTACGGTCAATGGGGGAAAATGTTTCAAATGCATTTTAATGGTGTTACACTCATTCGAACATAATAAAATGCATATGTATCTATAAAGTGCATATTATATATATATTTTGCACAATCTGTGGTGCAAAGAACATTTGTTATTGATTTACAAGGCCACACAAAAGTATTCCATTACATAATGATATAGGGAGAACATTATTTGGTGCGCATTTTAATTGTAATTAACTATTTATAATTTTATGATATTGATATATGACAGTGATATTTTAAAACTTTGTTATCATACGAACGCCCCTCATTTGCTACGCTTTACGTGCAATTTCCAACTTGTTTATTATATAATGCTGAAAGAATCATATTTTCTGAGCATTTAAAACAAAATGCAGAGAATACAATTTACCCCTTTGCAAAACGCTCAGAGGGTTAGACTAGTGATAAAGAATGTCTAAAATGAAAATTACATTATTACGTTAATATTTAAGCATGAAAAAATATTTTATTGTGCAAAATTTTCTCCATTATGAGGGTGGTCATAAATACACTACCTGACCCTACCCAGATAAATTATAGTTAATAATGTAAGTATATTTTAAAGAATAATTTTTCGAAGAAGAAATAATTTTTCGTTAAGCATATATGTAAACTGAGGTATTTATTTCTAAATAGAGATCAATCTCCTATATTCATTTTTCATTATTATTCTTATAAACGCTGTTATTTTTTGTCTCCTCATTAGAAATAGAATGAAAAGTGAAAATCCTTTGTAATAATGCACTTTCTACGAGCTTCATTTAGCAAATAGAGATAGTAAATAACTTCATTAACTATAATATCCTATTTAATATTATCTTATAAACACACATAAATCATAATTACTTGGATTATATTAACAAAAAACAGTGAGCGCTATTATATTATCGTTAGACTTCGGTATTTCATTTATAAATAAAAAAACATTTAATTTGTGTAATGATACAATTTCTAGAAATATGGTCTTTATAGAAATAAATAAAAATGTAAGATGTTTTCAAATATACACTGCTAAAAATATTGTCCTAGTTTGAACCAAATTTTGGTGCCTGATAGCTGCCACTAAATAATGGTGAAATATTGAACCAATATTTGAAGCTCCTCTTACAGCATAGTTTCAATAGTTGGAACGAGATTGAAATAAGAATCTCCAAATGTTGGCTCGAAATATCACCATCTTATGGTAGCAGATACTGAATAACAAAATTTGGTTCAAACTAACAGAAAATTTTTAATAGTGTAGTTATCAGATAATCTATTCCTTGTGATTAGTTACGATCGTGTTTGGCACATTTGAACAAAGAATTACCGAGTTGTTATTTTTTTACAGACAAGTTTCACTTTTCAAAACAAAGTGAATTTAAGATTTTTTTATAAGGAAAATAAAGCGGAAAATCATCTGTAACATAAATTTTATTTCTATACAATTATTTTTTATTTTGAGGAAATACTGTTTGTTCATTAACCCATATTAGAAAAAAATATATATATTATTTTCCTAACGCAGAAAACGAAAAAAAAAAGATGCAAGAAGAATTAATATTTTTCCAGGAAACACACATTAATCTCAATTATCTGGTTTTAGTAACTAAAAAATAATCAAGACAATTATAGACATATTACATTTAACGACTTCAGAATTTGAACAGTAATTAAATAAACATATCTTTTGGTTTCTCAGTTGTAATAAGACATTTTGTTAAAATCGATATTGATACGTATTTTCCAGTTTCCTGTTTTAAAAAATGTCGCGTTACATTGAACTATTAATTATCAATTTAACAGTTTTTTCAAAAGTACCACATCTAGAGGTAATAAATACAAGACATAATTCTTTTTTAATGTCGAAAGTGAAGAAAAGATTAATATTACTTGTTAATATTAAAATAACACAAGCTAGTGTTAATTATGTTACCTTTAAATATACGTAAATGATAATTACTTTATTAAAATAAATTTTATTTAGATTTAAAATATACTTTTAAGAGAATTCAAATAAATTATAATTAGTAACGTAAGTATGTTTTGCGAAATTTCTCTTTTTGTTAAGCATTAATAAACAGAAATGCTGATTTCTAGGTAGAGATTAACCTCCTATATTCATTTTTCATTTATATTCTTATAATAATTCTTATGTATAACTCTTACTTATAAGAAGAATGAAAAGTGAAAATCCTTTGTAATAATAATGCTCTTCCTATGTGCTGCATTTAGTTAACAGACTTGGTAAGATTCTCCATTAACTACAATATCCTACTTAATATTTTCTTAGGAAACACACATTAATTTTAATTACTTGGATTATAATAACAACAAGCTGTCATCTTTGTAATATTATAGTTAAAATTAACGAATATTCGGATTTTTATTTATAATTAAAACAACACTTAATTAGGGTTATAATATATTTTCTAAAAATATTTTCTTCATAGAAATAAACAAAAACGCAAGGAGTTTTTAAATAAGGTTATAAGATTATCTATTCATAGCGATTATTTACGATACATCGTGTAGTATTTGATTTCCATTATTATTCTTATAAACATTCTTACGTAAGTGTCTTACTTAAAAGTAGAAATGAAAATTAAAACCCTTTGTAATAATTACAGTTTCCATGTGCTTCATTTAGTTAATAGACATAGTAAGTTTCTTCATTAACTATAATATCCAACTTAATATTTTCTTAGAAAATACACATTAATTATAATTACTTGGATTATAACAAAAAACAGAGATCTTTGCAATATTATAGTTAGAATTAACGACTCTTTGGAATTTGATTGAAGAATTTTCTAGCCTCTTGTTTAGAAAAATATTCTGTTACATCCTGTTGTGCTATTGATCATCCATTTAACATTTTTTATCCAAAAGTACCACAGCTAGAAATAATAAATACAAGCCATAACTCTTTTTAATGTCGAAGGAGAGGAAAAGATTTCTATTACTGGTTGATATTTAAATGATTTAAGTTAATTTTGTTAACTATAAATATACTTAAATGAACTTTATTCAGATTTAAAAATGACTTTTAATCTCTTAACTGATTATTTTTTTTATATACTAAACATTTCAAATAGGGGATAAACACCACTTTTTAAGCTAAAATATTCTTAATGTTTAGTCTAAACATTTCTGAAATTAAATAGTATGAAATTGTATTTAAAATATTTAGTGGTGTCAAAAAGCTTAATATGATGGAGCAGGTAAGCTGTTCTTGCTTGTACGATGTACGGGGAAATCAGTTAAATGGTTAACCCTTTGAGCTCTGGTGGTTGAATTTTCTAGTTTTAATGTCGAACTTAGTTTTAATGTCGAAGCGTCACAATGACACCGGAATATTCGACCAAATTTATTTGAAAACGGTTTAATTCCAATTCTCGTGTTTATCGTAAACCGATTTTTTTTTTCTTAACAAAATACTGGTCCTAACGTGACAATTGTTATTTTCAAGAAATTTACCCATCAGAGCTCAAACGGTTAAGCGTACTTAAGTAAATTATAGTTAGTAACGTAAGTCTATTTTAAGGAATTATTTTTTTCGTGAAGCTTTCGTAAACAGAGGTGCTTATTTCTAAATAGAAATCAATCTCCTGGATTCATTTTCAATTATTTTTCTTATAAACATTCTTATGCATATCTATTATTTAAAAGTAGTATTAAAAATGAAAATCTTTCGTAATAATGCGCTTTCTATGTACTTCATTTAGTTAATAGGCTTGATTAGATTCTCCATTAACTGTAATATCCTCCTTAATATTTTCTTAGAAAACACACATTAATTTTAGTTACTTGGATTTTAATAGCAAAAAGCAATGAGCGCCTTTATATTATCCTTAGATCTAACGACTTTTCGAAATTTTGATTTATAATTAAAGCAAAATTTAATTAGGGTTGTAACACATTTTCTAAAAATATTTTGTTCATAGAAATGAACAAAAACGCAAGATGTTTTCAAATAAAGTTATACGATTATCTATTCATAGTGGTTAGTTACGATACATCGTGTAGTATTTGAATTTCATTATTATTCTAATCAACATCCTTACGTGTATGTCTCTTACTTAATGAAAAGGAAAAATCCTATGAAATAATGCACTTTCGGTATGCTTTATTTATTTAATAAGCATGGTAAGTCTCTCCATTAACGACAATATCCTACTTAATATTTCCTTTGAAAACACACATTAATTTTAGTTACTTGGATTATAATAGCAAAAAGCAGTAATTGCTGTGATATTATCGTTAGAATTAACGACTTTTCGGAATTTGATTTATAATTGAAGCAACATTTAATTACGGTTATAATAAATTTTGTAGAAATATTTCCTTCATACAAATGAACAAAAATGTAAGATGTCTTCAAAAATATTGTGAGATTATCTATTCATACTGATTATTTACGACACATCGTATAGTATTTGATTTTCATTGTTATTCTTTCTAACATTTTTAAGTATATCTCTTATTTAAAAGTAGATTGAGAAATGAAAATCCTTACTAATAATGCACTTTCTGTGTGCTTCATTTAGTTAATAGGCAAGGTTAGTTCTCCAATAACTACAATATCCCACTTAATATTTTCTTAGGGAACAAACATTAATTTTAGTTACTCGGATTACAATAGCAGAAAACAGTGATCATTGTAATATTATCGTTAAAATTAACGACTCTTTCTTAATTTGATTGGAGAATTTTCTAACTCCCTATTTAGAAAAATGTCTTGTTATATCCTGTTGAGCTATTGATTATCAATTTAACATTTTTTTCAAAAGTACCACATATATAGAAATAATAAATATAAGACATAACTCATTTAATGTCGAAGGCGAGGAAAAACTTTACATTACTGGTTGATATTTAAATGAGATTAGTTAATTATGCCAACTCTAAAATAAGTAAATGAACTTTATTCAGGTTTAAAATATATTTTTTACCTCTTAACTGATCCTTTTTTGGTACTACTCTATTATCCCGTCGACCCATTTCGCCAAATTATACAAATCGCCAAACTGATAATCAAATTATACATATTAACATAATTTTTATTTTAAATAACGAAAAAACGAATATTTAGTAGAATATTAATACAAATATTAATAAAAAGGCGAAATAAAAACCACTTAATGACATTTTAAACACGTGAATCGTAATTTAATTTCATTGAATGTGACATTCACGATCATCCATCATTGGGATTTAGCCTATAGTTTGGCGATAATTTTTTGGTCGACGGGATAACCTAGTAGTACCCTTTTTTATATACTAAAATTTTGAAATAGGGGATAAATTCTTTTTTAAGCTAAAATATTCTTAATATTTTATCTAAACATTTCTAACATTAAATAGTATGAATTTGTATTTAAAATATTTAGTGGTGTCAAAAACTAATTTAATGGATCAAGTGAGGGGTTCTTGCTCGAACTATGTATGGACAAATCAGTTAAGTGGTTAACCCTTTGAGCTATGATAGTTGAATATTCTATCAATTTTAATGCCGAAACGTCACAATGACACCGCAATATTCGACCAAATTCCTTTTAAAAAGTTTTAATGCCTTTTTTAGTGTATATGGTAAACGAATTTTGTCTTAGCAAAATACTTGTGACATTTGGAATTTTCAAGAAATTTACCCATCAGGACTCAAAGGATTAAGCAGTAAATTTTAATTAATAACGTAAGTATATTTTAAAGAATTATTTATTCTTTAAGCATTCATAAATCATAGTGCTTATTTCTAAATAGAGATTAGTTTCCCATACTCAATTTTCCATTATTATTCTTATAAACATTCTAATGTATATCTTGTACTTAGAAGTAGATTTAAAAGTGAAAATCCTTTGTAATAATGCACTTCCTATGTTTTACATTTAGTTAATGGACACGGTAAGTTTCTCCATTAATTACAATATCCTCCTTAATATTTTCTTAGAAAACACACATTAATTTTAGTTACTTGGATTTTAATAGCTAAAGGAGTGAGCGTTGTAATATTACTGTGAGAAATATTCATTGCTGCACTTGGATACAAACTGAATATTCTCGATACTACGTTGTGCGGGGAAATTATGTTTGGTTCTGTTAGATAATTCTACAAATACGAAAAACCTATAGTAGTCGTTCAGTAAGTCCATCTGTCCGCTCTCATATAACAGAGCAAAAACTACCCAACCGAATAATTTGAAATTTAAAAAATATATAATTGTTGCATAACTTTGTCGAGTCACATCAAACTTTCTGAAAATCGGAAGTATAGTTTAATTACAAGGATGATGAAATTATGTTACATTACGGTCAAAGGGAAAAAAAGAGTTTTTATGTCATTTTAAGGAGGTTAAACGCTTTCGAACATAATAAAATTGATATGTATCCATGAAGAAGATATACTAAAATATACATGTTGTACAATCTGTGGTGCAATGAATATTTGCTATTCTTTTACCAGACAACACAAAAGTATTTTCTTATTTAAAGTTATAGTTGGCAAACATTGTTTAGGGCGCGTTTAATTACAATAAAATATTTCATATTTTATGACATTGATTTACGTTGCATATGTTTACTAGAAGTTACTTCCTGTATAAAAAAAGCTGGTAGTATTTACAGGGACACACAAAATATTTCAGCAACTAATCTGTATCCAAAGTACTGCATACTATTAAGCCAAGATCTCAGCATTTTGAAAATTTCGTTATAGTACGAACGCAACTCATTTGCTAAGCTTGGCGTGCAATTTCTGATTTGTTATTCTTTCAGTTCTGCTTAAATTTTCTCACAAATTGATTTAAAAATATGTTTTCGATTTGTAGTGCGGATACAGCTTGTAAAATTTGGAATAATAATCAACTTATTTACCTTCCTTCAACTTAATTCAATTTGTTTGTTTGTTTATTTATCAAACAACATACATCTGATTTGTGTGCTTGACGTGAAGCCTGCTTATAAATCATCTTCAATATTACAGGGACGAGATAGCACAGGAAAATTTTACAACACAAGAGATATACACCCGGGAGCTCCACACAAAAAGTGCATGCAATGGAGCCAGTGGCATTCGAACCTCCAACCTCCTACGCGCGAAGGCGATTAGCGGTGTGGTGCTTTGACCACTAGGCCACGGACGCCTCCTTAATTCAATTTAATTATTTTTATTTCGTAAATAAACAATTCGCTTTTGATAATTTGGACTACTTTATTTTTATATTTTTAAAATCACTTACAATCTTTATTTTTATGTAAAGTAACTATTTGTAATTGTCAAACTAAGAATTTCCGTTAAAATCCGCGATCAAAATCACAAGGAAATAAAATCCTACATTGTTTAACCCTTTATCTACCGACGGTATTTATAAGTACCATTAAAATTAGTTATTATTAAATTCTTTTAATACGTCATTTAGTTGTAATACTGTTTAGAATGAGTTACAGATACATTGCTTTATTTTGTTCCAAAAGCATTATTGGTTACACAAAACAAAAGTATTTTTAAAAGGATGATTTATTTTGCTTTGTATCTTTTCAGCTTTCTTTTTTTTGAGGTAGGGGGATGGGGATTTTCCATTTAGAAAATATTTTTATACTTCCACTGTAAAAACATCATATTTGCAGGGGTCGCAGCGTCCCTAAAATTTTCGCTGTTTCCTACCACAATTTTAAACCGATAATATTTATTGTAGAATTTCATTGTAAATGTTAAAAAATTTTGAGATAACGATTTTTATTAAAAATACTGGTAGAAAAGTGCGAAAATTTTAGGGACGCTGCGAACCCTATATTTGTACATTTTACAATTCTACAAAATACTAAGAAAATAATTTAAAATAAAAGATTTGAGTGGGGTTATAAATAATGCACAAAATCCCTGTAAATTCAAATTTAATTAATTCTTCTGAAATCTTTGAAAAATTTAGTAAATAATTGCGCAAATATTTTAATTTAATTTAAACAATTTGCGCAAAATGCTTTAGAATGTAAAATTTTTATGAATTCATAATTAGGTAGATAAAGTTTTAAATCAACATCAAAGAAGACATAGTCATAAGAAATATCTACAGAAATCATGTAGTTCATAGGAAGGATAAATTTTACCACTAACTATTTCATCTAACTTAATATTTTTCTAAGAAAACTGACAGTTCTGCTGCTTTTAATAAAAAAATGACTAAAACAAATACTGAAAGCAATCATATTCCCGTCACATTTATCACTTAAGGGCATTTAGCTATAATTATATAAAAAATATATTTTTTTCTTTGAATGTATAAAACATTGTTGAATTACAACTTTGTTTTTGTTAGAATATTTGAGTTAGGTTCATACCCTAGTAGCAAACCAATATTGGTCCAACGTTGCGCCAATATTTCATTAATTGGAAATATTGCCAATAAAACGTCAATATTTCTCCAATATTGGGATGTTTACATTTGCTCTTATTTAGCCAATATTTGCAGCCAATATTGGGGTTTTATATTTGGTTAAATATGGGGATTTCATTGTAAATATTTCCAATTTAACGCGAACATTTGTACAATATTGGTGTTTTATTGGCAATATTTCCAATGAAACCTGAATATTGGCATAATATTGGCTGCAAATATTGGCTAAATATAGGCAAAATGTAAACATCTGAATATTGGAGAAATATTTCATGCCAATATTGCGCCAATGTACCAAAATTGCCCCAAGTTATAGCCAATATTGGTCCAATATCGTTTGGCTACAGGAGGATTACAATTCCAAAAAAATGAAGATATGTTGGAAATCATTTTTATAAATATGTAAATTTTATTTTAATAAAATATCCCGTGTTCAAAAGATTGAATTATGAGTTCGTTGATGCTGAAAAAATATTATTTTTACTTTTATAGACCTTTAGACTTTTAATATCATTTTGAATATTCATATTTTAATACGCATTAACCCTTTCGGGTCCAAAAATTTTTTTCCCATTTTGAGAGAAAAAAATACTTTTACGCTAATAATGTTAATACTAGTATTCAAATAGATTTTCTGAAGTTTAAAGATTATGCCGTTGTCTTTAATCTGACGAATGTAGGCATTTTGCAAACTATACAATTCATTTTCATATGAAAATAGACAAAGGAAGCGATTTTTCAAACATTTCGAAAGCATCCAATTGCAAAAAAATTTAACATATATTTTAACTTTCAAATACCTTTTGCGTTTTATCATATTGTTACGAATTTTGTAAATAGTTAGTGTTTGTACTGTAAAATAATGTAAATAATCTTATTAAGCTCCATTCCTTTACTTATATTAGTTTTTGTTACATTGTCTCTGTTATCAAGCAAACTTGTCCATTATTTTCAGTGTATGTCTACGGCAGATTGGCGAAATAATGAAGATATCGCCAAGTTGGCGTCACTTTTGGCGACTAATTTTGGTCGCCAAATTTGGCGATATATCGCCAAGTTGGCGACAAACTTGGCGATTGTTGGCGATGGTAACCCTTTCCTCTCTGGTAACCCCCCCTTTAGATATGCTGATACATTGAATGTTGTTCCGTGGTTTTCCGGTTTTTTTCTAGAAGATTGTAGAAATTTCGACCGCATGCGGCGAGACTATATATAGGAGAGCCGGATGCGAGCTGTTGTTATTATTTACCAGTCAGTCATTGAGTTAGCTACTAGAGATTGTCCAAGCAAGTTTGCTTGATGTATTGAGTTTTATCTACGTTGTTTTGAATGTGATATAGTGTTGAGACATTGTATAAAGAGTCTCTGCGACCTATATTTGTATTTGTTCGATAGATTTAAACAGTTATTTTGGAATATCTTGTAATATTTGTGAGTTTCGAAGACTCTGTTGTTCTGAAGATCTGTAAATAAATTATTTTGTACTTTTCTAAGAGAAAAGAGTTTGAAGTTGTCTAACCATAAGATCGAAAGAACCCTTTATACGCTGCAACAATATGTTATTCTTTCTGAAATGTAACCTTTATTTTATACTACCTCTGACAATAAAGTTCGGTGAATAGTCCTGTAACATTAATGTAAATGAAATATTAACAAAAGTTACCATACCACCCTTCGAAATAGTCATCTCCCATAACTATGCACCTCTGAGATCTGCTATATATGTCCTGGGAAATTCGCAAGAAGTCTTCTTTTGGGATGAAGTTCAAAATCTTCGTCACGTTTCGTTCGATGTCAGCAATAGGGTCAAATCGCTTTCAAAGAGAGTTTGAGTCATGAAAATAGGAAGAAGTCTGGAGGAATGAGATCTGGGAGTATGGTGGATGTTTAATTTGCACCACCCTTCATGAATTTCTTTCGGTGTCTTGCAAAGCTTAAAACAAAACTTTAAACTGATCTTTTGTTCGTTCATTTTCCTATTCTCAGTTAAGAACCAACACACGGAACAAGCACTTAGTAAAGCACGTCTTACACAGAACATAAACGACTCTCAACTAAACGATAGTGGGGGGAAGATGGTCAACACTTGCCTCTATGCAGGTGCAGCGTTTTGTTTCCCCAGTGTTTCCAGATTGGTCGTTCTGAATTCATTCACCGAACTTTATCGTCAGAGGTAGTATTTAAAGAGTGAAATATATGTTCAAAATAAAAGAATCGCAAATGGTGCAAAGAAAATTAAGCAAATATTTACTATTATTATTATTATTAAATGTCATCTAAACGTTAATGAAGTCATTTCGTAAATGTATAGACATATACTAACATTATTACATGCAAACAGTAATAAAATTATTTGTCAAAACATAATAATGCTCAATCAAAAGACATGCACTATTAGTAGTACACCAGACCCGAAAGGGTTAATCTTATATAACAACTAATTATTAAAATATAACAATAAATTCTATTAAACATTAACACATTCTAAAATTAGAACAGTCGAAAGAGTATTATCTATTTTGCTTTCTTAGTTGCTATTAAACATAGTCTCAAATCGTCAACTCTTAATTTTGTCAACTTCTAAAATTAATTTTTTTGATAAGGGAAGATATATTTTAATAATTCAAAGCTATTAATATTTTTCACAATGGGTCTTAAAAAGGATTTCTGAAAAATATATCAGATAAAGTCATAAAATTACTAAAATATTATTTGTTAAGGTATCTTCTTTTTATTACACAATTAGAAGCAGTCATTATTTTATTTAATGTTTTTTTGAGAAATAACTACACATTAATCATAATTATTACACTTTAAGCAAAAGAAAAACAATAAAAAAATGAGCGAAAGTTTACATCATTGCGTCATTACTTTAAACAACCTCTGAAATTACAACTATAAATAAAGGAATATCTATATTGGAATTTTAACTGCTATTAATATTTTTGAAAATAGATTATAAGAAGGATATTCAATAAATATCACGTCGGAACGCCTTGACTCACTATTTATAAAATTATTATTTTTATAACACAATTACCAACATTCATTATTGCATTTAATATTCTTCCTGGGAACATAAATCATAATTATTCCGCTTTTAGTAACTAAAAAAAAGAAGCAGAGAAAGTAATTATTGTCTCATTACATTTAACGACTTAACAGCAGTAAATAAAGTAACATATTTATGTCATCTTAGGTAATATTAAATATTTTATCGAAGCCGGGTGTAATTAGAAGTTTGCACTTTGTTATGGAGTAAAAAATATAAAAAGAGTTATAATTTTAATAATAATAAATTTCATAAAATATTTTTTATCAATTCATGGAATTTTGGGAGAACGTAAGGCTTCCCCCCAGCAAGCGAGCGAAGTAGTTTATGGTAAACTAGTAAAAGTTTCCATTCTTATCAATTAGAAGTTTTTTCGGTAAATTATTCGTGACATATGATTTCACTCATAGTCCAGGAGCCCAAGGCACAAAAACCTATGTCCTCCAGCACAAGAAAAAAATTTATTTCATGGAAAAGTAATAATAGGGGAATCTAATGATCCATATCTATCTAAAACTGGGTGTAAGAAAACAAAATTCTAAGTCTACGAGTTAACCACTTGTGGTATCAATTTTTGGCTTATGCATCACTTCACTTCTGGCAGAAATGGACCACTCGATTCCACTATAATTACTTTTCCATGAAATAAAGATTTTTGTCTTGTGATCGATAACGTAGGTTTTTGTGCTGTTGGCTAATGGACTATTAGCTTCGAACCCGGGTTTTGAGTATAGAACCCATAAACCGGGAGCCTGCAGTACAGAAAAGTCATCTAACCATGTTCATGTTTGAAATTCCAGAATTAGTTAAAATCAAATTCATATATGGAAAAGGATTCGGTCATATCTTTTTACACTGTTAAAAATCTTGTTCTAGTTTGAACCAAATTTTGGTGCTCGATAGTTGCCACTGTAAGATGGTGAAATGTTGAACCAATATTTGGAGCTTTTGTGCTGTCGGCTATTAGATTATCAGCTTCGATCCCAGATTTTGAATATAGAAACCATAAACCGGAAGCCTGCAGTACAGAAAAGTCATCTAATTGTGTTCAAGGTTGAAATTCCAGAATTAGTTAAAACTAAATTCATATATCAAAAGGGATTCCGTCATATATTTTTACACTGTGAAAAATCTTGTCCCAGTTTGTACCAAATTTTTGTGCTCGATAGTTACTACTGTAAGATGGTGAAATGTTGAACCAATATTTGAAGCTTTTGTACTGTCAGCTATTGGACTATCAGCTTCGATCCCAGATTTTGAATATAGAAACCATAAACTGGAAGCCTGCAGTACAGAAAAATCATCTATTTGTGTTCAAGGTTTTAATTCCAGAATTAGTGAAAACTAAATTCAAATATCAAAAGGGATTCCGTCATATATTTTTACACTTAAAAATCTTGTACTAGTTTGAACCAAATTTTGGTGCTCGATAGTTGCCACTGTAAGATGGTGAAATGTTGAACCAATATTTGGAGCTCGTTATTGAAGCATAGTTCCAATAATTGCAACGAGGTTGAAATAGAAAGCTCCAAATTTTGGTATGAGATTTCGCCATCTTACGGTGGCAGTTACTGAGAACCGAAGTTTGGTTCAAACTAGAGAAAAATTTTTAACAGTGTAAAAAGTTCCTGTAAATCCAATTTTAGCAATTGACTCATAGAAATCTTCTGCATAAATCATTCGTAATGTTTGATTATTAAACACTTTCTGTTAAAAAATATTGTTTCGTATAATTTAGTTTTATACCATGTTTAACGGAAATGCCACAAGCATAATCAGCATATTATGTAAAACATTAGTATTTATTTACTTTAATTATAGCCATTTTTACTCATATTTATTTTCCGAAACTACGTTTAACAATGTTTCTACACAACTAGCTGATGAATTTCATTTGATATTATTTTCGAAAAAAATTACTAATTGTATATTTTATTCAACTGAAGTCACTAATTTAAGTATTTTATATTTTATCGCATGAAAACAATTACTAGACTTCAATAAACGTGTTTGAATACGTAAAATACAATTTATTATTTTCTCAAATTTATTCTAAAAATATTACGTTTTATCTAAATTGCGCTGATATTTTCTCCACAAAATAATACAAGTTAAATGAACCCAATACGAAAAGTAAAGCACATTCTTTTGTTAGATGTAATGGCTGGCGAAACAGTTCAATATCTTAATTATTTCTTTTATTTAGACGCATTCTAGTGGAAAAACAATTTATTTCTGGGGTTTTTGTTTCGTATCAGCTACACTTCATTCGGGGATTCTGTTAGATAAAGACAAAGGTTAAATAAATATTTTGCTTTTGGTTCAATTGTCTTTTTTAATTGTACAGATGAACCAATGATTAATGTTTCTTGCTTAAAAAATAAAATAAAATAAAAATCTTTTGTATTTTTCTAGACACTGGCCAATGTCTTTTCAAATTTTGAATTCATTCTTAATCTTATTATCTTAATAATTTCTTTTATTTAGAAGCCATTGCTGTGAAAAAAAATCTGGGTTTTTTGTTTCATATCAATTACACTTCATTCGGGTTTTGTTAAATAAAGACAAAGATTAAATAGATATTTGGTTTATAGATGAATTATTTCTTTTAAGGCAAGTGATGAACCGGTGATTAATTTTCTTTGCTTAACCCCTTGAAGGACGGTGGGATAAAATATACCCGACTTAGGGGCCGTTCAAGTATTACGTAAGCACTAAAAGGGGAGGGGGAGTCCAGAGTTTGCTTATTTTTTCTGACAAGGGGGAGGGGGGGTCACGACAATTCTTACGTAAGCATTAAACAACGAAGCAACTGTAGTTCAAATTCAACAAGAAAACAAAGTATTATGGGGAAAGAGCGTTCTACAGTCCGTTCGAAATTTGCCGTTTATTTTCGATTTTATCCTTTGCTTATCCATCGACAGTCGCTGGACCCGCATCACCCACTCGCCCTTTGTCTTCATTGTTGTCTGTTAAGTTGTCTGCCAAGTCAAGTACATTGCAAGACTAGAAAAAACAGGAACCGGTGTGGCTTGGTTCTGTTGCCAGGGTAACTGGTCAGATGACTTTATTTTAGGTAACTCCCGTTTTTTCTTTTCCATGACTGGGTGGTGGCAGAGCGCCATAAACTCATACCTTCAGTTTAGGCTGGCATTGAAATAAAACCGATGACACCTGAAAATGGTGATGAAGACGTTGAAGAAGTGAAAAAAGAAGTGGAAGAACAAGAACAGGAAACCTGCAATACCCCAGGCCACTGTTCCAGTGAAAACTTTATAATAGAAAATGTTGAAACATGGGTTAAAGGATCCTGGACATCATATTGAAATATGAACACCAACATTTGTATGATTCATGTCAAAAAATTTAGTTATGATGCCTAAGTAAGTTAAGACTTCTTGTATATCTTGTTTTATTGTTCAGTGTGATAAATAACAATATATTTAAACCATTTTTTATTCTGTGGTTTATTTAATGCAATAAGCAACACTATATTAAAACCATTTTATATATTTTGATATCACAATCCCTATATGCCTATATAAATTTGTAGGATTAATAATGTAATTGATTGGTAACTGTTTATAATTCAAGAAGTATTGATGTATAAGCTGTCATAAAATCTTACATAAGCAAAGGGGGGGGGGTCTAGCATTTACTTATATTTTCTTACAAGGGGTGGGAGGGGGTACAAAATGACTAAAAATATGCCTACGTAAAACTTGAACGGTCCCTTAATTTTAATTGCGAAATGCCATATTGACAATTGGCATTTTGTAATGAAAATTTTAATTTCATCAAGTACGTAATGAAAAGCATTTATCTGTTTCGAAAGATATTTGCTTTTAAATGCTGGTGTTATTTTATCATTTCAGCTTTTTATAAATAAACGTGCTTTGCCCCTCAAAGGGTTAAATAAATAATAAAAACCTTAAATATTTCTCTAGACACAGACCGATACAATTTAATGTTTTCAGCTCATTCTTATTCATAATATCTTAAATATTAATATCTTAAGCATTTCTTTTATTTAGAAATATTCTAGTGGAAAAACAATTTATTTCTGGGTTTTTGTTTCGTATCAGCTACACTTCATTCGGGATTCTGTTAAATAAAGACAAAGGTTAAATAAATAACTTGTTTTCGGTGCAATTGTTTCTTTTAATTCAACGGATGAACCGATGATTGATTTTCTTTGCTTATAAATAAATATATAAACAAATATAGAAATAAAAATAAAAATCATATGTAGATCCTTAGACACTGACTGATACATTTTTATATTTCCAATTCATTCTTAATCTTAATATCTTAATTATTTCTTTTACTTAGAAGTATTATAGTGGAAAAACAATTTATTTCTTGCTTTTCTGTTTCGTTTCTGTTACATTTCATTCCGGATTCTGTTTCGAAGGTTAAATATGTTTATTTTCGGCCAGTTATCAGTTTTAATGCATTGGATGAAACGAATATTAATTTATTTGCTGAAGAAAAAAAAAAGAAAAAAAATATTTCCATCTATTATATATGTGTATTAGCTTTGAAACTATAAATTTTCAAAATTCGGTCATTCAGTTGTAGTAACGCTGCATATCTTTATAACGCAGAGACGAAGCAAATAATTTAAGCATGAGCAAATGTGTTTTAACCCTTTCCGGCGCACTACTCTTTAAAGTTGGAAATTAAAGAAAAAAAATAGGCATTCTATTTAGGCCTAGAGGAGTACACAGTTATAATTTTGTAAAGGTTGCACCAAACCATTTTAATTATACAGCTGTTGCCGAAGTGGTAACACCGTGTAAGTAAAGCATTGATAAGCGCAGTGAGAAGAGCATTGCTGTGAAGCGTATATTAGAGTAACATATTTTACCTATTATTTAAAAACAGTAGAATTTGATCTCTGTGGTGCTGTCATCTAGAACTCGTAAGAAAGATTTAAAGTAGCCATTAGAGTAGTTTTTGAAATATTTACGGAGTTTTTGCGTCTCTAAACAGGGGTAACTTTAGTTGTTGCCGACCCGGCAACACTGCGCCGAAAAGGGTTAATACACTCTTTCTATTGCTGCTTATTTAGATTTTTTTCATTAAGGTGTAGTTTCCTAATTAGACTTTAAGGGATGGATTTTTATTTAATTTCAATTTTTTCTATTTTTATTAAACTAAAAATTCGTGAATTTGTTGATGAAATGTTCTACATAAATGCTTCGTATTGTTCGATTATTAAACAATTTCAGTTAAAAATTATTGTTTCCTATATTTTTTTTCATATCATGTTTAACGGAAATTCTTAAGCATAATCAGCATGTTATTTTAAACATTAGTATTTATTTACTTTAATTATAGCCATTTTTGTTCATGTTTAATTTTACTGTACTACATTTAACAAGATATCTACACGACTAGCTGTTGAATTTCATTTGATATTATTTATCGAAAAAAGTTAATAAATGTATAATTTATTCAAATGAATTCGCTAATTTAAGTATTTTATACTTTATCGCATGAAAACAATTGATAATCTTCAATAAAAGTGTTTGGGAAACGTAATATACAATTTATTATTTTCTGAAATTTATTCTTTAAATATTACGTTTTATCTGAATTGCGCTGATATTTTCTCCACAATATAACACAACTTAAATGAACCCAATACGAAAAGTAAAGCATATTATTTTGTTAGATGTAATGGCTGGCGAAACAGTTCAATATCTTAATTATTTCTTTTATTTAGACGCATTGTTGTGGAAAAACAATTTATTTCTGGGGTTTTTGTTTCGTATGAGCTACACTTCATTCGGGATTCTGTTAAATAAAGACAAAGGTTAAATAAATATCTTGTTTTTGGTGCAAGTGTCTCTATAAATTCAACGGATAAGCCGATGATAGATTTTCTTTGCTTAAAAGTAAATAAATAAACAAATATAAAAATTAAAATCTTTTATATTTCTTTAGACACTAACCGATACATTTTTTAAATTTCAATCCATTTTTAATCTTATTATCCTAATTATTTCTTTTATTTAAAAGCACTGTACTAAAAAAAAAAAAATGGGGTTATTTTTTCCATTTCAGTTACATTTCATTTGGAATTGTGTTAAATAAAGACAAAAATTAAATAGATATTTGTTTTACAGATCAAATGTCTCTTTTAAGGCAGCTGATGAACCGGTGATTAATTGTATTTGCTTAAATAAGCGATAAAAATTATATATATTTCTCTAAACACTGACTGATATATTCTAAAACTGTCAGCTCATTCTTAATCATAATATCTTAAATATTATTTTGTTAATTAATTCTTTTATTTAGCAGTATTCTAGATGAAATATTTGTTTTGTACCAGTTGCACTTCATTCAGAATTCGGTTAAATAGAGAAAAGAATCGATATATATACAGGGTGTCCAGCAAATAACACCCTGATTTCAAAATTAAATTTCTCAAAAACGAAGATCTAGAAAATAATGCGGTATACGGTTTGTTTATTAGGTAAGTTGTAAAAATCTTATATAGAAGTTTCGAACGGTGAATATTTTAAAAAGATTGTGTTCTAATTAAAACAATGCCTGATTTGACATTTTTCTTGTTTTAGTTTTTTTTGAAGAGAACAAAATTTTGGCGTACAGTACCATGTTCGATTTTTGGAAAAATTGTTTCAAAATTTCAAAAATTAAGTTCGGAAAATCGTTAAATATGGCACTGTACACTGAAAAACACATTCTCTAGAAACAATCTAAAACCAAAAAAAAAAAAAAAAAAATGTCAACTCCAGTATTCTTTGCAATCAGAACACAATCTTTTCAAAATATTCACTGCTCGAAATTTTTGTATAACATTTTTACAGCTTACCTAATAAACAAACCCAAACCGTTTATCGCATTGGACACCCTGTATATATATACATAATATCTTTTGATGCGATTGTCTCTTTTAACTCAACGGATGAAATGGTAAATAATTTTCTTTGCTTAAAAAATAAATAAATAAAAATCGTATATATTTCCCTAAACAGTGACCGTTACATTCTTAAATTTTCAATTCATTCTTAATTTTATTATTTTAATTATTAATACCTCAATTATTTATTTTTTTTAGGAAGTATTCCAGTGGCAAAAACAATTTATTTCTGGGCTTTTTGTTTCTTATCAATTACACTCCATTCGGGATTCTGAAAAATAAAGACAATGATTAAGTAAATTTTTTGTTTTTGGTGCAATTGTCTCTTTTAATGGATTAGATGAACCAATGATTAATTTTATTTCTTAAATGAAATAAATAAATAAATAAATAAATACAAAATTTTTTGTACTTCCCTATAGTCCAAGAGCCGGCAGCGCAAAAACCCGTGTTATCAAGCACAAGAAAAGAAACTTTTATTATATGAAGAGTAGTAATAAGAGAATCTAATAATCCCCGTCTGCGGGAAGTGAAGTGGCTCATAAGCCAATAAAAAGAATATTGCCCAGTTAAACTGATGGCACTGAGCTCACAGGCTACGCATACTAATTGTACATTACAGCCTTATATTTTCAAGGGTTAATTCCATTCGAAAAAAAATATTAAGGAGGGGGGATCAGCTCCCCCTTTTCCCCTTTTTATACTTAATCATTGAACCCTCTCAACTGATCAGAGCCATGCTTTATCATACAAAAAAATCCATATCCAAAATTTTGAATAAATGGGAAAATTTTTAATAAAACCCCATTTATATAATTTAAGAAGAGTTATACTTCTATTTTATATACTTAACCATTAAACTTCCAAAACTATTCAGAGATTTGAAAGAAATCTGACAATTCTGCGTGAATAACCCATTTATCTAAATTAGGGGGAGGGGCATTAAAACCCCCATTTCCCCTGTTTATATTTATCCAATGAACACCTAATACCAATCACGGAAGCGCTTCATCAGAATGATCCTATGTGTAAATTTTGAACAAAAACTAATATTTCTGCATGAAAAACCCATTCATATCAATGAGGGGAGGGGCATGAGCCCCCCGTTCCCGCTTTTATACACATCGAATGAATTCCAAAAACTAATCAGGGAAGCGCCTTATCAGGATATACCTATATACAAAATTTCAAGTGGATGGGATATTTTTATCATGAGTTATCGCGTTACGTACGAACAGAACATACATACATACAGAACGGGCGGGCATATAAGCTCTCAGGCTATGATAGCCTGTGAGCTAAAAATTAGTGGTTTACTCATAAGTTTAGCATTGTGTTTGCTGAACAAGTATGGAAACCTACGACCACTCAGCTCTACAATAACACGGAGAGCTAACTCCCTATTCCGATACATTGAATCCAGCGGTCCGCCCATGAATACAATGCCAAAGATTTTCCGACGAAAATATTTGGCAAAGCATAGCATTGCTGTCGCCGTTTGCAAGTTATTGAATTTTAAAATCCATCAGTCATTTTTGGCACACTCGGTACGTAGTATAAGGTAAGTTTTGCAATCGTTTTGAAAATCAAATAATAATAATAATAATAAAAAGAAAATGAGGGATTTACACGTTTTATACCACGTTGACAGAAAACATATTGTCCAAAAAAAAAAGTTATTTACACGTTTTAAACGACGTTGACAAAAAACATATTTTCAAAAAAAAAAAAAAAAAAAAAAGTGATTTACACGTTTTAAACAATGTTGACGGAAAACATATTTTCAAAAAAAAAAAAAAAATGATTTACACGTTTTAAACGACGTTGACGAAAAACATATTTTCAAAAAAAAAAAAAAAAAAAAAGAAGAAGAGAAAAAGAAAGAAAAAAAATGCCATCCGTCTGTGTGTTTGTTTGTCTGTCTGTGAACACCCTATCCCCCGAACAAATTGAGACAGAGAATTTTGTATGTACTTAGTACATAAGAATGGGACGAAGCCTATTGAATATGAATAACCTCGATTATAAGGAACTATTTTTTTCGGACTCTCGAAAAATTCGTTCTGATGAAAGGTACATAAATTTTTTTATTATTTTTATTTGAAAGAGTGGACGTAAAAGGCAATAAAATAACACAAATTTTGCATAAAAAAGGAAGTTGATCAGATTATTAGTGTCTGACATATTTGTAATACTGTTTTCCACATTCTTCGATTTTTCATGATCCTGTATTTCTTTCAAATTTCAATTGACACACTTAATCTAATGCAATATATTGTTAATTAATATAAATCATTTGTTGAGTAGTAAGGATGTTTCTCTTATGCAATTCGGTACTATTTGAGTAGTTTGGTGTTTTAAATTGTCAAAATGGGTTCATCAGCAATTCATTAATAAAGCATTACTATGTATATTAACAATATTTAGATGTACGTTTAAATTTTGTTTTGGAATTGTAATGAATTCTATAAATAGTTTACACACGTTTTTTTTTTTTTTCCATATATTGTATTACGCATATCCTTGATGGTAAAGTATTAAGGCGCCCCCAGCGACTTGTTTACATTTACTGAGCTAATTGCTATTGTTGAAGTTTTGGCTAGGTTACTGAGTGATATACTCCACGATGTAGTGATTAATAAAATTCCCCTATCTTCTTAATCACGAATGTTTTGTTTCTGTTATTATTTAGTATATGTAATATAATTTTTCTTTAAAAGATTATAAATTTTAATTCATGTTTTTCTTTTTTTAGGTAAGTTGGATTTCTTTTAAATAAGATATTTAATTATAATATTAATTCAAGGTAAGACTTTTTTTTTCATTCATTTAATTATTAAAACATTCAATAAATTTTAATTTTACCCTGGTAACATGTCATTTCCAGTCGTTAATAAAATAACAGATGGATTTAATGAAGTGAAATATAATAATGAAGTAAAAGTTTTGCGATTTGGAGAACACTTTTCAGATTTTAATGCGACGAAAATCAACAAGTACATTTAAAGTTCGAATTTGTAAATCTTTAAAAGTATTTTTTTTATGTACGAACATGGAATTTCTAAAATTTATTAAACAGTAGGGTTTTTTTATACACTACTATTAATAACTGGCTAACATTTTACAGAACTTGTACATTGTTCAAGTTCTATAAACTTTTTTTTTTTTCAACTTCGTAAATACCTTGAGATACCTTGCGGATACCTTGAGAATGTATCTATAGACTCTTATGGAATATGATATCGATAATAAGCATATATGTGTGTTTAAAATGAGGTACTTTTACGTATTTAAAACAATAGTATTTAAAATTATATGTATACTACCACTATTAGCTGGCTTGCTTTTTACATTTTTTTACTGTTAAAAATAAAGTAACTTTTTGTATGACTCGTTATGAGCATCTTAAATATGATGTTTATTATTCTTATTAATTTAAATTATAGAATTTACTTGTAAGTCTTTTAAAATTCTAGTCTTTGAAAATATCATTTTCATTGGTCGTTGTAATTTGTTGAATTACAATTTTTTAGCCTCCGATGCTATTTCTTTCAGACAAGCTAAAAAATGTCGTGTCATCAACCCTGAATTTTCTACTCAACCGATTTTGATAATTATTTTTTTAAATGAAAGCTATTTATTTGTAGTTGTGCCCATTTTAGTTATTTTTTAATTTATTTCCATTTTTATATTTTATTTTTATTTTAAATGCTTTTTACGATTTTTGTTCAAAATGGTGGCAACTCAGTTTAGCTTTTCTCTCGAAAATAAAAATTTATTTTCCAAAATGATTGCGTATAATTATGCACTAATTGAAGTAAAAAAATATATTTACTGAGAAATAATATTAATAATGTAAATAAAATAACAAAAAATAATTTATAATAAAAATGAATGTTTAAAGCAAAATAAGAAAAATTTCAAATGAGGAAAATGGTGTCATTCAGCAACCAGATAAATGGGAATTACAATATTATTATGAATGCCTTTTTCATATTACTAATAACAGTAACTTTTAAAAAAACATTTGAAGAGAAAATTACGTCACTATTTAAAACATCGCATTTTTACTCATAACGATATTAGGTACTACTCTGTTATCCCGTCGACCCATTTCGCCAAATTATACAAATCGCCAAACTAATAGCCAAGTTATTCATATTGACATAATTTTTATTTTAAATAACGAAAAAACAAATAATTAGTAGAATATAAATAAAAATATTAATAAAAAGTCGAAATAAAAATCACTTAATGACATTTTAAACACATGAATCATATTTAATGTCATTGAATGTGACATTGACGATCATCCATTATTGGCATTTAATCTTATAGTTTTGCGATAATTTATTGGTCGACGGGATAACCTAGTAGTACCTCATATTACATTTCAATATTTCTTTTCATTATGGACACTGAGATTGAGATTTTACTTTTAGATGACTTCTGTTAGTGAAAATAATGTCACAGTAAAAATAAAATTAGTTTTTTTTTTTTTTTTTTTTTTTTTTTTTTTTTTTTTTTTTTTTTAATAATAATAAAACCATTTTTCTGTGAGTGCATATAAAATAAAATTTCTTGATTTCGCCGGCACTCAGATTACAGTTTTTAGTGAAGATGTGCCAATATTTGCGTGCAAAATTTTAACTGGCAGATTTGAAATTTAGTTTGTAAATATATTTATTATATATAGATTCAATAATGTAATTACTTTTGCTTTTTTAAAAAACCAAATCGATCGGGTTTTTAAACATTTCACTCGTCGAATTCGACGGGATTCCACTCGTTTTATTGTTAAATTGCATTTCCTTTTACTCAGAGTCTATAAAAAAGCGTTTAAACTAAAGAAAAATCCGTTTCTGATGAATCTAGTCAATGAAGAAGTAGCGCGCCAAATTGTATCTCTTTATTTTCCGCAATTCCAATGTCTCAGAGAGAAATTGCTAATCAATTGGATATTTCACGCCGTTCTGTTTGCTATTATATTGATAAACACAAGAAAAATGAAGTTAGTTCATTGCAATCTAAACGGGATCGCCCTTCTAAAAAACCTCTATCGATTTTTTTTTCCTAATCGGAGGCGAAACTCAATTCTGCAACGGCAGAATCTTCATTCAACTTGTTTCTTATTTATTTTCTAATTTTTGTATAATCCTAACAATTATGAGGACATTTTTCTTTAACAGGTTTCGGAAAACCGGTTCCCACAGACTGACATTTAATTTCATGACACCCCCTTTAGCACATACGATGACTTGACTGATTTATTACATGGATTATCCCTATCGCTGATTATCCCGCGATTTCCGCGCATGATACATTTTTCATCTAATTAGTCCTCCATGATTATTCCCACCAATGGACTTTATTGGGAATCTGGGATCGAGATTGCATGAAATCACGTGTTGGTGGTATTTTATCCATCGGGATTTCCAAATGACTGCATGTATGCGATTTTCACTTTTTATGAATATAAAAATATTAATAAAGATGCCGAAATTTTGTGCAGTGTACGGATACACAAAGAAGTTGAGTGATAAATTCTGCAAAGAAAATATTTCTTTTCATTGCTTTTTTATTAAAAAAGGATGGCACAGATGTCATATATGCACGACATTGGCGCGATTTTTTTTCTGACGCCAGTTTGGCAAAAACTTCGTTATCAACTATCAGTTACATACATATTTTCTAATTATTTTCTATTATTTAAAAAAGGAAATAATAATAAACTATAAAAGTTTATATAATAACTATAAAAAAAAATATATCAGTTTATGAGAGAAAATATAAAGCAAATAAACAGTTTATTAATTAATAAACAACAATGACCAGGTTACCATATGAGGCATAAAATTATAATTTTGTTGCGCTCGCGTTAATGTGGTGCGTATATGACATCTGTGCCAAAATGATGATATTTTAAAATGGTGATTAGCGAAGTTAAAATGAAGTTAGCGGTGAAAACTTTACTCCAATTAAATATATATTAAATATATAACAAATGTAGAGGTTCATATTTAAAAGAAAGAAAAAAAATGTTTTTCTAACCTCATTATTGGAACGCATTGATAGATGCACGTCGTACATTATTTTCTTGAATTCAATTCTTACGGATGCCGCAATAAATAAAATATCCACTTGGTCCGTATTAAATTTAAAATCATTAATTAAGTTCGCTTTCAGCATTTTTTCCCTTTTATTTTTATTATTATTATTTTTTTAGGAAAAGTTATCTTTCCATGGTGTTCGTTCGGTTCATTTATGATATTTCATTCATTATGTCACTTTGATCAAAGTCTCTTAAGAGCCCACAATAGTCACAGAAAAATTACTCAAAAAGACCCGGATGACCATGTAAAGTCTATGAGAGCGTTCCTTTCTAATATCTCGCTCAAATTTTAATATTTTTGCATGATTTTTTTGCACAAGATAGCTGAGGGCAATCCACAACCGGGCTAGTTTTTACTTTTTCAATTTTTGTTTCAGATTTTCTTTAAAAAATTACTTTAACTTTCGAAACCGGTTTAAACCGGTTCTGAAACTGAAACTATCGTAATATAAAAAATGTATAACCAAAATCGAAAAAGTAAAAACTAGCCCGGTTGTGGATTGCCCTCAGCTATCTTGTGCAAAGAAATCATGCAAAAATATTAAAATTTGAGCGAGATATTAGAAAAGAACGCTCCCATAGACTTTACATGATCATCCGGGTCTTTTTGTGTACTTTTTCTGTGACTATTGTGGGCTCTTAACGGTAATTGTTCATATAAAATAAATGATATTTTACATGTGCAGACGTAATATTCCGTATACTAAGCTCCAGTTTTCACTGCAATATAAGCAATATTTAAAACACTATAATTCTATAGATTTAATGAATTTTCAATATATCGAAGCATGATTCATACTCTGGAGGAGTACATTCATGCTTATAATAAAGTTTTTTTATAATGTTGAAAGAAACATATTTTATTAACACTTAAAACAAAATGTTGAGAAAACAACATTACAATTTTACCCTTTTGCAAGACGCTTGGAAAGTTAATAACTTTGTATAAAAGTTTTAAAATGGAGTTTATGGATTTCCAATATTTATTCCATTAAAGAAATGCAATCAGATCACTTATCATAAATTTATCTATTTTCTAAGAGAAAGAACGTTTAAGTTATCTTTCTTTCTTTATTAATTTATCATTAACTTGGTATTATAGTATACTCTATTTCGGATTACAGTATAGAACCCGAAATGCCTTGTGTGTCGCTGTGCACTGTAAAAAATGTCAGACGTTTGTGTATGTATAAAAATGTACTGTAATCAAAAACGAAAATATGCTTTGACCTCTTCTAACTCACCTAAGGTTTCGAAAACCTTTCTTTTACCTTTAAAAATTTCAGAAAACTATTTGTTTTCAAAATTTAATGAAGAATTTATAAAAATTAATTTTTATTAGCTGCCCGTCCTTTTCGGAAACGTTTCTAAGTAGCTTTTACAGTACAATAATCACTTTTCTCAAATCAAAATATCCCTTTTTCGGATACTACCAATTCATACGAAAATATTTTGATATGCAGAGAACATGTTTAATAGACAGACATACCACATTAACAGTATTAACATTAATATGAAAATTAACATGATTTTGCTACAATTGTATGCACAAAATCAGTTATGCAGCTGAAAATGTTTCTTGAAAATTGGTAGTATTCGAAAAAGTGATGTTTTGATTTGAGAAAAGTGATTATTGTACTGTAAAAGCTACTTAGAAACGTTTCCGAAAAGGACGGGCAGCTAATAAAAATTAATTTTTATAAATTCTTCTTTAAATTTCGAAAACAAATAGTTTTCTGAAATTTTTAAAGGTAAAAGAAAGGTTTTCGAAACCTTAGGTGAGTTAGAAGAGGTCAAAGCATATTTTCATTTTTGATTACAGTACATTTTTATACATTCAGAAACATGTGACATTTTTTACAGTGTAAATACAACCGGCTTTCTATTATACAGGAAGTAACTTGTAGTAAACTAGAGCCACGTATATACCAATTTTTGTGAAATACTTTAATATAACGCGGCTTTATTATAGAAAGCAGATTGTATTTACAGGTACAAATAAAAGATTTTAGCTACTCTACTGTATCCGAAGTACTGCATACTATTGCACCAAGATCTGAATATTTTTTAAACTTCGTTATAGTACGAAAGGACCGCATATGCTAAGCTTGACGTACAATTTCCTATATTGACACGGTTTACACTGAGTAAAAATGTCCTCCAACAGCCGAAGATCTATAAAATATGTGAAATTTCCAACATTTCTTTTATAAATCCCGGAAACCCATTCAAGAACTTTAGCCTTCCTGAAATCAATTATTTCACTTATACTCTGTGAAATGATTTGTAATGTTTGAAAGTTTTAACAGGTGATTTATGGATTTACAATATTTATCCCATTAAAGAAATACATTTAGCTCACTTATTACTAATTTAATCATTTACCATTAAGTGAAAGAATGATTAATTTAGCTGTCTTTACACACCTGTATACTAAACTGTACTACTAAGCTGTCATATACTAACAGTATTACATGTAAATAATACAAAAGTATTCCTTAAAACATAATAATACTCCATTAAAAGACATCCCCAGTAGCCAAACAATGTTGGGACAATATTAGCTAAATCTCGGAGCAATATTGGCACATTAGCGTAATATTGGCATAAAATATTGCTCCAATATTGGGGTGTTTACATTTTGCCCTTATTTAGCCAATATTTGGCCAATATGGGGTTTCGTTGGAAATATTGCCAATAAAACACCAATGTTGGTTAAATATTGGGTTTTCATTGAAAATATTTCCAATGTAACGCCAACATTTGCACAATATTGGGAATTGATTGGAAATATTTCCAATGTAACGCCAACATTTGTACAATATTGGGAATTCATTGGAAATATTTCCAATGAAATACCAATATTTAACCAATATTCGCGTTTTATTAGCAATATTTCCAATAAATAAAATATTGGTGCAACGTTGGACCAATATTGGTTTGCTACTACGGATGTACTATTAATAGTACATAAGACACGAAAGGATTAAATATGATATTGATATGGTTTACATTGAGTAAATATTTCTTTCAACAATCAAAGATGTAAATTTACGACATTGTTTGTATTAATCCTGGAAACCAATTCAAGAACTTTAATCTTCCTGAAATCAATTATCTCATTGATCCCGTGAAACGATTTTAATATCTGAAAGTTTTAAAAGTAGTTTATGGATTTCTAATATTTATTCCGTTAAAGAAATGCATTTAAATCATTTATCATAAATTTAATCATTTAATAAGAGAAAGAACGTTATCCTTCTTTACTTATTAACTTGTATTTATTTGTTCCTTTTACTCTGTTTGTTTAACCCTTTGAGATGCGATTTTTTTTTTTTAATTTTTACAAAAAAAATACTTTTACGTTAATAACAGGAACACTAGTTGTCCAAATAGATTAATTAATGTTTAACGACAAATTCCTTGTCTGAAACATAACGAATCTTGTTATTTTGAGTACTATTCAACTCATGCTCATATGACAATAGACTAAGGAAGAATTTTTGGAGATTTTAGAAAATATTGTATTATAATAAGATATAACAGAAATTACAACTTTCTAATACATTTCGCGCTTTATGACACGTGACCCGTTCGGGAAAGTAACTTTTTATTTTAAATTTAAAGAGTGAAATACACGTCTAAAATAAAAGAATCGCAATTCGCGCAAAGACAACGAAACAAATAATAATTATTATTATTATTAAGAAATGCCTAAACATAAACAAAGTCATATAGTAAATGCGTAGACATGTGCTAACATTACGATATATAAATAGTAGCAAAAGTATTTCTTAAAACAAAAGAATACTCCATTAAAAGATATGTACTATTAATAGTACACCAGTCCCGAAAGGGTTAAATATGATACTGACATGGTTTACATTATTATTTTAACACAATCTAACTGATTGGTAAAGTTAGCATACGAATTTGAATATTTCCAACTGAGCGAAAAATTGCCCAGGCCGGAAATCGAATCCGGATACTTGGCTTACAAGGCCAATGCTTTACCTGTTAAGATAACCGGGCGATAACCGGCTGGGCGATAACCAGCCGGTTATCGCTCGGTTAGCTTAACAGGTAAAGCAATGGCCTTGTGAGCCAAGTATCCGAGCTTGATTCCCGGCCTGGGCAATTTTTCGCTCAGTTGGAAATATTCAAATTAGTATGGTTTACATTGTTAAACATTTCTCCAAACAAAGATAAAAAAAAAAAATGTCTGAAATTTCCAACATTGTATAAATCTCTGAAAGCCATTCAAGAACCTTACCCTTCCTAAAATCAATTATTTCACTCCCTCTGTTGAAACGATTTTAATGCCTGGAAAGTGTTAAAATGAAGTTTATGGATTTCCGATATTTATCCCTATAAAGAAATTCATTCAGATCATTTATTATAAATTTAACCAGTTACCATTAAGTGAAAATTTAAGTTAGCATCCTTTACTTATTAATGTAAGACGTTTGTCTTAATAACGGCGTGAGTTCTCACTATAACCTCAATATAATTGTTTATCTTCAATTCTTATCATTAATCAGAATTAAATAGGAGAGTAAATGGTACTCACCCGATGAATTCTTCTTCATTGAAGTGTCCAATAATTAGATCCACCATAAGGGAAGGGAACCGGGCATATTCACATGTTGATATATCCACTGCACTAATTCATCTTGATAAAGACATATAACTTTATTATATGGTAACTGTAAAACACACACACAAATTATTATATCCACGCTTCTTCATGTTCTACTTTATTTTTAACACGCGAGAAAAACAAACACAGCAAAAGGGTAGTGCTCACATCAAGCTACAAAAACAGAGAACAGAATGAATTTAAATCGATGCACACATAAATCATAATGTAGAAACAATTATTAATAAAAAAAAGAGTCATTTTGTAAGTTTTGACAGTTTTGTAAACCTGTAATTGTTCACTCGTAATCACTGTTTCCAAGGTCATGCTAACAAGCACTTAACTTTATTTATGATGCCATGATAATTGTCACTTGTTGCACAACGGAGGAAATTATTTACGAATTGCGCAATGTTTCTATCAACTCCTCCTTAATTTCTGAAGTTGTGTTGTCACTCAGATGCAAGTTCTTCCTGTGAATTTCAAAAAGAAGTTTGGGCAGGGGTTTCGTGAATAAGTCAGCTATCATGATTTTGGTTGGGCAATATACGAGTTTTATTATGCCATCTTGTTTCAGTTGTTTTATGAGATGATATCTAAGTTCAATGTGTTTTGTTTTACTTGAATGTTTTTCAAGCTCTATCATTTTGATAGCCGACTGATTATCCTCGAAGAGTTCTATAGGATATGTTTGTGAGATATTGAGTTCTTCAAGTAAATTCACCAGCCATTTGACTTGATTAGCTGCATTAGCTGCTGAGATGTACTCAGCTTCGGCAGAAGATAAAGCTATGCAGGATTGTTTTTTAGTTGACCAAAGTATGGGATTTTTACCTAGCAAATATACATTACCACTTGTCGATTTTCTTGATTCTGTGTCTCCACCCCAATCAGCGTCCGCGTAGACTTCTAGCGTTGGTTTTGAATTTCCATCTATAACTAGATTAAAGGTTTTTGTTGTCTTAAGATACCTCATGACCCGCTTTACACTGTTCCAATCTTTCATTCTTGGCTTTTCGTTCCTTCGGCTTAAGATGTTGACAGCTGCACAAATGTCAGGTCTGCTCACTGTGGCAAGATATAAGAGTGCACCTATGGCTTGTCTGTACTGTGTGTTGTTTGGTAAAATATTGTCATCATCTTTAAAGTGAGTGTAATTTGTTTCCATGGGTGTACTACATGGTTTTGCTTCTTGTAAATTGAATTTATTAATTAACTCTTCAATTTTTGAAGTTTGGTTAATTAAGTAGCTTTTATTTACCTTTCGAATGTTCATGGATAAATAATTGCTTACGTCCCCTAAATTCTTTAATTCATACTCTTTATTTAAGTTCGCGATTATTTCCTCAATGGTTTCGTTTTTTCCTGCAATTAAGAGGTCATCGACGTATGTTATTATATAGGTTGTTTCATTGTTCCTTTTCTGTGTAAAAAGACATGTGTCAATTTTACTTTGAATGAAATTCATGTTTTTTAGTGTTTCTGTTATTTTATTATGCCACGCTCTCGCGGCTTGCTTAAGTCCGTAGATTGCCTTATTTAATTTACAAACTTTGGTTTCCTGGTTTGGTTCAACGAATCCTTCCGGCTGCGACATGTATATCTCCTCATCAAGTTCCCCATGTAAGAACGCGGTGTTAATATCTATATGCTTAACATTTAAGTTTTGGTGCAACGCCGCTATTAATAATGCTCTTATCGTAGTATACGATACGACCGGTGCGTAGGTTTCGTCATAATCCTCTCCGAACTTTTGCGTATATCCTTTAGCTACTAAACGTGCCTTATATTTTTGGATTTTTCCGGTATTGTCACGCTTTAATTTATAAGTCCATTTACAACCTATTATTCTCTTATTCGGTGGAGGATCTACAATTGACCATGTTTTATTTTTTCTTAAAGAATTCATTTCGCTCTCCATGGCTTCTATCCAATTCTGTTTTACCGGAGAGTTTTCCATTAATTTAACTTCCTTATAATCCTTTGGTTCATTAATTTTGTCATCTTTGACAATATATATTAGCCTATCAGGAGGTACGCCTTTATTTATTCTATCTGAGCGCCTTAGTTCCACAATTTGTTGTTGAGACGCAGATGGTGTTGTTTTTCCGTTCGAAATTTCTATCTCTACGAGATTTTTACAATTGCGTTTTTCGTCTTCATTTTGTTTTTGTTCAATTTCAGGCTTATCATTTACGTATTTGAATTTATTTTCAAGAAATTTTACCGTTCTCGCGATTTTTATTTCATTTCCTCCTACATATATGCGGTATCCCTTAGATTCATTGTCGTATCCCACAAAAATACCTTCAACAGCTTTATTATCTAATTTTTGTCTTCTGGCTTTATCAATATAAGCGAAGGCTTTGCAGCCAAATACTTTAACGTAACTTAAGTTTGGCTGTCTTTCTGTCCATAATTCATATGGCGTTTTTGCATTAGCTTTTGTAGGCAGTCTATTTTGTAGGTGGTTTGCCGTACAGATTGCTTCCCCCCAGAACTTTAAAGGTAGATTTGATTCATTTAACATTGTCCTAGCCATCTCAACTAACGACCTATTTTTCCGTTCAGCCACCCCATTTTGACTTGCACAATATGGGACTGTATGTTGATGTTTTATCCCATTTGATTTGAGATAATTCTCAATTTCATCTGATGTAAATTCTCCCCCATTATCCGTTCTGATTTCTTTCGGTTTTTCACCAAATTTGTTCCTTATCAGCGCAATGAACTCTTTGAGTTTTTCATAGACTTCACTTTTTCTTTTCAATAGATAGATTATTGTGAATCGCGAGTAGTCATCAATAAAAGTCAAGAAATATGATTTCCCCCCAATCGTGGGTGTCTGAAAAGATCCACAAACATCCGAGTGAATAAGTTGAAGCCTTTTACTTGCTCTATACTGAGCAACTTTCGGATAGGGTTCATCAGTTAATTTCGCCTTAATACACGGTTCGCAATCTATATTATGTTTACAATTGTTTATCTGGATACCTCTTACTAATTCCTTTTGTGTAATTTCTTTAATCGATGTTAGATTTCTGTGTCCTAACCTTCTATGCCATAGTTCTAGACAATTTTTATTGTTGCACGTTTGTGTAATGTTCGCGTGGTTTTCGTTAGCCAACTGGACTTCATAGAGGTTATTTACCTTTTGTGCTTCTAAGCAGATTTCTCCGTTAAGTTTGAAAGTGCATCGGTCATTTTTAAATACAATCTCACATCCGTTTTGGGTTGCTTTGCTGACTGATAGTAAATTCGTTTCGATTTCAGGTACTAGAAGTACATCTTTAAGTGTTATTTTATGAATTTTATTATCCGATGTCAGCGTATTTAAATTTACATCGCCTGAACCGTAAGCGATAAGTTTTTTTCCGTTTGCGATAGTCACGTTTGTTTTTTTCCTCGATTTTATCTCTGTAAACATTGATTCAGAGGATGCAATGTGACTTGAGCTACCGCTATCCACAATGAATGTTTTATTTTCTATCCCTTGTGTTATAAATGCATAATCTTTGTTTTCGCTGTTTCTCCATGTATTGTTTTTTCCTTCATAGCGATTAAACCTGTTATACGATTCCGATGCTTGTTCATTCTTAATATTGTTTTCACCCCTTTGAAAAGCGAGTGATGTAGAATAGTGTTTTTTGTAATTTTTGTTGTGTTGATTTTGTTGTGTTGTGTGTGTTTTGTTTTTATTGTGCCAACATTCTTGTGTGTTATGGCTTCTCATTTTACAAATCGAACAATATTTTGATTCTTTTTTAGCTGGAAACTTTTTCTGAGCTTTAAAAGCTTTCGCTGTATTATCAATACTTTCATAGTTTTCATTTCGACGATTAAACTCGTCAATCAGCTTATTTTTAATATATGACGGAGTTAATTGTGCTTCTTCTTTACTTTCGAGAGCAGTAATTAAATTATCATAAGACTGGGGCAGAGAGCACAGGAGGAGCGCGGAAATGTGGTGATTATCAATTATTTCGCCTATAGCTGCCAAATGATCAACAAGCTCCATTATTTTTGTAATATGATTTATCATATTTCCATTTTCTGCTAATTTTATACTATATAACTTTCTTAGAAGAAACAATTTGCTTGTGAGATTTGATCTCTCATGGATTTCTTTTAATGCATCCCATGTTTGTCTAGCAGTTTGTAAGTTTTTAACGTGGGTTATTTGTGAGTCATCAATAGTTAGATTTATCAATGCCCGGGCCTTCCTATCATTTTTGGACCATTGATCGGTCAAAGGGGTCGGTGGATTATCGGTTATTACATGGAACAGCTCTTCTTTAGTTAAGAGCATTTCAATTTTAAATTTCCATGTACTGTAATTCGTTGCTGTCAATTTTTCAATTGAATAATTATCTTTTAAGGTGGCCATTCTAATCTTATATTTTTATTTGTTTTTTATTCAATATTTTTTATTTGTGTGAAATTAGTATATCACTATGTTATCAAATTGATATATCTTTTTAGATCGTACTCATAATCATTGTAAGACGTTTGTCTTAATAACGGCGTGAGTTCTCACTATAACCTCAATATAATTGTTTATCTTCAATTCTTATCATTAATCAGAATTAAATAGGAGAGTAAATGGTACTCACCCGATGAATTCTTCTTCATTGAAGTGTCCAATAATTAGATCCACCATAAGGGAAGGGAACCGGGCATATTCACATGTTGATATATCCACTGCACTAATTCATCTTGATAAAGACATATAACTTTATTATATGGTAACTGTAAAACACACACACAAATTATTATATCCACGCTTCTTCATTTTCTACTTTATTTTTAACACGCGAGAAAAACAAACACAGCAAAAGGGTAGTGCTCACATCAAGCTACAAAAACAGAGAACAGAATGAATTTAAATCGATGCACACATAAATCATAATGTAGAAACAATTATTAATAAAAAAAGAGTCATTTTGTAAGTTTTGACAGTTTTGTAAACCTGTAATTGTTCACTCGTAATCACTGTTTCCAAGGTCATGCTAACAAGCACTTAACTTTATTTATGATGCCATGATAATTGTCACTTGTTGCACAACGGAGGAAATTATTTACGAATTGCGCAATGTTTCTATCAATTAACTTAACTTTACTCACCTGTACTACTAACCTGTCATACACTAACAGTATATTAGATGTAAATAGTAGCAAAAATATTTGTTAAAACAAAATAATCCTCCATTAAAAAAGAATGTACAATTAATAGTACACCAGACACAAAAGGGTTAAATATAATACTGATATGGTTTACATTGAGTAGACATTTCCTCCACTAACCATATACAGTCGACTCTTGTTAATTCGAAATCGGATAATTCGAATCTTCGCTTAATTCGAACTAAACATGGAGTCCCGAAATTTTCAATGGTTGAATAACGTCAAAAATTTTCATTAATTCGAACTCATTTGCCCTTGAATTCGTTTAATTCGAACTAACTAGAATTCTGATTTTTCATTTTTCTTTACTTTCTCACGGATATCAGATCATTTGAATAACTTTTTTTCTTTGATTTTTGTGAAAATTGTTCCGAACGAGTATACATATAATCCAATGCATTTGATATCCACTTTCTTAGTGTCCCGTCTGCGTCTGTCCATCAGTGACGTTTTAAATTTCAGATCCATTGTGCTTGTTTCTAATCTTTTAATTAGTTTATGTATTTATACATCAAAATTTAATATTAAGTCATATTCTAATGATAATGACGAAATAAAAATAATAAAGATTCTAATGATAAGACGAAAAAAACACATCATAACGTTAATTCCCTTGTAATAGCACCATATTAAGCATGTTTTCATCTCATATTTTCCATAATTCGAACTTCGGATAATTCGAACATTTCTTGTGGTCCCGACAAGTTTGAATTAACGAGAGCCGACTGTATCTATAAAATATGTGAAATTTCCAACTTTTCTTGTATAAATCCCGGAAATCCATTCAAGAACTTTAACTTTCCTGAAATCAAGTATTTCACTTATACTCTGTAAACCGACTTTAATGTCTGAAAATTTTAAGAAAGGTGGTTTATGGATTTCCAATATTTATTCCATTAAAGAAATGCATTTAGATCATTTATCATAAATTTAACCATTTACCATTAAATGATACAACGTTTAAGTTAGCTTTCTTTACTTATTAACTTGTTTTTGTTTGTTCCTTTTGTTTTGTTTGTTTAAACAATTGTTGCTTCAACCACTTAACTAGATCTGTCCGTACGTCGTTGGGCAAGGATTGCTTGATATTATATAAAGCTTTATGATACCACTATTTTTTAATACGATTTCATTCTATTTAAAGATATAAATGTCTAGTAGGGTGGGCCGAAAAAAACTTTTTTTCGATTTTCGATGATGGCGGGTGCGGAAAAGTGGCCACTGGTGGCACTTAGTTCACACAAATTTTTTTTTAATCTTTTGGACTTTTCCTTATCCTGCCGCAAATGGCTTAAAGTTTTGCAAAAATGCTGATTTTTGAACTTTTTTAATTAAAAAATTAAAAATGTTAAATTAAATTTATTTTGGTTGTATTTACATGAAAAGGCATATTTAACGTACCAAATGCTTAAATAAGTTCTGATAATGCATTATTTAATTGCTATGTGTACTTTTAATTAGCCAATTTTCATAGTTTTTTCGCGTATAACAGGCTAAAATTGTATTGGTTTGAATCGTTCGTTAATTTCTCTCTTATTTAAATTGGTCCCTTGGTTTTTATATTTTTTTCTATGCGTCAAAGGTCATATATTTGGAAAACGGGCAGCAGTATAACTCAAAAACAAATCTGGAAGGTGAGAAGGGCTGAAGCTGGACTCTGAGTGCCCGCAATGCCTCATCATAATTTGATGAAGAAGTGAAGGAGGAAATAGAAGAGAGGAAGAGTAGGGATAAGAAATTGTTATCATTTTACCATGCTCCAAACCTGCAACATGTGTTCAGTGTGGATGTATAACCTTTTCCTAGTGAGACTCAATACTATTTTTGATCGTTTGACTAGCTATTACAGTGTGTTGTGCGTTTTATTACAACAAGCTTAGAAATGCTAGTATGAAGGTCCATAGCAATGTAAAAGGCTCATGACAGCATGAAAAACATCATTTTTAGGGCACCATGGTTATTGAAAGACTTGCAATTGCCAACTTATACTGATAACATGCGCCACAACTACTGGTTGAGAAGCGACATGGGAGAAAATTGATGAATTCAATGTCAGTCAGTAGATGATGTTATTAAAATGGTAGGTGAAAAAATTACCGAAATCTGGATAAAAGCTTCCATACCAGTGGTTTCCCAACGATCAATTTTCAGAAAGATTAAAAACTACTAAAAGAAGTGTAGATCATTGAAGAAGCCTGTAATTGTATGGGCTAGAAAGTCAAGACAACCCGCGAAGAATTCGTATGAAATGCTAAAGTGTCTCTGTTTCACATTGCAGCTTGTAAGTGTAAAGACTTGAAAATCGTAGCTGCAACATCGGACGTAAAGTACCGCAACGAGAGGTGGACTTCTTGAAAGGCCACTATCTCTCGTTAAAATTGTATATTTTTTCATTTTCCGCGATATATTTTTTTCAAGAGTTTTGCGTGTTTTTAAATTAATATTTTCGATTAACATTTTTCGATCAGTTCTTTGATTCTTCAAGAAGTTCACCTCTCGATGAGGATGTCATAGCTACAATTGTTTAAGTCTTACAAGCTGCAATGTGAAACAGAGAGGTTTCCGCATTTCATACGAATTCTTCTCGGTTTGTCTAGAATTTCAAACCCAAACGATTACCGGATTTCTTCAATGATCTACACTTCTTTTAATACTTTTTATCTTTCTGTAAATTGAGCGTTGGCAAACCACTGGTATGGAAGCATTTATCCAGATTTCGGTAACTTTTTCACCTACAATTTTAATAACATCATCTACTGACTGACATTGAATTTCTCGATTTTCTCTCATATTGCTTCTCAACCAGTAGTAGTGACGCATGTTATCAGTATAAGCTGGAAATTGCAAGTCTTTCAATAAGCATGGTGCCTCAAAAAGGATACTTTTCATGCTGTCATGTGTTTTTTACATTGCCATCGACCTTCATACTAGCCATTTCTAAGCTCGTCGTAATAAAACGCACAAAACACTGTAATGGCTCTTCATACGATCCAAAAAGTAGTGAATTTCACTAGGAAAAGGTTTCACGTCCACACTGAACACATGTCGCAGGTTTTGAGCATGGTAAAATAAAAACAATTTCTTATCGCATCTTAACCTCTCTTCTATTTCCTCCTTCACTCCTTCAACATTACGATGAGGCATTGCGGAAGCTTAGAGTCCTGCTTCAGCCCCTTCTCACCTTCCAGATTTGTTTATGAGTTATACCGCTGTCCGTTGTCCAAATATATAAACTTTGACGCATAGAAAAAATATAAAGACCAAGGGACATAAGTAAGCGAGAAATTAACGAACGATTCAAACCAATACAATTTTTGCCTGTTATACGCGAAAACGCTGTGAAAATCGGCTAATTAAAAATACTGATAGCAATTAAATAATGCATTGTAAAAACTTATTTAAGCATTTGGTACGTTAAATATGCCTTTTCAGGTAAATACAACCAAGATAAGTTTTAACTTTTTAGGTAAAAAAGTTCAAAAATCAGCATTTTTGCAAAATTTCAAGCCATTTGCGGCAGGGTAAGGAAAAGCCCAAAAAATCTCAAATTTTTTGTGTGGACTGGGTGCCACCAGTGGCCACTTTCGGCACCCGCCATCATTGAAAATTGAAAAAAAGTTTTTTTCGGCCCACCCTAATGTCTAGTTATGATTATTTTAGTTTAAAAACGTGGTGTTAATCAATATTTTTAATTTATTGTTCGTACAAAATTAATCAGTTAAGTGGCTAATAAGTTCAATTGCTTCTTATGTTTAATCCAGGGGATCAACGTTTATACTGTTAAACGATTTTAATGTCTGAAAGTTTTAAAAGGGGGTTTATGAATTTCCAATAGTTATACCATAATGCATTTAGATCATTTATCTTAAATTTAACCATTAAGTGAAAGAACGTTTAAGTTATCTTAAATTTAACCATTTACCATTAAGTGAAAGAACGTTTAAGTTATCTATCTTTCCTTATTAACTTGCCTTTGTTTGTTACGTTTTGTTTTGCTTGTTTAACCCTTTCAGGTCCGAATTTTTTTTAAAAGTTTTTAGAAAAAAATACTTTTACGTTAATAACGTTAATACTAACTATTCAATTAAATTAATTGGCGTTTAGCGAATATTTCATTGTCAGAAATACATCGAATGTTATTCTTTTGCGTACTTTTCAATTTAAATTTATAAGATAATTGGCTAAGGAAGAATATTTGGGGATGCTTAGAAAATATTGTATTATAATGAGATTTAGCTGATATTACAGCTTTCTAATACTTTTTGCGCTTTATTACACGTGAAGATTCTTTCAGGAAAGTAACTTTTATTTTAAATTTAATGCGTGAAATGTATGTTTAAATCGAATGATTCGCAATCGGCGTCTAGACATTTAAGCAAATAATAATAATTAGCTGCACCCGTCGAAACTCGACGGAAAAGAGTATATATTAGATATGATATATATCAGTCTTATATACAGAATAAGATACTGAGAGAAATATTGCAACAATTGCCACCTCTTAAAATAGAGATAACATAACTTTTCATGATGAAGATACACAAAGTTCAGAAAATAACAAAAAATAAGGAAAACATTTCATAAATTATTATGTTGGACTTAACGTCAGATACAAATCTTTTTTAATGCGGTTTCTAAACTTTAAACGTTACTTAAATGCCAAATTATTTGAGAAGTTAATGCAATACCTCAGAAGACGAATTCAAAAGTATCTGCATAGCTTTTTTTCTCCGTTTAAATATCGCTTGGTAACTGTACAATAATTATAATATGAATAAAACATATTAATTATAATATAAACAGGGAGTTACTAAACTGCATAACACATTTACAGCACTTTCAATAAATTTAATTTATTTATTAGTTTGTAGCCTCCATGAACATATCAAAATTAATTTTATTGTTATAGCAACGAAAAAATGATATCTTTGTTATTAAAAAAATTAAATTTTTGTGTTTGTTGCTGATATGCAGAAAACATTTTATTTATTTTTATTTTAAATAATAACTTAATACAACGAAATGATTTTAATTATTTTTTGATATTATGTAAAACAGATATATCGTAATAACGTCTATAACAGGTTTTATTCTTTTTTTTTTTTTTTTTTCTTCTATGACATCATTTACACCGTCAGAAACACTCATCTTTTCCGAAATAAAAGCGTGATTTATGCAGTTATTTAAAATTCTTTAGTTTCATAAAATATTTAATATACTCAAATAAAAATGGCGCAATTTGTAGAAATATTTTCGTTTGTGCACACCACGGACTTTTAAATAAATAGAAGAAAAGTCAGTGAATATGACATCATCACTGACACAGCTATAACAATGTATGTTATACAAAGTTATCTGGTTTCTGAATGACATTTTCTCCATCGACAAAATCTCGCTTTGGATATTATATTTTATCAAAGCTTATTTTCTGTTATTTTATTTACATAATACTTAATATTACTCAGTAAATAATCTGTGTATTTTACTGCGATTAGTAAATAATTATTTGCAATTATTTTATCAGGGTTAAATTTTACGAAAACCATTATTTTTTTCTTTGAAATGCGATTACACAATCGCCGATGAGATCAAGTTCCTGATTGAGGGAATGTAATAAAGCAAAATAAATTCTTATTATAGTGAGAAAAGCTAAACCTGTTGCCACTGTTTTGAAGAAATGTCACGAAAAAGTTTTTAAAATTAAAATTAAAATATAAAAACGGAAATAAATAAAAAATTAGCCAGAATGGGCACATCTACACATAAACAGCTTTCTTTTAAAAAAATAATTATCAAAATCGGGCCAGTAGAAAGATCAGAGCTGATGACTAAAAAAAACAGCCACGTATTTTAAATATATAAATAATTATTATTACTAAATGCCTAAATATAAATGATGTCATATAACAAATGCATAGACATATACTAACAGTATTACATGTAAATATTAGCAAATGTATTTCTTAAAACAAAATAATACTCCATTAAAAGACATGTACTATTAATAGTACACCGGACCTGAAAGGGTTAAATATGATATTCACATGGTTTACATTGAGTAAATATTTCTTCCCACCACCAAAGTTGTGAATTTACGACATTCCTTGTAATGATCCTGCAAACCCATTTAAGAAGTTTAACCTTCCTGAACAATTTCACTTACTCTGTTGAAACGCTTTTAATGTCGGAAAGTTTTAAAATGGAGTATATGGATTTCCAATATTTATCCCATTAAAGAAATGCATTTAGATCATTTATCATAAATTTAACCATTTACCATTAAGTGAAAGATCGTTTAAGTTATCTTCCTTTACTTATTAACTTATCTTTGTTTGTTCCTTTTATTATTCACCGTTATTTTAAATTTTTCTGTTATTTTTCATCTATTTCGCTTTTACTGTAAATTTTTAGGTGCGTTCGTAATTATGTAAATACGTAGCACCTATTGTTGTCGCTCAGTCCGTCCGTCCGTCTGTCTGTCCGTCTGTCTGTCGGTCCGCATGTAACAACGCAAAAACTACCCAACCGAATCCTTTGAAATTTAAAATACATAATTATAACATAATGTTGTCGAGTCATTTGACTCGACATCGGACTCGACTCAAATCGGATGGATAGATCAATTACAGGGACAATCAAAAGGATTCCGTTACATTACTGTCAATAGGGAAAAAAGTTTCAAATGCATTTTAAACGTTTGAAATTTAAAACATATAATTATTGCGTAATTTTATCGAGTCATTTTGAATGTTATGACAATTGGATGTATAGATCAATTACAGGGACAATCAAAAGGATTCCGTTACATTACTGTCAATAGGGAAAAAAGTTTCAAATGCATTTTAATCGTTTGAAATTTAAAACATATAATTATTGCGTAATTTTATCGTGTCATTTCAAATGTTATGAAAATCGGATGCATAGATCAATTACAGCGACAATCAAAAGGTTTCCGTTACATTACGGTCAATGGGGAAAAAGTTTCAAATGCATTTTAATGATGTTACACTCATTCGAACATAATAGAATTGGCATGAATCTATGAAATACATACTAAAATATGCATTCTGTGTAATCAGTGATGCAAAGAATTTTTATTATTAAATTACAGGGCCACACAAAAGTATTCCACTATTTAATGCTATACGGGAAAACATTGGGGCGTGTTTTAATTATATTCATCTATTTCACATTTTATGAATAAGATATACGTTGCTGAGGTGTAATAAAAATTACTTCCTGCATATTTACTGAAACACAAAGATTTCGACTACTATACTGCATCCGAAGTACGCTCTACTATATCAGCATGATCTGAATATTTTTAAAACTTCGTTATCGTACAAACGCACCCCAATTGCTACGTTCATGTGCAGTTTCCAACTTGTTTAACTTGTAAATATCATAGTGTTACGAATTTTGTAAAAAGTTAGTGTTTGTACTGTAAAATAATGTAAATAATCTTATTAAGCTCCATTTCTTTACTAATATTAGTTTTAGTTACATTGTCTCTGTTATCAAGCAAACTTGTCTATTATTTTCAGTGTATGTCTACGGCAGATTGGCGAAATAATGAAGATATCGCCAAGTTGGCGTCACTTTTGGCGACTAATTTTGGTCGCCAAATTTGGCGATATATCGCCAAGTTGGTGACAAGCTTGGCGATTGTTGGCGATGGTAACCCTACCCTCTTAATGGTAACCCCCCTTAGATATACTGATACATTGTTTGTTGTTCCGTGGATTTTTCGAGTAGTTTCTAGAAACTTCGGCGCATGCTACGAGTCTATATATAGGAGAGCCGAAACGAGTTGTTGTTGTTATTATTTACCAGTCAGTCATTGAGTGAACAAGGCGTAAGCAAGTTTGCTTGAGTTTCATGTTATAATAGACGTTGTATAAAGAGTCTTTGGGGTCTAAAGCTGTAATTGTACGATAGATTTGAGCAGTTATTTTTGAATATCCAGTAATATTTGTGAGTTTCGAAGACTCTGTTGTTCTGAAGTCTGCAAATAAATTATTTTCTACTTTTCTAAGAGCAAGAGTTTGAAGTTGTCTAACCATAAGATCAAAAGAACCCAATATACGCTACAATATTTGGTGTCAGGAGTGGGGTCTTATGGCGAAAACAAGAACTATGGACGGACAACTAAAAGAACTGTTAGAAGCTATTAACGGATTAAGAACAGAGCTGACCAATAAAATTGATAAAGGCCAAGAAGAGTTGGCGGATAAAATGAATAAAGGCCAAGAAGAGTTGGCGGATAAAATGAATAAAGGCCAAGAAGAGTTGGCGGATAAAATGAATAAAGGCCAAGAAGAGTTGGCGGATAAAATGAATAAAAACGAAGAAAGAATGGAACAGTTGACAAACAAAATTGACAAATGCCAAGAAGAAGTGACCGAAAAGATTAATATAGGCCAAGAAGAAATGAAAAAAACTTTAGAAGAAAAGTTCTCGTCGGTAGAGAGACGAATAGAGGAAGTAGAAGAGAAAATTCAGAAAGAAGTTAGTAATGTAGAAGAGAAAATGGAAAGGAAAATAGAGGAAGTAGAAGAGAAAATTCAGAATGATGTTAAAAATGTTGAAGAGAAAATGGAAGGAAAAATAGTTGAAATAGATGAAAAGCTAAATAAAAGAGTACAAGATCTCGAGAAGAAGCTTTCAGCATCCAGTGGTAATTATGAAGAATTTAGGAATCCGCCTGCTTCTCCCGTGCACATCAAGCTGTCGACATATGACGGAAAGACTTCCTGGCAAGTTTACAAGACCCAGTTCACCATTGTAGCCGAAGCGAACAAATGGAGTGACGAGGTGAAAGCTTGTCAACTGGCAGCATCTTTAAGAGGAGAAGCCGCCGACGTGCTGCAAACATTGCCCGATATGACGCAACTCAATTTTGAGACTTTAAGTTGTGCACTTGAAATGAGATTCGGCGAAAAATTCTTCAAGGATTATACGAGAATACAAATGAAGAGCCGCCATCAAAAATCGAGTGAAACCCTTCAAGAGTTTGCCTCGGAAATTGAACGACTTGCAAATTTAGCATTCATTGACTGTCCAACAAATGTACGGGAAATGCTCTCACTGCAATATTTTGTAGACGGAATAAAAGATCCAGAAGTGCAGAGAGCGGTACGAATGGCAGATGTACATGATTTAAAGGCTGCATTACTATATGCCTTAAAGTTGGAAGCAGCTACACAAGCTAGCCGAAGAGATCGTCATTCAGTCCGAGGGACAACGGTGAACAAAAGCTCAGACACTGAGAGCGACGTCTTGAAAGAAATTAGGAAAATAAATCAAGAGCTGGAAGCTTTAAAATACGGAAGAACAAATTCAAGTAGACAGAATCTCACGTGCTGGGGATGCGGTGATACAGGACATCTCCGAAGAAATTGCCCCAAAATCCACGAACGTGAGATAAATTCAAACAGTCAGCAGGGAAACTAAATTTTGGCCATCTAGCGGGGCGGAGGTTGCCAGAGAATGAAAAGCCCCACCTGAAGATCCTCCAGATATCAAAAATGAGCGGCGGTGATAACGAATTATATGTGATAGGCTTTATTAACGGAATTCAGTGCCGTATGATTGTCGATACAGGAGCCAATGTGACAATAATAAGAGAAGATTTGGCTCGAAAATTGAAATCTAAACTCATCTGGACTCCACCATGCGTTACCCTGCAAACTGTGACGGGTGTCGCGGACAGCTCCCCCTGTTTCTCTTTGTAAAGACTGAACGCACCTCCAAACGATTTTTAATCGAACTTTAACTTTTGTATGAATGCAGAACTTTTTCCCTTTTTTATGAACTGAAATGAACTGATAAAATTGTTTTTTTCTTTAGAATGTTTTTTCCGATGTTGCTATGGATATGTAGAAGAATTGTTTTGTTTTGAACGAAGCTGTGACTTCGTATTTAATGAAAATATTCGAATTTATTGTTAAACAAACGTAATGCTGTAAATAACTGTAATATAGTTGTATATAATTTTTAAATTAATGCCTGCATCCTTTTTTGAGTTTGTATTTGAATGAAAATCAGCCTGGCGCGGACTCGATTCTACGGAACCGAAGCAGCCCGAACTTACCTGACCAAGAGAGGGTATGTAGAAGATTTTGATCTTTATTTTTAGCTGCTAAAATATTTGAAAAAGAGTTTTAATATAATTTCATGGCGCACGAATTCAGGGACGCCAGGTGGTTTCAATTAAATGAAGAATTGAATATAGAAATAAATAAGTGTTAAATGCTTAATTCTGTTGAAGATAATAATAATAATAATATTGATATTTAACGTATTTTGAGAACAAGATTATTTTGAAAGTTATTGAATTGTTGTATTTTGAAAAGTATAGTATTTCAAATTATTGATTAAAAAATGTCTGATCTTGAAAAATTAAAGAAGAAACGTACGGTTTCTCGATCAGCAACTACAAAATTAATTAATACTTGTGAAGTGTATCTTTCACAAACAGACCATGAAATTTCCGTTCTTACGGAACATATTGATCAGTTAAGTACGAAATACAGCAATTTAATGGCTTTAGATGAACAAATTCAAAATTTAATGAAAAATGACAGCGATCTAGAAACTGAATTTGAAACTGCTGAAAGTTATTCCGAGAAAATAATTTCAATGAAATCGAAATTAACTTATATTGTTAAAACGAAAGTTGATCCTGAGCGTTCTGTTAAGAAACCGAATTCAGTGAATGAGAGTATTTTAACTGAAAATTTAGCTGCTTGTTCTCATTCTAAAGTGAAGTTACCAAAATTGAACATTGATAAATTTAGTGGAGATCCCGCTCATTGGTTAACTTTCTGGAACCAGTACGATAATGCTATTCACCAGAATGACAGTTTAAACGATATTGATAAATTTAATTACTTACATTCTTTTCTTACCGGAGCTGCTGCAAGTGCAATTAGTGGTTTTTCGCTATCAAGTGAAAATTATACAGCAGCTATTGAACTACTTAAAAAACGTTTCGGTCGTAAAGACTTGATAATTAATGCTCATATGGGAAAATTACTGAATTTAGAAACTGTTAAGAATGTAAATAACATTTTCGCACTACGGAAACTTTATGACAGTATCGAAACACAAATCAGAAGTTTGAATTCTCTTGAAGTAACTTCCGGTACATATGGTACGTTACTTACCCCAATTTTACTGAAATTAATTCCCAATGAGTTAAATTTAGAATTTCAGCGTAAACGAAAGTCGCAGGAAAACCTTTTTGAAGTTAATGAACTACTTGATTTTTTACGGGCCGAGATCGAATGCAGAGAAAACGCGATTCAAATACAAGACAGGCTCATTGTTCAAAATCCACCCCAAGTGCAGAGGGATAGAAAAATAAATAAATTTAAAGTTCCTACTGCTGCTTCATTGAAGGTTACGATTAATCAGTGTATCTTTTGCGGAGATTCCGCTGAATCAATCAAGCACATTTCTGCAGCTTGCTCTAAGTCCGTAGCAGAAAGGAAAGCATATTTAAGAAAAAATGGAATGTGTTACCTCTGTATGAAAAAGGGAAATCATTTAGCAAAAGATTGCTTTTCAAAAATAAGATGTGAACATTGCAGTGGAAAACACAATTCTTTAATTTGTGATAAGGGTAATAAAGTTAATGAGAAAAAAGAAACTAATGAGAAAAATTTCACTTTGACGAATAAAACATGTACACAGAAAGTTTTATTGCAAACTTTAATTGTAAAAATTTGCGGAAATGGTAAAGATAAGTTTGTTAGATGCTTAATCGATTCTGGATCGCAAAAAACCTACATTTCAAAGTTTGTTGCTGAAGTGATGCAATATGAAAGTTTAAGTGAGAGTAACATTATTCATAGTTTATTTGGTGGAAGGGAAATGTCTGAAATTCATAAACAGTTTGTTGTAAATCTGAGTAGTGTAAAAGGTGATTACAAATGTAATTTTAAGGCTTTTGATCAAACTAAAATTTGTTCTGATGTTCCACAAATTGATGTAAGACCCCTGTTAAATGAGCTCAAAGAAAATAGAATCTTTTTGAATGACACTATTCGTATGAAAAATAAGCTATTGTTTGAATCTTCGCCAACTGAAATTCATGTTCTGATAGGAGCAGATATTGCGGGAAAGTTACTTACGGGCAAGATAAGAAAATTAAGATCAGGTTTAGTATGTGTCGAAACTTATTTAGGATGGACTATTATGGGAAAAGTTCCTTTAGAAATAGAAAATAAAATTGATAACTCATTTACCTTTTCTATGTATGTATCAGATTATAAAATTGCTGAATTATGGAATCTTGATACTCTAGGCATTTTAGATCCATCCGTTAATGAATCTAAAAAGGAATTGCATGATCAAACACTGCAACATTTTCTTTCGACGGTAAAAAGGGATGAAGAAGGCAGATTTGAAGTCTGTTTACCTTGGGTCGAAGGCCACCCCCCACTCCCTAATTATCGAGAAATCGCTGAGAAAAGATTAAAGAATACAGTAAAAAATTTAAGAGACAAGGGTTTCTTAGAAGATTATGAAGCGGTTTTCAAATCTTGGGAGGAAGAAAAAATTATAGAAACTGTACCTGAAAATGAATATGATAATTCTTGCCATTATTTACCCCATCGTGCCGTTATTAGAATGAATTCCAAAACAACCAAAATAAGACCAGTATTTGATGGGTCGGTGAAAATTAAGGGGTTTCCTTCAATAAATGATTGTGTAGAAAAGGGGCCTAATTTGATAGAAACTATTCCTGCAATTATTAACAGATTTCGTGAAAAGTCAATAGGTGTAAGTTCTGATATAAAAAGAGCCTTTTTGCAAATAGGGCTTAACCATAATGATCGTGACTTTTTGAGGTTCCTGTGGTGGGAACAAGGGAATCCAGATCAGTTGAAGATATATCGACATAAGAGGGTCGTTTTTGGAATATCCAGTAGTCCTTTCTTATTGAGTGCTACTTTAACAAAATTAATGAATGATGTTCCTGAACATCTCAGAGCGACGGCTAAGAAACTTTCTGAATCTTGGTATGTTGACAATTTAGTCACAAGTGTAAACAATGAAGATGAGTTAAGTAAATTCAAAAATGATTCGATTGGAATTTTGGCTAGTGCTAAATTCGAACTGCAAGATTGGGCTTATAATTTGCCATTGACGAACCAAATTGCCTGTAATGACAGCTTTTCGAAAATTTCATCATCTGATAATTCAAAATTTGAAAATTTTGACGATCCTAATGAAAGGAGAACAGTCCCTATTCTTGGTCTCATTTGGGATTTGTGCGATGATACTTTGAGTTGTGATATTAGAAGTTTAAACGAATCTAATAATAAATTCATCACAAAAAGAATTTATGAGGAAGAGAAGGTATCCAAGTTAGAATCAACAAAACAAGATAATCTTCTCTTAAAAAATGCTGTTGAACCTCTCTCTGTTGTAAATGATGAACTAAAGAATGCCAATATTTTACTCAAAACAAAACTGGAATTTCCTGAAGCTTCTACAACTGTCTCTCATCAAGCTGAATCTGGAACAAATGATGAAATTGAAAATCTGAAAAAAGCTCATCAAGAAGAAATTAATGAACTAAGTGATTCACTTGAAAAGCATAAAGCTGAAGCTAATGAAGCTAAAGAAATATTAAAATCTGTTATTAAAATCCTTGCAAATTCACAAGAAGTCATTGAAAAACAGAAGAAAGAAATAATATCAATAGGAGAAGAATGTACATTATTAAAAGAACAATTATCACAAGTGCAATCTGGGAAGAAAGATATGGAAGTAAAATTGCAATCTTTAACTGAGAGCCTTGATCTTGAGAAACAGAAAGCATCTGAGTTAGCTAATGAATTAGAGCCAGTTAAAGAAAAAGTTGCAAAATTTAATTCATTAGAAACAGAATACTTGGCCTGCAAGAATGAAATGGCTACTTTAGAAAAGGCTAGCCTTGATTTAGAAGAAAAACTTCTTCTTGTTTCTAAAAAGTCTGAATGTGAGATAAGCTTTAAAGAACAGTTAGAGAGTAAGAGCAAAAAGTTAGAAGAAGCTCTTAATACCATCGATTTACAAAAAGATGAAATGAAAAAACTGAGAGGTGAGAACAGAAAGTATTCTGAGGAATTTGTTAAGTTTAAAAATGCGAAGAAAAATCTTGAGGATGAATTTAACAAAATTTCTTCTCAAATTGAATCTGAAATGAAGCTTAAAGAGCAACTGGAAAAGGAATGCAGAAGATTAGGAGAAGCTGTTAATACTGTCAATTTACAAAAAGATGAAATTGAAAAACTAAGATGCAAGAATAGAAAATGCACAGATGAATTAATTGAGCTTAAAAAATTGAACAGCGATCTTCAAAACAAGCTTGATTGTGTTCAGAAAGCAAGTTTTCGCATTTCTCAAAATGATAATGTCCATGAGTTAGTGAAAGTACTTGAAACATGTGAAATTAAAGCAACTCATAATATTGAAGAAATACAATCTAATTTGGGACTATTGAAGGAGAAACCTGCAAGCAGTTCTATAAACCATGAAAAGGAATATGCTGTCTTGCATCAGTTGATTAATATCTTAGAAAAGTGTGAAGCATTTGCTAGCAACAAAATAAAACAGTTTCATTCTACCGGCATCAAGTATGTTGAACAGATTATGGACTTAGAAAGTACACTCAAAACAAAAGAAAAAGTTATTGATATGTTGAATAATGATATTAATGATTTGAAAAAAAATTATAAAGACTTACAAACATCTTCAAAGAAACAACAAATAGAAATACAGAAGATTATGTCTAAAAGTGAGAAAATGGAAATGCGACTGACAGACTATAAAAAATTTAATGAGTCAGTAAAGTGTGATCTGGCTAAGCTTGAAGTTGGAAAGGAAAAACTTGAAAGTGAATACAAAAATTTGAAAGATAAGGAAGAAACAGCAAAAAGAATGAATTGGTCTCTAGGAAAAGTTATCCAGTTGTTTACAGGAAAAGATGGTGTAGTACGCTTAGCAAAACTACGAACCAAGTTCGGGGAAATACTTCGTCCTGCACAAAGATTATATCCGTTGGAAGTAAATTTAGAATCTAATGACTTTTTCCAGAAAAATGTTGAGTGTGCTCCTCCTAGTGAACCTAATGATAATGAGTCACCCATTTCTGCCAAAGTTCGAGAAGACTCTCCTAGAAAGTCTAAGTATGGACGTGTGATTCGAACCCCAGAACGTTTAGACCTCATGAACTTGACCTCGACAGTGATTGAGTTTCAACATGGTAAAACTCAAGGGGGGGAGTGTGTCGCGGACAGCTCCCCCTGTTTCTCTTTGTAAAGACTGAACGCACCTCCAAACGATTTTTAATCGAACTTTAACTTTTGTATGAATGCAGAACTTTTTCCCTTTTTTATGAACTGAAATGAACTGATAAAATTGTTTTTTTCTTTAGAATGTTTTTTCCGATGTTGCTATGGATATGTAGAAGAATTGTTTTGTTTTGAACGAAGCTGTGACTTCGTATTTAATGAAAATATTCGAATTTATTGTTAAACAAACGTAATGCTGTAAATAACTGTAATATAGTTGTATATAATTTTTAAATTAATGCCTGCATCCTTTTTTGAGTTTGTATTTGAATGAAAATCAGCCTGGCGCGGACTCGATTCTACGGAACCGAAGCAGCCCGAACTTACCTGACCAAGAGAGGGTATGTAGAAGATTTTGATCTTTATTTTTAGCTGCTAAAATATTTGAAAAAGAGTTTTAATAACGGGCGACGAGATTGGCATATATGGAAAGGCCAATTTAACCATACACTTTGGAGCAACGAAATATTACCATACGGTATATGTGGCTGACATAACAGATCCTTGCTTAATCGGGCTAGATTTTCTGAAGAAGTTTGGCTTCAAGCTTGATTTCAAAAATAACAAAATGCTCTCAAAATTTGAAGAAATAAGTCTTTTTGGATTAAATAATGAAATTGAATGTAAACAAACAGTAATAGCCAAAGAAGACATCAATCTAGATCCAAGAACAGAATTTTTAGTTCCAGCTGAAATTAAAAATGAAACTAATTACCGATTTGGCCATATAGATTATCCAGAAGACAATAGTACACAAGCAGGAGTATTGGTGGCTTCTTCTGTAGTAGACCTCTCGAAAAAGACCATTCCAGTGAGAATTGTTAACATCAGTGATAAGACGAAAACTATCAAGAAAGGAGAGGTGATAGCATCGTGTGCTCCTGTGACGTGCATAAGTCAAAATTCCAGTCACTCTGAGAAATCTTCAGATAATTTAGTCAAGGATTTGTTACAAAATACTGACTTAGATCCAAAACAAAGAGATGCTGCTGAAAGTTTAATTAGAGAATTCCAAAGTTTATTTTCCCAAACATCTGAAGACTTTGGACGAACTAAAATGGCACAACACCGAATTGACACGGGAGATCACTCTCCTATTAAACAGCACCCTAGACGATTACCTTTTGCCAAGCAAGAAGAGGTGCAGAATTTAATTAAAGATATGGAAGAAAATGACGTCATCGAACCATCGACAAGTCCATGGGCGTCTCCCATTGTATTAGTAAGAAAGAAGGATGGTTCAACAAGATTTTGTGTAGACTACCGCCGACTGAATGACGTCACTAAAAAGGATAGTTACCCTCTACCAAGGATCGACGACACTCTCGACACACTTGCGGGCAACACTTTGTTCTCTACTCTGGATCTGAAGAGTGGTTACTGGCAGGTAGAGATCCATCCCGACGACCGCGAGAAGACTGCCTTCACAACGGGACAAGGATTATGGCAATTCAAGGTAATGCCTTTTGGTCTATGTAACGCACCTGCAACTTTCGAACGGCTTAAGGTGCGTTTTCACGGGCCGCTCTAACTACCTAACTTACCCAAATTACCCAAAACCTAACCTAAGAGCGTTTTCACTGGTTACGGATAAATCCTTATGCCAACCAATCAAAGGCAAGTCTTCACTGCGCAAGCGTCTACTTTAGGGCTTTAACAGTCTACAGACCGATCAGCTGATATAAAATAATAAACAAATAACTTTTGTTTACGTTCGTCGTGATAATCGTAAATATTTCGTATAAAAAATAATAGAAAGTTTTGACTGTTTTTCTTACTAAAACAGCTTTAAATAATGCTCCAAAAATCATTTTTTATCAAAATTTCAAAATGAAAATACACAAAAGCACACAGTTACTATGATTAATGTATTAAAAAACACATAAGTAAGTTTTCACTTATGAAAAAGTGATAAGTTACACACTTTGATCAGGTTATTTCATGTGCGCAAATGCCATAAATTTGTCGAAAATGTTGGGAAAATTGTTCAATTTGTACAAATGGCATAATAATGATTACACTAATTAATATATCTCTATCCATAATATGTAAATGAAACACATTGTATTAGGTATTTCTTTTCAATTTGTTTAAAAATTAAACGTTATTACTAAATAAATATAAAAGTAGAAAAAAAAATATTTTTAACCATTCTTTCATAAATTTAAAATATTTATAAATATCATGCCTAATTTCAAGACGGTGATTCATGATGGATCAAAAAACTTCTCTTCATTAATTTGGCATGGCTCTAATTATGAAAAATTCCTCACAATGACTTGGTAGAAAGCATAAACTGCTGAATTTATTAAAGAAATTATTTTTTCTTTCTTTTTTTCTGATATGACAACAGAAAAGGTAAAAAACTAAAAACCAGTTTTTAAACTATGAATTCAGAATTTTTAAATTATTTTTTCAAAGTTTAATAGAATTTACTTAATGCTAAATTATTAGTTGATAAAAACAGATACAAAAATTATTTCTTTATTTTTGTAAATAAAAATTATTTCATCATTTTTATTTATGTTTCATTTCTTGCCTTCAAATTATTTAAAATATTTTGTTGTTACAGTTTTACTGCCAGTTGGCATATTTTAATGGCACAGTTTGATGTATAATTAATTCTGCTTGTTGCTATTGTAACCTTAAAAAATATTTGCTTTTTAACAAGTGGTTAACAGAAAAATGTTTTAAAATTCACTTATTACTTAACCACTTAACCGGCGATGAGTATGGGGAAACAGTGCTTTAACCCCCAACTTATCTCGGGGCAGCCGTTGAAGTGGTTAAAATAAATTCCTAAAAAAAGAATTGCTGAGAGAAGCACACAGGTGTAGATTTTTTTTGGTGTGTTCTTAGAACAGCCAAGGCACTTGATTTTGGCGATTTTTTTAACATGCGGCAAGCACCCATGAGTGCCAACGGAGTTTTCAGCAACTTTGAAATTCTCCCCAATCACAACGTGCATGTTTTGGCAGACAATTAGCGATATGCACAGCTTCAGAGATGACTGCTTTATTAAAATAAACTTTTACAAATAATTTACAACTAGTTAACTTCTTTTACCGCAAATTTTTGCTATGCAAACAGTTTTCTCGATATTTTTCAATTTTTTAAAATTTGCAGATCTCCATTTTCTGATTTTAAGAATTTTTTTCATGTTAAATATACAGAACTTTATATACACCAGTTTCTAAAACAAAAAAAATACAATAACCATCAAATAAAATCAATTAAAATTCACCTACCTTTGCTTCTTCATTAACATTAAAAATCTTATAAAAAGAATCTTTTATTTATTCTACTTATTACTTTTGTTCAAGAAAAGAAATCACATGTTCCAAACTAAAAATCTAGCAAACAAACAAAAAATTCCTTCGGCTTCCAGCTATCACATCATGTGGCAAATGTTTCAGTAATTAAAAAATTTGAAGCTTTTCTCGAAATAAGCTAAAATCATTACCTTGTTTTCATCTAATGTCCAGTATTCTCGTGGAATTTGCGAATAAAGAGATAGTAAAACAACAATAAACAATCAGAATTCGGCATTTTTACAAAGCTTTCCATTTTCTAAGTGATAAAATTTTCTGACAGGTCAATCTTGTTTTGCCAACAACACAAATTCTATCTAGATCCCGGCCATGAAAACTACTTTTGTTCCTTTAAAAAAGTCAGTATAAAAGAACCATGTATATTATTAATTTTATATATTTTATTTGTATATAGCAAGATAAGTAGTTTCTTTACATCTAATTAATAGTATAAATATTTTCTTACATATAAGAAAATGGTGAATAGGTTGTCAGAAAATCATAGGTGTAACTAAAACTATTTTCTGTGATGTGCACAGCCCCTCCCCCCCCCAAGTTCTTTAGGTGCATTCAATGTCATTTTATTTGCTTCACCCTACAAAAAACTGATATGTCAGTCGTCTTTTCTTTTCCAAGCATTTTGTGGTTATCAGTGAAAGAGATGGAGATTTATGTGTCAACAATATCGATAAAAAGTCATAAAATATGAAATGGACCACCTGGCCACGTAAAAGCTTTCAATGTCAAGAGTTTTGTTAGGAGCTTTAAGATCCAAACTGATTATCTTTCTTGATCATGAAACTTTTCATGTTTTACAACTTTTGTCAGATGTCTAGAAGTCACACTATACCAGTGAACTTTGATGACATATCCATCTCCACTTCTTTCTTTTGTTGATGACCCCGGTAGCAGAAAGTTCGAGATGGGAGACGTGCGTCGCAGATTTTATTTACCCTTCTTTATATTATGTTTAGATCTTTGTTATTTATTACAAAATTAAGATATTTATTATTTATAAAAATGAGTAAAATGCATAGAGACATTAAAAGTAAGCGATTAATTAATTAATGGCTCATTTGTAAGATTTTACCTGCAGATTATTTTCTGTCTGTCGCAGACATTCGGAGAATTTTCTGCTACTGGGCGTGATGACTGCAGATCACTTGTAAAAGAAAGACCAGTTGAAATTCATATAGTGTTTTTTCGATGAGCAAATAAAATGAACTCCATACTGTTTAAAAACCCACGTAATAAATTTTTTAACTTTCTTTTCCAAACTTTTTGTGGTCATTAACAAGACAAATAAATGGAAATTAATTTGTTGACAAAAACATCCTGATCTCTTCTGATCTCCTGATATCTTATGAAAATCATAAAACGGTAAAGAAATTTCCATACCACATCAATTGTTACAGTGAAAAGAAAAGTAGTCTGGATCCAAACAGACTAGTTTTCTTTTTTGTTGTCATGTAAAGAACTGAACAGCATAACACACTCACAACAAAAGCTTGGTGCATGACCATAAAATATTTTTATGCGAAGGTTACTCTACGATCAAACACTTTTCATTTTTCCCTTTATTTAACCCATTAAATGGCTTAATTGGGGTTTTCCATAGCTTAACTTTCAGAAACAATGGCTGATTTAACACAAAATCAATATTAAAATTAACTTTTTGAAGTGAATAAGATAAATAAATATGTAAATTTGTCAAATAAATAATTTCATACCAATACCCTTTATAAATACTATTTTATGAATTGTTAAATATGAATTGAATATTTTGCACCGTTTAAAGGATTAAAATTCACTGGATTCATCAATACTGAAATATTTCTATAATTATGCAATAAAATCTCAAATGTTTACATGAATAAAATTCTTAAAATTACATTACTTTTAAATTGTGATGGTGAGATATCGTTGAAACAAGCTGACATATTGTTAAAAATAGTGTCAAATTTTCAAAAAATATATCAAAAATATATATATATTTTTTAATTCAATCCTTAAATTTTAATAATAGAGGAAAGTGAGGAAGAATGGGATACTTTTTTACAAACATAAGAAAATCAACTTTGTTTGTCAAAAAAAAAAAAAAAAAAAAATCAATACAAAATGAAACACTTTCTAATATCTTTGAACAATATAAAAACATAATTTGCAGAAACAATTTTTTAATTAAAGAAAAGTTTCAAAATATCTCCCATACCTTTCTAATAGAGAAAAAAAATGCATGGCATGGGACAACTATAAAACAATACAATACGAAACAAATAATGCCTAGGTATACAGTCTAATTTTGAATTTATCGTTTACTTTAATACAACTGTAAGCTAATGCAGATCAAAAACTTTTTACAACTGAAAATTGTGCTGCCATTAGTTCATCTAGTGTGTAATTGATGAAATACTTAGAATACACGAGGAGAAAATCCTACAGCCTCACTTTCCCCAACATATTGTTGTAAAATTATGCTGAATTCTACAGTTGTAGTATGCTATTTTAAAATTTGATTATATCTAACAGAATTCAGTATGAAAGAGATTTGATTAAAGAGAACATGCATAGAAAATACATTTATCTAAAATAATTTTTACACAAACTAAATAAAGTAAAGTTTTATTTTCTTTTTCAATGAAAAAAAATGATAAAAACAAAGTATTTGTTAAAATTATTTCTATCACATTTAAAAGGTATTTATAGGTATACACCTATTGGTCATTTTGGCCGAATACTGAATATTCGACATACAAACACAAAATATTTAGCTGGCTAAATATTCCAGTATTAAAGAGTTTAAATATATATTTATATATTAAATCTTAAAGCAATATTATTTCATATTTAGCACAAATACTTCCATAAACTTACTTCCTTTCAAAATACATAACCATATACCAACATGAAATATTTCATTTTACAAGTAAACATTACACAACAAGGAATATATGCTTTCATTTATTATTCAAGAAGAGAATAGTCTTAAAAACTTTTAAATTAATAAAATGTTAAATTCCATAGCTTCTTATACGAATTAAAATAATTTTTAAAAACTTTTGTTTTTGAATCATATTTTTAAATTGAAAAGAAAAAGATATTTTTAGACTTTTAAGAAAAATTGATAGTCATATAAGTGTAAATTTTTCAGAAAATACTAAAGGAAGGAAAAAAAAAACCAATAAAAAGGTGGAAACTCAGCCAAAAGATCTTTATTGCTGCTTTTGATTTATATATTAAGTTTTCAAATGCACTAGAGGGGATGATTGTTTTCAGAAGTTGTAAACATATGGAGTATTCATAAAATTTCATAAGGCAATCAAGATAAACATTTTTTGTACTGTAAAACAGTATCGCAATTCACTTTTCTACCAGAAATATAACAAGAGTCAATAAAAAATATTCAGTGACTCGCTGCAAGCTGAACTCGAGTTTTTGTATATAACCTTATCAATAATGAAGATATTTTATTGAGATTTTCAACATATTAATCTTCTGTATGAAATATTTGTTTCTTAAAGTTAATTATTGGCTTAGTTGATTATATTCGATTGTTTGATAGGGTACTTTTGATCTATTTTGAATTAAATATCTCTTTGCTCAGTTAAAATAATTATAAGTGCTAAGAAATATGTTTACTGTAGCTCATAGGTTTTTAAATCGAAAATTAATAATACAGTTGTTAATAGTTCATGATTATGCATATTTATAAAGACACGCAATAAAATTAGTTATGTAAGAATATCTTCAGTTTGGCCCAATATTTGGGAGTATGACCTGACCAAACGGAGAGCATTTATTGTATCCTTAGTTTTTAAAAAGATATGTATAACATTGGTATGAAACTCACATGGGTAAAAAAAGTGCATTAGAATATATTACAATGCTTATCATAAATAGACATCTCCCTCTAGTTAAACTTATGCAGAAAATATGTATGATAAATTTTCCTTTTCATACCAAGGTCCCTATAGTTGAAAAACACTTGCATTTCGAATATATATAAAATTTTCAGACAAACATATAAAATATTTACACTGAAACAAAACATTTTATTAGTGTTGTTATCTAAAAAAGTAAAAGTAAAATAACATTTGAAAATCCCAAATGAACTTAGTATCAACATATTAATGTGCTATGAAAAACATCCATCAACACAAGTTGCAGCTTCAATGAAAAGTTTCCTGTGGCTTAAAAGATGTCTCAAGAGCTAGCAGGTTAGGTTAACAGACAGAAAAATCAAATGAAAAGTCTGCCTGAAAATGTACCCTGCTGTCAAATATTCCAACTGAAGACTTCTTCTGTATCTTAGTTCCTTGACTTCTGAAGTGGCTTCGTAATTCAATGTAGCTTCATAGCACTTTACTATAAATTAATAGCTTGTTACTAAGTTCATTTAGAAATAGCAAAAGATATTTTAAGTGTATATTTTTAGATAACAGCTTTAAAAAGTTCTTCAAATTTCAGTAAATATTTTCATTTTACACTGCTGTATGAAGGTATATGCATTGGAAATTATAAAATTAGTAAAGATATAAGATGAAATGATTCATAAACAGAAAGACAATTTAGTATTTATTACAAAAGTTATGAATAATAACATTTTGAATAAATTTTGTTGTTTGCACAATTTTCAACTATGATTGTATTGCATGTCTTTATAAATATGTATAATTATAAACTATAAACAACTGTATTGAAGCTTGAGTATAACTAATTTTCGATTTTAAAACTCAGATCAAAAGATTATACATCAAAATACCCTATAGAACAATCGAATATAATCAACTAAGCAAATAATTAACTTTAAGAAACAAATATTCTTAAAAAAAATACTTTTATTCTTTGCACTGTTAACTTTCAATAAAATAACTTTGAGAACAGAGTATTATATCATCATTATTATAATGAAACGAAATCCTTGAACAAACTATATAATTAGCACATAAACATTAATGAAATGAATCTGAATGATTATTAAAAACAGATATTTATCCTGCCTTCTACAAAGATGCAACATTTATACAATCTTTACCGTTTATTATTATTAATATTAAATGAAAAGACATTAATTAAAAATGATATATCCAACACAGTTTAATAAAACTTACCATTTTTCTGCAATTACGAAATGAGATTTTGATACATAAACAGAGTTAATATTAAATTTTAAAAAAGAAAAAAAAAGCTATTTAAAACATAAATACTAAATTGACATATTAACTCGCCGCCATATTTAGCGAAAGCTATTCTCTGATTGGTTGCGCTTAGGTAATTTCTGCTTAGGTTTGAACATGAATCAAACCTACAAAATCGCGTTCTAAGTACCTAAAATCTTGTGCTTAGGTAAAGAGTTGGGAAAGTTAGCGCTTGGGTAGGCCCGTGAAAACGCAGCTTTATGGAAACGGTTCTCCGGGGGCTGTCATATGAAGCATGTCTTGTTTATTTAGATGATATCATAATCATAGGAAAATCTTTTGATGAACATCTGAACAACCTCAGGCGGGTGCTACAAAAATTAAAGGAAGCTAATTTGAAGTTAAGCCCTTCGAAGTGCAGTTTGTTTCGTAATGAAGTCACCTACCTTGGACACATCATTTCGGCGGAAGGAGTTAGGACTGATCCGGAGAAGATATCGGCCGTGAAAAATTGGAATCGTCCAGCAGATGTTCACCAGCTTCGAAGTTTTCTAGGATTATGCACCTATTACAGAAAATTCGTCAAAGGCTTCTCGATGATTGCAAGACCACTTCATAAATTAACAGAAGCCAATCAAAAATTTATGTGGACACAGGAATGTGACGCTGCTTTCGAAAAGCTTAAGGAGGCCTTGACATCCACTCCAATTCTGTCGTATCCTCAAATCGATAAACAGTTTATACTTGATACGGATGCAAGCAACGAAAGCATTGGCGCTGTACTGTCCCAGGAAATCGACGGCCAGGAGCGTGTTATCGCCTATTTCAGCAAGTGCTTGTCAAAGGCCGAGCGAAACTACTGCGTAACAAGAAAAGAGCTTCTTGCTGTAGTGAAAGCCATAGACCACTTTCATCACTATCTTTACGGTCGAAAGTTCCTGATCCGAACTGATCATGCTTCTCTAACTTGGCTATTGAATTTTAAGAACCCTGAAGGCCAGATAGCCAGGTGGATACAAAAGCTTCAAGAGTACGATATGGAGATACGCCATCGAAAAGGCTCATCACATGGAAATGCAGATGCTCTCTCAAGAAGACCCTGCTCAGAGAATTGTAGATACTGCGACCGGGCTGAGAAGAAATTTAATGTCAAAGGTCCTATAGTAAGACAAGTTACAACTGGGTCTACATCATCGCAAGATCCGTGGAGTGACGAGAGCCTGCGTAAAGATCAACTTGCTGATCCTGAAATTAAGCCAATTCTAGAGCTGAAAGAGGAGTCCAACAGGAAGCCCAGCTGGCAAGACATGGCCCATTACCATCCTACGACTAAACGTTATTGGGCTCTCTGGGATTCCTTACATTTGAAGAACGGCATCTTGTACCGAAAATGGGAGTCTGACGATGGAGAGACATGTAGATGGCAACTACCTCCCTAAGTCGAGAATTTCTATGGTCCTTCAAGAACTGCATGGTAGTCCCACAGGAGGTCATTTTGGTGTAATGAAGACCCTGCAAAAGGTTCGAGAGCGTTTCTACTGGAATAATGTTCGCAGTGATGTGGAGAAGTGGTGTCGAACATGTGACACCTATGTAGCACGTAAAGGTCCAAAGAGGCGCACCCGTGGACGATTGCAACGTTATAATGTAGGAGCTCCTTTCGAACGAATTGCTCTAGATATCCTGGGTCCTCTTCCTAGAACATCTGATGGCAACAAGTACATCCTCGTTGTCATGGATTACTTCACCAAGTGGCCTGAAGCCTACGCCATTTCTAATCAAGAGGCGGTAACCGTAGCAGACATACTAGTTCAACACTGGGTTTCCAGATACGGAGTTCCTCTTCAAATCCATTCCGATCAAGGAAGAAACTTTGATTCGGCTGTGTTTAAGGAAATGTGCGGACTACTCGGCATGAACAAAACTCGAATTACACCTCTACATCCTCAATCGGACGGCATGGTAGAGCGGTTCAATCGTACCATCCTAAATAGCCTCTCTCTCTTGGTGTCTAGAGACCAACAGGACTGGGACAAGAAATTGCCTCTTTTCCTGCTTGCCTACAGGAGTGCCACTCATGAGGCCACTGGTTACTCCCCTTCTCAAATGCTCTTTGGTCGTGATCTTCGTCTGCCTGCTGATCTTTTGTTTGGCCGTCCTCCTGATGCTCCTTCATCGCCTGAGGAATATGTCGATGAACTCCAGGCACGGATTAAAAAGATTCATTGTCTAGCGAGGAACCGAATTGGACTGGCATCAGAAAAGATGAAGACACGGTACGACACAAAGGCAACTGGACATGAGTTCAACGAAGGTGACAAAGTTTGGTTGTGGAATCCGATACGTCGTAAGGGACTGTCGCCAAAACTACAAAGAAACTGGGACGGTCCTTACACAGTCGTCAACAGGCTGAATGACGTCGTCGTACGCATACGAAAATCGCCACACACCAAACCCAAGGTCGTACATTATAACAGGCTAGCCCCTTATTTTGGCCAAAGTGATTAAAAATTCAAAACTGGAATTTCAGACCATGGTCATGAAAGTCGCTTTTTGTAAATATGTAAATAGTAATTATTTCTTATTTATGTAAATCTTATTGTTATTATTTATTTATTTATTTATTTGTTTATTTATTTTAAGTGTTTTCCTCTAACTCAAGGATTGCACTGCCCGGGACGTGCAGTCTTTGAGGAGGGGGTAGTGTTACGAATTTTGTAAATAGTTAGTGTTTGTACTGTAAAATAATGTAAATAATCTTATTAAGCTCCATTTCTTTACTAATATTAGTTTTAGTTACATTGTCTCTGTTATCAAGCAAACTTGTCTATTATTTTCAGTGTATGTCTACGGCAGATTGGCGAAATAATGAAGATATCGCCAAGTTGGCGTCACTTTTGGCGACTAATTTTGGTCGCCAAATTTGGCGATATATCGCCAAGTTGGTGACAAACTTGGCGATTGTTGGCGATGGTAACCCTACCCTCTTAATGGTAAGCCCCCTTAGATATACTGATACATTGTTTGTTGTTCCGTGGATTTTTCGAGTAGTTTCTAGAAACTTCGGCGCATGCTACGAGCCTATATATAGGAGAGCCGATACGAGTTGTTGTTGTTATTATTTACCAGTCAGTCATTGAGTGAACAAGGCGTAAGCAAGTTTGCTTGAGTTTCATGTTATAATAGACGTTGTATAAAGAGTCTTTGGGGTCTAAAGCTGTAATTGTACGATAGATTTGAGCAGTTATTTTTGAATATCCAGTAATATTTGTGAGTTTCGAAGACTCTGTTGTTCTGATGTCTGCAAATAAATTATTTTCTACTTTTCTAAGAGCAAGAGTTTGAAGTTGTCTAACCATAAGATCAAAGGAACCCAATATACGCTACAATATATTTTCAACAATGGTGTCGTTGAATGAAAGAAAATGTACTTAGAAAGTTAATTCAATGTATTTGCTATCAGTTAGAGGTGTAGCAATATAATAGAAACGGGGTTTTGTGCTGACGAGTTAGTGTACATGAAATGTTAATATGGATTCTTGCACTAATCTAAAAACAAACTCAAAAGTTCTACACTTCATGCATTGAATCATTTCACTTGTGTGATCAGTGGCGCCAACTTAAAAAAAAAAAAAACATTGGGTGTGCTTAATTTTTTTTACTTTAAATAACACGTATATATACAGGGTGTACCAGAAGTAATGTGACAAACTTTAAGAGGAGGTAGGGAACATCACAAGGATTCAGATTTACATAGCAACCCAAGGTCGAAAATGTTTTCCTGGCACAGTAGTGACGACATAAGGCACAAGAAAAAAAGGACATTCACAGTATTTTGAGAACATTAGGTCTTCCATTTGCCTTTGCGCTTTCAAAGCGTTGAGATGCGCTTTCATACATCACGGTCTGGAGTCGTAATTTCAAATAAATACTTTGATGGTGATCGTTATCTTTTTAATGTTCCTTTTTCTTAGTTTTTTACTATACTAAGGATAATAAAGATTTTTTTACATCTTATTCGTGTCCTGTCTTTCTTGTCATTGTGTCATCACTACTGCACCTGGAAAACATTTCCAACCATGGGTTGCTATGCAATTCAGAATCCTAGTGATGTCCCCTACCTCCCTTTAAAGTTTGTCCCATTACTTCTGGGACATCCTGTATATTACCTTATTGTGTATGTGTGTAAGAAGAGAGGGAGCAGGAGCAAATGACTGAAGATGAAAATTCGAAATTATGTTTTCTTCTAAGCAAATTTTTAAATAAGTATAATTGAATTACAATTTTATATATAATTTTACTTAACTACTTTTACTATTATTAATACTCTTATAAGTTTGTCCATATAAACACATAAATATTTATTTTAAATAACATTTGAATTGCTAACAACTAAAATTAAAAAGAAATAAATAAAAGGTCAATATAACATAAATTTTAGACATCTAAATGCTTTATTAATTCAAGACATAAATATACATGTTAAAAAGGGCAGGGAATGTATTTTCATGGAAACTTTAACAGTACAGGATTTGAAGAGGCTTTCAGTACTTTTGTATGTCTTTTGATGTCTTTATAATTTAACAGACAAAACTATTTTTGAGAACATGAATAAAAACAAATTTAATTTTAGCGATTAAACTCAAAAAAAAAAAAAAAAAAAAAAAAAAAAAAAAAAAATGCAAATTAAATCAATTGAAACGGGGTGGGCGGAAAGACAAAATTATTGTCCACAAAAGTTGACGCCACTGTGCATTATAAAACAGATTTATGTCCCAAACTTTAAAAGACGTTTTTATGGGTTTCAAATATCCATGGCATTAAATAAATGCATTAGATGATCCATATAACAGTTTAGTAATTAACTTTCAAAATTTCTCTTCTTAACTTTTACAGTTTCTTTGTTTCTTAAATGCACTTCATGTTCTTAAACTAATTGTTGATTTTGCATTATTTTCTACGTATTTGCATGTATGTTTGCTAATAGTTTTATACTACATGTATTTAATTATTTAGTTTGCCTTGTAAAACTAATTTATATCCGAAGAATTTCGATAAGTCTTTATAGATTTCCAATATTTAGTTTAAAGAGTAAATACATTAGACCAAACATTTAATAGCTCACTAAGTGATATAACTTTGAAAAATATTCCTGCTATAATTCCAGTTTCCATTGTTTCTTAGTTTTACTTTATTTTCTTAAACTTATGTTACTGTTATTTTTCTTTCAATGAGTTGTTTTCAATAGTTAAAATTTTATAATTAATCACATGAACGCTTTTAGGGACACGGAAATATCTTTTTTAAATTCTTTTAAAAAGGTAAAATTTTACACTTCATGCATTAAATTATTTTGCTTCAGTAGTAAGACATATTAACCCTTTCGGGTCTGGTGTATTATTAATAGTACATGTCTCTTAATCAAGTGTTATTTTGTCTTAATAATTACTTACAAGGAAGGTCTCCATACGGGCATACTCCGAAAAATCTGAAAAATTACAGAATGTTCTTCTCATGAAGATATATGCAATTATTAAAAAAAATCGGCGGAACCTCCATACAACATCCGTAAAAAATGATGAAAATTTCCTTATTTGGCGATTTATCACCGGTTGGCAATGAAGAAGAATTTTTTTTAAAAAATACGATTTCATGTTGAATACTCTTTAACTTCTTCGCGAAGAATGGTGCTTGTTTAATTTTTTATCTTTTATCACCGGTTTTTTAAAACATTTTTTTTTTTTTTATAATTGAATCACAAGAATGCTCTGATTAAATAAGGTAAACTTTACAATAAAAAATAACTGGTGGAAATAATGAAAGCTTCTAAGAGATATGTAACAAAAAATTTTCAGATGCTTTAAAATCGTTTGATTTGGAGAAGAAAAATCCTGCTCGCCAAATTGTGTGTCACTTTGTGTCAAATACTTGAAAATATTTTATTTTTTACAGCCTTTTTACTGGGATTCCGCCGCTAAATTTAACTGATCCTTCATTACATACGTAAGTACTACAACTAGCATTTTTTCAACATATTCTGAGCATGCCCAGTAAGGTGACCTTCCTTGTTAGTTGCCTTCTACATATACAAATAATAGTGTATGACCGTGCATTTCTTTTTGTGACTTCATTTGTGTTTTGACATTTAGTAATAACAATAATAATAAAAGTTTACTTAGTTCTCTTTGCACCATGGGCGATTCCTTTATTTTATATATATATTTAAGTCTTTAAATTTGAAATATAACTTACTGTTCTGAACGAATCATGTGTGATAAAACGAAAAAAATATCAGAAAGTTGTAATTTTTGTTAAACCTTTTTGTAATACGATATTTTTCAAACGTCTCAGAAATTCTTCCCTAGTCTATTATCATGTAAATATGAATTAAAAAATGCACAAAATTAGCAAATTCCTTAGATATCAGACAACGAGATAATCTTTTAATTTCAGTAAATCAATTTAGATAGCTACAATTAACATTATTAAAGTAAAAGTAACTTTATTCTCAAAATAGAAAAAAAAAAAAAAGGGGGCCCGAAGTTTTTAAAAAATTTCTATTTAATTACTTGTTTTGCCTTAGAAAAATAATTTATGTCTAAAGATTTTCAAAAAGTCTTTATAAATTTCCAATTTTTACAGCATTAAATAAATGCATTAGATCATAGAGCATCTAATCTCGTGCAAAGTGAAACTACTTTTGAAATTTCTTTTCTTCCCTTTAACAGTAATCTTTGTTTTTTAAGTTTACTTCTTTTTATTAAATTAATGTTGCATTTCAAATTACTTTAATACAGGGTGTCCAGTAAATGACTGACCCATTTTGAATGTAAATAAAAATAAATGTTTTGAGATAAAAATGCGCGGCTTACTGTATTGTTATTAGAAAATCAATAAATTTTTAAACATGTACTTTATTAATATAGTTCGAATTTTGGCCAAAATATGGCGATGGAGGCAACAGACTGTTTGAATACTGACATGACTCTAGTTTTCATAGGTATGAGTTTTTCGGCTGAATTTGAATCTATTTGTTGGCAAATCTGAATCTATATGTTGAATCGACTCTCCCCTCAGCTTCAGAAATAGGACATTTTGTTTAGAAAGAGGTTTAAAATAATAGTTATGTTTGACAATCTGTATTATACTTAACCTCCTCAATCCTGAGACTGATATAATATTTTAAATATTATTATATTATATTAACAACGTACATGTTTTAAAATTTATTGATATTCTAATTGCAACACAGGAAACCGCGCATTTTTATCTTTTTTTTTTTTTTTTTTTTTTTTTTTTTGTAATTTACATTCAAAATGGGTCAGTCATTTACTGGACACTTTGTACATTGTTTTCACTAAGTGGATACAGTACCTTGGAATTTGTCAAAATATCTATTTTCTTTTTTCAATATTAATTGAAAGCTTCTTCAATTGTGAATGTTTTTGCTTAGACGATAATCATATCGCGAGATATTGTAAATTTTGTTAATATATCCAACGCAATGACCCATACAAATATCAAATTTAAACTGATTTTTCTTTCTGTTCACGTCTTTTTTAATTTGCTTGTTCGAAAAATACTAAGGTTTTTTTTGCTAATTCAGATAGACTTTTGAATATTTTTTTACTTGTTCTCCATGGTATATTTTACTTTTTTGTGTATGGATATAATATTCAAGTTTATACTTATATTTAAAAAAATATATTTAAATAAGTAGTTTATTCAATTTCTATCATTTTTCTGCATAAATGAGAGAAAAAAATAGTATTGAATGTAAAATCCCATACATCTGAAAATCCATATGCAGTTTTTTATCGCATATTCTAAGGAATGATTATTTATTTAAAAAACCCTGTATATTTATTCATGAATAGAAGGATAGCTATAAATAAAAAGATGCAATGATAACCATTCTTATTTTAAGAATATAATATCTAAAAGAAAATTTATAATTAAAAAGATTTAATAAGAATTATTTAACTATTTACTCTCAAATGGAATATTAAGTAGTTAAACAGATTATTAATAGTTAAGTAAATACCAAATAGTTAATATTTTAATAGATTGAAAAAAAACTACATAAGGATCTCTAAGGAAATAAGAATTCCAATTATTATCTTTTTCAGAGTCTTTTTTTCCTTGTTAATTACTTCTTATTCAATGACTTACTTTTTTAACTTTTATTATGTTTTTCATTTTCTTTCCATTTTCTTTTCAACAATGAACACGGAGACTCATTTAACGTTTATGGATATTACACTGTAAAAAAGGCTAAAACCATTTATTATACTACAAGAAATAACATAAAGTCTAAAAATGAATAAATTTATAACAGGTTAAACATCAGAATATGACTACATTTAGACATTTTTTTTGTATGTATATTCCTTATTATGACATTTTAAATTCTAACATATTATTTTATGGATTTATTATAAAACAGGCTTTTATCACTTGAAAATTTTAGTTTAGTTCATTTACATGCTTTGAATTAATACTCATTTAATATGTCCGTAGTTTCAGATTCAATTATATGTTAATAAAATTTTTTTGTCTTAACATACATTATATAAATATATTTCATATCAAATATGGAATAAGCATACTATCTGAATAATTTTAATTATTTGGTACCAGTTAAAGAATCTGTACGAACTTTAAATTCTGTTTGATATTTTATAAGTCAATAATCAAAATTGATTTTATGGATATTTCTAATACTAGACAAGATACAGGGTGTCCAGCAAATAAGGCCCTGATTTCAAAATTAAAATTCTCAAAAAAAAAAGATTGACAGAATTATGTAGTAAATGATTTATGTATCAGATAAGCAGCAAAAACGTTATGCAGAAGTTTTGAACTTTGATAATTTGAAAAGATTGTGTTCTGATTGTAAAGAATATTCTGGGTGGGGCTAGTTGAGCTCAAACCAATTGGTAGGCCTCCCCACCTGGCTGAATCTGTAAAGAATATTTGATTCGACATTTTTCTTGTTTTAGATTGTTTACAGAGAACGAAATTTTTGGCGTACAGTGCCATATTTAAACGATTTTTGGAGGTGAATTTCGAAATACTAAAAGTGTAATTCCAAAAATCGTTTAAATATGGTACGCCAAAAATTTCGTTCTCTGTAAATAATCTAAAACAAGAAAAATGTCAAGTGAAACATTCTTTTCAATAAGAAGACAATCTTTTCAAAATATTCAAAGTTCGAACTTCTGTATAATATTTTCACAACTTATCTAATAAATAAACCGTTTATAGCACATTTCTATCGATCTATGTTTTTATGGAATTTAATTTTGAAATCAGGTTTTTTGTTGCCGGACATCCTATATATTCGTTGTTTCAGATTCAAATCAGATTCAATCAGAATTCAAAGCAGTTTATTCTTAATATGTATTAATATAATTCATATCAAACATTGGATAAGTATAGTATCTGAATAATTCTAACTATTTTCTATCAGTTATAGAATCTGTCAGTACGTTAAATTCTGCTTAATATTTTCTAATTCAGTAATCGAAATTGATTTTATAGACATTTCTAATATTGCACGAGATACAATAATCATTGCGTGTCGCATAGAAATAGAACAAAGATCATTCATCACTTATAAAAAGTAACAGAAGAAAAAGAAATTTATGGTTAGTTAACATGCCTACCTGACTGTATTCAGCTGTATCTATATGGTTTATTTTGACATTATGATCAATATTATATTTTGTTGGTAGGAATTTCTATAACCAGATATAGTAAACTCTACATTAAAAGAATTTTTTTTAGTTTTGGATAAGCTCACAGGCTTCTGTTTTTGTGAAATTGTGAAGTTTTTTTAATATTTGAGAAAATTGTAGTCATAGTTTTGTGAGTTTCAAATTATTGATGTCTTCAGAATTTATCCTTCATATGTAAAAAGTTAAGTAATATGCTCTTTGGTGGGTTCAACTGCTTATTTACAGGAAAGATTTTATTTTTAAATGATTAAATTTGTGAAAAAATTCTCTGAATGGTCTATTTAACAGACAAATAATTTTGTGAAGAGCCCAGTTTTGGGATAAAATGTTTTGTGAAGGGTCCTGTTTGGGAATAAAAATTTTTGTGAAGGATCCTGTATTAAGATAAATTATTTTGTGAAGGATCCTTTAAAGGACCTAAAATTTTCGTTAACATATCACTAAATTCAGTAATTGAAAATGATTTTATAGACACTTTTAACATTGCACAAGATGTAATAATCATTACGTATCTCCCAAAAATAGAACAATGGTCATTCACTACATATAAAATGTAATAAGAAAGTAATAAGAAAAAGAAATTTATGGTTAGTTACCATGCCAATCTGAATATATTCAGCTGTATCTATATGGTTTATTTTGACATCTTGATCAATAATATGATATTTTATTGGTCGGAATTTCTATAACCAGATATAGTAAATTCTCCTTTAAAAGATATTTTTTAGTTCTGAATAAACTGTGCTCTCTTACCAGAAGTCTGTACATAGTTTTCTTATAGGGTCCAGTTTTTGCCAAATTGTGAAGTTTTTCTTATACAGACAAGGATCGATAATCTGCGCACCCATATATTTTCTATAATTCGCATTATTTTACGAATGTAAACTGTTAAGAAAAATTACGAATTCACGATCCAAAAACGTTTTCTTAAAACAAATAACAAAAATATTAATAAAATCATAATACAAGAGCTATTTTTTTAATATAACTTTTGTATTTTTAAATAGTAAAAGACAAACGTATCACGGAACCTATGAAATTATTTTTATTTAAATGCACATATAGCTATCAATTTTTCAATAAAATAACTTTAAAAAGGCGTTTTTGGTGATAGTATATTAAATTAATTATTAGATTTCATATTTATCTTTCCATATTATACTGATTATAAGATTAAAATGCTGCCTAGGAAAAATAAAATGATGTGCAATACATAGTACTCTATAATCCACAATATTCCATAATCCGCACAACTTTTGATTCCAACTTGTGCGGATTATAGAACTTTAACTGTATTTGTAAAAAATACTAGTCATAGTTTTTTGAATTTTAAATTATTGATGTCCTCAGAATTTTACCTTCATATATAAAAAGCTAAGTAATATGCTATTTGGTGAATTAAACTTCTTATTTACTGGCCAGATTTTATTTTAAATGCACAAAATTGTGAAAAATTCAATTTGAAGGTGAAAAAATTCTGTGAAAGATTTATTTAAGATGCAACTAAATTTGTGAAGGGTACTGTTGTAAGATAAATTATTTTGTGAAAGGTGCTTTAAAGGATTTAAAATTTTCCTAGACATATCCCTACTTATGGTCTACATACTTTAAAAGAAAATTTTTGGTTAAACTCTGAATCTTTTTAAATGGACAATTTTATTATCTCAGATAATCAAAATATATTTTGTGGTATTCACCCCATAAGATGCCATTATACGCACCAGCAGTACGCATTTGACGTTCCACATTTTGGACTGTATCGATATATTATCGATTGTGTACGTTTTTTTAGAGCCTCTGTGATGTTTCATATTTTATGCAAAACAAAGTATGTATAGCTGATTAACCTTAACTGACCCCTTAACTGATTTGCCCGTACGCCGTTCGGGGAAGACGAATTTGCTTATTGCATCATTGACACCACAATTTTTTTAAAATAATTCCATACTATTTAAAGGCGGAAATGTCTAGATTAAACGTTACAAATATTTTATTTTAAAAATTGTGGTGGGAATCTGTTATTTTCAATATATGAACGGAAAAGAAAGTGCCAGTTAAGGGGTTAATTACAATATTTTTAGGTGCGTTCGTAATTATGTAAATAAGAAGCACCTATAGCCGTCGTTCAGGTTGTCCGTCTATCCGTTAGTTTATCCACATATAAAAGAGCATAAACTACCCAACCGAAGTATTTGAAAATTATAATATAAAACTGTTGCATAATTTTATCAAGTCATTCCAAATTTTATGAAAATCGGAAGAATAGCTCAATTACAGGAACAATCAAACTTATTCCGTTGCATTACATCCAAAGGGAAAAAACAGTTTCAAGTGCAATTCAATGGTATTACACTCCTTCAAACATCATAAAATTGTTATGCATCTATGAAGTATATACTAAAATATACATTCTGTACAATCTGTGGTGCAAAGGAAGTTTATTCATTTACAAGCTACACAAAAACTGTTCCATTACGTAATGTATACGAGGAATCATTGTTTGGAGCGCGTTTTAATAAAATTATATTATTTCACATTTTATGAAATCTATATACTTTGTTGAAGTTTAATGCAATATACTTCCTGTATTATAGAAAGTACATAGTATTTACAGAGAAACACAAAAGATTTCGGGTACTATACTGTATCCGAAGTACTGTATACTATTACACCAAGATCTAAATATTTTTAAAACTTCCGTATAGTACGAACGCACCTCATTTACTACGCTTGAGTTGCAATTTCCAACTTGTTATTTTTAGCAGAATTGTTATCGACACATCAACTTCAATTAGGAGATAACTACCTGTTTTTGTAAATAAATAAGTGGTTTGTAACCGCAAGTTCTGTGGCAATTATTTATCCTTTGGTTGCGTACTATCATCCCTCTAATTTTGTAAAAACATTTAAGCAGCGACCTGTATGCAAATTTATGCTTATATTTAAAAATGAATTAGAAAGAAATATAATTCACAACCATTTACCCGATTTATATATAAATCAGTACAGTTTTTTGCAACAGTGCTGTACGACATAGTCATCATATGGGAGCAGAACAGTAAGTACGTACTATGTAGCGTACATTGTGTTTACATATGCACAAATTAGGATTACTATACTTTCCTTGTTTTGTATGTTTAAAAAAAAATGATACGTTAATAGAATTGCATGCGTGAAGTATACACGAAAATATACATTTCTGTACAATCTGTGGTGCAAAGGATTTTATTTTACTCATTTACCGGCTGCACAAAAAGCATTCTATTACATAATGATTTAGGAAGAATCATTGTTTGAACGCGCTTTAATAAAATTAAAGCATTTTACATTTTATGAAATTTATATACATTGCTGTAGTTCACTGCAAGGTGCTTCGTGTAAAATAGAAAGGAGGTATTATTTACAGAGACACACAAAAGATTTAGGATACTCTACTGTATCTGAAATGTTGTATGCTATTATACTAAGATCTGAATATGTTTAAAACTTCCGTATAGTACGAACGCACCTCATTTGCTATGCTTGAGTTGCAATTTCCAACTTTTTACTTTAAGCAGAATTGTTATCGGAAAACCAACTTCAATTAGGGGGTAACTACCTGTGTTTGTAAATAAATAAGTTGTTTGTGACAGCAGGTTCTCTGGTAATTATTGATCCTCTGGATACGTACTGTCACCTCTTTTATTTTGTAAAATCAATTTAGACTCAACTTGTATGTATACATTTTTTTATAGTTCAAAATGGTTTAAAAATGAATTAAATTCACAATCATTTGGCCGATTTATATGAAACTCTATGCAGTTTTTGCAACGGTGCTGTACAATATAGTTATCACATGGGAACTCTACTGCAAGTAACACTACTGCGTATTCACATACGCACAAATTGGTACACAACATTTTTCTTATACTGTTGGTCCAGAAAAAAAATTGAGTCATTAATAGAATTTAACTATATATAAATTACTGCTCAACTACTGCGCTGTTACAGATATTTTTTTCTGAAATTCCTATACGGCCCTACATGAAAAATTACATACATATATTGTGTTCACATACGCACAAATTAGAACACAATATTTTTCTTGTACTGGTGGTCCAGAAAACAAATTGATTCATTAATAGAATTTCACTATAAATTAATTACTACTCAACTTTTACGCTGTTACAGATTTTTTTCTCTGAGATTCCTCTACTGTCCCTAACTTTACATGACAAAAACATCCAGTATATGTAATGACAAGTACCCTTTACGTGCTGTACAAAAATAGAAGAAAAACTCATTTGTCATTAAAAGAAAAAAAAATGTCTCTCTTGCTTAATATCGTATCTGAACAATACCTTTCTAAGTATAAGTATCACCTTGACATTTTAATACATATGATACTGTTTTACTGACTGGTTTATAAGAAACAGTGATGTAACACATTTTTTTTACTATTTTAACTCAAGATTTATTTTACTAATTGACATGTGATCACAAAATTTGTCACAAAAAACTGAATTAATTTTCATCTAACTTGAAACGTTTTGCATCATGCATGTTAAAAATATTTTTATTTGAGCATTCTAATGTATATCACAATATTTTCAAATATATTATCATTTTTTAAATAGATATAAAGATATTTTTTGTAAAAATTCCATTTTATTAAATACTGCATGCACTGTAAAAAATGTCAGATGTTTCTGAATATATAAAAATGTACTGCAATCAAAAACGAAAATATACAGTAACCTTTTCTAACTCACCTAAATTTTCGAAAACCGTTCTTTTACCTTAAAAAATCCCTGAAAACTATTTCTCTTCGATATTTAAAGAAGAATTTATAAAAAAATAATTTTTTTTAGCTGCCCGTCCTTTTCGGAAACGTTTCTAAGTAGCTTTTATAGTAGAGTAATCACTTTTTTCAATTCAAAATATCACTTTTTTGGATGCTACTAATTCATACGAAAATATTTTTATATTCAGAGAACATGTTTAATTGGCAAACATACAATATTAACAGTATTAACATCAATATGAAAATTAATATTATTTTGCTAAAATTGCATACACAAAATCAGTTATGCAGCTGAAAATGTTTACTTGAAAATTGATAGAATCCAAAAAAGTGATATTTTGATTAGAGAAAACTGATTATTGTACTGTAAAAACTACTTAGAACCGTTTCCGAAAAGGACGGGCAGCTAATAAAAATTAATTTTTATAAGTTCTTCTTTAAATTTCGAAAACAAATACTTTTCTGGGATTTTTAAAGATAAAGGAACGGTTTTCGAAACCTTAGGTGAGTTAGACACATAATAGTACATTTTCGACTTTGATTACAGTACATTTTTATATATTCAGAAACATCTGACATTTTTTACAGTGTGCAAATAAAAATTAAAGGACTTCAATACCCTTTGAACTAATTTTTAAACTCAATCATTTTAAAGTTAGTTATATAAATAACTTTTTGTTTAAATTTCGCTGACGTTTATCAGATGTATTATGAAATTTAATTAGATATCGCAATATTTTGATGCAGCATTCTCCTTAATTATAAAGTTTTTAAGTGTCCTTGGAAGAAAAATATATTCTCATTAAGAAAATGTTTCTCTCGCTTAATATCGTATCTGAACAATAAGTTTCTATGTATGAATATTACCTTGACATTTTAATACATATGATCTTGTTTTATGGACTAGCTTGTACGGTACAATGAAGTAACACATTTTTTTAAGGAAGATTTCTTTTACTAAATGACATGCAATCACATACTTTGTCACAAAAAATGCCGCCTACAAAAATGTATTGATGCAGGTGGTAGCTATTTTTGAAGAATACTAAGCAATTGTACCAATTTGCTTAATAAATCTGTCCCTTTGAACAAAGAATCCGACTATGTACTTATATTAGAAAATGTTTTTGTTTTTTTAAAGAAATATAATTGAAAGTCATTTTCCGGATTTATATGAAAATCTATGCAGTTTTTGTAACAGTTCTGTACAATATAGTTATCACATTGTAAAGAATTGAACTTTACAGATTGAATTGCCTACGTGGGAGCTTGTCATTGTGCTGTTTCTTAGAAATATTGGGCCGCACAAGTTGAAGTTTTTTCGTTGACAAGAGAGCACTTTGGTTTAGACAGCAAATATCTTTCTCAGAATTTGAATAAAGGTGCCGCCGAATGCTTTCATGTTGAAACCCGACAGGTGTTAGTTTTTCTCACGGTAGTTTGTGCGTGACATCAGCATTTTGAGGTGACCAATTATAGAAGACGTTAAGACTGACATCATGTGGAGGTGCTCTAATAGGTTCTAGAGGGCCCCTCCCTATTCAGGTTGCTTTTCAAGTGAGGACACCAGAGAAAAGAGAGTTTTGGTTGTGTGTGGTGAAAAAGCCTGGGATCAGACAGGCAGTCCAGTGAGATTCTGGAGAAAAGAATTTTCTCGTACAAGGAGGAAGGAAGGAAAATTCGTCGAGGTCCACGGTGACCTTTGTGTATATGACACGTGAATTGGTCAAGCTAAAGACCGTAAGACTACAATTGAAAACTTTCTGTGTTCCGGGAACATTCGCACAAGACTCAGAACTTCCCCCTAAAAAAATGCACGACTGAATAATTTTACTATTTAAATAAGACTTTTTGTAAATAAATATTATTTAATCTTTTAAATTGATTCAGTGGGTAAATTTCTTCTCATACGCTACCGGATTAATCTTTTAGTCCGAGGGGAATTTGCAACAACATGGAAGTTCAAGTACGTACCAAGCATTGTCTTCACATACGCACAAATTAGGATGCAATATTTTTCTTGTACTGTTGGTCCAGAAAGAAATTGTTTCATTAATAGAAATTCACTATAAATTAAGGTACTACTTGCTTATCCCGACGACCAAAAAGCTACCGCACAAACTATGAATTTAAATGAATTTTGGGAATTTTTTGTGGAATTTTTTTGCAAAGTGCCCACTTTGTCAGCTTTTAAAAAATATATATTTATCCTTTATCAAAAAACTGACCAATACGGCTCATTAACAGTTCCTAAATAACAAAAAAACTGTCAACTGAATGTATCTGAGAGCAAAATTGGATTTAAAAATGAGTCATAAAATAACCAATTTGTTATTTGAATACATCTTCAATTCTCATAATCGCTTTGGAAAATTTCGTGCAAAGTGCCCATTTTGGCAGCCTTTTTTGAAATATATTCTGCTTTTATCAAAAAACTGGCCAATCCGTCACATTATACATTTCCTAAAATAAGAGAACCTGTAAATTGGATGCGTTTTAGAACAAAAATGGATTTAAAAATGACTCAGAAAAAACGCAATTTGTTATACTCCCTCAATTTTTTCAATCACGACCACTTAGGGAAATTCTGTTCAAAGTACCTTTTATGACAGCCTTTTTTTAAATATATTCTGCCTTTACCATAAACCTGGCCAATAAGTCACATTATACAGTTCCTAAATAAAAGGATTTGCCATTTGGATGCGTTTAAAACCAAAAATGAATTAAAATAATGAATCACAATATAAGCAGTTTGGATTTGAGGTTTTTTTTCTCCAACTCCGATTTTTGTTTAATTCATTTCTGCTATAAGAACTGGTCCTATGAAAAACTTGTTAATATAAAAGTTGTAGATATTATTGAGAAGATGTAAAATAAATTTTATTAGATTTGATTGCTTAAGAATTGAGTAAGTTTCATTTTCCACCCCCTTTTTCTTTTCTTTTTTAATTTTTCTCATCGGTAAAATTTGGTCCTATCAAAAGCTTATAAATACAAAAGTTTTAGATAATACTGAGAACATTTATACAAAATTTAGTTGGATTTGATATCTTGAGAATTAACGAAGTTACGATTTTTTTCTCCCAAAAACCCTGTTTTTTTCGTCCCTTGACCCCATTTTTAATTTTATCGAAAATCTATCATACAGAAACTTTTTCCCCACTTTTTAGAAGTAATATAAACTTTAAACTGATTCGATATCTATTTTAATTAAGAAGTTATCGCGTTTTTTCTGTTTTCACAAAAACCCTCCCTATTTCCATCCCCTTGATCCGATTTTACCTGTTTATGAACTCAACCGAGATTTTATACCCCTCGATCTTATGTAGAAATTTGGAGAAGATCTGAGCATACTTATGGAAGTTATCGTGTCCAGAAGAAAGTGAAATATATATATATATATATATATATATATATATAAATATATATATATATATATATATAGAGAGAGAGAGAGAGAGAGAGATAAACTTTTTTACTGATGGTAGTTTTAGGGTCTAGGAGTCATGATCAGTGTTGATCTGCAAAAATTTTTCAGAAATTCCAACATGGGAGAGAATGCAATAGGTAGTATTTCATACGAAATCTACCAAAAAATGATTGGATTGGGAGAGAATGCAATAGGTAGTATTTCCTACGAAATCTACCAAAAAATGATTGGATTACAGCACTTTGAATTTTTCTTATGGTTGACATTTTGAAACGGTCTGATTTTTGTCATGTGATAACTAACGTATTTATGAACCGATTTGAATGAAACTTGGTATGTACATAGTACATACAAGTATCTCGACCGAGTTCGTTGGCCAGCATCATCAACCATCTTGCTCCAAAATAGCGGCCATTTAAATGTTAAAAAAATTTAAAATTTAAAATTTAATGTGAAAAAATTAAAAGTTGAAAAATATTTTTATTTTACGTTTTAGATCCTAAAACACCGATTCTAGAATACTTTTTACTTCGTCTATATCTTAAAAAATGATTGAGATATAGCACCTTGAATTTTTCTTATGGATGACATTTTGAAACGATCTGATTTTTGTCACATGATAACACTCGTATTAGGTAGCTTTCATTACAAAAAGTAAAAAGCTACCTATTGCAGCCGTCCTGAGGAAAGCACTTCCAGAAAATTTTAATATATTTTCACCGATCATGACCCCCAGACCCCGACACCACCCTCCGTTCAAATGTTGACATATATATATATATATATATCTGATTTTTGTTATGCTGTAACTAACGTATTTATGAACCGATTTGAATGAAACTTGGTATGTACATAGTACATACAAATGTTTCGACCGAGTTCGTTATCCAGCATCATACGCCATCTTGTTTCAAAATAGCGGCCATTTAAAGATTAAAAAAAATTAAAATTTAAAATTAAATGTGAAAAAATTAAAAGTTGAAAAATATTGTTCTTTTACGTATTAGAACTTAAAATACCGATTCCAGAACACTTTTTATTATGTCTATATCTTAAAAAATGATTGAGTTATAGCGCTTTGAATTTTTCTTATGGCTGACATTTTGAAACGATCTGATTCTTATAACGTGATAACACGCGCATTTATGAATCGATTTGGATGTAACTTCGTGTGTACATAGTAAGTAATGAGGCCTAGATCGAGTTCGTTAGTCATTTCCATCCGCCGTTTTGTTTCAAAATGGCGGCCTTCTAAATTTTTTTAAAAAATTTAAAATTTAAGATTAAGTGCAAAAATCTAAAAAATTGAAAAAGATTTTTCCTTTATGCATTTGACCTTGATACAAAGATTCCAGAGTATTTTTTGTTTTGTTTGCATCTTAAAAATGGCTGAGTTATACCACTTTTTATTTCTATTGCTGCTCACATTTTGAAATGATCTGATTGTTGTCATGTGATAACACACGTATTTATAAACCGATTTGGATGAAACTTGGTGTGTACATAGTACATACCGATGTCTGGGCCGAGTTCGTTGGCCAGATCCATCCGTAATTTTGTTTCAAATGGCAGAATAGTATTTTTTTTTAATTTTAAATTTTAAAATTAGGTGCAAAAAAGTTAGAAATTAAAAAAGATTTTTCTTTAATGTGTTTGACCTTGATACAAAGATTCCATAGCATTTTTGTTTCAGCTATATCTTCAAAAATGGCTGAGTTATAGCACTTTCAATTTCCAGTGTGGTTGACATTTTGAAACGGTCTGAAATTTGTCACGCGATAATACGCATATTTATAAACTGATTTGGATATAACTCTGTGTGTACATAGTACAGATCAAAGTCTTGACCGAGTTCACTAGCCAACATCCTCCGCCATCTTGTTTCAGAATGCCGGCCGTTTAAGTTTCTCAAAAATCTTTCAAATGTATAATGATGTACAAACAAAAATTTAGAAATTGAAAAAAGATTATTTTTAAAGTATTTATCTTAATAATGAATTCCGGAGTATTATTTGCATTGTTTTTATCTTAAAAAAGCGCCTGAGATACAGCAGTTTGAATTTCTAATGTGTTTGACATTTTTAAAAATCAAATTGCCCGCCTCGTATATATTAATCGATTTCGATATGAGTGTGCATGTGACATGAATTAAGATTTCGACCAAGTTCATTGGTTTGTTTTATTCACCATGTTGCTTTAAAATGGCATACACTTCATGATATCCTGGAATTTGGCGAATCTCTAAATTGATAAAAATAAAACCAGGTTGAATAAAATATGACTAATTTCTAAAAATTCCTATTAATATTCAGTATTAACAAATATTAGCAGGCAATCTTATAAAATCAGGCTCTACTAATTTGAGCTTCGTATGTTTGAATAATAACTTAAGTTAAAATGAAAAAAGGAAGAAATAAGTATATGAAAGCTAGCTCTTCCTCCCGGCATTGCCGGAAGGACTTTTCAAAATGGTGGCCGTTTAATTTTTTTAAAAAAATTTAAAAATTGAAATTAAATGCAAAAAATTAAAAAAGTGAAAAATATTTTTCCTTTACGTATTAGAACTTTAAACAAAGATTTCAGAACACTTTTTATTTTGTCTATATCTTAAAAAATGACGGAGTTATAGAACTTTGAATTTCTAGTGCGGCTGACATTTTGAAACGATCTGATTTTTGTCACACGATAATACGCGCATTTATGAACCGATTTGGATTTAACTTGTTGTGTACATAGTACGTGCTAAGGTCTGGACCGAGTTCGTTAGTCAGTTCCATCCGCCATCTTGTTTCAAAATGGTGGCCATTTAAATTTTTTTTTTATTTAAAATTTAAAATAAGGTACAAAAAAGTGAGAAAATGAAAAAGGGTTTTCTTTCATGCTATTGATCTTGGTACAAAGATTCCATACATTTTTAGTTTTGTCTGTATCTTTAAAAATGGCTGTTTTATCGCATTTTTAATTTCTAGTGTTGCTCACATTTTCAAATGATCTGATTTTTGTCACGTGATAACATGCGTATTTATAAACCTATTTGGATATAACTTGTTATGTACATTTGAAAACATACCGATGCCTAGACTGAGTTCGCTGGCCAGTTCCATTCTCAATCTTATATCAAAATGGCGGAATATTAAATTTTTCTAAAAAATTTAAATTTTAAAATTAGTTACAAAAATGTAAGAAACAGATTTTTCTTTTGTGTGTTTTACCGTGATACAAAGAATACAGAGCATTTTTTGTTTCATTTATATCTAGAAAAATTGCTGAGTTATAGCACTTCGGTCTGAAATTTGTCATGTGATAATACGCATATTTATAAACTGATTAGGATGTACCTGCGGGTGTATTTAGTACATACCAATGCTTTGACCGAGTTTATTGGACAACTTCATTAGCCATCTTGTTTAAAAATGGCGGTTATTTAAGTCTGTCAAAAATCTTTTAAATGTATAATGATGTGAAAACAAAAAATTAGAAATTAAAAAGAGGTTCTTTCTGAAGTGTTTGATCTTAATACATGAAATCAGGAATATTTTTTCTTTCGTCTTTCATTAAAAAACACCTGATATATAGCAGTTTGAATTTCTAATGCGGGTGACATTTTTTTTAAACCAATTTGCCCGCGACAGCACTCGTAGATATTAATCGATTTCGATGTGAGTGTGCATGTGCACATGAACTAAGATTTCGACCAAGCTCAATGGTTTGTTTTAACCATCATGTTGTTTTAAAATGAAATACGCTTCATGATATCATGGAATTTGGCGACCTTATAAATCGCTTAAAATAAAACCAGCTTGATGACTAGTATTAAATCTTATACAACTTTCACTAATTTCAGCTTCGTATATTTGAATAATATAACTTAATTTTAAAGAAATAAATAATGTATATGAAAGCTGCTTCTTCCTCCGGGAACTGCCGGAAGGACTTTTATTAAATACTACATGTAAATTAAAATTAAGGGACTTCAATAAAATTTGAACTTATTTCTTAACTCAATCATTTTAAACATAGTTATATAAATAACTTTTTATTTAAATTTCGCTGACGTTTATCAGATGTATTATGAAATTTAATTAGATATCGCAATATTTTGAAGCAACATTCTTCTTAATTATAATATTTTTAAATATCCTTAGAGGAAAAATACATAATAGAGAAAATATACTTCTCATTAAAAAAAAATGTTTATCTCGCTTAATATCGTATCAGAACAATATATTTCTATGTATAAGTATTACCTTGACATTTTAATAGATATGATCTTTTTTACGGACTAACTCATACGGTTCAGTGAAGTAACACATTTTTTTAAGAAAGTTTCTTTTTACTAAATGACATGCAAGCACAAACTTTGTCACAAAAAATGCAATGCATTTTCATTTAACATAAAACGTTTTACATGATACATTGTAAAAATATTTTTATTTATACATTTTAGTGTATATCACAACGTTTTTTCAAATAGATTGTCATTTTTAATCAGATATAGAAATATTTTTTCTACAAGTTCCGTTTTATTAAGTGCCACATGTAAATTAAGACTTAAAGGACTCAGTACCTTTTGAACTTTTCTTTTAATATAAGACTCTATACTCGTCACTCAATAAGATTCGGATGTTAATGTTAAGTCTATGGGGACGTTATTTTCAAATATCTTGCTCAAATTTTAATATTTTTACATGATTTTTTCCATAAAATATCTGAGCTAACTAGCTGAGGCTAATTTTTATTTTTTTTCAATTTTGGGTTCAGATTTTTTTTTTTTTTTTTTTTTTTTTTTTTTTAATGCTTTAATTTCCGGAAGTTGTTTGAACCGGTTCTGAAATTGAAACTATTCTAATATTTAAAAAATATATATGTAACCAAAATCTTTATAACTAAATAATAACTAAATTGTAGGGTAATGTAATGTAAATCTTTTTTATATTGAAGTTCTTTTTATTAACTCTTCATTTTACCGTGTGCCACATCTAGCACACACCTAATAACACTGTAATCCTCATTAAGTGCCATGACATTTGCCAATAGGATATCTGTAACTGATCGAAAACACTGCAAAGACACTAATTTTGCCCATAACATTTATTTTATCCATATTAGATATCTCCATTTGACAATAAAAAAAATCAATTAATAAGACAAAAATTACTTTTTATATTTTAGTGTTTTTACTAAACACTTAAAAATATATCAATATAAAGAATGTTGTAGAGTGTTAAGCAGATGAAATTAATTAATTTAAGCCCATTTAATTTCAAAATATACCAATACAATATTTAAAATTTTCAATTGTGAGTATAGGGTACACGCCTTAAAATATAGAATGTCAGCTGAAAATTTGAATTTTTTAATTTCTTTTTTCTTTTTTACCATTTTTCCCATTATTAAACCAACATATAGATTTGAAATAATTAAAAAAATAGAAAAAATAGTGCTGGGAAAAGTTAAATGAGATACAAGTATTAACTTTACAACTTAAAGCGTTGCATTTTAATTTAATAATATTTATTTAATTATACATCGCAAGATGGTGATTAAACGTTCTCTTTAATTATAAAAAATAAAGATGTCAATGAACGAAATATAAGTAACCTAATGAAAAAAAAAAATGTCTTTCTATTTTGACATCGTATCTCAAATATACGTTTCTATCTATAAGTATTACCTTGACATTTTAATACATAATTATGCTCTTTTACACACCGGTTTATAAAACATAATGAAGTAAGATTTTTTACAGTGATATCATTTTTATTAACTGTCAAGCAAGCACAAACTATGTCCTGAAATACAAAGAAAAAGAAATGAGTTTCATTTAAGATTAGAAAAAGTACGCGTATAATTTCTTTCTAGCCATGTTTTTACCTTCGACATTTTAATGTATGACATTATAGTCTTGTAATATGTTGCAGTGTATTAGGATATATAGAAATAATTTTTGAGAAATTTTCTTTTATTGAATGTCACATGAAAGATTAAATTAAAGTAAAAATTATTAATATGAAGATTTTTTTTTTAATTTTGCTGACCTTTTCATTTAGATCATGCCGACCGTCGATACCTTATAACGATTAATCAGACGTTGAAAGACTTTTATATAAAATTCTATTTATTTAAAAAGATCAAAGCTCTGATTGAAGCAAATAAATAGATTAATTAATAAATTATTAAATAGAGCGTTTCAAAATTTGGCTGGGGAATTTAGTGGAATGACAATAGGCATCAAAAGAATGAAAAATTGCCACGCAAAGTTTACAAAGTCTGCCATGCAAAGTTTAAAATTTAAAAATTTTTGCACTAGTTAAATTTTCCTTTTTTCAAATGTCACGTGAAAGCTTAAAACTAAATGCATCCATACGACTTTCTGGAATGTTTAAGGAGATTTTGAATGCCATCACGGATTTTAAATATATGAAACTGCATTTCTAAAAAGCGGTACCCAACTGTATATTTTTCTTTCAAATATTTTATTTAATAATAAATCGTTAAACTTTGCAACAATTACAAAACTACACAAACATTACAAAAATACTCAAACTCAAACAGTATAGAAAATCAATCTTTCATCGTACTCTAAAAATGTATAAAACATGCTCCCCTTTTTGTTTACTAAATAAATAAAATCCCTTTTATTATTATAAAATTTCCCTGATAAACTTCCCTTATAAAATTTCGAGAACAAATATTCAAATTGATGCAGATTCAAGTGAAGTAGATTGCACTCAAATTCAAACTTAGTAGCGAATATATATTTCTACATCTAATGCATACTCAGTCATTTGCACTTAACAAAAGTATCCATTAGCTTAATGTTGCTTAACAAAATAGGATTTTTTACAAAAGAAGTTTATAAATAAACTATCTCTTGTTTCCATCTGTTTGCTCTCCTAGATCAAATCAGATTGAATATAGGAATAAAAAAGAAATTTAATGAATTTAGTTCAATTTAATCATGTAAGAAAAAAATACTTGCGCTTTGTAATTCTCTAATCTTAAGATCACTTATGAAGTGGCTAACTCTCAAATGCATTGTTTTTAAAATAAAATTGAATGTCATTAGTACATGTACATTATTAGAAGTAATAATGTATATGTATATGCTTTTTAAAATGAGAAAAATAGAAGTATGTCTGGCAATATTTATAACAATGTATACGTATTGCTTTATTGAAATATGGGCTCTTTGACACGGACTACCTCCTTTCCTACACGCTTATTGGCATACCTACGCATTATAAAGTAAGTTTAGTTTTAAAAAAAGATTTTTACAGACCCTGCTCTTTCGCCTATATATATATATATATATATATACATATACTGACAGTAGGACGAAGTGAAGGGTGTTAAGCTAGCAATTTTAATAAATATATTTTTAATATTAATATTTTTATTTTATGCCTATTTTTTATAGTTGAGATGGACTTCTCTTTTCTTCTTGAAGTATAGCACCGCTTTTTACGCCCCAACCGTCAGCCAACCGTATTATAAAATATTAGATGCATGCTATAGGCGAAAGTCTGACGTCAGACTTTGTTTTTAAATTAAATCGTTTTAAAATTAAAATACTTAGAATGCCAAAAATCAAAACAATATTGTATAACGAGAACAAGTATAATTTAACATAACACAAACATAAACATAAAAAACAAAGAACATTCTAAAGAGAATATTTACATAAAAATTGTTAATCATGTCAGCTAAATGTTACTTCAGTTTTTAAACATTCGATAATTTCTTTGTGCCCAACATATTATTATCCACTTTTAAGGATTATAACATGGTTTTATTAATTTAGACATCAGTAACAAAATATTTTTGATTCTGTTATAATATCACATATTTCATCACAGTTTCTTTCGACCAAATATTGAACTTACTAATAATGTAGCAGCAAAGATGGAATAAACAGATCTTTAATTCATCCCAGTAACTTTAGAGTCAATATTGAAGTTACAGCAACATGTATAGCAATATATGTATGTTCATTTTTCTATTTCTCAAATGTCACATAAAAGCTTAAAACTAGCTGCATCTATGCAACTTTCTGGAATGTTTAAAAAGTTTTTGAATGCCATCGGGGATTTTATATATCTGGAATAGTGATTCTCTAAAGGGATATACAACTATATATACATTTTTTAAAGTATTTTATTTAACAATAAATCGCTTCTAAATATACATCGGAATAAAATATCTCATTGAAAGATTAGTTTTTTTTAACATCTTAATATGAATTTTTGTAAAGTTACAAATATGTCACAGATCGAAAAACAAATCTACGCAATTTCAGTATGTTCCTAAATATAAACTGTATTAAGCAAAACTATAATAAACTACTAGGTCAAATCAGATTGAAGATAAGAATGAAAATTTTATTTAATAAATTTATTTAAATTATTAAAAAAAACCAATTTGCGCTTTGTAAATTTGTCATTTTAAGATTCCTTATGAAGTAATCAACTCACAAATGCATTTTTTTTACTACATTCAAAATTAAAATACATTGAATGCCAAACATCACACCAATTGTGTGTGTACAATTTATTTACAACACATAACACGAACATAAGCATAAAACACAAGCAAAGAACATTATAAAGAGAATACTTACATAAAAATTGTTAAACAAATGTTGCTTTCGTTTTCAAACATTCGATAACTTCTTTGTGCCTAACATATTATTTTCCATTATTAATTAATTGTAACATGGTATTATTATTTTAGACATCAGTAAAAAAAAATATTTTTGATTCTATTACAGTAATAAATATTTTTTCACATTTTCTTTCTACCAAGTATTGAACTTACTAATAATGCAGCAGCAAACATACAATAAACATATCTTTAATTTATCTCAGTAACTTTAGAGTCAATATTGAACTTACAAGAATATTTATAACAATCTGTATGTTCAAGTTTCCATTTTTCAAATGTCACATAAAAGCTTAAAACTAGTTGAATCTATTCAACTTTCTGGAATGTTTTTGAACATTTTGAATGTCATCGGGGATTTTAAATATCTGAAACTGCTATTCCCCAAAGCGATACGCAATGTATATCCTTCTTTTAAATATTTTATTTAACAATAAACTGTTTCTAAAACTATATCGGAACAAATTCTCTTTCAAAGGTCACTTGTTTTTTTCTACTTATATGGATTTTTCTAAAGTTAAAACATTCGCAGATCAAAAAAAATCTACGTAATTTAAGTATGTTTTCAAATATAAACTGTAATTAGCAAAACTATATCTTTTGGTTTTCAATTGGAATGCATCTTTTGCAAATAGCATGCAAAAACAATTTGAACATAATATATTAAGCTTGCTGTGAAAGTAATATATGAATTACTGTATTAGTCAGATCATTACAGTAAATTAGAAATATTCTTTCCAACGACATATGATAATACATCATTAATAAATAAGAGTATTTACAACTCAAGTGGCTAGATGGGTATATGTGGATCTTCGAACCTATACAGGGTGCGTTTGCTTGGAGGGATTCGGGCAATTTCAGGTATTTTAGAAATTTATCAAAGTTCTAGTCGTTTTATCTGAAGACAGAATTTCTTTTCAATAAATAAGACAAATATTACTTTATAAAAAATCTGGTAAAAGTCCTATTTTATAAAGAGAATATATATACAAATACATACAAATTGTTAACCAAATCAACCAAATGATGCTTTCGTTTTCAAATATTCAATAATTTGTTTGTGCCCAACATATTATTATTCACCATTAATCATTGTAACATGATTTTATTAATTTAGAAATCTGTAACAAAATATTTTTTATTCTATTACATTAACCCATATTTTTTCACAGTTTCCCTCTACGAAGTATGGAACTTACTAATGATGTAGCAGCAAATATATGGTAAACTGATCTTAAATTAATCTCGGTAACTTTGAAGTGAATATTGAACTTACAGCAATATTTATAGCAATATATATGTTCAAGTTTTCATTTTTCAAATGTCACGTAAAAGCATAAAAATAGCTGTATCTATGCAATTTTCTGGAATGTTTAAGAACATTTTGAATGCCGCCGGGGATTTTAAATATCTGAAACTGCAATTCTTCTAAGGGATATACAGCTATATATATTTATTTTTAAAAATTTTATTTAACAATAATTCGATTCTAAATATATCTCGAACAAAATCTCTCTTTCAAAGATTAGGAGTTTTTTACTATTTATATGGATTTTTCTAAAGTTAAAACATGTCACAGATCGAAAAAAAAATTTACGAAATTTCAGTACGTTTCTAAATATAAATTGTCTTTATCAAACCTATAATAATTTTTGGCATTCATTCGTAATCAGAAAATTTTGAGTAATTTTATGAGCTTTACACACTGTAAAAAAAAATCTGCAATGGTAAACTTTTTCTGGGAAACTGGGATTCCAAGAACTTTTCCTGTAACGGTAACAGCAAAAATTCAAGTTTCAGAATCAGTTACATGGATTTTTCTTGTTATCGTTACATGAAAAGTTCTTGGAATCCCAGTTTCCTAGAAAATGTTTAGTACCTTCACAGGTTTTTTTTTTTTTTTTACAGTGCAGATAACATGGTCCCATTGTTTTCGACGCACAGATTGCTTTTTTAGAGTAAGCCATTTTGTCATCTTTTACTATAGCTTGTTTAAAACAAGCTTTACTTTTCTCTATGGTTCCATCAGTTTTTAATATCCATAATTCTATACATTAAGTTATGAAAATCTGCACACTGTAAAAAAAAAAACGAAATTAAAAAAAAATTCAAGAAGAATTATATTTCAAAAAATTTTTATGCATTGGCAAGAATAAGAATTCATGTAACAGATACAGATTTCAACTTTGAATCAAAAATTTTTTAAGGCTACTACACTGTAAAAAAAAATCTGTAAAGTTACTAAACTTTTTCTAGGAAATTGGGATTCCAAGAACTTTTCTTGTAACGGTAACAGGAAAAGTTCATGTAACCGATTCTGAAACTTGAATTTTTGCTGTTACCGTTACAGGAAAAGTTCTTGGAATCCCAGTTTCCTAGAAAAAGTTTATTAACTTTACAGATTTTTTTTTACAGTGTAAGACATTTCTTGGAAAATCGGATTTCCAGAACTTTTCAAGTAACGGTAACGAAGATTACAGATAAAATTTTAGTAAATTCTTTTATAAAGTTACAGATGTTTATAGTTTTGCTTACACGATTAATATATTGATATCTTTTTGATATCTTTTTCTTGTAGAGTGTACGTATAAAATTTTGGTAAGCGTAACATATTTCCGTAAATTTAGATTACTAAGGTTACATATTTTTTTACAGTGTATGTTTATTAAAATTTTATCTACGCACTGAACAAAAATTTTTAAATATAAAAAATCTAGTGTTTACAAAGCTAATAATCTGTAAATTTACAAAAAAAAAAAAAAAAAAAAAAAAAAAAAAATCTTCTAAAATTGCATTAAATTTATAAAAATTCTACCTGTATATTGTTTGTGTTTTAGTATTTTAAAAATGGTTATTATTTCGATAAACTCAAACAACTAACAATTTCGACAAACTGTGCCCACTAACGGGAATTTGTAATTTTAGATCCGTGTACTGTAAAAAAAAAATCTAAAAACCTACGTATGTAAAGTTATGGAAATCTGTAACGCTTAGTAAATTTTATCTGTATACTGTGCAAGAAAAAAAAAGATATAAATATAACAAAACTAGTTTTTGTAAAAGCTACACAAATCTGTAACTTTACAAAAAAGAAAAAAATCCTCTAAAATTGCATTAATCTTACAAAAATTATACCTGTATATTATATGTTTTTTGGTACTTTAAAAAAGCCGGTGTGTTTGATGTTTTTGACAAACTTAAACGTCCAGTGTCCGCTAAAGACAATTTATAATTTTAGATCCATACACCATGAAAAAATATCTATACTTCTACAGAGGTAAAATTGATTGTTTGTATGTTTGTAGGCCAATTATCTCTTCGGAAAGATATAGGCCCTAAGGGATATGGTGCCCTCCGTGGGGGTCTTTCTAAGGGAACCTAACCCGTATTTACGCAAGGTTCGAAGAAAACCACGGAAAACTCCGAACTGATAGGCCGAAGGTCGCGATTGGGTTCGAACCCAGCACCTACCTTCTACCATTTGAGGTCAGAACCTCTCGGACACTGGTGGGGCACAGATGTAAAATTGAAGGCATCTGTATGCTTACAAAATTTTATCTGTACACTGTACAAAAAAATTTAAATATAGCAAAACGTGTTTTAATAAAGCTACAGAAATCGGTGCCTTTCCTTATCTTTCCCTCTTTAAATCCTAGTAATTCTTGTTTACCTTATATATACAGTAGAACCCCGCTAATTCGGACACAGTTAATCTGGATCGGTTTCAAGTTTGTGAAGCGATTGGCTAATTTCCATAACAACAACTTGTTTCATCGTCGTATTCTGATTTAAAAAAACTTTTTCTGAAATTTTTTCGGAAGAATTAAGCTAAGTAAACTTTTTACTATCTGTAAATACTCAATAAGTTTAACATAAAGGTAATTTTCTATAAATATGTTTTATTTTATTTCATTTTTATCTAATTCTCCGAATAATTCGGATTGGATCCGGTCCCAATTAATCCGAATTATCGGGGATTTACTGTACTTTATTTTACAGTGCAAATGTGTAATTGTTATATGTATTTTTGTTGTTGCCGTTACATAAAAAAAGTTCTAGAAATTCCAGTTTCCTAGAAAACTTTTAGTAAGTTTCTATTTTTTATTTTTAGAGGTAAAATAATTGTAATTTTTTTAGAGTAAGTAAGTTTATATTTTTAGAGGACCTAAATACTGGTCCTCTAAAAAACCATCTTTACATTTTTTTTTCTTTTTTCAGTCATTTACGATGTTATTTTGTTAGGGAAAAACTGCGGAATAAATAGTTGTAGCATTATTTTAGCTTTGGTAGGGAAGATATTATAGAGTTTACAGTCTTAGAAACATATTTATTCAACTTTTAGATTCGTAAAAGTCAGATTCATACATACAGATATGTAGGCATTTTGTAAAAACATGTCTTTTGAATTCTCTGACCAATAAAACGTGCAAATCCGTCAAAAACCGCAGTTTGAAAAAAATTCGTGAAACCAATAATTTCTTCTGGTAAAAATAGTACAAAGTAAAAAAATGCTGAAACACCTGTTTTAACAATGTCTGGTTACATTCATTGTTAACATACTTTTCTATAAAACTTCATTGCATCGCAAAAATGTTTAGCCTTACAATTCAAAACAGTTAACTATTCAATCTTATGGTTTATCAAATGTCATATAAAGTTAAAAATTTAGCTGAATATGGATAAATATTTAAAAATAACTCAAGTTAGGAGATTTAAAACTGAAGTGGTTATTCTCACAAGAATAAACACAAGAATATTTCTTTTTCTTTTTAAAAAATTATCTCTGTTCAGTATGTATTCGTATATCATAATAAAACGCCACTATAGCATGGGTTTAATTTCTAGATTGGGAGAAATTCATTTATAGATAGAGATACAATTGTGAGAGAGAATACAAATATATGTCATTTCAACTTAGTATTCCTAAGAAATATTTATCGGAAAATTATTTTTATGAAAAAGCCCGATTCTTGTTCAAAATTATTATTAAAGAGGTCCGAGATTATTATTATTATTATTATTATTATTATTATTATTCTAGTGTTATTATTATTTTCTACTTATATTATTATGGAAATTCTTTTTATTACAAGGCCCGGCTCTTATTTAACGTAGTAAAACACATAAGGCTATTTCCATGCAAACTTGTCATGTCTGTCACACAGCTAAAAATCGCTACGCTTGTTGGCCACCATTATTTTCGAAAAGTTTGCTCCGCCTTTTTTAATTAATGAGATTATCTCTGATAAAATAAGTCACATTTTTCCGTTCTAAAAAACTGGTAGCCAAAAATCAAGATATGTGAAAGACATGAACAGGATGTGAAAGACAAATTCGCTCGCAAATAGCCATCAGTGTTAAAGAATATTTGCTATAATTTATTGGAAAATACTTTTTTGATCTTTATTTATAATTACATTGGCGTGAAAAAAAAACTAGTTGGATGTGTCAATCCCGAAACTTTCTTCTATCTCATAAGTACATTTTAATATAAAAAAAAAAAAAAGAAAAACGTGGTGACCCCAGAGTTACCTACTATCGAATTTCCTCGAACATTTGACCTAGCCTAATGAGATTCTGGTATCCGAAAAGCCTAAAACGCAAAATTTAATTAATATTCTGAGAAAATGAGCTTAGTAGTGCCGCATGTTGGGTAATTTGTACTAAAACCTAATAAGCATCTATTGATGTCAAGACCTAACAGAATCTGAAATTTGATGGAATTTCGTCCATTAGTTCTTGAGATATAGTTATAACAAAAATTTTGCAAAACGTAGCACAGCAACACCATATCTTGGACAATTTATGCCAAAACGTAAAAAAGCGTTCAATTATGTTATGGTGTAAAAGAATCTGAAGTTTGATGAAATTCTGTGCATTAGTTCTTGAGCTATAGCTAGTTAAAAAAAAAAACATGTAAAATTTAGCACAGCAGCACCATCAGTTGAAGGATTTATAACAAAACGTAATCATCGTGTAATTATGTTATATGTCATTTTGTAACAAAATATGAAGTTTGATGAAACTCTTTGCGTTGGTTGTTGAGATATAGCTATTGGAAAAATCCTTCAAAATGCAGCATAGCTACACCACCTGTTGCAAGGTTAATACCAAAATGTAATCAGCGTCTAATTATGTTATACATTGTAGTGTAAAAGAAACTAAAATTTCATGAAGTTCTCTGCATTAGTTCTTGAGATATAGCTATCGCAAAAATCGTGCAAAATGTAGCATAGCAGCGCCACCTATAGGGAAGTTCACACCGAAACCTTATCAGCAGCTATGCATCTCAAGGTATCGCGGAATCTGAAGTTTGGTGAAAATCAGTGCACTAATTATTGAGATATAGCTATCATGAAAATCATGAAAAACGTGGCATAGCAGCGCCACCTTCTGGCTAATTTACACCAAAACTTAATCAGCGTCTATGTATATCAAGGGGTCACAGAATCTGAAGTTTGGTGAAATTCTGTGCGTTAGTTCTTGAGATATAGCAATCTTGTAAATCATGAAAAACGTAGTATAGCAGCGCCACCTGCTGGCCAATTTTCACCAAAAACCAATGGGCACTAATTCATATCACGGTCTAACTGAATATAAAATTTTATTAAATTTCCAGCATTAGTTCTTGAGATAGAGCGCCCACAAATTTTTTGTCATATACAGACAGACAGACTCACAGACAGACACACAGACTCACAGACAGACATTTTCTAAAAATAGTCAAAACGTGTTCAGGACCTTCTAAAACGTATAAATCCGTCGAAAACCGAAGTCGAAAATTTTCATGAATCCAATACTTTCTTCTTGTAAAGATAGAAGAAAGTAAAAATACAGATACACCAACATAAACAAGTTGTAAATTGTACAACAAATGTGGTAAATGAGAAGCGTTCGTGTTACAACAGGGTTTGTACGGGTCCTGAAATATTGTTATACAATTTAACACAATATTTTTACTTATATTTAGTATTTTTATACAGGGTTCCTTCGGGTATCGTTCTTCTTTCTTTTTTTTTCAGGTCAAACATTAGTATTTTTTTAATTAAAAAAAAGTGTAATTTTTATAAAATGAATAAATTTAATAAAAAAATAAATAAATAAAATTTAGTAAAAAAATTACATTTTAACAAATTACAACGACTATTTTGAAAATGATATTTTGAAAGGCTAAAATTTTAAAGACTTATAAATTCTATAATTGAAACTAAAAATAATAATAAACATCAATTTTAGGATGATTATAAGGAGCCATAATTTACGTACGCCATGCATTCAACATTAGTATTTCCAGACCAATGATAAAAATACAGTAGTTTATAGCTATGCAACTTTAGCTGTTTCAAATGCGCATCTTTATTTGATGGAGTTAATCAGACTGACTTCTGAATGCCTCACATTACGTACGACATGGATTAAACATTAATATTCATAAACCCATCATTAACAAATTTTAAATGAAATTTCAGTTTTAAAACTTTCGGAACTGCAAATTTTTAAACTTCTAAATATCGCACATTTTACATTTTTACAACGTTGCGTAGAGAAAAAAATGGATTTTTAAGTGAAATTTCTTTAAAATATTTATCACAATTTATTTTCAAATTATTATTATTTTATAAAGTTTTTATTACTTTTTTGCCATAGTGGCAACAGAAGTATTCCATTTTTGGATATTTAACATGGACCAATCCAAAAACGAATAAAATAAAATAAGTAGCGGAATTCAACCAATAATAAAAAGATCCCGATATATATAGCAGATTTCCCAACTGCCTACCAAGAACAACAACTGTTTTCGAAATAGTTAATAAAATTTAATAAAATGTAGTAAAATTTCAGACTTGTATATATTGGTGTGCTTTTATTTTTTCAAGTCATTGTAATTATAAATAAAAATCACAAAGCAATATTATTTCAAATAATTACGGCAAAACTTTCTTCATTGCTAATGCGTTTTATTATGTTGAAAACGAAACAACATGTATTATATTTTAGCTTGTACCGGGTGTCCCAAAAATGACTGATGGATTTTAAAATTCAATAACTTGCAAATGGTCACAGCTATTTAAAAAAATTTTGCAGGAGGGTTATGTACAATGTCAGGAGTTTTTTTACCGTAATTTTTTATTTTAGTTCGCATCTCAAACAATAGGTGGCGCTGACGGCGATTGAAGGCCAGGTGATCAGTGCTGAGTGAAGCGTCGACCAGGCCTTCAATCGCCATCAGCGTCACTTATTGTTTGAGATGCAAACTAAAATAAGGAATTATGGTTAAAAAAAAACTCCTGACACTATACATAACTCTCCTGCAAAAATTTTTTTAATAGCTGTCACCATTTGCAAGTTATTGAATTTTAAAATCCATCAGTCATTTTTGGGACACCCAGTATATATTATATGGTGCTTTAGCTTCTGTAGGGACGACATTATAAAATTTACAGTCGTAGAAACATATTTATGAAATTCAAAGATTGGGAAATCCCCAAAAAGTTTAAAAGTGTGTATAAAATTAAAACTGGCTGTATATAATTTTTAATTCTTAAGAATAGTTCAGAGAGAATTTAAAATGATATTTTTTTTTTAAAAAAGAACGATAAAAAAAAATAAATAAATAAAAAGCAAAAAAAACAAAAAAAAAAAACAAGTTGGAAATTGCACGTAAAGCGTAGCAAATGAAGTGCGTTCGTTGATAACGAAGTTTTAAAGTATTCAGATCTTGCTGATATAGTAGAGCGTACTTTGGATACAGTATAGTGGTCGAAATCTTTGTGTTACTGTAAATTTGCAGGGAGTAATTTTTATTATACTTCATTAACGTATATCTTATTCATAAAATGTGAAGTAGTTTAATATAATTAAATCACCCCCCAAACAATGTTTCCCCGTATAACATTATTTAGTGGAAACATTTGTGTGGCCCTGTAATTTAATAATAAATATTCTTTGCATCACAGATTGTACAAAATGTATTTTTAGTACATATTTCATAGATTCGTGTCAATTCTGTTATATTCAAATGAGTGTAACACCATTAAAATGCATTTGAAACTTTTTCCCCCATTGGCCGTAATGTAACGGAATACTTTTAATTCTCCCTGTAATTGATCAATGCATCCGATTTTCATCACATTTGAAATGACTCGACAAAATTATGTAATAAATATACGTTTTAAATTTCAAACGATTAAAATGCATTTGAAACTTTTTTCCCCATCGACCGTAATGTAACGGAATCCTTTTGATTGTCCCTGTAATTGATCTATCCATCCGATTTTCATAAAATTTGAAATGACTCGAGAAAATTATGTAATAATTATGTATATAAAATTTCAAACGATTCGGTTGGGTAGTTTTTGCGTTGTTATATGCGGACGGACAGACAGACGGACAGACAGACAGACAGACAGACGGACGGACTGAGCGACAACAATAGGTGCTACGTATTTACATAATTACGAACGCACCTAAAAATGCTAAAAGGGCTGTTTCACAATATCTGGTTATATTCATTGTTATTAATGTAATTTACCTTGACATCTCGATGTATCGCGCAATGTTTAGCCATACAATTTAAAACAGTGAGTTATTTATTCTTTTGACTTAGTAAATGTCACATAAAATTGAAAAATTTAGCAGAATACGTATAAATATTTTAGAATAACTCAAGTTAGGAGATTTAAAAACTGAAGTGGGTAATCTCACAAGGGAAAAATACAAGAATGTTTATTTTTCTTTCTATAAAAATAGTTCGGTTCAGTATGTAATCGTGTATCAGAATAAAAAGCCGCTGTAGCATGTGTTTTATTTCGGTACTGGGAATAATACATTTATAGATAGAGGCACAATTGTGACATAGATAAAAATATGTCACTTCAATTTAGTATTCTTAAGAAATATTTATCGGTTTGGTTTGGTTTAGTTTATTTTTGTCGTCCGATTATCTACACTAATGGGATATAGGACCAGGGGGGAGTGCCCTTCGTGGGGGTCTTTCTAAGGGAACCTTACCCGTATTTACGCAAGAAATACTTATCGGAAAATTCTTTTTATGAAAATGCCCGAATCTTGTTCAACATTATTATTAAGAAAATGTTGAATTAATTAATTGGAAAATATTTTTTTTCTGATCAATATTTATAATTACAATGGCTTTACAAAATAAAAACAAACAAGTCTAAACATATCGAAACTTGTGCGTCAAACGTAGCACATGGGGTGTGTTTGTACTATATAACGGGTTTTATATTAACTAATATCTGTATAGATACAATCGTGACAGAGATAAAAATTTGTCATTTCAATTTAAGAAATATTTGTCTGAAATTTCATTTTATTATAATGTTTGATTCTTGTTCAGCATTTTTATTAAGGAAAGGTTGAGTTAAATTATTGGAAAATATTGATTTTGATCTTTATTTATAGTTACAATGGCTTGAAAAAATAAAAGTACACAAACATGAATAAGTCGGAAGTTATACGACAAACTTGGCATATGAGGTGCTTACGTACTATAATGAGTTTTATAAATATTCAGATCTGCATCGATAAAATTGTTACGGAGATAAAAATAAGACATTTCAATTTAGTATTCTTATAAAATATTTATCAGAAAATTCTTTTTATTATAATGCACGAGTCTTGTTCAACATTATTTTTAAGGTAGTCCGAGATACAAAAGTCTCCAAATTTTCTATTATATTTTTCTATTGCTATTCCATTGCTGTTTAGTGTTATTGTTAATTTCTACTCCTATTATTAAGAAAGTTCTTTTTATTATAAAGCCCGACCCTTATTTAACAAATTAAAACACATTAAGCTATTTCCATGCAAACTTCCATGTAAACTATTTCCATGTCATGCCTGTCTCATATCTAAAAATCGCTATGTCTGTTGTGCACCGTTAATTTTTTTTTACGTTTGCTCCGCCTTATTCAATTAATGAGATATTTCTGATAAAATAAGTCTCATTTCTCTAATCTAAAATACTGGTAGCCAAAAATCGTAGTATGTGACAGACATAACAAGTTCGCACGGAAATAGCCATTAGTGTTAAAGAATATTTGCTGTAATTTACTGGAAAATATTGTTTTTATCTTTATTTACAACTAGTTGTTACCCGCGAAGTCTTTGAAGTAGCACTAAAAAAAAAAGATAAACGCATTATATAAGTAAAGCATTTCTATCACGATGATTTAAAAATATATAATTAACACATATTTTATTATATTTCATGGCAGACAATATAGTAGCTCTTATGTTTAGGGACCTTGACAAAACTCAGATAAATAAATAGAAAATTTTGTGCCTGATAAAATTAAACTACAACCACTTATATTGCACAACCACTCTGGCGATCCCCATGTTCTACATTCATTATATTTCAGTGCACCTCAAAATTTCACATCAAGAAAAAGAAATAATGCATGAAGCCTAGATAATTAAACAACATTTAACACTTCTAGAATACGTAAACAAAACTTCGCCTTCCCATTCTTTTGTGCAGTTATGTATACGATCTATACATTTGTATATATCCTAAATAGCATGTAACAATAACAGAATAACAGAGTTATATCATTAAAATACGCTACGAATATTTTTTCTTCAAAGACCATAATATAATGAAACACTTTTCAGTTGCTTGTAAATATACCACAAGTACTACACTTAACATACTCGATATCATGTATGACCATCGTTAACATATTCGTAACCATGTTGCATGTGTACTTTATTAGTGTATATAAATTTCATTATATTTAAAATTTTATAACACTATTAACATGCACCGTAAATTATATTTTCTTTAGACTATAATGTAATCTAATATTTTTTAGTGCTCCTGTGATTGTGCTATGAATGCTACACGCTTCATTTTCAATATCGAACATGCTGTGATAAATCTCAAAAACATCTATCAATTTCAAATAAATCCTACTGTATTTATTCGCGTTGGAGCATGAACTGACAGATATCAGACTGCAGACCGCAAGCAATCGCGTACATAGAAAGGTTGAAATAATAATTACTTTTCAATCATGTTGAAAAGTGTTAAAAAAGGAGATTCAAATAAAAACATGAAAATCGACGACTGTCTTCGTAAAACGAAAAAAGAATGTTTGGTAAATTATACTACAGCAATGTGTTTTAGGTCGTATTTTTGTGAATCGAATCTTATATATGTATGCAGTAAATCATATAAGACTTTATATATTTTTTAACATGAAACATATAAGGTATCCTGGGGTAATAACGCCACGTTAAGGTTCTACCAATTTTCCGGCTCAGTTTTAGTTTGTACTTTTCAAACAAATATATGATTTGATAGAGCAACTCATTGACTATCTATATAAAAAATAATTTAACAGATATGTATTCATAAAATGTAATGGCGTGATTTCTTGACCAATGCTATTTGGCGTTATTACCCACCTATATGGGTAATAACGCCATGCAAACAAAACTATGAAATAAGATGGAATAATTGCATGTAGATTGCCCAATTCTAAAAATACAAACTCTACTAACTTAGAAATTGACAAATTGCATTCTAAGCTATTGAAAATGTTCAATTTTTTGTGAAAGTGTACGAAAAATAAAGGTGTGGTGTGGGGAGGATGAGGCAAAAGAATATCAGACCGTGAGCTTCATTTTTGCTTAAAAAGGACCGCTTAAATAGAATTATTAGAAACATTGCACAGTTTTAACTGTGTTTATTTGAATCAGTATTTAGGATGTAGCTCCGCCACTGCAGGGAATCAACCGGGGTATTAATGCCAAAGATTGGCGTTATTATCCCGTTATAGCTGTTGCGATGTACATTTTAAAATACAAATTATCTCGAGAAGATATCCAAAATCTTCAACAACATTTTGAAAGTCCATTAAATGTATTACAAATTTATGTAATTAGCAAAGTATTTCCGGATTAAAAAAAATAGTCTTCACATCACAAAACGTATCTCGCAAATTTTAGATCAAGCGTTCATTTTAATTACTTGTTAAAACAATAAGACCTAAAAATGAAACAAATTAACTTGAAGTTGTTTTTTGCGATTTATATGACTCAAAACCCTTCTGCGAATAGCACATGGGTGTCATTTACCAGATTATTTCATAATTATGCAAAACATTAGCACTTGGCGTTATTAAACCAGACGACCTTATTTACTCTTTTAAAGCTAAAAGAAATGTGAAATTAAAATCTATTTAAATCTTGGTGCAATGTAACGTACAATTTATTATTTAGACTAAAAAACAGCTTACATATTTAAACATTTTAACTGATGTATAATAATAATACCTTAAATACGGATTTTATCGTTACCTAAAATTTGAAAATATTTTCAGATGTGTTAATGAAGCTTGCAAACTCACATTTTTTTTTTCATCATTTTGTTTGAGGAATCACCAAAAATATTTAAAACTATTCAGCTATATGTAATTCAACTTTGAAAAGAAATAGTGCAGAGTGATCTTCAATTGTAAAATGTTGGATTTTAAAAGACAAGAATCGCTGAATGTCTTATTTTACAATATCTTGTTATTTTCATTGCTGATATAATTTACCATGGCATTTTGATGTATCGCACATTTTTTTGCAACCCAGTTTAAAACAGTGTGATATTTCTTCTTGTGACTTAATAAATGTCATATAAAATTTAAAAATTTAGCTGAATAAGTATAAATATTAGAGAATAACGTAAATCGGGAGATTTAAAACTGAAGTGGTTATTTTCTCAAGAATGACAAGTTGGAAATTGCACGTCAAGCGTAGAGAATGAGGTTTGTTCGTACTATAACGAATTTTTAAAAAATATTCAGATCGTGGTGTAATAGTATACAGTACTTCGGATACAGTATAGTACCCGAAATTTTTTGTGTGTCTCTGTAAATAATTTCATACACAAACAACCATATTGTAGGCACTGCATTTCTTTTTGAAATGTTTGTAATAACTTCATTTCATACTAATAAAATAGTAGGATGCAGAATGAAAAATGTAAGTGTATGAGTATTGCAAAATTATACATCCTATTAAATTTATATTTGTAAAGAGGATGTGCAAGTGTTGAAACACCCATTTGAACTTTTACTACAAATACTACAATTTATTACTTCTGCAAAACTGTTGGCCTCAAAATAAATTCGATTTTTTAACAGAATTTCCTTCGGATTATTCAAAAAAAAAATATAATAATTTGCTAACTTTGGAATCTTTTCCAGAAGAGACCCAGAGTGTTTTAAGGGGGAACAGAGCCCCCACTTGCTACAGGCCTGGCGCGTAGTCTCTCAAGTTGATTTTCTTCTCCTCAAAAGTCTGATAGTTTTGGAGCCTCCTGTGAATGTTAATTTCGCATCTTGCAATTTTTTTAAATGCACGAAATGAAAGAACAAATTAATATCTTTACTTCTAATTAAAGTTATGATTTTAAAATACAATGCTTTTGAAGATATTAAATGTTGAAAATGGTGTTTGTTTTTCATTTTTGGTACATTCGTAATTATGTAAAAACGTTGTACCTACAGTCGTCGTTCAATCCGTCCATCTGTCCGTCCATCTGTAAGCATATAACAACGCGAAAACTACCCAAACCGTTTAGAATTTAAAATATATAGTAATTACGTAATTTTTTCGAATTATTTCAAATTTGTTGAAAATCGGATGCATAGATGAATGACATGGATAATGAAAATTATTCCGCTAGATTACGGTGAGTGGAATAAAATAATTTCAAATGCATTTTAATCATGTTACACACTTTTGAACATAATGCAATTAATATTCATTTATGAAATATGTACTAAAATTTACATTCTGTACAATCTGGTGCGCAAATAATGTTCGTTATTAATATACAGTGCAGACAAATATATTCCATTACACAATGATATAGGAGGAAACATTGTTTGGAGTGCATTTTAATTGTATTAAACACTTTAATATTTTATGAAATTAGTATACGTTGCTGGGATTTACTACAAGTTAATTTTTATATAATAGAAAGTATTTAGTATCTACAGGGACATATAAAGTTTTCGGATACTATTTTTCGGGTTCTATAATCCCTAAAATGTGTACATTTGTCAAAAACCGAATTTCGAAATTTTTTACGAATCGAATACTTACTTTTTATAAAGATAGAAGAAAGTAAAAAGTAGCTTTTGACATCTGAAAAAATATGTATGCTAGTTACAATCAATAGCGTTTTACCATGTTTACGACATGTTCTTTTACAATTTCCCTATAGATCTTTAAAATTGTAAATAGGCTTAGTAATAATACAAAAACACATTGCACTTTCAATATTTAATGATTTTTCGAAGTTAATTTATAACACGAAAGAAATAACTTATAATGTTATGTATCATAATATCGATGTTAAACATTTTTACACAAGATATCATATGAAGATTTATTGTATATTTCACAAATCACGATACCAAACAATCATACTTCTTTATTATTTGTTAAATTACAAAACAAAATACACTAACAGTTTAAACATGTTACAAATATATTATTTTTCAGTTGAGTAAATTTAACAGGAATTACCGTGAATTACTTTAGCAATTTTTGGAAGATTATTGTGGGTGTCGGTTAAAATTAATACTAAAAGTACTACATAATCTATATTGACAATATGCTGAAGTACGGTGACTGCTTATCGTTAAGTTTAAGTATAACAATTTATGAATAACGTACACAAAATTAATAATGTATGAAAATCTGTATTCAGTAGATAAGAGTAACTTAAAGCTATAAATAATTCTAAACCAGTGCTTATGCTAATGTACATTAAAGTAACTTAAACTAATCTATTTGCCCGACCCCAAGCACCTAAAATATTACTTATGAATCCAATTAAATATGAGATGAATCTACTAAGCTAATAAATGATTTAGGTCGCTCCATAATTAACTGTACTTTCAGCAAAACGGAGTAAATATTAAATTATGATAGGCTAACTTTTAGCTCTGACGGGAATTTCAAACTTCGAAACAACATAACTAAGGGCATGAAATGCAAGGTAAAATTAGGAACAAATAATATTGCTTGAAAGCAGTGGTAAGGCAAATTCATGTAAAAATACATCTTTTTAGGCGTGTTCGTAATTATGTAAATGCGTAGCACTTGTAGTCTTTGTTCTGTCCGTCCGTCCGTTTGCCTGTCAGCATATAACAACGAAAAATTACCCAACCGAATCGTTTAAAAATTAAAGTATATAATTGTTGCATAATTCTGTCTGGTCGTTTCAAATGCTATGAAATTCGTATGTATAGTTTTCAATTACAGGGACAATCAAAAGTATTCTGTTACATTACAGTTAATGGGAAAAAATAATTTCAAGTGCATTTTAATGATGTTACACTCTTTCGAACATAATGAAATAGATATGCATCTAAGAAGTCTATAGTAATATATACGTTCTGTACAATTTGTGGTGCAAAGACTAATTTTTATTAATATACAGGTATGCACATAAATATTCCCTTACATAATAGTATAGGGGGGACATATTTTGGGGGGCGTTTTAATTATAATGAAATATTTCACATTTTATGAAATACATATACCTCGCTGAAATTTACTACAAGTTATTTGATGAATAATAGAAAACATATTTATAGGAAAAAATAAAATATTTCTGCTACCCGACGTACTGTTTACTATTGCACCGAGATCGAAGTATTTCTAAAACTTCGTTATAGTTCGAATGCATCCCATTTGCTCCGCTTGATATGAATTTGAGGATTAATTTTAAAAATGCCAAAGTTATTATTTATTTAAGATCGAGATTTAGACTTTTTGTGTATTTTCCTTATTATAAAAGGTGACATATTTGCTCATGGAATTAGTTGTCTGGTTTTTGTTAATTTTTAACTCTTTTGGGTCCAAACTTTTTTCAGTTTTTAGAAAAAGATACTTTTAAGTTGATATCCTCAATACTAGTTAACAAAATGGATTAATTAGTGTTCAAAAAATATTTCCTTGTCTGAATCTTAATGAATATGTTGTTCTTTTACAAACTACTCAATTAATATTCATATGACAATAAATTAAGGAAGAAGTTTTGGAGATGATTGCAAAATATTGTATTGCAACAAGGTTTAAATTTTACAAATTTCTAAGACTTTTTAAACTTTATAACAAATGATTCTTTCAGGATAGTAACTTTTATTTTAAATTCAAAGAATGAATTATACATTTAAAATAAAAAAATTGCAAACAGTGCAAAGAGAATTAAAAAATATTAATTATCATTATTATTACGAAAGGCCTAAACATAAATGAAGTCATATATTAAATGCATTGGTATATACTAACTTTACTATATGTAAATAGTAGCAAAAGTATCCTTCTATAGTAAAAAAAAAAATAACTAGCCTTAAACAAATTTCCAGGAATGACTCCTGGAATGATGCTGATGTGTAAGGTTTCCGGAAATAACGCGTCCGGGTGGACCACACCTTCCATGAATCGAATAGACCAACCAGGAAAAGGCTCCGTCTATGCTTCGACCAATGAGGAGAGGGATGAATTCCAAAATTGAAAACTCACTGTTAAAAATCTGCTGCATTTTGTTGCAATGCACTCCACCGCTTGTATATAATATCTCTATTCCAACCAATGAGAAAGCTTCATTTCACGGCCAAGTAACCGTTTTCTATACAAGCAGGGGAGTGCGTTGCAACAAAATGCAGCAGATTTTTAACAGTGTATGGAAAATAAGGTATCGCGAAGCGATTCCAAGTGCAATTGCAAAACAATACCGAACGGAATCGCGAAGCGATTCCATGGCGGTACTGGCGAGCGCAGCAAGCATGGGTAGTCTACAACTTGGAATCGCGAAGCGATTACGCGGGGGGTTTGCGAGCAGGGGGAGACAGAGCCCCCCTAGTTTCTTAAAACAAAATTATACTCCATTTAAAGACATGTACTATTAATTGCTACACCAGATCCGAAAGGGTTAGGATAAATAAAATACATGAAGATGAATTAAATTTCATCCTTTTACACTGTATGTATATATCCTCAAAAAATTATATGAAATTTAATGTTAGATGTATCGAAAAATTTATGCACAGTCTTGTCTAATACACATTTTAATATCTGAAACAAATTCTAAATTGCGCATCAAGCGTGGCAAATGAGGTATATTTTTACTGTAAGGAATTAAAAAAAGATATTCAGACCTTGGTGTAATAGTATACAGTACTTTGGATGCAGTGGAATATCCGAATTGTTTTGTGTATGCCTGTAAAATTGGAAATTGTACATCAAGCGTGGCAAATTCGGTGCGTTCGTACTATAAGGAATTTTTTTAAATATTCAAATCTTGGTGCAATAGTATACAGTACATCGGTTACAGTGGAATATCCGAAATGTTTTGTGTATCCCTGTAAATACAATCTGCTTTCTAATATGCAAAAAGTAATTTGTAGGAAACCTCAGAGTCTCATATCAATTTCTTAAAATGTCAAATTTTAACATTATTAAAACGGCCGCAAGCAATGCTTTCTCCTATAATATTATACGATGGCATACTTTTGTGTAGCCCTGTAAATTAATAACAAATATTCTTTGCTCCGCAGATTGTACAGAAAATACATTTTAGTATATAGTTCATAGATGCATGTCAATTAAATTATGTTCGAAAATGTGTAACACCATTAAAATGCATATAAAATTATTTTTTCTTATTAACCGCAATAATTTTGATCGTCTCTGTAATTAAACTATGTGTTCCATGTAGGCAGACGATACCGTGCTACCTATAATTAAAATCTCAGTGTCCAGAAAGTGAAAAGAAGTGAAGTGTTTTTTATATTATTATTCCAAAGTTGTGTTTGAGAAATGTGCAGACGATAATGCAGCAGTGAGCTGCGAGTGAGTGTTATTCTTTTAATAAAGTGTTTTTTAATATAATCAGTGCCTATGGAATAATTTGTGTAGTGTGTGCATTTAATTTATCATGGTCCGACGTTCCGGGAGGTAAAAATAATTATTTATGTGAGTGAATAATCATCGAAATTATTTATGTGAGTGAATAATCATCGAATTTGAAATATGTGCTGATGTTATGTTAAGAGTTCTATTAAAGATCTGTCCAACGTTCAACATGAGAGACTTCGAATAATATCGTGCTCAAATTAGTGAAGTGTTGTGCTCAAATAATGGAAGTGTTGTGTTTAAGAAGATATTGTTTTAAGAGTTAATGAATATTTTGACTTTTTTTTTTTTTTTTTTTTTTTTTTTTTTTTGATACCGATCGCTGAAAATTTTTTTTTTGGAACTATGCTTTTTGGAAGCAGTCAGAAGTTTAGATGCTGCTCTTCATATTTCGTGAAAATTTTCTTTGAAACGACTTTGCCAATTAAAATTAAAGAAGTCATATGTTGGTTAAATCTGAAGATGAACTGTTTAAATTATTGTATGATTAAGATATGGACAAATAAGTTGGCTTTTTGTATATTCAGTGGACTTTTTGCATATTGAGAGAATAAAGTTTTCAGTCTGTTTTCGTGGGATATGATAAGAGGAACTGTGCTGATATTTTTAAAAGTTTATCGCCTCCAGAGAGACAGTGCTGGTTTCATTCTGTTAGTGTCATGAAAGATGATAAGACCTGAGTATGGTCTGCGTCCTAGACATTGGAGTTTATGCATTTTTGTCGTGAATGTCATGGTGCAGCAAGTGAAGTGTGAGGGCAGTATGAAAGTTTAATTGCCCTGAATGCTCACAAGAACCTTTCAGCTTTGTTTTTCTTGAACTGTGCTCTACATAGCCTCTGACGACTTTGCCTAGTTGGATTTTTTGCTGTGATGCCTTATGGTACCTGAAAGGACTTCATCCTGATGAGCTTTTGTTCCAAGGAATCATGGACTTAGTTGTGACAGACTGTATCCTGCATACCTTCAAGAGCTCTGATAAACTGGGAATCTACTTGGCCATGACGTTTTTGCATATTTTCTCGACAGAACTACTGGTTCTGGTACTTTGTGTGATGGAGGACTTCTGCAGTAAAAGTGAAATTTTTAAAATATTTTTTATTGAAATTGAAATGATTTCCTTTAGTTTAATAGAAAATAATTAAATGGATAAATTTTTAAGTAGTTTATGTGAAAAATATTATATAGAGATATTTATTAAAAATGAAGTGTTAAAATCTTAATAGTTTTGCTATATTTTTAAATTTAAACTGTTAAATTTAATTTTGAAGTTTAAGTATAATGAAGTTAAAAATTGTTACATCTATCTATCTCTCTATATATATATATATTAATTAACAGGCCTGCATTTGAGGATTTTTGAAAAATATAAGATTTGAGAGTATATTTGAACTTTGAATAAAGTGTGTAATGTTTTAATAGACTCTTTTATATATTTAAAAATTTTAATAAATTTAAAGCTTTTAAAAAACTTATAAGCTGCTTAAATGCTCGGAAATCAGTTTTTGGTGCTGTCTACGGGCGGAGATTTATGAATTATTAATGAAAGTTTATAGATATTTTTGAGTAATTTAATATTTTATATTTTGTTTTGTGACATGGCTCCAGAGGTTTACTTGATCTTGCTGATTTCCTGGAGTTTATGTCCTATTCTTTTTAGTTTAAAAGTTTGGTATTTTTTTTATATATATAATCTTAAAGTTTAGCATATTATGTTTTAAAAAATCAAGTATATTTTTTTCAGTAAGGGAGGTTTCTTGATTATTAGTGTTAGATTTAGAGAAACATGATCTCACGAAAATTTTGGCATATTAAGTACAGAATATTCTAAATAAATTTGTATTTTTATTTACTGGATGAATTTTATTATTTACTTTACACCAGTCATTGATTTAGTGCATATAATCTATAATCGGAGATAAATATTTCTTTTCTTTTTCTGAGTTCTCATAAAAATATTAATTTTTGCAATATGTTTTACAGATTTTTTTAGAGTTTTAGAGTTTCTTTAGAGTTTTAGAGTTGATTTAGAATTTAAGAGTTGATTTAGAGTTTTAGAGTTGATTTAGAGTTTTAGAATTGATTTAGAGTTTTAGAGTTGATTTAGAGTTTTAGAGTTTAAGAGTTGATTCAGAGTTTAAGAGTTGATTTAGAGTTTTAGAGTTGATTTAGAGTTTAAGAGTTGATTTAGAGCTTTAGGGTTGATTTAGAGTTTTAGAGTTTAAGAGTTGATTTAGAGTTTAAGAGTTGATGTAGAGTTTAAGAGTCGATTTAGAGTGTTAAAGTTATTTAGAGTTTTAGAGTTGATTAGAGTTTTAGAGTTGATTTAGAGTTTAAGAGTTGATTTAGAGTCTTAGAGTTGATTTAGAGTTTTAGAGTTGCTTTAGAGTTTTAGAGTTGATTTAGAGTTTTAGAGCCATGGAAGAGATCCACCATTTTAAGTGTTAGGATTTTCGAGTTTGGTCTGATACATTTATTTTTGTCCTGTTAAATGTGTATGCAAATGTTCAATGAAATATGTATTAAATATGATTTATTTTTACAGATAAAATGAATAATTAATTTTTGTTTATTTCTGTTTTAAGTATAGTTGATTTAGTATGTAGTTTTTCTGTAATTGTGCAATATTTTTTGAATATAAATCACAAAAATAGCAATAGATACTTTCCATTTTGGGAAATGTGAAAGGCATGATCCCGAATCTTGGTGCTACACAGATACCCAAATTGGAAAGATTAAATTAGAATAAGTATTGAATATATACATTAAATTCTCTGTGGATAGCTTGCTGTTGTTGTTATAGGTTTTCCGTTGTGGGCAGTACAATTGTCATGTCTTTTGAGAATAGCATATTCTAGGGATCAGTATATTTAAAGATTTAAATTGTTTACTTACCCTCTCTGGTGAACAGAAATGTAGAATCTTCTGCGTTGGATATCTTAAGTGAATAGTGTATGACCATCCTACGAAAGCTTGAAGAACCGCTGAAGTTTTTCTGTTGGTTGAGAGGAAGTTGTCATAGTGGAGTATGGTTTAAGCAAGTTTGGTGTAATCAGATTTTGGAAACTTTTGCTATGGAGTTTTGGTTAAAGGATTTTTTGCAGTTGTTTAGTGTCATGTCTGCTCAGTGCTAATTTGAGAAATAATTTTTAAAGTTGACTTTTGTTAATTGGAAGTTGAAAGTTGATCACGTGTAAGGCTAAAAATTCAACTCTTTTGATGAAGGAGTCTTTGAAGATCTAATCCATTTTTTGATTGAGTTGATGGATCTTTTTGCGGATATTATTATTATTATTATTATTATTTTGGTATTGAGTTTAAGCAATTGTGAAATGTTGAAATAGATATGGAAATAAATTAATAAAGTTTCTGTTATATTAATGTAATAGAACATATTTAAATCTTTAGTGTTAGATTCAACTGGAGGATTGCATTTTTTTTAAGTTGTTTGAATTGTCTCCTGAATGTGGAAGGAACATCTTTCAGCTGGCTTTTCAAGTTTTCTAAGTGTGTTAGACTTGGTCAGATAAAATTCACTCTCCAGTGAATATAAGAGCAATAGTTTGGGAGAACCATGTTGTAGTGTAAGAGCGAATGAACCCTATGGGCTAAACTTGGTTTAGTTGGAGGTGTTTAGTATGTGATGGACTCTCATGGAATTGCTTGTTTTCAATTCTTGGGCTGAATTTTTGGATATTTTTCGGAATGAAAAATTTTATTTTGAAAACTGATGTTAAATTTCCTAAGTGTCTCTGTGTTTAGTGGAGGGGGATTGATTTTCAGGTGTTAACTTTGCTCCTCGCTGAGTGACAGAAACAATCATGTGATAGTATATTCAGTCAGCTGTGTAAGTTTTAGGGCTTGTGAAGAGAGTCTAATTTTTGTGAAAGTGTTTTTGTACTGGTGAACTATTTCTCGGTAATAAGGAGTTTCTATGGTCTTGGTGTCAACATTGGTTGATCTGTCCTAATATGTTAAGTATGGAAACAATAGTTTATTATTTGAGGTTTATTTGAGATTGTCTGAATTCAAGTAATCTGTATCCGTGCTACAACTCTTGCCTATGTGATTTTGTGTTTTTCGAGAGAGTGAGGTATGAAAACCTAGGGCCCCAGGCAAATTGGGAGAGAGTGAAAGGGTAGCCGAGTGTACACGGCGCTGAAAGTTGTATGAATGTTATGTACCAATTTAATTATATGCGTCCTCCGGATTCTTAGGAGATGTTGTAGCTGAAACTTTATTTTTATTGGAAATTGGCTGCTGTGAAGGATAGGATTATTTTTGAGAATGGAGTCATGTGTTGATGCCAGACCGGGAAGTTTGTATGTTGTAAAAATGAGATTTGGTTACCTTTGAATTAAATCATGGGGTTCCACTATTCTTAAATTTTATAATTTTATTTTTGATCTTTTTATTCAATATGTGAAAATAATATTTTTATATTGTTTAAAACAGTTAATTGTGTAAGATATATTTCAATTATGGACTTTGAAGATTGTTTAGTGAATATTACAATATTGAAAAAGTTTAGTAAGCATAAGATATTGACATGCTGTGTTCTTGTTGAAATATATGTAGGGTTTTTTAAGTGTGTATAAGGTATATAAAAGCAGTATATATCAATATTTTTGAATATGTTTTAAAACCTAGGAGCCAGATCGAGTGGGTCTTGTTGGTATGAGAGTAATTTTAAGTGACTACCTACGTGGTAAAAGTTGTTTTTTGATGTGTGTAAATATTATATAAAAGTTTTTATTTTGTGTATAAAATTCCCGTTTATTGTTACTTCTTTAAAGATTTATTAATATATTTGGAGTTAGTGTACAGGTGATCAAGTGCTGTTGAGATAATGGTCCTTTTTAAGATGTTATCCTTTTTTGTTCTAAATATGGACATCGTCAGGATGGACTAGTGTGTTAGGCTATCCTTAAGAGGATTAAAACTATAGTGGTGTATTTTAATACTCTTGTAGTCGCCTCTCCTTTTTAGATAAAAGTGTTAAGAGGGAGGTTTTGACAGGATTTAACTTCAATAGGATACTAGCAGTTCTTATCACTTTTATCTTTTTTCTAATACTTCTGTTTAGCACTAAAGTTTAAATGATATTTAAAGCAAAGGCTAAAAAGTTTATTTATCAATTGTTAAAAAATTAAATTTAAAGTTCTATTTAATTTAATCAATAATTGAAATTAATTGTAAGATTTGGTAAGTGGAGATTTGAAAAGGATAATGTAAAAATAGGAGATCTAGAGTTGTTAGTAGAGGAAAATACACCAAAGAATAAGTGGTCATTAGGCAGAATTATTGAAGTATATTACGTTAATGATGAGAAATTTCGCGTAGTTCAGGTAAAAACTCAGAATGGAATTTTTTAAAAGATCGATTAGTAAATTATGTATTTTCCTATGCCTGAAAACCATAGTACTTAAAAAAAAAGATAAAGGATAAATATATATATGTGTGTGTGTGAGTGTTATATTGTTTTTTCTTTCAATTTTTATATTTGAGTAAACATATGTAATGACCTTTAGTATTTACTTGTGTAATTAGTGTACTTGGTAAAAAAAAGAGTTATTGAATGTGAAACATGTCAATGGGGGCCGGTATGTTCCATGTAGGCAGACGATACCGTGCTACCTATAATTAAAATCTCAGTATCCAGAAAGTGAAAAGAAGTGAAGTGTTTTTTATGTTATTATTCCAAAGTTGTGTTTGAAAAATGTGCAGACGATAATGCAGCAGTGAGCTGCGAGTGAGTGTTATTCTTTTAATAAAGTGTTTTTTTAATATAATCAGTGCCTATGGAATAATTTGTGTAGTGTGTGCATTTAATTTTACACTATGCATCCAATTTTCATTAAATTTGAAACGACTCGACAAAATTATGCAACATTTATGTACTTTAAATATCAAGGGATTCAGTTGAGTACTTTTTGTTCTGTTACATACGGACAGACAGACAGATGGACAGGCGAATGGATTGAAAGATTGTTATAAAGGTTATGTATTTACATAATTATGATCTCACTTAAAAATGCTTTTGGCAAAAATATCAATATTAAAAAAGTAGTACTGATTTTAAAAAACGCTTTTTTAAACTTTTTTATGCAATTATTTTTTTTTCAAAATTCACTGATTGTTGGACATTGATATGCACAGAGTTAATCATTAAAACCATACTTTCAAACAAAAATTACTAAACAAAATTGCAGAAATGGTAAACTCTTTTCATAACAAATGAAAATACAAAGGGTCAGGAGAGATAATTATGACAATTTTATATATTTGCAATATTGTTATTTCTTTTCTATTTGGAAAAGAGGTGTTTTGAGTACATAAGAAGTAAATTTAACCCTTTAAAAACGCCTCTTAAAAGTTTTAATTCTCATAGCCCTCCTTTTTATTAAGTTAAATGGATCGTTACAATTACATTATCAAACACTCATAATCAATTAAGACCACTCGTGGTGAAATTGTAACCGGTATAATTATTCTTCGTACTTGCCAACCCACATTTGTATGGGGGTAATTACCGGCCCTATCCCTGTCCGCGAAGAAACTCTCGAGCTAATATTATTCCTATGGGGAGGCATTTTTCTAATAACTCTTTCGCATTTTGACATTTTAAAATATTTTTTTCTTCTATTAGAGAGCTGAGGTCCCTCTTAAGATCGCTCCTTGATTACTTTTTAGATTTTGGTCGCAGGTATTTTCTATAAAGTTACTTTCACATTCTGAACCGGTTCTGAAAATGAAAGTAACTTTATAAAAAATATCTGCGACCAAAATCAAAAATGTACAATCAAGGAGCGATCTTGAGACGGACCTTAGCTATCAGATGCAAAAAAAAACTAAATAAATAAGTAAATAAAAATGTCAAAATGTCAAAAGAGTTATTAGAAAAATGCCTTCCCATAGAAATAGCATTAGTTCGTGAATGTCTTCGCGAAAAAGGACAAGACTTTTAAGACCATTAGAACACCACACTGGCAAATCCCTTTATCAAAAATTTCTGTAGACTTTGTTTCAAAATGCTATTTGGATCTCAACAACGCCCCAGACTAGTGATAAAGTATACCTAAAATGAAAAATGCATTATGAGGTTAATATCTAATCGTAAAATAAAATTTTACCATACACAGTTTTTTTCCTTTATGGTGATAGTTACATTTTATCCCCTGCTCGTAAATATGATACCTGACTCTAAATATCACAAAATAAAATAAATCACGATGAATATTTTAAGCTTTATGCAATCTACGCAACAATACAAATGTCAATTGAAATTCAAAGCCGATATTTACATATGTTTACATTCAAAATGTGAATTTGGAATTATAATGTAAAATAGTAATACTCTGACATATATTTGACGTATATCGTACATTTTGATTTAATACTTAAAATGCATATTTTGAATGTAGGCATATGTAAACAATAGATTTGTTTTCAATCGGCATTTCTTCTTATTGGTATAAAGCTTGAAATGCCTGCTGTAATTTGTTTTATTTTGTAACATTAATGTGTTTTTCCAAATAATAAATGTCGTAATTTTAACGTGTTTTTTGTTACGCTTTGTTTTTAGGTGCGTTCGTAATTATGTAAATATGAGCACATATAGTCGTCCTTCATTTCATTCGTCTGTCCACATATAACGACGCAAAAACCACAAAACCGAATCGTTTGAGATTTAGAATATATAGCTGCACAATTTTGTCGAGTTATTTCATATTTTAAGAAAATCGGATGCAGAGTTCAACTACAGGGATAATCAAAAGTATTCCATTACATTACGGTCAATGGAAAAGTGTTTCAAGTGCATTATGATGGTGTTACACTTTATCGAACATAATAAAATTTATATGTATCTATGAAGTATATAATATAATATACATTCTATACACCAAGTGATGCAAAGAATATTCAGTATTAATTTATAGAGCCACACAAAATTGTTCCACTACATAATGGTAAACGGGGAAATATTGCTTGGGGCGTGTTTTAACTATAGTGAGCTATTTCACATTTTATGAAATTAATGTACATTGCTGAGGTTTAAAACAAGTACCTTCCTGTGCATTAGAAAGCAGATAGTATTTACAGGAACACATAAAAGATTTCGACCACTACACTGTATCCGAAGCACTGTATATAACAACAGCAAGATCCGATGATTTTCAAAACTTCGTTATATTACAAACGCACCACATTTGCTACATCTCACGAGCAATTTCCAACTTTTTTTCCCTTGGACGTTATATTTATCAGAATAATTGAATTCAGCTGGCATAATGATTTTTCACAGGGATATTGCATAGTTTTCACTGGTGATACAAAAATAAAAATTTTTATCTAAGTATTATGATAAAATTTTAATAAGCATTAAATTTCACTTGGGTAAAAACATTAAGTGAAACATCTGATTATATTAATATCTAATGTTAAAAATAACTGAAACAAGTTGAGAAAATTAGAATCTCAAAATTCTTTAGGAAATGCAATTTTAAATTATAACCGAAAAATAATCTTTTGTTTAATTCAAATGTATTTGACATAATTTATTTTCAGATGCGTTCGTAATTATGTAAAGACCTATCTCCTACATTCGTCATTTAATCCGCCCGTCTGTCCCCGCATAACAACGTAAAAACTACTCAACCGAATCGTAATCGTTTGAAATTTAAAATATATTATTATTACATAGTTTTGTCGAGTCATTTCAAATTTTATGAAAATTGGATGCATGCTTCAATTACAGGGACATTCAAAAGTATTCCGATACATTTTGTTTCAAGTGCATTTTAATAATGTTATACTCTTTCGATCATAATACAATTGATATTCATCTACGAAATGTATACTAAAATATAAATTCTGTACAATTCGCGGTGCAAAGAATTTTTTTTATTAAAATACAGGGCCATACAAAAATATTCTATCATATAATAGTATAGGAGGAAACATTGTGTGTGGGGGAGGGGCGTTTAAATTATATTAAACTATTTCACATTTTATGAAATTGATATGCGTTGCTGAGGTTTATCACATGTTAATTCCTGTGTAATAGAAAGCATTTCGTATTTACAGGGATATACAAAGTATCCGAAATACTGTATATATTAAAAACTTTGTAACAGCATGAACGCAACACTTTTGTTACGTGTGATGTATAACTTCCGACTTGTTTATTATACAGCAGTTGTTTTATTTATTCTTTTTACTTCGAGATGCTTTATACTTTATACGGTTTTATAGTTATACGGCTTATAGGTATACTTTATACGGCTTTTTACTCTTTTTATATATATTAACTCTTTATCTACTGAATTGTGCATTCATGAAAATTTTATAATCTAAATCATTTTAAATAAATTATTTAAACTAAACTAAAAGATTTACATAATCATTTAATAAATTTTTGCATGATTTTAGAAGGATTGAAGGATTTAGAAGAATTAATTAAATTTCAATTTACAGGGATTTTGTGCAATATTTATAACCCCTCTCAAATATTTTATTTTAAATTGTTTTTTTAGTATTTTGTAGAATTATAAAATGTACAAATGTGATGTTCTTACAATATAATATAGAAATATTGTCTAATTTAAAAATCCTGATCCCCCTCCCTCAGCGCCAAAAAAGATGAAAAGATACAAAGGCAAAAGAAATCATCCTTTTACAAATATTTTTGTTTTGTGTAACCAATAATGCTTTTGTAACAAAATAAAGCAATGTATCTGTAACTCATTCTCAACAGTATTACAAATAATTGACGAAATGAAAGAATTTTATACGTTATTTAATGGTACTTATAAGTACCGTCGGTAGATAAGGGGTTAAACCTTCTCATAACAATCTTAAAAAGTCATCGTGAATTTAAGAACCTAATATTTTAGGAAATATAGATTTTTCTCGTAGGAAAAAATGTAATGTCGTATATAATCTCGTATATAATTTCGTATCGTATATCGAAAATATATAATCGTATTTAATACAGTTTATTTCAAAACTATCTGACAGAAATTTAAAAGCAGGTAGATGGACTCTAAATAAAAAGATTTCTTACACAAATGTATGAGCGCAGTATGAAAGGCAGCGTTGAGCAGTAGAAGGCGCTGTTATGTTCGGCGAATGAAATGTTTTAATTACCATTACCTCACGGATTTCAAGCGACATGTATCGTTACACCACTGCGGTGCTCAATGGTACGTATGTGCAAATTTTGCCTTCGACTCATACCTATGTGCCCAATAATCCAACTCAACAAGGAATGGGAAACAAGTTGGAAATTGCATGTGAAGCGAAGCAAATGGGGTGCGTTCGTAAAATAACGAAGTTTTAAAAATATTCAGATCTTGCTGTTATAGCAGACAGTACTGCGGATACAGTATAGTGTTCGAAATCCCTTTTGTGTTCCTGTAAATATATAGGAAGTAACTTTTATTACACCTCAGCAACGTATATCAATCTCAAAAAATATTAAATAGTTAATTACAACTAAAACGCAAACCAAACAATGTTCTCCCTATACCATTATGTAAGGGAATACTTTTGTGGGGCCTTGTAAATCAATAACAAATGTTCTTTGCACAACAGATTATGCAAAATGTATATTATAATATGTTACTCATAGATTCTTGAATATTTTATTATGTTCGAATGAGTGTAACACGATTAAAACGCATTTGTAACTTCCCCCCCCCCCCATTGACCGTAATGTAATGGAATTCTTTTGATTGTCCCTTTAATTGATCTATGCATCCGATTTTCATAAAGTTTTAAATAACTCGCCAAAATTGTATAACAATTATATATTTTAATTTCCAAACGATTCGGTTCGGTTGTTTTTGGGTTTTTACATTCAGACGGACGGACTGAACGAAACTATAGGTGCTACTTATTTATATAATTACGAAAGCACCTAAAAATGGAACTGAACAAATTTTTAGCTAAAATTAGACAAATTAAAGACTCTGAAAAGCGGAAAGGGAAGTTCGGGGTGATGAACCTACCGAAAAACTTCAGCTACGTCAAGACTATTATTACTAATTTTCCCGTTCACTATCAGATTATTCAGGGTCATGATGGAATTCTGCATTAGAAAATGCTTAGATATTTTCTTTAACAGCCCAATATTACGTAACACATTATGTAAAACATTATTTGGAATTTCTTCATTCGATTTTAGTAGTACTCGATAGTAAAAATGATGAAAAATCATACAAGGGTATATTTTCAAGTTCATCTGGTCTATTAGGATGTACGTCATCTATTATTTAAACCATAAAAATATCTTCACTAGTACACTGTTAAAAATAAAGGTGACAAACCAGTTGCATTTGGCGCCCAGTTGTGAAAAGGCCATTTGACACCCGCGGGCGGGAAAATGCTTTTGGGCTGCCATTTGATCTCTCACTGGGTGATTCACGCTAATTAGAGTGCCGCGGAATGCATGCTGTTGGAAGATTTTCATCCCTTAGTCATTTGCGTATGCTCTGTGACGTGTCCTTCCCTTTCAACACGCCGTCACTGGTGGATCATAACAGCAACTTTTTCCTACGAAGACTATCATGCGTTATACCAATTTCGTTTAGAACTTCAGATGACTAACTTTTGGAGAGCTTTTTATGTAAAGCAACCTTTGAATTTCAAGACATTTCAACATTTCAGGGAGACTTTGAAGGTGAGATCGATGGCAGAACGGTTAGAGCGTTGAGCTTCCAATTACACGTTATGGGTTCGAATCCTTCGCGGACCAAATGTAGGTTTATAATTGCTTTTTATTATTGGGTACGCTGAATTAGGAGTGCAATCTTTTCATCCTAATTAAGGGTGCCATTATTGCTCCCCTTGGGTTGCCACCAGTTAGACAAGACTTTCACCCCTAAAAGGTGCAATGTGTCACCTGTAGTTTTAACAGTATAGGTTCATGGATGTGACTAAGCGCGGAAATTACTTACAACCATTCTAAGAGTTTAAGAGTTTTGACAAATGCATGTTATTGCAAAATGTTTGTCTGTGAGTTTGTGTGAAGGTAGCATAAATTTTGTGGGCGTTGTATTTGAACAACTAATTCATAAAACTTTTGATTGAATTAGAATTTGATATAAACTGGATCTGGCTAGCTTTCGGTATGTATCGCACAAGCTACAAGGTGACGTTGCTATGCTGCCTTTTTCTCGATTTCCACAGTAGCTACATTTCAAAAACTAATGGACGGATGTTTATAAATCTTGAGATTACGTTAGTCCTTACAATAATATGATTTCGTATAAATCGTAGAACAGTTGGCGCTGCTATGAGTTATTATTCATGATTATCTCATTAGCTATATTTCAGGGACTAATTCACGAATTTTCATCAAACATTAGATTCAGGTATATTTGATAAATATTATTGTTCATTATTTTTTGTATTAATCGCCCAGCAGGTTTCGCTTTTTTTAAAGGAATGTAAACGATATCCAACATAGTAGTATATCAAGAACTAATGCACGGAATTTTATGCCTTTAGAATGCATTGTCATTTAAGTTTGGCATTATAGTATCAAACTTTGAAGTATTTACATGCTTGAGGTAGAAGAAAGTTTTGAGATTACCGTATTCGATTAGTTACATTCATCTTTACAAGAAGAAAGTATTGGATTTATAAGAAAATTTCGACTTCCGGTTTTAGATAGATTTATATGTTTTAAAAGTACAAATATGTGTAAGGTAGAAGAAAGTTTTGAAATTGCCACATCTTACGAGTTTTTTTTATTAGAGTTAACTGTTTGTACTTCTAGCAAGCATAATAAAAGAAGTGAATTTGTAAATTCTAGCCAAATTTATGCACTAAAAAAAGTGTCAAAAGATTAGACGTGCTTTTCAAGAAGATTGAAATAAAAGTGTGCTTATAAAAGAATACTTTTAGGGAAAACCATTTTTACTTTTATACACATTTCGTTTAAATAGTAACAATTTGTACATGTTATTTTTTAAAATATCAAAAATAAACTTCGAACATCTTTCCTCTGAAGAAAGAATTCAATATGCTCCAAGGAGCATAAATATAACGACAAAACTGCACTCCAGTTTTAGAATAATCCATTTTTTTCTTAGAATCAAATGTTTAAAATTTCCTAATTTTTAACATCTCTCTTCTTTCTTCTTTTTAAAATCAAAATAAGGAAATTTTGAGAATAATTCAACCATAAAATCGTACAAACAGAAATTTTTTGACATTCTTAAAGTATATTGAAGAATTTTATTCTACGAGATCTTCTTGCAGTTGACAGTTAAAGAAGAAAAATTAAATGATTTGAAACGAAATAAGAGATTTGTTTTTATTAGACCTTCATTTTACTGTTGATAGTGGATTTAATTTATTTGGCATTTTTAGTATTATCAATTTTTTTTATCTAATTTCTGCAATAATTATCTCACATACTAATATACGGATTTTTTTTTAAATTCAGATTCTGTTAGAACTTGAAATAAGTTGTTGCAGATTAGATTTTGGTGTGAATTACCTAACCGGTGACGCTGCAATGCTTCAAAATTCTAAATTTATTTACGAACAAGAGATAGAAGAAAGTTTTGGGATTACCACATCCGACTATTTTTGCAATAATTATCAGTCCTCACGTGAAGTCCATTAACATAAAATTGTTAAAAGATAGAAAACCAACGATTATAAATGCACAAATAATGTATGAAAATATAGCAAGCAGCTGTTTCGAATCTACTAGCGAGATTCTTCAGCAGTGCAAAATTCAGCGAGCTAGAAAACGCAAAACTGAGCAAAGAGACAGAGAAACGCAGGCTTATATACCCACTACTGGAAGGATCCCGCCTAAAGAAAAGCAACCAATGCGAAGAAATTAGCCTGAACAAATGGGTGGACAAGTAGCGACATCTACCGGACAACGAACAAAACAAAAACTAAAAAGCAGAGTGAAAAAAAGCATTAAATTAAAGATTTCCAAATGCTTGGAAAATAAGGAGTACTTGATAAGTCATTGACTAAGGAGTGAGGAAGAATCTTGATAGTAGATTCGAAACAGCTGTTTGCTACCTTTTCATACATTATTTGTTCATTTATAAACTTTGGTTTTCAATCTTTAAACATTTTTGCACAAAGGCTTTTTTTTTATTTCAATAAAATTGTTAAGTTTTTTTTTTTTTTTTTTTTTTTTTTGTAAAATTGAATTTGTTGTGCGAAAAAAAGTACGTTATTATTTAGTATTCGAGTTCAGTGCCCACGACATTTTTAATTAATTTTACGTAATCGAGATAGGCTCCCATACGAAATTAAGTTAATTTTTTGTAATCGATATCATTGACAAAGAATACCATTCAAAAAACTATTCGAAAGAATTTTATAGCTATGTATTAAATGTTTATAAAAGAATGTTTTAAAATATTTATTTATTAGCTATTTGGAAACTAGTTGTTGTCCTCAGTATTGAACTGGGAAATCTGAAATACATTTGAATCTTTTTATTGGTTGAATTTTGCAACTTCTGATTGGTGCATGTTTAATGTCCAGAAGTGAAATATTTCTGTTGCCATAATGAAAAAAAGTATTAAAAAACTACAAAAAAATTATTAACTAAAAAACAAATAGAGATTCAGATTTCAAAGAAATTGCATTTAAAAGTAAAATTTTTTTTCTCTATATGACGATGTAAAATTTTAAAATGCGTGAGGTTTAGAAGTTTAAAAATATGCAATACCGAAAATTGTAAAACTTAAATTTTATTTAAAATGTGTATATGATTGGTGCAGAAATATTAATTTTTAATCCATGGCGTAAGTAATATAGGACTTTATTACGTGAACCACGTATTGATCATCATAAAAATGAGGTTTATTATTATTATTATTATTAATTTAAATAATAAATTTATTTATAAGTCAAAAATTGTCTTTGAAAATATCATTTATCAGTCGTTGTAGTTTGTTAAATTACACTTTTTTTTAATTACTCTATTAAAAAGTCACATATAAGTATTAAATTTTGAGATAACAATGTTGAAATTCAATCCAAAATTAAAGGGCAATTTTTTTAGGAATAATACTACATTTCAACTTATATACGAACATTCTAAAATAGAAATAACTAAAGAGTAGTTATTTTTCAGAAGAGGACTTTGTATTTACATAAGGAAATCATTTTGCAAAAGATATATTTGCTAAGCTTTACTATTGATGTCAAACCCTAAGAGGATTATGTAAGTATTGAGGTCAAAACTTCCAGTAAGATTTGATTTTGCAATGCAGCAAGCTGTAGTAGACTATATTAACCTTTAAACTCTATGTTAAAAATAGATCTAAGTACTGCTATGTGGCCAGAACTGGAATCTCAAGATAATTCAACATGCAAATTTTAAATTTTTTTTTTTTTTTCGAATACAAAATAAAAATTATTATAAAACTAGAAAATTTAACCCATTTACTCGTGAACTTTTGTTTTACCAAATTTCCAGTAACACGATTTTTAAATATTTCAAAAATAATTGGAAAAATACTGAAAAAAAGAAAATCCTATAAAATTTTTACTTTCTTCTATCTTTACAAGAAAAAAAGTATTGGATTCGTGAAAATTTTCGAATTCCGGTTTTCGACGAATTTACACGTTTTAGAGGTCGGAGATTTAAAAAAACATGTTTTCATAAAATGTCTGTCAGTGAGTCTGTCTGTGTGTGGCATAAATTTTGCGGGCAATCTATCTGAAGCACTAATGCACGGAATTTAACAAAACTTTTGATTCAGTAAGACCTTGACATAAATTGGATCTGATTAGCTTCCAGGTGTACATCACAGCACAGGTGACGATGCTATGCTGCTTTTTCACGATTTCCAAAATAGCTTTATCTCAAGAACTAATGGGTGAATTTTGTTAAAACTTTTCATAGGCTTATTCTTTTTTTCATTTATATGTTATATTATAAAGTAACATGTATGTATTCAATTTTGTGATAACAATGTAAAAATTCATCTAATCCAAAATTAAATGGTAATTTTCTTTTTTGGAATAATAATACATTTCGTGTGATATACGCACATTCCAGAATAAAAATAAGTAACAAATATTTTTTTTAAGAAGGCGATTTTATATTTACTTAAGGATTTCATTTTATAAAGGATATTTGGTAAACTTTACTACTGATGTCAAACCATAAGAAGATTATGTAAGTATTTAGGTCAAAACAGCAGTAAGATTTAATTTTTAATGCAGTAAATAGTGGTAGACTATATTGACCTTTAATATCTATGTTAAAAAAAGATCTAAGCAAGTTGTTCAATTATAATTGGGAGCTCAAGTTATTTTAACATGCATAATTTTAAAATGTTAATTTATTTTTTGGAGTACGGAATAAAAAAGATCATAAAACAAGAAAATTTAACCTATTTACTGTGAAATTTTTTTCGCAAATTTTCAGTAATATAACTTTTAAATATTGCAAATGTATCTAAAAAATACCAAAAAAACCCTAAATATTTAAATTTTTTATCTTTACAATAAAAAAGTATTGGATTCATAAAAATTTTCGAATTGCGGTTAAAGACGGATTTACACGTTTTAGAAATCAGAGATTAAAAAAAAAACATGTTTTTACAAAACGTCTGTCTGTTTAGTCTGTATGTGACTTAAACTTTGTGGATTCTCTATTTCAAGAACTAATGTACGGAATTTCACTAAATTTTTGATTAACATAAGCTGGATCATATTAGCTTTCGGTGTATATTGCATAACAGGTGACGCTGCTAAGCTGTCTTTTTTCACGATTTCCACAATAACTATATCTCAAGAATTAAAGGACGGATTTTCATAAAACATTTCATAAACTATTCTTTTTTCTCATTTCTCTATTATAAAGGAAAATATACGTAATAAATTTTGAGGTAACAATGTTAAAATTCAATTTAAAATTAAAGGATAATTCTCTTTTTTTTTTTTTTTTTTTTTTTTTAAATAATACTACATTTCTTATGATATACGAACCTTCGAAAATAGAAATAACTAAATAGCAGTTATTTTTCCGAAGAGGATTTTACATTTACATAAGCACTTCATTTTTCAAAGGCTATTTGAAAAACTTTACTATTGATATCAAACCATAAGAGGATTGCGTGAGTATTTAGGTCAAAGTTCTTGTACGATTTGATTTTTCAATGCAGTAAACAGTAGCAGACTATATTTGACCATTAAACTCTATGCTATAAATAGATCTAAGCAAGTTATTCAATCAGAACTGGAATCTAAAGATATTTTTAAATTTTTATTTCTTTTTTAGAGTACGAAATAAAAAGGATTACAAGTTGAATGTAGATTCTGCCATTGCAGAATTCAGTTTCGCCTCCGATTAAAAAAAAAAAAAAAAAAAAAAAAAAAAAAATCGATAGAGGTTTTTTAGAAGGGCGATCCCGTTTAGAATTCAATGAACTAACTTCATTTTTCTTGTGTTTATCAATATAATAGCAAACAGAACGGCGTGAAATACCCAATTGATTAGCAATTTCTCTCTGGAGACATTGGAATTGCGGAATAATAAAGAGATACAATTTGACGTGCTACTTCTTCATTGACTAGATTCATCAAAAACGAATTTTTTCTTTAGTTTAAATGCTTTTTTATAGACTCTGAGAAAAAGGAAATGCATTTTAACAATAAAATTGTATGAATGTCTCGTTTTAAATGCCAGATTACGAAACTAGTCGTTGGGGGCCACCGTAATATTTACCCATCATGGATATGCATTATATAATATCTAAAAATAAAATATGTGAAAATAAAATATCTGAAAACTAGTTATAAAATGCATTGCAATTCCAAACAAAATTTAAACGTATATTTAAATATTCTTAATATACATAGTAATGCTCCATTAATGAATTGCTGATGAATCCATTTCGGCAAATTATGTAAAATACCAAACTACACAAGTAGTACCGGATTGCGTAAAAGAAACATCTTTATAACTCCAAAAACAATAATTATATTAACTAATAGTTTACTGCGTCAGATTAAGCGTCTCATTTCCAATGAAAACATATTTTTGAATTGAAATTTGAAGAAAGTACAGGGTCATGAAAAATCGAAGAATGTAGAAAACATGATTACAAATATCTCGGCAACTATTAATCCGACCGACTTTGTTATTGACGCAAAATTTGTATTATTTTATTGCCTTTTACGTTCTTTCCTTAAAATAATAAAAATCGAAAACTTTTATGTACATTTCATCAGAACGAATTTTTTGAGAGTCCGAAAAAAATAGTTCCGGATAATCGAGGTTACTGATATTAAATAGGCTTCGTTCTATTTTTACTTACAAAGTACATACAAAATTTTAAGTCTCTATCTCCATTTGTTCGTGAGATAGAGCGTTTACAGACAGACAGACAGACGGACGGCAATTTTTTTCCCTAAAAATATGTTTCCAGAATCTCCAGTATCTGAAACGTGTAAACCTGTCAAAAAAATTTTTCGATTTTCAAAACGATTGCAAGACTTACCCTATACTACGTATGATAGGTAAGTAAAAGTGGGCCACATTTTTTGACACGACATTTTTTAGCTTGTCTGAAAGAAATAGCATCGGAGGCTAATAAAACAGGAAAATTTAATCCATTTGCTTGTGAATTTCTGTTTTCCCTAAATGCCAGTAAATGTTTTTTTATGAAAATCCATACACTAGGTCTTGAGATATTGCTATTATGGAAATTGTGAATAATGCAGCATAGCAGCACCACCAGTTGAGCGATAAAAACCAAAAGCTAATTAGACCTAGTTTGTATCAAGGTCTAACCGAATCTAAAGTTTTGTGAAATTCTGTGAGTTAGTTCTTGAGATAGAGCACCCACAAAATTTTGTCATGTATTTACAGACAGACACACATACTCACAGTAACACAGACTCAAAGACTTACTGACTCATTGACTGACAGACAGTTATTTTGTAAAAACATGTTTTTCGGATCCTCTAACCCCTAAAATTTGTAAATTAGTCAGAAACAGGATTCCGAAAATGTGCATGAATCTAATACTTTCGTCTTGTAAAGGTAGAAGAAAGTAATTACTAATAATAGTTATTTTTCAGAAAGGGATTTTATATTTACATAACTACTTTACTTTACGAAGGATATTTGATAAATTTTACTATTTTACTAAATTTAACCCATAAATCTTTGCTTTCCCTAATTTCTTGTAATATCACTTTAAAATATTTCAAAATATATTGGGGTAAAATTAAAAAGAACTTTCTATTTTCTTCTATTTTTATAAGAAGAAATTATTGGATTTTTGAAAATTTTCGAATACCTGTTTTCGATAGATTTACACATTTATGGGTCAAGAATTTTTTTTAAAAAAAAACGTGCTTACAAAATGTATGTCTGTATGTGACATAAACTTTGTGGTAGTTCTATCTCAATTACGGAATTTCACAAAACTGCTGATTCTGTTAGACCTTAATATAAATTGGATAAGATTAGCTTTCGGTGTATATTGAATTCATGTGGCGCTGCTATTCTGCATTTTTTTTACGATTTGCACAACAGCAATATCTTTAAACTAATTTGCGGATTTCCATAAAACGTTTCATAAAGCTATTCTTTTTTTTCATTTCTCTATTATAAGGCAACATATACGCATTAAATTTTGTGATAATACTGTTAAAATTCATCTAATCCAAAATCAAAGGGTAATTTTCTTTTGTTTGGAGTAATATTGTAATTAGCTTACTATACATACATTCCAAAATAAAAACAACTAAAGAGTAGTTATTTCGCAGAATAAAATTTCTTATTTACATAAAGATTTAAAGAATGTATTTGATAAACTTTACTTTTGATGCCAAACCCTAAGAGGATTATAAAAGTATATAGGTCAAAACTCCAGTAAAATTTGAATTTCGAATGCAGTAAATATTAGTAGACTATATTCGACCTTTAAACTCCATGTTAAAAATAGATCTGAGTAAGATATTCGATCAGAACTCGAATCCCAAGATATTTCAAAGTGCATAATTTTAAAATGTTAATTTCTATTTTTGGAATAAGGAAAAAAAAGCATTATAAAAATAAAAAAATTAACCCATTTACTCGTTAATTTTCGTTTTTCAAAATTTTAAAAGAGCAATTAAATATTTCGAAATGTATTGGAAAAATACTATAAAAAAGCATACATTTTTTTATCATTATTATTGATTTGATGAAATTTAAATGTGCTAAATCTGAGAATATACACAATATTCTACACGATATAACATACATACTTATATGGGTTTTTTTTTCTAAAATTTGTATAAAAAATTCTCTTAAATTGTGTTTTGTATTCTATAAGTAGTATTTTTATACCTTATTAAATATATATATGTATATATATTTGTTTATTATATAGTAAGATATACGCATTAAACTTTAGGATAAAAATATTAAAATTCAATTCAAAATTAAACGGCGTATTTATTTTTAGAAATAATACAACATTTCATCTAATATACGAACATACCAGAATAAAAACAACTAAAGACTAGTTATTTTTCAAAAGAGGATTTTGTATTCACATAAGGATTTCATTTTTCAAAGGATATTTTTTAAACTTTACTATTGATATCAACCCATAAGAGGATTATATAAGTATTTAGGTTAAAACTCTAGTAAGATTTGATTTTTCCATGCAGCAAACTGTAGGAGATTATACTGACCTTTAAACTCTATGCTAAAAATAGTTCTAAATAAGTTATGCGACCAAAAATGGAATCCCAAGATATTTCAACATGCATAAATTTAAAATGTTTTTTTTTTTTTTTTTTTTTTTTTTTTTTTTTTTTTTTTTTTTTTTTTTGAGTACGAAATAAAATGGATTATAAAACTAGAAAATTTAACCCATTTACTCCTGAATTTTTGTTTTTCCAAATTTTTAAAACGTTTTTAAATATTTTTTAAAAAATACATTAAAAAGTGTTATTTTTTTCCTATTGGTTTGATAAAATTTATATGTTCTAAGTCTGGGAATATACGCAATATTTTACACGATATAAGATGCATAATTATATGGGGGTTTTTTTTTCTAAAATCTGGGTAAAATATTCCATTAAATTGTATGTTGTATTTTATAATAAGTACTTTTACGTGTTATTAAAAATATATATTTATTTCTCTATTACAAAGAATGATATATGAATTAAACTTTAAGATAAAAATATTAAAATTCAAACCAAAATTAAAGCGACAATTTCTATTTTGCAATAATACTACATTCCATCTAATATATGAACATTCTAAAATAAAAATAACTAAGGATAAGGAGTATAGTTATTATGCAGAAGAGGGTTTTTTATTTACATAAGCACTTCATTTTTCAAAGGATGTTTCGTAAACTTTAGTATTGATGTCAAATCATAAGAGGATTATGTAAGTATTTAGGTCAAAACTCCTGTAAAATTTGATTTTTCAATGTAGTAAACAGTAACAAACTATACTGACATTTAAACCCTATGCTAAAAATAGATCTAAACAAGTTATTCAATCAAAACTGGAATCCCAAGGTATTTCAACATGCATAATTTTAAAATGTTAATTTGTTTTTTGGAATACGAAATAAAATAAATTATTTTAAGATATTTCATTTGTGTATAAAATTTAAGTATTTTAAATGTGATAATCGAATTTATTGAGGTACAAAATAAATAACAGTTACGATTGTAACGAAATATTATAAGGAAAATAATGTTGTTTATACAGTGAAAAAAATAGACGGATGTAACCAAAAAACTTACTGATGAGAATATTAGACTGTGATTGGAATACGGATGCACGTACGTGGTACGGGCAATCATGTTTAGCAAACTCACGTAGCCCGTATAATGTACGGGCAAATCCCGGAAGCGGTTAAAAAAAAGAAGTTAAATAACTGAAGAGTATTTCATCTTATTCTTTGGAACAAAAGGAAAGAAAATTCCTATTCTTATTACAACAATGTATATCTTCTGATTCTATATAAATTCACATTTTTATCCTTTCTAAAAATGAATTTCAGATTTAAGTACCAGTTAACGTTGAAAAACAGATACTTTTTCTTGATAACGACTGCTTTAAAATGAAAAAGGAGATCGTATCTTAGAAGACACAGAGTATGTTTGTATTTCCATGATTTTCAAATATGTATTTGAATTACTGTTTCTTAAAATAAAGACTTTAAAGCGGATTTCTCCAGCATTAAGGCTAGGCAGGGATTTGGAATCCAATGAAGAAATAATCACTTTTTCTGCGATATTTTATTGTGTTAAAGCTCACAGCACTTTAGTTTTGATAAAACGCGAAAATACTTTGGAGATATATATTAAAGAGAAATATAGATTAAAAGTTATTTAGAAACATAGATTAAAACATAGTTTCTTGAAGGTATAAAACATAAAGTTACTTTCGTATAAGTTACTGGTTGGAAATTAAAAGCACGAGAAAAATCCGAATCCAATGAAGTCATAAATAATCACTCTTTTTCAAATAAATCACTTTTTTCAAACTATCACTTTTTGCGCTGGATTTTATCGTGTAATCATAGTAGATCATATTTGTGTGATCATAGTAGTTTACTTTTGATTAAACGCTAAAATATTTTGGGAACATACACAGGAAATATAAAGTTGCTTTCGTATAAATACTGGTTAATAATTAAATTTAAGAAAAAAAAATCTGATAAACTTATTTTTTTTTCTACCAACTTTTATGATTTCTTTTTCTACTTGTATTTTTGAAGACAATGATTGCTCTGATTAAGTCGACTAAAATTTCGGAAAACATAAAGGAAATTCTTCCTTTTTAATATAGCGATAGTAAAAAAAGAAAAAAAGAAGTTAAATAACCGAAGAGTATTTCATGTTATTCCTTGTTACAATACGAAAGAAAATTCCAATTATTATTACAACAATATAAATCTTCTTATTCGATATAAATTCACATTTTTATTATTTCTAAAAATGGATTTCAGATTTAGGTACCAATTAGCGTTGAAAAGCAGATACTTTTACTTGTTAACCACTGCTTTAAATAGAAAAAAGAGAGCTTATCTTACTTTATTTTAAATATAAAAAGATGCTCCTATCTTAGAATACACACAGTATGGTTCTGTATTTCTATGATTTTCAAATATATATTTGGATTACTTTTTTTTAGATTAAAGACTTTAAGCGGATATTTCTACAGCATTAAGACTAGGCAAGAATTCAGAATCCAATGAAGCAAATGATCACTTTTTTGGGCGATATTTTATTGTGTTAAAGCTCCCAGTGGATAAGTTTTGATTATACACGAAAATATTTTAGAAATACAGATGAATAAAACATAAAATTATTGTCGTATAAATACTGGCTGAAAATTAAATTTACGAAAAAAAAAATCCGAATCTGATTAACTATATCCTTTTTATCCAACTTTTATGATATTTTTTTCTACTTGTATTTTTGAATACAATATTACTTTTATTATGTCGACGAAAATTTTGGAGAACTTAAAGCAATTTCTTCCGTTTTAATATACTGGTAGTTTAAAAAAATAAAAAAATACAGTTAAAAATAAATAACTGATGAGCATTTCATCTTATTCTTTGGAACAATACGAAAGAAAATTCCCAATATTATTAGAATAATATAAAATTTCTCGTTTGATATAAATTCGCATTTTTATACTTTCTAAAAATGGATTTCAGATTTAAGTACCAATTAGCGTTGAAAAGCAGACACTTTCACTTGTTAACCACTGCTTTAAATCGAAAAAGGAGATCTTATCTCATAAGACACAGAGTATGTTTGTATTTCTATAATTTTCAAATGTATATTTGGATTACACATTTTTAGAATAAAGACTTTAAGTGGATATCTCCAGCATTAAGGCTAGAAAAGGACTTGGAATCCAATGATGAAGATATTTTATTGTGTTAATCCCTTGAAAAGCGGTGAAAAAAAGGAAAAGGTTTATCTATTTTGAAATAAATTTACTTTTTAAATTCTGGTGTCATTCAATCATTTTAGCATTTTAAGAATATAAGTGCTTATCTCCTCAAACTTCACAGTTCTTTAGTTTTGATTAAACACGAAAATGTTTTGCAAACATAGATTACTAAAGTATAAAGTTAATTTCGTATAAATGCTGGTTGAAATTAATTTTACAAATGAAATCGAATCTGAAACATCGTGCGTGGTACGTGCAAATCATGATTGACAAAAACACCTTACCCGTATGACGTACGGGAAAATCAACTAAAGAGTATTTCATTTCATTCTTTGGAAAAATACGAATTCCTATTCTTATTACAACAGTAGAAAACTTCTCTTTCGATATAAATATCCATTTTTATTCATTCTAAAAATGGATTTTAGATTTAAGTACCAATTATCGTTGAAAAGCAGATGACTTTTACTTGTTAACCATTACTTTAAATAGAAAAAGAAGATATTATCTTCCAAGACACAGAGTATGTTTGTAATTCTATGATTTTCAAACATATATTTGGATTGCGCTTTTTTAGAATAAAGACTTTAAGCGGATATTTCTCCAGCATTAAGGCTATGCAAGGATTTGGAATCCAATGCAGAAAATAATCACTTTTTCTGCGATATTTTATTTGTTAAAGCTCACAGTATTTTTTTTTTTTATTAAACGCAAAAATATTTTGTAAATATAGATTAATAAAACATAAAGTTACTTTCGTAATGCTTGAAAATTAAATTTCCGAAAGAAATCTTAATCTGATTAAATATTTCTTTTCTTTTTCTTATCATTTTTTATGCCAAATTTTACGTTTTTCTTCCTACTTGTATTTTTAAAGAAAAATTGAAGAGTATTTCATTTTATTCTTTGGAACAATACGAAAGAAAATTCCCATCTTATTGCAACAAATCAATTACAACCAATAAATATCTTATTACAAGAAAATCCTTCTGCTTATTACAGTAACAGAAAACTCCATATCAGGATAAATACGGATTTTTATCCTTTCTAAAAATAGATTTCAGATTTAAGTACCAATTAGCGATTAAAAGCAGATATTTAAATTTATAAACCAGTATTTTAAATTGAAAAAGAAGATCTTATATTACAATACACAGAGTATGTTTGTATTTCTATTTTTAAAATGTATATTTAGATTACACTTTTTTAGAATAAAGACTTTAAAGCGGATATTTCTCCAGCATTAAAGTCAGGAAAGGATTTGGAATCCAATGGAGAAAATAATCACTTTTTCTGCAATATTTTATAGTGTTAACCCCTTGAAGGACGTGGGATAAAATATATCCCACTTAATTTTAATTGTAAAATTCACATTGATACCAGAATTTTGAAATGAACGTTTTATTTTTATCAAATACGTGAAGAAGAACTTTATTTATTTCAGAACTCTCGAATGGTCCGCCAACTGAACATCAATATTTTCTTAGAAAAATTTTTGTTTTAGATTTTTCTTGCAAATTGTGCCAAAAACAACCTCGGAGAATTATTTTGAATGCAGTTGAATCTTATTATGAAATTTTCTATTAAAAAATATTGGTATTCTGTTCGCAGACAATTTGGGAGTTCATCTATTTCGAGATAAATTTGATTTTATATTCTGGTGTCATTCAATCATTTTAGCATTTTAAGAATTGAAGTGCTTTGCCCCTCAAAGGGTTTAAAGCTCACAGTACTTTAGCTTTGATTAAACGCATAAATATTTGGAAATATATATTAATAAAACATGAAGTTACTTTCCTTTAAGTACTGTTTGAAAATAAAATTTAAAAATAAAATCCGAATCTGAATCCCGTACGTGGTACGGGCAAATCATGATTGGCAGTAAGACGATCCCCGAATGACGTACATACATATCAGGGAAGCAGTTAAATAACTGAAAAACATTTCATCTTATTCTTTGGAACAATACGAAACAAAATTCTTTTGTTTAATACAATAATAGAAAACTTCTCTTTCGACATAAATTCACAGTTTTTATCCTTTCTAAAAATGGATTTTAGATTTAAGTACCAATTAGCGTTGAAAAGCAGATATTTTTACTCGTTATCCACTGCTTTAACTTAAAAAAAAGATCTTATCTTACAATAAGCAGAATATGTTTGAATTTCCATTATTTACAAATATATACCAGGTGTCCCAAAAATGACTGATGGATTTTAAAATTCAATAACTTGCAAACGGTGACAGCTATTTAATTTTTTTTTACAGGAGGGTTATGTATAATGTCAGGAGTTTTTTTACCGTAGTTTTTTATTTTAGTTCGCATCTCGAGCAATAGGTGGCGCTGACAGCGATTGAAGACCAGGTCGACGATTCACTCAGCACTGATCACCTGGCCTTGAATCGCCGTCAGCGCCACCTATTGTTTGAGATGCGAACTAAAATAAAAAATTACGGTAAGAAAAACTCCTGACATTATACATAACCCTCCTGCAAAATTTTTTAAATAGCTGTCACCGTTTGCAAGTTATTGAATTTTAAATTCCATGAGTCATTTTCGTGACACCTGGTATTTGGATTACTCTTCTTTGGAATAAAGATTTTAAGCAGACTTGGAGAGTTTACAGACACACAGACAGACGGACAGACACACAGAGAGACGGACGGTAATTTTTTTTAAATATTCTTTTCGGATTCTCCAGTGTCTGAAACGTGTAAATTCGTCAAAAAATATTTTGATTTTCAAAACGATTGCAACAGTTAACATATTGCGTATGATGGGTAAGTAAAAATTATTGATGACAATGATAAATTGTGATTGGTATACGAATCGCTGAACGTGGTACGGGGAAATCATGATTGGCAAAAACACGTTGCCCGTATGACGTACAGACAAATCAGGGAAGCAGTTAGATAAGTAAAGAGTATTTAATCTTCCCTCATAGCATGCATGGACACAGTAACGTCACAATGATGTCACTGTGAGTCACTTTGGTCACGTCACATCTGTGACCAAAATGCCACCACTCAGTGACGTTACATTGTGACTGAGATGTGACTTTATTAAAAATTTATAGACAATTATAAATATCCTTCAAAACAAGTTATTTACTTTAAGAAACATGTTTATGGCAATTTAAATATCGTCGCTTTTGTCAGAGTTCCGTCACAATGTTAATGTCAAATTAGTCACAAATGACACATTTTTCACAAATTTGTCACATTGTGACCACTTTGTGAAACGTCACAAACGAGCTCTAAAACGGCCATAACGACTTCACATTTTAGTCACTGTGACATCACATCGACGTCACATCGACAATCGATGGTCACAAAGTCACAATGTGACTTCACAACAACGTCGCAGTAACGTCACCATGCCTTACGGGTTACTACCCTAATAGCATGCATGGTCACAGTGACGCCACTGTGAGTCACTTTGGTCACATCACATCTGTGACCAAAATGACACCACTCAGTGACGTCGCATTGTGACTGCGATGTGACTTGCTTAAAAAATCTTTAGAAATTTATAAATATCCTTCAAAAGATGTCATTTACTTTAAAAAACATGTTTCTGGCAATTTAAATATCGTAGCTTTTGTCACAGTTTCGTCACAATGTTAATGTCAAATTAGTCACAAATGACACATTTTTCACAAATTTGTCACATTGTGACCACTTTGTGAAACGTCACAAAAGAGCTCTAGAACGGCCATAACGACTTCACATTTTAGTCACTGTGAATTCACATCGACGTCACGTGACGTCACATCGACAATAGACGGTCACAAATTCACAATGTGACTTCAAAACGACGTTTCAGTGACGTCACCATGCTTTACGGGTAGCAGGAGCGACCGAGCTAGCTCGGTAAAAATTATCTTTGTGTTCAACTCGATATAATATTTTCATTGTATCAGTCTCTCTGTATTATTACTATAAAACATGTTTTTTATAAAAGTATTGTTTACAAAAACAATTAATAAGGAAACTATGTATGTATGCGCATGTTCATAATTTTCACATTATTTTAAGATTTACAACAAAAGAACATCGATCCAAATCCTTTTTTTAGCTGAACTCTGATTGATTAAAGTATGCATCTCGTACCCTATTTTTACCAAATTTTTATAAAATTGTACCAAATTTATAAAATATTTTTTTTACATTCTGAAAGACAATATTATTTGCCAGATATAGCCAAATTTGGTTACTTTTTTTCATTTAGCGCCAAATACGTGTTCTCACTTTCGTAATTTTACAGTCGATTTTTCGGCCAAATGTCACCAATATTTTAATAAATATCACCAACTTATTGGCTGTTGCCTTATTCTCGTGATTCTGACCCGTATTACCCAAAATGACCTTCTAATCAAATTAGATCAAAAAAGTGACTTAACTCAATGGTCTTCAGGTAATCGAAAACAATTGCATATAAAATTCAATCAAAATCCTGGTAAAATTAGCTTGACAGCATTCGGCAATGAAGCCGAAATGACCCACTAATATAATTATTTTAATCTGCAACCCATTCCGATAGTCTTCTCGCGACAAAAAGCGTTTCGTTACAAAATGTAGGTAAAATTGATTCAGTCGTTTTCATATATAATTAGAATGATATTGAACCATTTTGACCCAAAATGACCCAATAATCGTATTTTCGCGAGCATGTGTTCTTGCCCAATGGCTTTCTCTTGCTCTAAAACTATAAAATACAAAATTTAATCAAAATTGCCAGATACATTGTGTAGATAAAATTAGTATGACCCACAATGACCCACTAATGAATTCTCTCTAACACGTGACTTAACCCAATAATCCTCTTGTAATCCATAACGGTAGAATAAGAAATTTGGTCACAGTCGTTAAAGCCATTTTTTAGATAAAACGGGTTTGACCCAAAATGACCCCAAAAGGACCCACTAATCAAAATATCTCGAACTTGTGACCTACCCCAATAGTTTTCTCGTGTCAAAAAAATGTTGTATTCAAAATTTCTTTAAAACAGATTCTCCCGTTCTTTAAATGTAAATAACTTGACCCAGACCCTTTATGACCCAAAATGACCCAGTAATCGAAATTTATCGAACATGAGATCTGGCCCAATAGTTTTCTCGTGCCAAAAAATTTTTGTATACAAAATTTCGTTGAAATCGATCCACCTGTTGTTTAGATATAGCTTGACATGATCCATTATGACCCATTATGACCCATAAATGATCCTTATAGTCGAAATCTGTCAAACATGTGATTTAGCTCATTAGTTTTCTCATGTCAAAAAACTGTTACATATAAAATTTCGTTAAAATCGATCGCACCGTTCTTTAAATTCTAATAACTTGATCCAGATTCTTAATGACCCAATATGACCCATTAAATTTTTTTCTCGAACATGTAACCTAGCCTAATGTTTTTCTCGTGCTCGAAAACCATAGAATGCAATTTTAATTCTAAATTGCGTGAGAAAATCTCTAGATAAAAATAGCATGCCCCACAATGACCACAAAAATGATCAACTAACCGGATTTTCTCGAACATGTTACCTAACCCATAAGTCTTTTTGTAATCCAAAACGATAAAATATAAAATTTGATCAAAATCGTTAGAGCCGTTTTTAGATGAAAATGGCTTGACCTATAATGATCCAAAAATCACCCACTAATCAAAATTTTTCGAACATGTGACTCAGCCCAACAGTTTTCTCGTGCCAAAAAACGATTGCATAGAAAATTTTCTTAAAATCGATCCAGCCGTTCTCTAGATATAAATAGCTTGATCCTGACCCATTATGACCCAAAATGACCCAATAATCGAATTTTCTCGAACATGAGATCTAGCCTAATGGTCTTCTCGTGCCCAAAAACGGTAAAATCCAAATTTTTGCGAAAATCGTTAAAGCCGTTTTTAAGATAAAATTTACACACACACACACACAATTTTTGCTCGCATAAGATATTTTGGAACAATACAAAAAGAAATTCCTATTCTTATTACAACAATATAAAACTTCTCGTTCAACATAAATTCACATTTTTATCTTTTTTAAAAATGGATTACATATTTAAGTATTAATTAGTATTGAAAAGCACATACTTTTACTTGTTAACCACCGCTTTAAATCGACAAAAAGGATCTTATGTTGCAAGACACTGAGTATGTTTGTATTTCTATGATTTTCAAATATATATTTGGATTACTCTTTTGTAGATTGCAATTTATTTGCAATGACCAAATTTTAAACAAAATTTATTGAATTAACAAAATTACTTGTTCAGATTAACTACAATTTCGTCATTTTTAATAAAATATTTGGTTGGAGCTAATTAGCCAATATTTGGTTGGAGCTAATTAACCAAAATTTGCTTGCTTCAACAAAACAGTTTTTTTCGTGTAAAAAGGTTGAAAAGGGAAGTTAAATAACCAAAGTTTTTTTCATTTTATTATTTGGGACAATAAAAAAAAAATTCCTATTCTTTATACAACAATATAAAACTTCTGATTCGATATAAATCAACATTTTTATCCTTTCTAAAAATGAATTTCCGATTTAAGTACTAATTAGCGGTGAAAAGCAAATAACCAGTATTTTAAACTTGTTAACCAGTTTAAAATACTGGTTAAGTATTAAAAGTATTACAGAGAGTATGTTTGTATTTCGATGATTTTCAAATATATATTTGGATTATTCTTTTTTAGATTAAAGACTTTAAGTGGATATTTCTCTAGCATTAAAGCTAGGAAGGGATTTAGGATTCAATGAAGAAAATAGTCACTTTTTCTGCGATATTTTATTGTGTTAAAGCTGACAGTACTTTAGTTCTGTTTAAACGTGCAAATATTTTAAAAATTTAGATTAATAAATCATAAAGTTACTTTCGTATTGCTTAAAAATTAAATTTCCGAAAGAAATCCGAATCTGATTAAACATTTCCTTTTTGCCAAATTTTACGCTTTTTTTTTTCCTACTTGTATTTTTCAAGAAAATTCCAAGAGTATTTTTATCCTTTCTAGAAATGGATTTCAGATTTAAGTACCAATTAGCGTTGAAAAGCAGATACTTTTGCTTGTTAAACACTGGTTTAAATTCAAAAGGAAGATCTTATCTTACAAGACACAGAGTATGCTTATATTTCTACGATTTTCAAATATGTATTTGGATTACTCTTTTTTAGAATAAAGACTTTAAGAGGATATTTTTCCAGCATTAAAGCTAGGGAAGGATTTGGAATCCAATGAAGCAAATAATCACTTTTTTGCGATATTTTATTGTGTTAAAATTCATAGTAATTTACCTTTGATTTAACATGAAAATATTTTAGAAATACAGATTAATTAAACATAAAGTTACTTTCGTATAAGTTAGTGATGCATAACCTTAAGGAAAATTGTGTACCACCAGAATATTTGAAAAGTGACCAATTAGCGTTCAAAATCAGATAATTTTACTTGTTAACCAGTACTTTAAATATAAAAAGAAGATCTTGTCTTATAATATACACACAGTATGTGTTTGTATTTCTTGATTTTCAAATATATATTTTGATTACTCTTTTTTAGAATGAAAACTTTAAGCAGATTTCTCGCGCATAAAAGTTAGAGAAGGATTTGGAACCCAATGAAGGATATAAACACTTTTTCTGCGATATTTTATTGTGTTAAAGCTCACAGTACTTAAATTTTGATTAAACGTGAACATATTTTTGAAATATAGATTAATAAAACATAAAGTTACTTTTATGTAAGTTAGTGATGCACAACCATTTTTGCAAGAAAATTGTTTCCCACCAGAATATATGAAAAGTGACATTTGTTATATTTAATAGCAAAATATATGACATTATTCCAAGGAAAATTATTCTGCATGAAAATAGTGGTAGTTTTGTGGCTCGTATGCCACAGGTTTGTGAATCCTTAGTATAAGTACTGGTTGAAACTTAAATTTACGAAAGAAATCCAAATCTGGTTAACACTTTCCGGTGCAGTGCAAATTCATTGCGTAAGTATTGAAATTAATGACTGACACCGGAATTTGAAAACAACTTTATTTCTAAATAAGATAAAACTATATTTCACGCATTCAATAACCGTAATTTTTTGTAACAAAATTCCGGTGTCAATGTGGCGTTTGGGAATTAAAATTAAGTGGTATATCTATGAAACCACTGCGCCGCAAGGGGTTAAATATTTCCTTTACTGCCAACTTTTATGTTTTTTTTTTCCTGCTTGTATTTTTTCAATAAAAAAATGTTTTATTAAAGCGATGGAAATTTATTATAACTTGAAGGGAATTCTCCCGTTTCATAATAGTGGTAGTTAATTTAAAAAAAAAAAAAAAAAAAAAAAAAAAAACGCTTTAAGTATTTGGAATTTAATGGAAAAATAAGCAATCAGTTTTTCAGCGGGATTTTATTGCGTTAAAGCTCACAATAGATTACTTTTTATTAAACTCGAAAATATTTTGGGAACATAAATTGGAGTTGCTTTCGTATAAATACTGGTTAAAAATTAAATTTACGAAAAAAAAAAAAACAATCCGAATCTCATTAACTATTTCCTTTTCTGCCAACTTTCATGATTTTTTTTCCTGCTTGTATTTTTAATACAACAATTGCTCTTATTAAGTCACGAAAATTTTGGAGAACATAAAGAAAGTTCTACCGTTTTAATATAGCGGTATTTAAAAGAAAATTCAACTAAAAATAAAAAACTGATGAGCATTTCAGCTTATTCCTTCGAACAATATGAAAGAAAATCCTTTTGCTTATTACAATAATAGAAGACTTCTCGTTTGATATAAATTCACATTTTTATTTTTTCTAAAAATGGATTTCAGATTTAAGTACTAATTAGCGATGAAAAACAGATACTTTTACTGTTAACCAGTATTATAAATTGAAAAACAAATGAACTTTTCTTAGAAGACACAGAGTATATTTGTATTTCTAGGATTTTCAAATACATATTTTGAATTATTCTTTTTTTGGAATAAAGACTTTAAACGGATATTTATGCAGCATTAAGATTAGGCAAGGATTTAGAATCCAATAAAGAAAATAAACACTTTTTCAGCAATATTTTATTGTGCTAAAGATCACAGTACTTTAGATTTGATTAAACAAGAAAATACTTTAAAAATATAGATTAATAAAAGATAAAATTAATTTCGTATAAATACAGATTGAAAATTAAATTTACGTTAAAAAAAATATATATATACGAATTTGATTAACCATTTTCTTTTCCATCAACTTTTATGTTTTTTTTCTACTAGTATTCTTGAAGACAATATTTCTCCCGTTAAGTCTACTAAAAATTTTGGGAAATTTAATTTAAATGAAATTTTTCCGTTTGAATATATGGATAGTTAAAAAAAAAGTAGTATTTCATTTTATTCTTTGGAAAAAATGAAAGGAAATTCCTCTTCATATTACAACAATATAAAGCTTCTCGTTTGATATAAATTCTCATTTTTATCCTTTCTAAAAATGGATTTCAGATTTAAGTACCATTTAGCGATGAAAAACAGATACTTTTACTTGTTAACCACTGCTTTAAATTGAAAAAGATCTTATCTCAGAAGACACAGTGTATATTTGTACTTCTGTGATTTTCAAATATATATTTAGATTACTCTTTTTTTTTAGAATAAGGATCTTAAACGGATTTCTCCAATATTAAAGCTAGGGAAGGATTTGGAATACAATGACGAAAATAATCGTTTTTTCTGCTTTTTTTTTTTAATTCTGTTAAAGCTCACTGTACTCTATTTTTGATTAAGCGCGAAAATATTTTGGAAATAAAGTCAAACCTCGTTAACATGAACACGCTTAGCGTGAATTTCTTTTAACATAACTCAAAGATTATCATCAATACAAAGATTTGATACTGGTAACATGAATTACTGTTAACATAAACAAAATTTCGATTCCCCTTGAGGTTCATGCTAACGAGGTTCAACTGTATAGATTATTAAAACATAACGTTACTTTCGTGTAAGTTTTGCTTGAAAAATAAATTTACGAACGAAATCAGAATCTGATTGACTATTTCTTTTTTTGCCAAATTTTACGGGGTTTTTTTTCTACTTATATTTTTAAAGAAAAATTGAAGAGTATTTCATTTTATTCCTTGGGAGGAACAATACGAAAGAAAATTCATATTCTTATTACAACAATAAAATCTTCTCGTTCGACATAAATTCGCATTTTTATCCTTTCCAAAAATGGATTTCATATTTAAGTGACAATTATCGATGAAAAGCAGATACTTTTACTTGTTAACCAGTATTTTAAATTGAAAAAGGAGATCGATATCTCAGAAGACACAGAGTATATTTGTATTTACAGTCCCTGGCCAAATTATTAGACGCACTCCCTTTTCCTTGTATCGAATCATATTACTAGCTCCATAGAAATATTACTGTGTGAATAACTGCAATTAATTATGTACATCATTTGTAGGATTATAATAAATAAAAAAAATGCCTATGACTTTAAAACTCTTTCTTTTTATAAATTAAATTAATAATGGCTGAAATTGCAAAATTTATAACTTGAGGCTAGAAAAAATGTCAATATTTTTGGAGCCTCTTTTGGCGGCTATCAGTGCCTCTATTCTTCGCAGCATGCTGTTAATACAAAATTGAAGAGTTTCTTGTATGCGTAGGTGACAATTCCAGGTATGGATAAGATTTTCTATGAGCTGGGTTTTGTTTGTTATGACTTCTTAGTCAATTCTCCAGAACAATATAAAGAGATTTTCAAAATCGGTTTATTTTAAAGCTAAAATGATCGTTTCCAAATGAAGAACCATTTGTATTTTTGCCAAGTAAAGCTTTTTGTTACATAGCACGATCCGTCAAGGTCTACTTTCAATAAAAAAAATATCCCTGTGTTAAACTGCTCCCGGTAATTCATCAGACATGAATACCGTTGAAAATGTTTGGGAGCTAATGAAGAAAAACTGGACAAAGAGCTCATAACGAGCAAAACACAGCTCATAGAAAAACTTATCCTTGTCTGCAAACATCACTCACACATGCAAGAACCATTTCAATTTTTTACTAACAGCATGCCATGAAGAATAGAGGCACTGATTGCCGCCAAAGGAGACTGCAAAACATATTGTCATTTTTTTAAATTTCATGTTTTAAATTTTACAATTTTATTAATTGTTAATTTAATTTAAAAAAATAAATAATTTTAAAGTCATTGGCGTGCTTTTAATTTATTATAATCCTACAGATGATGTATATAATCAATTATAACTATTGGCAAAGTAATATCTCTGTGAAACTTGTAATATGATTCGACACAAGAAAATATGAGTGCGTCTAATAATTTAGCCAGGGAATGTATATGATTTTCAAATAAATATTTAGATTACTCTTTTTTAGAAAAAAAGACTTTAAACCGAATTTCTCCCGCATTTAGGCTAGACATGGATTTGTAATCCAATGAGAAAATCATCACTTTTTATGCGATATTTTATTGTATTAACAACTTAAGGGGCGGTGGGATAAAATATATCCCAGTTAATTTTAATTGTTAAATGCCACACTAACACCAGAATTTTGAAATGAACATTTTATTTTTATCAAATACGTGAAGAAAAGCTTTATTTATTTCAGGGCTCTCAAATGGTCCGTCAACTGATCATCAATATTCTCTTAGAATTTTTTTTTTTTTTTTTAGATTTTTTTTTTGCAAATTGTGCCAAAAATAACCTCGGAGGTTTATTTTAATGCAAATGCTATTGAATCATACTATGAAATTTTCTGTTAGAAAATTTTGGTGTTCAGTTCGCGGAATATTTGGAAGTTATTCTATTTCGAAATAAATTTCCTTTTACATTCTGGTGTCATTCAATCATTTTAGCATTTTAAGAGTCGAAGTGCTTCGCCCTTCAAAGGGTTAAAGCTCACAGTACTTTAGTTTTTATTTAATGCGAAAATATTTTGGAAACATAGATTAATAAAACATATAGTTACTTTCCTATAAGTACTGGTCGAAAATTAAATTTACAAAAGAAATCCGAATCTGAATCACCGTAAGCGGTACGGGTAAATCATGATTAACAAAAACGCATTGCCTGTATGACGTACAGACAAATCAGTGAAGTGGTTAAGTAACTGATGAGCATTTCATCTTATTCTTTGAAACAATACGAAAGAAAAATTCCTATTCTTATTATAACAATATAGTACTTCTCATTCGACATAAATTCACATTTTTATCCTTTCTAAAAATGGATTTCAGATTTAAGTACCAATTAACGATGAAAAGCAGATATTTTTACTCGTTATCAACTGCTTTAAATTGAAAAAAAAGATCTTATCTTACAAGAAGCAGAATATGTTTGAATTTCCATTATTTACAAATATATATTTGGATTACTCTTCTTTGGAATACAGATTTTAAACGGACTGGGAGAGTTTACAGACAAACAATCAGACGGACAGGCACACAGATAGACGGACGGCAATTTTTTTAATATTCTTTTCGGATTCTCCAGTGTCTGAAACGTGTAAATTCGTCAAAAACATTTTTGATTTTCAAAACGATTGCAACATATACTATATGATGGGTAAGTAAAAATTATAAAGTAAAAATTGTAAATTATAAAGTAATAAATAATCATAAAGTAAAAAAAAATATAAGTAAAAATTGTAAAGTAAGTAAAAATACGAAAGAAAAATTCCTATTCTTATTATAACAGTATAGTTCTTCTCGTTCGACATAAGTTCGCATTTTTATCCTTTCTAAAAATGGATTTCAGATTTAAGTACCAATTAGCTTTGAAAAGCAGATACTGTTACTTGTTAACCATTGCTTTAAATTGAAAAAGGAGATCTTATCTCAGAAGACACAGAGTATGCTTGTATTTCCATGATTTTCAAATATATATTTGGATTACACTTTTTTCGAATAAAGAATTTAAGCTGATATTTCTCCAGCATTAAGGCTAGGCAAGGATTTAGATTCCAATAAAGAAAATAATCACTTTTTCTCCGATATTTTATTGTGTTAAATCTCGCGGTTCTTTAGTTCTGATTAAACGCGAAACTGTTTTGGAAGTATTAGATTAATAAAACATAAATTTAGTTTCGTATTAATACTGCACTGTAAAAAAAAAAAAAAAAAAAAAACTAAACTAACAGCAAAAGCTGCAGATGTTGCCAGCAGCTTTTACCGTAATGAGGTGTAATAAATTAATTTACATGTAATTTTGCTGCAATTTTTATGGCAAAAACTTTTGGCAACGTGTCTGTCATAATTTTTTTTTTTTTTTTTTTTTTTTTTTTTTTTTTTTTTTTTTTTTTTTTTTTTTTTTTAAGCATCCGATGCTATTTCTTTCAGACAAGCTAAAAATGTCGTGTCATCAGCCCTGAATTTTCTAGTGAACCGATTTTGATAATTATTTTTTTAAATGAAAGCTATTTATTTGTAGTTGTGCCCATTTTAATTATTTTTTAATTTATTTCCATTTTTATATTTTATTTTTAATTTTAAAAGCTTTTTCATGACATTTCTTCAAAATGGTGGCAACACAGTTTAGCTTTTCTCTCGATAATAAAAATTTATTTTCTAAAATGATTGCGTATAATTATGCACTAATTGAGTTAAAAAAATATATATATACTGAGAAATAATATTAATAATGTAAATAAAATGACAGAAAAAAATTTATGATAAAAATTAATGTCTAAATCAAAATAAGAGAAATTTCAAATGAGGAAAATTATGTCATTCAGCAACCAGATAAATGAGAATTACAATATTATTATGGTTGCCTTTTTCATAAACAGTAACTTTTAAAGAACATTTGAAGAGAAAATGACGTCACTATTTAAAACATCGTATTTTTACTCATAACGATAGTAGGTACTACTCTGTTATCCCGTCGACCAATTTCGCCAAATTATACAAATCGCCAAATTAATAGCCAAATTATTCATATTGACACAATTTTTATTTTAAATAACGAAAAAATAAATAATTAGTAGAATATTAATAAAAATATTAATAAAAAGTCTAAATAAAAATCACTTAATGACATTTTAAACACATGAATCGTATTTAATGCCATTGAATGTGACATTCACGATCATCCATTATTGGTATTTAATCTTATAGTTTGGCGATAATTTTTTGGTCGATGGGATAACCTAGTAGTACCCGATATTACTTTTTTTTTTAATAAAGCTATTTTTCTGTGAGTGCATATAAAATAAAATTTCTGGATTTCGCCGGCACTCATATTACAATTTTAACTGTAGATGTGCGAATATTTGCATGCAAAATTGTAACTGGCAAATTTTACATTTACTTTGTAAATATATTTATTATATATTGATTCAATAATGTAATTACTTTTGATTTTTTTTAAAAACCAAATCGATCGGGTCTTTTAAACATTTCATTCGTCGAATTCGACGGGATTTCATTCGTTTTATTGTTAAATTGCATTTCCTTTTACTCAGAGTCTATAAAAAAGCGTTTAAACTAAAGAAAAAATCCGTTTTTGATGAATCTAGTCAATGAAGAAGTAGCACGTCAAATTGTATATCTATATAATTATTCCGCAATTCCAATGTCTCAGAGAGAAATTGCTGTTCAATTGGGTATTTCACGCCGTTCTGTTTGCTATTATATTGATAAACACAAGAAAAATGAAGTTAGTTCATTGCAATTTAAACGGGGGCGCCCTTCTAAAAAACTTCTATCGATTTTTTTTTTTTTTCTAATCGGAGGCGAAACTGAATTCTGCAATGGTAGAATCTACATTCATCTTTTTTTTTTTTTTTTTTTTTTTTTTTTTTTTTTACAGTGTAGGTGAAAATTAAATTTACGAAAGAAATGTGAATCGCATTAAATATTACCTTTCCTGCTAACTTTTACTTTTTTTTCCTACTTGTATATTTCAATGCAGTATTGATCTTATTAAGTCGACGAAAATTTAAGAGAACTTGAAAGAAATTCTTCTACTTTAAAATAGCGGTATTTTAAAAAAAGGCAACTTCAAGGATTTAGAATTCAGTGAAGAAAAGAATCACTTTTTCTGTGGGATTTTATTGTGTTAAATCTCACAGTACTTTAGTTTTGATGAGAAGCAGAAATATTTTGGAAACATAGACTAATAAAACATAAGGTTACTTTTATATTAGTACTGCACTTTTAAAAAAATCCGTGAAATTTAAGCGAAAAACGGCTGGTTGCAATATTGCCAGCGGTTTCTTGCCGTATTGATGTGTAATAAATTAAAATTGAAATGTAATAAATTAATTTACATCTAATTTTGCTGCAATTTTTACGGCAAAAATTTCTGTCGTAACATTACTGCCAGCAGTTTTTGCCGTAAATTTAACTTATTATTATTATTATTATTATTATTATTATTATTATTATTTTTTTTTTTTACTAGTGGTTAAATATTAAATTTACGAAAGAATCGCGAACCTGATTAAATATTCCGTTTACTGCCAACTTTTACCGTTTTTTTTCTTACTTGTTTGTTTCAATGAAGAATTGCTCTTATTAAGGGGGCTCAGGGATTGAAAACTTTTCAAAAAATCGATTTTTTTATGATCTAGTTTGATTATTCAATTAATTCTTAACTCAATGCAAAAAGCCGCATAAAATATTTGCATTTTTAACGGAGTTATGAGCATTTATGTATCAACACTTTCATAGCCGCACCCGTATAATTTCAACTTTAAGTCGCGTTTTCTCAAAACTTGATTTTTGACGACTAACACCAAGATAAAAAAAAAAAAAAAACTATTTGATGAAATGGCTTTTTTTTTTTTTGCATGCGTATAACATCATTATCTATAGAATGAATTAATATCGTTTAGATAGTTTAATATTTTGAGTATTTTTAATGAAAAAAAAGGTTGTACTTTTTTAGAAGTTTTTCAATTTTCAAATTTGAGAGTTTTTTTTAATAATGTTGTTTTTAGAGTGATAGTTATATCCTTAATTCATTCTATAGAGTAAAGTTTCCGGATCATTTTAAAGCAAACATTAGGTTCTTATGTCAATTCAAGGTTAAGATATCTTGGTGTTGGTGATATAACACATAATTTTCTTTTCGAAAATTGTGTTACATAAATTTTGCTATATTTCTTATTATATTACATTGAAGTACTTCAATTTATAATTTTATAAGACTACAAACATACCTTTAAAGTATCAGAAAGCTTAAATTAATTACATTGAATTCTTCTGTTTTTATATGGAGTCGAAGCGAGAGCTCTGTTTACATGTTTTTCCGTATCGATCAACCCCTGAGCCCCCTTAAATGGGCGAAAATTTAAGAGGACTTTAAGGAATAGCTTCTATTTTAATATAGTGACATCTAAAAAAAGGCAACTTCAAGGGTTTTGAATTCAGTGAAAAAAATAATCACATTTTTGTGATAGATTATTGTCTTAAAGTTCACAGTACTTTAGTTTTGATTAAATGCGAAAATATTTTGGAAACATAGATTAATAGAATGTAAAGTTACATTTATGCAAGTACTGGTTGAAAATTAAATTTACGAAAGAAACGCGAATCTCATTAAATATTTTCTTTTTCTGCAACTTTTACGTTTTTTACCTACTTGTATTTTTGAAGAAAATTTTTTTTCCTATTAAATCGACAAAAATTTAAAAGAACTTAAAACGAAATTCTTCCGTTTGAAGATAATGTTTGTTAAAAAATAAAAAACAAATTGGAAATTGCACGGCAAACGTATCAAATGATATATTCTTTTTATGATACGTTCTAATGCATTTAAAATCACTAAGGAAATATTTCTCTTCAAACTAGCATAAGATAACTTTGTAGCATTTGTACACCTAATGTATCTTCAGCAAAAATGAAAGAAATCCACGTCGCTATTTTAAATTGAATTGGAAATATATCTCAAGGATTCAATTAAATAACGTCTGTGTTACATTTTCCACCTAAATATTACCTGCATAGCTGTCTAAAAAATTTTTGTATCATGATCACGAAATATAGAAAAAGTATGTTTTGAAGGAATTCAGAAAGAAATTACGTAACTTTTATTGTAAAGAACTACCGTAATATTGTGTCGTAACTTGAAAATAAAATATTATAAACATTGTTATGATAGTGTTATGTTTTAAGATTTTTGAATAAGTGATGAATAAGAAAAATACACAAAGAACAGCACGTATTATGTCGAGCTACGTTCAAGCGGATATTCTTTATTTACTAAAACACACAATGATGAATATTATGAACTGTCTACACTGTAAAAAAAAAAGGCTCGATCTACTAAAAAAACTTTAGTGATCCTTGTAATTACTAACAAATTTTTAGTAATCTTAGTCGGTTACTAGAAAATCTGTAAGAATCACTAGAAAAATGTTAGCAATGGATAGAGTTAATAGTTTTACATTTTTTAATAGCTATTACTAAAACGCACTTGGTGTGGCCTTGATAGCATAGTGGTTATAGTAACGGACTCCAGGCTAAAAGGTCCCGGGTTCGATACCGGACACTGCCACATACGTCCCGAATGTATGTAGTGTAAGTGCTCGTTAATAAAGGGGTTATGAAAATCCTGTAGCAATTTTTTGGTGCAGCCATCTATTGCGGTTTTGCCGAAAATCCATCGCTTCAGAAGTTTGGATGCAGCTCGAAGGAAGCTGCTGTCCTTCGGGCGCACGTAAATGTTATTAAAAATTACTGGAGCTATTACTAAAATTTTCTTGGTGGTTCATACTAAAAATTTTTAAGTAAGTTACACAAAAAATTCTTTTGTTCAGTTTACAAAAGAAATGCTTGTTTCACTTGCAAAAAAAAGTTTGTAATGGTTACTAAAAAATTCTGTGGAATACAAATTTACTAAAGAATTTTTAGTAACCTCTTGAATTTTTTTTTACAGTGTAGACAGTACAACTCACAGACATATTTATGTGACTATTTTCTTATAAAACACTTAATTCAGGGAGCGTGTTTCTTTCTTTCTTTTTTTAATTAAAAAGTTTAGACTTATATCAATATATGTACAAGAATATATAAGAATAATATCTTCAAGCTAGAACCTTGGAAAAAAGGATTGAATATCACATTTTTAATGTAACTCTAAATGAATTCTAAATTCCTACTCACTATTTAATTTTTTAATTAATCTATATTTGTAAAAAAAAAAAGAATTATAGCAAAAGATGTTATGTTGTAAGGTGATGAATGAGAAATACACATAAAGGACAGCACATATTATATTAAAATACCTTAAGGCGGATGTTCTTTATTACTAAAGCACACAATGATAAACATATGAAATGTCTAAGCAGTGTAACGCAAGAACATATTTACGTGAATATTTTCTTATGAAACACTCATTTGCGAAGACGTAGTTTTTTCTTTGAATGTTTTAGTTTTACATCAATATATGCATTAATGCAAGAATAATAGCTGCAAGATACAACTTTGGCAAAATGTATTGAATGTCACGTTTTTAATGAAACTCAAAATAAATTCAAAATTTCTACTCACAATTTTAATTTTTAAAATAAGAAGATGCTCTTTTTCAAACTAGCATAAGATAATAAGCATTTGTATGATTTGTATGCAAGATAAGCATTTGTATACCTAATGTATCTTTGGCAAAAATGATAGATATCCCCACGGATTTTTTAAACTGAATAGGAAATATACCTTAAGATATCAACTAAAAACATCTGCGTTTACATTTTGTAGCTGAATATTATCAGTGTAGATATCTAAATAATTTTTGTATCATGATCTCGAAATGTCGAAAAAATATCTTTTGATAGAATTCAGAAAGAAATTACATGAATTTTATTGTTAAGATCTGCCATAATTTTGCATTGTAACATAAAAATAAAATATTATGAACATTGTTACGGTAGTTTTATGTTGTAAGGTTTTCGAATAGGTGTTGAATAAGAAATATACATTAAGAACAGCACGTATTATATCAAAATATCTTAAAGCGGATATTCTGTATTATTAAATAATACTCCCACCCCATAGATATTTTAAAATGAATAGGGAATATACCTTAAGAACTTAACTAAATAACATTTGCGTTTACATTCTGTAGCTGAATATTACCTTCACAGCTGTCTAAATAATTTTTGTGTTATGATCTCAAAATGCAGAAATAAATATGTTTTGAAGAAATTTAGAAAGAAATTACATAACTTTTATTGTAAAGAACAATCATAATATTGTATTATAACACCAAAATGAAATGTTATGATAGTTTTATGTTGTAACATTTTCGAATAGGTAATGAATGAAAAAAATACACAAAGAAGAGCATGTATTATATAAAAATATCTTAAGGCTGATATTCTTTATTACTAAAGTGCACAATGATAAACATATGGAGTATCTAGACAGTGTAATGCAAAGACATATTTATGTGAATATTTTCTTATGAAACCCTGAGTTTCGGAAACTTAATTTTTTTCATTGAAAGTTTTAGTTTTACATCACTATATGTATTCATACAAGAATAATATCTGCAAGGTACAACCATAGCAAAATGTAATGAATATCACATTTTAAATATAACTCTAAATTAATTTAAAATTTCTACTCACAATTTTTATTTTTAAATTCATCCAAATTTGTAAATAAAATAGAATAGCAAACGCAAAACGCTAAAATTCCTTTTTTAAATAACGCTATTAATTAATTAATCCCATTTACTTTATAATGATTGTACAATGTTACTCATAAATTTTAATACAATATTTCTCCTTATTTAACCTTTTATTCCCCGATCGATAATATATTAAAGTACCACTAAAATATATTTAATAAAATAAATTTAACCACTTAATTGTTTGGTTTTGGTTTGGTTGTTTTCTCAATAAAAATTTAGTTTTACATCTTTATATGTATTAATCTATACATATAATAAAACAGTAGGACCCGGTGTGTCTGTACATTGAAGATAATTGACAAAAATGGAGTCAGGGCGATAAAAGAAAACCAATGAAACACAAAAAAAAATTTTTTGAACTTTTTGTCTGTCTGTCTGTCTGTCTGTCTGTCTGTTTGTTCGAGGTTATCTTCGTAACTACTGAATGGATTTTTATGCGGTTTTCACTAATGAAGAATGCACACTCCCGGGCAGTGTATAGGCTTTGTTTCATCAAAATCGGACAACAGACAAAAAAGTAACAAAAAGAAACAAAAGAAACTATTAGGTGCGTGTGATGTAGAATCACATATAGTATTCTTAAATTTTACATTTTTCTAAATTACAGTTAAAAATAATCTTTAATTAATATCTATTTTATCTTAACGCTTATTCTCGATCCCACAATAACTTTTCGTTCAAAAGAAAAGAAAGAAAAACACCTAGCATCTGCTTTATTACTGAAAAACGGCTGTCAGATAAAGAGAATTCATTAAGATGCGTATTTCACCCTTGCTGGAAACAAATAAAAAAAGAATAAAGTTCGAATGTGTTTGCGGTCAGTGAAATTTCATTTTCCTCTCTGCGTAATTTTAAGTCTAACTTATTCGTTGCATAAGAGTCTTTTCATGTAGATAATGGTTGTTATGTCTTTTGAGAACATTTTCCCAAAATATGCTCCTAACGTACGAATTGGCAGTCGGATTCCTTTTTGGCGTATTTTTTAGGACTGCTGTTTTCTGGTTGCCCTGCTAGTAAATTCAAAATCCTTTTATTGTTTAAGGGTAACAGACAATTTTGCGGAGATGATATCAGTCATTTTTCATATGCTTAATATCGCCAATTGTGTGATGCCAATGTGTGAATTTTTCAGTGAGGAATTAATTGCCTCCCTCTCGCTTCATGAACTCAGTCATGTGAAGACTGTTTTCTTAAAAAAATGCGTTCAGGCACCATCCCGAACTTTTCTGTATGAAACCCTTAAATTTTGAAGTTTACTGCAAATAAATAATTTTTCGTAAAGAGCATTTATTGTCTTAAGCGATCATAGCCTATAACTAGCGAATGCATTTTTAAAAAGAACCTGTCAACATACTTTAAATTACAGATCTACAATATATAAATTTATGGTGCCTACACCAGGCATTCGCAATTTTTTTAAACGTCAAGGGATGGTGCCTGCTTTAGTTGCCTGCTTTTAGTTGCCTGCTTCGATTTGCTTGAAAGTTTAGTTTCTGGACTATTTATTAGCACTTATCTTAACTATATCTGGACTATTATCTGGACTATTTATCTACCTGAGTAGTATGACATTATCTTATTCATTCGCTGTTTACAAGATTTTTGAAAGCCTATTTTCCCCGACAGATGACTATTTATTACGTTTGCGGAATATAGACTATTAGCTATTACGAGTGTTCTCAGTTCATAGAATATAGTTTGGAGTGCCTATAGAATGCGGACTGTCGCTGCCGGATTTTTCCCTGATGGATCGCATTGGAATTGTGTCCGGCGCCGAACCATTCTTCATGTTGGATGCGGCTGATTTTTCTGATCAAAAAAATTTCATGAGGCTCAGCGTAAAGAACTCCTGCTCGTTAACGTCTGCTCCTCCCGATGTAGGCCTAAGAATCTGCGGTAGATTGTGTTGACTCATACTTCATCTCCGTTCAACTCGCAGCCTTGCTTTCGGCAATATAGTGCATTTTATTTCTACTTTGTGTACTTCGGAAGTTTTTATTTACTTCAGAAATGGATCGAGTGCTGCAGTGTGATCAGTGCTACCGATTTTCATGTGTGGGCTCCAATTTAACCGGCATATACAGATGTGCTTTTCGCACTGGATTTGATGTGTCTGTGATGGTCAACGTCCAAATATTGCATTTCTTCAAAATTAAAAAAAAAAAAAAAAAAAAAAAAAAAAAAAAAAAGAAAGAAAGAGAGAAAGATAGTGAAGAAAATAAATAAACATCTGCGGTATAAAATGTGAGTACGAGAAAATATATGCATTTTATATTTTATGATTTTAATGCTCAATCTCTATTTTAATTACATGACTTTTTTGTTATTATTTTAGAATAATATGATGAGTGATTTTATTTCAATTATTGTTTATTATGCATTGTTTTCTCGTGCTCATATTTATTTTTGTGAATAATATTAGTTAGAAGTTTTCTTAGATTACGTCGAAATATTTCATAGTCTTACAAATGCTATTTCAGAAATAAGACGCCAAATATGATAACAGTATAAAAGGATATTTTTCATATAACTAAGTATCTATCAACCGTGCACTCTTACTGAAATTTCATTCAAAGTATTAAGACAATCTTAAAAAAAAAAGAATTCAGAATATTGACTTCATAAATCGTATTTTTTTGGATGATTGTGCTAAAGAAAAAAATCTATTAATTTACTTATTTTCCTTAAATATTACATTTTTATTTACTTTGCAATGCGATTCTTTTTGAACTATTACAATCTGACATTCATATGTATACATTTACAGTTTTATATATTTCTTTACCTGATTTTATAAGATGATTAAAAAAAAAAAAAAAAAAAAAAAAAGAGGTTAAAGGTAAGTTAATGGTGCATCTAAAACATTCATGTTTCCAGATAAATAAGAGAGAATGTTTTTGTGTCAGACTATTATTTTTGCATGTTAGGAAAGTTAAGAAAAAAAGTATGAAGAAAGATAAATATGAATACTTGTAATGAATAAAGATGTATGCACCTCTCTATATTTTTGACACTGCCTTCATCTTGAGATACATAAAATTGTATCATTTGAATTATGTTTTATTATGCTTTGATAATTTTAAAATCAAACGGTAAGTTATGTTTTACTGTGTTTGTAAAGAGTATTATTTACAGATAATACATTATTTTTATATTTGTGCTTAAAAGTATTAATCATTTTCTTTATTGCATAATTGAATATATGTAATCAATATCTTTAAAGGAGCATTTTCTATTGATTATATCTATTTAAGTAGAGCTATTCCTTGCAGCTAAATATTAAAGAATTTTGTTTCTTTATTCTGTATACATAAAGAAGACGACTGTTTTATAACATATAATATATAAACGTACTACATGCAGAATATTCTTCGTCAGTAATAAGAACTTTCATTTTAAAGGTTATTTCATAAAATATATCTAGGTAATTTTCTTGAAATATTATAGTATTTCTTAGACATTTATTTGATATAAAATGGTACAAATGGTACTAACAACATTTTTATTTTTTTTATTAATCAATGTGTGTATTTGTTTTATTATATAGGTGTGTCTTTTACGTATTTGTGTATAGATATCTTATTTTCAATGTTCATAAAATATAAAGTTCATTAAGTGGTATATCACGACATACCATTATAAAATATTTTATGTGTTGTCATGTTGACAAATTTAGAAATATAATGAATGAGGCGAGAAGCTTATATTTGTTTTCGCTTATGGTAAATTTTCACTTGTTTTTTTTACTAAACTTTAAATTATTGACAGCAATTAGATATTGCATAATTTATATTTTAAAATATTTTCGCAAATATAATATGCTTTTAAATTTGGAGATCTTATGTGTAAAATATAATATTTTCTTTAGTTAAATTATCTCAACCTGTCACAAGCTTTCCTCTTAACATTTTAATGCCTGCTCGAGTCATCATTATTATTATTATTAATAACAGATTTTATTTATTTCATTAATGCAGTTAAAACATATAACGTACCAGTATACATTTTAAATCAATTGTATGCCGTGTTGTTGCATACCAGCACACATTTTTAGATGTGAAATCTCAGTATTTTTAAAATTCAGTTAATATTTTTATTTTTATTTCTAATATTTAGTGACTGTTTTCGATAGATTTCTTCTTGCATTGTGTTATTTTCTAGAGGTAGCACAATGCCAAGAATGTTTTTTTCCTGAAGGGTTTCTTTTCCTTTTGGGGGTAAGATGGCCACTTACCTACAAAAAGGGAGAGAATGTTTGTCTTCATTTACAAAATTCATTAATTCATTTTTTTTAAAATTTACTATTATTAGACACTTTGCTAAATTCTCACAGTTTTTTTCATGTGCAGAGCATTTTTTAATTTTTATTTGTTTAGACATGACATTACTGAAGAGTAGTCTCGCGCGACCTCGCGGTTTTCAAATTAATTCGTTAGAATATATTTCACAGAGATTTCCTTTTTCTTGCAACTCTTGTACATATTTGTTGTGGTTTCATATTCAACCTGGCTTTACATGCATACACATACTTACACTTCATTCTCACAAAATTATTTTTGGTTATGGTTCAAAGATAACACTCGCCTTGGTTGAATTCAGTCATAATTTTTATGTACTTCTGTAATATTTTTTCTACATACTGTGTTATGATCACATTCCTTTTATTTTACTCTGCAGACAAAAAAACTATTTTGTTTTACATAATTTTTACATTCATTCATGCTGGTTGGTTTACTGTTAGGAACAGGCATTTTTCCTCTTTTGAAGTTTAAATTGTTATAAATACACTTTATTTACATCTTCAATTATTTTAAACACTTGTTTTTTTTTTGTTTTGTCATATAATGTATTAGTTCCTGGTACACATAAGAATTTTGTTCATAGAAAAAACACAAGAGTTCATCGCACATTCTTTGTTCATTGATGTTACACTAGTTCATCGCTTTACTTTCCATTCTTGTTGTACATGGGAAACTTGTTACATTCATTTTTGCTAAAACAAAAAAATCGCTTTTTTCCTGGTCTTTTTAGTTCTCCGAATAAACAACTTAGTTCATAGCATATTTACACGTTTAGTTATAGAAATTTTACACATTAGTTCATCGGTTTTTCACATTAGTTCATAGAGATTTTATACATGTGTTCAGTCATGTCGTACGTTGTAGTTCATAGAGATGTACACTTTAGTTCGTTGAAGTTTTATATTATTGTTCATAGAGTGTTTACACATTAGTTCATTGAAAATACACATCTTTGTTCATAGAATATGTAACACATTAGTTCTTAGAAAGTTAACCACATTTTAATGTACATTATCTTTAAGATATAATTTGGAACCTCGTTTTAGTTATTTTTTTAGATAAAACAGTAGTTTTTTAATGTATTTTTTTTCTAAAAATCCATACAACACTCAGGAAACTGCCACCACATACGTTAAGGATTTTAATATAGGAAATAAATTATAATATGTACATGCCTTTCCACATACATTTTTCTTTACTGATAAAATTTGACTGATTGGACGCGGATGGTGACTCGATGCTAATTATATCATTTCACAAAATGATTCTTCTCAAAATAGTATAATATATCTTTAAAATTGGACATGTTTCTGATACAATATTATTTTGGTTCTTGTCACTAGTTAGATATACTTTTATCTTTAAAAGTATATATGCTAGAACAGGTATGACCATTACATCATTTGTACTTTCCTCTATTTTAAATGACACTTTAAATTTTCACACATTTAAGCTTTTAGAAATGCATGCACTTACTGCAGTTTGTTTAGATCACCATGTACACACAAAAATATTGTAAGCATTTTTATTATTTTACAATAACCACAATTGTTTTGGCATGACTCTAAGCTATACCTTAAACATCAAGAGTATTTAAATCGAGAAAGTTAAATACTTTTACAGTTTTTAATTGTACATATTTGTCACGTTTGATATTCCGGTAATATTTTATGCCTATACACTTAATTTTTTTAACCTTTTGCTAACCATAGTATTCGACAGTTTTTTACACTTCACACATAGTTCATAGTTAAAACACGTAGTTCACTGTAGCTGGTTTAGAGTTTAACCAGAGTTTCTTTTTACATAACGCATGTAGTTCTTTGAGACAAGTTAACCCTTATTCATCGCGTTGTTTAATGATTGTTAATTCATTAATTACGTAATTGAATGTCACTCATTGGTAGGTGTTTTTGGGTTCTTGTACACATACTGTCTGTTTCTTACGTTAGCAAAAAAAAAAAAAAAAAAAAAATCCTAATTTGTTTTTTTACACAATCGCGAGAGCGTTGCTTGGCATGCGGCAATGGTATTTACAATGGTATTTTATTTTACAAAGGTTTTACAATGTTACTTTTGCGGCATGCTACGCGGATGAGCTTGTGGTCTGTGGATAACAATTTTGTGGGATTTCACATTTCTTATTTTTCCCTCATCAATGGCATTCCTTGTGGTCCAAGACATTTCACGTGAATATATATATATTTATTGTTCACGAATTTTCTTATAGGTAATGCACAGGTTTTCATTTTTCTTATTACATACATGCAGCCTTCTCCTGGTTTATACCAGTTAATTCTTTAGCACATATTAATTGAGGCTGTGTTCACACACACACACACACAATTTTTCTCTTCAGTATTACCTGTTGTACAATTCACTTAAAATTTCATTTTTCTCATACATTTTTTACACTTAAAAGATTACATGATGGAATAACTCAATTTTTTTTTACACAAGTAAAGGCTTATTAAATCACAGTTTTATTTAAACTACATTTACATTAAGACAGGGGAATACAGTTGTCACATGGAATTAAATGGCTTATGACAGTGTTTGAGGTATTTTTTTTTATATCCTGATTTTCTACAGTTTTTATTATTGTCTTCTTTACCTTATATCTATCTCATAAATATACATTTGTTTAATATTCATGTTGAGAGATAAAAAAAATCTTTAAAAAAAAGAAAGAAGCTTAAAACCCATACTTTCGATCATTATTATGGGCATTATTTCTGGAGTCTTAATTATTTACATTATTTTTGTTTATCTGTGTGTTATATCATGTCTTTTGTTGCATTATATTACTCGAGTATCTTATTTTATTATAATATTGATCAATACATATATTTAATGTTTATTATTGAAAACATTTTGAAACTTATAGCCAGCTGGTAAGTGACCTGTTTACTTAGGCCTAATATATTTTTATTTTGTATGTGCACATTTCTGATACAGGTCATCGTCTAAATAAGACGAATTTAAAAAGTGATCACAAATTTTATTAAGGAAGCTGCAGCTGTTTCTAAATAGAAACAATATATGATGTCATCTGTATGACAAAATTTATGGTACCAATATATTATATCATGATATATATACTTTTATTTGGGATGGTTGCCTACTTAAAGAGAAGTTCAGACGCTGTTTACTTTATTTAGTAAAGGTTTGGTTTGTTTTCATGAGCATTTTACACATTATTACTTGTAAGAGCATATGAAAATTGATTTTTCTCCCTTCATGTACATTTATAATTTTTTTTCGCCTGTGAAAGGGGTGATATATGTGATGTAGAATCACATATAGTATTCTTAAATTTTACATTTTTCTAAATTACAGTTAAAAATAATCTTTAATTAATATCTATTTTATCTTAACGCTTATTCTCGATCCCACAATAACTTTTCGTTCAAAAGAAAAGAAAGAAAAACACCTAGCATCTGCTTTATTACTGAAAAACGGCTGTCAGATAAAGAGAATTCATTAAGATGCGTATTTCACCCTTGCTGGAAACAAATAAAAAAAGAATAAAGTTCGAATGTGTTTGCGGTCAGTGAAATTTCATTTTCCTCTCTGCGTAATTTTAAGTCTAACTTATTCGTTGCATAAGAGTCTTTTCATGTAGATAATGGTTGTTATGTCTTTTGAGAACATTTTCCCAAAATATGCTCCTAACGTACGAATTGGCAGTCGGATTCCTTTTTGGCGTATTTTTTAGGACTGCTGTTTTCTGGTTGCCCTGCTAGTAAATTCAAAATCCTTTTATTGTTTAAGGGTAACAGACAATTTTGCGGAGATGATATCAGTCATTTTTCATATGCTTAATATCGCCAATTGTGTGATGCCAATGTGTGAATTTTTCAGTGAGGAATTAATTGCCTCCCTCTCGCTTCATGAACTCAGTCATGTGAAGACTGTTTTCTTAAAAAAATGCGTTCAGGCACCATCCCGAACTTTTCTGTATGAAACCCTTAAATTTTGAAGTTTACTGCAAATAAATAATTTTTCGTAAAGAGCATTTATTGTCTTAAGCGATCATAGCCTATAACTAGCGAATGCATTTTTAAAAAGAACCTGTCAACATACTTTAAATTACAGATCTACAATATAGTGCGCTGCTCACGTTTTTTAGTACATAACGTTTTTTAGTACATATAAAATCCAATAGATGTCACTGTGCGATTTTAAAACGCGCTATCGTTATGTTTTCGCCAGTCTACTTAAGTATGAGAAAGTTTCAAGCTGGCTGTCGTTCCATGTGGTTTAGTCGGTAGAACGTCAGTGCGCCATACTGATGGCCCGGGTTCGATTCCCAGCATGGAATTTTTTTTCACTATGTTGGCATTAACGCCTATAAGCAATTAAAAGAATTTGAAATATTGTATTCAAGGCGAATTTTCTCTCTGGGAAAATTTCCTTGCATTAATATGTCAGTGTAATTTTTTTTTCGATTTAATTTTTTTTTTTCGAAACTTTGTTTTTCTTAAAAAATTACAGTAAATATTTGATATTTCCCAACGTTTTTTGAATGATCGACTTGCTTTTTTTTTTTTAATGTATGTCTGAACCTTATCTAACTACTTCTTCAAGATTTCTTTAGATAAACCGACCAGCGTAGCGGGCGAAGGCCGCTAGTCTATACTAATAAAAGAACAAAACGCTCTGTCTGTGTGTGTGTGTGTGTGTGTGTGTGTGTCTGCGATGGCTAGCAAAATCTACAGCCCGTACGAAGCTCAAAATTTTTTTGAGAGTAGCTACAAATCTCTCCTGATGCACCTGGGTTTCAGAATTTCGAAATTCCAATTATTAAATGAGTAATTAATTAAAATCGAGAGGTCACTCTCATAAAAAAATCATCGTTTTCCCATTTTTTTCTCTTTCATTTGTTTACGGTTGGTTGGTTGTGTAAAAATTTTCGCAAACGTAATAAGAAAGCTGAAACAGAATTAAAGAAATCCATGGATGAATGAGATAAGTGGAGGTGAAGTTAGCCTCAAAAATGGTTTGCAATATGAAACCATTTATCGCTCAAATTTTAATGTGCCAAATAAAAGGACGTGGAAGGGATTTTGTATTATAAGACGAATTGAAAGAAATGAGTTACAATTTTAAGCATATTTTAAGAGGAAATAGCAAATTTTTAAAATGGTCTTTGTTCTATAATTATTTATTAAAATAAATGTTCGTTTTTGAAATGAAGGAAATTGGAAAATTAGCAATAATTAAATATCAAATTAAAATTAAATAAGATATTGAAAACATTTGATACGAACTAAAAATTGTATTACTAAAAGTTTCCTTCATTAATGTAATTTTAAATACTTTATAACGTAGATGAAAAATGTTTATAACTTAATAATTGCATGTAAATAAATATTTAAAATATAATGATGAAAACATTCTTTTAAAATCGTGTATGAAAACTTAAGTAATAAATCTATACATATAACAAAACAGTAGGACCCGGTGTGTCTGTACATTGAAGATAATTGACAAAAATGGAGTCAGGGCGATAAAAGAAAACCAATGAAACACAAAAAAAAAATTTTTGAATTTTTTGTCTGTCTGTCTGTCTGTCTGTCTGTCTGTTTGTTCGAGGTTATCTTCGTAACTACTGAATGGATTTTTATGCGGTTTTCACTAATGAAGAATGCACACTCCCGGGCAGTGTATAGGCTTTGTTTCATCAAAATCGGACAACAGACAAAAAAGTAACAAAAAGAAACAAAAGAAACTATTAGGTGCGCTGCTCACGTTTTTTAGTACATAACGTTTTTTAGTACATATAAAATCCAATAGATGTCACTGTGCGATTTTAAAACGCGCTATCGTTATGTTTTCGCCAGTCTACTTAAGTATGAGAAAGTTTCAAGCTGGCTGTCGTTCCATGTGGTTTAGTCGGTAGAACGTCAGTGCGCCATACTGATGGCCCGGGTTCGATTCCCAGCATGGAATTTTTTTTCACTATGTTGGCATTAACGCCTATAAGCAATTAAAAGAATTTGAAATATTGTATTCAAGGCGAATTTTCTCTCTGGGAAAATTTCCTTGCATTAATATGTCAGTGTAATTTTTTTTTCGATTTAATTTTTTTTTTCGAAACTTTGTTTTTCTTAAAAAATTACAGTAAATATTTGATATTTCCCAACGTTTTTTGAATGATCGACTTGCTTTTTTTTTTTTAATGTATGTCTGAACCTTATCTAACTACTTCTTCAAGATTTCTTTAGATAAATCGACCAGCGTAGCGGGCGAAGGCCGCTAGTCTATACATATAATAAAACAGTAGGACCCGGTGTGTCTGTACATTGAAGATAATTGACAAAAATGGAGTCAGGGCGATAAAAGAAAACCAATGAAACACAAAAAAAAATTTTTTGAATTTTTTGTCTGTCTGTCTGTCTGTCTGTCTGTCTGTTTGTTCGAGGTTATCTTCGTAACTACTGAATGGATTTTTATGCGGTTTTCACTAATGAAGAATGCACACTCCCGGGCAGTGTATAGGCTTTGTTTCATCAAAATCGGACAACAGACAAAAAAGTAACAAAAAGAAACAAAAGAAACTATTAGGTGCGCTGCTCACGTTTTTTAGTACATAACGTTTTTTAGTACATATAAAATCCAATAGATGTCACTGTGCGATTTTAAAACGCGCTATCGTTATGTTTTCGCCAGTCTACTTAAGTATGAGAAAGTTTCAAGCTGGCTGTCGTTCCATGTGGTTTAGTCGGTAGAACGTCAGTGCGCCATACTGATGGCCCGGGTTCGATTCCCAGCATGGAATTTTTTTTCACTATGTTGGCATTAACGCCTATAAGCAATTAAAAGAATTTGAAATATTGTATTCAAGGCGAATTTTCTCTCTGGGAAAATTTCCTTGCATTAATATGTCAGTGTAATTTTTTTTTCGATTTAATTTTTTTTTTCGAAACTTTGTTTTTCTTAAAAAATTACAGTAAATATTTGATATTTCCCAACGTTTTTTGAATGATCGACTTGCTTTTTTTTTTTTTTATGTATGTCTGAACCTTATCTAACTACTTCTTCAAGATTTCTTTAGATAAACCGACCAGCGTAGCGGGCGAAGGCCGCTAGTACAAGAATAACATCTGCAAGATAGATCCTTGGCAAAATGTACTGAATATCACACTTTTAATGTAACTCTAACGTGGAAACTATAATAAAACAATTTCATAAGACGTTCGTTTCCTTTCTAAATCCCTCATCAGTTATTTCAAAATATAAGTCAATCAGATCTTAAAAGCCAGCACATAGAAAAAATACAACAATTGCCAAAAATGAAAAGAAAATTATAGTTAAATAAGAAGCGAATACTCAATTGGTATCGATTCAGCTTCATTAATTGCGTTAATAATTTGTTTTCGAGAACCAGGCCTCCAAAAAGATAGGGCTCATGTGTCATGTATGAGCATTGAACATCATTCTGAATATTCTTATGATAGTTGCATGTTGTAAGATTTTTGAATTAGTGATGAATAAGAAAAATACATAAAGAACAGCACGTATTATATCAAAATACCTTAAGGCGGATATTCTTTATTACTAAAGCAGACAATGATAAACATTTGAAGGGTCTAGATCATAGGTTCCCAATCTTTTCTGGACCGTCGCCCCCTTTCACAAGAAATAATATTCCAACGCCCCCCTCTTTCGTAATAATTAATTATAAAAATACAAAATTATTGTAATTACCTGTATCGTGTTTTACCTGTTATATTAAGAATCGCGGCATAGAAATTAATTAAATCAACAATCAAATGCAGTTTTCTTGAATATTTACAAATAAGCACTAAGTCGGTAATAAATAAAATGAGATGAAGAAGACTGGTATACTTTTAACAATTTGTTAATATTGGATTCCGATTTTGTTAAAATCAGTCGCAAATTGCCATATTCAGTCATGTCCAATCTGTTTCTTTTCTTAGACAGTAAATTAGCTACCCCACAGAATCCATGTTCAGCCAATATGATGAAGGAAAACTTTCTGGTAATTAAAAATGTTTTTATTCTTTGACACAATTCAAAGTAGAGAGCTTGAAAGTATTGATATTTGTAGTCAGAACTCTTGATAACCATTTCGTTAGTTGTGAGTTCTATGGGTTTCTTCACTAAAATTTAATGGTTTTGCTGTATCTGCATTTGCGGAAGAATCTAAAAGCCAATTCGGAATATTCATGTTTGCAATATCCTGGAATCATTCCGAAAATTCAGCAGGAAGACGTCCAAATATTAGCAGCATGCAAATAAATGTTTCTGTTTTGCAAAAACTGCTAAAAATGTAGGAAGACAAGCTTGTATTTACCTCTACTTTCATGTCGTTTGAATTGAAGTTTTTCCAGAAAAGCAGCTATGAAGTTTTTTGCTTTTATTAAATTAACTTCATTAGATATACTTAATAGAGGGAGAGTGGAGGATCAAAGAAACATTTCTTTTTAAATAAGCTTATAAAACTAGCAAAAGCCATGCTTTGTTTGGATTCGCGAAGTATTATGCTATCAGATAAATATTTGAAAGTAATAATATATTTTTTCAATTACTTTTGCATCTAACTTTTGCATTAAGCAAAAATGTAATTTAAAGTTTCGGGGCATTTTAATTTAAAAATGTATTTAACCAAATAACTATGAATTTCCTTAGATTCACTGGAAAAAAATACGACTTCTTTGCTACATCGTCACTCCACCGCTTGTACAGAAAACGGTTACTTCAAGCTAACATGGAACATTCTCAGTGACCAAAAGAGTGATATTCTATAAAAGCGGGGGAGTGACGATGCAGCAAAATAGTCATATTTTTTACAGTGTTGATTTTTATGATAAAGACTGGTATAAATAAAAATGTTTTCGAAGTAGAATTATACAAAATATTAATTAATTTTATTTGTTTACAATTCTTTTATTTCCACTCCACAAAAACATATAAATAAAAATATTTTCGAAGTAGAATTATACAAAATATTAATTAATTTTATTTGTTTACAATTCTTTTATTGCCATTTCACAAAAACATGTTATAATTCTTTTAAAATTCATAAATGTCGTCTTCTTAAATGATTTCACAAAATAAGAATAAATTGTGTATTTGAATTCCTAACACAGAAAAATACTTTTATAATTGAATGTTAATAAGAGAATTTTCACAAATTTTAATTCATTAAAAATATGCTATAATTTTTCTAAAAAAAAGTATTTTATAAATTTTATAAAAGAAATCATGAAACTAAGTTAAAAGGAATGAGCATAGTTTGAAAATCTGAAAGCAGCTTTTGAGATATTTTGCCAGAATAATGAAAATATATTTCATTTATTTATTTATTTAATGATGATTCTAGCTATATTCACTGACCTCATGATTTAAGTTTTTCTTCTGAAAACGTACATGCTTCACGTTTTATTTGAAAAAATGCGTTCGTAATGGAAAAGCATGTAAAATAAATTAATTAAAATAATAATTCATTGAGAAGTATTTCTATAAAAAAATAATATTCTGCAAATCTACAGATCATAATTTATATTTGTGTTTAATTTCAAGTCAAAATACTGCACAGTTTTTTTTTGTAAAGTGTACGACAAAGTGTCATTTGAGTGGCCTAGTAGAGGATTCGCTTCGCTCATCCTAATAATGAAATTAAAAAGGTATCATTTTCACATTTGTGCCTAATTCTTGTCAAAAACTTTGATACTAGTAAAATCTCTTATCCCAGAGTGCAGTAATTAAAAATCTGTTCGCATTTATAAAAATTGGGAGAAATATCCACTTTAACCCTATTAAAGGGAATGAAATGACCACCTTGTGGGGTTGAAAGGGACAACATAAATAAAACGCTTTTATGAACATTTTGTCTTTCTATTTGCGATTAGATTATTAAAAAATAAAAGATAATAAAATATAAATAAAAATAAAATTTATTACAACATATGATAAAACAAAAATCTCATCACCAGTTAAGGATTTAGGTAACTTCAACAAAATATATAAATAGGGTGAGGAGTGGTCATGAAGAAACAGTCAAAAGAAGAAAGCTAACAGAATTTTACAATAACGCAAAGGGAATATAAAAGGCTAATTTCTCTTTAATGAAATACTAATATTTCATACATTTTTATTGTGTTTTTCCATGTCCTTTTCAGCCCCTTATACACCTGGTGTAATTAAAAATATATTCAGGCATGACAGTATTTTAGCTAGCAAAATGTACTGGTATTCACATCAAATGCATACTTTACACTGCTAAATAATATAAATGTTATAATGTTTAAATGTTATAATGTTAAACTCAATATTGATTTTTTGGAGAAAAAATAAAAGTAATATAAAAATTTAATTTTGCTGAAAGCAAAAATAGGTTTTGCTTTCAGCACCTACAACGCTATAATTCCGGGCGTTAGTTTTACATATGGTAGGCCTCCCCACCTAACTCAATCTGAAATTCTGAATGTCCCTTTCATTCCCACTCTCCCCTAAATTTATTAAAAAATCTATGTCATTTTTGGATGTAATCAGGCTTCCGCTCTACTTTTTGTCTACATTTTAGAATAAGTCAAGTATTGAGTCCAAATACAATTATACACGGTTCAATAAAATACCTATTGTGAACTTCTGTGTGCACCTGCAAGAGATTGTAATCTTCATCATTTTCACTACAAAGTTAAAAAATAATCTGGCATGCAATGAAATGCTTTTAATTTGATCAAATACCTTAATAATGTAATAAAGTGACGTAAGCAGTCATTCATTCATTTATTTTGTAATCAATGGCTGACGATGAATAATGTACATCGAGAGTACAAATGATATTGCTTGTTACAAATGCACCTCTTATGACGCTTCATGCGAACCTCAGCAGCAGGGGGCAAATTTTTTGATAATCGTAAAAAACATTATGTTTTTGGCACCCAGCTCTAGGTTTGATTGAGTAGATTTTCATTAAAGGGATAATTTAATTTTTATCACGGTCCCAAACAAACCGGGAATGCTAATTTTACTGCACATATCTTAAATTACTAGGTTCACCACGTCAACGCCCCCCTTGACTGTCTTAACGGCCCCTATTTTATCCTGGACCCGCCACCGCCCCCCTGGAAGGTTCCAGCACCGCCCCCGTTGGGAACCTATGGTCTAGATAGTGTAACGCAAAGACATATTTATGTGAATATTTTATTTTGAAACACGCAGTAACGAGGACGTAGTTTTTTTTATTGAATGTTTTAGTTTTACTTCAATATATGTATTAATACAAGAATAATATATGGAAGATACAACTTTGGCAAAGTGTATTGAATGTCACATATTTAATATAACTCTAAACTAATTCATAATTTCTACTCACAATTTTAATTTTTAACCCTTTGACGGACAAATAATTCTGGCAATATAATATTGAATTCTCACCGGAATAATCAAAAAGTTTTATTTTAAAATAAGGAAAAGCAACACACTCCCCTCCTCCGCAGTTAAAATTATAAAATTTCGTTAAAAGTTTCCGGTGAAAATCATGATTAAATTAGGTGGGTTATATTTTATCCCACCACCGCACAAGTTGTTAAATTCACCCAGATTCAGAAAAGAAAATGATAGCAAACACAAAACAGCAGAACACATTTTTTAAATAACGCTTTTAATTAAATCATTTCATTTGCTTTAATCATGTTTGCACAGTATTACCGATACATTTTAATAGACTTTTTCGCCTTTTTTAACACTTAATGCTCCGGCGTTACACCAAAGTACCACTAAAATATTTATTATAACATAAATTTAACACTTCAATTAGTAGATATACTGTTTAGAAAGAATTATAAATGGCAATTCAATAAAATGAGTAATATATAACTTTTTTCAAATTATATTTCTCAGCACATCTCAAACTGCCTTATATATCATTAATTTGAAAATTTTGAAGCATAATTAAAAAACTACATGGAACAAAAATTTGAAATTGAGAATTCGCATAAACATAGCATAAATACAAGCCATAATAAATATAAATCTAGCTGTAAATTGTAGGTTTAAATACATATTCTTTTCAAATATTAATTTCATCTATAATACGCCCAATCCAAAGTTGCGGGTGTGACATTTACATAACTTAATTTAGTCACCAGCAAAAACATTTTTGAGCATTGGTTTCAATTTGTATGAATTTCAATGTAGACCACTTACACATACATTTTTCCAAATCTGAAAATTGTCCGATGTATCATTTATTTATAAAAAAATAATTTCCGCTTGTTGCGGGTGTGACATAAAAAGGACATGCATTTTCATCTTTCAGTGCAAAATTGTAAAACTCTGTGAATTATGACAACTGAGTGAATTGATATTTTTATATATTAGACAGTAATATTTAAATAATTATTCTATGAAAAAATTAAATTACTTACTCAATTCTTGCTTTTGTGGAAAATATTCAAAATTTCCGTTGCGGGTGTGACTTGTATAGCCAATAAAATAATGACATACACAAATATTTTCAAGGCAGATTTTTTTAATTAAAGAATTAATCAATATTACAATTATAATATCTAGAGAGGAAAATATAAAAAAAAAATTCCTTTCCAATCTTGAATTTATAATTTCTGGTGGTGGTAGCTTTTTTTACAAAAATGCTCTTTTTTTCCTAGAATGCACCTGACTGACTGAGCCAAATATGCACGTTTTATTAAATTTTTTTCAAACATTCTAATTCTATATCGTCACCATCCATTTGTCTTATTTATCCATCAAAGAATTCACTTTTTTAATGTCGAGAATAAAACAACCTCTACAAAATCTCCAACAGCACATTCATCGTTGGATATTATATCCTTGTCAAAGTATGGATACATCTAACTGACTGAGCCAAATTTTTAGCGACTGAGCCAAATATACACATTTTCTTGATTTTTATTCCGATACTCTTATTCTATAATATCCCCATTTATTTGTCTTATGTGTCCATCAAAGTTTTCACTTTTTTTATGTGGAGAATAAAACAACTTCTACAAAATCTCCAACTGCACTCTTATCATTGGATATTATATTTTTGACAAAATATGGTAACAAACAAATTCTCTTGTGATCACTTGCTGAAGTTATTGCTACATTAGTTGTTCCTACGTCAATAAAAACAACATGATGTATCGATTGAATGTTGGGCTCCGATTGTGCTTGGTGCCAGCATTCATGAAGCATTTTCACAATATCTTCTGAAATTTCACATTCAGCAAAGTTCTTTTATATTTTTTAGGACTTTTTCTACACACATCGCAAAATCTGAAGCTGAATTTATAGTTGCAGAGCGTTGCTAGTGTTACCATTTTCTTGGCAACTGCACCACTCCCATCGACAACTCCTTTACCACGAGATGAAATGCAAAAGGATTGCCATCCTTTACCATGATTTTTTAAAATAGTCTCTTCTTTTCTCTCCTTGCTTTGTCTCTTTCCTTCTCTTGTTGTAGATATGCTTCATATTTAAAAGGGTTTTCCTTAATCTATTTTCAATGATATCGTGATCTTTCTGTACTCTTCATTCGCTGCAAAAGAGAAGAAATTAATGTGTAAACTGAATAGATATAGCACTTCCAGTCCAAAAATATAAGCTTAACAAATTTTTAATAATTACTCCTTGAAATTTCTAATCTTACATAAAGTTAACTATGTTAAATTTTGGTTAATTTCAAACTGACTATATACATTTTATGCTAACTTAATAAACATTTTAACAGTTTCTATTATTCTTACTTCTACTTTTTATTTAATTTGAATTAAAAGAGAAAAAAATCTTCCCTTAATATTGATTTACTTATTTTAAAAAACTAAAAAAATATATATTAGATAAATACTATCAAATAACAAAATTAAAAAAGTGTATATAAAAAAAATAACAAATTTAAAGAAAATTGCTAAAATATTGTTTCGTAATTTTCTTTTTTTTTTTAATTTCTATAAAAATCATAACTTTTAAATTAATTTCTTAAACATATATCACTACTAAAAATATTTTCTTGCAGTAAAGCAACAATTTTATCAATCCAAACTGAATAAATCAACTGCACACAGTGTCACATGCTCAGATGATGCAAATTTTTAATTATTAACTGGAATTCCCTCTATTAAATCAAAGGGTATAGTTAAAGCTGCCTATTACATGTTTTCCAGCGTATTATTCTTTTATAAATTTACATATAATTTGTTCAAATATGCATTTGTAATCAATTTTAAAAGACTTTGCGGGTGTGACTTTAATTAAATGTCACACCCGCAACAGGGACATATCACGCCCGCAACGCTCAATAATTATAATTAAAATATTAATTAATTTCTTTTGTGTCTGTAATTCAAAGTATCTTAATGAACTATTTTTGAATATAAAGTTTCATAACTTTAAATCAAAAATATTTTTCTGCAGAGATATAAATGTAACTTTTTGTCGCGGGTGTGAAACAATAATTAAGAGTAATTAAATATGCTTACCTTTTGTAATAAAGATTAGTGAACACTTCTCTGCAGACAAAAACTTTCAATAATAGCTGTCAGATCATATCTATCCAAGTTTGGAGATTTTCAGAATGTTTGTTCAGCTGTACGAGACCATGAAATGTAAAGCTTTTTGCCGCAGTCTATTTTACAAAGTCATAGTGTCACTTTATTAATTAAAATAAGTATGCTAATGACAAAAATTTAATTCTTTTTTGATAAAATATGAAATAGTACACTCTTAACAGTTAATATGCAAAATTTCAATCATATTTAAAGAATTTTAAATTTTCATCCTCATGTCCATTTTTTCGTGGATTCGGCGAATAATAAAGTTTGTGAGTGTATCAGCATTGTTTTGGAGAGATCCCTGCATTTAGTTTTACAAAGTTTGGGAAGGGGGTGGGTGTTTAAGGCACCACTATACATTAAGGTTTGTACCTCGAAGCCCTATTCTCTATTTTTTATTAGATTTTTTTATTTATTTTTTAGTGTTCTTTTTATTTTTCCAAGCGATTTTTCCGCATGAGTTTTTAACACGACATAGTAAATTTAGTTTTTTTTTTCAAAAATCTTATTTGGAATTTGTGCAGCGATTTTTAAATTTTTTACGAATTATTTAATGCGATTTTTAGTATTTTTTCGCATTCTGCGGTTATTACTTGACATTGATAAAAATAAATTTATTTCAAACTTTTAGCCTAATTTACTACATTTTATCTGCTACGATTTTGGATTTTTGTCAATATTATATGATTTTTTATGTGTCATGGTCATCATGGACCCGGGGAACACCGGACGATTTAGCTAATAATTCATAATTCATATAATTTTTGTAGGGGGGATCCTAACGCTATAACATTTATGATATTAGGATTATAACATCAGGAATTATTGATAAAAATATGAAAATATAATTTACATTAGAAGACCTAAATTTTGATTGTTTTTAATTTAAAAACTAATCAGCCAAGTTACTTCATTTTTAGGTGCGTTCGTAACTATGTAAATACGTATGTATAAATTATAGCCGTCGTTCAGTCGGTCAGCATATAACAGAGCAAAAACTACCTAACTGAATAGTTTGATATTTAAAACATATAATTAATGCAAAATTTTGTCGAGTCATTTCAAATTTTACGAAAATCGGATGTATAGTTTAATTACAGGGATAATCAAAATAATTTTATCACATTACGGCTAATGGGGGAAAAAATTGGGGTATATTTGAATTACGTTGCACTCTTTCGAACATATTTAAATTCATATGCTTCTGTAAAGTATATACTAAAATATACATTCTGTATAGTATATATTCTTTATAGTACATATTCTTTGGTGCAAAGAATATTTGTTATTATTTTACAGGCCCATACACAAAAGTATTCCATTACATAATGGTACAGGGCAAAATATTGGAGTTCGTTTTTATATTAAAATATATTGCATTTTATAAAATTGGTACACGTTCACGAAGTTTATTACAAATTAGTTCCTGTCTAATAGGTAGCAGATACTATTTACAGGGACGCACAAAAGATTTCTCATACTATACTGTATCCGACAAGAAATTTCGTGCAATTCAATGCATAACTTCATACACTTTTAAGTGGTACAATATTGAAAATGGCACAAAAATCACTAGTGCATCGCCCCCTTCCGTCGGATCTTTTTCAAATTCATGGAGGACCAACTAGCCATAGCCATACACTTAGACAAAAAATTTAGTTCAATATCATGCATAACTTCATATAACATTTTATTCGGTACAATATTGAATATGGCGCAAAAATCGCTATTACAACGCCCCTTCCGGCGAAATATTTCAAAAGTGCCGGAGGACCTACTTGCCGCAGCCAAAATCATCATAAAAAATTTAGATCAGTTCAATGCATATCTTCATACCCTTTTTGATGGTAGAATGGCGACATGCGGACAAACACATGGACAGACAGACATTTTATAAAAATATGTTTTTTGGAATCTCTGACCCCTAAAACATGTAAATCCTTCACTGAGAAAAAAAAATATGCCGCCTTCACCTAGAATGAATAGTTAGTCACTTTCTGAATACCTAAACTAGAATTATAGATCACCGGAATATGCGAAAAGGTTGAACTACAAAGCTGAATAGGCGAAATGACCTAACATTTCTTGTCTCTTGTTTTCAAGGTGACGAAATGATATTGACTCGTCTCAGTAACGAGAAATTATACCTTAATTTCGGAAATAGTTTCAAAAACTAGAATTATAGTTACTAAATCAAACCTCTTGTGTTCGTATCTATTTGCTGAGATTTTTAAATAAGTATTACAACGAGAATAAAGGAAAGCTCTCTTGAATTCCTGTAGTATATTCTAGAACTTTCATATAATGGCAACTAGAATTTATAAGGATGATATGGAACTATTTTTCTAGAGCCACAATTTAGATTCTAGATTCCAGAACTGTATTTTTTTCTCAGTGTTCGAAAACCGGAAGTCGAAAAATATTTCTATTATAATACTTTTTTTCTATTGAATATAGAAGAAAGTAAAAATAAACTTTATTTCCAGTCTTTTAGTATACCTGCTTTCTATAATTATAATTAGTTGCATAATTAATAGAGGGTATTTACTTTTTTCCTTCACGGATGTATTCCGCTTACAAGAATTATCGGATCAATTTTTAACATTAATTATAGATATTTAAAATTAATCAGCTGAATGATAAAATACTATATAGAGTCAAAAGTTTTTAACTGCACTTGACATTTACAAAATAGAAATCTCAATAAATATTTCTATGTTACTATGACAGTTTTAAAGGGTTACATTCAACATTCTATAAATGAAAATGTCAAATAACATACAAATAGAGAATTACCGAATGTGATTTATTCTGTATTTTTAATCTTATTATTTTTTCCCTTTAATGCTAGTTTTAAATTACATTTGGCATTTAATAAAAATAATATAACAGAAGAACTGTAACGTATATTCTGAAATTTATTTGTTAAAAAAAATGAAAAGATAAAGGTTAAATATTATAGTTTTAATATAATTCAAAGGTGGATTCAAATAAAAAGAGACTTTTAAACTTCTCAGCGTCTTGCAGGAAGGTAAAATTGTAATGTTGTTTTCTATTAATGTTGTTTTAAATGCTAAGAAAATATGATTCTTTCAACATTATATATAAAAAAATTAATTCAACAAATTACAATGATTATGTTGATTTCTAAAATACACGTTACATTACACTGTTAAAAGTACAGGTGACGCATTGCACTTTTTAGGGGTGAAAGGCTTGTCTCACTAGTGACATCCCTACGAGAGCCAGAATGACACCCTTTATCAGGGTGAAATGATGGCACTCCTAATCCAGAGTGCAGAATAATAAAAAGAAATTATAAAACGACTTTTGGCCAGCGAAGGATTGGAACACACAACGTCTAGTTGCAAGCGCAACACTCTAACCGCTCGGCCATCCAGCTCACCTTCAAAGTCTCCCTGAAATGTTCAAATGTCTTGAAATTCAAAGGTTGCTTTATATAAAAAGCTCGCCAAACATTGACCATCCGAAGTTCGATACGAAATTGGAATAGCGCGTACGCGGTGATAGTCTTCGTAAGGAGAAATTGCTGTTTTGATGCACCAGTGACGATGAGTTGAAGTGGAAATACACATGCCATAGAGACAGAGCATGCGCAAATGACTTAAGGGTGAAAATATTCCAAAGGTATGCATTGCGTGGCACTCTAGTTAGCGTGAATCACCCAGTGAGGGATCAAATGGCACCCCAAACACATTTTCACGTCCGCGGGTGTCAAATGGCCTTTTCACCCCTAGGCGCCAAATGTAACTGGTTTGTCACCTTTATTTTTAACTGTGTACACTATTCTGAGAAAAAAATTTGTATTTATCACAATTTGTATTTCTTTATGATGTCATTAATCATTACATTTTTCTCTTTTCTAGGTAAGTGTCATTAATGATAAAGTTAAAAGATTTTTTTTTAAATTTGCAAGGGTAAGTCAATTTAAACATGTTTTGTTTGCACAGAATAAATTTTTGATGATATTCTAAAAACATAACATCAAATAACATACTTCCCTCTTAGCATGCATGGTCACAGTGACGTCACAATGACGTCACTGTGAGTCACTTTGGTCAAATCACATCTGTGAACAAAATGCCACCACTCAGTGATTTAGATGTAATTTTCTTAAAAATCTTTAGAAAAATACAAATATTATTCAAAACATGTTATTTACTTTAAAAAATATGTTTCTAGCAATTTAAATATCGTCACTTTTATCACAGTTTCCTCACAATGTTAATGTCAGTCACAAATGACACATTTGTCACACCGTGACTTCACAAAGTGGTCACAAACGAGCTCTAAAACGGCCATAATGACTTCACATTTTAGTTACTGTGACTTCAAATCGACGTCACGTGACGTCACATCGCAATCGATGTGAAGTCACAATGTGATTTCACAACGACGACTCAGTGACGTCACCATGCCTTACGGATTCTTTATTTTTCCAATTCACTAATTTTGCATAACATTTCATTGCAGCTGTAATTATTTTCAGTAAAGTTTTAAATAATTTAACACTACTAAAATAATAATAATTATAATAATAATTGTAATTGTAATTGTAATTTAACAAATTAGAACGACTATTTGGAAAATGATATTTTCAAAGACTAAAATTTTAAAGACATATAGATAAATTCTATATTTAAATAAATAATATTAATAATAACAAACATCATTTTTAGGATGATCATAACGAGTCATATTATTACGTACGCAATGCATTAAACATTAATATTCCTAGACAGCATATTCCTATATATATATATATATATAAACAGCAGTTTGTTAGATATACAACTTTAACTGTTTAAAATGTGCAATTTTATTGAATGGAATTACTCAGGCTGATTTCTGGATGGTTCATATTACGTACGACATGGATCAAGCATTAATATTCCTGGACCCATTCTAAACAAAACATCTAAACATCGCATATTTTAAATTTTTACACCGTTGCGTAGAGATAAGATGCACTTTTAAATGAAATTCGTTTGAAATCTTTATCACAATTTATTTTCAAATTATTACTTTTTTCTAAGTTTTTATTACATTTCTGACATTGTGGCAACAGAAACATTCCATTTTTGGACATTAAACATAGACCAATCAGAAAACGATTAAGTTGCGGATTTCAATCAATGAAAAGATTCAGATATACTTCACATTTCCCAGTTCTCTACCAAGGACAACAGCTATTTTCCAAATAGTTAAAAAAAAAAAAAAAAAAAACTTAATACGAGTGTAATCCTTTAGAGTATTAATCATTCTTTAATTCATCGAAAATTCATTAAATCTATAGAATTATATTATCTTAAATATTGCTTACGTTGCAGTGAAAACTGGAGCTTAGTGAATGGAATATTATGTTCCAAACACTTAGAGGGTTAAGGCATCTGTCCTCGCTCGAAGAAACGCTCGCGAGCTAATGCTATTCCTATGGGGAAGCATTTCTCTAATAACTCTTTCGCATTTTGACATTTTTGAATATATATATATATATATATATATATTTGCATTGGATAGCTGAGGTGCATGCCGACAGCGCACCTTTTTTTACTTGTTCGATTTTGGTTGGAGATATTTTTTTAAAGAGCACTTTCAGTTTCGAAACCGGTTTTGAAAGTGAAACTAACTTTGTAAAAAATATCTGCAACCAAAATTGAAAAAGTAAGAAAAGTGCGCTGTCGGCAAGCACCTCAGCTATCCAATGCAAAAAAATTATTCAAAAATGTCAAACTGCGAAAGAGTTATTAGAAAAATGTTCCCCCATAGGAATAGCATTAGCTCGCGTTTAGCTCGAATAGCGTTTCCTCGAGCGAGAACAGGGGCCTTAAGTATCAGTAGAACATATTTATACTTGTTTCCAAAGCAGTCAGAATAATGTATGTTTGAAAAAGCTACTTGGCATCATGTTATTATGTATACATTTATTTATGTAGTTACTTCAGCTACTATATGCATAAAATGCAAATGAGAATTTTGTTTCGGCTTCCTAAGACTTCGAATTTGCTAAATGAATTTTGATACGATTTGCGCTGTTACTTGGATATTCTTTCAATGAAGCCATTATGTAACAAATCAATCTCTATATTATTTATATAATTGTAGTAGAAATTCTGGGTTCGTGATCAGGTGAAACAAATTACCATAGATTATTAAAATAGAAAATAAAGCCTTTGTGCAAAAAATGTTGAAAGATAGAAAACGAACGATTATAAATGCACAAATAAAGTATGAAAAGGGGAGCAAAAAGCTGTTTCGAATCTACTAACGAGATTCTTCTTCAGTGCAAAAATTCAGCGAGCTAGACAAAGCAAAACTGAACAAAGAGACAGAGAGACGCAGGCTTATATACCCGTTCGTGAACGATCCCGCCTAAAGGAAAGCAACCAATGAGAAGAAAGCAGCTGGAACAACTGGGTGGACAAGTAGCGACATCTACCGAAGAGCAAACAAAACAAAAATTAAAAAGTAGGGAGGAAAAAAAAGGAGAGAATTAAATTAAAGATTTCCAAATGCTAGGAAAATAAGGAGTGCTTGATAAGTCATTAACTAAGAAGTGGGAATTTTTAATGATGTGGTAAGCCACATCATTAATGATGTGGCTTAATGCCACTGCCAATGTGGTCTTTCTTATATCGGCCAGATTAAACGTGCTCTAAGATTTCGTTTAACTGAACATAAAAGGTATGTCAAAAATCAAGAACTTAAACACTCTTCTATCGCTGAACATTGTTGGTCTTCACAACATAAATTTAACTTTTCTTCAGACACCATCATCCATAAGTTACATTCTTGATCTTGATTTTTGGGAAGCTTACGATTGAAAATTCGAAAGATTCGAATTTCCTGATAGAAAAATCTGCTTTTTTTAAGGGAAATTTAATGAGCTGGCATCAGTTTACGACTGCATTCACTGTGTTCATTTATCCGAACGTTTTAACCGGCAGACGATAGTTGAAAAGAACAAAAACAACTCTTATCTGATTTTTTTTGTTCGACGGGAGAATTGTGTATATATTCGAATGTTGTCAGAAGTCAAATTAACACACAGTCAAAGAAAAAAAAAATGCTGGCTTGAATTGAAATTTAATCACATGGTCAGAGTCGAATTGCCTTCTTCCGTTTGATCTTGTGTTACTTACACGAGAAGTAATGACTTCACTAATTTTTAGAATTTTTTAAAACTTAAAATATAAATTGGATTTTTTTTATTATCGCTTTCTAATATTTATATTAATTTACTACTATTATTATGAGTCTGTTAAAATAGTATTTAATTTTCTTTTCTCACAAAAATATCACTTGGATATGAATTAAATTAGGAAAAACGCACCATTAAGTATATCGGAACTACTTTTATTATTATTTCCGTAATTATCTAAAATGCAGATTAGTCGCTCATGCCGACCATGCCAGATTTTCGAGGTTTTACTGTACTTATTTCTCTTTCTGGGGCGATTTGATGATTAAAATGCACTAAGTGATTGCACTCTGCTTTTATTCCTCCCCAGATTATACTTTCTTTTCAGCTCTCGCTGTTAGCTTCTTCGATCAACTTTCGAGTCACGCGAAATTTCACTCAGGAACCCATTTGTAAGCAGCAGAATCTGCATTTCTTAAGGGAAATTTATTGAGCTTTCATCAGCTTACGACATTATTCATTGTGTGTGCGACACTTTCTTCACTTTTGCGATATTATCATGGAGCATTTTAAACCCATTTGTTTTTTAAATTATGCACAATTAGTTGTTTTCAAGCTTTTTTAACTCAAAGTGATTTTTGTGAGTAAAGAATGAATTTCTTAATCGACTTTTCAATCGATTCCTGATAGTCAGAGTTGTAAAAATTTGCTTTTAAAGTTGTTAGACTGGGAGGCGGTAGCACAGTCAATCACCTCAGCGATTTCACTGATGAAAATCTATTATTAGTTAAATCTCTATTCGCATATTAAAACGCAATCAGTCTGTCAAGTCATATCTCGGTGGAAAACACATGATTTTGATTAATTTAATGATTAAAATGCTCGAATTTATTGCTCGCTGCTTTTTTTCCTCCCCAGATTATACTTTCTTTTCTGTTCTCGATTTTATTTTCTACAATCAACTTTCTTGTCACGCGAAAATTCACTCAGGAACCCATTTGTAAGCAACCGAATCTGCATTCTTTAACGGAAATTCATCAAGCTGGACTTTACTGGCTTTAACGACTACATTTATTGTATTCATTTATTCGAACGTTTTCATCGGCAGACGATAGTTGAAAAGATAAAAAACAACTCATCTCCTTTTTTTTTTTTTTTTTTTCTTCGACGCAAGAATTGTATGTATATTCGAATGTTGCCAGCGGCCAGATAGGTTTCTTAATTTGTAAATAATGCATTTCTAAGTATTATAATTAAAGTAGATTATTATTTTTTAATAATGTCCAGAGTAATATTCTTTTTTCTGTTTTCTCGTTACAAAATAAAATTAACATCGATGTTTCCAAAGTACACGAAAAGAAATAAATTCACCAATTAATGTACCCTGGGGTAATAACGCCACGTTAAGGTTCTACCAATTTTTACGGCTCAGTTTCAGTTTGAATTTTTCAAACAAATACATAATTGCATACAGCAACTCATTGATTATCTATATAACAAAAATAATTTAACAGATATGTATTCATAAAATGTAATGGCATGATTTCTTGACCAATGCTATTTGGCGTTATTACCCATCTATATGGGTAATAACGCCATGCAAACAAAACTATAAAATAAGATGGAATAATTGCATATAGATTGTCCAATTCTAAAAATACAAACCCTACAAACTTAGAAATTGACAAATTGCATTCTAAGCTATTGAATATGTTCAATTTTTTGTGAAAGTGCGTGTGTGTGTGGGGGGGGGGGAGGATGAGGCAAAAGAATATCAGACCGTGAGCTTCTTTTTGCTTAAAAAGGACCGCTTAAATAGAATTATTAGAAACATTGCACAGTTTTAACTCTGTTTATTTCAATCAGTATTTAGGATGTAGCTTGGCCACTGTAGGGAATCAACCGGGGTATTAATGACAAGGATTGGCGTTATTACCCCGTTATAGTTATTGCGCTGTACATTTTAAATTAAAAATTATCTCGAGAAAATATCCAAAATGTTCAACAACATTTTGAAAGTCCATGAAATGTACTACAAATTTATGTAATTAACAAAGTATTTCTGGATAAAAAAATAGTCTTCACATCCCATAACGTATCTCGCAAATTTTATATCAAGCATTAATTTTAGTTGCTGGTAAAAACAATAAGATCTAAAAATGAAACAAATTAACTTGAAGCTGTTTTTTGCGATTTATATGACTCAAAACCCTTCTGCGCAGAGCACATGGGTGTCATTTACCAGATTATTTCATAATTATGCAAAATATTAGCACTTGGCGTTATTACCCCGCCTGGCGTTATTACACCAGACCACCTTATTAGAATTTTTTTAAATCATAAAATATAAATCGATTTTTTTATTAACGCTTTTTATAATTTATATTAATTTTCTATTATTATTATTATTATTAGTTTTTTAAAATAACATTTAATTTCTTTTTTCACAAAAATATCACTTGGAATTGAATTAGGAAAAAACGAACCATTAAGAATATCGGACATACTTTTAATATTATTTCAGTAATTCTCAAAATTGCTAAATATGGCCAACGATGTCGGATTTTCGCGGTTTTCATTTACTTATTTTTGTTTCTGGGTCAGTTTGATGATTAAAAAGGACAAAGTAATTGTTCTCAGCTTTTTCTGCCTGATTGTACTTTCTTTTCAGCTCTCGCTTTTATCTTCTACCATCAACTTTCATGTCACGCAAAAGTTCACTCAGGAACCCATTTGAAAGTTACCGAATCTGCATTTCTTAAGGGAAATTTATTGAGCTGGCATCACCTTACGACTGCATTCATTGTATTCAATGTTTTCGCCGGCAGACGACAGTTGAAAAGAATAAATATAACTCTTCTCCGATGTTTTTCGTTCGACGCGAGAATTGTATATATATTCCAATGCTGTTAGCGGCCAGATAGGATTTTTAATTTGTAAATAAAGTATTTTTAAATATTATAACCAAAGTAGATTTGTAACACGGGCATTCCAAAGGAAAAAAAATAGACTTCCAGTCTTCACGTGACCTGAGCTCTGCTAAATTAAAAATGTAGTTGTAATATTTTTCGTCATAAAAAAATCTGGCAATACCATTTTTCTATTAAAAAAAAAAGATTCTATTCTTAGTGATGGTCAAAAATTCGAAAGTTGATTGCGAACTGTGAGTTCATGTCTTATGTTGGTGGCGTGCGCAAGGAGAATTATGTAAAAAAAGCTTTATTTGTAAATACTGTATGTGTGTTAGCGTTCTAACTGTAAGTGCTGTCTCTCAAGAAATAAAAAGTATTTAAGGAAGACTGTAGCCCCGAGATACCCATATTAAGATAAGCGATGCTCTTTTCTTTTTCTTGTAAATTGTTAAGACGAATTCACGAATTCTTACAGATTATATATTTTTAATAATTTCCAGGGCAACCTTATCTTCTTGTTTCCCTCGCTGCAAAATAATAATAATAATAATAATAATAATAACAACTACACGAAAAGAAATAACTTCACTGATTATTAGAATTTTTATAACATAAAATATAAATTGTTTTTTATCATCACTTTTTATAATTTATCTTAATTTACTATTATTATAAGTATGAGTTTTAAAAATACCTTTTAATTTTCTTTTCTCATAAAAATATCACTTGGCTATGAATTAAATAAGTAATAAAGGAACCACTAAGAATATCGCACGTACTTTTGATGTTATTTCCGTAATTATCAAAATGACTAATATCTGGCCAACGATGACAGAATTTCAAAATTTTAGTGTACTTATTTCTGTTTTTATGACAATGTAATGATTAAAATGCACAGAGAGCCTGCTCTTTGCTTTTTTTTCCTGATTGTACTTTCAGTTTAACCTCGCTTTTAGATTCTGCCATCAACTTTCTTGTCACGCGAAAGTTCGCTCAGGAATCCGTTTGTAAGCAACCAAATCTGCATTTCTTAAAGGATATTTATTGAATTGGATATTTCCAACTGAGCGAAAAATTGCCCAGGCCGGGAATCGAACCCGGATACTTGGCTTACAAGGCCAATGCTTTACCTGTTAAACTAAACGGGCGATAACCGGCTGGGATTTTTCGCTCACATAACCTTATTGGCCATAACATCTGGTCTGTCATTTAGACAACTAGGCAGAATAAGCCGCAGGTAATGGAACTCCATAGAAAGTTGGATATATAGATATACTATTATTTTAACACAATCTAACTGATTTGTAAAGTTATCATACAAATTGAATATTTCCAACTGAGCAAAAAATTGCCCAGGCCGGGAATCGAACCCGGATACTTGGCTTACTAGGCCAATGCTTGTTGAAAATCTATGGAGTTCCATTACCTGCGGCTTATTCTGCCGAGCTGTCTAAATGACCGACCAGATGTTATGGCCAATAAGGTTATCTAAGCGAAAATTCCCAGCCGGTTATCGCCCGGTTAGTTTAACACGTAAAGCATTGGCCTTGTAAGCCAAGTATCCGGGTTCGATTCTCGGCCTGGGCAATTTTTCGCTCAATTGGAAATATTCAATTCGTATGATAACTTTACAAATCAGTTAGATTGAGTTAAAATAATAGGATATTTATTGAGCTGGCATCAGCTTACGGCTACATTCATTGTGCGTGTGGCATTTTCTTCACCTCTATGATAGAATAACTTCGCATTTTAAACCCCTTTGTTCTTAAAATTGTACGCCATTAACTTAACGTTTTTAAACTCTGTTAAAACATTTTTTAATGTAAAGATGGAATTTTTATTCGAATTTTCGATTGTTTCCAGATAGTAAAAATTATAGAAATTGCATTTAAAATTGTTATATGGGGAGGCGGCGGCACAGACCTTTTTGAATTCAGAATAAAAGATTAGTTTATTATTATACTTTTTTAGTATTTATACTTATTTTTTTATTTGGAAAATAGTTACGAGAGTATAGTTATAGTTAACGAGGACAGTTACTATTTGGAAAATAGTTACTGTCCTCGTTAAAGAATTGGCAAATTTGATGTATATCTGAATTTTTTTATTGGTTGAATTCTGCAACCTATTTTATGTTATTCGTTTTCTTATTGGTGCATGGTGTACGTAATATAAGACTCTGTTATTACGTAAACCAAGTTTTGGTCATTAAAAAAATGGTGATTATTATTGTTATTAATATTTTTTAAATATATAATTTATTTTTAAGTTTAAAGTTTTAGTCTTTGAAAATATAATTTTCCAAATAGTGGTTGCAATTTGTTAAATTAATTTTTTTTATTATTAATATGGTTTTTTATATTTTTAATTTTCTTTTCTCTAAAAAATATCACTTGGATATGAATTAAATTAAGAATAAAGAAACCGTTAATAATACAGGACGTACTTTTGATATTATTTCCGCAATTTTCAAAATTACGGCTTAGGCTCTCATGCCGACGATGCCATATTTTCGAAATTTTACTGTTCTTATTTCTGTTTCTAGGACGATTTAGTGAATAAAATGCACGAAGTGATTGCTCTTTGCCTTTTTTTCCTTTCCTGATTGTACTTTCTTTTCAGCTCACGCTTTTATTTTCTACCATCAACTTTCTTGTCACGCGAAAGTACACTCAGGATCCCAATTGTAAGCAACCGAATCTGCATTTCTTAAGGGAAATTTATTGAACTGTCATCACGTTACGACTACATTCATTGTGCATGTAACATTTTCTTCAAATCGTGATAGAATCGCATCACAATTTAAACCCATTTGGACATAAAATTATACACCATTAGATGTTTCTAAACTCATTCTTTTTATGTAAAGATGGATTAATTTTATTTTTAAAGTTCCATTAAAATAACTAAATATAAAATTATTTCAATACTCCTCATAGCATGAATGGTCACAGTGACGTCACTGTGAGTCACTTTGGTCACATCCCATCTGTGACCAAATTGCCACCACTCAGTGACGTCACATTGTGACTGTGATGTGACTTTTTTAAAAATCGTTAGAAAATTATAAAAAAGTCTTTAAAACATGTTATTTACTTTAAAAAACATGTTTCTGGCAATTTAAATATCGTTGCTTTTGTCACAGTTTCGTCACAATGTTAATGTCAAATTAGTCACAAATGACACATTTTTCACAAATTTGTCACATTGTGACCACTTTGTGAAACGTCACAAAAGAGCTCTAAAACGGCCATAACGACTTCACATTTTAGTCACTGTGACTTCACATCGATAATCGATGTTCACAAAGTCACAATGTGACTTCACAACGACGTCACAGTGACGTCACCATGCCTTACGGGACGTCAGTTAGTTGTAATACCGCTTAGAATGAATTACATATACATTATTTTATTTTATTCCAAAAGCATTATAGGTTACACTAAACAAAAATATTTTTTAAATGATGATTTCTTTTACCTTTGTAACTTTTCAGCTTTCTTGGCGCTGAGGGAGGGGGATGGGGATTTTACAATTCGGAAATATTTCTATATTTATAATGTAAGGACATCATATTTGTACATTTTCCAATTCTACAAAATGTTAAGAAAACTATTTAAAGTAAAATATTTGAGTGGGATTATAAATATTGCAAAAATCCCTGTAAATTCAAATTTAATTAATCCTTCTAAATCCTTAAATCCTTCTTAATTTTATTTACCAAAAATGTTTTAGAAGGTAAATTTTTCATTAATTCGTAATGCGGTAGATAAAGGGTTAAGCCCGTTAGAAAACATTTTAAAGTAACTGACTAGTCAAAGATCAAACTTCTATCAACCTTTTCAGCAAATACCTAAAAGTGTCTTAGTAAAGAAGCAATCGAAATAAAAAAGTTTGATAATTTTAGTCTAGACATAAAGATCTTTTAATATGAAATATCGAAAAATGGTATTAATAAACATTTTTTTTTTTCAGAAATACAAATTTTGATGATTACAAAAGGAAGTATAAGTATAAATTTAGTTACGAAAAAGTGTATCTTAGAAATCAATATCTTAAAATGAAAACTACTTAAGTGGCTGAATATTATTCATTACATTTTTATGTTTTCATTCTGTTTACATAAAATTCTATAATTGAAAATTTACATACGAAAGCAATTTTATAAATACTTTAAAATTTTCATTTTTAGCCAGTTTGAAGACATTCTAAAATAACTAACTAGTCACAAAGATCAATCTTTGTTAACATTTTCCAAGAAATATCTAAAAGTATTTTAGTAAACACGCTGTCGAAATGCAAACATTCAATAATTTTTGTCTAGACATAAAGTTCTTTTAATATGTTCCAAGAACTTTTCTTGTAACTCAAATGGAATAATTTCAATAACCTGTTCTTTTACATGATTTTTTGCTGTTACCGTTACATGAATAGTTTTTGGAATCCCATATTCCCAGAAAACGTTTAGTAACTTTACGGATTTTTTTACAGTGTAGTCAAACATTTTAAAATGTCCTGAAATAACGTTAATATTAGACTTTTTAGAGGATTGTGAATTTCTTTCGTGTTTATAGTTTCGACGATAGAATTAATTCTAAAACGAAAAAAACTCTCACCAAAATATGAAATTCAAATTCCTAAACTACATTTCGCAACATTATATTACTGACATCTAAAATAATCTTCCGCATTACATAGCATTAGAAAACACTTTGTAAGCATTGAATTTTGGATTGATAAAAAACAAAAACCTTGTTTACAGACATAAGATATCGATAATGTTCATTGTGCTTACGAAATGAGTCTAGACTTCAATTACTTAATACGTTTATTTTCAATTTTTAATTAATGAACCTTTCATGCATGTTTACAAGATGTTAACAATGATTAATTTTTGTGATATGGCAGTTGCGACACACGTATGTGGAGAAACTTTAGATGATTCTCAAGCTATTATAGGTTTGATTTCATATAGGTTAATGTATGTACGCATTGTAAAAAAAATCTGTAATCGTACACATGTAAAGTTACTGAAATCTGTACGCTTGCAAGCATTTTACGTGTGCACCGTACACTGTACAAAAAAATCTGTAAAGATACTATACATTTTCTAGGAAACTGGGATTCCAAGAACTTTTCATGTAACGTTAACAGGAAAAATCCTTGAAGCCGATTCTGAAACTTGAATTTTTGCTGTTACCCTTACAGGAAAAGGTCTTGAAATCCCAGTTTCCTAGAAAAAGTTTAGTTCCTTTACAGGTTTTGTTTTTACAGTGTACAAGAAAATATGTAAATCTACAAAACTGATTTTTGTACAAACGAATCTACTAAAATTAAAGTTATTCTATTAAAAGTTTATCTGTAACCGGAGTTGTAGTTACATTAAAAATTCTTGGAATCCCAATTTCCTAAAAAATTCTTAGTAACGTTACAGACGTTTGGATTTTTAGTTTAAATATGTACCTGTTACATGAATTTTGGCTGTTGCCGTTACTTCTAGGAATCCTAGGAAGTTCTAGGAATCCCAATTTCTTAGAAAACTTTTAGTATCTTTACAGATTTTTTTACAGTGCATAAATATATAGAAATATTTTATTGCTTTTTCTCTATATAAATGAATTCTTGCACTAGTTCTAAATTGCTACACTGTTAAAAAATCCGATAGATTTACGGCAAAAACTGTTAGCGACAATGTTGCCAGTGGTTTTTTGCCATGAATTTAACGGATAATTTTTACAGTGCGCATTTTTTTCTTTCGGGCGCCAAATATTTTACAAACATTCTATGATAAATATCCATTCAATGCATATGTAAATTCCGTATTTTAGTTACTAAGAAGAAACGGATGCATGTGATAGCGCATGCCTATATTCGCGCTATTTCGAAATTGGCTAAGGCTTTAACTTTCCTACACTGTAAAAAAAAAAAAAAAAAAAAAAAAAAAAAAAAAAAAAAAAAAAAAACTGTAAAGATACTAAACTTTTTCTGGGAAACTGGGATTCCAAGAACTTTTCATGTAAAGGTTACAGGAAAATTTCGTGTAACTGATTCTGAAACTTAAATTTTTGCTTTTACCGTTACAGGATATGTTTTTGGAATCCCAGTTTCCTAGAAAAAGTTTAGTAACTTTACAGATTTTTTTTTTTTACAGTATATCAACTGAAAAATTGAAATAAATAATAGAGAACATGTATGCCGCTTTTTTTATAATAAACAAATCACAAAAATCGATAAATTCTATAAATCTCTCTTAAAGAAGAGTATATTACATTTTACTTCAAACTTAAAGTATAAAGATATCAATATAAAAAATAACAGTATTAAGCCTTGATTACGTCCATCACGGCAGCCTAGAATTATATCGTAATATTAATAACATATATTCCACAACGAAAAAGTAAGAATTTATATTATAAATAAATATTTTGCTTATAAGACGTTGTTGCATTAATGCAAGCATTTAAAATACGTAAAAAAAAAATTATTTACATGTTTCAAATCTTTTTTAATCGAGTCATCTTCAGAAAGTAAATAGAAACGTGTTGTAAGCAAAATATTTATTTATAATATAGATTCTTACTTTTTCGTTGTGGAATATATATTATTAATATTACGATATAGTTAAAGTATAAAAGTTCAGGCATATTTTAACAATAAAATGTCTGAATAGAATTACCATTGTGTTAATACGGAAATTACAGATAGATGAAAAGTATTTATGCAAAAACCTTTTTAGCTGTCATTTTTATGTAGATTAACATACATTTAACTTACGTTATGATTTATTAAATAGAATTTATTCATTTCATTCTATTTACCTTACTTATATAAATATATCCTAAATATTTTTTTTGTATAAATGAAGTTTTTTATATTTTAAAATAAATGTCGTTAGCTTATTAAATTTTATAGCTTGCAAATAAATGAAATACCTCTTTACTTCACAGGCTATCATAGCCTGAGAGCTTATGTGCCCGCCCGTTCTGTATGTATGTACGTTCGTGCGTAACGCAAAAATTTATGATAAAAATATCCGATCCACTTGAAATTTTATATATATGATTATTCTGAAGAGGTGCTTCCCTGGTTAGTTTTTGGCGTTCATTCGATCTGTATAAGAGGGGAACGGGGGGCCTCATGTCCCTCTCCTTAATTTATAATAGGAGTTTTCATGCAGCATTATCAATTTTCGTTCAAAATTTAGATATAGGATCATTATGATGAGGTACTTCCGTGATTGGTATTAGGTGATCATTGGATAAGTATAAACAGGGGTTCTAATGCCCCTCTCCTTAATTTATATAAATGGGTTTTTCATGCAGAATTATCAGATTTCGTTCAAATCTCTGAATAGTTTTGGAAGTTTAATGGTTAAGTATAAAAGAGGGAGATAACTCCTCTTCAATTATATAAATGGGTCTTTATTAAGAACTTTCCGATTTGCTCTGAATTTTGGATACAGATTTTTTTATATCATAAAACATGTCCCTGATAAGTTTAGGGAGTTCAATGATTAAGTATAAAAAAGTGAAATGGGGGGAGGTGTTTCCCCTTCTTAATTTGATTTTCGAATGGAATCAACCCTGGAAAATATAAGGCGGCGATGTACAATTAGTATGCGTAGCATGTGAACTCAATGCCATCAGTTTAACTGGGCAATATTATTTTTATTAAAAACTTCCAAGTTTGCATAATGATTTTGTATCATGAATTAACACTCTAAAAAAGAAAAGAAAAGAAAAAATGATATTTCATTTGAATTTAGGAATAGTTTCAGAATCTTTTAGTATATTATAGCAGTAACTATCAGGCAATGCCCACCTCGCTGAATTATATTTCCAAGTAAATTTAGGATTAAACTAAAAGGTAAATTTTAATTTATATTTTTAACGATATGGACCATCATCTGAACCTTGCGCATTGCTGAAAACGAAGCAAACACCATTATGATGTCATATTATATTAATTGTTTTACAATATTAAACTATTAAGAAACAAAATATTAAGTTATACGAATTGAATATTTCCAACTGAGCGAAAAATTGCGAAGGCTGGGAATCGTACTCGGATACTTGGCTTACAAGGCCAATACTTTACCTTTTAAGCTAAGCGGGCGATAACCGGCTGGGAAGTTTCGCTCAGATAACCTTATTGGCCATAACATCTGGTCTGTCATTTAGACAGCTCGGCAGAATAAGCTGCAGGTAATGGAACACCATAGAACGATGGATACGTAGATATACTATTATTTTAACACAATCTAAAGAACACAATCTTTACAAATCAGTTAGATTTTGTTAAAATAATAGTGTACAAAGATAATCAGCCGACACAAAATAAACCAAACCAAACCAAACAGTGATGACAACAGAAATAAAAATATTCTCCGAAATAAGAAAAATCTATAAAAACTGCCGTAAAACTTTTTTTCAACAATGCAATTTAAATACATTTATGCAAATAAAATAAAAGAAATAAAAAGAATATTATAAAAAGTTTATTAAGTCCGTTAAATTTTCATATCACAAGACTTTAAAAACTTCACCTTTTATATAAACATTTGAATAAACAATATCATATTACTTGAGAGAGGTGTAAGAAAAAATTAAAAATAGATATTTTTCACATATTTCGGTCCTATTCTAATAAGAGCCACAATAATAATAAAAATAAAAATGCAAATCGTTTCACGGTCAATACAAACGGCATGCGACAATGAATTAATTATTATTATTATTTTTTTGTTTGGTTACACTTTTCTCAAATAATATAAAATTGTTTATTCGACAAATAAAAATAATATATTCTAACACCATTGAAGGTAATTTAAAATTCATAAGTTCTACGAATCAGATAATGAAGGTACTTTCCCTTTCGGTATCAATAATGTTTATGCAATTTTCAACATTTCGATGGAAAATCGTAAATTAAAAACAAACATATTATTTTACTGCTAGGCTATCCTTTTTGAATAGTCGAATGGAATGCCCTGTGTTTTAAGTAAGATAATATTCAAACTGAAAGGAATTCAATTTGCATTTACAAGTCTTTTTAAAAATTGGAATATTGATGATATATGTGAGATGAATGGTGCAAGTTGTTTAGTATTTTAAATTTAAATTTAAAAGTTAAATATGACACTGCGAATTTCAAAACTTTTGTCGCATTTTACATATTGCACAATCGGAAGATAAATTTGCACTTTACTTAAAAAAACGTTTTGAAATGCAAATATGTTATTCGATAAACTAAAATAATATCTACATTAATAATTTCGGATCTTGTGTATTATTAACAGAACATGTATGTTAATAGAGTATTGTTTTGCTTTAACAGGTACTTTTGTTACAGTTTATATGTAGTAATATTTGTATATTTCTATCCATTTACTAAATGACTTCATTAATGTTTCGGGCTTTAATAATAATAATAATAAATATTTGTTTAACTCTCTTTGAACCATTTGCGATTCTTTTATATTATATGCACATTTCATTCTTTAAATTAAAAAGGTACTTTGCAAAAACAATCATGTGTAATAAAGAGCGTAAAAATATTATAAAGTTGTAAAATCAGTTCAATTTTGTTGTAATATAATATTTTCTAAAAAACTCCAAAAACTATTCCTTAGTCTATTTTCATATGAACGTGAATTGAATAGTATACGCAAAATAACAATTGTTATGTTTTAGACGATGAAATATTCGTAAGACTCTAATTAATCTATTTGGATAGCTGGTGTTAATTTTAACAACGTAAAAGTATTTTTTTTTTCTAAAAATTGGACCCGAAAGGGTTATATATATATATATACACTGCTCAAAACAATTAAAGGATATTTGAAGTTTTATATAAAATAAAGATATAAACGAATTTTTTTTTTGCCTAAAATAGAAGAAGAGAATCACAAATGCAAATTTTTCTGGTTTTCAAACTGTGGAGTATGCAAATTTTGAGTTCGACGTCAAAAACGTCGCTTCAGCGGCGCCGAATGAAATTTGACTTTCAACTGGATAAAAGAGAATGAAGACAACAATGATCGGCATTCAGTGATTGCTTTGTTTCAATGCGTACGATGTCTCAGTGAAGTCATTTGACAGATTCAGAAGCTTGGAGAAATGTTGGTAGGTTAGAAGGGGGCCAAACTCAAGCCGAAGTAGCGCAAGCCATTGGAGTGTCAGAAAGTGCCATTTCCAGGATCTGAAACCGTTTTTTGGAGAGTGGATGTGCAGGCCGAAGACCAGGGCAAGGTCGTAGACGGGCAACAACGCCCAATGAAGATCGGTATTTAGCGTTAACAGCTCGGAGACACCGAAACATGAACGCTACTCTTCTCCAACAACATCTTCGCTCGGCTACAGGCACCACGATTTTAACTCAGGCTGTCCGAAACCGGCTCCATGCTGTAGGTCTGTATGCTCGCCGACCGATGATATGTGTCAGATTAACATCAAGACATCGTCGCGACCGCAGGGAGTGGGCAACCGAGCATGTCAACTGGAAGAGAAATGATTGGAGCAATATTCTGTTTTCTGACGAATCCCGTTTTTCTGTGCATCCGGATAATAGGCGTATTTTCATCTGGAGGGACCGTGGCAGTAGGAATAATCCTGCGTTCGTGCACGAAAGTGTCAGATTTGGCGGTGGAGGAGTGTTGGTGCATGGTGGCATCTCCATTGACGGGCGCACTGACCTCTACATCATTCGAGATGGAGCTCTGACTGGTCGCCGATATAGGGATGAGATCCTCAGACCTATTGTAGTCCCTTACGCTGCAGCAATCGGAGATAACTTCATTTTAATGGACGATAACTGCAGGCCACATCGTGCAAACCTGGTGGAGGATTGCCTTTTCGAGGAAGGAATCATTCGAATGGAATGGCCAGCGTGTTCTCCAGACATGAATCCAATCGAACACGTTTGGGACGCTCTAGGAAGACGAGTTTCTGGCCGCCAACAATCCCCACAAACTCTCCAAGAACTGGAAAGAGCTCTTCTGGAAGAGTGGGTCAGAATACCCCAACTCGTCATTAATAGCCTCATTGAGTCCATGCCTCAAAGGTGTTCAACGTTGCTGACTGCCCGTGGAAACCATACCCCCTACTGAAAATGATTTTCTTTGAAGAAAACACCTTTTCTTATTCTTTTTTTTCTCATATGCACAAATTGTGTTTTTTCCTTTTGTACACAAATGCGCAATAATATGCATTTTTTTTCTGCCAAACGTGTGTAATTTATTCTCAAATAACCTACCCTGTCTGTCGACCATGTATCAATAAGCTAAAAAGTTTCCCAGATACAAAATCCACCTAAAACTGCAATATTCTTTAATTGTTTCGAACAGTGTATATATATATATATATATATGAAAAAAGTTCATACATTGAATTTAGTAATTGGCTAATTTTATTTTGCTTAAAAGGCGTGTATGCGACAACGCATGAAGTCGGTGATTATAGAATGAAAAGCTACCCAAGCCTGGAATCGAACCAGGGTCGTGATTTGGCATTCAACTACCTGGACGATATCAAGTCTAGTTATTTATTAATCTCAGCACATGAAATAAATTTTGTGAGTCAGATTCAGATTCAGCTAGGTGTGCAGGCCTACCAATTGGCTTAAGCTCAACAAACCCCACTAATTCCTGGAGCAAACTCTTTTTTTTCCGCTATGTTCGCTCTACGCCTTTGAAGTAAAAATATGAAAAGTAATAAATTCAAGGCTTATGAAAATTTCTATGAAAATTTCCCAAAATTATATATGGGACATTAGCCGAATTTGGAACACCTTACTTATTTTCAAGTATAACTTACTTAATTTTTAGAATAACTGAAAAATATCACGAGATGTGAACAATGTATTTGTCTATTAACTAAATAATTCTTTAGATAAATTTCTAATTGAAAATCTTAAGTTTTATTTTAATTTAAAGAAGTCGTCGAAAGTGGTCCAAATTCAACAACTGGACATCTAAATTGAATCTCCAGTCTCCTAACTTGGAACAAGTTATATAAGTTTGTGCTAATGAGTAGGAAATAAAATAATTCGATTTATAAAAGTAATGATAGAAATTATAAATATGTATTATAAATGTTATAAAATTGTCCTAATGAAACATTCCGAATATGTTTATGTAAATAAGATAACTTAAACGAAAAAATGGAATTGTAACTCTATTGGATATAGATTGAAATTCATAGATTCTACGTATAATATATATATTCCCTTTTAACTACAATATTTTTATGTCATTTCCCAGCTAAAAATGAACTGCAGAAAATTAATAAAAAAACCGCAGTTTGAAGACTGCGGTGAATTGGCCATTTCCACTACAGAGTTTTTGTGGTCGATACAACCACATAATTACTGTAGTTTCCAAACTACAGTAATTTCATAGTTGTATCGACCACAAAAATTCTGTAGTGGAAATGGCCAATTCACCGCAGTCTTCAAACTGCAGTTCTTTTGTGGTTGTATCTACCTTAAAAATTTTGCATTAATTTTGTAGTTGTATCATCCTAAAACATTTTACAGTGGAATCGGCCAAATCACCGCAGTTTTCCCAACTGTACTATTTTTTTAAAATTTTCTGCTGTTTATTTCTAGCAAGACATGCCGGAAGAAACTTTTTTTGTTTCTGATTACTAGCTGAATAATTTTATGGCTTTCAAAATCAATCTTAATTGGTTCCATTCTTTTACATGTCAACAATGAAGTTTTTTTTGTATCCTATTTGATGACCATTATTTTCTTTTTTCAAATTTTGCAACTTAATTCATTATGCATCACACCCACATAGCATTTAAAAGAGCATTGTGATCTATAAAACTGGATTTTATAGATACGTTTGGTATCCCCAACTTTATTAATAAAATCCAGTTTACTACATACAATATGCATTAGTTTTACTGGTGACTTTGAAAATAATTATACACAAATTCCGCCACATTGCACATATCCTTTTAACACTCGTTCTACCAATGTCAAGAGGCATCTTTTAAAAAATCTAAATTTACAGTTTAAATTTTTTAACTTTTAGAATGAAACAATTGCAAAACATTTTTAACACATAAAACATTGTTTGTTATGCTTATTTTAAATTAAAAACTACAAGCAAAATAAACATAAATCAATACTTTAAAACTGTTGTTGTCGCTCACAGAACCAGGTGTTAAAGACAAATGCGTGTAATTATGCATACAAATTTTTAAAATAACAAAAAAAATTCTACAGATTTTTTTTGCTGTTTCCATTTCAGTCTTCGCATTTTGGAACATGATTATTAACAACCTATACAAATGTAACAAGTTATTTTCTGTTCTATGCTATTGTATGATGACATGATGTTCTTGAGTTTTTTCTCAAATTGCAAAAACATTAAAATTCCTAGCGGTCAAATGTAAGTAATATAGAGAAAACGATAAAAACAAATTAATATATTCAGTACTACTTGGTTATCCCATCAACCAGTTTCGTCAAATTATACAAATCGCCAAACTAATAGCCAAATTATACTATTCTATTGACATAATTTTTATTTTAAATAATGAAAAAACAACTAATTAGTAGAATATTAATAAAAACCAAATAAAAATCACTTAATTGTGGATCATATTTAATGTTATTGAATTTGACATTCATGATCATCCATTATTAGCATTTAAAGTTTGGTAGTAGTTTTTAGGTCGATGGGATAACCAAGTAGTACCATATTTTTTATGCAAAATAATGATTAATAATGTCTTATTAATGAACCAAAACATGTCAACTCTTTAATTTAATTTTTATTTGTGACACCTTCTAAGTAAATAAATATGAAATGTTTTTATACGCAAAATAATGAATTTACATTTTTCCATATATATCTGTGATAAATGCTTAAACCTATTTTTCTTTGTTTTTTCAAAAGTTGAAATCAACCTCATATTTTAAAGGAAAAATAAGGACATTATTATTGTTATTATGTTGGAAAATATATGTTATGTATTACAAATAATGGAACGCTCCCATTTGGGAATATTGGCGTTTAAATGGTTCAGCACCGAAACTAGCCTTTTTTGCACCTGGGGTAAACATGGATTTTGGTGCCCCCATTTCCCACATATATGCATTTTATATCAATCACATCAAACAAAATCTTAATTTGGCATTACGTCAACTTCTGTTCTGATGGCACCCGGGGCATGTGCCCCCTTCTAGTTTCGGCCCTGAAACGGTTAATTACTGAAAACACAGAAATTTAAAAGTTGCATTTGTATATTTAACAGACCACACGTTATACCCCTACGTTTCAAAACGGCATGATGAATTGCATTTTGGAAAGGTCATTTTTCAGAATGCTTACTTGAGTCTTGTTGCCATTATTGACGTGGCTGTTCAATTCATTACCTTTTCTAGTAGCAGATTAGAAAATTATTTAATAACAGTGAAAGTGTCTTTAAATTATACATATAAAAGTGATGCAAGAGTGCCCTTTTTGAGAACGGTTGAGCATATTTTACTGCCACCTTTCGTCAAAATTCGCATATTTTCTGTGATATTTCATAAAAATTATCCTATTGCCACAATCTTTAAAGAAAATTAGCATATTTTCTGTGATCTTTTGAAAAAGTTCACGCATTTACCCAACTTTTTGACCAAATTCACAAATTTTTTCCGATTTTTCTACAAAATACGTCTATTTTCCTCCGTTTTTATCAAAATTTTCATATTTTCTGATCTTTCAACAAAATTCACATATTTTCTTCGATCTTTCATCAAAAGTCTCAATTTTTCTGCAAACTTTTGCAAAAATTTGCATATTTTCTGCGATATTTCGAGAAAATCTGCATTTCCCTGATTTTTCGAAAAATACACCTATTTTTCTCGATTTTTATCAAAATTCTCATATTTTCAGATTTTTCGACAAGATTTGTATATTTTCTGTGATATTTTGACAAAATTTTCCTTGATTTTTTATGAAAATTCTCAATTTTTCTGCAATTTTTCGACAAAATTTGTGTATTTTCCATGATATTTCACATATTTCCCCGACTTTTTGATAAAATTTGTGATTTTTCTACAAAAGTCACATATTTTATGCAATCTTTCTACAAAATACATATTTTTTGCTCGATTTTCATCAATTTTCTTGTATTTTCCTGATTTTTTGACAAAATTTATAAATCAAACACAAGAATTTCGTGCATGAATTTTGTAAAAAATTCGAATTACATCTATTACTTGCTCAAAAATGCAAATTATGCCCATGAATTGCTCAAAAAATGCAAATTACGTCCATGAGTCGCATAAAATAACACAAATTATGTCCATTAATCACAAAAAAAACATGAATTATGCTCATAAATCACATTAAAAAAACGAATAATGCCAGTAAATAGCTAAAAAACACGAATTATGTGCATAAATCACTCAAAAAACATGAATTTCGCCAGAAAAAAGCTGAAAAAGGTGCAAAATATGCCCACAAATAGTACAAAAATAACGAATTACTCCCATGAATTGCATAAAAACGTGAATTACGTTCATGACCCGAGAGCAGAATCGGCGCAACGCTGCGACATACGTCGCAGATTCTTGAGAAGGTTTCCAGACTGTTTTTCAACTGTTAAAAATTTAGCAAAAATTAAAAAATTTTGGACCTTATCCAAAAATTGCGATGTTTTGTATCGTGATTTTCGACAAATAGTCTTCGAAAAGAAATCAATTTTGTTCAAAAAATTTCTTCAAAAAGATCGCAAAAAAAATCGACGAGTTTCTTCAAAACATCGCAAAAAGCGGCAAATTTCCTCAAAAGATCAAGAAAAAATGCCAAATTTCATCAAAAGATCACGAAAACGGCAAATTTCTTCAAAAAATCGCAAAAAATGGAAAATTTCAAAAGTTCACGAAAAAAATGGCAGTTTTCGTGAAAAGATCATGAAGCAACATTGTTATCGCGAAAAAATGGCAAATTTCTTCAAGAAACCGTGAAAAACGGCAAATTTCTCCAAGAAATCGCGACAAAGTGGCAATTTTCGTCAAAAGATCACGATAAATCGGCAAATTTCTTCAAAATATGCGAAAAAACATCAAATTTATTTAAAAGATCGTGAAAAAAACAGCTTTCGACAAAAGATCATAAAAAAACGTCAAATTTTGTCAAAAGAGTGCAAAAAAAGTAATTTCGTCCAAAGATCGCAAAAAATGACATTGCGTCAAAATATCGTGAAAAACCCGCAATTTTGTCAAAGGGGAGACCCCTCCCTCTCTTTCGGACAATGTATGAGGTGGTAAAAATTCTGAGAACAAAGTCAACTTCTTTTTAAAAGAATACTTTTCTTTTACGTCTATCACAAATACTTTTGAGGTTTGAGTGGATGTAATGAGAGGAATTTGTCTGAAGACAGTTTAGGTTTTTATTTGCGTTGCAGACTGCAGAAAAAATTTATGCTGCTGGGGTTCATGAATCGTTAATAAAAAAAAACGAGAATTTTGTTGACAAACCGCTCAAAAAAACACATGAAAAAAGCAAATTAAGTCGAAAAATCGCATTAAAAATGCTAATTACTTTCATGAATAGCATAAAAAATGTGGATAACAGTCCATGAATCACTCAAAATCGCAAATTATGTGCATAAATCACATAAAAAATGCGAATTACACCTATGAAGCACTGGAAAAATTAGAATTATGCCCATGAATTGCTCAAAAAACGTGAATTACATCCATGAATCGCGTGAAAAACGTGAATTTCATCTATGAATCGCTCTAAAAATGTGAATTATATCTATGAATTGCTGAAAAACGCAAATTACGTCCATGAATTGCATAAAAAAACACAAATAACATCCATGAATCGCAAATTACCTTTATGTCTTAAATCATTCAAAAAACGCGAATGTTGTCAACTGAAATCTCAAAGAATGCAAATTACACCCATAAATTGCATAAATATAGTGAATTACGTTCATAAATTGCATAAGAAATGCAAAATATATACATGATTTGTATAAAAACGCGAATTGCGGTTCATGAATCGCTCAAAAAACATAAATTTGGTCAACAGAGCACTCAAAAAACACTAATTTTGTCTATTGATTGCTTAAAAAACGCAAATTACATCCATGAATTGCATAAAAAAGCGAATTATGTCCATTAATTGCTTTAAAAAATGCAAATTACGTTCATGAATTGCATAAAAAACACAAATTATGTCCAAAAATCGTGCAAAAATCTTGAATTATACCCATGAATTGCATAATAAAAGGAAATTTCATAATATAATGCATAATTTTATTAAATGTTAAATTAATTTGCAAAAAGTTTTTGACCCAATGTAACGTGCGTAGAAAGTTTTTGGTTTTAAACAAGTCTGTTTCGTACTATCTTTCGACGAAATTTCTATAATTTGTGCGATCTTTCTACGAAATGCATCATCTTCCTCGATTTTTGTCAAAATTATCTTATCTTTCACTCTCCCGACAAATTTTGTATATTTTTGTCGATTTTTCCACCAAAATTCTTGATTTTTCTGCAATATTTCAACAAAATTTGCATATTTTCCTTGATCTTGCGACATAATTCATGCATTTTCACACAATCTTTCGACAAAATTTGAGTATTTTTTGCTACTCTTTGACAAAATTAGAATATTTTTCTGCAAAAACACTAAATTAGAATATTTTTCTGCTGTTCACAAAAACTGCATTCCCCCCTTCAATCGTTCTGCTTGTTTTCTGTGATTCTTTAACAAAAATTAAAGGTTTTTTTTTGTAATCCTTTCACAGAAATCACACTATCGCTCACCATTCTTTGAAGAAAATAGTCCGCTGTTGCTTCACGAATTTATAGATAGAAATAGATAGCAGTTTACCATGTTATCTTAAAAGAAATTTATGTTCAGCAGAAATATATTGCATTTCATGTAAGAAAATCAGCATATACATGGTAATACACATGGTAGTCTTTTTTATAATCACACAATTTGTTCGATTCCTAAAAAGAAAAGTTACTTACCGATAAAATGCTAATCCATGGCATTTATTGTAGACTTATTTATAATATGAAAATGAAATTTTTTAGTTTAGTGTTGACTTTTTATATAACTGAACATTAAATAGAAATAGAAAACATTAATAAAAAAAACATTCTTAAGATTATAATGATTGGAACAACTTCAAATCTAAAATAAAACATTTTTAATTATTACTATGAACAGTAAAGTACTAAATCATGTAAAAAAATATATAATAATAAAATGGATAACACTTTAGATAAACATATTTATAGGATTTTTTTTTTTTTTTTTTTTTTTTTTTTCTAAACAAAGTGGATTCTTTTTTCTTCCACTTCAGTATTTTTATTTTTATATTAGCTACCCTGGCACGTTTGGTGAAGAGAACACCAAACGAAAGGTTGCCTAAAAAAGACCTTTAATTCAAATGCACTAAGTGTTCCATATTTAATAATATTATTTAATTTAGTTTACAAAAATATTAATCACGTCTTCTAAATTAATTTCAATAAACAGAACAAATTATCTTCGCAAATAAACTAATTAAACTATTTCTACGATCTCAGATTACAACGTGGTGACACCGGCGCCGCGCGTCGATCGATTTGCAAGTAAATAAACCGGTCCGAAAGTTGAGTTGCACGTCTATTCCAGGGGAAACAGACCATGGAGTCAGAAATGCACTGTAAGGGCTTGAAAAAGAAATGATAAGAATTCTTAATAAATAAAAAAAGAAAAGTATATTATTCTTTTGGTGTTAATCTTGCTTTTTATGAAATAAACGTGGAAAAATGGAAGTCATGCCAAATATGGAATAAGGACAATTTATGCAATGAGTAACGAATAAACCCACCCTGTATTTTTAAGCTCGAATTATGGGCGCCATGAAAAAGAATGGAAAGCCACTGTCCCTCCCTTGATTTTTAAATTTTCTTTTTCTTCGATTTTGAACAACACAATTTTTTTTGAATAATTTAAAATAAAAGAGGAAATAAAATTGTTCACTTATGAAGATGGGGGGGGGGCAGGAAGCAAGGGAGATCTATTGTCTCGCCCTGGATTTTAAAAATTTAATTAATTAAAATTTCCTTGTCTCTTACTTTCAAAAACATAATGTAAATTTTTCGAGTAAATTAAAAACTTAAACAGAAAAGAAATAAAAACATTTCAGTAAAGGGGGGGGGGGGGTGAGACACATCACCCCTTCCTGGGTTTTGAAATTTAATTAGTAATTTATTTATTTTTTTAATCCGATGTACAAAAACATGATTTATTCTTTTCGAGTAACTTAAAATAAAAAAATAAAAATAAGAATTTTCTGTTAGGGGAAGGTAGCATAGGTTAGCCATTGCCCCCCCCCCCCTTAATTTTGAAATAAAACTAATTTTTGTTCCCCATTTTTGAAAAACACAGTAAAATTTAATCTTTACTCTATTAACTTAAAATGAAAGAGGAAATAGGAATATTCTTTGTTGCTAAAAAGGTAGAAGAGAGCTTGTCCCTTCCTATATTTTAAAATTTAATTATTCTTTCTTTTCTTCTATTTTTAAAAACGTAGAAAAATTTCTGCTTTTCAAATAACTTAGAATTAAAAAAAATTAAGAAATTTTCTATTAAAAGGGCGGAATGGTGAGATGAGAAGTTCATATTGCCCCTCCCTGTCTTTTAAAATGTTAATAAAAATTTAATTTTTCTTTTCAGCTTTTGAAAAAATAAAATTTATTTAGAATAATTTAAAGAAACAAAGAATTTTCTGTTAGGGGAAGGAGGCATTAGGTGAGAACCATTGTTCCTCCCTTAAATTTAAATTTTAACTTTATTTTCTTTATCTTATAATTAAAAAAGAACTAAGGATTTTACGTTAGAATGAAGGAAGCATATAGGATAGATATTTCTCCTGCCTAAATTTTAAAATTTAGTAAAATTTATAATTGTCAAATTAAAAAAAAAAAAAAAAAAAAAAAAAAAAAAAAAAAAAACAGGAGCTAAAAAAATATCGTTAAGGAGGTGAGTAGTGTGGGAGGTCCCTGCTTCGATTTCGAAAATATAATTATTTTTCTCCGATTAAGGAAAATTACGGTTAACTGGAAATATCAAGTTTTTTTTTTCTCTCAAATTTATGATTATAGAAGGACTTTACAAAAACTACAGAATTTTTGCCGTTTATAACTCACATAATATTTGAAATAAATAACTACAAAAACACCAAACTCTAGCCACAAAAAAACTGAAGTATTTTTAGAGTCAAGATTGCACTATAGAAAATCTATTGTCAACGGTAGAAAAACTTCAAAAACTCTTCACTTCTATAAAAAAACTGCAGCTCATTTTTAGCTGGGTTATAGCAAATCATTTGTAAGTATGCAATTAAAAACAAACATGAGGTTCTTCTATTACCGAAATATAATTTAAAATTTAAAATTTCTAATAATGATTTTCAATATGTGGAAAATAATTCGATTTATAAAGGTAATGATAGAAATTATAAACATCTATTACAAATGTTATAAAACTGTTGGAATGAAACATTCGAAATACACTGCTCGACATTGAAAATGCAACACCAAGAAGGAGTGGTCAGAAATTTATGCAAATTTCAGAGTAGGCGCATGTCCCTGAGTTATGCAAATGATGTGAAATGTGTAGGTTTCCGACGCACGTGATGTAAGATATAAGTGAAGAAACTTGTAGAATGGGCAATATTCGTGTCGCTATTTCTGCCAGACGAATTATCGAAGAAATTTTGTTTTTGTCTCGGAGGATACGTGTATAGAAGAGAATGTCAGGCCGCCGTCAACGAAGGCACTTCCAGCAGATAGACGATTTTACGAGAGGTATGGTGATGGGACTGAGAAGGGGGGGGGGTTGGTCTGTAGGTCAAATCGCAGCTGATACCCACATGGATGCGAGCACGGTGCATCAGCTATGGCGAACATGGTTGGAACAAGGAAATGTGGCGAGATTGAGGGGTGCAGGTGCAGCCAGAGTGACGTCAGCACGCGTGGATCGACGCATCCACCGACAAGCTGTGGCGGCCCGCAAGTCACTTGTACCTCGATTCTGCAGCATGTACAAGATACCCTGGATGTTTCCGTGTTGACCAGAACCATTTTCCGTCGATTGGTTGAACATGGCCTGCACTCGCGGCATCCGTTAAGAAGACTGCCATTGACTCGACAGCATAGACGCCAACGTTTGGAATGGTGCCGGACTAGAGCGACTTGGAGGGCAGAATTTCGAAATGTTGCGTTCTCAGATGAGTCACGCTTCTGTTTATCCAGTGACAGTCGCCGCATACGTGTGTGGCATCTACGTGGAGACAGATCAAATCCGGCAATAACTGTGGAACGCCCCACCGCGCGACAACGTGGCACAATGGTTTGGGGCACTATTGCGTATAATTGCATGTCACCTCTAGTTCGTATTTAGGGCACTATGAAGGCCCAATGATTCTTGGATAATGTACTGCGGCCTGTGGCAATCCCCTACCTTCAGGGGCAGCCTAATGCGATTTTTCAGCAGGATAACGCCCGATCACACAGTGCTCACATGTGCCAACATGCTCTGCAAGGTATACAGATGCTTCCCTGCCCACCGTATTCTCTTGATCTGTCATCAATCGAACATGTGTGGGATGTGATTGGACGCCGTTTTGCGGACTCTGCCCCTGCCTCGTTCAGAAGATGAACTGTGGCAAATGGTTGAAAGGGAATGGAAAGCGATCCCTCAGGACACCATCCACGCTCTTATTGACTCGATGCCTAGATGTGTTTCTTCGTTAATCGCAGTTCGCGGTGGTCCTACATCCTACTAATCCGACGCTGTTCTCGTTCTGTATTCTGACTATCATTTTGAAATAAAGATCACTTAATGCTCCTTGCTGTCTCTGTCTTTCCCCCAAATTTCATCACTTTCTGACCACTCCTTCTTGGTGTTGCATTTTCAATGTCGAGCAGTGTATGTTATTATGTAAATAAGTTAAATTAAACAAAAAGGTGAATTATAGCTCTATTGGATACAGATTGAAATTCATAAATTCTACGAATCCAATAAATCAATACTTTTTAACTGCAATATTTTTATGTCATTTACACCAAATCGTCGATAAATATGCAATTTAAACCAAACAACAGGTTCTCTTATTGCTGAAATATAATTTATAATAATAATTTATCAAAATGTAGAAAATAATTCTATTTATAAAGGTAATGATAGAAATTACAAACATCTATTACAAATGTTATAAAACTGTTTGAATGAAACAATCAAAATATGTTTATGTAATTAAGATATATTAAACAAAAGGGGTGAATTATAACTCTAGTGGATATAGACTGAAATTCATAGATTCTACGAATCCAATTAATCATTCTCTTTTAACTGCAATGTTTTAATCTAATTTACAGCAAATCGTTAATAAATATTCAATTAAAAACAAACAACAGGTTCTTAAAAACTGTTATGTGATATCTCTGATTGTTATATACGATAAAATGAAAATAACATAAACGTACATTAAATGATTTATCAAAATATGTAGAATACAAATCGATTTATAAAGCATAATGATATAAATTAGGAAATAATTAAAAATTTTATGAAACTTTCTAATGAAACATTCGAAATAAATTTTTCTAAATAAAATGAAATGAAAAACTTAATTTCTAAAAGCATTGGAATTCATTTAAATTTCGTAGATTCTACGAATCAAATAATACCAATTTTTTATCCTTTGATAATAACATATTTATGCAATTTTCAGTACATTGTCAGGAAATCTTACATTGAAAACAAACAGCATGTTCTTTTATTACCGCAATATATATATTTTTAATAATATACGCCTGAGACCGAATTTATTAACTACTGCAAATATCTTATGATATCTTAAGTAATAATAAATTTGAATAGAAAATAATTCAATTTCTCTTTACTAGTGAATCTAAAGTATGTAACTTTTTTTAATGAACGATACTCTTTCTTTAATAAAATAAATTTCCGAATTTCAAAAAGATTGATCACAGAAATGTATTTTCAAAAGAATATATTTCTTTCATTATATCGAAAAATAATTTGGTTCCTCTGATAATATGATATTAATATTTATTTATTTTTTTTACACGATGCAACTATTACATGAAAATGAAAAATTTTTTTCACTTGCAAAGATAAATTGAAACTCGAAGAAACAAATATTTAAATTCAAATTTTGATTACGCACAACATAGACTAAAAATATATTCGTGATAGAAATAAAATACCTTTTTGACATTCGTGACTTTGTTATAGCTACAAAGAATAATAATCCGAGTGCTACGCGACAAAAATAAGTTGAAAACTGCAAATCGTGATAAGAATATATCACTTGGTGAGTATGTACTTTATGATAATACAATGTATATTAGAGGGGGGAGGCATCTCGTAGATTCGTCGGAATTCAAGATGGCGGTTGTTATTCAAAATGGCGTCATTTTATGAATTTTCTTAATATGCGTGATATAAATGTGTATTTTTCGTTGATTTCGATGTTTTTAAAGTCAAATTTTCGTTTTTAACACTTTCCAACATTATTTAAAAGAGTATAAGAATTCAGTTTATCTGTCTGTTTGTCTTCTTGTTTACCTGTCCTTCCATGTTCTAAATCGCTTAAATATACTCAGATTGCCATGTAAATTTTATATATTTTATGAAGTTTATAATAATATGTATGGAGTAAAAATTAAACGGTATAGCTTTTATAGTCCATTTACAGGATGCTAAAAAATGACGATTACAATATTGTGCATGCGGCGAAATCGTTTGCGATGTGTTTTAATTATGATATACTTTTTAAAACACATTCAAATTGATATACATCAATGTTAATACTGCAATGAACTACCAAATACTTGCTACATAATTAGGTGTGCATAGTATTTATCGCATATTTACAGTGATGCACCAAAACAAGAAAATATGCGTTTGTAATTTGTACATAAATTTTATAAAGATCACGATCTAATTCAAGTGTTATTAGTGTAGGTGTTAGGAGGGATAAAACTTCATTTTGTGATAAGGATATCTCCCATAGTCAGTATCTATCTTATATTAATAAAATTCATAAAAGAAAGTGAGGAATTGTATAAATTTATAGCAATTCAAAATGACGACTATTATTTAAAATCTTTTGCTTTTTTATTTCTCTGCATCTTACAAGAGTATTTCTGGTGTTAATTTCTACGTTTTATAACTCAAAAATTCTTTCTTTAATACTAGAAATATAGCTAAAATGAAAATGGGACAGTTATGAAAGTATTTTTTGTTATTTACAGTAGAAAATTGAAAGGAATAAATAAATAATAATAATACTATTTTATTAATACATTATTTATACAATATATTAAAAAATGAATGTCACATATAAAGATGTAGAATACAGAAATTTCACTTAGTATCATCATATTTTTCACATTCGTTTTTGCAGTTGCACAATAATGTGCAAGAAAGTCCAACCTTTCTACAGACACATTTATTTTTACAGATTTTACACATACATTTTATTAATTCTTCACAAGAGTCTGAAATCTCTGGCAACTCCGACCATTTTATTTTCCATGATAAATTATCTAACCGCCATCCCCATTTGTTTGGAGAAGATGGACGTATTTCACGTTGAAAAGCACTGCGTAAAATAGTTGTCGAAGTGCACCCTTGGTTGGTGGAAGATGTTCAAAAGAACAATTTTTTGTCATAAACAATTCTTGTCTTGCATTATTGACACTTATGCTATTGCTTGTTGAACAGTAGAAGAATACTACGAACGTTTCTAAAATATTTAAAATACTTTCAGGAATAGAAGTTTGTGGTTTTGATAGGTATAAAAAAGCAGCTGTAACTTCTTTAAATGGAATCCATGTTTTCCACTTTGACTTTTTCTTCTTTCCTGTGAAACTCGTATTGCTGTCTCATCCCGTGAAAGCATGAAATTCTAGTAAAGCCATTGCCTTTTCTCTTCCAAATGCTGAAGCTATGGTATGAATAGGAATAAATCTGTATTTTTTCCCTGTTTCAAATGTAACCCAAATAGTTTCTAGGCATTTATTTGAAAGGATAAAAAATATGCAATCGCTAAAACTAATACATCAGTGTCTACAGAGCGTATAACAATATTTTTTAGTCCCTTTTCAACCATGTCTCTGAGACGCAGTATTATTCTTGAATCAGCTTCTTCATATCGGGGCAAGTCACGAATTAAGGAACTTACACCAGTAAGATTGCCTTTAACTTCTTCTCCTGAAGTGGTTATATTATAGCTTGTGTATTTTTATAGTATTTATTGCTGGTGTCTCTCTTCTGTCTAGCTTCTATTTTAATGCTTAGTGTAATATATTTATCCCAAATCAAATCTATTCTTTGACATATAAAACTCTCAATGTCGTTATGTAAATGAGGATATAATGTGTTAATGTAGTAATCATTAAATATGTTTGAAGTTTGTTGAGACTTTAAAATGTTAGTAAAAATTGGCCCATCATATATTAAAGCATCACATGTTCCTGGAAAAACTTTGCCATTTTCCCCAGCAGTTTCCTCTAAAACGTGTGCTAAATCACTCGTATGGCTAGGTCTAAATTCACCGTTACTAGAAAATGCCAGTGGAAATGGTTCATTTTCATATTTGAAAAATTTTGAAAGTCTAACTGACGATTCTGTGTAAATATTAAAAGCTTGGGAAACAACTGGACGTCTGTTTTTAAAATCTTCAAGGCTGCATTTTTATTGTTTATGGTTTTCACCGGAGTACTAAACACAGGAATTTTGTTCTTTTTAAAAAGTTAAAATATTAATGAAAATTTTTTTACTAGGTGTTCCTTAATAAATCTGTGGAATTGGTCTATACCAGATGACTCAGCTGAATAAATTGATGCATTAATATCCTTATTAACAATAACTCTGCTTTCGATGACAAGCAAGTATTCACAATTTTCTAAAAATGAGTTCCCTAATTCTTTTAGTGCGTTATACAGCACTTGAACCTTGGTGAAAAATTTAATTTGCAATGAGTGATATTGTTCATGATGGTATCGATTTCTTTCTTCTGGTTTTACTTGAATGTTAGATTCAAAATCTTGTATGAAATTACAGATTTCTGGTCCAGGTATCATCCAATGTATAAGTACCGATGGATCCTGCAATAACCCTACTGCACCTCTTTCTCCTTTGACAATAGCGTTGTTTTGTTTATGCGCTTGATCTGCACTGTAAAAAAAATCTGTAACCTTAGTAATCTAAATTAACCGAAATCTCTTATGCTTACTAAAATTTTATGTGTACACTGTACAAGAAAATGATGTCAATCTACAAAACTTGTAAGCAAAACTAAAACCATCTGTAACTTTACAAAAGAATTTACTAAAATTTTGGTAACTTTACTAAAATTTTGTCTATAATGCTCGTTATCGTCACTTAAAAAGTTCTTGGAATACGATTTCCCCAAAAAATTCTTAGTAACCTTAAAATTTGTTTGATTCAAAGTGCAAATCTGTATCTGTTACATGAATTTTTATTGTTGCCGTTACATAAAAAGTTCTTGGAATACAATTCTACTAGAAAATTTTTTGTAAGTTTCCAAATTTTTTTTTAGAGTGTGTGCCCATAGCTGAGAAGAGTTTGTTTGATTTTCTTATCACAAAATGTCCCGATGAAAATGCACGGTGTACGTCTGGTAGTTTAATTTATGCATCAAACAGATCTTTCAGATGGATTGGTAATTAACGTGCATAATTTCGGTATCAAGCAGAAGTGAGTGTGCGAGAACAGTCAGGAACCGCAACAAAAAGAATATCAGTGAATAAGTTCTAAGGAAAATAAAGTCAAATTGAAATTCTCGATCACTTTTTTTAACCCTGCTGTTCTGTTCGGGTCTATTTGACCCGAAAATTTTATTGTTCACTTATAAAAAAATTAGCGCAGAGATATTTCCATGAAACTTTTGGACTTTGTTCATTAGTAATATAACTATATATTCCTAGAAGTATTTACGATTATTTTTATTGCCAAGAGATATTTTTTAACTTAGTCCTAATGTACTGTTCGGGTCATATTGACCCGAGTTAAAAAATAATTTATCATGCACTTTTAATTTTCTTTGGAATCATTCAATAAAAATAATTACTGCAACGTATCTATTTCAAAATCTGTTTCGTTGGCACAGGTGTTAGATCACGTGACAGGAGAGCAAAGTCAAATGTTGATGTCATTGGCGGAAGGAAAAAAATGCACCTGTTAGCAGCGTTTCTTTTTTCTTCAATTTCTAATAATCTAAAGAACAGTTGTACTTCTGAGTATTAGTGAAAAAATGGCGAATCGTAGAAATTTGAGCGACGCTGTTATCGCTAAATTAATGGAAGCCTCTGACAGCGAAGAGGAAAATGCGTCTGAGTATGAAAATCATACAAGTGAGGAAATTGAAAGTGAAAGTTCTGACAACGATTTTGATATTGATATTCAAAAGACGCACAATATACAGAGTATCCAGTCAAAGAATCGTGAAATAGTATGGAAATTGAATCCCCTTCTTCATTCTGGTCGATTAATGTCTGCTAATATTATAAAAACTACTCCAGGTGTCACAAGATATGCAACGACAAGGATAACTGACATAAAAAGCGCATTTGCGACGGCATTCAATTCTACAGTCGAGAACGAAATCATAAAAATGACTGATATAGAAGGTAGAAAAGTGCATGAAAAAGAGTGGAAAGATATTAGTACTGAAACTTTTCAAGCATACATCAGATTATTATTATTAGCTGGTGTGTACAAATCATATGGAGAATCAACAAAAAGTTTGTGGAATCAAGAAACAGGCAGAAATATATTTCGTGCTACAATGTCCCTCGAAACCTTTCATGTGATATCGAGAGTTATTCGTTTTGACAATAAATCTACCAGGCAAGAAAGAAGGTCTGTAGATAAATTAGCTGCTGTTAGAGATATTTGGCAAAAGTGGATAGAAATTCAACCTAAATTGTATAATCCAAGTGAAAATGTTACTGTAGATGAACAATTAGTAGGATTTCGTGGACGATGCCCTTTCAAACAATATATACCTAGTAAATCCTCCAAGTATGGGATAAAAATATGGACTTTATGTGATAGCAAAACTTCGTATGTACTGAATGCACAAATTTATACTGGAAAAAAAATCAAGGATCAAAGCCAGAGAAAAGTCAGGGTATGCGGGTAGTGTACCTTAGTACACCTATAGTACCTTACTTATGGGTATTCTGGGCACAATGTTACATGTGATAAAATTTTTACATCCTATAACTTGGGAAAACTTCTAAAACGGAAAATGACTATGCTTTGCACCATTCGAAAAAATAAGCCCGAACTTCCTGAGAAAATGCTAAACAAAGAAATGCACAGCTCATCATTTTATTTTATAGAAGATACAACACTTGTAAACTACATCCCTAAAAAGAACAAAAATGTTATTCTTATGAGCAGTCTCCATCATGAAAATGAAGTTGAATGAAGACAGACCTGACAAAAAACCACAAATGATATTAGATTATAATGTAACTAAAGGGGCGGTGGATAGTCTTGATCAACTTTTGAGTACATACACTTGTAAGAGAAAAACAAATAGCTAGCCTATGATAGTATTCTATAATATGCTTGATACATCTGCTTACAATGCATTTATTCTGTGGATTTCAATAAACAGCAAATGGAATGAAAATAAATTAACCAAACGAATGCTCTGTTTAGAAGAATTCGGGAAATCTCTAATTTTTCCACACATTGAAGTAAGACAGCATCTTCCCAGAAGCGAAGATTCAGTCAAACTTGTGAAGAGAATGCGTAGTAAAAGTGCAAGCGTACCCTCGGAATCAGATGAGAACACTTCATTGTGTACTAAACGTGCAAGATGCAAGTTCTTCCCATGCAACGACAACAAAACTAATATATTATGTTACAATTGCAAAAAACACACTTGCAAATTTCATATAAGCTATTTTTGTCCAAATTGTAAATAAAAGTAAGTATTAAAATATTTTTAAGTTATTTTACTGGTGTTTTGTATTATTTGTTATATATTTAAGCTTATTTTACTATTTTTTTTAAATATTTCTAAAATAGTTATTTTCATTTACTGCTAGAAAAGGTAATATTCTAAATCGGGTCACATTGACCCGAACACTACATACGTATAGAAAATGCAAACAGAACAGCAGGGTTAAATCTCATTTTGGTTGGGCATTAATCATCGTAATTACAGTGTGTATTTATATGCTGCATTCCAACAGAAAAAAAATAATCATGTGACATTTTGCAATTCGTTCCTACCAGGCAAAGTTTAAAAAAGCATATTATAATTTAAAAAGCACATAGAAACATTGTGGTTATAGACAGCACTGTAAAGGTTTTTTTTTCTTTTTTTTTGAGAAATTGCTTGAAAAGAGCTTGTAAATGAGCTATAAATTATACGATCGCCATATTGTACAGCAAGTATCTTATACTGCACTTCAGTGATGTGTATTAATTTTAATATGTTTCAAACAGTTTAACATCATTAAAACCCACTAAAAAGGGTTTTCGGCTACAGAACAAAATGTAAGGGAAGTACTTTGATTGTGCCTGTAAACGATCTATAAATGCTACACTCTACATTTTCGATGTAGAACATTTTGCAGTATACTACTTCTTTAAATTACATATAGCGATAACACATATATAAACTACACGGAAATCCGAGTATATTTAAGCAAAAAAGAGCAGGGCCAGACTGACGACTAGACAATTCCTAAATACTTTGTGTGCCCTGTAAATGGATTATAAAAGCTATACACTTTATTTCTTACTCCGAGCATGTTATTATAAACTTCACATAAGATATAAAATTTACATCACAATCTGAGTACATTTAAGCGAACTAGAACATGGAAGGATAGGCGGACAGACAGACAAAATAGACAGATAAACCGAATTCATACACTCTTTTAAATAATGTTGGAAAGTGTCAAAAACGAAAATTTGACTTTAAAAACATCGAAATCGACGAAAAATTAACTTTTATATTACGCATATTAAAAACATTTTGAATACCAGCCGCCATCTTGAATTCCGACGATTTTACGAAATGCCTCCCCCTCTAATATCCATTGTATTATCATAAAGTACATACTCACCAAGCGGCATATTCTTATCACGATTTGCAGTTTTCTGATGCGTAGCGCTCGGGCTATAATATGTATTTTTAATATTTGAATAATTTAAGCAAGAGTAAGCACAATTTTCTTTAAATACAGGAATTTGCAAATTTAAGAATTTTTTTGCATTATTTTATATTGTAAATAATAGAATATATATAATCATTTTTAAGTGCATTCGTAATTCAATACCTGCAAATTCTGATTGTTACACGATAAAAAAGAAAATAAATAAAAATCTATTAAATGATTTATTAAAATATATAATAATTTCGATTTATAAAGTAAAATGATATAATTTACAAAATTTATTATGAATATTATGAAAATTTTCTAATGAAACATTCGAAATACATTTATGAAAATAAAATAAAAAGAGTAATTTTTAACAGCATTGGAATTCATTTAAAATTTATTGATTCTACGAATCAAATACCAACAATTCTTTATCTTTCGATAATAATATATTTACGCAATTTCAAGCACATTTTCGGAAAATTTTAAATTGAAAACAAACAGCATGTTCTTTTATTACCGTAATATATTTTTTTAATAATACAGTCTGAGACCAAATTTATTATCCACTGCAAATATCTTATCGTGTCTTAAGTAATATTAAATTCGAATAAAAAAGAAGTCAATTTCTCTTTAGAAGTAAATCTAAAATATGGATTCATTTATTTTCTCAAATGAACGATACTCCTTTAATAAATTAAATTTCAAAATTTCAAAAAGATTGATCACAGGAATGTATTTTGATAGGAATATATTTCTTTCATTATATTGAAAAATGTTTGATTGCTCTGATGATATATTTTTTTCCAATTTTTTTTTTTTTTTTATTTATTATTATTTTTATTTATTTTATTTATTTATTATTTATTATTTTTTTTTTTACAAATTGCAACTATTACATGAAAATGGATTTTTTTTTCATTGACAAAGATAAATTGAAACTCGAAGAAGCTGATATTTCAATTTAAATTTTGATTACGCACAACATAGACTGAAAATATATTCGTGATAGAAACAAAATAACTTTTTGACATTCCTGACTTTGTTTCAAAATGTACATGGAATAAAAATATTTTGAATTTTTGAATTTTTCATAGCATGGATGAAAATTGTATTCTTAATGTATAGAAATTTGCAACTTAATATAAGAATGATTTTGCAATATTTTACAATGTAAATAGTACAATACATAGAATAATTTTTAGATGCGTTTGTAATTAAAAACACAAAAAAATTCAACTAGAGACTCGAAAAAAAAAACATATTTTAATTTAAATTTTGATTACGCGCAACGTAGACTAAAAATATATTCCCGATAGAAACAAAATAACTTTTTGACATTCTTGACTTTGTTTCAAGCTGTACATGAAATAACGTATATTCTGAATTTTTGAATTTTTTATAGCATGGATGAAAATTGTATTCTTACTTATAGAAAATTGCAAATTAATTTAAGAACGATTTTGTAATAAAATGTATAATATGAATTTTAAAATGTTCAGGTGTACTTAAAAGGCGATTAAAATAATCAAACATAGATGTTACTAGTTAATTTTATTTGAAAACATCTTACAAGGAAGGTCTCCATACTGGGCATACTCAGAATTTTATGAAAAAATTACTAATTAAAGTACTCATGTATGTAATAAAGAATCCGTCAAATTTAGCGGCGGAATCACATTAGAAAATATGCAAAAAAAAAAAAAAAATATTTTCAAATATTTGGCGTGAAACGACTAAAGAGTCACTCGATTTGGCGAGCAGCCTTTTTCCTCGTCAAAAGCAAACGATTATAATGCAACTCAAAACTATTGGATATTTAGAATGCGTGCAAACGGTATTTAATAAATTTAAACATAAACAATGAGAGACTTTAATATATTATATACATATATATACATATTGTATTTCATATATATATATTACTTGTTGAAGTAGTTATTTAATTAATCACTGGAAAAAATGTTTTCATAGATAAAAAAAAAATCACATTGAGAAAAACTATCTTCGTACATTTAAGCGTATTCAAATATAAATCCAGTTGTTTGCATGGTAACAAAATCTAATCGACAGTTTTCAATTGGACTTTGAGTTTGAAACAAATTTAATTAATTTAAATTATGAATTTAGTTTTAAATCTCAAATTTTAATGATTAAATTTGGATATAATTACATATAAATATCTATATAACAAAATTATACTTAAAACAAACTAAAACTTACAAAACTAAAGTTATTTAAATTAAATTTATCAAAACAAGTTGAACATGAAACTTTTTTTTTCTTGAAGTGTATTTGACATAAAGTATTTTTTGAAATTACATTCCATCGCCAACCGACGAAAAATCGCCAAATAACGAAATTTTCATTATTTTTTTACGGTTACTGAATCGAGGTTCCGCCGAATTTTTTTTTATAAACGTATATATCCACACGAGAAGAACATTCTGTAATTTTTTCAAAATTTTCCGGGTATGCCCGTATGGTGACCTTCCTTGTTAGTACTTTCAAGCCTTTAATCAGGCTCTTCCTCAGAGAATATTTTCTTTTAATCGCCTTTTAAGAAAAATCTGAACATTTTAAAGTTCATAATATTATATATTTTATGTTAAAAGCAAGGCGAAAATTTCATTCGGTCATATATTTCATATTTATTTGATTTTGTAATATTTTACAACAAAAATAATACAATACATAGAATCATTTTTGAGTTCGTTTGTAATTAAATACACAAAAAATTCAAATAAACATATTTTAGATCACTTTTTCTCACCAAAGTTACATCATATTAATGTGTTATGAATTAGAAAAGTTCATATATAAAATTTTTTATGCTGTGATTATGTTCAATGAATCAAATCACTGTTTTAACACCAGTGTCTTGATGGAATTTATACCTTGTTATTAAACTTAAAATATATAGATAAATACTTAAAAGGCTTTCGAAAGAATAGATATTATTTATTTATTATTTACCTTAAAGATCATTCGGATGCCTCGCATCCACTTTCAAAGGAATAAAAGAACATTTGAATAAAAAATTTTATTTTACTTGATAGGTGTAACGAAAAATTATAAAGAATACTGCCCAGTTAAACTGATGGCATTGATCTCACAGGCTACAAATACTAATTGTACATTAAAGCCTTATATTTTCAAGGGTTAATTCCGTTCGAAAAAAAATTAAGAAGGGGAAACAGCTCTCCCCTTTCCTCTTTTTTTATACTTAATCATTGAATCTCCTATAATATCAAAGACATGCTTTATCATATAAAAAATCTATATCCAAAATTCAGAGCAAATGAGATAATTCTTAATAAAAACCCATTTAGCATTTATATAATTTAAAAGGAGTTATCCCCCTCTTTTATACTTAACCATTAAACTTCCAAAACTATTCAGAGATTTGAACGAAATCTGAAAATTCTGCTTGAAAAACCCATTTATATAAATTAAGGGGGGGGGGAGTAGAACCCCTGTTTCCCCTATTTATACTTATTCAATGAACACCTAATAACAGTCACGGAATCGCCTCATCAGAATGATCCTAATCTAAATTTTGAACGAAAACTTAATTCTGCATGAAAATCCCATTTATATCAACTAAGGGGAGGGGCATGAGCCCCCCGTTCCCCCTCTTATACATATCGAATGAACTCCAAAAACTAATCAGGGAAGCGCCTTGTCAGTATATACCTACATACAAAATTCCAAGTGGATCGGATATTTTTATCATGAGTTATCGCGTTACGCACGAACGAACATACGAACGTACATACAGAACGGACGGGCACATAAGCTCTCAGGCTATGATAGCCTGTGAGCTAAAAAACAAATAATGACATGTTTCGATTCCATCTTACATCAACCATAATCATAATAAAATAAAAATAAAAATACGAATCGTTTATAATATTTTTTTTTTTTTTTTACTTTATTATGATTATGGTTCTTATAAGTGGAAATCGAAACATGTCAATATTTGTTTTTAGTTTTACGTTACACCTATCAAGTAAAGTAAAATTGTTTATTGAAATGCAAAATGTTTATTTCTTAATATCTTATTATTTAAAAATCGAAAAGATTTAATAACTTTTTATTCGAATAAAAGAAGATAATTGATTAGAAATAGTAGAAGGAGTTTATCGAAACACCAAGGATATTGTGCCAGAATGTAGAATGTTATAAGAAATGACGTCATTACAAACAGTATCATTCCTAAGCAAAATTTCAATAAATTCACGGATAATTGAAGAGTAATAGTTTGGTGTTGAAAATATCATTTTAGCTTTGTCGGACAGATTACTGTAAATCCGCATATAATGTACGTTAGAGTTCTAACAGTGTGCCACTAACCGTTATTTACAAGAAAGAGATTGCTATATTGCAGTGTAGTAAGATGGATTATTTATTAATTACGTATATATACGCAGTACATATTACGCATACATATAGTTTAATGAAATATAACTTATAGCACTTATAGTCGTCCGTGTGTCTGTATGTCCGCATAAAATAATTAAAATATAAACAAATCGAATGATTTGAAATTTAATATATAATCGAAGCAGAATTCTACATTCTATATAGGGTCAAGAAGTGTAATTCTGAACACATTGTACATCTTCAACATTGTTATTTCTTTCACATGTTTCTATTCGGAAGAGTGATGCTTTTAATACGTAGGAAGTAACTTTGATCATTTAAGAACACCTCTTTAGAGTTTAAATTCTCATAGCTTTTTTTAAAGTTAACACTTTATAAACCAAGTACCATTAAAATTACTTGTTATAAAATTCTTTTAATACGTCAATTAGTTGTAATGCTGTTTAGAATGAGTTACAGGCACATTAATTTTTTTGTTCCAAAAGCATTATTGTTGATACAAAACAAAAATGTTTTTAAAAGGATGATTTCTTTTGCCTTTGTATATTTTCAACTTTCTTGACGCTGAGGGAGGCGTTTGGGGATTTTTGAATTCGGAAATTGTATAATTCTACAAAATACCAAGAAAACGATTTAAAATAAAAGATTTGAAGGGGGTTATAAATATTGCACAAAATCCCTGTAAATTCAATTTAAATTAATCCTTCTAAATCCTTCAATCTTTCCAAAATCCTTCAAAAATTTATTAAATGATTATATAAATCTTTTAATTTAGTTTAAATAATTTACATAAAATGCTTTAGAATGTAAAATTTTCATGAAATCATAATTTAATAGATAGAGGGTTGTAATAATTATTCCATTAAAATCTCACAACCACAAAAGTTTGCGGTAATTAAGACTGCAAGTGGGGAAATTATGACCAATATATTTTCTCTTTATACTTCCCTATACACATTTGTTGGAATAATTAGGACTTTTAAAACTCCAAAACGGCAAATCCATTTATGAAAATTTTTAGTTTCAAATTGCTATTAGAATATCAAAAATACTTCAGGATAGTGATAAAGAATATATAAAATGAAAAACACATTATGAGGCCCATATCTAAGCATTTAACGAAGATCTACTGTACACAGTTTTTTACAACATGAATGCGGTCATAATTACTCCACCCAATTAATATTCAGATAGAGCTTGGTTCAATGCAATGGAATACAAAAATGAGTAACGTTAAAAAGCTCCAAATATATAATATAAGCAGCAGACCGGTTTCGGTGGCGTTTAGCACACCGTTGTCAGTGCTAGGGGAGGTAGAAATTTGCTCATATCTATTTTGTAATTACTTTTTTTTGCTCCTTTTGACCATTTTCACTTTCCTTCGGTCTCTTTCCACATACGTTCTCCTACTGGCCATTACTTGCAGTCCTCTGCCATCCTATTGGTTGTCTTCATTCTTCATTCCCCCGTCTCTACTACATATATGATCAAATTTCTACCTCACATAGCACTGACGACGGTACGCTAACTGCTACCGAAACCAGTCTGCTGCTTATATAATATATTTGGTGCTTTTTAACGTTGCTCATTTTTGTATTCCATTACCCCATCTAACCCTTCTGTGCACATTATGTCGATGATAAGAGCATAAAGACATTGTAATACATTTATAAATACTTTCGTAACACATACTGAATAAAAATACATGCCTTTTCTACCATAATAATTTCATCTCCATCAATAATGTACAGCTTCATAAAAGACATTTACCAGAGAGGCTTTTTATTCCAATAAGTACATAGAAATATGTTATTTTTGAATAAAATATTCAGAAAAGATGATATTATTGTACTAAAACCGCTTTCCATTTCAAGATTCCCCGAAGACATTCAAAATATTCTTGAAAAAGATAAAAAGGTCCATACTATAAGTCAGTTTTAAAATTTATGTGACATTTCCCAAATGTAAAATTAAATAAATATATTTTTGCATATGACATCATATTAAAAATTTTGGGAAACTTTCTTTCAAATTGCTATTTGGAGATCGAAAATGCTTTAGAATATTGATAAAAAATATCTAAAATGAAAAATACATTACGAGGTCAATATCTAAGCATGAAACAAAATTTTACCGTACACAATTTTCACCAGTATTTAGGTTGTCACGATTACCCCCTGGTAATAATTACCCCGCCTGACCCTATTTGTTTCAGATTTTATCAAAATCGAATCAAAATTAAAGAGACATTAACAAAAAAATTTTTATTCATTTAAATCCTATCATACGTAATTGAGTCAAAAACATCCCATTATAGATATCGATTCAAGGTTGCCATGGTGATTACATGTTATTTAAGATGGGATACTAGTATATGTATTATTGAATAGAATTATTAGAGCCGAAATAAATTTTGCATTTGTTCATTATTGCATTAGTGTGCAAAAGCAATTGGATCACAATTTGAATATATATAAAAATAGTAATAGTATGAACAATTTCGTTAGTCCAAGAGCCGACAGCACAAAAACCTATGTCATGAAGCACAAGAAAAAAATCTTATTTTTATAGAAGAGTAGTGATAGGGGAATCTAGTGATCCATGTCTGCCGGAAATGAATAGGTACATAAGCCAAAAATGAATACCACTAGTCTTTCACCCGTAGGTTCATCATTGTCCTTATCCTACAAAAAAAGGTATCAAAACAAATAAACTAGGAACAGGAAAACACAGTGTTAATCCTAAGAGCGAACCACTAGTGGTATTCATTTTTGGCTTATGCACCACTTCACTTCTGGCAGAAATGGACCACTCGATTCCCCTATTATTACTTTTCCAGAAAATAAAGGTTTTTGTTTTTTTATTTATTTATTTTTGTGCTCAATGACATAGGTTTTTATGCTGTTGGCACTTTGACTACGTTTAATAAGTTTGATATGTATTCCCGATTTCTTAAATGTGAAAATATGTTAATGAAAATCGCCTAAAATATAGTGATCTAAAGTGAGGGAAGTAGAAAGAATAAAATAGCAAAATTCAAGTTTATTAGCTATATTTTAAAATTTATTGATCTGTAACAACAAATAGTAACAATTATTTCTGTTTATAAAGCTTTAGAATGCTTGTGAAGTAGTTATAAGAAATAAATAATTCAAAATTAAGGATCAGTAGAAATATCCATAACTGTTAAAATTGGAAAGAAAATGAGGTTTTGAATATATATATTTCTGAAGTTTTCAGTTTATTATAATATTGCAAAGGTTATGCATAATTATAATTTGACAGTTATTAAAAGTAGAAATTTACATTTATGTAATAGATAACTCTTTTAAATAGAAAGTAAACAAAATCATTCATACAGTGGTAAAATTCTGCACATGCACGGGCCTGGCCTGTGGCTCGTACCCAGCTTTTTTTTCTAAACCATATTAATCTTTTAATTCTAAACCATATTAATTTTTTAATGAATTTTTACTTGAATGTTGAAAGTCTAAGAATCTAAGTAATCAGTAATGTTGCTATTGTGTATCTTCTGTCTGTAAAATCATCCCATCCGTACGTATGCAGTATGTTTTAAAGAAATCTTAGTAATATGGTAAAAATCCTAATTTTTTCGAAATAGTAGAAATTGCGTCGGGCCAGATCGAGCCAAAAGGGCCTGTTTTCATTAATTTCTATAAGAGCCGAGGCGAGCCGAGCCCGGGCCAAACTTTTGAGTTTTAAACCGGTTCCAGACAAAATAATATTTTTTCGGGCCTGACCTGAAAATTCCTGCTCGTGCAGACCTCTGTCATTCAGCCTCCCACCAATAAATTCTATTCGTTATTTTTCGTCTAATATTTTGTCTATTTTTTATTTTTATTTTATTTTTTGTAAGAATGATAAAAAAAATTATCGAAGAAAGCCAGAAAAAGATAATGATGACAGACTGTCCGCTAGTGCCTAAGCACTCCTAGTTCCATACATAATTCTTAAAATAAATAATACATATAGCAAAAGACAATACAAAATTCCCTTTAAAATAAATTTACATCTCAAAATGGACACCAAAACATTTTCAGATTCATTTAATATAATAAATTCTTGTCAAAAATATTTTCACGTTTATAATGTTTTTTAGAGTTATAAATTTAATTTACTAAATAACAATTTTATTTGACAATGAAAGAATGCGATTAAAAAGAAAAACTTCCAGAAGGAAATTGCTTTATTTTTTACTTGAATTTAATCTTATTTGTAACGTAAAGTATTTACATTTCATGATACATGTAGGTGTTACATGTATATCATTTCGAAGTGATATTCCAGTTATGCAAGAATATATTATTTATTTTCAATTTCAGATTTTCAGGGGAAATACTTAAAATAACATAAAAATAATTCCGTTGAAAATGAAAGAAATATTGTTATTTGTACTGTAGGATCTATGGATTTGAAATTAATATGGATGAAATAAGAAATTCTTCTTTTTGCCACGATCATCTTATTTAAGTAACAAGATTTCATATATCACATAAAAATACATTTCTTAGTATTTATAACAGAATATTTATTGTTTACAATAAAGTTTTGTTCGTTTTATAATCGAAAATGAGAGAAAACACATTTTAAATTACTTTTAAATCAAAAATAATTTATGAAGAAATTATTTCTCTAAAATATAAATGATGCTATAGGGTGGTCATAAAAAAACTTTGCCGATATACGGAGCTCTAGTGGCCAGTCCGCTCAACCGATCGAAATGAAATTTCAGGTATAGCTATTCAGAGGTATAAGCTCGAGATTCTGTAAACGACAACAAAATGGCGCTCACGGTTACGGTTATAGTTACATAAACTCGAAAATTTCCAATGGCAACACCCATTTTTTTTCATCGCAAAATGCTCAGCGCATGCGAAAACCATAAAGAGCGTTGGAACTGTACGTGTATCGCAAGAAACGGACATGTTATGCACGCACAAAAAAGCGTTCTGCGAATCCCCCCCCATAAAAAAACTCGATTGGGGTGCAAGGAGGAAATTTGCATATGACCCAGAGTCAGTACACTAATCTCTGATTACAATACAGATCGGAGAAACTAAAACTTTTATTTTGAATACACGTTTTCCACATGGGTGTCATCACAGGCAATTAATGGTGATGGCACCCACGTGGAAAATGTGTAATCAAATAAAAGTTTTAATTTCTCCGATCTGTATTGTAATCAGAAATTAGTGTACTGACTCTGTGTCATATGCAAATTTTCTCCTTGTGCCCCAATCGAGTTTTTTCTATGGGGGAGAGGATTCGCAGAACAGTTTTTTGTGCGTGCATAACATGTCCGTTTCTTGCGATACACGTACGGTTCCAATGCTCTTCAGGTTTTCGCATGCGCTGAGCATTTTGCGATGAAAAAAAATGGGTGTTGCCATTGGAAATTTTCGAGTTTCTGTAACTATAACCGTAACCGTGAGCGCCATTTTGTTGGCGTTCACAGAATCTCGAGCTCATACCTCTCAATAGCTATATCTGAAATTTCACCTAGATCGGTTGAGCGGTCTGGCCGCTAGATCTCCATATATCGGCAAAGTTTTTTTATGACCACCCTGTATATAAATTAATGAAAAAAAAGATTTCATTTGAAATGAAATGCATGGGGTTTCTGACTAATTAAGAAGATGGTTCACCCCCCTTCCCCCACCCCAGAATATTAAGCAGGAGCGCTGACACATAAATGGCGGTTTTCGAAGGCTGATATTTTTCAGTATGAGTACGGTCTCTTGAATTTTGGTACCAATATTAGGTATCTGCACGGGCTGATTTTCAGAAGACTCGGACCGGGTTCGGCCTAGTCAGCAATCTTTCTGGACCGAGCTCGGGTCTTATTTTTTTTCCTGGGGGATCTTACCGGACCTACCTTATTTTTTCTGCACGAAACCCGAAATGATTTCATTCTTCCTGGTCTTCACGGACCCAGTTGAATTATCCCGTATGAAAATCATTTTTTAGACATGGCTAAGTCTGTTCAAAAATCAGTAAAATTTAATTTCATCCAAAAATTTTTGCAAAAGAGGCATGTGCTTTAAAATACCTGTTGTTCTACAATTAAAATTAAAATTTATTCTTTTTAAGGAATAGCGGATTTCTAGGTTTATTAAAATAATGTTAAACACAAGAAAAAAAGAATCTGCCTATGACTTAATTGTCTTTTAAACTAAAAACTGAAAATTTATTTTAAATTATTCACCCACGCAAAATGAATACAATAATATGCGAGAAAGAAAAATACATTATACATTTACACCTGCTAAAAAGGAAACTTGTCTATAACGTATTTTTACTTTCCAATGCCATTCCGTCTTAAAATATTTTAAATTTACCTTATACCATAGGTTCCCAACGGGGGCAGTACCGGCCCCTAGTGGGCGCTGGAGCCGTCCAGGGGGGCGGTCATGGCATACCTACTTATTTAAGAAATAATATAATGAAAATAGTTGATCTCGTTTAGATAGCCCAATCCGAGACAAAAACCTTTATTTCACCTTTAAATGGAAATTTATACAGACGAACCTAAATCTGAAGGGGGGGGGGGGGATTATGTTTATTTTACTAATGTCAAAAAATAGCCGTGGAACTCGAAGAAAGGTTATGACTCGACTTAAAAATCATTAAGAATTAAAAAATTGTGGAGAAAAAAATTCGCGGTAATTGACAGGCTAAAAGTTATAAACAAAACTATTTTTTACTAACCTGTAATTCGAAAAATTCTGAAGTATGACGGCATAAGCCTGAACAAACATTTTTAAACAAACCCGTGATCTGAGTCAGTTCAAGAAATTTATTTAACCTTAGTGAAAGTGATAAAAATCGTTACATCTATGAATGTGTTCAAAAGTAAATTTATTTAAAGTTATGTAGGTAAAAAATTTATCTTAAGTCAGCAGAACAGTATTGAGTATTTGATATATGGATCTAGGCACTCTTCTACAAAACAATCGTTACCTATGTGCTTAATTTGCCAACATTTTTTTTTTTCAAATGAAGCCATGAAGCCTTCTGGCTACAAGAGTATTTTAATAAATGTGTGCTGATAGAAAATACAAATATACACTCTATTTTTACTTTCTTCTATCTTCACAAGAAAGAAATATTAGATTCGTGAAAATTTGCAATTTCCGGATTTTTCAAGTTGACGTTTTAGGGGTCAGAGATTCCAAAAACATGCTTTTACAAAATGTCTGTCTGTTATCCTATGTGTCTGTATGTGACATAAATTTTATAGGCGCTCTATCTCATCAACTAATGCACGGAATTTATAAAAATTCTATATTCTAGAATACTCTATTATGAATTGATGCTGATTAGTTTTTGGTGTAAATCACTCAACAGGTGGCGCTACTAGGCTGCTTTTTTCACGATTTTCGCAAAGGCTTTATCTCAAGAACTACTACACAGATTTTCACCAAATTTCTGATTTGATTATTCCTTGACATGAATAGATGCTGTTTACATTTTGTTGAAAATCTCTCAACAGTTGACGCTGTTATGCTGTCTTTTTTACGATTTCTGCAACAGCTGTATCTCTGGAATTAATGCACAGATTTTCATCAAACTTCAGATTCAGTTTTATCTTGATAAATATTACTGCTGATTATGTTTTGTTGAAAATATAGGTGGCGCTTTTATTCTGCATTTTTCTCGACAGTCACTGTTGTCCTATTTCAGGAACTAATGCATGGAATTTCATGCCATTAGAATCCTCACGAGACACATAGATTGCCATTTAATTCTGATACTGCCATAGCCAAGTATGAAGTATTAACATGTATGAGATAGAAGGAAGTTTTGAAATTGCCACATCTGACTAGTTCAAAGACTGGAAAAGAAATATTTAAAACAATCAACTATATCAAACCTTTTTAAATCATCTTCTAAACAAGAAGATGACGGACTACGAGCCTCCTATATCATTATAAATTTAATAACAAAAGTATTAAAATTGCACACAGTCGGCAAGAAATTAATCTTGCTTGTAGTCAGAGTAATAATAAAAACTGATCTTCATCATAAGAAACCGTCTGACACCAACAGAAAAAATCCTGAGTAATTTATTCGGTACAAGGAGGAATAGATGGCTAAAAGCATTGAAATATCATTCTGTTGTTGCTTAAAGACTTTCAAATTTCCCATTGAACTCATTGATCAGCATTACCAAATAACAAAAGCTCATGAAAGATTAAAAAAAAATCAAGAGTTATTATTTGCTAAAAATTTGGAAACTTACAAAGAGAGAATCGATATTTAATATCGCGAAGATAGTCCAAAAGAAATAATTTCTTTATCATAATATTTTGTCACTGGCTACTGATGTTGCTCGAACAACGACGGGACATTAGGAGGGTTTCATTAACGCATTTTAAACTGGCAGTACTAAATGTACTCTCTGTATATTCCGTTACACATCATCAGCAATTGGTTTCAAAAAATTAGAATGAACACCTGTATACGTCGCTTCATTACATTATTAGAGCAATTAATAGAAAGAGAAGCAACTCACTGAATGACAGGATATTTTTCCAACTTTATAGTGAAAATCATTTCACAACCAAGTGAAACAATTGTTTTACTGTGTAGTTCAGTTGTCTCTATCTAGTGTTCATTCCAGGCCATTTTTGAAGAGTGCAGCACCCTGCCCTTTTTCAAATTTACAAAATCCACCCTGCCTTTTTTTCAAATTTACAAAATGCACCCTGCCTTTTTAAAAAGTAGTAAAATGCCCTGCTGGTTTTACCTAGAGATTTTTAATAAACATTTTTTTTATTCCATAGTATTTCTAAATTTGTGTACCCCAAAATTTTTTTTTTCATTTCTTTAAGAAAAAAACATGAAACTATTCAATCATGTTTTAATTTAATTGTATTTATAATTTTTATATCATAAAATCATTCAAAATTAATATTACTTGATTTATCATACTTAAAAGTTATGTATGTTCTCGCTTTCTTTTTTCACCTTCTAAAGGCAATAATAAATTTTTTCTTGCAAAAATGCCCTTTTCTGCTGCAATAGTGCCTATTTTAGTGAATAGCACCATTCCCTTTTTATTTCTAGAGTGAACACTATCTCTATCATTTTGCATCAGACTTGCAAATGAATTCAATCTGTTGCTGCTGCAAACAGAAGTTCGTTGTCTCTGAAAAGGTATTTGTCTGAATTGTTTCTCGATATATTTGATTTAGTATTACACTTAACTAAAAACAGAGGTAGAAAAATACGCTAAAACCTGATTGCATTAAAAACTGACATCGATTATGTGATAGACCTGTTTAGAATCTTTAATTAAATAAATTTAAATATTTATAATAAGGCAAGATGTTTGCAAGATGATGAGTTGATTTTAATTAAAACAAAAAAACCTCATAGCTGCTTCTGTAGGTAAACTTCTTTTGCTCAAAGGAAATCTAAGTAGAAGAGAATACAGCCAAATTACCACATTATTCGGAGTCTATGAAAACAAGAATATTTACTAACTTACTGTCAACACTTGGACGTTCTTCATGAAGTTTTCTCAGAGCCATTCCAAGATATTTATACATAATTAAACCGAGTAGTTTTTTAGATCTTTCGCATGTGCAGCTAGAGCAGTATCATCATATTTGGAGGAAGAAATCGTGGAACTCGCAACAAATGAGAACTATAAGTAAAATTCAGAAATAGATACTAACAGTTCTAACTTCAAAATCTACGGCTCTCTAATCTGGATTGTGAGGAAGAGTACTTAAAATTTAAATTGCTTTTCTTTCATCAAATTTATTAAAAGTGGGCTCCGTGCAGTAGCTAATTTACTATCTAAGAAAAGGAACATGCATCTTTGAACCTGGTTTTTTGTGACTGATGTTGAAGAAATTGGAATCTGATACGAAAAAATTGTTAAAACTCCAATAGCCTCAACTACTTCACTATTTTTAAAAAATTCTTATTGGTTTTGTGATTATTTTTCAATTTTTATATAAAAAAAATTCTACATTTGATGGTCGTTTTAATTAACTTCCACTTTGATTAATACATTGACAGACAGATAAAATACAGATAATATGTAATAATAATATTATAACATTTTGTATAATTAACTACTATAGGAGGAGAGGGGGGCGTTAGCATTTTTTTCTCTTGTAAAGGGGGCGGTGGACCAGAAAAGGTTGGGAACCTATGCCATATACTATTGTTCATATTTTTATATATCCATTGCATGGAGCGTGGATTAATAATATTAATGATAACTAAAACATTTGCATATAATAAATTGAGAGTCATTAAAAACAAAAATATCGCAGTCTGCGGCATTTCTATATAAATGAGGATTATAAACTTGAGAACAAAAAGATTAAGCTAAGTTTTTTAGGTCATAATTCTTCCGTAAGAGTAAAATCAATGTTCTGTAGAAAAGAACTCAGACCGTGCTGGGTTCGGACCGAAATTTTATCTTTTTCTGGGAAGGGTCGGGCTTGGGCTCTGCTTTCCAGTTACATTGAGTCGAACGGAAAACCGTGTCATATCGGGGAAATTAATTTGTACCGAAAAATTATTTCTGTTGATTATTACACATTAGATGTCTAAATTAATGTGTCATAATTAACGGACAGAGTTTTCTTAACGAATCGATTTCCATGACACTACGCGACATTCCGATCAACCCAATACACGTTATATATTTTACCCAATATTATTCGAAAAATTCTTTCTGTTGATTATTAACCTTTAGATATCTAAATTCATGCGTAATAATTAACGGACAGAATCTTCCGGCATGAATCGATTTCTTAACGAATTAATTTCCATGACACTATGTGACATTCCGATAAACTCAATACAGGTTATACACTATATTGCCATTGATTATTGGACACTTGCGATTTTAGACATTTTACTAAATATCTAGAAAAATACATGAGGAATCATCTCGAAACTCTTAGTGTATAAATATAAAAGTATACTCCATACATCGCCGTGAAGATTTTTTACCGAAACTCCATAGGGGACCGTCAACAAATTAAAAAAGAATGAATATCTTTTGAATAACCCTGTCAAAACTAATGTAGCAAAAGCGCTCAAACTCTAGATTACGATTGAATGCCTTATTGTAATATACTGTGCTCATTTTTATGCAAATAGCATGCATACTCGCAGAGTAATTAAAGTTTTTATAAAAATGGTCCCAAATTTTTCCAAGTTTTTTCCTTATAATTTTCAGAGTTCTTAATATAAAATAATATTTTTTTCAGAAAATAGGACAAACAACATTGCAGACAGTACCCTGTAATCAGAATTAAAAAATAATAAAAATTGTATGAAAAATGAGTAGGTTTACTAAATAATTTTTTACTGCGCATGCGTCAAAGATATCAAAATTTCATTTTACATATTATGTTAGCTAAATGTATAGAGCAACTTTTGTAAAAGTCTCAAAATCATAGCTTGAAAATTCTGAAAGTAATCGTCTATAGAAAAAGGACAAAATCCGTTGTTTCCAAAATGAAGCAAAAAAATGAGGGATTTTATCCAAATGTAGTAATACATCCCGTATTGTGTATTCTATATTGACACTAATCAATGAATATATGGATACAACCCCTCTTGTTTTTGCTTCATTTTGAGAATAACGGATTTTAAACTAATTCAATTGACGATTATTTTCAGAATTTTCAAGTTATGATTTTGTGACTTTCACAAAAGTTGCTCTATACATTTAACTAACATAATATGCAAATGAAATTTTGATATCATTGACGCATGCGCAGTAAAAAATTATTTAGTAAACCTATTCATTTTGTACAAAATTTTCATTATTTTTTAATTCTGATTGCAGGGTACTGTGTGCAATGTTGTTTGTCATATTTTCTGAAAAAAATATTATTTTATATGAAGAACTCTGAAAATTATAAGGAAAAAAACTTGGAAAAATTTGGGACCATTTTTATAAAAACCTTAATTACTCTGCGAGTATGCATGCCATTTGCATAAAAATGAACAAGGCGTATTACAATAAGGCATTCAATGATAATCTAGAGTTTGGGCGCTTTTGCTACATTAGTTGTGACAGGGTTATTCAAAAGATATTCATTCTTTTTTAATTTGTTGACGGTCCCCTATGGAGTTTCGGTAAAAAATATTCACGGTGATGTATGGCGTATACTATTATATTTATACACTAAGAGTTTCGAGATGATTCCTCATGTATTTTTCTAGATATTTAGTAAAATGTCTAAAATGGCAAGTGTCCAATAATCAATGGCAATATAGTGTATATTGTGCCCGATATTACCTGAAAAATTGTTATGGTATATAAGTTTGGACAAGTGACTGGTCAATTAAGCTTGAAAGTCTTATTTATCTTCAAATCCTTTTTTTGTGCCTTTTTCGATGTAAATTTAAAGTGACCTTTTTTTTTTCTTTTTCTTTTTTTTTTTTTCGTAAAAGTAGGAATTTTTATCACTCCGATTCAACAAATGGCAATCGAACAATTGACTAAACTAATGTCTATTTCTTTAATTTGTCTATAAAAACAATTCTAAGCTTACTTTCCAAAAAAAGAATCATCCCAATCTATTAGGGAACCTCCACCTTCTTGACGCGTGGAAAATATGTCCTTTTCCTTTTGAAGGCCATGCCATCATAAATAATCCAAAAATCCAAAATATCAAAATTAAACTTGTTTTCAGCACTGAAAATAAACTTAGATCTATTCATTTGTTGCTTCAGGCGATTCTCTGCAAATGGAATGAGGACTTTTTACTACCAATATGTTAACCCTTTGAAGGGCGATGGGATAAAATATATCCCACGTAATCTTAATTGCAAAATGCCACATGGGCAACAGAATTTTGAAAAGAAATTTTTTACTTTATGAAATACATGAAGAAAAGCATTAATCTATTTTGAAATTTTCTTTTTAAATTCTGGTGTCGTTCAATCATTATAGTATCTAAAGAATAGAATTGATTTGCACCTCATAGGGTTAAAACGAAACAAGTCGTCGTTTTTCATTTTCAAGAAATCCCGGTATTTTTATTTATCTTCGTACTGTCAATATTGATTCTAGCGTTTAAAATGGTGACCAATTTCGTTTGCTGTCATTCTTTTACTTGAAACCGAACGAACAGTGAAATTTTCAGATTGTTTCAAAAGGATTTTCAGCTTCCCTGTAGATTTTAAAGTAATATAAATATTTGAATTCTGTATGAAATTGGAAATGATATTGTTTGAATGTTTAATTTCATCAGAAAGTCTTCAAAATGGAAATTACCCTTTTTCGAAGTTTCAAAACATTTTGATTCACCCTGTAATCCAAATGTTTTGTAAACTAAATGAATGTGCTTAGAATCTCTTTTAAATGCGATTTTAAATGATACGCCATAATATCGGCCGATTATGTTCCTCGGTTCTAGAAAAATATAGAACGTTCTTGTCATTTTGCTCTTGCTCAAATTTATTATATAAAATATATATTAAATATATTGAAGAAATATATTCAATTTTGGTAAATAATTGTTTTAATATTAAATGAAATATCATGTATCTAATTTTAACACAAATATTTGCGCAATTGCATGTTAACGCGAACTGATCTTTATATGTGTATATATTATTTTCGTACCACTTTTTACCTTACTGTAGAACTTGATACCCAACGCATGCATTATTCATGAATTTAAAATTCATGAAAAATAACATTATAAAAATAAAATAAATGTTTCGATTTAAACTTTAAAAGTTTAGTTATTGTGCTGTCTTTTGGGAAAACCGATTAATATTCGATAGAAAATATATGGGGACGTTTTCAAAGACCAATGGCCTGAAAGGAAATTTTCTTTTTTTTATTTTTCTCTAAATATCAAAAATATAGAACATGATGGAAAAAAATAGTTTCAAGTGTATTTTAATGATGTTACACTCTTTCGCGTATAATAGAATTGACATGAATCTATAAAGTTTGTACTAAAATATACATTGTGTACAATCTGTAATACAAAGTATATCTATTATTAATTTACAGGGCCACACAAAAAGTGTTTCACTACATAATACTATACGGCGAAACATTGTTTGGGGCGTGTTTTAATTATATTAAACAATTTCACATTTTTTGAAATTGATATACGTAGCTGAGATTTAATTCAAGTTACTTCCCGTATAATAGAAAGCAGATATCATTTATAGTAGCGTTCAAAAGATTTTGACCCCTATATTGTATCCCCCCCCGAAGCATACTATAATGTATAATATATCAATAAGATCTGAATATTTTTAAGTTTCATTATAGTACAAACGCACCACATTTGCAACGCTTTACGTGCAACTTCCAACTTGTTTTCTTCAGTGTAGAATTTGATACCCAACGTATACAATGTTCATGAATTTAAAATTCATGAAAAATAATATTATAAAAGTAAAATAAATGTTTCGGTTTAAACTTTAAATGTTTAGTGTTGTGTTGTCTTTTGGGAAAACCGATTAATACAGTGCTCAGCAAAAGTTTAGACAATGATCGATTACGCTTCTATATTCAGAAGTATCTAACAAATGTTTATAATTCATCTGGCATACATTACTTGTGACTTATCCTTTATTCACAAACAATAAATTTTGAATTTTACCTTTTACATAAAATGAAATTAACATTGTGGTAAAAGTATAGACAATTTTTATATTTATATAAAAATAACTAAAAATTAAAATAGAGTTGCACCCGTATTCTTTCCAGTTAATGTAAGAATGTAACTTTTCATCGAAGAAACTAAATACTGCGTCACTCGGGGGTCTATTTTGTACCAAACATGTTCAACAGCACCTCAAAGCTCATTAAAAGAAAATTATAGCAAAAATTTACATAAAAAGTACGACGTATGAAGTTACAAAGGTTTTCGATTGGGTCCGGATCAGAACTACACGCAGGCCAGTTGAGATCAGTAGTATTTTCAGACTTAAACGATGTTCTTCTTTTGTACACAACATGAATAGACGCATTATCTTGCTAAAATTCATACTTTAAATCAGCTAAAAGTTTCCCAAATGACTAAAAATTAATCTCCAACATGTGTACATAGTCTTGTGTTGCTTGGCAACCAATGAATAACTCCACAGTTACTCGAACATTAAAGCAAAGTGAGAACCATATGATTAAAAAATCACTTTTTTGTTGGCGACTTAAGAAAGTCCCAGGCTCTTTACGCAAGTTGTGCCAATAGTATGCCCACCCGTTTGGGCCATTCAAATTCCACGTTTTTTTTCGTTACTGAATATCATAGGTCCATCCATTTGGTTCCATATGACGTATGTTTGCAAGCTCATTGCCTTCTCGCCAGTTTGAAGCGAGATTTTAACCCGTTCGCGACGGCGCGCGCATTTTGAAGTGCGCATCTGAAAACGGAGCGGGGAAATTCGATTTCACCTTCTTGGCCGGAGGATTTCGCGCAGTTAACCCTAACGCTTGTCAAAAATTCTTTAAAAATTAATAAAAAAATAACTTTCGCTTGAAACTTTTTGAAATTCACATACATGGAATTTGATGTTATTTTATATATTCATTCAAAAAATGATGTATATTGTGTGATATTTTAATTGGAAAAAAATGTTTAAATGTAAATAATGAATAGTTAATATCCTGTTTTTAGCTTTTAAAATGATATAACATGACAGAAAAATACTTACCAGGCTGTTAAATATCAACCTATGAAACATTTTGCTATAATAGAAAAACAAGCCTAACCATTTTGATATTTAATAATTTTTAACACTTTCAGTAAATAAAATAAATGTTTTACAAAAAACGATTTATTTAGAAATGAAAAATATTAAATAAAACATACAAACAACCTGATACTGTTGCTTTGTAACACTTATATACATATATATATATATATATATATATGTGTGTGTGTGTGTAAGATTGGATAAAAAAAAACTTAGTTTAATTTTATAATATTTTTGAAATAAAAAATATATATATATATAACGCATAATTAAAAACAAACAAACAGTCTTGAATAATAATCAGTAATGATGTGCAAATCAGAGTAAAAATTAAAAATGTACCTTTCCAAAATATGTTTATGTTAAAATTATTTCAGAAATAGGAAATATATTTCCATATGGTATATCGTATAATAAGGTATATCAAATAAAAATTATTGGATAATTATGGATAAAATTTAATAATGATTTGAAACTTTCAAAACTTTCGTTGATGTTAAAATTAGCTTTTAAAATCTATGTTAACATATAATTTAATATATAAGTAAGAAAAAAAATCTTGAATAATAATGAATAAAGCACAATCATACTTTAAAACTTAAAACACTCTTTAAAACTTTTGTTCGTGTTACTAGTAATTTTTAAAATGAAATGTATATATATGCAAGCATGTAATGTAAAACATATTAGATAAATATATAGAATTATAGAAAAAAAACTAGTCAGTAATTTGAAATGAGCAATATATAAATTATGGAATGCAATAATTTTATATTTTTAAAAATCTTTGTGAGTATGGTAAATTGTAAAGCAATCCTCTGCGCAAAGCCCCACGTCGCATTCTTTGCATTGAAAATACGATGTTTTCCTCTTTGAGTGTTTGCTACACACAACAATCAATTATAGTATTTGAGTCACTATCACTTACGGAAAATTCACTTTCCGAAGAAAAAGTTTTATTCATAATATCCTCTATCTCATCAGCAGTCAAATACCGGCGTCTTTTAGACATTTTATTAGTTAATAAACGATATCGCTTAAATATATAATATTTATTTAAAACGAATTAATTTAAACAAGTGTGAAAAGTAAAAATGAATCAAAAGAAGAACGCAGAAAAATATTCTTAATTTAGCTGCACTGAGAAAGAATGTTATCAGCGTATCAGCACCCAGAATCAGTATGTAACACTTTTCTTTCTTTCTTATTATTTTTTATTTTTTAACTGCGAAGCACTCCTGAAATAAAATAAAAAGATAAAAAAGATAAATCTTTCCTTCTACAAGAAAGAAAACACGAAATATTAATGACGTCGGTTTTTGCCACTATTTCTGATCGAGATAAAAGAGCGAAAAAAAAGCAATGAATCAGATGTTCATGTTATCATTCGTAATCGTAAATGTGCTTACTAATACGCTTACTTACGTGAATTATATGCTTTCTTATGATCCTATTCTTTAACCGCAAATTTTTCCTTCTGAAGTTCAGTAGCATTATTTCTAATAAAGAAAAATAAAGTTTTACTAGACGCGTAAAAAGATTTATGAAACACAAAGACGTGATGAAAGAATAATCTTTTTCCCATTGTAGTAGTTCCATAAAAAATTAAATTCGCGTGGATTTAAAAAAAAAAAAATGTTTTCATTAGCTTTCCTAGTTCGAAGGTGAAGTCTTCTTCCTTAATATACATTCAAATAGAATTAGGATAAATTTTTTTATATGCTAAACTGTGAAAAACAAAACGTTCCGTTTGATCGGCATGAATGGTAGTCTCGCGGGATGTGAGTACAAACAGCGCCTGCATGAATGGTAGTCTCGCGGGATCTGAGTACAATCGGTGCCGGCACATATAGTGGTCGCTCGTCCCCAAGGGGTTAAAGCTGATTGTTTTATCATTTTCATGTAAATTGATTTACCTGTTTCTTTAATTCATGTACGAATTATGTCCGTCGACACAGAAGGTCCTGACTTTTTTTAATGTGATTAGCAATCATTATTTGTGTAAATGTTAATTTCTGGATCATTTTGTCATCTCATTTTCTCGTCACACAAGGTCTTCCAGATTATGTTTTGTTTTCAAGGAGTCATCCTTAGACTATACTTCATACACAGACCACTTTGGACGATTCAATGCTGCTGAAATTTCTGCAACAGTCTTCCCTATACATTTCAGCTTTCCTACTTCAATTACTTCATCTAACTAAATATTTATAGCTCGCGGTATCTTCACTAACTGACGCTATATCGAGGTATAGTTAAATGCTTCAGACATGTGACATCATAACTTGGAAATTTGCATTTTTCCATGAACAGTTGTCTAAAAATCAAAAAAGTGTCTAAACTTTTGCAATATGAAAATTTTACTTTTTTCAGTTAAATTAAATATTACCTTATATTATAACCATTATTTTTATTCTACATTGTTTTAAATATATTTGAAAATAAGCATAGCCATTTGTAGAACTCACGTGTTCGTATTTTTTATTTAAAATCTAAAAAACACCAGTGTCTAAAATTTTGCTAAGCACTGTATATACAATCTTCTGAGATTGAAAAAGTAATATTTATTTAGTCATCTTTCTTAACTCGGACGACATTGTTAGGTGCCTTCGAAATTATATAAATAGGTAGCCCGTATAGTCGTCGTTCAGTTAGTCCGTCCGTATGTATGTCCATCTGTCTGCATATAACAGAGCAAAAACTACCCAACCGAATCGTTTGGAATTGGAAATATATAACTGTTGCATAATTTTGTGGAGTCATTTCAAAACTGTATGAAAATCGGATATAATTTAGTTACAGTGACAATCAAAAGCATCCCATTACATGATGATCCATAGGAAAAAATAGTTTGAAGTACACTTTAATGATGTTACACTCTTTCGAGTACAATATAATTGGCATGTATCTATAAAGTATATACTAAAATATACATTCTGTGCAATCTATGATACAAATAATATTTATTATTAATTTACAGGGCCACACAAAAAGTATTCCACTATATAATGCTATACGGTGAAACATTCTTTAGGGCGTGTTTTAATTATATTAAACTATTTCACATTTTATGAAATTGATATACGTTTCTGAGATTTAATCCAAGTTACTTCCTGTATAATAGAAAGCATATAGCATTTACAGGAAAACACAAAAGATTTCGACCACAATATTGTATTTAAAGTACTGTATACTATAGTACTAAGATCTGAATATTTTTAAGTATCGTTATAGTACGAACGCACTTCATTTGCTATGCTTCATGTGCAATTTTCAACTTGTTGTCTTCACTGTAGAATTTGATACTCACCGTATATGAATAAATTTATTCATGGATTTAAAATACATGAAAAATAACATTATAAAAAAAATAAATGTTTCGGTTTAAACTTTAAAAGTTTAGTTATTGTGCTGTCTTTTGGGAAAACCGATTAATATATGATAGAAAGTACATGGGGAGGTTTTCAAAAACCAATGGCCTGAAAGGAAATTTTCTTTTTATAAATCTTTTTCTAAATCTCAAAAATATACAATCTTCTAACATTGAAATACTAATAATTTAGTAATCGTTCGTAACTGGGACGAATTTGTTAGGTGCGTCCGTAATTATATAAGTAAGTAGCACCTATAGTTGTCGTTCAGTTAGTCCGTCTGTCCGTCGGTCCTTATGTCTGTCGGTCTCTCCGTCCATCTGTCCGCATATAACAGAGGAAAAACTATCCAACCGAATCATTTGAAATTGAAAATATATAATTTTTGCATCATTTTGTTGAATCATTTCATATTTCATTTCAAATTAATTACAGGGACAATCGAAAGCATTCCGTTACATGACGGTCAATGGGAAAAATTAGTTTTAAGTGAAAATTTATGATGTTATACTCTTTCGAATATAATCGAATTCATAGGCATCTATGAAGTATGTATTAGACAATACATTCTGCACAATCTGTGGTGCAAAGAATATTTCTTCGTAATTTATAGGGCCACACAAAAGCATTGCATTACACAATGGTACAAGAAAAAACACTATTTTTGACTCGTTTTATTACTATTAAACTGTCTCGCATTTTACGAAATTCATGTACGTTGCTGAGGTTTACTACAAGTTACTTCTCGTATAATAGAAAGCAGATAGTATTTACAGGGACACACAAAAGATTTCATCCACTCTATTGTATCGTATGTATTGTATACTATTACATCAAGATCTGAATATATTTAAAACTTTGTTATAAAACGAACACACCTTATTTGCTACGTATGATGTGCAATTTCCAGCTTGTTTTACATTTTTGTTCGTAGTTATAAGATATATTCTTCTAGATTGAGAAATAACTACCTTTTTAAATAGTCTACATATCCCAAATAAAATAAATTTATATTTCTTAATGTAGGTCATTGTGCGTACGATGTTACTGTGTACGTAGGGATATCGTAAAGTTTCAGCAACAGTCGACTATTTTTATGCGAATTTAATCTTTCCAACTGAGCGAAAAATTGCCGATGCCGGAAACCGATCCCAGATCCTTCATTTACAAGGCTAATGCTCTATCTTTTAAGCTAACTGGACAAGAACCGGCGGGCATTTTTCGCTCAGATAACCTTATTGGTCATAACATCTGGTCTGTCATTCACACAGTTCAACAGAATAAACCGCAGGTAAAGGAAATTTATATAACGATGGGTACGTAGATATATTATTATTTTAACACAATCAAACTGACTGGTAAATTTATCACATGAATTGAACATTTCGAACTGAGTGAAAAATTGCCCAGATTGGGAATATTTTTACAGTTTATTCGTAACACAATTAAAAAAAATACATATCGTAGTATATTTCTCCCTCAATTTTTCTCAAAGCGCTATATGAAGTTTTTTTTTTTTTTTTTTTTAAGTGGTTTGAGGAAACATTAAAAAATGATCGTCTGTAAATGAAACTTTACGATACCTCCACGTATACGATTGCAATTCCAATAATAAGTGCCACGTTATTATGTTCTTTCCAAACAAGATGTAGTCAATAAAACTTTTACAAAAACATGTTGGTAGTAGTTAGCATTAAATGCAATACATAAGAAAATATTATTAAACCTTATTGGTCCTATGTTACTCTTCATGTAACATTGGAATCAACATGTCTTACACAATTTTTACTAGGTTGCCTCCTTTTTCTTTTAAGGAACTTGTATTTTGACGGAATACAGAAGAGAAATAATTCCCAAAATTTATTTTTGAAATATAGTGGTGAAAATAGAATATAAAAATAAAATCATATACTAAATGCTAAGTTTTGATAGGGGTTAAATTACTTGTAAAACAGTGTGTATAAGCATAGCGGTAACAAACTTTTCAAAAAGTACGCTGGGCAGATCATAAATGTCATAGAATTTCGTGGTCGGAAATGTTTTTTTGGCATGGTAGTGAAGACACAAAACTAAACAAAGGAACGGCTCTTGCAGGGTCAGAAAAATATACGTTTTTCTTAAATCTTAATGCATCTTAAAACTAAGAAATAAAAACAAAGAAGAACTATAGCCGTCATCGAAGTAGATGTTCGAATTTATGACCCCAGACCGTAATGCAGTTTTCCCATCTATAGTGCATGGAAATATTTATGTTCTTGAAAATACGGGGCGTGTCTCAACAGTTGTCACGAAGCGTGCAGTGCTATTAAAAGGCGTTTCGTAGACCACTGTCTCTATGCCAAAGCCATCCCACCATTTTTGTTGTGCTAACAATTACAGTCACGCCTTGTTGGTTTCTTTCTTTCTTGTGTTTGTATCGTAACTACGTCGTCAGGAAAACATTTCCGACCAGGCATGGTTATGTCATTTCCTATCTTCCTGGTGTCCTGTACCTCTGCTAAAAATTTGTAAACGCTGTGTTTATACATCTTGCGCACATATATATTTAAGTTTTAATGTAAAATTCGAGATTTGGATGAGATGAGACTCCTTATATTTTTCACAATAAAGGGGCTTGTAACCTAGATCAGGTAAATTAAGCTTTCTAGTCTTTACATACATTATTATCACAAAATTTTTGGAGAAACAATTAAAAGATGCTTCGTTTTTTACAAAATAATATAAATTAAATAGAAAATTTCAAAATAGTACGGTCCTCAAACTTTTCTATTCGAAATTATAATAAAAATCTGAAGTTAGATTACATTTTATCTTTATCTGTCTAATGTTTCATGCGTTTATAATCACTGTATGCTTTTAAAATTTATGAGCTCTTTGTTGAATACATGCCTTTTTAGGTGCGTTCGTAATTATATAATACGTAGCACCTATAGTGGTCGTTCAGTCCGTCCGTCTGTCCGTCCGCATATAACAACGCAAAAACTACCCAACCGAATCGTTTGAAATTTAAAATACGTATTTATTACATAATTTTGTCGAGTCATTTCAAATTTTATGAAAATCGGATGCATAGATCAATTACAGGGGCAATCAAAAGTATTCCATTACATTACGGTTAATGGGGAAAAAGTTTCAAATGCATTTTAATCATTTGAAATTTAAAATACGCAATTATTACATAATTCTGTCGAGTTATTTCCAATTTTTTGATAATCGTGTGCATAGATCAATTACAGGGGCAATCAAAAGTATTCAATTACATTATGGTCAATGGGGAAAAAGTTTCAAATATATTCTATACGTTTGAAATTTAAAATACATAATTATTACATAATTTTGTAGAGTTAATTCAAATTTTATGAAAATCGGATGCATAGATCAATTATAGGGACAATCAAAAGTATTCCGTTACATTACGGTCAATAGGAAAAAAATGTTTCAAATGCATTTTAATCGTGTTACACTCATGCGAACTTAATAAAATTTATATGCAACTATAAAGTACATATTATAATATACATCTTACATAATTTGTGGTGCAAAGAACATTTGTTATTGATTTACAAGGCCACACAAAAGTATTCCATTACATAATGGTATAGGGAGAACATTGTTTGATGAGCGTTTTAATTGTAATTCATTATTTACAATTTTATGAGATTGATACATGAAAGTAATATTTTTAAAACTTCGTTATCGTACGAACGCACCTAATTTGCTACGCTTCACGTGCAATTTCCAACTTGTTTTAATCTTAATTAATATCAGAAGTGTATATATCTACCGAAGCATTTTTAATCGAATTTTAATAATTTTTTTTTACTTGAAACGAAATGTGAAAAGAAATTAAATTTATATTTGAAATAATTTTAATGCCAAGGGATTTTCGGTTATATTATCTTTGAAAGTAATTTTAAATTTAAGATAGCTATGACTAAATATGTAGCCACATATGTTTATACTTTTGCTTAAAAACCAAACCATTGTGTACATAAACTTTATGTGAGTGGAGCATTAGATTAATACTTTAATCTTTTTACCATTGTTTTATGTGTAAAGGAAAAATAATTTCGATATTTAGAATAAAAAATAAAATATTTTTAATAAATTCAAAGATTTGAGAAAACAAATCTTAATTGTTTAATATTACAAGATAGTAGAAAATTTTACGTTTAATACATTAAAATACAATATGCATATACTGCATCAATAACATATGTAGTCTACTTTCAAATTTTCAATCTAATTTTTCGTTTGTGTATAATCAATGATAGATACAATATATTTAATTCCTTTGTTGGGAACATGCCTAAAGAAGCAAATACATAAAAATAACTACTGGCATATTCAGTTAATTCCATTTTCAATATTTAATGCTTAACAAAAGCCATCTTGAGATCAATATTCATTTATGAAAAGGATTTTTCCTTACATTTAATGTTAAAATCAGCTTTAAATTTAATAAAATGTTATGCAAATACTGTCATAAACTGAATTGTAGTGGTCTTAAAATAAACCATAGTTTATGTTAGCGGAGCTTTTGTGAAAGACAGTTTAATCTCTCTACCATTATTCTGTGCATAAATGACGAAATTATTCGTTAGTTAGTAATATTTCAGATACGTGTAATAATATCTTTATATTACTCGTAGTTTATATTTATTAAAAAATTGAGATGAGGAATAAAATATTGTATTAAGATATATTTCATGTGTATATTTCATGTGTAAAGATAAAATATACTTTCCTTTTAACATGATAAAATGAAATATGCACGTTGTTTCTATTTTATATTTTATTAGGTTGAGTAAAAAGTTCTGGTAAATTTTTAATCTAATAGTTATCAAAATGTGTATCATATATAGGTTGGTTGATTTGGTTGATTTTTGTCGTCCGATTATCTACGCTAATGGGATATAGGACCAGGGGGAGTGCCCTCCGTGGGGGTCTTTCTAAGGGAACCTAACCCGTATTTACGCAAGGTTCGAAGAAAACCACGGAAAACTCCGAACGGTTAGGCCGACAGCCGCGATTGGGTTCGAACCCAGCACCTGCCGTCTACCAGTTGAGAGGTCCGAACCTCTCGGCCACTGGTGGGGCCGTATCATATATAGGAGTAATAGCAAAATATTCTATAGGAATTTCTGTCCAGACGTGGTTACATTCGATTATGGCCTCTTTTGACCCATACAACACTTTTTCAATCCGAATTTAAATCCTTTAATGTTCGTCGATTTCCAGTCTATTTTCGCACATATATGCAAACAAGAAATTGAAGTAGAAATTGAGCCCTCGCAATTTCACGAGTTTGATTGTTCTGCACTTTCCAAATGGTCCATTTTATCGCAATTTGGTGCAATGGCGAGCAGCTTAGAACACTCCCTTATCGGTCCTAAATCACTCCTCATGTAACGTCGGAATCAACATCTCTTACACAAATTGTATTCAGTTGTCACCTTTTTTTTTTTTTTTTTTTTTTTTTTTTTTTTTTTTTTTTTTTAAAGAAAACTTGTATTTTGTCAAAATGTGAAGGAGAAATAATTCACAAAAATTATTTTTAAAATACAGTGGTTCAAATAGAATATAAAAATAAATCATATTCTAAAAGTTATCGTTGCGTTTCATAAGAGTTAAGTTACTTGCATAAATAGTGTAAACGCTGTGCTTATACACCCTGCTTACATATATATTTAAGTTTTAATGTAAAATTCTAGATTTGTATGAGATGAGACTCCCTGCATTTTACACAATAAAGTAGCTTGTAACACAGATCAGGTAAATTAGGCTTTCTAATTTTTACATACATTATTATCCCGAAATTTTTGCAGAAACAATTCAAAGATGCTTCGTTTTTCACAAAGTAATATAAATAAAATAGAAAATTTCAAAATTGTATGATTGACAAACATTTCTATTCGGTCATATAACAGAAATCTAAAGTTAAATTATATTTTATGCTTATCTGTCTAATGTTTCATTCGTTTATAATCTCTGTATACTTTTAAAATTTACAAGCTCCTTATTGAATACATGTCTTTTTTTCATTTTAAATAATATCAGACGCATATTTATTTACCGAAGCATTTTTATTCGAATTTTAAAAATTTATTTTTATTTGAAACGAAATGTGAAAAGAAATTAAATTTATATTTAAAATAAGTTTAATGCCAAGGGATTTTCGATTATATTAACCTTGAAAGTACTTTTAAATGTAAGATAATTATGATGCAATATGTAGCCACATATGTTTATACTTTTGCTAAACCAAACGATTGTTTACATAAACTTTATGTGAGGGGAGACTTAGAATAATACATTAAACTTTTTAACATTCTTTTATGCGTAAAAGAAAAAATAATTTCGATATTTTGAATAAAAGATAGAATGTTCAGAATAAATTCAAACATTACAGAAAAAAATCTTAATTCTTTAATATTACAAGATAGTAGAAATTTTTACGTTTAACATACATTAAAATACAAAATGAACATACTCCAGCAATAACATATGTATTCTATTTTCAGTTTTTCAATCTAATTTTTCGTTTCTGTATAATCATTGATATCTACAATATTTTTTATTATTTTGTTGGGAACATGCCTAAAGAAGCAAATACATGTAAATATCTAATGGCATATTCAGTTAATTCCATTTTAAATATTTAATGCTCAACAAAAGCTATCTTGAAATTAATATTATTTTATGCAGAGATTTTTTCCTTACATTAAATGTTAAAAACAGCTTTAAATTTAATAAAGTGTTATGCAAAAGCTGTCATAAACTGAATTATATTTATATTTCAATAAACCATAATTTCTGTTAGTGGAGTATTTGGAAAAGGCAGTTTAATCTCTCAATCATTATTTTATGCATAAATAGCGAAATTATTCTTCATTTATTTCTACTTCAGATACAAATAAAAATATCTTTATTATACTCGTAGTTTATGTTTATTTAGAAATTTAAAAGAGGAAAAAATATTGTATTAAGATATATTTCATGTGTATTGTAAAGATAAAATAAACTTTCCTTTTAACATAATAAAATTAAATATGCACGTTGTTTCTATTGTCATTTTCTATAATCATTTTACACATAATTATGTTAAAAGATGTGTATTAAAGATTATTTTGCTATTATAATACTGCAATAGGTTCATAAATCATAAAAAAAAATTTTTGGAAAGTTTTATTTAATTTCTACATGTTTTAATAAAACTTAACAGATGTGACCATTGTAAAATAAAGTTGAAAAAAATGTTACATTGGTCACATCTATTAAATTTGATTAAAATATTTCGAAATGAATTAAACTTTTAATATTAAAGGTATTTTTGTGATTTATGAACCTATTGCAGTATTATAATAGTTAAATAACTTTTAGTATATTGCTTTAAAACTAATTATATGTAAAATGATTGGCTTCATTTACTGTAAATGTGACGTTTGTAACCATGGAATGACCCAAATATATTTTTAGGTTGAGTAAAAAGTTCTGCAAAATTTTAAATCTAAGAGTTACCAGAATTTTTTTCGTATATAAAAGAACTAGTAGAATATCTATAGGAATTTCTGCCCGAACGTAATTCCATCCGATTATAGCCTCTTTCAAATTATGCAACAGTTTTTCAATCAGAATTTAAACCCTTTAACCCAGTCTCTGTCCGCGTCGTATGTCATCGTTTGGCGTTTTTGCGTATAATCAATGTACAGTATTTTTAATTCCTTTGTTGGAAACATGACCTAAAAAAGCATACACATATAACTACTGAAATATTCAGCTACTTCCATTTTCAATATTTAATGCTCAACAAAAGCTATCTTGAAATCAATTTTCTTTTATGCAAAGGATTCTTCTTTAAATTAAATACTAAAAACAGCTTTAAATTTTATAAAATGCTATGCAAATGCTGTCATAAACTGAATTATAATGGTATTAAAATAAACCATAATTTATGTTAGCGAAGTTTTTGGAAAATACAGTTTAATCTCTCTATCATTATTTTGTGCATAAATGATGAAATTATTCATCATTTATTTCTGCTTCAGATACGAATAAAAATATCTTTATTTTACTTGTAGTTTATATTTATTTAGAAATATAAAAGAGGATAAAATATTGTATTGAGATATTTTTCATGTGTATTGTAAAGATGAAATATACTTTCCTTTTAACAAAATAAAATTAAATATGCGCGTTGTTTCTATTTCATATTTTATTAGGTTGAGCAAAATGTTTTGGGGAATTTTTAATCTAATATTTTTCAGAATTTACATCATTTATAAGAGTACTACACTGTCAAAAAAATCTATAATTCTCAGATCTAAAGTCGTAGAAATCTGTATGTTTAACAACATTTTATCTGTACACTGTACAAGAAAAGATGTAAATCTACGAAACTATTTCTTCTAAAGATACAGAAATAAAAAATTTTTAAAACGAGGTTACGAAAATTACACTTACCTTACTAATATTTTTATCTGTAACCTAGGTTGCAGTTACATAAAAAAACTAGGCATCCCAGTTTCCTAACAAATTTTTAGTAACCTTGCAGATTTTCTGCTGAAAAATGCAAATCAGTATCTGTTACATGAATTTTTACTGTTGCCGTTACATAAACAGTTCTAGGAATCCCAGTTTCCTAGAAAACATTTTTTTTTTTTTTTTTTTTTTTACAGTGTGCACTGTAAAAAAAAAAATCTGTAATTCTACAGCTGTAAAGTTGCTGAAATGTGTATGCTTACTAATATTTTATTTTTATACTGTACAAGAAAAGATGTAAATCTACAAAACTAATTTTTGTGACGCTATAGAAATCTGTAACTTTAAAAACAAGTCTACTAAAATTGCAGTTATCCTCCGAATATTTTACCTGTAACCTGGGTTGCAGTTACATAAAAATTTTCGGAATCCTAGTTTCCTATCAAATTCTTATGTAACCTGGGTTGCAGTTACATAAAAATTTTCGGAATCCTAGTTTCCTATCAAATTCTTATGTAACCTGGGTTGCAGTTACATAAAAATTTTCGGAATCCTAGTTTCCTATCAAATTCTTATGTAACCTGGGTTGCAGTTACATAAAAATTTTCGGAATCCTAGTTTCCTATCAAATTCTTAGTAACCTTACAGATTTTGTGATTTTCAGTGTAAATCTGTATCTGTTACATGCACTTTTTGCTGTTGCCGTTGCATAAAAAGTTCTAAGGAATCCCAGTTACCTAGAAAACTTTTTGACAGTGTACACTGGAAAAAAACTATAATCCTACAGATGTAAAGTTTAGGAAATATGTATGCTTACTAACATTTTATCTGTACACTGTAAAAGAAAAGATGTAACTTTACAAAACTAATATTTGTAAAGCTACAAAAATCTGTAACTGTAATAAAATATGCGTTTTATAGTGTTATTCAATTTAACTTTTATTCATGTTTAATTTAAGTATGTTTCATAAATTTATGATACCCTTGTTGAAAACATGTTTTTTATCTCTCCTATAAAATATTAAATACTAAAATTCGCTTTATTCTATTCTTTCATCTATTCCTTTTTATGTATATAAAAGTACTTAAACAAATACCATTTGGGATACACAATTTTCAAATGTTGAGGAGATACTCAATTATAATATGTATACAAAGTAGCTTTAGATTTAATACACTTACGATGAAACATACATCTGCCTCATACTGATAAATAAACCATAATTTAAATACACTTTTTGTCAGTGCAGCTTCAGGGAAATTCAGTTTAATCTTCTTTACGTTATTTATGCATAACTGGTGAACTTTATTTAGGATGCAATATTCAGATATGAATAAAAATAACTTTATTTCGGTTTTTGTTTTTCGTCGCTGTATAAGAGGATATAAATTTTTCACTTATATTGTAGAAGATAGTGAAATAATGTTTGAAATCATAAAAAGGAAAAGGTTTCCTCCCCATTCCACAACAAATATAAATCATCATTTAAATATGTTTTATGTTATTCGGGTTCTAGAAAATTATATTTATCTTTTTAAATATTTTTTAGAATAAAGGAATTTATTTTATTGTCTTTAAAATGCAATTGTCAACGTCATTAAAAAAAATACAAGATAAAACAAAACAAGCATTTACTGAAGTAATAAAATATACATTTTATGGGATGCTTATATAGTTTTATTTCTATTCATCTACAATTTATATGTGTTTCATAAATTTAGGTACCTTTTTTTGAAAACATGTCTTTTCACCCCTATAAAACAATACAAACAAAAATTTGCTTTATTCCAACTCTGCCATTTATTCCTTTTTATATATATAAAAGTACTTAAACAAATACCATTTATGACGCCCATTTTTTAAGGATGAAGAGTATTCAATTATAATATATAAACAATGTCGCTTTAAATTTAATACACTTATGATGAAACATGCATCTGCCTGATACAATGATCAAATAAAGCATAATTTAAATACACTTTGTGTCTGTGCAGCTTTAGGGAAATTCAATTTAATGTTCTTTACGTTATCTTATGCATAAATGGTGAATTTTATCATTATTTAGATTACAATATTCAGATATGAATAAAAATAACTTTATTTCAGTTTTTAGTTTTCGTCACTAAATAATAGGATATAAATTTTTCGCTTATATTATAGAATATAGCGAAAAATTATTCGGATACATAAAAAGAAAAATGTGTTTTTTACCATTCCTATTTTATATTATATAAAAAGGGTAAAAGACACAAAAAAATCCAAATTTTCTAAAAAAAGAAGTATTTTATTGAATTTTTTTATGCTTAATTCACGCTTCTATCGTAATTAGAAGCGAAAATATCATGTTTTTCGTTTTGGCTTGTTTTCAAAATCTAGATTTCAAATAATGGTTGTCGTGGAAATGACTTCTTGTAAAAAGGCGTTTTTCTTCATGACGGGGTTTTTCACAATTTCTCATATATAAATAGTTATAACTCGAAAACCGTAAGGATAAACGGTTGAAACTTGAAGTATGTCTTTTCTGATTATTTATTTTAATTCCGAAAATTTGGAAAAATATACAATTACTTTCTGAAATATGATTTTTTTTAAATGTTACATCATTGTTTTTAATTTACTTTAAATAATTTTAATTTCTTTAAACATAATATTTTTTTAAATGCTGAGTTAAAATAAAAATTCAGATATTTCTAATTATTTAAATGTAAAAAAAAGGAAATACTACAAATAATATTTCGTGTTATAACGGTTTTAAATTAACCAACTTTTTAAATAATTTTTTAATTTTTTTTTTTAATTATTAGAATATTTACCATTCGATTCTGTTTACAAATAATATTTTCTCTATCACAAAAGACACTAAATACAAAATTTCGTTTTTTTTTTCTTATTCTTTCATTTATTCCTTTTAATGTATATAAAAGTACTTAAATACCATTTGGGTTGCATTTTTAAAAATGCTGAGGAGATATTCAATTACAATATGTACACAAAATAGCTTTAAATTTAATACATTTGCGATGAAGCATGCATCTGCATCATGTTAATGATAATATAAAGTTCCATTTAAATAAATAATACTTTACTGGAGTTTAAGAAAATTCAATTTATTTTTTTTCAAATATTTTATAGTAATTTATAATGCACTTGTCAACTTCATAAAAAATGTAATTCAACAAGATAAAACAAAATGCGCATTTATTGAAGTAATAAAACTTTTATTTTATGATATTATTTAATTCTATTTTTAATTATGTTTAACTTATGTATTCTTCATAAATTTGTACCTTTCTTGAAAACATATCTTTTCTCCCCATATAAAACAATGCAAGCGCATACATCTATACAAAGATTCGCTTTATTCCGATTCTTTCATTTTTTTTTCATTTTTATGTATATAAAAGTACTTAAAAAAATACTATTTTGGGATACACTATTTTTAAATGTTGAGGAGGTACTCAATTATATTATGTACATAAAGTCACTTTAAATTTAATACAGTTATTATGAAATATGCATCTGCTTCATATACTGATGATCAAATAAACCATAGTTTAAATATACTTTGTGTCGGTAAAGCTTCAAAGAAATTCAGTTTAATATTCTTTACGTTGTTTTATGCATAAATGGTGAATTTTATCTTTATTTAGGATGCAATATTCAAATATGAATAAAAATAACTTTATTTCAGTTTTTGTTTTCGGCCACTATATAAGAGGATATAAATTTTTCGCTTACATTGTAAAAGCTAGTGAAAAATTATTCGGATACATAAAAAATAAAACGTGTTTTTTTCCCATTACTGTTTTATATTATAAAAAGTCAAGGAGAATTTGGATCCAAGACACAAAAGACGTCAAATTTTCTAAAACAAAAATCATTGCTTTTTATTACAGAAATTTATTAACAAATTTAAGTTTATTTTTAACATACACCGACTTTGGATAGAAATTACTGAAACGTATAGTCCAAGAGCCAACAGCACAAAACCCTATTTCATTGAGCACAAGAAAAAATCCTTCATTTTATGAAAGAGTTGTCATAGGGGAATTTAATCATCCATGTCTGCCGAAGGTGAAATGGTGCATAAGCCGAAAATTGATACCACTAGTGATTGACTCTTAAGGTTACCATTGTGTATGTCTTACAATCAAAAGTATGAAAACATGAAAAGCTGGATGCAGAAAAACATAATACTAAGGGTAATTACACATACTAAGTGTGATGTAGAATCACATATAGTATTCTTAAAGTTTACTTTTTTCTAAATTACAGTTAAAACTAATCTTTAATTAAATAGCTATCTTATCTTAACGTTTTATTTTCGATCCCACAATAACTTCCCGTTCAAAAGAAAAGAAAGAAAAACATCTAGCATCTGCCTTATTACTGAAAAACGGCTGTCAGATAAAGAGAATTCATTAAGATGCGTATTTCACCCTTGCTGGAAACAAATAAAAAAAGAATAAATATCGACTGTGTTTGCGGTTAGTAAAATTTCATTTTCCTCTCTGCGTAATTTTAAGTCTAACTTATTCGTTTCATAATAGTCTTTAATGTACATGCTATTTGTCATGTCTTTTGAGAACATTTTCCCAAAATATGCTCCTAACGTACGAATTGGCAGTCGGATTCCTTTTTGGCGTATTTTTTAGGACTGCTGTTTTCTGGTTACCCTGCTATTAAATTCAAAATCCTTTTATTGTTTAAGCGTAACAGACAATTTTGCGTAGATGATATCAGTCATTTTTCATATGCTTAATGTCACCAATTGTGTGATGCCAATGTGTGAATTTTTCAGTGAGGAATTAATTGCCTCGCTCTCCCTTCACGGACTGAGACATGTAAAGAAGGTCTCTTAAAAAAGGCTTACAGGCACCATCCCTAACTATTTCTGTAAGAAATGATTTAATTTTTATAACTCTACTTCAAATAAACAATGTCCTCAAAAGGTATTTATTTTATTGATCACAGCCTACAACTTTAGCGAATGCATTTTTTAAATAGAATCTGGTCAACATACTTAAAAATACAGATCTATTGTATACTAAGGGTAATGGTCACCACTAGTGGTATTCATTTTTGCCTTATGCACAACTTCACTTCCGGCAGACATGGATCATTGGATTCTCCATTACTACTCTTCCATAAAATAAATGATTTTTTCTTGTGCTCGAGGACATAGGGTTTTGAGCTGTCGGCTCTTGGACTATGAGTTTTGAAATGTATTATGCATTTTAAAATGATACAAGTACGCAACTTATTTCAATTTCATAAATGTTGAAATTTTGTTACGTTACTCTGGAAATGTTAAATTACCCAAAAAAGAACTACCAAACCGAATGATTTAAAATTTAAAATATAATGATTGCATAATTTTGTAGAGTCACTTCAAATTTATGAAAATCAGATGCATATTTTAATTACAGGAACAATCAAAAGTACTCAGTTACATGACAGCTGATGGGAAAATATACTTTCAATTGCAATTTAATGGTTTTACACTCTTTCGGATATTATAAATTTGATATGCATCTATGAAGTATATAGTAATATATATATTCTTTACAACCTGTGGTGAAAAGAATATTTGTTAATGATTTACAGGGCCACATAAATGTATTCCATTACATAATGGCATAGGTGGGAACATCATTCGAGGTGTATTTTAATTATATTAAACTATTTCATATTTTATGAAATTGATACACGTTTCAGAGATTTACTTAAGATTACTTCCTGTGTCACTGAAAGCAGAAAGTATTTGCAAAGACACACAAACGATTTTGGCTGCTATACATTAAACAATGTACTGTATACTATTATACCAAGATTTGTGCATTTTTAAAACTCCATTATTGTACGAACGCACCTCATTTTCTACGCTTGACGTGCAATATTGCCTTGATTTTTCTCTCTTTCTTAATCAAAATGTTACATGAAAAAACATTTATGTTAGTTACACGAGTTCTTTTAATATCTAATTATAATCTTTTCTATTCTCTCGAGTTTTCAAGAATGAATTAAAAAAAAATCAATTGTAAAAAATATATATAATATGAACTTTAAAATATTCAGTTTTACTTAAAAGGCGATTAAAATAATCAAATATGGATGTTAATATTTAATTTTATTTTAAAAAAATCTTAGTACTTTCAAGCTTTTTATTAATCTCTTCCTCAGTGAATATTTTCTTTATTAATAAAAATACACGATTTCGTTTTGAAAATGAACGTTACTATAATTATTACAGTTGAAAGTAGAAGTAGATATATATTGTTATTAATTGCAGTCCTTTTACTTCATTATTCCATTCTGTGTTTATTCGTCACTTTTCCTTTTTAATCGCGTGGCATGAATATGGAGTTAGTAATGTTTTAGGTGAAAGATAAAAGGAAATATTTAATTGTTGTACCATGAACTTTAACACGTCATTTTCTCAAATTGTTAGGATTTATATTCATGATATTAAACAATAAACTTGGTATATTGTACGATAGGGCATCATAACACACACTTGATTGTTTTTGCATAGGATTTGTATGGATTCTCTGACATTGGATAAATAATAATGGGATGTTGGAAATATATCTACATTTGATAAACGAGTTGAGCAAAGGTTATGTATAGCAGGCCTGTCCAAACTTTCAATACTATTGGCGCATCTTTGTGATCATAGTCAACAGGGGAGACTTATTTTCGGACTCCCCCTCGTAATAATAAAAAGAGGTCTTGTCTTGGTATTGAGCCCACAGAATTCCAGTAATGGAAAGTTAGAAGTCCTCTGCCAACTGTACCATCCTGCTTCCCGGAAGCATATTTCAGATGTGTATATTGCTGGGACGATTACTGTTTCTAAACCAATAGGAGAGCGTCATTATCACGGTCAAGTACACGCCCACACAGTTTGATTGACAGGAACTCGTGGACAATTGACGGTGCTAATTATAACGATAATCTGTTTCGGATGAAAGTGAGCTGACTGGCTGAATGGTTAGAGTGTCGAGCTTGAAACCGGAGGATATGGGTTCGAGTCCATCGCGGGCCGAGAGTCCGTTGGTGATTTTTTTTTATTATTATTGGAGGCTGTCTTTTATTAATAAATAAGACATTTAAAAAAATATTTCAAACCCTTTTAATATTCTAAATATCTTTCCAAAATGATTTATATATATATTAAACAAATGGGAAAAAAAGTATTCTGCGAAAATATCCGTATAAGCAAAATTCTTACTTTAATTTTTATTTATTTATTTATTTATTTATTTCAGGATCAGAGGAAGTATAATTTCTAATTGAAGTAAATAAAATTGAGTCATTTTGAAAAAAAAATTCTTTCGTACCTTTAATTTTTAATTACCGAGTACAAATTCAAACAATCCGAGTACAAATAAATAATAAACACACACGATCAATTGTCCACGAGTTCCTGTCAATCAAACTGTGTGGGCGTGTACCTGACCGTGATAATGACGCTCTCCTATTGGTTTAGAAACAGTAATCGTCCCAGCAATATACACATCTGAAATATGCTTCCCGGAAACATGTGCATTAATCTGATTATGTACGAAAGCGTCAAAATTTGGTTACTTTCAGAGGACTTTTTTTTAAAGGCACCGTTCAACTTTGCCTATTAATTTTGGTAATATGTTTATCTATTGACTATACTATATACATGCGCAAAGAATGGACGCTCCTATATCACCGACATCGGGTCTTCTCCTAGTTAGCAATTACTATCATGTTTTAATGAATTATTGGAATTTTAAGGCTCAAATTTGCATTTTAATTTGAAAATTGAATTTAACATGAAATGACACTGTTACGAAAAAAAATCTTCGCATTCTCGAACATCACACTTTTTAAAAAAGAAATAAAAGAATTTTTAGATTTTCTTATTTAAAATAAAGTAATGGCATTTCGAAAATAATTCAACCATAAAATCAAGACAACACAAAGTCTTTTGACATTCGAAAAATGTACTGAAGAATTTCATTTCATGTGCCACTTCTTGCAGTTGACAGTTAAGAAAGAAGAAAGAAATATCGTGACAGCCGCAAGTTCCTTTCGCTGTCGAGTGTGAAACGACGCATGAGAATTGTTTTTATTTAACTTTCGCTTTAACTTTGATAGTGGATTGAATTAATTAGTTAGAAAATATAAAATATGTCATTTCTTTAAAACTTTAAAATGTTCAGGTTTAGTTAAAAGGCGATTAAAATAATCAAATATAGATGTTAATAGTTAATTTTATTTCAAAATATCTTAGTACTTCCAAGCCTTAAGAGACACACTACTGATTGAAAAAGACCCGGATGATAATGTAAAGACTATGGGGGCGTTCTTTTCAAATATCTCGCTCAAATTGTAATATTTTTACACGATTTTTTTTTATTTTTTTGCATAGGATAGCTGAGGACGATCCACAACCGGCCTTGTTTTTACGTTTTTTAATTTTGGTTATATTCTTTTTATATTAAGATAGTTTCAGTTTCATAACCTTTTCAAACCGGTCCAGAAAGTTAAAGTACTTTTTTTTTAATTTGACACTAAAATCAATAAAAACAATATTGCCCAGTTAAACTGATGGCATTGAGCTCACAAGCTACGCATACTAATTGTACATTACAGCCTTATATTTTCAAGGGTCAATTCCATTCGGAAAAAATTAAAAGGAGGGAAAACAGCTTCCCCCTTTCCTCTTTTTTTATACTTAATCATTGAACGTCCTAAACTATCAAGGACATGCTTTATAATATAAAAAAATTATATCCAAAATTCACAGCAAATCGGATAATTCTTAATAAAAACCCATTTAGCATTTATATAAATTAAGAGGAGTTATCCCCCTCTTTTATACTTAACCATTAAACTTCCAAAACTATTCAGAGGTTTCAACGAAATCTGACAATTCTGCATGAAAAACTTGTTTATATCAATTAAGGGGAGGGGCATTAGAACTACCGTTCCACCTGTTTATACTTATTCAATGAACACCTAATAACAGTCACGGAATCGTCTCATCAGAATGATCCTATATCTAAATTTTGAACAAAAACTGTTAATTCTGCATGAAAAACCCGTTTATATCAATTAAGGGGAGGGACATGAGCCCCCCGTTCCCCCTCTTATACATATCGAATGAACTCCAAAAACTAATCAGGTAAGCGTCTTATCAGGATATACCTATATACAAAATTTCAAGTGGATCGGATAATTTTATCATGAGTTATCGCGTTACTCACGTACATACATACAGAACGAGCTCTGGCTATGATAGCCTGTGAGCTAAAAAATAAAAACTAGGCCGGTTATGGATCGTCCTCAGCTATCCTATGCAAAAACATCACGTCAAATTATCAAAATTTGAGGGAGATATTTGAAAAGAACGCCCTCGTAGACTTTACATTATCATCAGGGACTTTTTCAGTCAGTAGTGTGGCATCTTAATCAGGCTCTTCCTCAGAAAATATTTTTGTTTATTTTGACAGATACATGATTCCGTTTTGAAAATGAACGAACAATAACTATTATAGTTGAAAGCAGAAGTAAATATATATTATTATCAATTGTAGTCCATTTACTTTAATTATTTATTTATTGTTCCGTTCATTTTCAAAACGGAATCATACATTTATATAAATAAAGAAAATATTCTCCGAGGAAGAACCTGATTAAAAGTTTGAAAGTACTAAAATTAAAAAAAAAAGCTATTAACATATCTATTAGATTATTTTAATTGCCATTTAAGTAAACCTGAGCATTTTTAAATTCATATTATATATTTTCTGTTAACCGCAAGACGAAAATTTCGTTCCGTTATATATTTTTATATCAATCGTATACTTTTGTTATAATTTTTTTAATTTCAAAAATTATATAATTTAAAAATATTTACCTTTAACATCATAATTAATATTTAATTTAATTGACTTGTATAAAAAAATATATTTGTATGTAAAACTTGAAGATTATAAATTTAATTAAGGAATTACTATAATACTTTGAATTCTGAGTTTATATTTTATTTTGCAATTTCAATATTATTATATTCTATAATATTGGAGTATTCTATATATATATATATATAGATGCAAATATATATATATAGATAAGTATTTAGCATGCATATTATAAACATCATTTTTTTATTATTATCATTGATTTGTGTTTTAAATGAGAATTTTAGAAATTTATTTCTGTTAGTCTATTTAACCCTTAGAGATTGTTGCAAATTGATAAAATTGTAATATTGTTTTCCCTGCATTTTGTTTGAAATAATTAAAAGTATGATTCTTTCAACATTATATAAAATGAAAAATTAATTACAAATATGAATGTAATCCTTGAGAGTATAAAATGTATTGAAAATTCATTAAATCTATGGAATTATGTAAATTGCAGTGAAACCTGGAGATTAGTGAACGGAATATTACGTTTTTAGTCATTGAATAAATTTAGTATGTATGTAAATATTTATTTTATTGCAAAATTCACAAAACATTTTATGTGTCATAAGCATAATGTTTCAATTTCAAATTAAATATTTAAATATCTCATGCCTTGTTTATAATGCAGTTTTTTCAACATAGCATAAAAAGAAATAAAGTAAAATAAAGTACGATTATATACTTTTTAATTTAGTTCAAAAAATATTTCAATTCAGCACAATAATTAATATTTTATTTAATATTATTTTGTTAAGTACACATACCGGGTGTCCAGTAAATAACTGACCCATTTTGAACTTAAATAACAAATAAACGGTTTGAGATAATAATGCGCGGTTTGCGGTATTGTTATTAGAAAATCAATAAATTTTTAAACATGTACTTTGTTAATATAGTTTAAATTTCGGAAAAAATATCGCGCTGGCGGTAACAGGCTGTTTGAATACAGACATGACTTTAATTTCCATAAATGTGAGATTTTCGGCTGAACCTGAATCTATATGTTGTCGAATCTGAATCTATATGTTGAATCGACTCTCGAATCAGCTTCAAAAATAGGGTACGTTGGTTGGAAAGTGATTTAAAATAATATTTGTGATTGAACCATCTGTATTATATTTCCCCTCCTCAGTCTTGAGACTGAGATATTATTTTAAATATTATTATATTACATTAACAAAGTGCATATTTTAAAATTTATTTATATTCTAATAACAATACAGCAAGCCGCGGATTTTTAACTCAAACAGTTTTTTTGTTATTTACATTCAAAATGGGTCAGTCATTTACTGGACACCCGGTATATGGCAATTATTTAATTAAATATAATATATTTAGTTAATGTTTATTTATAATGTTGTGTGTACATTAACTATTTTGTACGTTATACTGTAATATGATTTTTATTTTGTAATTTAATTATTATTTTATTTTTTTATCTCTATAATAATTGCAATTTAATAATGATAATTATTTACACACAAAACCATGTCTGTCTTTTGGGAAAAATTTGCAACCTTTTAATATTTTTATCAAATATATTTATCGCAAAAATAAGAAATATAAGCTGTTGTGGGTTAATAAAGTCAAGTGCTAATAGCACGAGTAATTATTAATCCTTTGAGATCTGATGGTTGAATTTTATACAGCATAATTTTAATTCCGAAATGTCACAATGATACTAGAATATTCGAACAAATTCTTTTGATAAAAGTTTAATGCATTTTTTCGTGTACATCATAAACCGAATTTTTTCTTTGCAAATACTGGTGCCAATGTGACACTTGGAATTTTGAAGAAATGTACCCAACAGATCTCAAAGGGTTAAGGAATTCAGGAGTTAGCACCTTACGAATTGTGCGCAGTCGTATGAATCAAAAACATTTTAACAATAACCGGACAAACCGGATTTAACAATAAACGAATAATCAGAATAAGGTTAAACAATCGCCATAAAGTTAATTCGTTCCAATTCTAGACCTCATCGCTGGAAGAAGCACTTAAGAATCAACAGCGGATCTAAAATTTGCGGGGTAAGTTTTGTCTGAAGACTATATATATATGTTAGGAAATACTTTGTTTATTACATAAATTTTTAGTCCATTTCATATACTTTCAGAATGTTGCTGGAGCTTTTGGCTTGTATTCGCAATTTGTAGTTAAAACGATTCTACGCAATAAGTATACCTGATTTAAAATAAGATTCATTTGCATTATTATTCCTGTTGATTCTTTTCAGTGCTGGAACTATGTACGAAGAGTATGTGTGTTATTTGTGATGTCTTGATTTTATTCGTTTTCTGATTGGTCCATGCTTAATGTCCAGATGTGGAATACCTTTGTTGCCACAATGACAAAAAAATGTATAAATAAATACGAAAAAATTAATAACTCAAAAACAAATTGGGATACAGCTTTCAAACAAATTGCCTTTAAAAAAAAATTTTTTTCTGTTTACGATTGTGTAAAAATTGAAAATGTGCAATGTTTAAAATGTGCGGTACAGAAACTTGTAAAACTGAAAATTCTTTTAAAAATTGTTTTATGATAGGTCTAGGAATATTATTGTTTAATCTATGGCGTACGTAATATAGGATTCTATTATTACACCAGCCACATTTTGATCGTCATAAACATGATGTTTATTATTATTATTATTATTATTATTATTATTATTATTATTATTATTATTATTATTATTATTATTATTATTATTATTATTATTACTAGATGGAACCCGTCAAAACTTGACAGCACCAAAAAAAGAAAAAGGTATTTTCCAGCTATTAAAGGATTTTTTAACGACTAATCTTTAGCAAAAATTTCAATAAATAAAAGAAAAACCTGCATTTTACGTCCAGGCAAATGACCCGCAATTGGCAGAGTTACATTCAAATATGCTGTCATAGAATTAGAATCTCTCCCATTTGATAGTTTTCCATTTACAAATACAACACCAATAACTTGTACATGAAATCAATAAATTATAACTGTATGCCATTACTCATTACTAATTTCATACAATATATATATACTTCACTTACTTCGCAGCAAATTAAGACTGAATTTATAGTTTGCCATTTAGCAACAACTATAACAATGATCCTCTCAGTGGTTAATTTGTTGTTACATTACCCACTCCATTCAACAAATAAACATCTGCATTTTCAACTAACTTTTCTATTACCTTTTCATAAATCAAAAATACATGTAAATTTCACATATTAAAGTGATTCATGATAATATTTATTCTGGCTAGTTGAAACCCGTCAAAACTTGATGCCAACAATATGAAAGAACCAAAGAAAAAAATATATTTTACCACTATAAATTTATTTTTAAAAATTAATATTTATTGAAAATTTCAATAAATGAAAAAAATCTTGCATTTTATATCCAGGCAAATTATATTCACAGATGCACTCACAGAATTTCTCTCATCTGATGCTTTTCCATTTACCAACATAACACGAACATGACATGATCCCTTGTGCAGAATCGGTGCAAAAGTGCGACACACATCACATACTCTACAAAATGTTTGCATATTATTATTCAACAGTTGAAGTTTTTGTTTTTAATGCTAGAAATCATTTGCTACGTTCCATTGTAATATTATCCGCATCACATACAATTGACGAAGCTCTGATTCACATTAAACTATAAATCAAGGACGATTCTGTTTTGAATTTTCCCAAAAAAATTAGGCAATCATTTCTAAACTTAAAAAAAAATTCCGTCATAAATTTGAAAATTCGGCAGTAATTGTAAATTTTGACAAATGGTCTAAAAAAATTTAAATAAATAAATAAAATCAATTTTGTCAATTGTGCGGAGAAAAATCACCAATTTTGCCAAAGGATCGCAAAAAAAGGCACATTTCAACATAAAATCACGAAAAACATCAAAAGATTTCATTAAAAGATCGTCAGAAAACTACTTTTTTTTTAGTAAAGGTTTCAGGAAAATGCAAAGTTTGTCCAGATATCACGAAAAAACGCAGATTATGTCAAAAATTGGCCAAAAAATCTGAAAATTTTTCGTTGAAACATTTCGATAAAACCGCAAATTACATCGAAAGATCGTAATAATCGAGAAAATGACAAATTTCATCAAAATACCTCGAGAAAACGACAAATTTTGTCCAAGTATCATATAAAACATGAATTTTGTCAAAATATCAAGAAAAAACACAAAATTTGTCTAGATACCATAAAAAAGGCAAATTTTGGCAAATAATCACAAAAAATAGGAAATTTCGTCAAAATACCTCCAAAAAAAAACACCCTGAAATTTTGTAAATAGATGTGAAAAAAATCAGCAAATTTAGTCAACAGATTGCAAAAAACAACAAATTTCTTCAAAAGATCTCTAAAAAATTTGTCAAAAAACTGCAAAAAAAATGCAAAAAAAATTGTCCAGGTATCCCAAATAAAACAAATTTCGTCAAAGTATTGTAAAAAATCAAAATTTTGACAAAATGTCTAAAAAAATGGCAATTTTCATGAAAAAAATTCGAAAAGAAAGCAAATTTTGACAATAAAGATCTCTAAAAAATGGCAAATTTGTAAACATATTGAATGCGAAAAAAAAAATTCAAAATATTGTGAGAAAACAACAAATTTTGATAAATGATTGTGAGTAAACAACAAATTTCGATCATCAATTTTTTATCTCTTATTATTTTGTTTATTTTTTGTAAGACCTACGTTTATTTAGTTGAGTAATACGAATTTAGAATTTGCAATGTTTTGTCTTTTGTTATTTTTTATCAATTCTCAAAATGATAATGGAACAAATGTTCCTGTAAATGCTATAGGCGAAATAGAAATGAATTTTTCGTATGACAGAAATGAAAATCACAATAAGGAATTACTTAAAAAAAAAAAAAAATTGAAAACAAAATAAGAAGTGTTATGCAATAGAAAAAACGGTTAAATTATGTCCTTTAATAAAAACGGGCAAAAACAAAATAACATTAATTATAAATAGAAGTTTTCATATACGTCCATTAAAAACATTTCAAAAATATGCATTAAAATATTTAATTGCTATAAAGGACGTTAAATACTAATAAAAACATTAAAAGATCTTAATAATTTTTACATGTTTCGATTGAATTTACTCAATCATCATCAGGAAAAGAAAATACAAATAAACACAAAGATGGAAAATGACAATAAACTATTACAAAATTAATATTAATTAATATTAATTAAATAAATATTAATTAGATTTGTAATAGTTTATTGTCATTTTCCATCTTTGTGTTTATTTGTATTTCCTTTTTCTGATGATGATTGAGTAAATTCAATCGAAACATGTAAACATTATTAAGATCTTTTAATGTTTTTATTAGTATTTAACGTCCTTTATAGCAATTAAATATTTTAATGCATATTTTTGAAATTGAAAAACAAAATAAATAATGTTATGAAATATAAAATTAAGCATCAATCGAAAAAATACTATTCGAGAAAAGTTTAGATGTGGAAAAAAAACAGCAAATTTCGTCGACAGATTGCAAAAAACAGCAAATTTCTTCAAAAGATCTCTAAAAAATTTGTCAAAAAACTCAAAAAAAATTGTTCAGGTATCCCAAATAAAAAAATTTTGTCAAAATATTGCAAAATATAAAATTTTTGCCAAAATGTCTAAAAAAATGGCAATTTTCATGAAAAATTTTCGAAAAAAGGCAAATTTTGACAAAAAAAATCCCTAAAAAATGGCAAATTTGTAAATATATTGTGAAATAAAACTCAAAATATTGTGAGAAAACAACAAATTTTGACAAATGATTGTGAGTAAACAACAAATTTCGTCAAAGGATTGAAAAAAAATCATCAAATAATCACAAAAAAGGTAAATTTGGCAAAAAAATGACAAATTTTGCAAAAAGATCCCGAAAAAAGGATAAATTCAATAAAACGGCAAATTACATCGAAAGATCGCGACAAAACGACAAATTTCATCGAAAGTACTCGAGAAAAACGATAAACTTCACCGAAAGACCTCAAGATGACGAATTTTGTCCAGGTGTCATAAAAGACGTGAATTTCGTCAAAAGATCTCAAAAACACAAATAATTTGTCTAGGATATCGTAAAAAAGGTAAATTTCACAAAAATAGCGAAAAAACAACAAATTTCTCAAAAGGATAATAAAAAAACGACAATTTCTCAAAAAAAAAAAAAAAAATCACAAAAAAAGGATAAATTTGATAAAACGGTAAATTACATCGAAAGATCGCGAGAAAAAAACGACAAATTTCACCGAAAATCCCTGAGAAAACAAATAATTTTGTCCTGGTTTCATAAAAACGTGAATTTTGTCAAAAGATCGTGAAAGTACATAAAATTTGTCTAGGTACTTAAAAAAAAGCAAATATTGGTAAACAGATTGTGAGAAAATAACACATTTTTTTAAAAGATGAAAAAAAGAGGCACTTTTCATCAAAAAATCGCAAAAAAGGTAAATTTCGCAAAAAAAAAAAAAGGAAAGAAAAAAGAAAAAAGAAAAAAAAGAAAATAGCGAAAAAATGACAAATTTCACAAAAAATCACGAAAAAAAGGATAAATTCGATAAAACGGCAAATTACATCAAAAGGTTGCGAAAAAAAAAACAAATTTCAAAAAACGACGTTCATTAATTGCAGGGGGAAAAGATGCAACATTTTTTTGTTCATCAGAAAAAAAAAGAAAATCACAGAGTTTCTCTATTCATCACATGAAAAATAGAAAATTCGTTAATCAGCTGAAGGAAAAATACAAAAATCGACAGTTGGTCGCGTGGGGGAAAAATTACAAAATTCATTAATCAATCCTGGAAAAAAAGTCATTCAGTTATGTAAAAAAGCCCACAAAAATTACCAATGACTAGAAGTCCCCACTAAAATCTTGTGATTGATTGAGAGGTTTCAGAATGTTTTTTGCATGTCCAAATAATTAAAAAAAAAAAGTAATATTTTGTAGCTGCAGATTTAAAAAAGTAAGTTATTTATAAGGCATCCATTGAGATCTCTTATTATTTTGTTTATTTTTTGCAAGACCTACTTTTATTTAATTGAGTTATAGGAATTTAGAATTTGCAATGTTTTGCCGTTTGTTATTTTTTATCAGTTTTCAAAATGATAAAGCAACAAATGTTCCTGTAAATGCTATAGGCGAAATAGAAATGAATTTTTCGTATGACAGAAATGAAAATCACAATAAGGAATTACTTAAAAAAAAGATTAAAAACAAAATAAAAAGTGTTATGCAATAGAAAAAACGGTTAAATTATGTCCTTCAATAAAAAAAAAACGGGCAAAAACAAAATAAATAATGTTATGAAATATAAAATTAAGCATCGATCGAAAAAATACTATCCAGGAAAAGTTAAGCAAAACCAGTCGATCTTTTCATGGGTTCTATAAACGATGATTTCGCGAACATCGTAAGATTACCCGACTAAATAAATCTACGGTTATCTTTAGAAATTAAAATAAGTAAAATAATGTATCAATGGCTGTATTTAATGAATAAAATAACTTACTTTTTCTAAACTACACTACAAATAACAAACGCGAGCATACCATGCCATACCAATAAATGCATTATTTTTTCCTATACGTATAGAGACAGTAAGTACAGTCTTCTGCCATTGGTTCTCAGATTTCTGTGCAAGGGCATTTGCCGCGATTTGGTCAGATTGCGTTTTGCGAATTAAGTGATAGATGAATGCCGAAAATGATGAGTACCACCGGAAAGCTTGCTGGCGCATGCGTAGAGACCAATTTTAGCTATGCTGAAATCAAATCGCTATCGTTTTAATATATATGATTATTATACAAAATTCTATACATTTAGAAGAATTTTTATTCGAATAGGGAAAAAATGCTGTGGTTTATAAACAAGAAAGTAAAAAAGTTACATAATAGGTAAGACATAAATTATCAGATATGGAAAAAACGAATCCAAAGAAAGACTACAGAAAATTTATTTATATAGTCTTATATAATGCCATTAAGAAAAAAAAAAAAAAAAGGTTTTCAAAAAGATTAATTTTTAAATAGTTGCTGTAATTTGTTGAATTACATTATTATTATTGTTATTATTATTATTACATAGAGATTTATTTAATACTATTTAAACCAGGGTTGTTTGGTTTAAACCATTTTTTAAAAAAACCATGCTGGTTTTTTTTAATCTGGTTTTTTTATTTTTCTTTTCTGTAATGTTTTGATTTATTTTACACATTATTGATAAATGCAAAATCCAAGTTATGCAGAAGCTAACAAGCAAAGCTTTAGAGAAATGATGAATAAATAAATTTCTAAAATGACAAACATTTTTAATCAACCTAAATTTTCGTACAAGCTATAAATCTACAAGGCAGAATAATAAATTTTTCTAAAATTAGCTAGTTAGAAAAAAAAAAGGTAGTTTTCTTTCCTCTTTTTTTTTTTAACTTAAAAAATAGCCAGAATAGCAGATTCAAGCTAAAAATGCACTTTTACTACTTAAATTACTTGATTAGTTAAAATTAACTAAGGATTACATAATTTCTCAAAGCCTCAATGAAGGCATAATCAAGTAATTTTCTCCACTGATTGCCTTTTGTTATCTATGCAATATGTTAATGAATTATTGACTTTTTTTTTTTTGGGGGGGGGGGCTTTATGGTTAATGGGTTTAGTAAGTCTTTGTTTCTCTAGCATTTCTACATTGCGACTGGGGCTTTTGCATTAAGATTTTATTCTTTTACCAGCATCGTTGTAACAGTTTAAACCAATTGTTTTTTTAAACAAATCTAATGTATTTTTTCATTTTTGTAATTTAAGTGTTTTAAGTTATTGGATGCAAGTAATTTCTACTTTTAACAGACTTATGTCAGCAGTCATCATAAGACATAGTGAGTCTAGTCTAGGTCCTGTTAGTATGCATGTAGAATGCAAATTTCATGCACTGATGAACATATCTAAAGCTCTAAAATAAGCACTTAAATTATGTAAATTTAGCAAAGATAAAATAAATTAAAAATATGCAATATTCTGAAAAAAATTGTTCTCTTTTGAGAAATGCAGATTTACAGTTAATAACATAAAATAACCTTTAAGATTTCAGTCAGGCTTTAAAAGAAAATTTTCTTCATTGGTGGTATTATCTTTTAAGAATAAAAAGAAATCTCAAGAGATGAAGTCAAATTAGAAGATATTGAAAAATTGGGTGCTAGGGAAGCACCTTTTACATTTTACTAAAATATGCAATAAGATATATTTAAATCTTCTATTGTATAACTGAACGTACTGCTTAGATCAGCCGAGAAAATAGGCGGGGGGGGGGGGGAAGAGATAGATCAAGACAAGGTTTACTTGAACATGACATAATAGAACTTTGACATAATAGAAAAAATGCCTAAAAAGATATAATTTTTAGTTTAAACATTTAAAAGTACTAAGAATTATAACGTAGCTTAGAAAAAAGCCAAAGTCTGATGGTTGTTTAAATGCTTTAGTGGATGACAGCATTTATAAAACTACTTCCTATTTTAACCCTTTCAGGTCCGAATTTTTTTTCAATTTTTAGGAAAAAATACTTTTACGTTAATTACATTAACACTAGCTTATAGATTAATTTTATTTAACGAACATTTCATGGTCTCAAAGACAACGAATGTTGTAGTTTTGCGCATTATTCAATTCATGTTCATATGAAAATAGGCTAAGGAAGAATTTTTAGAGATGTTTAGAAAATATTTTATTTTAATAAGATTTAACTTATATTACAAATTTCTAATACTTTTTTTCACTTTATTACACATGATTCTTCCAGGAAAGTAACTTTTATTTTAAATTTAAAGAGGGAAATATATGTATAAAATAAAAGAATCATAAACGGAGCAAAGAGAATGAAGCAAATAATTATCATTATTACTAAATGCCAAACATAAATGAAGCCAAAAAATTATTGCATAGACATATACTAACATTACTACATGTAAATAGTAGCACAGGTATTTTTTAAAATAAAATAATACTCCAATAAAAAAAACATGTACTATTAATAGTACACTAGACCCGAAAGGGTTAAGATCAATGTTTTCTTCAGCAGTCTAAAAAACTGTTAAATAGGTATTTTTAGTTATTTTATCGTCATATTTTTTAAACCTGGCAGTTTCAGAGGAGAAGTGTCAAATGCAATACACAATACTTCTTGAAAGTACGTGAAGACTTTACTGCTAAATTCAAATCATTCCAAAAATTCTTTATAAAAAGCTTTATTTTCTATAAAAGATAATTGTTCATCGCGTATTATTCTATGAGAAAAATCATATAACAAGTATTTCAAAGAAATTATTTTGAAAAGTCATGTGAAAATAAATTTTATTTATAAAACTACATCATATATTATTTGTAGTACTAGTAATCAAAATATGTTTTTTTTAAGATTTTCAAGGTCTTTGTTTTATTATGTAGAGCAATTGATTTATAAAACACAGGACACAGCTTTTACTAAAAATGCTTAAATTTTAAATTATTACAATTTTCTATATAACTAATTGTATATTAAATAATTATATTGATTTGAATTACTTTTAAATCAAACTATATTACTTATATATTCAAAAATATTTATTTTATTGATAAAAATGCATGTATATGTAATCAAAAAGCATATTTAAAAAAAAACCCGGTTTAAACCAAAAAAACCTGGTTTAAACCAAAAAAACCATGGTTTTTGGTTTTTTTGAAAAAAACCCGGTTTTTTACCAACCCTGATTTAAACATACCCTAAGGAAATGAAAGGTTAATGTAAGACAATTATTTTTTATCACTGTTGAAGGAATAAAGTAAAAAGTATTCTTCTTGAAAGCAAAACTTTTTATTTGTAAATTTCCACATTCTTCATTGCTTTGCAACAACTTTAAATTACTCATAAAATGAAACAAATCTTTTTTCTATGTCTGGGTAATAAAAACATGAGTAGTTTTGTTTTTAGTGTAATACAGAATGGTAAAGTATATTTAATAAACTTTTCATGAAACATGCTTTTTTTTTCATTCTTTAAAAAACAACAAAATCACAAAATAAATGCAGCTGAAGTATACAAGATCTTCTGTAAAATTGAGTTTATGGCTTGTTTTAAAAGCAATTTATTTTTAGCTAAAAATGCTTAGTATTTTTAAAAGCAGAAAATGGTGTAGACAAACAAGTACAGCAAAAAATGCGATTGTATTTGTTTGTTATAGTCCTTTAAAAATATCTTTTTATGAAACGGAATGATAAAAATAATATTGAAATAAAAATATGTTAAACAGATATTTTACAATATAAAATAAAGTGAATGGAATAATCATCCATTACTGGCATTTAATCTTATAGTTTGTCGAGCGTTTTTTAGTAGACGGGAAACCAATCAGTACCAAAATTTATTTATATTGTCTTACATAATAATGAATTTATATATAAGTCATAAATTTTAGTTTTTGAAAAAATCAATTTCCAAATCGTTCTAATTTGTTAAATTACATTATTATTATTATTATATTGAGTTTTATTTAATGCTATTTCAACAATGTCAAAAATACAAGCAGTAAGTTTTGATAACTATAACTATCGTCCATTAATAACTATATCGTAAGAATAATAATATATATTCTACAACAAAAAGGTAAGATTTTATATTATAAATAAATATTTTGCTTATCAGATGTTAACATTTAAAATATACTAAACATTTTTATTTACATGTTTCAACTTTTTTTATTCAAGTCATTTTCAGAATGTAATAAAACATTTAAAAGGTCTAGTACCTTTTAAACTCGTTGCAAATTAGTAAAAACATTGAAAGTTTGAGTTAGTGTAACTCCTTTATTTTTTAACGAATAGACATAAAATTTTGGATTTTGATTAAACAGATTATGCTTTTTAATATAATATCACTAGATACTCACTAGTCTATTACAAAATTTGTGTATTGTTGAAATTAAAAAATCTTTTTCTCACTCTGTAAGTCATTGCGCGCACGATAACTTGAGAACGTATGTACGGATTATTATGAAACTTAATGTATATAATATGCATATATGTATTTTTGAAATGAACTACTCTTAGATCAAAATTATGTCATTAACTATAAAAAATCAATATTTTTGTTTAAAAAAATCAAAAAATTATATTATATAGTCAATAAAACTAGTCATAACTAAAATTATTACCACTCTAAGTACGTAAAAGTAGCTCATTTTAATCATACATATATGTTTAATATCTACACTTAATTACATAATAATCAATACATACGTTCTCAAGTTATCGTGCGCGCAATGACTTACAGAGTGAAAAAATATGTGTGGCACTCGGGGACTGCCGCGGTAAAGCTATTGCATAGCATTTTTTATCAACTTAAACAAAAATACCGCGTCAATGTCTGCTGAAGTCTATCGAAGGATACCGCGCCGAAGTCTGCCAAACTCAAACGTCGTTAGCCGGAGTGTTAGGATTTTTTCTCGTTACGGAATTCCTAGATTCGGTCGCCGCGCTCAAAGCCCGCGATAATAGCTATGCAATAGCTTAATACATTACCAAACAAAATTTGGTCGCGCTACGAAAATTAGATCGCGAGTTATAAGCATTTTAAATTTTTCGACCCTCACCGTGGGGGGTCTCCTGTCACCAAAAATTAACACTGTCTCATAAAAAATTACCAAACAAAATCTGGCCGCGCTACGAAAATTAGATCGCGAGTTATAAGCATTTTAAATTTTTCGACCCTCACCGTGGGGGGTCTCCTGTCACCAAAAATTAACACTGTCTCATAAAAAATTACCAAACAAAATCTGGCCGCGCTACGAAAATTAGATCGCGAGTTATAAGCATTTTAAATTTTTCGACCCTCACCGTGGGGGTCTCCTGTCACCAAAAATTAACAATATCTCATAATAAATTACCAAACAAAATTTCGCCGCGCTACGAAAATTAGATAGCGAGTTATAAGCATTTTAAGTTTTTCTATATTCACGGTGGGTGTCTCCTGACACTAAAAATTAACACTGTCTCATAAAAAATTACCAAACAAAATTTGGCCGCGCTACGAAAATTAGATCGCGAGTTATAATCATTTTAAATTTTTCGACCCTCACCGTGGGGGTCTCCTGTCACCAAAAATTAACAATATCTCATAATAAATTACCAAACAAAATTTGGCTGCGCTACGAAAATTAGATCGCGAGTTATAAGCATTTTAAGTTTTTCTACCTTCACCGTGGGGGTCTCCTGTCACCAAAAATTAACACTGTCTCATAATAAATTACCAAACAAAATTTGGCCGAGCTACGAAAATTAGATCGCGAGTTATAAGCCTTTTAAATTATTCGACCCTCACCGTGGGGGGTCTCCTGTCACCAAAAATTGACAGTCTCATATTAAATTACCAAACAAAATTTGGCCGCGCTACGAAAATTAGATCGTGAGTTATAAGCATTTTAAATTTTTCGACCCTCACCGTGGGGGGTCTAATGTCCCCAAAAATTAACACTGTCTCATAATAAATTACAAAACAAAATTTGGCCGCGCTACGAAAATTAGATCGCGAGTTATAAGCATTTTAAATTTTTCGACCCTCACCGTGGGGGGTCTAATGTCCCCAAAAATTAACACTGTCTCATAATAAATTACCAAACAAAATTTGGCCGCGCTACGAAAATTAGATCGCGAGTTATAAGCATTTTAAATTTTTCGACCCTCACTGTGGGGGTCTCCTGTCACCAAAATTTAACTGTCTCATATTAAATTACCAAACAAAATTTGGCCGCGCTACGAAAATTAGATCGTGAGTTATAAGCATTTTAATTTTTTCGACCCTCACCGTGGGGGGGGGGGGTCTAATGTCCCCAAAAATTAACACTGCCTCATAATAAATTACCAAACAAAATTTGGCCGCGCTACGAAAATTAGATCGCGAGTTATAAGCATTTTTAATTTTTCGACCCTCACCGTGGGGTGTCTTCTGTCACCAACAATTAACACTGTCTCATAATAAATTAACAAACAAAATTTGGCCGCCCTGCGAAAATTAGATAGCGAGTTATAAGCATTTTAAATTTTTCGACCCTCACCGTGGGGGGTCTCCTGTCACCAAAAATTAACAGTCTCATATTAAATTACCAAACAAAATTTGGCCGCGCTACGAAAATTAGATCGTGAGTTATAAGCATTTTAAATTTTTCGACCCTCACCGCGGGGGTTTTAATGTCCCCAAAAATTAACACTGCCTCATAATAAATTACCAAACAAAATTTGGCCGCGCTAAAAAAAATTAGATCGCGAGTTATAAGCATTTTAAATTTTTCGACCCTCACCGTGGGGGGTCTCCTGTCACCAAAAATTAACAGTCTCATATTAAATTACCAAACAAAATTTGGCCGCGCTACGAAAATTAGATCGTGAGTTATAAGCATTTTAAATTTTTTGACCCTCACCGTGGGGGTTCTAATGTCCCCAAAAATTAACACTGCCTCATAATAAATTACCAAACAAAATTTGGCCGCGCTAAAAAAATTAGATCGCGAGTTATAAGCATTTTAAATTTTTCGACCCTCACCGTGGGGGGTCTCCTGTCACCAAAAATTAACAGTCTCATATTAAATTACCAAACAAAATTTGGCCGCGCTACGAAAATTAGATCGTGAGTTATAAGCATTTTAAATTTTTTGACCCTCACCGTGGGGGTTCTAATGTCCCCAAAAATTAACACTGCCTCATAATAAATTACCAAACAAAATTTGGCCGTGCGAAAAAAATTAGATCGCGAGTTATAAGCATTTAAAATTTTTCGACCCAACGTGGGGTGTCTTCTGTCACCAACAATTAACAATGTCTCATAATATATTACCAAACAAAATTTGGCCGCGCTACGAAAATTAGATCGCGACTTATGAGCATTTTAAATTTTTCGATTCTCACCGTGTGGGGTCTCTTGTCACCAAAAATTAACACTGTCTCATAATAAATTACCAAACAAGTTTGGCCGCGCTACGAAAATTAGATCGCGAGTTATAAGCATTTTAAATTTTTCGACCCTCACCGTGGGGTGTCTCTTGTCACCAGAAATTAACAATGTCTCATAATAAATTACCAAACAAAGTTTGTCCGCGCTACGAAAGTTAGATCGCGAGTTATAAGCATTTTAAATTTTTCGACCCTCACGGTGGGGGGTCTCCTGTCACCAAAATAAATAAAACCACCAAAATAAACACTGTCTCATAATAAATTACCAAACAAAATTTGGCCGCGCTATGAAAATTAGACCATAAGAAACATAAGTTTGAGACTTGATATCCTAATATCTGAAAAATACCACGTCAATGTCTGCCGAAGTCTACCGAAGGATACCGTCCCGAAGTTTTCCGAACGGAAACGACGTTAGCCGAGTGTTAGGTTTTTTCGTTACGGATGTGTTAGGATTTTTCGCGTTACGGAATTTTTGGATTCGGTCACCGCGCTCAAAGCCCGCGATAAAAGCTATGCAATAGCTTAAAAAGAGATTTTTTAATTTCAATAATACACAAATTTTGTAATAGACTAGTAAGTATCTAGAGATGTTATATTAAAAAGCATAATCTGTTTAATCAAAATCCAAAATGTTTTGTCTATTCGTAAAAAAATAAAGGAGTTATACTAATTCAAACTTTCAATGTTTTTACTGATTTGCAACGAGTTTAAAAGGTACTAGACCCCTTAAAATATACTAAAAAATTTTATTTACATGTTTCAACTCTCTTTAATCAGTCATCTTCAGAATGTAAAAAAAATTATATTCTGAAGATGACTCGATTAAAAAGAGTTGAAACATGTAAATAAATTTTTTTAAATATATTTTAAATGTTTTAATAATATAGTAACGTTTTATAAGCAAGATATTTATTTATAATATAAATTTTCACTTTTTCGTTGTGGAATATATTATTATTATTATTATTATTATTATTATTATTATTATATATCTATTTAAACATGATGATGAAAATTGATGATGATTTAAAAAGATGAAAAGTTAATGTAAGACAATTATTTTCCTTCACTTTTGAGAGTATATAAAGTAAGAAAATATTCATCTTGAAAACAAAGCTTTTTATGTCGTAAATTTCCCCATTCTTCATTCTTTTGCATCAACTTTAAATTACTTATAAAATGAAACAGAACTTTTTTTTCTATGTCTGGCTAAAGTAAACATGAGTAGTTTTGTTTTCAGTACAATACAGAATGGTAAAGTATATTTAATAAACTTTTTATGAAACATGCTTCTTTTCTTTCTTAAAAAAAAACAACAAGAAAATCACAAAATAAATACAGACAATGTATACAAGATCTTCTGTGAAATTGAGTTTGTGGCTTGTTTTAAAAGCAATTTATTTTTAGCTAAAAATACTTAACAGTTTTAAAAACAGACTATGTTGTAGACGTAGACAGACAAGTAAAACAAAAAATGCGATTGTATTTGTTTGTTATAGTCTTTTAAAAATACCTTTTTATGAAATAAAATGATAAAAATAACATTGAAATGAAACTATGTTAAACAAATATTTTTTTTAATACAAAATAAAGTGAATGGAATAAAATAAGAGAACATAATAATATTTTGCAATTGAAGACGGAGTGGCTGTGTTCTTCAAAACTTCTAAACACTTTTTCCTGAAGATGGAGATTGATGATGATCGATTAAATTTTACTTCAATGTTTCTTGTGATTTTGACTTTACCGGATTTTTTTATGCACCATTTAGTAAACATGCATTTTTTTCGCTTTAGTAGTTAACTTTTGGTGCTGTAAATGTCCATCTATTTTATTATTTTTATTAAAATAAAATGAATTTTTGATGTCACAGAGATTTTATTTATGTTAATAGACCAGGAGGCGGCAGCACATAAAATCACCTCATCGAATTCATGGATGAAATTTAAAAAAATACTAAACACTCAATTTTCATATTAAAATGCAACAGGTCTTCCAAGTAAACATATAAAAATTGAAAACATATAAAAACCCGATTTTACTGGTTTACTCATAGGTTTACCATTACGGTTTCCTGCTCCCAATCCTCCATGCATTTATACTTTCGTGCAGGAAAGAACAATGATAAACTTACGAGTCAACCAATTAAATCGAGTTTTCGGGTGCTTTCCACCAAGATATAACTTGGCACACCGGTGGCGTTTTAATAAGCGAATGAAGTTTTAACTATTTCTGGAATTTCCGTCGTGAAGTCGATGAGGTAACTGTCCGTGCTAAAGACTCTTGGTCTATAATATATATTGAATTTCTAATATGATTTGTGTCAAAAATTATCAGAACTATTAGATTGAATGGATATATATATGACCAAAATCCAATTGCAATTGCAAGATCCAATTCAAAATTATACTCTGAAAATATTGAAAGAAGATCTTAGTTTCCAGCGTTTATGAATATGTGTAGTACATAAATAACAAATATCTATATTTTTTATGTTTTATTTTAAAACAAACTGTTGAAAGAAAAATATGAAGCAATAAAAATGACGTAAAAAATGAAAGAGTTTATGCATACCCCACTTTCATACAGCTTTTATTTATTTATTTATTTATTTTCATTAGATAATTTATGATATAAATGTATCAAAAATGAAATTCGTAAATTCTCCTTAACTATAAGAATTAAATAGAATATTAATTCGGTCTACTAAAAAAAATTAAAAATGCTTTTAATAAAACATAGAAAAAGTGTATGTATAAGAATCAAGTAATTTTCACATCCTGATAAAAAATACGAATGTACTTGAAACTAATAGGCTTTAATTAATAGAGTTTTAGATGTGCAACTTTTTTATTTTATAGTAAGAACATTTTAAACATAGCTTATTAAATTTTGAACCATTTTATTTTCTATCTGCCCTTAATACTTGCTTGAAAATCAATTTAACACGAGTTTTACAAACATAGTTTAATTATTTATTACTTATATTAGTGTGGAATAAGTTTAATTTATTAATTCTGGTTTGAATAAAAAAATACTAATTTATTAGTTTGGTTAAAAAAAAAATATATCCATATTCTATTGCAAATTTATTTTTTAAATGTATTCTTTCTCAAAAACTACATAAGAAAAATCCAAATGAGCAAAATGTACTTCCTTTATACCCTGTTGCCATTTCAAGGAATTATTTTGTTCAAAATAAAAGCACTTTCTCAAAAGGGTAATCTCCAGTTTATATATAGAAATAAATATTTCGCAATTAATTTAGGCAAATCTTCCAAGTAGCAAAAATATTTTTTTACATCATTATCTGGCAACACCGAATGTAAATCATAAATGCTCGTTTTAACATATATTAAAAAAATACTAAGAATAATACTAATATAAGAAGCATTTTTAAATGCAAGATAAGAACTACTCATTCCAGGGTATTATGATTTTTCAGTTGTTTTTGTCGTAAAGATTGCAGTAAAATTAGATGTTTTTTTTATTACATTTAATTTTGCCGTAAATTTAACAATTTTTTTTTTTTTTTTTTTTTTTTTTTTACTTTGACTATCTTTTATTAAATTTTGAACCATATTATGGTCTATGTGCCCTTAATACTTGATTGAAAGGTAATTTAACACAAGTTTTATAAACAACCTACCCATACATTAGTTTGATTTAAAAATATAAAAAAATATCCATATTTTATTTTAAATTTATTTTTTAAATGTTTTCTTTCTCAAAAACTATAATAAAAATCCAAATGAGCAAAACAAACCTGCTTTATACACTGTTGCCATTTCAAGGAATTATATTGTTCATATTAATACCACTCTTTCATAAGAGTAATCTCCAGTTTATTTATAGAAATACATATTCCGTAATTAAATTAAGAAAATTTTCCTTGTAGAAAAAAGAATTTATAATCAATCTTTAAATCAATATCTAGAACACTGAATGTACATCATAAATATTCGTTTTAACATGTATTCAAAAAATATTGAGAATAATACTATTATAAGAAGTATTTGTAAATGAAAGATAAAACTACCCATTCCACAGCTTTAAGATTTTTAATTATCATGAGAAATAAATATCGTTGTTAATTAAAATATGTCAAGCATATTAAATTAGTATGTAATAAATTCTAATGCGATATAATTTTACTCGCAGAAAATCTAATAATCTCTAAAACAAAGCTTATTACCTCCATATCGCAAAGCACCAAATTCATACTCTGTGATTTTAAATTACTTGTTAAGGAATAATAAGATCAGCTTTTCCTGTTATCTTTAGGTAACTTCGAAAATTTTATAGTTTATTGCGAAAACAGGATTGAAATTTAATAAAATTACGATGAAATACACAATATTTATGAAAGGAAAACGCAAATAGTATATAAATAAAAATGCTCTGTTACCAAATAGATTTTAAATTTTCTTCAAAAAGACTTTTATTGATATCTGGAAATATTGAACAGTTTTTTAATGCATGTTAAAAGTTGACAAAGAAAATATGATCGCATTTCTTACAATTACATTCCTTATACGTAAAAAAATGATATAAAAAACGCGATGATGGAATTAAGAATTAATGAAATTAAGACGCGTATTTTTATTTTTGTTTAGCCCGGGTGTGAATTGGCGAGCGTAATCCGTGGTGGTTAGAGCAACATGCCCTACAAAAATTATGTTCTAAAATAGCTGAGAAACACTGCCACAGAAACACTTAAACATACTATTTTAACAAAAAAAAAAAAAAAAAAAAACAGTTTAAATATATGTTTACTCTAGTACTTTATAATAAAAATACAAATCAACAAAACATACCTTTTTTAGTTTATGCATTTTTCTCATTTCAAGGAATTATTATTTTTTAAATACATACTACGCTTTCAGAATAATAATTTCTAGTTTATTTCTTGAAATACATTCCGTAATTAAATCAAAAGATATTTTACAGTCTCTAAAACAAATAGATATTTTAAGTAAAAAATAAATAAAAATTTGACAGCGCAAATATTATATCATAAAAATACCCTTTTAACAGCAATAAAAATTACCAACAAGTAAAAGTAACAGTGAATATAAGAAAAACTACCCATTCACAAAGTTTTTATATTTTCAATTATTATATGAAGCAAATTTCAATTAAAACATGTCGAGCATTTTAAATTATTGTGCATTAAATTCTAATGCGATAAAATTTTACTCCCGGACAATCTAATAATCTCTAAAACAAAGCTTATTACCTCCATATTGCAAAGCACCAAATTCATACTCTGTGATTTTAAATTACTTGTTAAGGAATAGTAAGATTAGCTTTTCCTGTTACCTTTAGGTAACTTGAAACATTTTATAGTTTATGGCGAAAAGAAGATTTAAATTTAGTAAAATTACGATGAAGTATACAATATTTATGAAAAAAAGCAAAAAGTATTTAATTTAAGGTGCTCAGTTGAAAAATAGATTTTAAATTTTCTTCTTAAAGCTATTTATTGATGTCTGGAAATATTGGATTGATTTTTAATATATGGTGAAAGTTAACAAAGAAAGTATGATCTCATTTCTGACAATTTCATTCCTTAACCCCTTGGAAACGAGCGTCACATATACGTGCCGCAAAAAAGTTTAAAAATTTGTGTTTATTTTCCCCAGGAAAATTTTAATGTAAATTTTGCCTTACTTAATCAGAGCGTTTTTTTTTTTTTTTTTTTTTTTTTTTTTTAAATAAGATACAAATTTATATTTTTAAAACCGATGACAAAACATTAAATATTTCGTAAAAATCTCACGTGGCAAAGGGGTTAAATGTATAAAAGAATCATATAAAAAACGCGGTGATGGAACTAGGATTAAATGAAATTAAGACTTGCGTATTTTTATTCTTCCGGAGCTTGGGTGTGAACTGACGAGCGTAATCCTTAGTAGTTGGAGCAACACGTCCTACAAATATTTATGTTCTAAAATGATTGAGAAATATTTCCACAAAAACGTTTAAACATACCAATTTGACAAGAAAAAATATGATAATTTAAATGAATGTTTTCTCAAATAGTACATAATAAAAATACAAATCAACAAATCCTACCTGCTGTAGTTTATGCATCTTTGCAATTTCAAGGAATTGTTATTTTTTAAATATGTACTACTATGTCAGAATAATAATCTCCAGTTTATTTATTAAAATACATTCCGTAATTAAATTAAACGATATCTTACAGTTTCTAAAATAAATAGGTAATTTAATTAAAATATAACATCTTGCAACGCTAATATTACATCATAAAAATCGCTTTTAAATGTAATAAAAAATAATTATGAGGAAACAGTAACAGTAAATAAAAAAAAACTACCCATTCACAAGATTTTTATATTTTTAATTATTATGTGAAAAAAATATTAATTAAAACAAGTCGAGCATTTCAAATTAGTATGCATTACATTTTAATGAGACATAATTTTACTCCCGAACAATCTAATAATCTCTAAAACAAAACTTATTACCTCCATATCGCAAAGCACCAAATTCATACTCTGTGATTTTAAATTACTTGTTAAGGAATAATAAGATCAACTTTTTCTGTTATCTTTTGGTAACTCTGAACATTTTCGAATTTATTCGAAAAGAGGATTTAAATTTAATAAAATTACGATGAAATGCACAGTATTTATGAAAAGAAAGCGCAAAAAGTATTAAAATAAAGACGCTTTAATGCAAAATAGATTTTAAATTTTCTTTAAAATGCTATTTATTGACATCTAGAAATGTTTTGTATTTTTTAATCAAGACACAGTAAAAGTAAATGAAGAAACTATGATATCATTCCTTACAATTTTATTATGACAGCAGAAGGAATGTTATAGATGAGATAATGATGGAATTATGATCAAATAAAATTAAAACTTATATATTTTAATAGTGTACAGGATCAGGACGTGAATTGGAGAGAGTAACTGGTGGGTTTGAAGCAACACGTCCTACAAATTCTATGTAATAAATCAGTTAAGAAATATTGCCAAAAAAACCACTTATAAACATGCCAATTTAATAAAAACGATATAGTTCAGAACACACGCATTCATACACTCTCGTTCGAAATTGCCGTAACAAGATCGTATTTATCTCTTATCTTATGTAATTTGGATCATTTTCAAGTTTATTGCTCAAGGAAATTTTCAATTTAATATTTTTGGATGAAATACCAATTACTTATGAAAAGAAAACGGAAATAGTATTTACATTCTGATGCTTTAAATTTTCTTTAAGAAGCCATTTATTGATATCGGGAAATATTTCAGATTTCTTGAAAAACACACGGCAAAAATAAATACAGAAAATATGATCTCATTTCTTACAAATTTAATCCTTTAAAGTAGAAAAAATGCGACAAGTATGGCAGTAATGAAATTTTTAAGTATTTTTATAGAGTAGCGCGTAACTGGCTTCAACAATTTCGTTTTTATAAAATTGGAATGTTTGTATTTTTTTTATGGCAGTATTTCTCAATTCTTTTATAGCATGCATTCTGTAAGACTTGTTACTCCAACATGGATCACTGTTAAGACGCCACACTAGTCACTGAAAAGGACCCGGATGATAATGTTAAATCTATGGGGGCATTATTTTCAACTATCTCGCTCAAATTTTATTATTTTTATATTTATATTTTACCATAGAATAGGTAAGGACAATCTACAACCGGGCTACTTTTTACTTTTTCGATTTTGGTTATATATATTTTTATACTGGGATAGTTTCAATTTCAGAACCAGTTCAAACTGGTTCTGAAAGTATTTAATATAAATCTGTAAAAAAAAAAAAAAAAAAAAAAAAAAAAAAAAAAAAAAAAAAACATGCATGCATAAAACATTACTTCATACTCTCTCGTTTTACATTATTTGTTGAACAAGACCGGCTAATTTCTTATCTGATGTAATTTGAATCATTTTTGATTTATTACGCAGTGAAGATTTTAATTAAAAAAAATTACCATGAAATACACAATATTTATGAAAAGAAAACGCAAATAATATTCAAGTACTTACGCTCTATTCCAAAAAAGACTTTAAAATTTCATTAAATTGCCATTTATATATATCTGAATATGTTTTACATTAGCAAATAAATAAATAGAATGCTAAACTCGTCTTTAAAAGGTGAATTTAAAAATACACATTGTGCAAACTACTTAAAAGTTAGCGATAAATATCTAAAGGAATATCTTATAGTCTAAATATATCTAAAGTAATATCTTGGCGATAAATATCTGAAGTATTTTTTGTCATCTTTTAAGTAGTTTGCACAAAGTATAATTTTAACTTTTTTTTTTTTTTTTTTTTAAACACACGATAAAAATAAATAAAGAGAACATGATCTAATTTCGTGTAATTTTATTTATTTACAATAGTAAAAACGTTATAAATAAGAACGTTATGGAATTATTGCCTGTGTGAACTGCCAAACGAAATAGTGTAAAAAAACAATAACAAGTGTAATTCTACATATGGAAAATTACTCAAATCCGTATACTTAAAACTGTTACTTAAATTTTTTCTGTACGCTGTGCAAAAATGATGTAAATCTACAAAAACTAGTTTTTCTTAAGCTAAAAAATTCTATAGTGGCTGCCCAGAGTAATAATGTAAATAAATAAATTTAAAAAAAAGGATAAAAAAGTTATAAAAATCTGCATGCTTGGATCTATTAGTTAAATTTTATCTGTACACTGTACAAAAAAGATGTATTAAACTAATTTTTGTAACGTTACAAATATTTGTAGATTAACAAATGAATCTACAATGACAGTAACCGTACTTAAATTTATCTGTAACCCGGATTTCAGTTACATAAAAAGTTCTGGCAAATACAGGCTCTTCAAAAAATTCTAGTAACTTCACAGATTTTTTTTTTTTTAATTACAGTGCAAAAGTGTATCTATTACACGAATTTTTGTTTTTGCCGTTACGTAGGAAATTCTTAGTTAGTTATAGTTTATTAGGTATAGTTTGTTAGTTTATAGTTTGTTATTCTTAGTTAGATATAGTTCTAGGAATCAATTTTCTTATAAAAAAAGTTAGTAACACTGAATTTTGTTACATTATTTACACTTATGTAAAAACAATTTGGAAATTGTACGTCAAGCGTTGCAAATGAGATGCGTTTGCATTATAAGGAAGTTTTAAATATATTCAGATCTTGGTGTAATAGTAAAGACTACTTTGGATACAGTATAAGTGTCCGAAATCTTTTGTGCATCCTTGTATATGTTATCTGTTTTCTGTTATACAGAAAGTAACATGTAGTAAATCTCAGCAACGTATATCAATTTCATCAAATGTGAAACAGCTTAATATTATGAAAACGCGACTCAAAGAATGTTTCCCCGTTTACTATTATTTAGTGGAATACTTTTATAAGGCCCTGTAAATTAATAAAAAATATTCTTTGCACCACAGATTGTACAGAATATACATATAATTATATACTTCATAGATGCATATGGATTTTATTATGTTCAAAAGAGTGTAACGCCATTAAAATGCACTTAAAACTATTTTTTCCCATGGACCGTAATGTAACGGGATACTTTTGATTATACCTCTCATTAAACTATGCATTCAATTTTCATAAAATTTGAAACGACTTGACAAAATTATGTAACAATTATATATTTTAAATTTCAAATGATTCGGTAGAATAATTTTTAGTCTGCTATACGCACGGACAAATGGACGGACGGACTGAACAACGACCATAGGTTCTACGTATTTACATAATTATAAAAGCACCTAAAAAAGGGGAAATTACCAAATGAAAAAGAAAAAATTCTTAAAGCATTAAATTTATAACCATATTACGTAAGCAATATCACTGTTGATTAAAATATGTCGAGCACTTCAATTATTTTGAAAAATCTAATGGGATACATTTTTCCACGCAGAAAATCTAATTTTCTTTACAAAGCTTCATATCCTAAAATACCATTGCACTCTACGGTTTAAATTATTTATCGAATATTAAAAAAAATTACTTTTCCCCTTACTTAAAATAACCAGGAATATTTTCGAATATATTGCATAAAAAGAAGATTTAAATTTAATAAAAATACGATGAGATACACACTACTTACTGGAAAGAACACTGGAATGGTAATGTTCTTATTAAAAAGCTGTTCTGATGCAAAATGGATTTTAAGTTATTTTCAAAAAGCCATTTATTTATATCTAAAACCAGTTTGAAGAAAGCGTATTTTAATATATGCTAAAAGTAAATGATGGAAATGTGATTACATTTTCATTTTTTTTTTTTTTTTTTTTTTTTTTTTATTATTATTACTTAAGGAGACAAAGGCGGTTGTCTTTTTTTCAAGAGATCATCTTTTTTAACTTTTTGTTTTTGTTATTTATATAATATTTAAGGTCGCATGGGAGAAAGGACACAGTAGGAATTATGTCATATGTTTATCATACAAGAAGTTAGCGAAACAAAAATCGGTCCTTTCAAAAACCACATAAGTCATAGAATCAGAACTTTTAATTTTTATAAATTTTTATGAATTTAACAATAATAAAATTAACAGTAAACTAATAACTAATTACTATTAACTAATAAACTATTAAATAATAAAATTAACAATAAGAGAAAAACTGTTACTGACTTATGCTATTTTAACAAAAATTAAGCAAAATATGTAGCACTATTTCATACTAATAATTTGCAATTTAATTAATAAAACACATCCCATAACTAAATCAAGCAATGTTGGCTGGACGCAAAAACAACAGTATATATTTTGAATAAAATATATATACCATCTAGGAAAACCAAGTTTATGTTAAATTCTTCTTTTTGATGTTTGAAAATAATAATAATAGTACAATAAAAAAAAAAAAAAAAAAAAAAAAAAAAAAAAAAAAACATTATTTTGAATTACATTGTAAAACGAATATCACTGTTAATTAAAACATGGTGAGCTCTCCAATTATTTCTGAAAATTCTAACTAAATATGCTTTTACATGCAGAAATTCTAAAAATCTCTGAAACAAAACTTATTATCATGATATCGTAAAACACAGTTTCATATTCTATGAGTTTAAATTTCTTATTAAAGAATAAGAAGATTTGCTTCTTCTCTTATGTTAGATAACTAGGGATATTTTAAAAATTATTTCACGAAAAAAGGATTTAAATTTAATAAAATAACAATGAAATAAAAATTATTTAAGTATAGGAAATCAAAATAAAACTGTTCCGTATATAATGCTTCTCCTTTGCGAAGTGAATTTAAAATTTTTTTTAAAAGCCTTTTATTGATATGAAACAAGATATTGATGTTTTTGAAAACATGTTTAAAAGCAAACGAAAAAATCCGATCCCATTTCTTGCTTTTATTCTTTTAGAGTGGAATGAATGTTACATATTTAATCAGTTTTATTGTTTTCCACTTAATATTTATTAAAAATGACGTCTAAATTATCTTAAAGTCAGATTAGTTATTTGTATGATTGAAATTGTATTTTGCTTTTAAAAATGTCCATGCATAACAAGTCAATACATTTTTCGCTTTAAAAAGACAGAAAATATCATCAAAAACAAGATGTAACGAAAATTGTCGAAGTAGATTTAAAATTTTCTTTAAAAAGCCATTTAATGATATGAAACAAGATATTGATGTTTTTGAAAACATGGTTAAAAGCAAACGAAGACATCTGATCTCATTTCTTACAATTTTTTTTCTTTTAGAGTGGAATGAATGTTACATATTTAATCAGTTTTACTCTTTTTTACTTAATATATATTTAAAATGCCATCTAAATAATCTTAAAGTAGGATTAGTTTTGTGCATAATCAAAATTGAATTTTGCTTTAAAAACAATTTTCCGTGCATAATAAGTTAATAAATTTTGCTTTTTTAATATGAAAGGAAGCATCAATCATCAAAAACAAGTGAAAAAAATTAACGAAGTGAATTTTAAATTTTCTTTAAAAAAAGCATTTATTGATATAAAACAACATCTTGCAGTTTTTGAAAACATTGTTAAAATTAAAAGAAGAAATCTGATCTAATTTCTTACAATTTTATTCCTTTAGAGTTGAATGAATGTTATATATATTTATTCAATTACATTCAGTACCAATCTTTTTTCTTAATATATATTTAAAATGCCATCTAAATAATTTTAAAGTGAAATTAGTTTTCTGCATAATCGAAATTGAATTTTGCTTTAAAAATAAATGTCACTACATTTTGCCCTTTTAATGTGAAAGGAAGTGTGTATTATCAAAAACGTAAGACAAAGATGTAAAGAAAATTACAGTTAATCAGGGTAACTTTGCTTCACATTTATGAAAATTTGATGTACTCTGCCATAGTGGACCCTTGACGGATTATTTTCAGTGATCTACCAAACTCACACGAGTGCTGCCATCTATATATTTGAGACCTAAACTTTGACGTTAACTCAAGTGATGCAGCAGATTTAATTCTGTTTTCCTCTCTTGGCCCAAAGTTTTCCTAATTGTCTGTACCGCTATCAATATTTTATTATTAATATTATTATTAAGCAATTTAAATATATATACATATATTACAAATTTAAATCAACAACTAATGCCTTCTGAACTTTATATATCACTATTATATTGAGGAATTCTTTTATTTAGAAAATGTAGTGCTATTTCAGAAAGATAAAATTGATTTCTTTTCATCTCGTAAATAAATTAAGCTATATTTTATAGCTACAAAATGTAATAGATATTTTGATTCAAAGACTTTCAAATTTACAACACTGTGTTTAAATCACATTCTTTGTTTTTACGCGTATAGAAAAAGATAAAAAAAAATTGCAAACAAGAAGAGAATGACCAACTGTAAGTTAAAAAAAATGTAATAGAGTCAGGAGGGGTAATTATGACCAATTTTTATATTTTCAACATTGTTATATATTTATATTTTTCTGTTTGAAAAAAGTGGTGTTTTTAGAACATAGACAGTAAGTTTAACCCTTTCAGAACACTTTTTAAAAGTTTTAATTCTCATAGCTATTTCTTATTTTAAGGGGCCGCTTCACTCAAATGAAAAGACCCGTCCGCTAATGCTAATCCTATGGAAGAAGTTTATAAAGATATCTCGGTTGCATTTTAGTATTTTTGAATGATTCTTTTTGCATTGGATAGCTGAGATGGATCTGAATGCAGGCCGTTTTTTTATTTTACGATTTTGTTTACAGATATTTTTTATGAGGGTGATTTCGCTTTCCAAACCGGTTTTGAAAATGAAAACGTTCTCGAAAAAAATATATGTACACAAAATCGAAAAAGTTAAAAACGGCCTGCATTCAGATCAATCTCAGCTATCCGATGCAAAAAAATCATTTAAAAATGCTAAAATGCAACCGAGATATCTTTATAAATTTCTTCCATAGGATTAGCATTAGCGAACGGGTCTTTTCATTTGAGAAAAGCGGCCCCTTAAGTTAAAAAGGATGGTTATAATTACGCCACCAGAAACACACAATCATAAGAGATTTGCCCAAACAAAAAGTACTTTTACTCGCAGAAATTCTAACGATCTCTGAAACAAAACTTATTATCATGATATCGTAAAACACCAGTATCCTATTCTATGAGTTTATATTTCTTATTAAAGAAGAAGAATATTTGCTTTTCTTTGTGCATAAGTTCGCTCGTTTGTTCGGGGCAATTAAAACCACTGGTGGAGAAATTATGTACACTACATTTTCTCTTTATACTTTCTTATACATATTTCTTTGGGCTAATTGAGCTAATTAGAACTCCAAACTTATAAATTCGTTTATCAAAAATTTTATCAGATTTTGTTTCAAATTGCTATTTCGATCACAAAAATACTCCAGGCTAGTAATAAGAATATATAAAATGGAAAATACTTAATAAGATTAATAGCTAAGTATATAACAAAATTTTACCTTTCACCGTTTTCTCCAATCTGGACGCAGTCATAATTACCCACTTAACCCTAATTCTTGAAACATTAAAATATTTATTTATAATATAGACAAATATCATTGTTGATTAAAATATATCGATCATTAAAATAAAATCAGAAAATATGAAATGCAATACATTTTTACTCGCAGAAAATCTAATAATCTCTGAAAAAAACATTTTACCTTCATGTCGTGAAACATCAGGTCCCTTCTCTGATTTAAATTTCATATTAAAAAATAACAAGATTTGTTTTTGCTCATATATTAGATAACTCTGAATATGCTCAAAAAATATTTCACAAAAAAGGATTTAAATTTAATAAAATTACGATGAAATACAGAATATTTATGAAAAGAGAAACAAAATACAAATGCTCTCAAAATAGAGCTGCACATTTGCAAAGTGGATTCAAATTTTTAAAGCCTTTATTGATATGTATAAATATTTTCCAGCATTTGAAAAATATTTTAAAATACACTGTGAAAATATAATCTCATTTTCAAACAATATGATTCCCTTTAGTGTTGTAAAAATGTGATAAATAGCGCAGAGATTGAATGCCGTGCAGTGGTAATTATCATCGTCATCTAATTGTGCTTATAGGCAAAATGATATTAAATGAGAGCCCGAGAAGCCAAGGAGTATAAGTAATAATTGTGTTGTGCCAGCAAAAATTGTTCGAATGTTCTATTTTATTTTTCTCCTGTTTAAAGTAGAAGTGGCGGGTGAGAGTTTCTATCATATGTCGATTATGCGGAGTAGGGGCCTTTGAAGCATAACCCTTTATCTACCGCATTATGAATTCATGAAAATTTTATATTCAAAAACATTTTACGAAATTTTTTTAAACTAAATTAAAAGATTTACATAGTCATTTAATAAATTTTTTAAAGATTTTAGAAAGATTAAAGGAATTAGATGGATGAATTAAATTAGGATTTACAGGGATTTTGTGCAATATTTATAATCCCAATCAAATCTTTTATATTAAATTGTTTTCTTAGTATTTTGTAGAATTACAAAATGAACAAATAGGATGTTCTTACAATATAAATTTAGAAATATTTCCGAATTGATAAATTCCTACCCCAACCTTCAGCGCCAAAAAAGCTGAAAAAATACAAAGGCAAAAGAAATCACTCTTTTAAAAATATTTTTGTTTTGTGTAACGACTATCACTTTTGGTACAAATTAAAGTAATGTATCTGTAACTCATTCTAAACAGTATTAAAATTACTTGACATATCAAAAGACTATTTTCTTTAGTTCTAGTAGTGGTTTGGAAAGGGGGATTTTTCAAATTACTTTCTTTCTAAAAATACTAGGGGGGCTCCGACCCCCTGCTCGTTACGCTCGCCAACCCCCGCGTAATCGCTTCGCGATTCCAAGTTGTAGGCTACCCCTGCTTGCTGCGCTCGCCAATACCCCATGGTATGAATAAGCAGTTGCAGACCTTTCAAATGATGTGTCACACGACTGGTGTTGTAAAGAAATTAAAAATGTGCCCCCCCCTGTAGGGGCAGACTGGGGGATAACATACAAGACATCAATAAAATGAATAAGCAGTTGCAGACCTTTCAAATGATGTGTTACACGACTGGTGTTGTAAAGAAATTAAAAATGCGCTCCCTCTGGGGAGGGCAGAGTGGGGGGGGGTGACACACAAGACATCCATAATATGAATAAGCAGTTGCAGACCATTCAAATGATGTGTCACACGACTGGTGTTGTAAAGAAACTAAAAATGTGCCCCCCCCTGGGGGTCAGAGCGGAGGGGGACATACAAGACATCCATAATAGAAAAAGGCAGTTTCAGACTTTTCTAAAGATATGCAACACGAGTGCTGTGGATAAAAATTTAAAAAGTTCTCCCTTTGGGGGGGGGGGCAAAGTGGGGTGCAGTGCACCAAACATGCATAATTGGAATGAGCAGTTACAGTTTTTTTAAACTAGAGGGTGGCTCCACCCCCCCTGCTCGCTAGGCTCGCCCACCCCCCGCGTAATCGCTTCGCGATTCCAAGTTGTAGGCTACCCCTGCTTGCTGCGCTCGCTTATACCCCATGGAATCGCTTCGCGATGCATAGACGGAGCCCTTTCCTGATTTGTCTATTCGACTCATGGAAGGAGTGGTCCACCCGGACACGTTATTTCCGGAAACCTTACACATCAGCGTCATTACTTTTAAGACTAGTTTTTTTTTACTATAGAAGGAAACTCTTTTGGAACATATAATCGACGGAAAACGGTCACAATTATTGAACAATCCAGTGCTTTGACTTTATTAGAACAAAATGTTCCTATAAGTTGTAAAGTACTATAATAAATAAACGTTATGAATAAAAAAAAAATAAAAACTATATCTTAATGACGAAGTGTTCTGAATAGCGCCATATCAAGAGTTCGTCACAGTCAAAACCAGACTTAAATCTGAATATATGTTTTAAAATACTACATTCTAATGCAGCATATATATATATATATATATATATATATATATAATACCATTAAAAGTAGACAAGATTCACCAATGGATTTTTTCAATAAAACCATAAACCAAAACGAAGAATTAGAATTGAATTGAATTATAATAAAATAAAAAAATAGTGTAACGAGTAAATCTGAAAAAAAAAAAAAATAATAAATAAATAAATAAAATGAATGCAAATAGAATTTGTAGCTCCAAAAGCAGAATCATCAGGCCCCAAATGCTCTGGAACTACAAATAAAGTGTGCTGTTTCATCCACGTATTAGCCATGAAATAGCAAAATAATACGTATTTGGGGCTACCATCAAACAAAAACCAAATTATTAAACAAGGAACAAAGATATTTTACAAAAAGAAGTTGAAAGTAAGTAAAAATAATAGTTATCCATAACAAACAAAAAAGATAAAGCTGAATGGAAATGTAATTGAACCGGAGAAAATAATTAATAATCGATATTAACATAAAATTAAATTAATAAAATAATTAAAATTAGAATTAAGAGATAACATTCATATACATTTTATGGTTACGATTAATCGGGTAATGTAAAAATCATATTTGTAAATTTTTTACCTGATTTCTACTCAGAAATTAATCGTAATTGTTGTGTCTACATGGTATTACCATTGATAACGAACCACGTACCACGATATCCATTGTTATTTGTAATTGTTCCCACACTGCTAATTTTTGTTGAAGTTTGTTACATATTGTGTTATTCAATATTCATTGTAGATGTTTGATTTTAGCATTATAAAATGTTTATATATGCATATATATGTAAACACGAAGCCTATTTCCCTTCATTCAGATCAAAATAACTTTAAAATGACTTGAAATAAAATAAGTAATTTTTATGAAAATTTTTTATTTTTATTTTTTTCTATACAAGAATAAAAAAAATCTCAATGTCATAAAGAATGAGCCCGAACCAGAATTAAAGCTATCGATAAGAATCGAGACTGGGCCGGGGTCAAGTTGAGGGCTGAGCCCATTTCATCTCTTTTAGATGTATCAAATTTATGCGTCAGTATATATCTTTTACAAAGTACACTGTAAAAAAAAATTCAAGAGGTTACTAAAATATTTTTAGTAGATTTGTATTCCACAGAATTTTTTAGTAACCATTACAAACTTTTTTTTGCAAGCGAAAGAAGCATTTCTTTTGTAAACTGAACAAAAGAAATTTTTGTATAAGTAACTTAAAAATTTTTAGTATGAGCCACCAAGCAAATTTTAGTAATAGCTCCAAAATTATTTTTAATAACCATTACGGGGCTCGAAGGGCAGGAGCTTCCTTCGAGCTGCATCCAGACTTCTGGAGCGGAAGATTTTCGACAAAACCGCAATAGATGGCAGCACCAAACATTGCTACTGCTCCGTCAGGATATTCATAATGCCTTTATTAACGATTACTTACACTGCATACATTCGGGGGTATTTGGCAGTGGCCAGTATCGAACTCGGGACGTTTTAGCCTAGAGTCCGTTACTATAACCACTATGCTATCAAGGCCACACCAAGTGAGTTTTAGTAGTAGCTATTAAAAATATAAAATTATTAACTCTATTCGTTGCTAATTTTTTTCTAGTAATTCTTACAGATTTTCTTGTAACCGACTAAGATTACTAAAAATTTTTTAGTAATTACAAGGATCACTAAAGTTTTTTTAGTAGATCGACCCCTTTTTTTTACAGTGTACGGATTTATTGCAAAAGTCTTAAAATCTATAAAAATGCGTACAACAACAGGAGTAACATTAAGAATCATTATTCTCGCCCACTAATATATTTACATTATGGAATTAGTTTCATTTCTATAGTTTCTCCATTATTTTAAAATTAGAATTTTCGTTCATAATGGCTTATTATTTACATTATAAAATTAGTTAACTTTCTGTACTAACGCCATTAATTAAAAATATGTATTTACAAACTCTTTATTGAATAAATTTCAATTAAGAAAGATCAATTTGCCGTGTATAACAACTAATAAAACACACGCTGATGTAAATAAATTTTTAGCATTTGTATTTTAATTAAATACTTTTAATTATAATTATTTTACTCCTTGATTTTTTAAATTACCATCATTAAAGTAAAACTTATATGTTATCAATAAAGCGCATTGATAGAATTTAACACTAAAGATTTTGATAAGAGAAAATCTACATTTGTTATTTATTTACATTAATTTAAATTTATTGCATTTTAAAATTCAATAAAACATTCATATTTGGAAAAGCTATTTATTAATTAACATCACGTGCAATTAATGTGAATTATGATATTTAGATACTTATAAAACTTTATAACTGGCACTTGGAAATTTTAATTAAATTACATCCGCTGAGTAATGTTGTTTACATACAGTACTGCATATTAGATTTTCAATTAAATGAATTATTTAATTATTCAATAACAAATATATTACCGATAGCCGTTAATTTAATAAATTGTATTTAGGTTTGTAGGTTCAATGTTGTTTGAAATAACTAATTGATTTTTTTAATTGTTTGTATGAACTGTTACATTATATTAATTTATGTAAATCACGCTTTCAATAAATGCACACTCTCAGAAATCTATTCTAAGATTTCATATACCTTTTTCCCTAAATAATGTTCAAAATAGCATTAAAATGACTTGAAATGGAATAATTAATTTTTAAGGAAGAAAGTAATTTTTCTTTATACAAGAATAAACAAAATTCTTAATGTGAAAAAGAATGGGCGCGAAACAGAAGAAAAACAATCGGTAAAAATCGAACCCTGAGTCAAGTTTAAGGCGGAATTCATTCCATCTATGTTAGTTGCATCAAGTTTATGTATGCATATTTTTCAAAGAACGAATTTATTTTAAAATGTCTTAAAATCTATAAAAATACGGCAGTATGATATAAATGCTTTTTCAGATGTTTTCAGGATTGTTTGGTTAAATAATAGAAGAAACATCCATTCTCGGTCTCTAATGTACAGAGTGGTTATAAAAAAACTTTGCGGTATATGGAGCTCTAGTGGCCAGTCCGTTCAACCGATTGAGGTGAAATTTCAGATATAGCTATTCAGAAGTATGAGCTAGAGATTCTCTGAACGGCACCAAAATGGCGCTAACGGTTACGATTATAGTTACAGAAACTCAAAATTTTCCAATGGCAACACCCATTCTTTTTCATCACGAAATGCTCAGCGCATGCGAAAACCCTAAAGAACGTTGGAACCGTACGTGTATAGCAAGAAACGCACACTTTATGCACGAACAAAAAATTGTTCTGCTAACTCCCCCTCCCCCGCCATAAAAAAAACACGATTGGGACGCAAGGAGAAAATTTGCATATGACACAGAGTCAGTACACTAATCTCTGATTATAACACAGATCGGATAAAACTTTTATTTTGATTACACATTTTCCACATGGTTGCCATTACAGGCAATTATAATTACACATTGCATGATGGCTACTGTGGATAATACAGCCGAACATTACGTCGCATGAGGGATGTTTGCAATTTCACGTTTGATAGAATCTTTCAAATCCGGCAGTTTGCGGATTGCATATGTACACAATAGATTTTAGATATCCCCAGAATCTGAAACTAGGCGTGCTGGTTCAGGTAAAGAAACATGCAGATTACAGAGCACAATAACTTTAAGACCATTGATTTCGGTATATCAAATACACGAGATGCACCTTTTGTAGTTTGCATGCGTCCTCTGGTGAAAAGTGATGCACTTCCATAACAGTATTCTCAGGAACAGTTGGTCGTCCGGATCGCAGACTATCACAGGTGCAGCCAATTTCTTCAAATTTCATTACTAAATCACGAAGAGTTTGTGATATGCATAGGCCACATATTTGGCGAGGGTTTCAACAGTAAATGCGCCAGGTTTTTGCAGCATTCATCTCATTTTGATAATAGTTTTACCAACTCACCACGAACGATGACATTTTGTTGGCATCTGCGATTTCCGACCGGAGAACTGACATTCCCACCCTACATTTTATCCGTTTTCTACGCTGACTATCTGGCAATCGATGTTCCGCGACTGGTTTTTTGTCTCTGTCATATTCAAATTTTCTTCGTGCGCCTTGGTCGAATTTTTTATGGGCCGTTCCTAGAGCTGATTTTGTACGAGCATAACGCGTCCATTTATTGCAATAACCGTGCCATTCCAACGCTCTTTAGGGTTTTCGCATGCTCTGAGTATTTTGCGATGAAAAAAATGGGTGTTGCCATTGGAAATTTTCGAGTTTCTGTAGCTATAACCGTAACCGTGTGCGCCATTTTGTTGCCGTTCACAGAATCTCGAGCTCATACCTCTAAATAGCTATATCTGAAATTTCACCACGATCGATTAAACGGACTGGCCGCTAGAGCTCCATATAACGGCAAAGTTTTTTTATGACCACCCTGTATTTACATTATAGATTAAGTTACATTTATATAGTATCTCCATTAGTTAAAAATTAAAATTCTAGTTCAGAGTCGCTAATATGTTTATATTATAGAATCAGTTATCATTTTTTACTTTCGCCATTAATTAAAATTATATGTTTACCAACTCTGGATTGTCCAAATTTCAATTACCAAAGGCTAACATGACGTGTTTAACAATTAGTAAAACTTACGTTGATGTAAATAAATTTTTAGCTTTTGTATACTAATCAAATACTTTTAATTCTATTTATTTCGCTTATTGATTTTTAAAATTACAATCATTAAAGTAAATTTTTTGCATTAACAATATAGCATTAATAGAAATGAATACTTAAGATTTTGATAAGAGTAAAATATATATTTCTAATTTATTCACATTAATTTTGAATTTGCTGAATTTTAAAATGCTGTTTACATACAGTAATGCGTATTTGAGTACTAATTAAACGAATTATTTAATTATTCAATAATAAATATATTATTGATAGTCAGTTAATTTAGTAAATTGTATTTAGGTTTGTTGGTTCAATGTCGTTTAAAATAACTTTTTCATTTATTTTAATTGTTTATATGAACCATTATTTTTCATGTAATTTATGTGTAACACGCTTTAAGTTAATGCATGGCATTATTAAACTTTGGAAAATTTAAATATGAGTTAAAAGTTTTTCATTTTCTATAGATTTGTAATTTGGAAAATGTTTTAAGCGTCTTCGGAATTTATATGCATTTGTGCAAATAAATAAATAATAATAATAATAAACACGATGCCTGTTTTCTGTCATTCTGATTAAAAGAGCATTAAATGAATTGAAATGGAATAACTAATTTTAAAGCAAAAAGTTATGTATGTTTTTTTTTCTATACTAGAATAAGTAAAATTCTCAATGTGAGAAAGAATGAATCCAAGCCATAAGAAAAGCAATCGATAAAAATCGAGCGCAGGTTCGGGGTTGAATTCGCTTTATCTCTACTAGATACACTGTAAAAAAAATGGTCGATTTACTAAAAAAATTTTAGTGATCATTGTAATTACTAAAAATTTTTTTGTAATCTTTGTCGAATACAAGGAATCTGTAAGAATTTCTAGAAAAAAGCTAGCAACGAATAGAGTTGATAGTTTTACATTTTTAATAGCTATTATTAAAACTTACTTGGTGTGGCCGTGATAGCCTAGTGGTCATAGCACCGAACTCCAGGCTGAAAGTACCCGGGTTCGATACTGGACGCCGCCAAATATGCACCGAATGTATGCAATGTAAAGTACTCGTTAAAAAAAGGGATTTTGAAAATCCTGTCATAGCAGTTACCATGGGTAATTATATCTGGACTTTCCCTAACGTTTAGAAACATGTCAAAATAGAGCAGGCAGCAATGTTTGGTGCTGCCATCTATTGCGGCTTTGCCGAAAATTTTCTTCTTCAGAAGTCTGTCTTTTTACCCACTGGATGCAGCACGAATGAAGATACTGCCCTTCGGGCACACGTAATGTTTACTAAAAATAATTTTGAGCTATTACTAAAATTTGCTTGGTGGCTCATACTAAAAAGTTTTAAGTTTGTTATACAAAAAATTCTTTTGTTCAGTTTACAAAAAAAATGTATGTTTCACTTGCAAAAAAGAAATGTTTGTAATGCTTACTAATAAAATCTGTGGAATACAAATTTACTAAAAAATTTTTAGTAACCTCTTGCATTTTTTTTACAGTGTATATCAATTTTATGCATCAGTTTATATATTTTTCAAAGAACGTATTTATTGTAAAATGCCTTAAAATCTATAAAAATTCGAACAACAACACAAATACGTTAGGGATCATCATTCACAGCCGCTAATGTGGTTACGCTATGGAATTAGTTATATTTTTATAATATCTCCATTAATTAAAAATTTAAATTCTCGTTCACATTGGCTTATATATTTACATTATAAAATTAATTGCCTTTCTGTACTATCGCTATTAATTAAAAATATGTATTTACAAAGTCCTTATTGTCTAAATTTCAATTAAGAAAGATAAATATGCCGTGTTTAGCAACAAATGAAACGTACGCTGGAGTAAATAAATTTTTAACATTTGTATTCTAATCAAATACTTTTAATTCTAATTATTTCGCTGATTGATTTAAAAAATTACCATCATTAAAGTAAAACTTATGCTTTATCAATATAGAGCATTAATAGAATTGAACACTAAAGATTACTTAAAAATTTGATAAGAGTAAAATGTTTATTTGAAATTCATTCATATTAAATTCAATTTATTGCATTTTAAGATTCAATAAAACATTTATATTTTTAAAAGCTGTTCGTTAATTAATATCAAATTCAATGACCTTCGTTTTTATGTGAAATATGATACTTAGATATTTATAAAACTTTGTAACTGGTACTTGAAAATTTTAATTAAATTACTTCCCCTGATTAATGTTGTTTACATACAATAATGCATAGTTGAAATTTAATTAAATGAATTATTTAATTATTCAATAACAAATATATTACTGATAATCAGTTAATTTAGTAAATTGTATTTATGTTTGTAGTTTTAATGTTATTTGAGAAATTTTACTGTTTTTTTTTAATTGTTAGTATGAACCATTATTTTCATACATATAAAATATATATAAATACATAAAAAATATATGACGGAATAAAATTTCGAGTTGCTGTTAACATAAAATGAAAAATGTTTACTTAAAAGGCGATTAAATAAACAATTATAGATGTTAAAGCTTTATTTTATTTAAAAATCTTAGTACTTTCGAACCTTTTCCAAACAGGTTCTTCCTCAGAGAATATTTTCATTAATAAATACAAATATGAGATTTTGTTTTGAAAAATGAACGAGACTCGTGTCTTGAAAATTGAGTTAGCAATATTTTTACGTGAACGGTAAAATTATTTGATTGTTGTACCCTGATTTTTTTAATACGTCATTTTCACAATTTGTTAGGATTTTATTTTTTAGGATGCTAAATCATAAGCATAAAGTATGCAATGATACCCTATCTCATAATATACCCAATTTATGGTTTAGCATCCTAAAAACAAAATCCTAACAAATTGTGAAAATGACGTATTAAAAAAATCATGGTACAACAATGAAATAATTTTACCGTTCACCTAAAAATATTGCTAACTCAATTTCCAAGCCACGAGTCTCGTTCATTTTTCAAAACAAAATCTCATATTTGTGTTTATTAATGAAAATATTCTCTGAGGAAGAACCTGTTTGGAAAAGGTTCGAAAGTACTAAGATTTTTAAATAAAATAAAACTTTAACACCTATAATTTTTTATTTAATCGCCTTTTAAGTAAGCATTATTCATTCCATTATTTTCAATTTAATTAATGTATAACAGGTCTTAAATAAATGCACACACTCAGAAATGGATACATAAATGTCAGATAACTTTTTTACCATACTATGATCAAAATAGCATTAAAATGACTTGAAATGGAGTAAGTAATTTTTAAGGAAAAGTTATTTTTTTTATACAAGAATGAAGAAAATTCTCAAAATGAGAAAGAATGGCCGCAAACCAGAAGGAAAAGTATCGATAAAAATCGAATCCGGTCCGGTGTCAATTAGAGCGCAGAACCCATTTCATCTCTTTTAGATGTATCAAATTTATGTGTCAATATATATCTTTTTCAAATAATTATTGTAAAAAAGTCTTAAAATCTATAAAAATGCGTACAACAACAGAAGTAATCATCACAGAACAGAAGTAAAAGAAGTAACAGAAGAATCATCATTCTCGCCCACTAATATATTTACATTATAGAATTAGTTACATTTCTATAATATCTCCATTATTTAAAAATTAGAATTCTCGTTAACAATGGCTTATATATTTACATGTCTAATATGTTTACATTATAAAATTAGTTACCTTTCTGTACTACCTTCTTTAATTAGAAATATGTATTTACAAATTCTTTATTGACTAAATTTCAATAAAGAAAGATCAATATGCCGTGTATAACAATTAATGAGATGATCTAATTAAATTTTTAGCATTTGTATTCTTACCAAATACTTTTAGTTATTTTACTTATTGATTTTTAAAAATACCATCATCAAAGTAAAACATATGCATTATCAATATAGCTCATTAATAGAACTGAACATTAAAAATTACTTAAAATTTTGATTAGAGTAAAACATATATTTGAAATTTATTCACATTAATTTCAATTTATTGCATTTTAAAATTCAATAAAACATTCATATTCGGAAAATCTATTTATTAAGTAATATCACGGGCAATTAATGTGAATTATGATACTTAAATATTTATAAAACTTTATAAATGGCACTTGAAAATTTTAATTAAATGACTTCCGCTGATTAATGTTATTTACATACAGTAATGCAAAATGAATTGTAATTAAATGCATTATTTAATTTTTTAATAACAAATGTATTACTGATAACCAGTTTATTTAGTAAATTGTATTTAGATTTGTAGTTTTAATGATATTTGCAATTATTTATTGATTTTCTTAATTGTTTGTATGGACCATTGTCTTCCATTTTATTTATGTGTAATAAGTTTTAAATAAATGCATACCATTATTAAACTCTGGCAAATTTAAGTATGAGTAAAAATAGTTATTCATGATCTAAAAATTCATAATTTGGAAAAATTTTAAGTGTTTTCATAATTTATATACATTAGTGTGAATAAATAAATAAATAAATAAATAATAAACACGATGTCTGTTTTCGTTCATTTTGATCGAAATGACATTAAAATGACTTGAAATGAAATAAGTAATTTTAAAGGAAAAAGTTACTTATTCTTTTTTTTTCCGTACAAGAGTAAGTAAAACTCTCATATGAGAAAGAATGAACCCGAGCCATAAGAAAAACAATCGATAAAAATCGATACCGGGCCCGGAATCATGTTCGAGGCTGAGTCCGTTTCATCTCTGCGAGATATATCAAGTTTATGCATTAGTATATACAAGGTGATTCAAAAAAACGTGGACAAAATGATATGACAAATCAAGCATACAAGAAAGATAAAAAATTACATAGGAACATAGGGCGCAAATTACTTACTGAGTCACAAATACAGGGTGTTTCATTCTAGCTACACCCGGTTTTAAAGTAATAATTTCGAGGAAAATAAAAATATTCTAATGAAATTGCAACGATATGTGCCTTATTTTGTGTGAAATGTGATAACGTTACGAAAAGATCTGGAAAAACACATTGCTCAAGCAATTGATGATGCCGTATAAACTGATTATCACAGTCCAAAATGTGAGGTGCGAAGTGCATATTGCTGTTGTGCATAATTTAAACTTCTACCACTTTTGTTTGGTGTTGTTGCATTTAAAACAAAGATGAGAATGTCTGTTAAATGTTTTATCACAATATACTTCAGTTTTCTGAAATTTATTACTGTCAACCCAAATTGAGTTAGGATGAAACACCCTGTAATTGTGACTCAATAAGTGGTTTGTGGCCCTATGTTCCTATGTGATTTTTTATCCTTATCGTATGCCTGATTCGTCATATCAATTTGTCCACGTTTTTTTAATCACCCTGTATATCTTTTTCAAAGTACAGATTTAGTGTAAAATGTCTTAAAATCTAAAAAAATACAGACAATACAAATGGCATTAAGAATCGTCCTTCTCGGCTGCTATTGTGTTTACATTATGGGATTAGTTACATTTCTATAATATGTCCATTAATTAAAAAAGTGAAATATCGTTCACAATACCTAATATGTTTACATTATGAAAGTAGTTACTTTGCTGCATTTTCGTCATTAATGAAAAATATTTTTTATAGTGTCTTTATTGTCTAAATTTCAATTAAGAAAGATTAACATTCCATGTTTAACAACGAATGAAACGTACACTGATGTAACTAAATTTTTAACGTTTGTATTCTAACCAAATACTTTTAATTCTAATTATTTCCCTTATTGGTTTCTAAAATTCCCATCATTAAAGTAAAACTTATGCATTAACAAAATAGCGCATTAATAGTATTGAACACTAAAGATTACTTAAAATATTTATAAAATTAAAACCTACTTTTGTAATTTATTCCCATTAATTGCAATAAAACATACATAATTTGGAAAGTTATTTAATAACTAATATCAAATTCAATTTCCTCATTTTTATTGAAATTAAAATACTTAAATATTTATAAAACTTTATAAATGGCGCTTGAAAATTTTAATTAAATTACTTCCGTTGATTTATGTTGTTTACATACATTAATATGTATTTGAATTTTAATTAAATGAATTAGTTAATTATTCAATAACAAATTTGTTACTGATAGCCAGTTAATTTAGTAAATTGTATTTAGTTTAGAAGATACAATGTGGTTTGAAATAACTTATTGATTTTTTTTAATTGTTTGTATGAATCAATACTTTTTCATTAAATTAATGTGTAATATGCTTTAAAAAAATGCATGCCATTATTAAACTCTGGCAAATTTAAATATTTGTAAAATGAATTCTTCATTTTATAAAAATTCGTAATTTGAAAAATGTTTTAAGTGTTTTCAGAATTTATATACGTTAGTAAACACTTACATCTGCAGAATTTCTTGTATATTATTTCAAATAAGGAAGTCAAACTTAAAGACGAATATACAATCACTTATATCGTTAAGAAAACTTTGGCCATAATTTGCACATTTGTATTATATTCTGAATGGATATTCTCCTAAAAGCCGATATTCCACCTTTAGAAAACTAATAAATATGATTTGAAAAATACTATAAATTGTTGCCGAAACTTTTTTTTTTTCGAAATGCTATTTCCATTCTCAAAAATATTTTGGTTTCTAATATTTATAAAGCTAATGGAATGTATTTCGAAATCGCGGGTTTGTTTAAAATAACTTATTGATTTTATTTAAAATTGTTTGTATAAAACTTTATTTTCCTTTTAATTTATGTGTAGTATGCTTTAAATAAGTGCATGCCATTATTAAATTCTGACAAATTTAAATATTTGTAAAATGAATTCTTCATTTTACAAAAGTTCGTAATTTGAAAATGTTTTAAGTGTTTTCAGAATTTATATACATTAGTGAAGACTTACATCTGCGCAATTCCTTGTATATTATTTCAAATAAGAAAATTAAACTTTAAGACGAATATAAAATCACTTATATCGTTAAGAAAACTTTGACCATAATTTATATATTTGTATTACATTCTGAATTAATAGTCTCTTTAAAACTGATATTCTGGTTTTAGAAAACTCTTAAATATATTTTACCAGGTACCGTGATTCATTGCAAAAACTGCGGGCAGCAAAACGAAAAGAATTTTTTTCTTTTTTTTTTTTTTTTTCGAAATGCTTTTTTGAATCTCTAAAAATATTTTGTTTTCATATTTCTCAAAATATATGAAACTATTTCGAAATTGTGGGTAATTCGGATTATATACATTTTAGCTGTATATTAACAAAAGACAACACCGTTAAGTTCTAACAAGTAAGAAAAAATCATGCGTTAAGCATAGATTATGAAGCATTTTCCAACACTTAATGAAATCTTTAACAAAACTTTGTTATTTAGGGAAATAATAGTGTATAGCCAAATGTACCCAAATATGTATTCCAGTACATTAGAACAGCCCTGTATTTCATATGTCAGTTCATATAATGGGAAAATTTAGCTTAGCAAGAAAATACCCAGTAGCTTGAAATTTGTTTTTCAGCAATTCATACTATTAGATGGAAACATACTTGAATACTTTTGTTCAGCCCTGTAGTTTACACTGTACCTTTATTACATGTCAGCATTAGGCTAAAATTTATTGTAAACAATTTTAAAACAACTGAAATCACATTCTCATAAATCATCATTCATAGGCGTCCATGTACCGAATTCTTTGCGTGGCCCTGTATATCCCTTTATCTATATTCTGCAAACATTTCTCAGTAAATTGAATGCAGCTCAGCGTAAAAATGCATAGCTTATTTAAGAACCACGTTTAAATAATTTACGCTCATATTCAGTATCTTTGGTGAGCTCTTTTGGGTAGCCCTGTATATCAACTATAACATTTATACACACCATATAATGTGCATATATTTAGCGAAATATAAACGCGAATATCATAATTAAAATGCATTTCATCCCTCCATCAGCCGTCATCGGACACATATACGGTACTTTGGAAAGAATACACTATTTGAAATCTTTTGTATGGCCCTGTAAATGCTATGTATTTCATATTATGCAAAACAGTAGCGTATAATTTATATTAAGCTTCAGTGACATATATGAATTTTATTATACATGAAAAAGCTTAATATATTTAAAATATGTCACACACAATTCCCCCTTTTACCATTATATAATGGAATTGTTTTGTGTGGCCCTGTAAATGAATAATAGCAACATTTTCATTTTATATTTTATAGAATGCATATTTTAATATGTTTGACAGGGTATAACATCCTTAAAATTCCGGTGAAACGATTTTTCCCTATAGGCCGTAATGTAATGGGAAACTTTTGATTCGCCCTGTAGATAAACTAATCATGGTAGAAACTTCATTTTCGATCGGACTTGTGCTAGGGTAAACGTCAATAACGTCCTAAAATTTCATGGCAATCCGAGTACATTAACATTTTCCCCCATGGGCCGTAATGTAATGGAAAGCTTTTGATTCGCCCTGTAGATAAACTAATCATAATAGAAACTTCATTTTCAATAGGGTTCGTGCTACGGTAAACGTCAATAACGTCTTAAAATTTCATGGCAATCCGAGTATATTAACGATTTTTCCCCAATAGGCCGTAATGTAATGGGAAATTTTGATTCTCTCTGTAGATAAACTAATCATGGTAGATACTTCATTTTCAGTAGAGTTCGTGCTAGGGTGAACCTCAATAACGTCCTAAAATTTCATGGCAATCCGAGTATATTAACGATTTTCCCCCATAGGCCGTAATGTAATGGGAAACTTTTGATTCGCCCTGTAGATAAACTAATCATGGTAGAAACTTCATTTTCAATAGAACTTGTGCTAGGGTAAACGTCAATAACGTCCTAAAATTTCATGGCAATCAGAGTATATTAACGATTTTTCCCCATAGGCCGTAATGTTATGGGAAACTTTTGATTCTCTCTGTAGATAAACTAATCATGGTAGATATTTCATTTTCAATAGGGTTCGTGCTAGGGTAAACCTCAATAACGTATAAAAATTTCATAGCAATCCGAGTACATTTACGGGAGTTAGAGCGCGGACAGACGGACAGACGGCCAGACAAACCGAATGCATAAGCACTTTTCAACTTTGTTGGAAAGTGCTAAAAAAATCAAAAACGTCAATTTCTTTTTTCAAAACTAATAAAACACAACTTATATGCAATTAACATCTTATTTTTTTTTCTTTAAGCTTGAAAAATTATTATTCAGAAAACATATGAGAAACCCAGGGAGCGCAAGGGGTATAAATGAAAAAAATGAAAAAATAATATGAACTAAATGCACAGACGACTTTGAAATATGCTTTCCAGATTTCTCGCTGTCATTTGACCAACGTTAGTTATTTGGCTAATTAGAAATTAAAAAAAACATTCGTTAATGAAAAAAGTATTAGCGAAATAGATTCGTCGTGTAGCAAAAATAAAATAAAATAAATAAACAAATAAACAAATAAAAGAATGAAGAAAAAGAAATCTTTTAATGTACCTTCTTTTTTCAATATGTTTTTAATCTCGTTTTTGTAACTGCAACAACAATTGTTATTGTCTTATTTCAGTTATCCGCTACAATTATATTAATAAAAATATGTATATATTAAAAATATGCATATATGCATGTATATGAAAAATGAAAAGGAAAAAAAGAAAAGGCAAAAAATGAACGCTAGCAATTTGGCGAATCTAATCGCTTCTTTAATCGAAATGAAGAATTTAGTCGCGATTTGGCGCAATGGCGAGCGACAGCGAGAACACTGCTTCTTTCTTTTCAGGCAATGAAATATAAATGAAATCAGATTTCATAAACCACAATGAAACAAGTGGCAGTTTCCTACTTCAATTCAGACAAATATTATTGATATTCAAATATAACGTCGATTATCTTAGAGCTCAATATACTCCAAATTAAATTTTTTGTCACTTGTACCCCTTGGCTTCTGACGTACTCACATGTTATCTATACAAAATTAATTTTGTAATTTTAAATTAAAAATTCATTTTGCTAATGCGTGAATTAAAATAATTAAGTTTTTCAGGCATGGTAAAACTCCTAAATTTTGCTTATTAAAAAACACATTTGTTTGAATAAAATAGAATCATAACACTCTTAATTGTAAAAATTGTTTAAAATTAATTTTAATTAATTAATAATTAATCATAAAAGTTTAAAATTTAATTTTAGCACAAAATACAAAATAATAATAATAATGGAATAAAAATACAATAAAATTCTCAAAATAAATAAAGAAAATAATTTATTTTAAATATCAAAACTTACCAGACAGATATGGCATTTATTTTCCAACTATACATAACTTTATAGAATTTTCTGAAGTTTTCAATCTTTTATTGACATATATCTAATGACATTTTACAGTGAACTTCGTATATTAACTTAAAATGATTTTTTATTTTAATGAAATTAACCTGAATGAAGATTTTAAAAGCTTAGATTTCCTCAATAGAGAATTTCATAAACAATCGATTTCCATCTCAAATTTTAATTTTCCAATAAAATGAAAAATTTCAGATGTTATTTCATTAAAAGATTCATGGATGAATAATTATGAACTTATCGTTTTGACGTATGAAAATTCTCTTACCGTCGATTGCATTTAAGATAATTAACTCTAAGATTTTCATGAAAGTTTTGGAATAAATAATCAAAATAATAACTAGGTTTTCACTTATTATTCAAGTACAAAAATGCAAACGGATGTAGACTATTTTATAGAAAGGCAACTTTATCTGTTTAAAATTTGCATTTTTATTTGATGGAGTTGAACTGATTTCTAAACGCCTCGTATTACGAACGACATGGATAAAACATTAATATTCCTGGATCCATCACAAACAAAATTTAAATGAAATTTCAGTTTTACAATTTTCCTAACTGCAAATTCTTAAATTTCTAATTATCGCACAATTTAATTTTTTACACCGTTTCGTAGAGAAAAAAAATGCACTTTTTAATATAATTTGTTTGAAATCTTTATCACAATTTGTTTCGAAATTATTAATATGTTTTAAGTTTTTATTACTCTTCTTGTCATCGTGGCAAAAGGAGTATTCAATTTTTGGACAATAAACTTGGACCAATCAGAAAAAGAATTAAAAAAAAAAAATAGAAGTATTCCATTTTTGTACATTAAACATAAACCAATCAGAAAACGAATAAAATAAAACATGTTGCTGGATTAAACCAATAAAAATATTCAGATATATTTCAGATTTCCCAATTCTCTGCCGAGAACAACATCTATTTTTAAAATAGTAATAATAATAATAAACGAAAACTGATTTTTTTTTTTAATTTAATGTACTGTTATGTTTTATAAAAATATTTTATAAATTTGTTATAATATATTTTTTATATTTTTAATTACCTCACATTACCTTTAAAGAAAAATACTGCATTAAAAATTTTAATAATATAGACTAAGAGAGACTTGAATACACATTTAAAAAAATAAATAAAACTGCCAATACTGAATAATGTTCGTGCTGTCCGCATTTTTGCCGATCCCACCGAAGCTAGCATAAGGAAGAAAATACGGGCTTCTGATTGGCTAAATAATTTAAAGAGCATTTTGTTTTCGTTTGCGTGTATGTAATCATCAGTTTCTGTTTGAAAATATTTTAAAAGATGGAGTTTAATTGATTTCTTTCTTATTTTACATATTTATTGACAGATAAAAAAGAAAGATTTTCTAGAATTTAGGATTAAAGAAATTGATGATGTTTCTCAATTTTTCCGTATTACTTTAAAAAAAAAAATCAATGAAAATAAAATTGAAATTTCTTCTTAGTTATTTTAATGATATTCACATATATGCCTCTAATATGTAAATCCACATTCAGAACAATTTATTTATAAACATTCCATTTCTTTTTTACGGCGTTAATTACGCGACATTTACAAATCCAATTGTTCTACATTACTTTTTTTTAATTGTCATTTTTTCTTATTATTTTAACATGATATATCCATATATGCCCCGAATATGTATATCCACATTCAGAATGATTTATTTACAAACAACAATTCCTTTTTAAATTATTCAACCAATCAGAAGCTCGTATTTACTTCCCTATGCTAGCTTCGGTGGGATCGGCAAAAATGCGTGCTGCCCCGAATGAATATTATCCTTTTCTAAAAAAATAACTAACTGTAACTGTCTTGATTTGTTCCAATGTTTGTTTTGCAATGAATAATTATTTGTTCTGATAAGGCCTTGCATGTAGCTTGCTGAGACATTTACTCTTGTATTTTTAAAGGTTTTTTTAATGTTTTATTTTTTGTATATAAATTTTATTTATTTTTAAAAAATGCATTCAAGTCTGTCTCAGTTTATATTATTCAACCTTTTAATAGTTTTTTAAATTCAGACGTTAAATGTATGTGTATTGCATAAAGACCCTGTATTTTAGAGAACTTCATTCCTTTTAGGAAAATTATAAAGTAAAATAAGCAAAATAAGTTAAAAATTTAATTCTTCAACAACAAAAGATGTTAGAAAAAAGCATTTACAGAAAGTATATGGTTAAATGTCTGGAAAAATATTTTTAGACAGGTTATGACGCGTAAAGCTGGTGAAAAAGTAAATTGTATTTTTGAAAATTTTCCATTCATATGTAAATTATCAAATACAGGCAAGAAATATAAAAAAAATTGCATGAATAATGTATGAGCATAATGGAGAAGGACAGTTTTCCCATTATTAACTTTTCGAAAGAAAATTCAAATTTTTAAAGATTTTTTTAAAACTTAAATAGCTTCATGCTTGAAAATTTCGATATTGTTCTTTTATTTATATATATATGTAAAGCTGGCGCATGTTATTAAAATTGTTTTGGGGTTATTCATAGATATATCATTTGATATTTTAAGAAAAGTTCACTAATTGAATACTATTTTGAATTTTTGAAATGCCAGAGAATATTTTTTAACATCTAAAATTTTTTAGGGTATTAAAAAAAGAATAATTCATACATAGATGTTAAAATTAACTGCAGGCTATAAAATAATAAATAAAAATCGCCAAAATTCATGAAACTACATCAATACTTGTTAAAAGTGATTAACTGCTTCTCTGATTTGCATAAGTGGCTGAGAGGTTCTGCTCTCGAAGCTGTTAGACGTGAGGTGTTGGGTTCGAACCCAATCGCGCCCTCGGCCTAACCGTTTGGAGTTTTCCGAGGTTTTCTTCGAACTTAGGATTTCCTTGCTTAAATACGGGTTAGATTCCCTTACACTGTAAAAATTGAAGACCCAAATTGGGTTGAAAGATTTCTGGGTATAGTAATGTTCCTAAAATGGTACAGTAAGGATTCCAAAATGGTAGAGTATTGTTCCCAAAATAGATAACCCAAAATAGATAACCCCAAATTAATCAAAATTTCTGAGGTATAATGTATATACTATCTAAGATATTTTAATTGTTTTAATGTCATTAAAAATCAGACTTATTTAAAACGATTTTGTGCTACAAACTGAAATTTCCAAATTGAAACAATGCTGTACCCAAAAATCTTTCAACCCAATTTGGGTATTTTGTTTTTACAGTGTAAAAAGACAGCCATGGAGGGCAATCTCCCCCTAGGGCTTATATCTCTCGTGCAGATAATCGGCCGTCATACACAGCACACTGATTTGCTCGTACATCATACGTGCAACGTGTTTTTACCGAACTTTACTTAACCTGCTGAGGGGATTTTTGAAGAGATGTATAAGATGCCGTGTGATTTCATTTTTTGCTCTGTTCTTTAGAATTTTACTTATAAACAATTATTTTTTCAGTATGATCCTTTTTTTGTTCCCAGATCTCCCGCTTCGAGAAATTCGGTTCAAAAGGCCGAGTTTCGTTGCATTTTTTGGAATATTTTCTGTATTTATCGAAAAATCGACAAGCACGGCACATTGTTCACTAAGTAAGAAAATATGAAAGTTTTATGCGTTTGAGAGTAAAAATGAATTTAAATATAAACCCGAAAATAAGCAGTTTGGATTGGAATACAGCCTTAAGGCTCTTTTTAAAATTTTAAATCACAGAAATGAATGAATGGCATTGAAAAAATTAATTTAACTAGAATAATACAGTTTTTCAAAATTTTATGGTTTGTCGTGTGACACGATGTATTATCATATAAATACACAAAATTCGAAGCCTCTGACTAATGCAATTTTTATGTATAGACTCTGCGATGGACAGACAGACTGACGACAGAGACGAATAGGGTTTCGTCACATGAACGAGACCTTAATTACCTAAGAATCAAATAATTTTTATACATGATGTTTTGACTATCTTAGGCATTAACGTAAATAATTATTTAAATGAAACAATTTTTTTTTATTCAAAATTCACAATATAAAGTGTTAAAGTATAATAAAATTTTACTTATCAGAAATTTATTCACAAACTTAAGTTTATCCTTAATAAGTTAATAGGGAAATGTCTCTTTTATAACTCTGTTCATGAATAATGAATTTCGCTTCTTTAAGCGTTACGCAGATGGCTCGCATATTTTGAGAAGTCAATTTTTCTTGAAAATTCGCCGGAAATATATAGTTTTCCCATTATGTCATAATTTATTTTGTTTGAAGTTTTCATGGAATATTCAAAAGCTAATCAGAAATATTTCATTTAATTTTCTTAAAATCAAAATATGCATAATGCAATTTTAACGCTCCACGTTTTACTCAAAAGGCGATGGAAATAATAAAATAAATGTTACAAGTTAAAAAATACACATTTTCTTTAAAATTTCTTAATACTATTGGACTGCATTTTCCTCGGCCATCGTCAAAAAACTTTTTTATAATTAATTGATGTTTTACTCGTAGAAATAGCCCTTTATTTGGTATAAGGTAGCCAATAATTATGATGGGTTGTTAATAATTATGGGGTAAATAATTATGAAATAATGTTGTCTGATGATGGCTATGAGAAACGCAGGTCGAAAATACTAAGAAATTTTAAATAAAATGTACATGTTTTCTTTAAAATTTCTTAATAATGTCAGACTGTATTTTCTGTGGTTATCGTCAAAGAATATTCGTATAATAAATTGATTTGCATTCATAAAAATACATTACTTTATTTGATATAACATTTATGATGAGTAGTTGAAATAACAATGAAATAATATTGTCTGATGATGGCTATGGCAAACGCAGGTCGAAAGTACTAAGATATTTTATATAAAATGTATATTTTAAACTTGTAACATCTATTTTCTTATTTTCCTTGTCTTTTAAGGGTTCAAACCCAATCGCATCCGTTGGCCTAACCGCTTGGAGTTTTCCATGTTTTTCTTCGAACTTTGGGTAACCTTGCGTAAATACGGTTTAGTTTCTCTTAGAAAGACCCACACGGAAGGCACTTATCCTAGGGCCTATTTTATATCCTTCATCTCTTTTATGATTTAGTTCATGAATAATAAAGCTCCCTTCTTCCAGAGCCAAGCAGATGGTTCATATATTTTGATAATGTGAATTTTTCTGGAAAATTTGCTGGGAATATAGGGTTTTCCAGTTATAAGGTATTTGTACCCTACATGGACAGGGCTCTCAATATGGACACCCCTAATATTTTTAAAGGTAATAATTTTGATCAAGAGATGGCTAAACATTTTCGCGAAGAAAGGTAGGTACCAGGTTTCGTAGGTATCAATGGTATGACTTCCTCAACAAAGGAGAGCTGGTACTGCTTCTTTTGCATTATTGATGCTTTTTCAAACATGTGGCCATGCATCACATGTGGCAGATATGTTCATGAGGATTATATGGGACTTTTTGCCCATGGTGAAAAAGTTTCTATTTGTCGATGCTGTAAGGACTGTGTAATAACAGATGTACAGTTACAGACAGATGCTATAAAGCTAAGCAAAACCAACAATATTACTTCATAATATTTACTAGTAACTAAGGGGCTTTGCATGGGTCTTCGAAGGATAAAAACCGAGAATACCCCCCTCTCTTTCTAAAATGCATGGTCTGAAGATATTTACTGTCCCCCCTCCTCCTCGGAATATTTTAAGATACCTTTTTTTAGAAAAGCTCTACGTTTTACTTAATCCTTTCGGGTCCAAAATTTTCTTCAGGTGTTACGAAAAATTACTTTTACGTTAATAACATTAACACTAGCTATCCAAATACATTAATTAGTGCTTAACGAATATTTAATTGTCTGAAAGATAACGAATGCTTTTGTTTTTCGTACTATTCAATTAATATTCATGTGACAATAAGATAAAGAAGAATTTTTGGAGATGTTTAGAAAATATTGTATTACAGTAAGATGTAACTTATATTACAACTTTCTAATATTTTTTGCGCTTTATAACATATGACTCTTTCAGGAAAGTAACTTTTAATTTAAATTTAAAGGGAGAAATATAGGTTTTAAATAAAAGAATTGCAAAGAGCGCTAAGAGAATGAAGGAAATAATAATAATTATTATTATTATTACTAAATGCCTAAACAAAAATGAAGTCATGTAGTAAATCATAGACATTTACTAACATTACTACATATAAATAGTAACGAAAGTTTTTGTTAACACAAAATAATATTGCATTAAAAGGCATGTACTAATAATAGTATACCAGATCCAAAAGTGTTAAAACGGAAATAACAAAATGGATGTTACAATTGCTAACACAAAGAAGCTTACGTACGGTAATTAGCCCTTTCGAGTCAAGTGTATTTTCTATATTATAAAGACCAAACGTATTTGTGCGTAACGCATACGTCATTTTGCGAATGGCAACACTTTGACACACTTTCAGTTTTGAAATTTTTGACATTGCAAATTTTTAATTTTCTAAACATCGCACGTTTTAAATTGTTACATCATCGTATAGCGAAAACAAATGTGCTTTTAAATGCAATTTGTTTGAAAGCTGTTCTTTAATTTACTTTTGGATATTACTTTTTTTATAGTTTTTAGTCTTTTCTTTGTCATTTTAGCCACAGAAGTAGTCCACTTCTATTAAAAGTTAAGTGTGTGTGTGTGGGGAGGGGGGGGGGGGTTGTCATTTTCTCAAAAAAAAATTATATCAATGAAGATTATTTCAGAAAATTTCATTTGCACTTAAAGTGATATAAATAGTGTACATATTTCCATTTAATAGCAATCGAGATTTCAAGTTTTGAATTAAAATGATTTTAAAATGATCAAATTTAAATACCTTTTTTTAAAAAAAGATTGTTACGTATATGAGAGCATCATATGTAAATTTTGAGATTCTGAAAATCATCTCGAGTTTAGAATTCACGAGGAAAGAATTCTACTATTGGGTCGAAGGGGAATTTTAGTTCCAAATTTTTCTGTTTTTCATTTTGGAATACCAAACCTTAATGGATAACTAATAATAAGAGATTTTCATTCATTATTGATTATTACTGCTTAAATGTACAATTAAACATTAATTTTAATAATTTATACAACTGAGTTTTATAGAAACAGTATTTTGTTAACTTTAGATTAAATGTCATGTTTTGCTTAAAAGTTAGACTTACCATATAAGTTGCATTTTTTATTGCAACTAATATTTGTAGGTTTATTATAAATCATGAAAACAGTTATTTCTTAAACATTTTCTATCGCCAAACATTTTTTATTCAAATTTGTTAAATATTAATTATTTAAATTTAAACACATTCAAATATATTTTCACACATTTCCCCCTATGTAATAGAAAAAATGAACAAAAATATGCCAATATTTTTATAAACCTTTTAGATATTCAAAGATCAATATGAATAAAATAAGAGAATTTTAATAAAGATGTGGGTTAACTTTCCATAAACTTTGTGATATAACAGTACAACTTTAAAATTGTGGCAATTCATTTATGAACTTCAGTTCTTTTTCAATAAGTTAACAGCAGGGGGGGGGGGGGTCTCTTTTAAAACTGCTTCATGAATAATGAAATTTTCTTTTTCACGACACAGATGGCTAAAATGTTTTGTAAAGTCAACATTTCTTCAAAACTGAGCGGGGATGAATTGTGTTTACATTACAGAATACTTTTTGCATCAACTAATTCATAAAGTTAGCTAATATTAAGCAAAGCAGTTTCGTAACAAAAATGTTTTTTTTTAACTTTGCATTGAATATTACATGTCTGTTTAAGAAATTTAATAATACCGTTATGAAAATGCATACATATAATATATTGCGCAGTATTATAATCATTACAATAATTGAGATATGGTTAAAAGTACAGCTGGCACATAAAAGGGTTAAAACTATATTTCATTATTAAACTATTTGTATCAATATTTCTTATTATAAAGTTTGTTAAACATTTTTGTAATCAAATTTATGCACATTTACATACATTTTCACACATATTCTTCCATGTAATCGAATAAAACGAACAAATATATGCCGGTATTGTTATAAATCTTTCAGATATTCGAAGATCACCGTGAATAAAATAAGAAAATAAAGATTTTGTAGCTTTCCAAAAACTTCGTGATATAACAGTACAGCTTTAAAATTTCAGCAGTTCGTTTTCAAACTTCATTTCCTTTTTAATAAGTTAATAGCAGGGAGTATCTTTCAAAACTGTTTCACGAATAATGAATTTATTCTTTTTCACTATACAGATGGCTAACATATTTTGAAAAGTCAACTTTTCTTCAGAATTTTGAGGGGATGAATTGTGTTTTTATCATAGAATACATTTTGCAACAACTAATTTAGGAAGTTTTCCTGTATTAAACAAAGCAGTTTTGTTAGAATAAGTTTTTTTTCCTTTTGTGTTACTGAGCATTGAATATTATACCGTATTTACTCATGTATAAGGCGCACTTTTTTTTTCAAAAAAATTAGGGCAAAACTCCTAGGTGCGTCTTATACATGGAATAATTTTTTACTGTTAGATGCAGTCGAGCGATATACATATGAAACAAGAAATTATTCAAATAAGATATTAAAACTTGGAAAATTTCTTAATTGAAGTATTACTGCATATTAATTTCACTCCTTGCAGTTTTTTCTACAACAGAGCTAGTGACATTATCTAAACGCTAATTAGCAATTCTCTTTACCGTCACACATTCCTATTTCTTGTTATTCTCTTATAATCCGAAGTCTAAAAATGCATTTTCGTCTTGTTTTCTGGTCTGATGTAATGTTTCTTTCGACTTTTTTTTTTTTTTTTCACTGAAATTCATTTGGTCATTCTTCATTAGCGTATCAAATTTATGGTGCGCTTTATACACGAGATTTTAAGAAATCGCCATTTTTACTTGTAAAGTAGGGGTGCGCCTTATGCATACGTGCGCCCTATACACGAGTAAATACTGTATGTTTGTATAAAGAAATTTAGTTATATAGTTATGAAAATGCATACATATAAAAGGTTGCCCAGTATTATAATCATTAGAAACATTGAGCTGTAATTTCTAGAAAACTATTAAAATCGCGTTCCATGCTACATTTTAAAGCTTTGTTAAAAATTTTATTTATCTTTAGCTAACATACTATGAAAGATTGAGAGATAATGTGCCCATAGGTTCTGTACATACGTAACATGATAACTCTTGATAGAATTATCCGATTAACTTTAAATTTCGAAAATAGATACATTCAGTTAAGTCGATTTTCTGAGTAGTTTTCGGTGTTCATTAGTTAAGTATAAAAGAAGGAGAGAAGAGGCTAATATCTCCCTTAATTTAGATAAATGTTTCTTTCATCAGAATTATCCTATTTGCTTTAATTTTGTATACCAATTTATGATATAATCTCCATACACATATCTTTATATTACACATATATATTCCCTTGTAATCAAATAAGATGAACAGAAATATGGAACTACTTTTACAAATCTTTTAGATATTCAAAGGTCAACGTGAATAAAATAAAAAAATCTTATAAAGACATGGATAGCTTTCCAAAAACTTCGGGATATGACAATACAGTTTTAAAATTTCAGCAAATCATTTACAAACTTCAGTTCCTTTTTCATAAGTTAACAGCATGGAGCCTCTTTCAAAACTGTTTCATGAATAATGAATTTTTCTTATTCATGACACAGATGGCTAAAATGTTTTGAAAAGTCAACATTTTTTTCAAAATTTAGTAAGATGAATTGTGTTTATATTATCGAATACATTTTGCATCAAATATATCAGGAAGTTTACTGATATTGAACATATCAGTTTCGTTCGAATAAATTATTATTATTTTTTTTTTTTTTTTTAATCGAGTTTTTAATACTACATGTTTGTATAAAGAAATTTAATAATAGCGTTCTGAAATGACGTACATCTGAGAGATTGCGCAGTATTATAATCATTAGAATAATTGAGATATGGTTAAAAGTATGGCCGACACATTAAAGGGTTAAAACTGTATTCCATTGTAAATCTATTTCTACCAATATTTTGTTAATTATAATGTTTATTAAACTTTTTTTTAATCAAATGTATGCACATTTACATACATTTTCACACATACTCTTCTATGTATTCAAATAAATTGAACAAAAACATGCCGATACTGTTATAACTCTTTTAGATATTCAAAGGTGAACCTGAATAAAATAAGAAAATTTTAATAAAGACGTGTGTAGATTTCCATAAAATGTTTGATATAACAGTACTGATTTAAAATTTCAGCATTTCATTTACAAACTTCCGCTCCTTTTTAGTAAGTTAAAAGCAGGGAGCCTCTTTTAAAACCGTTTTATTAATAAAGAATTTTTTTTCACTTCACAGATAGCTAAATTTTTTTTAAAAAGTCAACATTTCTTCAAATTTGAGAGGGAATGAATTTTTCTTACATTATAGAATATATTTTGCGTCAGCTATTTAAGGAAGTTTGCTGATATTAAACAAAACAGTTTCTTACGAATATTTTTTTTTTTTTTTTTTTACTGAGCATTGAATATTACATGCTTGTATAACGAAATTTAATAATATCGTTTTGAAATGACATACATCTGATAGATTGCGTAGTATTATAGTCATTAGAATAATTGAGATATGGTTAAAAGTACAGCCGGCACATAAAGGGTCAAAACTATATCCCATTATTAAACTATTGCTAACAATATTTCTTATTATAATGTTTGTTAAGCATTTTTGTAATCAAATTTATGCACATTTACATACATTTTCACATATATTCATCTATTTATTAAAAAAATGAACAAAAATATGCCGATATTTTTATAAATCTTGTTGATATTCGAAGGTCAATATGAATAAAATAAGTAAATTTTAATAAAGACGAGGGTAGCTTTTCCTAAATTTCGTGATATAACAGTACATCTTTAAAATTTCAGCAATTCATTTGCAAAATTTAATTTATTTCTAAGTTTTATACACATTTAAATACATTTTCACACAAAAATATGGAACTGTATTTTTATATAACCTATGTAATCTTATGTATCTATCCTATGTAATCAAATAAAATGAACAAAAATATGCCGATACTTTTATAATTTTTTTAGATATTCGAAGATCAATGTGAATAAAATAAGAAAATTTTAATAAAGACCATAAACTTCGTGATATAACAATACAGCTTTAAAATTTCAGCAATTCATTTACAAACTTGAATTCTTTTTCGATAAGTTAACAGCAAGGGGGCTCTTTAAAATTGTTTCATGAATAATTATTTTTTCTTTTTCACTGCACAGACGGATAAAATGTTTTTTTTTTTTAAAGTCAACATTACTTTAAAATTTAGTGGAGATGAATTGTGCTTATATTATAGAATAAATTTTCGTCATTTATTTGAAGAAGTTTGCTGACATTATACAAGGCATTTTCGTTCGAATAAGTTATTTTTTTTTTATTTATTAATTTTTTGTACTGAGCATGGAATATTTTTTTTGTGTGTAAAGGAATTTAATATAGTCGTTAAGAAAGTGCATACATATAATAGATTGCGCAATATTATAATCATTAGAATAATTGAGCTGCAGTTTCTAGAAAACTATTAAAATCGATTTATGATAAATTTTAAATATTTGTGAAAAATTTTATTTATCGTTAGCTAATATGCTGTCAAAGCTTGAGGTATAATGTACCTGTAATTTCTGTATGTACATAACGCGATAACTCTTGATTGAAATATCCGATTAGTTTCTAATTTCGTAAATAGACTCATAAAGATAAATAGCTTCCTGAGTAGTTTTGGGTGTTCATTTGTAAAGTACAAAGATGGGAGATAGGGGTAAAATCCCTCGCTTAATTTAGATGAATGTGTTTTTCATCAGAATTATCCTATTTGCTTCAATTTGGTGTGGTGATTTATTATATATCCTCCATACATATATCCTCATATTACATACATATTCTACCTTGTAATCAAATAAAATGAACAGAAATATGGAACTACTTTTACAAATCTTTTAGATATTCAAATGTCAACGTGAATAAAATAAGAAAATCTTAATAAAGACGTGGATAGCTTTCCAAAAACTTCGTGATATAACAGTACAGCTTTAAATTTTCAGCATTTCATTTACGAACTCCAGCTCCTTTCTAATAAGATAACCGTACGGAGTCTCTTTTAAAGCTGTAAACTTCTTAACATCGCACATTTAAAAATTTTACACTACTGCGTAGAGAAAAAAAAAATGCACTTTTAAATGAAATTTGTTTGAAACCTTTATAATAATTTGCTTTGAAATTATTATTATTATTTAAGTTTTTTTTTACCTATTTTGTCTTGTGGCAGCAGAAGTATTCCATTTTTGGACATTAAATATAGGCCAATCAGAAAACGAATAAAATAAAATAAGTTGTGGAATTCAACAATAAAAAGATTCAGATATACTTCAAATTTCCCGATTCTCTACAGAGGACAACTATTTTCAAATAGTTAAAAATCTCTTTTAAAATGTTGAATATTACATTACATAGGAACTAATTGGGATTTAGTGCCACGTCATTACACCAGCAATTTTAATCATATGTGTGTGGTTCCAATGCTATTTATGATTTTTCAATACCCATATGAATTTGCACAGGGAAAATGGGTGTTCCTATTCGAATAATATACTTTTCGAAATAGGAAAAATATGCCCATGTGGAAAATTCAAAATTATTTGCTTTTTAAAAGTTTTATTTTTACAAATATTTATTATTAAAACTTTGCTATAACTTTATGCATAAACAAACAAATATTCTTTTGGATTGACTATCTGACTGTCGAAACAATTTTGCGCTTATTTCAGTAACTCATGATTATAAATATATAAATAATTATATTGCTATTTTATACGAAACGTCCAAACCTTACAAACTAAACTCGCAGTACGCTATTAAAAATGTTAAAACTATAGGTTTTGTTAGTAAGGTCTTTATAAATATTTACTATTAAAGAATCGCTATAAATGTGTACATACACAAGCAAATAATCTTTTTACTGATTAACAGGCTTTTTTTCCCTTAAAGTTACATATTTTCAACTGCATTTTTTCCCTTTAAGGTTGCATATTTACAAGTGCATTTCTCTTTTTACCTTTGCTTATTTCAGGTTTTATTTATTATGTAGCGTATTTCAGCATCAATTTTCTAAAATGTTTCGGTGGTATCCACACTATTAGAAAACTTTTAAATTATTGTTTGTGTAAAAAGGCTTCTCTGTTCAAATATTTATTATTGTTTTTTTAATATTGTTGTAACTTAGTATATTTAAAAAATGTCAATATATTGATTATCCGTTTTTTCCCTTTAACGTTGCTGCATTTTTCTTTTGTTTCCTTGGTTATTTCAATTATTTTTTTATGTAGCTTGCACCCAGAAAAAGGAATTGATTAAAACTACAAAACATGTTTTGTTAAGTATTTTTTTTTTTTTTTTTTTTTTTTTTTTTAAGCGAATTTTTTAGTAAAGTAAAAAATTGGTTTTGTTGCCCAGACAAAAAAAAAAAAAAAAAAAAAAAAAAAAAAAAAAAAAAAAAATTGTTACCACTCATAAAATTTTAACAACATTTCATTAATTTTATTTCAGTCTTTCTAAAATCTCTTATTTTCAATTTGTAATGTCAACAATTTGTTTTTGTTTTTGTTTTTTCAAAATTTAAATTGGTGAGCAGTAGCCTTAACTCTCTCACTTAATTTTGTTTAATTGACTTATAAACTATAAAGGATTAACATAATTTTTGGATAATAAAAACTTTTCAAATTGAGACGGATCAATGGCGTTATTATTACGTTATTATACATTTCGAATGAAAATTGTGGGCGGAAAATTGAAAAAAAATCAACAATATATATTTTTTTTGTTTATTCAAACAAAATTTCCATTGACCCATATTTAAATGACAAGATTTGTTGGACCAAACAAATTTTTGTTGATTCAACAAAACTTTTTTCTGGGTGTATTTCTGCATCAATTTTCTAAAATCTTTCTACTGTATCTACGCTATTAGAGAACTTTTAAATTATTCTTTAAACTAGCAGGCTATGCCCGCTGCGCTGGTCCATTTTCCCAAACAAATCTTGACTCAAACAAAATGGTCATTTGAATTTTCTTTTTTAAAGCAGTGTAGGCCATCACCTGGAATGTCCTTCCGCATTGCTGAAAACGATGCCAGTGCCAATGACATTGCGATATTGCACTATTGTATGCCTTGGACAAAATTTGGGTAATTAAGTACCATCTCTCTTATTTGATCATTTATAGTAGAGTTTAATATGAAAATGAGACCGTTGTGACACCAGGAATCAAAATGTTCTCTACTCATTACATTATTTTGCCAGAAAGCATTGCAATGATTATCAAACTCTATTAATTTTCAAATAGCACATTATCATTTGTTAGTTCTTAAACTCCCGAATCTAACTTATATATTTATTAGAACAATGAAGCATAAAATGTGTGTTTTAAAGCTGAATTATTTGGGTAAAATTAAAATTACACCAGTTTCACTGCCTCTTCATTTTTTTTAACCAGTTGCAGGGCTGCCACAGGCGACTATTTTTATATTCCGTTCGCACCACTATTTTTCTAATATAAATTTTAAAAATAAATTTTTCTTGCAAGTGTTGTCAAAGTGTATGTTAAGAATTTCTGTTTAAAGAAAGTGGTGCCAGTTAGAGTTAAAAAAATAGTCGCCTGTGGCAGCCCTGCAGTTGCAAACATGTATCTGTTAAATCGGGAATAATCTTGATGCTAAATTTTGTAGAAAAATAAACCTTCAGCTTGTAATCAATTCCATTATGATTTTTGGCGTCAAACATTAGTATTGCTTATAACGATTTGTTACAAATGTACCAGACTTATTTCGTGTTTATTGTCAAATGAAATTGAAGTTTACAATAATCTGTTATTGGCATTTAATCTTATATCTTGGCGATAGTTTTTTTTTTTGTTTTTTTTTTTTGTTCAACGGGGTAATGAAGTAGTATTTAATAGTTAATTTTTGATGAAATTCTGTTGATAGGTCTTAATATTAATTAAAACTGCAAGATAAACATGATAAACAAAATTTTCTACTGTCGGTATTTAATGAATATTTTTTTCTTAGCCAATTTTAAAGTATTTTTTTTAACCTAAATGATTGATAAATTAATTGCAAATATTTTTTTTAAATTCTATATCATTGATATTCCGAATATTTTTCCTGCACATTGCAAATATTGCTTTTTTAGGGATAGTAAAATAACTGCAGATGAAAAGTACATAATAAGGCTAAAACACAGAATTAACGACAACTTGGCGAATGCCTCTACGGAGACTTGAAAAGTACGCCAGTTCTGTCAACTTAAATATCCAGATAGAATTTTAATAAATAATAGGTACTACTTTATTATTCCATAGATCAATTTCGCCAAATTATACATATTGCAAAACGATTTACCATATTATACAAACGAATATAACTTTTATTTTAAATAACCAAAGAATCAATAAATTACGAAAATATTAATAGAAATACAAATAAAACGTCGAATTAAAAAGTAGTTAATGACGTAACAAACGCATGTAACATGTTTAATTTCAAATGAATGTGACATTTATGATCATCCATTATTGACATTTAATCTTTTATTTTGGCGGCAGTTTTTTGGTCGAAGGGATAATCAAGTAGTACCAAATAATATAAAAAAATATAAATAATAATATAGCCAATAATATTTTGGTCAGGTGTCATGTATGGATCACGTTGGTGCGATTGCAACAAAATTGTGATTTTATGGATTGCGTGGTAATCTGGTTGTTGTTGTTTATTTACTAATAAACTTTGTTTCTTTACTTTTCTTTATTTTTTTCTTTATTGTTTTGTTCTATAATTATTAATTAAACTTCACTTATTTATTATTGTTTCCTTTTTAAAATAATAGAAAATAATTAAAAATAATATAACATGTAACTGGTATTTGAAAACGCAGTGTTTGCCAAATTGATGTCAGATTAAAAAAAAAAAACGCGCCAAGGTGATGCGTATATAAAAATGGAAAAATGTTTATAATAATGTAAACAAAAAAAGTAAACAAATAATTAAAAAAACGCTTTTTCGATTTTTTAAAAAAAATAACGCCAAGCAGTCGTTAATGTTGTAGTTGCATCAATAGTAAATTTTCTTTTCTTCGTTTGTTTCATAATGAAAAACCATAAATTTAATAATCTCAAATAAAATAATCTGACAAATTTTCTATGATCTCGTTGATGATCTAGAAATCTCCTTAATACATAAACAAAAAGGCAAAGATGTCATATGCGCCGAGTTTGGCGCGATAATTTTTTATGCCAATTTGGCGGAAACATTGTTTTCGAATACCAGTTGCATGTATATATTTAAATTATTTTCTAGTATTTAAATAGTAATAAAATTTTATGAAAAAAGTTTAATTAATAAGTATATAACAAAACAATTTATACAATTTATAAAGTAAATAAGCATTTTATTTATAAATAAATATTAATAGTCGGGTTAATATATCTCAGACAAAATAATGTCAATTTAAAGTCGATTAGTTACCTCGGTGATATATAATATCTGTGCCAATAAAACTTTCAATAATATAGTAAATATGCTATTTGGCGGTGCTCAATTATTGAAGATTAGTCCAATATCATTTTGAATATTATCTAACACAGGAAAAATATGAAGAAAATTGAAGAAGAAATGGCTAATTAAAACAAACTTGCAAAATATTTTGGCACAAATGCCTTATGTGCACCACATTTGTGCATTTTTCCCTTTTTTATGCCAATTTGGCGAAAACGTCATTTTAAAATATTAGTTACATATATATATTTTATTTGTTTTCTATTATTTTAAAAAGGAAATAAAAATAAATAAATAATGTTTTGTTAATAATTATAAAATAAAACAATTTACATCATTTAAAAAAATAAATAAGAGTAAATAGTTTATTAATAAATATACATTAGCCGAGCTACCATATAAACATAAAATCGACGTTTTGTTGCAATCGCGCCAATGTGGTGCATATATGACATCTGTGCCATTTTTTTTCAGCAGGCAATTTTTATTTCAAGATGTTGAATTTATCGATAGTAATAACACGAAAATGCAAAAATTTCATTTAAATTGCATACATTTCCTTGTTCAGTTTGTAAATTTTAAAACTAATTTTCCCTGGAAGAGAATTTGACAAAATGGCGCAAAAAAGTATGTTTGTTGATTGCAATTCTCAAAATTGTGGTGGAAAACTTTTGAAAAAGAATGACATTATTTTACAATATATATGTGTGTGGCAGAATTTCACACTAAAGCTAAAATTTAAATATTTGATTACAATTTTTAAAATATTAACTTATGTTTATTGAATTTACAATTGAATACTAAAATATACTCCAAAAATTATCTTCTTTTGGAAAAAACAACATTATTGCCACCTAATGTTAGACATATGCATTTTTGGCTTAATTCTTTGCCGACAAAAGTAAAAAAAAAAATCTCAAAGAAACAAATATATAACTCACAATTACTTTTATAATTAGATCTGCCTTTTTCTGGAGTAAGTTATATACTATCGAAATTTGATAAAAAAAGAGAAAGAAAATAATAGAAAGGAAAATAAATATCGTTCAAAATTCATTTAATCAAATTTTCAAGGTTTTTTTTTTTTTTTTTTTTTTATTCTAACGCAAGGATAAGTCGCCAAATGTTGCATCAAATGTAATATTTCACGTTAAGTTATTTTTTAAGCGTTACAAATATTTCTTTTATTTTTAAGATAAATATTTTTTTTTATAATATCATGCCTCATTAAATGGTTTTACTTTATTATTATTATTATTATTAGTAGTAGTAGTAGTAGTATCAATAGTTATTTTCTGCTTTTATTTGCAAGATGTTAGTAATATTTCTAAGAGATATATCATTTTTAATTTGTTTAGTAATGATAATTTTCGCCAAAAAATATCTACTGGCAACCCTTTCATCAAAAATAACCGAAAAATACGAAATTTAGTACGAAAAATCAGAGTTATCCCTGTATATTTGTATCATAAACCTCCGCAAAAATATTTACTATCGAATGATATAATCTGCAAAAAGATCCATCGGGTAATTTTTGAAAACACCCGTTTGGAAGTTTCAGAACTTCTGCTTTATAATATATATGATTAAAAGGCTTCTTTGTTCAAACATTTATTATTATTTTTTAATATTGTTGTAACTTAGTACATTAAAATCTTTTAAAGATTGCTTATATTAAAAGGCTTCTTTTTAAACATTATTGCTTTTTTAATATTGTTGTAATTAGTATATTGAAAACTTTTAAAGTATTGTTTATATTAAAAGGCTTCTTTGTTCAAACATTTATTATTGTTTTTTTAACATTGTTGTAATTTAGATCATTAAAAAATTATGTCATCAATATGTTAATTATCTGTTTTTTTATTATTATTTATTATTTTTTTATTTATTTATAAGTGCATTTCTCTCTTTTCTTCCCTTGATTATTTCAGGTATAATTTATATGTAGCTTATCTCTGCATCAATTTTCTAAAATCTTTGAACTGTATCTACACTATTAAAAAACTCTTAAATTACTGTTTATACAGGATGACCAGCAAAAAAGACCCTGATTTCAAAATTAAATTTATCAAATACAGAGATCGGTAGAATTATCAGGTAAACCGTCTGTTTATTAGGTAAGCTGTAAAAATATTATACAAAAGTTTCGATCGGTGAATCTTTTGAAAACAATGTGTTCTGATTGCAAAAAATGCCTGATTTGACATTTTTTATGTTTTACGTTACTTGCATAGAACGAATTTTTCAGCTTACAATGCTCAATTTTTAGAAATTTTTCGAACTAAATTTTCGGAATTTCGATTAAATTAAAATATTTAATGTCAAAAAAACTTAAAATATGGCAATATGAGCCAAAAAACTCGTTCTCTACAAGCAATCTAAATCATGAAAAATGCCAAATAAAGCATTCTTTGCAATCAGAACACAATCATTTCAAAGCATTTATCGTTCGAAACTTTGGTATAAGATTTTTACAGCTTACCTGATAAACAAACAGTTTACCGCATAATTCTTTCGATCTTTGTTTTTGAGAAACTTAAGTTTGAAATGAGGATCTTATTTGCTGGACACCTTGTATAAAATGGTTTCTGTATTCAAACATTTTTTTTATTTTTTTAATATTGTTGTAACTAAAGTACATTTAAAAAATGTTCAATATATTGATTATCTGTTTTTTTCCTTAAAAGCTGCATATTTACAAAATATTTTTCTCCTTTTTCCTTAGATTATTTCCAATGAAGTCAGTGCTTCAACGAACTATGAGAGCATAAAACCAGGCCGTTCTTTGGATTACTAAAGACTTTATCGATCGCTTGCCCGGGAAAGGTGAATTTGCCTGAATTATTCGGAGAACTCTGCTTTCCTGGAATTTTCCTGGAAATTATGTAAAAGGGTGAGTTATAAATAAATATAAATATAAAAATATATGGCGGCATGAAATTTTCGCCTTGCTTTTAACACAAAATACAGGGTGTTTATAAAGTCCCGGACCCACTTCGATGTTTAATAAATCATAAAATAATAAAGTTAGATTAAAATTAATAACACAAATGGTTAGATAGACACAAAAAGTTTCATGACCTTTGTGAATGAACTTCCACGTGTGACTCGTTCGTCGTACAAAGAATATCAAGTCGATAGTCAATTTCACGCCAGGTAGCGGCAGCATTCCTTAGTTAAGAAAATTGAACTTTGTATGCATCCAGTCTTAATTTTTTCTTAATAATAAAGATCAAAATATATGAGTTATTCCATCAATAAATGCCATACGTTTGTTTATATCTTCATTATTTTATGAGTTATTCAACATCAAAATGGGTCCGGGACTTTATAAACACCGTGTATTATATGAACTTTAAAATCTTCAGGTTTACTTAAAAGGCGATTAAAATAATCAAATACCGATGTTAATAGTTAATTTTATTTAAAAAACATTTAAGTACTTTCAAGCCTTTAATCAGGCTCTTCCCCAGAGAATATTTTCTTTATTTATACAAATAAGTAATTCCGTTTTTGAAATGAACGAGGCTTATTTAAATATGAAAATTCAAAAATCTAAATACAGTCGTCTCTCGTTAGTTTGAACTTGTCAGGATCACAAGAAATGTTCGAACTATCCAGAGTTCAAATTATTGAAAGAATAAGAGGAAAACATATTTAAAGAGATACTATTACAAAGAAATTGATGTTATAGTATTTTTTAAATGTATTTCGGCTGTAAATCATTAGAATGTTGACTTAATATTAAATTAAAAGACATGAATACATAAAATAATTAAGGGAGTGGGAACAAGCAAAAAAGAAGATGGGATGGAGGCGTCATTGATGGACAGACGGGGCACTAAAAAAGCACATATCAAATGCGTGTGACTATATGTACACTTGTTCAGAACAATTCTGACAAAAATGAAAGAAAGAAAGTTTTTACAGAGATCTAATGTCGGAGAAAAATAAATATAGTACGATAAATATAAAATTGAAGTTCTTGTTAGTTCGAATCAAACAAAGTCAAGAGAAAATGAGTTCGAATAAATGAAAATTTATAAAATTATTCTGCCATTGAAGATTTTGGGACTTCATGCTTAGATCGAATTAGCGAAGATTCGATTTATCCGATTCCGAATTAACAAAAGCCGACTGCATGTTACTTTAAAAAACTCTTGATTTTTGATAAGTTTTATATGAAAAGACTCAATTTCGTAGTTGTATTTACAAGGGATGAATATAGTACATTATCGCATTATTAATACCCCATCTTTGCTTTTATAAATAGATGTTTAAGTCCCGAATTTATATTTTTAGATGGTTTCTAAACATAAAGAAACGCATTCTCGGGGTCGTGGTTATCCCAGATAAGATCATTGTATACAGGGTGTCCACTCTCAACGGTGGTCAATGGTTAATTCCTAAATCATTAGTCATACAGTCCCAAGTGTAACATTTTTATAATGAGATAAAGAAATATTTTAAAAGTGATTTGGTTCAATAAAAACATTTCTTAAAAAATTACATACTTTAAATTTTTATTCGATCCACCGGTTGTATAAGTTGTATTAAGTAAAATTTTCCTGTTACACTGACAAGAAAGACAAAAAAAAAAAAAAAAAAAAAAAAAAGAAAGAAAGAAAGAAAGTCCAGTTATTCTGCGATTTAAATTAAATAAGAAATGGCTATTTAAAGTTGGAACATATTTTTTGCTGCTGATTAGGGACCATTCACAATTATAATTCCTATTATATATATTAATAAATGGCTGAGAGTAAAATTAACGTTGAAATATAAATTTGAAATCCTTTATCATTCTGACATTTGAATGCAAAATATACATAGCATAAAGCCACGCCATTGTTTGGATTACTAAGCACTTTAACGATCGCTTGCCCGGGAAAGGTGAATTTGCCTGAATTATTCGAAGAACTCTGCTTTCCTGGAATTTTACCGGAAATTATGTAAAAGGGTGAGTTATTTAAATGTGGAAATTCGAAAATCAAAATATGCCATTTTCAAACATTCTTGATTTTCGATAAGATTTATATATGAATAGATTCATTATCATAGTCGTATTTACTGGGATGAACATAGTAGGTTAGCGTATTAGTAATATCACAACTTTGTTTTTATAAATACATTTTTAAGCCCTAAAATTATATTTTTAGATGGTCTCTAAGGAATTAGATACACTCTAAGACATCTAAAAATTATTATTATTTTTTAAAATTAGCTTATAATTAAATATGATTCTTTAGGAACATTTAAATAAAACCGCATACAAAAGTTCGCATTAGAAACTAAGTTATGTCTTTAAAAAATTGAGCTTTTTGTTAATGATCAATGGATAATTTAATCTTTAAAATCAATTTTCCTAAAACATTGATTTTGATAATTGTGTGCACGATTTCTGAAAATGGCTGATTAGGATAACAAAAAATTTTTGCTGAGTGTAATAAACATACAGAGGCACAAAATTTCTCAAGCAAAAAGTTTAGAATTCACGATTATTTTTGCGTAAAAGAATTCCAGATATTTCAAAAATTTTTAAATAAGATTTTTTTTCTTTGGATCTATAATTTTTTTTACATTGTAGATCATTTTGAAAGCACATTATATCTCAACTCATTAAAAATATATTTGATTTAGTTTTACCCATTCAAATGGGAAAAAAATCATGCGCGCAATGCATTCAAGAGTTTTTCTTTCGCAAAAGTTGTATTATCTTTAAAAATAAATTTTAAAACATTATACATGTATATACATTTTTTAACAACTTTAATTGATAAAATAAATCTTCCTTAATATCCGTTTCCAATTGTATAAATACAATTAGATTTAAAAGGACTGCAATTCTTATAGAGGTAACTTTTTCACGTACTTTATTAGTTCAAAGGGTACCTGACCCCAAACATAAAAAAACGCGTTCTCGGAATCGTGTTTATTTCGGAAATGATCATTGTATACTTACTATATTTTATCTTACTTCATTAATAAACATCGTTAATTTGTTTTTCTTTTTACTACGAGTTTTAATATAGAAAAACACAGCAGTATATTACGGGAGATTTAGGATAAACGTATCATGAAAATTTACAATCACCTTTACTATTTTATAGATAGAAAAAAAAAAACATCTTTTTATAATTCCTAACTAAAAAAAAAAAAAAAAAAAAAAAAAAAAATACATTAAGAGGGCTCAGGGGTTGATCGATATGGAAAAACATGTAAACAGAGCTCTCGCTTGGAGTCCATATAAAAACAGAAGTATTCAGTGTAATTAATTTAAACTTTCTGATATTTTAACGGTATGTTTGTAGTTTTATAAAATTATAAAATGAAGTACTACAATGTAATATAATAAGAAATATAGCAAAATTTGTGTAACACAATTTTCGAAAAAAAAATTACGTGTTATATCACCAACACCAAGATAAACCTAACGTTGAATTGACTTAAGAACTTAATTTTTGCTTTAAATAGATCACGAAACTTTACTCTTTAGAATGAATTGTTGATTGAAGGATGTAACAATCACTCGAAAAAAATTATTAAAAAATCTCTCAAACTTAAAAATTAAAAAACTCCTAAAAAATACAACTTTTTTTTCATTAAAAATACTCAAAACATTAAGCTATCTAAACTATATTATTTCATTCTATAGATAATGATATTATATGCATGCAAAAAAAAAAATTAAGCCATTCCATCAAATAGTTTTTTTTTAATCTTGGTGTTAGTCGTCAAAAATCAAGTTTTGAGAAAACGCGACTAAAGTTGAAATTATATGGGTGCAGCTATGAAAGTGTAGATATATAAATGCTTATAACTCCGTTAAGAATGCAAATATTTTTGTGCGGTTTTCTGCATTGAGTTAAGAATTAATTGAATGATCAAACTAGATTATAAAAAAAATCGATTTTTTGAAAAGTTGTCAAACTTTGAGCCCCCTTAATACTTCGAAATTTTAACAGGGAGAGAAAATTCACTTTGCATACTATATTTAAAATGAAAACAAAATTTCAAATTATTTAAGAGGCGAAAATGCCAATCTAGTGAAAAAATTTTCACGCCGGGACTCAAATCCGAGCCATCAGTATACATCATATTTGTAGCTATCATATAAGTAGCTACATACAGTCAATATTCAATATGTAATTTTACAGAACATTAACCGTTTACACGCCGAATTAATATCGCAATGTTTTATAATTTTGCTTTTCCCATTTTACAGTTTCAAATATTTTAATTTATGCATTCAAATTTGAAAAATAACAAATATATATATATATATATTTCTCTTGGCTATTTACATTTCAGCATTCGCATTTTGGAACATAATTATTGATTGACAACCTATGCAAATATAGCAAATTATTTTTCGCTGTATGCTATTGTATATTGTTCTTGAGTATTTGATCGAATTCTAAAAACATTTATAGTTTTTAGCGGTAAAATGCAAGTAATATAGAGTAAACGATAAAAACAAAAAATATTTTTTTATGCAAATTAATTAATTAACATTTTCCTTATACTTGTGATAAATGCTTAAACATAAATATTTTTTTTTTCAAAAGTTGATATCAACTTTATATTTTATAGGAAAAATAAGGACATCGTTATTATGTTGGAAAATATATGTTTTGTATCACAAATAATGCAATGTTCCCATTTGAGAACATTGGTATTTAAACCGTTAATATTTTATTCAGAGAAAGATAGCTTTTATAATCTATGTACAATATTTTGATTTTATATTCAAAATACAAAAGAAAGTAAGTATTTCAAGATCTAATACCTTATTGAATACTTGCTTTCATTTTGCGAGTATTATTGACCTCAGGATATCATTTTTCTTCTTCTTCTTATTATTATTATTTAAAATGCATTTTTGAAATCTTAATGATCCTTTTACACTTTGACGGCTATGCAGCGCTAGCGCGCTTCCAGATTTTAAGTCCAAACAAGCTAAAAGCGGCGCTATCGCGCTTCCAGATTTCAAATCCAAACAAGCTAAAAACGGTGCTATCGCGCTGTCGCTTCAGTACGAGTCTGTATCTCTGCGCGTCAGCAAAGATTTTACCGCTCTTGCGTTTTCGTAACGAAACTGTGTCTTTTTTAGGTGCGTTCGTAATTATGTAAATACGTAGCACCTATAGTGGTCGTTCAGTCCGTCCGTCTGTCTGTCCGCATATGACAAAGCAAAAACTACCCAACCGAATCGTTTGAAATTTAAAATACATAAATATTACATTATTTTGTCGAGTAATTTCAAATTTTATGAAAATCGGATGCATAGATCAATTACAGGGGCAATCAAAAGTATTCCATTACATTACGGTCGATTGGGGGAAAAGTTTCAAATGCATTTTAATCGTTTGAAACTTAAAATACATAATTATTATATAATTTTGTTGATTTATTTCAAATTTTTTGATAATCGGGTGCATAGATCAATTACAGGGGCAATCAAAAGTATTCAATTACATTATGGTCAATAGGAAAAAAGTTTCAAATGTATTTTATACGTTTGAAATTTAAAATGCATAATTATTACATAATTTTGTCGAGTTATTTCACATTTTATGAAAATTGGATGCATAGATCACTTACAGGGACAATTAAAAGTATTCCGTTACATTACGGCCAATGGGGAAAATGTTTCAAATGCGTTTTAATGCTGTTACACTCATTCGAACTTAATAAAATTTATTTGAAACTATAAAGTACATATTATAATATACATTTTACATAATTTGTGGTGCAAAGAACTTTTGTTATTTATTTACAAGGCCACACAAAGGTATTCCATTACATAATGGTATAGAGAGAACATTGTTTGATGAGCGTTTTAATTGTAATTCACTATTTACAATTTTATGAGATTGATATATGAGAGTAATATTTTTAAAACTTCGTTATCTACGAACGCACCTCATTTGCTACGCTTCACGCGCAATTTCCAACTTGCTTTATTTTGAAATATTTGACTTGAAATCTGGAAGCGTAATAGTGCTGCATAGCCATCAAACAGTTAAAGAAAAAAAAATTCACTTGCTATTACACAGGAAATATAAAATTTTCAAACAAAAATAAAATTTCATTTGTTTAAGAGGCTCAAATGCCAATTTAGTGAAGGCGTTTCCATGCCGGGACGCGAACCCGGGTCGTCAGTTAGCGCATTAACGTTCTATCGACTAAATCTCATGGAACGATAACCAGCCTGGAATTTCTCATTATTTACCAATATTCAATCCTTGCTGGAATTAATTGAGCTTCGTGTTTGCCCTATGTCGATGGCTCACGCAAAATATTCCATCTTGTTCTGCATCTGTAGCCTTGCCAATATATATTAATTAAAATGTATGAGGATGGAAAACAAACGATTAAAAATTCACAAATAATGCATGAAAAGATAGCGAACAGCCTCTTTTGAATCTACTATCGAGATTCTTCATCGAGATTCTTCATCAGTGCAAGACTCAGCAAGCTAGAAAAAGCAAAACTGAGTATAGAGACAGAGAAACACAAACTTATAAACCCGCCCAAAAAAAAAAAAAAAAAAAAAAAAAAAATTAGACGAAAGAAGCATGAACAATTAAGTGGACAAGTAAAGAGATCTACCGGAGAACGAAAAAAGAAAAACTTAGGAAAAAACAGCAACAATATTAAATTAAAGTTTCTCTGTCTCTTTGCTCAGCTTTGATTTTTCTAGTTCGCTGACACTTGCACTGATTAAAAATCTCGATAGTAGATTCGAAACGGCTGTTTGCTACATTTTCGTACATTATTTGCGCATTTCTAACCGTTGATTTTCTATCCTTATGCATTTTTGCACAAAAGCTTTATTTGCTATTTTACTATATTAGTGAGAAGTTCCAGACTGGATATTATTATATGTGGTTTAGTCGGTAGAACGTCATTGCACCATATTGATGGCCCAGATTCGAATCCCGGCATGGTAACTACTTCACTAGGTTGGCATTTGCGCCTCTTAAGCAATTGAAAATTTTATTTTCGTTTGAAAAATTTATATTGCTTATGTAATGACAAGCTACTTTTCTTTTTCCTTTGAAGGATCATTCAGAATTCAAAAATTCCTTTTAAATAATAATAATAATAAAAGCAATATTTTTGATATCATGAGATCAATAATACTTTCAAAATGGAAGCAAATATTCAGTAAGATATTAAATATTCAAATACTTACGTCTGTTATATATTTTGAATTGAAAATCAAGATACTATACACAGATTATAAAAGCAATCTTTCTTTGAATAAAATATTAATATTCTGTAAAGCTACATCTAGGATACATCACAAAAAAATTTAAAAATGTTTCTTACATTGCAAAGTAAAATTGCTTCTTTTTTAATGAAAGGGTTTCTATTTCAAAAGTAAATAGCAAAACGCATCCTATGGTAGATTTCAATAATTTTATTATTCTACATTTCTAGTATTTTTTTTTTTTTTTTGGGGGGGGGATTACAAAATTTTACTATTAAAAAAACAAAAAAAAAACAGAAGTAATATTAGGAGAGATTTATAGTAAACATAACTTAAGAATTTACAATCGCCTTAACTTTTCTATTGATATAAAATAAAGACATCTTTTTTATAATCCTTAACTAGAAGACAAAATTATATTTCCTATGCAATAGCAAGTTAATTTTCTTTTTTTTCCTTAAAGGGTAATACAGAATTCACAAATAAATAAATAAAAAAATAAAATTTGACTAAAAAAATAAAAAAATAATCAATATTTTTGATATCTTGAGATCAATAATATTCCCAAAATGGAAGCAAATATTCAGTAAGATATTAAATTTTTAAATACTTACGTTTGTTAAATTCTTTGAATTGAAAATCAAAATACTATACATAGATTATAAAAGCAATCTTTCTCCGAATAAAATATTAATATTCTGAAAGCTACATATAAAATATTTCACAAAAAACTTTCAAAAATATTTCTTACGTTCCAAAGTAGAATTGTATCTTCTTTTAAAGAAAGGGTTTCTATTTCAATGCCATGCCTACGCATTCCATGGTAGATTTCAAAAAAATTATTATTCAACATATATAAACTTTCTAATAGTTTTTTTTTTTTTTTTTTTAGATTACGAAACTTTAATATTGAAAGAAAAGGAACAACAGGAGAGACTTATTATAAACTTAACATGAAAATTTACAATCATTTTAACTTTTTATTGATAAGAAATTAAGACATCATTTTATAATCCTTAACTAGCAGAAAAATGTATATTTCTCATGCAATAGCAAGTAAATTTTCTTTTTTCTCTTTAAAGGGTAATTCAGAATTCACAAATAAATGAATAAAATAAATAAAAATAAAATCAATGTTTTTGATATCCGGAAATCATTAATACTCGCAAAATGGAATCAAGTATTCAACTTACGTTTGTTATATAATTTGAATTGAGAATCAAAATACTATACATAGATTATAAAAGCAATCTTTCTCTGAAAAAAATATTAATATTCTGTAAAGCTACATATAGAATATTTCGCAAAAACTTTCAAAAATATTTCTTACATTTCAAAGTAGAATTGCTTCTTTTTTTAATGAAAGGGTTTCTATTTCAAAAATAAGTAGTAAAATGTATTCTATGGTAGATTTCAATATTTCAAAATAAGGTTAACCATAGACATGTATAGGTTCTATATCTAATGGTAGGTAATTAGTGCTGTTCAATGATTACTCTTTTATATAGGAACAATGCTATTTTAATCTTGATTAAGGGGTCTAAGGAGTCTTACTTTGTACTTGGTGGTGCAGTTTAGTAACAAGTCACATTTAATTTTTTTCTCAGTACCTATAAAGCATAAATACATAAAACTTTTAATGTAGACAACTTAATATCTCTTCTATTTAAGATTTTTTAAATATTCTGCATTGAAAATGTATTCTTTTTTTAATGTTTAATTTTGATATAAGAATTAAAATTGTTTTTTGACGTGCATCCACAATGTGCAATATTTTTCAAAAACTAATAAATAAATTTGCATAAAACTTGGTAAATATCTTCATTTTAAGTTAAAGAATATCTTATACTTGGAATTTACTATTATAATTGCATTGACTGTTTAAAATTGGCAATTTATTAATAAAGATTTGTATTATTTATAAAATTTCATCATTTAAATTTTAAATGAATAAATGAATAAATTGTTTTCAAATGAAGTATGCGTTCAAGATTCATCCGTTTTATATCATTATCAATATATTAGGGACTCTGGAGCCAATATTTTTGCTACAATCTTGCGCGCAAAGGATACAAAAAAAAAAAAAAAAAAAAAAAAAAAAAAAAAAAAGATTTTTATCAAAATTAAATTTATATACATATAATAATAAATAAAGCATCAATGTTCGTTTAAAAAAATTTAAATCGAAGAAATATTAAGTGTCTATATTAAAAATTTGAAACATTTACGTTTTATAAACTGTCAAAAAAATTTAAATGTAACAAGTTGCTAAATTGCGTCACCAGGTATATAGTAAGAGTCTTGAGACACCTTAAGGGGATACGAGACATAATTCAAAGTATTTTTTATTTATTAATTTTGATTTCTTTTAAGGTTATTATTTGAAAACAAAATCATATGGTAAAACATTTTTTTTTTTTTTTTTTTTTTTTTTTTTTTAGATTTTATTAAGGGTGACCCGTAAGAAAAAACCCAAAATTTTTATTATTGATTTTAAAGTAATGAATTTTGGTGTACTGTTTAAGAATCTTCTTGTAAGGAATAATTAGCAAAAAAATTCACTTTTTATTAAAAAGTATATTTTTTATAGGGATTTTTATGATTTTTTTTGTTGAAACATACACTTTTTAAAATTACTACTCCTCATTCAATTTTCAATATTTTCGTATTACTAAAATTTCTTAAATAGTGTTATAGTATATAGAAAAGAACTAAGGAGAGATATTTTTAATTTTCTATTTTAATCGTCTAAAAAAATAAATAAAAATACGCATGGTAAATTTCCTTAAATTCGTTATAATTTTCATGTTTACCAATTTATGTAAAATTTTCAGAAATAGTTAAAAAAAATCTCTCTCCTTACTTTTGTTGCAAATATTTTTAAGATTCTGAAAACATAAACACTTTGTTTCTAAATCCTTTTACCACTGAGCCTTAGTACTTTGAACTTAGGCAAAATATGAAAAAAGTCATTTTCAGGAAAACACATTTTAAATGGCCGCTAGTCCTTTAAACTCTATAGTGACTACAAATAAAAAAGCTCATTTTCTACCTGTTCCAAGTGTCCCCGAGTTCTGAAATTTTACATGGATATTCGCAAATATGTATTCTATCGTTTTCTGAGAAAATTTTTTTTGAACTTTTGATGATTTTTGGCCGAAAATGGGGTACGGGTTTCCCTTAAAAAATGGGGTAATTTAAATTGTTATAACTCAAAATATTATTTGTTACATTTTATTTTATTTTACATTTAAATAAATAATTATATCTAAATTTTAATTTTGAATCAGCATTTTTAAATATATTATTTAAAAAATACATATTTAAAATAGTAATTTTAAAAAACAAATGTTGTATTTTTTACTTTAAAAAATCATATTTTCAAAAGTTAATTTTTTTTTCAAATTTGTTGAATCAAAATTAAAGTAAAACAATCCAAAAAGATAAATGAAGTTGGGTGAATTAGATCTCTAGTATTCTTTCGGGATGGCTTAGTTGGAAGAGCATTGGCGACTTCAGACAATGCATCCCTGATTCGAATCCTGGCCCGGACTTTTTTCACTCATTTGGAAAATTTACATCTGCCAAAAACATATGTTATAAGTTTTAAACATTCATCTTTAACGGTTTTAGAGTATAGAAATTCAAATTCGAAAAATAGCAAAAACACCCATCATAAAAAAAGAAAAAAAAAAGTTTTTATTAAAAGTTATTTTATGACAACCACTGCTTGAAATCTAGATAAATAAAATTATAATACTACTACTACTAATTATTATTATTATATTTCCTTTTCTAATTAAAACACTAACACGATTTAAACGTCATTTTAAGTATAGAAAAAGAGATAATTTGTTAATGCTATAAAAATTTACACGCAGAAACTTACCAAATCATCAAATTCATTGTGTTGAGGCCCCACCAGTGGCCGAGAGGTTCTGACCTCAAACTGGTAGACGGTAGGTGCTGGGTTCGAACCCAATCGCGACCGTTGGCCTAACCGTTCGGAGTTTTCCGTGGTTTTCTTCGAACCTTGCGTAAATACGGGTTAGGTTCCCTTAGAAAGACCCCCACGGAGGGCATCCCAACCCTTAGGGCCTATATCCCATCGTGTAGATAATTGGCCGACATACATACAACAACAACAACAACATTGTGTTGAGTTTTTGCTAACACCTGCTTTCTCTCATGAGAACCTATTGCACCCATGTCCATTGATGTTAATCCATTAACATCAATGGAATGTTGAGAATTTCAACTATATAATTCTGGCGTTTAATGGATTAAGATGTTTTAGGAAACTGTAAGCTTTAAGACACCATACTACTGATTGAAAAAGACCCGGTTGATAATGTTAAGTCTAAGGGGCGATCGTTTCAAATATCTCGCTCATATTTTAATATATTTTACGTGGATTTTTTTTTTTTTTTTTTTTTTTTTTTTTTTTTTTTTTTTTGACGTTCTACAACCAAGTTAGTTTTTACTTTTTAATTTTCGGTTTCAGATTTGTTTTTAAAGATACTTTCACTTTTTTAAACCGGTTAGAATAGGTTCTAAAATTGAAACTATCATAATATAAAAAACATGTAACTAAAATTGATAAAGTAAAAACTAGCCCTGTTGTAGATCGTCCTCTGCTATCCTATGCAAAAAAATATCATGAAAAAATAGTAAAATTTGAGCGCGATATTTGAAGAAAAACGCCCCATAGACTTAGAATTATCATCCGAGTCTTTATCAGTCAGTAGTGTAGGCTATTAACACCTCATACACATGTTTAATACACTTAATATTTTAAAAATTTTGTGAATTATGTTACATCTTTGTCGCCTCCTTTTGTGTATTTTGGCATGGAAAATTAAATTATGGTTACTTTTTATGTGAAAAGGGTTTTTAAAAATACGAAATTTTAAAGGATGATACGATAGGGAGAACTTTCTAAAAAGTTTCTAAATTAAGATTTATTTGGAAATATTTTTGCGTTGCGATATGTATTGGTTTTACGGCAGTGTATTGTTAACAAATCTCCATGCTATTAAAAAAATAACTTAAGACATGTATGTTGTCTACATGTGTTATTATTCCCATCCACCTGTGAAAGCTAGAAATTTAGTGACGCACCGAGTATGTAATTTATATTATGACCATATGTTGGACACAATGTACCACATATATAATACCGAATGTCTTACCGAATACCATATCGAATAAAATATACATGATATTATTTTTGGAATAATAAAAGTGAAGAAATGTCGGATAGTTTTAAAATAAAACTTTCTGATGTACGTTAAGTTATAAAATATAAGTCATTGAAATTGATTTTTCCTAGAAACTCTAAAAAATAATAACATATACTACATTGGGTTAAAAAAAAGATGGTTAAAGAAAACAACTGAAAGATTTTTAATGTTTAAATTTCAGTACTTCTAAATTTCTTTTGAATTCCTCCTTCGAACTGAAGATAAAATTCCCTTAAAATGATTTTTTTTTATACAGAAATATGTATTGCCCCAGAGAGTGCATATGTTTTCTTTTTTTATATATTTCAATTTTACTTGAAATATTTCACACTAATATGATTCGACCAATACTCTTTTTTTTTTTCAAACAAAATAATAATATAAATCTAAAGAATAATAAATAATGACTTTTATAAGTAAAAAAAGCTCCCTATATTTTCTAATTTTATTTACAAAACAAAATTAAATATCTGTAACACATAAAACACACTGCACTATTCAAATACCATATTAGTGATTTATATTATGATCATATACATGGCATAATGAACCATATATTTGCGGGCACCCAAATGTTCCGCAAACGGAACACCAATATTTTTAAACAGAAAATTTATTAGTAGTTTTCTACAGAAGTTGCGCTAAAACTAACCTCCGAATGCGATTTTTGCGCAATTTTGAAGAAAAATGTAAAACGGAAATATTGACGTTCAGTTGGCGGCCCATTTGGGAGCCCTAAATTTTGTAACCATGCACCATATATTTGAGACCGAATGTCATACCGAATTAAATATATATGTGACATTATTTTGGAGATAATAAAAGCGAACATACGCCGGATAAGTTTTTTTTTTTTTTTAAACTTTCTATTGCCCTTTAAGTTGATGTTTGTCTCTAAACTCGCAAAAATAATGACATATGCTAGATATGGTTTTAAAAAAAAAGATCAGCGAAAACAATTGAATCATTTTTACAGATTTTCAATATCAGTACTTCCAAATTCCTTTTGAATTCCTCCTTTGGATAGAAGATAAAATGCCCTTAAAATACCTTTTTCTACACAGAGATTGGTATCGCCTTAGAGAGTTCATATGTTTTCTGTATAAATATATTTAAATTGTACTTGAAATATCTCATACTAGTATGATTCGACCAATACTCTTTCGTTTTTTTTTCCCAAACGAAATAATAATAGCACCGAACTCCAGGCTGAAAGTGCCTGGGTTCGATGCTAGACGCCACCAAATATGCATCGAATGTATGCAATGCAAGTACTTCTTAAATAAAGGGATTATGAAAATCCTGTCGTAGCAGTTACCATGGGTAATGATCTCCGAACTTCCCCTCTTCTTTAGAAACATGAAAAATAGAACAGGTAGCAATGTTTGGTGCTGCCATCTATTGCAGCTTTGCCGAAAATCTTCCGTTTCAGAAGTCTGTCTTTTTATCCACTGGATGCAGCTCCAAGGAAGCTCCTGCCCTTCGGGCACACGTAAAGGTTACTAAAAATAATTTTGGAGCTATTACTAAAATTTGCTTATTGGCTCATACTAAAAAGTTTAAGTTAGTTATACAAAAAATTCTTTTGTTCAGTTTACAAAAGAAATGTTTGTTTTATTTGCAAAAAAAAGTTTGTAATGGTTACTAAAAAATTCTGTGGAATACAAATTTACAAAAAAAAATTTAGTAACCTCTTGAATTTTTTTTACAGTGTATGTATGACACAATGTACTGTGCCATGCACCATATATTTGATACCGAATAACATACGGAATTAAATATATATGGGATTATTAATGCATTTAATAAAAGCAAACATGCAACGGATAAATTTAAAATAAAACTTTTTTATGTATGTTAAATTATAATATAACAAACAAAACACACTGCACTATTTAAAACCATATATGTGACCTATATTATCACCATATGTCACAATGTTTACACAATGTATTTTTATGTGTGATACCATGCACCATATATATGATACCGAATGACATACGGAATTAAATATATATGGCATTGTTTTTGCATTTAATAAAAGCTAACATGTAACAGATAAATTGGAAATAAAACTTAGTGATGTATGTTAAGCTATAATATATAAGTCTTTGAAATTGATGTTTTTCTACAAACTCTCAAACATAATAACATATGCTAAATATGGTAAAAGAAAATGATCAGAGAAGCCAACTTTATTATTTTTATTTTTTTACTTTATTTTTTCGATTTCAAATAATTTGAAATTCCTTTCAAATTCCTCCTTTGGATTGAAGATAATTTTTTTTAAATACCCTTTCTTATACAGAAATAAGTGTTGCCTTAGAGAATGTATATGTTTTTTTTTTTTCAATTTTATTTGAAATATTTCATATTAATATGATTTGACCAATACTTTTTCGTTTTTTTTTCAAACAAAATAATAATATAAATCTAAAAAAAAACTAAATAACAACACTTATTTGTAAGAAAGCTTACTCTATCCTAATTTTATTTACAAAACTACATGAAACATTTATAACAGTTAAACACATTGCACTATTCAAATACCACATAAGGTGGTCTGGTGTAATAAAGCCAGGCGGGGTAATAACGCCAAGTGCTAATATTTTGCATAATTATGAAATAATCTGGTAAATGACACCCATGTGCTCTGCGCAGAAGGATTTTGAGTCATATAAATCGCAAAATCAGCTTCAAGTTAATTTGTTTCATTTTTAGGTTTTATTGTTTTTACAAGCAAATAAAATTAACGCTTGATCTAAAATTTGCGAGATACGTTTTGTGATGCGAAGATTATTTTTTTTATCCGGAAATACTTTGTTAATAACATAAATTTGTAGTACATTTCATGGACTTTCAAAATGTTGTTGAAGATTTTGGATATCTTCTCGAGATAATTTTTAATTTAAAATGTACAGCGCAATAACTATAACGGGGTAATAACGCAAATCCTTGGCATTAATACCCCGGTTGATTCCCTACAGTGGCCGAGCTACATCCTAAATATTGATTCAAATAAACACCGTTAAAACTGTGCAATGTTTCTAATAATTCTATTTAAGCGGTCCTTTTTTAACCAAAAAGAAGCTCACGGTCTAATATTCTTTTGTCTCATCCTCACCCCCCCCCCCCCACACACACACCACACCTTTATTTTTCTTACACTTTCACAAAAAATTGAACATTTTCAATAGCTTAGAATGCAATTTGTCAATTTCTAAGTTTGTAGAGTTTGTATTTTTAGAATTGGGCAATCTACTTCCAATTATTCCATCTTATTTCATAATTTACTTTGCATGGCGTTATTACCCATATAAGTGGGTAATAACGCCAAATAGCATTGGTCAAAAAATCACGCCATTACATTTTATGAATACATATCTGTTAAATTATTTTTTTATATAGATAGTCAATGAGTTGCTGTATCAACTCATATATTTTTTTGAAAAAGACAAACTAAAACTGAGCCGTGAAAATTGGTAGAACTTTAACGTGGCGTTATTACCCCAGGGTACCTTATGTGATTTATGTTATGGCCATATATATGACGCAAAATAATTTTTATGTATGATATCATGCACCATATATATGATAACGGATGATATACGGAATTAAATATATAGGGCATTATTTTTGGAATAATTAAAGCAAACATACTTCGGATAGTTTTAAAATAAAAATATTTGATGTATGTTTAGTTATAAAATATAAGTCATTGAAATTTATATTTTTCTTCAAACTCTGAAAAATAATAGTATATTCTAGATATGACAAAAGAAAACGATCAGAGAAGACAACTGTATCTTTTTTATTTATTTATTTATTTTAGTTTTTCGATTTCCAATAATTTGAAATTCCTTTTAAATTCCTCCTTTGGATTGAAAATAAAATTCTCTTAAAATGCTCTTTCTTCAACAGAAATAAATATTGCCTTAGCGAATGCATGTGTTTTCTTTATATAGATATTTATATTTTACTTGAAATATTTCATGGTAATATGATTCGACCAATATTCTTTCGGTTTTTTTCAAACAAAATAATAATATAAATGTGAACAATAATAAATAACCATTTTTATAATTAAAAAATCTTAGTACATTCTAATTTTATTTAAAAAACAAAATTAAATATCTATAACAGATAAAACACACTGCACTATTCAAATACCATACTTGTGATTTATATTATGATCATATATATGATACCGAATGACATTCCTAATTAAATATATATGTGAAATTATTTTGGGGATAATAAAAGCAAACATACGTCGGATAAGTTTATAATAAAATTTTCTATTGTCATTTAAGTTTTTCTCTAAATTCTCAAAAATAATGACATATGCTAAATATAATTAAAAAGAAAAAAAACATCAGAGAATACAACTGAATCATTTTTGGGCCATTCCACTGTCACGTGCGGGACAATCAGACACCATAATTCCACCAAAATTGTGTTAAAGGGCTTAAGATTTTTGAGAAATAAGAATAAACATATTTTTGTAAGTTTATATTTGTTATAACAATATCTCAGGCAGGGACAGATTTTTCCTAAATGGTTTACTGATTTAGTTATTAATTAATTTGCATGCGTCACGTGCAGGACATCAGAAGTCAACCACTTGTAATTTGCTGTATGATCCAGATAATATTTCTGCTCTACTAATTTTGCAATTTCAAAACAAAAAATATGTATTAGAGGCTAAAGGTCTAATGTTCATGAAATAAGCATTCTTATTTGAAAAATAAATTTTTAAATTGCTAAAAAAAATTATAATGTATAGTGTCACGTGCGGGACACGGTTGTCACGTGTGGGACATTTGCAAATATCATTCAAGTAACCTTTTCAAAAATCAGAAAATAAAGGAATGCAAAAAAGAAAATGCATGTTATACATTTTACAATACAAAAATATTTATTTTAACATTTTTTTTTTTTTTTTTTTTGTACAAAGTAAATGTTCAAATTGACATTTTTAAACATAAAATAAAGTAAATGTATAAAAGATTCAAAATTTTTCTAGAAATTTGAAACAACCTCTTTTATTAGCTACAGTGGAGGTTGATATCTTTTTTACTACATCTTTAACTGAATATAGAATTTTATCTGGATACTGTGGCCACTTGTAGAATTTACCACTTTTTATCATGACAGACACTTCAACACTATTATGATGGGTGCTTGTAATTTCACCAGGATAATTAATGCCGTCATATTTTACAACACCCATTCACTCATCTTAAAAGAAGCTGCTGTTTCTGAACCTTTTTTTTATTCTTTTTGGAAATTAGGATTTACTAATGACATTTTCTCTATCATCCTTTTCATTCTTCTAGCACTAGTAGACTTAGATCTTTCCATTTCAGCTAAATAAATAACAAACTTTATCAATTATAAACGCTTTTGCCTAAATTTACTTAATTTCATAGAAAAATTGAACTTAAAATTGAATTAAACTTAGAAAAACAGAATATAGATAAGAAGTTTTATTATTTTTTTTCTAAAGAATAATAACAAGTTCTTAAACACACGACTCTTCTTATTCTTATAGAAAAATCCCTATAAATTAAGTAGATCAATTCTTGCTGGAAAACAATATGTTCTTAAAATAAAAATAACCGTCAAAGTGCTCAAATTTTATTAAAATAAATTTATAAAAAAATTGAAATAAAAAATATTAGCATCACACAAAAAAAAAAAGAAAAAAAAATGGAACTATCATAAAAAAATCTTAATTTCGTTTTAGTTACATAGAATAAGTTCTTAGGACAAAATAATCATTAAACAGCTTAAACTATGCTATAATAAATCTCTATTTAACATTCAGAAAACAAAAATAATCGTACTGCTCATAAGGTGTCACGTGCGGGACAATTTTGTTTTGATATTTTTCTCCAAATAAAAATTTCACCCAAATTTTTAACTAGCATAGGATATGTGTACTACACTAAAATGCTTTAGAAATGCCAATTAAACAAAATAAATGCGTTTCTTTTTCCTCCTAAGTGAAAAAGTTCATGTTTTGTGTCACGTGTGGGACACAGAAACAAAGTTCTTTTTGTGCGCTGTAATAATTATTTGAAATTATCTTATATATTTCAGTTTAGTGAAATATAAACAATGAATATTAGACTTACCTAAAATGTTGATTTCAAAAGTTTCACTGGATTTTATTTATTAAAAAAACTCACTCAAAATGTTTTGTAAAACGCAACATACTTGCTTCAATATGGACGCCATCTTTAAACTGTTGTGTTGCCAATCCATAAAAGATAAACTTTACATTCTTGCTCAAAACATAAAATTTGAAATGTTGCCAATCAGTAAATACCAAAAATATTTATTTAAACAAATTTTTAAAAATGACTATCAATTTACCTGTTTTCATGGAATGGCCCTTTTACACTTTTGGGATTTAGTACTTCCAAATTCCTTTTGAATTCCTACTTCAGATTGAAAATAAAATGCCCTTAAAATACCTTTTCTTATACAGAGATTGATATTGCCTTAGATCGTGATATGTTTTCTTTATTTACTTTCTTCTATCTTTACAAGAAGCATGTACTGGATTCGTGAAAATCTTCTAATTTTTTTTACGACGGATTTACACGTTTTCTGGGTCAGAGAACCCAAAAAACGTGTTTTTACAACAGATACATTGTTATGCTGCATTAATTTAAATTTTCGCGGTAACTCTATCGCAATCAAATTTTAAATAAATTGATCAGGCTGTAAAATCTGCATTCCTGAATAGACATAAAATTTCATAGAAAAAAAATTCTTGGTTAAAAAGGAAACAAAAGTTTTCTTTTTAAATACTCTAACTTTTTTTTCTTTTAGAACTTTCAAGTTAATTAATTGTCAGTTGTCAAAGTATAGAAATTCATTTTATTCATACAAGTTTTTTTTTCTAATCACTTTGTCATTATTTTATCAAACTATTAGTTAAATAATTAAATGTTAGACAAAGTGTCAGATAAGACCTTTTTTGTTTCCAAATTACTATTTTTTTAACAATTGCCTTTTTGAAAAAACTTTATCTTCAGTCTAAAAATAAGTTTTAAGAGACAAAAATATTTCTGGTATTTTGATTTTTTTTTCAAGAAAATGTTGGAATCGTGAAAGTTTTCGAATTTCGGTTTACGACGAATTTACACGTTTTAAGGGTCAGAGAACCTAAAAAACATGTTTTGTCAAAATGTCCGCCTGTGGATCTGTCAATCTCTCAGTCTGTTTTTCTGTATGTGACATACATTTTATGGGCGCTCTATCTCAAGAACTAATGCACGGAATTTCACAAAACTTTAGATTCAGTTAGATCTTGAATTAAACTGGATCTGATCAGTTTTTTGTATCTATCGCTAAATAGTAGCGCTGTTATGCTGCCTTTTCAAGATTCCCTCAGTAGGTATACCTCAATAACTAATACACGTATTTTCATAAAACTTCAGATTCCGTAAGTCTCTGATATAATACGTTTTTGATTACGTTTTGGTGTAAATCGCTCAGCAGGCGGCACTGCTATGCGGTATTATTCATGGTTATCTCAGGAACTAATGAACGAATTTTCATGAAACTTCATATTCAATTAGCTTCTGATATAAATGAGCATTCTGTAGTTCTTGAAGAAAATCTTACAACAGGTGGCGCTGCTATGTGACATTATTCATGATTGTCGCAACAGCTCTTTAACAGGATCTAATGAACAAATTTTCCCCAAACTTCAGGTTCAATTATCAATTATTTATTTTTGAAGAGAATCGCTCAACAGCTGGCGTTGCTATGCTGCATTATTCATGATTAGCCGACTCACCCAGCGTTGCCTGAATCCGTGATAACCATGAAAGATTAAAAATAAAACCCTATAATATTGACAAAAATGAAAAAAAATCGATTTTAAAAGCACAAAAACTCGAAACATCGTCAATAATTACTTCAAAAATCGTACTGAAAATCGCATTAAAATAGATGAAATTCAAAAAGTCCTTCCGGCAATGCCGGGAGGAAGAGGTAGCTTTCATATACTTATATATTTATTTATTTATTTTAAAGTAAGTTACATTGTTCAAGAATACTAAGCTCAAATTAGTGGAAATAATCTTATAAAATTAGCGATTTTATAAGATTGAATACTAGTTTTTGTCAAGACTGAATATTAATAGGAATTTTTAGAAATTAGTCATCTTTTATTCAACTTGGTTTTATTTTAAGCGATTTAAAGAGTCACCAAATTCCACGATATCATAAAGTGTATGCCGTTTTAAAGCAACATTGTGGCTCGTTCAGATCAGACCGTTTTAAAATGTCAGCCATAAGCAAAATTCAAAGTGCTATAACTCAATCATTTTTTAAGATATAGTCAAAATAAAAAGTGTTCTGGAATCGTTTTTTTAAGTTCTAACACGTAAAAGAAAAATATTTTTCATCTTTTAATTTTTTCGCATTTAATTTTAAATTTAATTTTTTTTTAATTTAAAATGGCCACTATTTTGAAACAAAGTGGTGGATGTTGCTGGCCAACGAACTCGGTCGAGACATTTGTATGTACTATGTACATACCAAGTTTCATTGAAATCGGTTCATAAATACGCGTGTTATCACGTGACAAAAAACAGATCGTTTCAAAATGACAGCCATAAGAAAAATTCAAAGTGCTATAACTCAATCATTTTTTAAGATATAGACAAAATAAAAAGTGTTCTGGAATCTTTGTTTTAAGTTCTAACACGTAAAAGAAAAATATTTTTCAACTTTTAATGTTTTCGCATTTAATTTTAAATTTTAAATTTTTTTAAAAATTTAAAATGGCCGCCATTTTGAAACAAAATGGCGGATGATGCTGACCAACGAACTCGGTCGAGACATTTGTATCTACTATGTATATACCAAGTTTCATTCAAATCGGTTCATAAATACGTTAGTTATCGCATGACAAAAATCAGATATATATATATGTATATATGGTTATATATATATGTCAACATTTGAACGGAGGGTGGTTTTGGGGTCTGGGGGTCATGATCAATGAAAATATACCAAAATTTTCCGGAAGTGATTTCCTCCGGACGGCTGCAATAGGTAGCTTTTTACTTTTTGTAATGAAAGCTACCTAAAATCGTAGCAGACAAAATTTAGTAGATTAGGCTAAAAGTATGAAACAATTTTCCTTTTGTCAATCTCTAAAAATTGCTGCAAAATTCAAAAAAATACTAAAAATCGCATTAAAAAATTTGTTAAAAATTCAAAAATCGCTAGCAGAATTCCAAATGAGCTTTATTGAAAAGAGAACTAAATTTACTATGCTGGGTTAAAAGAAAGAAACCGTATATGAAACCTTAATAATGTAGAAAAACCACCTCGCAATATAAAAAGAATGCTAAAAATCGGCTAAAAAAATTATATAAAAATGTCTAATTAAAAAAACGAAAATCGGGCTTCGAGGTACAAAACTTCATATACAGAGGTATCTTCCCTTCAAATTTTGTAATTCTATGTGAAAGGTCTCTTCAGAGCAGCGCTGATACACTCACAAACTTCTCTCTTTATTATTATAGATTATCGAAATAGCTGTATAAAAGAAACTCCTAAGCAAGTGCTGCACGGATTTATATTAAACTTCAAATTCAGTTTGTCCCTGATATAAATTAGTATTCTTTAATTCTTAAAGTAAATTGCTCAACAGGTGGCGCTTCTATCCCGTTTTTTATGATTTCTGCGATAGTTCTATTTCGAATACTAATACTCGCTTATTCCACAAATTTCGGTTTCAGTTGGAAGTTAAAGCAAATTATTGCAGATTAGGTGTTGGTGTAAATTACCTAACCGGTGACGCTACTGTGTTTAATTTTTTCTGGAAGTGTTTACACGTAAAAAAAGAAGAAAGATTAAAGATTGCCACATCCGAGTAGTTTTATGCTTTAATTTTACTTGAAATATTTCATACTAATATGTATGATCAAATACTCTTTCGGTTTCTTCAAACGAACCTTCTTGCCAATGTGGTCTTTCTTATACTGGTCAGACTAAACGTGCTCTCAGATTTCGTTTAATGGAACATAAAAGGTATGTCAAAAATCAAGAGCTTAAACTTTCCTCTATTGCTCAACATTGTTGGTTTTCACAACATAACTTTAACTTTTCTTCAGCCACCATCATCCATAAATGTCCTTCCATTCTTGATCTTGATTTTGGGGAAACTTACCACATCATTAAAAATTCACACTCCTTAGTCAATGACTTACCTAGTACTCCTTATTTTCCAAGTATTTGGAAATCTTTAATTTAATACTTTTTTTTTTCACTTGCTTTTTAGTTTTTGTTTTACTTGTTCTCCGATAGATGTCGCTACTTGTCCACCCAGTTGTTTTGGCTGCTTTCTTTTCATTGGTTGCTTTTTTTTAGGCGAGATTGTTCCCATAGCGGGTATATAAGCCTTCGCCTCTCTGTCTCTTTGCTCAGTATTGCTATTTTTTTAGCTCGCTGAGTTTTGCACTGATGAAGAATCTCGATAGTAGATTCGAAATAGCTATTTGCTACCTTCTCATACTTTATTTGTGCACATCTAATCGTTGGTTTTCTATCTTTGAACCTTATGTGTTCGTAAGTGGGAATCAAATGATTATTGTTCATCAAGATTGTGCTACATTGTCCTTATAACAACATTATTAATTATCTATCTATCTATTTATTACGCTATCATATGTTGCATAAAAATCACGATTATTTGTCAGTTGTTTAATAGCAACGTCCAAATGAAACGAATGTTATTGGTTATTGTGGAAAGTCCTTTGGTAAGATTTAGGCAACTTATTTATGTTTTGTTCGTTTGCTGCAATTATGAAGCTTCAAAATGTCATTATTTTTATTTTTCTTTTCTTTTTATTTAAAAATAAATAAAAGTCATGAATTTTAAACTTTTCAGTTTCAAATTAAAGTTATGTATTATAAATGAAATGAGTGAAAGACTTATATTATTATATTTTAAATAATTAATGAAATATGAAAAAATGCCATAGGTACAATATTTGGCGATTTATTGTCTGCGCTGGGCTTGCTTAAAATTACTGAGTTTATGATTTATCAGCATAAATGTCATATATGCACCACATTGGCGCTTTATTTTTCTTACGTCAATTTGGTGAAAATTCCTTTTTTAAAAATACCAGTTACATACATATTTTTTTAACTAATTTCTATTATTTTAAAAAGGAAATAATAATAAATAAAAAAAATAATAGTTATACAATAAAAAAAATTACATCATTTTAAATAAAAGTAAAAATAAAAGTTTAAATAAAAGTAAAAATAAAAGTTTAAATAAAAGTTTTCAAAATAAAAGTAAACAAACAGTTTATTAATAAATAAATAACAATAGCTGGATTACCATGTGAAGCACATATAATTGCCTTTTTGTTACAATTGCGCCAATGTGGTGCGCATATGACACCTGTGTCTATTTCTCTAGCAGAATTTTCTAATTTGGCAAAAACTTGAGCAATTAAAATAATTTATGAATAAAATCAATAGGATTTAATGCTTAGTATACATTCAAGGGAGACCAAATGGATCACTAAGGGCGGCTAGTTTGATATAAAAATGCAGTTTAACCCAACTAGAATACTTTCTTTCAAAAGAAAATGCGAAATTATAAATGTACCCGATTTTAAAACTGGACTAATAAGCTATCAAGTTTTCGAGAGAAAAAAAGTATGCTCGAAGCAAAACTTTGAAATATGCTCAGTAAAAAAATAAAACTTAATGAAGAAGATATTTTCTGAAAATTTTACAAATAGTAACATCTAATGTATACAACAACAAAATACTTTAGAAAACACTTCTAAGTCTTCGTCATTAATTTTTTAATTCGAGTTAAAGTTCTAAGAAATTCCTTTTGAAACCGTTTTTCGAGGGAAAACAAACGACTGATAATAAATTTCATCAAACTTCACTTTTACACCTAAGGCGGAGAAATTCGTTGTCTTCTATTATACTTGCTTTCTTTTTCGTTAGCTATTTCATTTTTATCTAAATTGTTTTTTATACAGGCAACTGAAAAATAAACTATTTATGCTACACATATTTCGAAAATGTAGATATAAGTTTATATTTTAAGGTATTTATTTAATTTTTTTTTTTATTTTTTTTTGTGTGTATAGTTTGTTTCGCAACTAATAACCAATTTTAAGAATTTGAATTTTGCGATATTTTATTATTTTAATTTGCAAGCAAAAATGTAGATGGCAGCACACAGCCATTTCCTTGAAATTTTAAAAAGCTAACATTCTATATGGTTCGATATTATTTTGTTGATGTTTCGTGATTCGTTTGTAATGTGTTTATACGTGTGTATTAAATATTTAATGTTTATCAAGATTTTGCTACCTTATCCTTATAACTACATTATTAATTAAGTATTTCATATAAAAATATAGTTTAAGTCAACTAGAGTTTGCATTATTTTCTTTCAAAGAAAAAAAAGGTAGGTATATATGCATATATATATATATATAGTATAGTATATATATATATATATATATATATAGTAGATATATATATATATACCCGATTTTAAAAAAATGGAATAACAAACATATCAGCATCAACTTTTTCGGGAGAAAAAACATTATACTCGAAGCAAAACTTTGAAATATGCTCATAAGGAAATTCTCCATACGGGTATACTCAGAAAAATCTGAAAAAATTACAGAATGTTCTTCGCATATGGATATATTTGTTTATAAAAGAAATTCCGGCGGAACCTTAATAGAGCGTCCGCATTAATATAATGAAATTTTAATTTATTCGGCGATTTATCACTGGTTGGCAAATCAATAACTTGCAAACGGTGACAGCTATTTAAAAATTTTTTGCAGGAGGGTTATTATAATGCCAGGAGTTTTTTTTGCCGTAATTTTTTATGTTAGTTCGAATTTCAAACAATAGGTGACGCTGACGGCGATTGAAGGCCAGGTGATCAGTGCTAAGTGAAGCGCCGACCTGGCCTTCAATCGCCGTCACCGCCACCTATTGTTTGAGATGCGAATTAAAATAAGAAATTACGGTAAAAAACTCCTGACATTAGACATAACCCTCCTGCAAAAATTTTAAATAGCTGTCAGCGTTTGCAAGTTATTGAATTTTAAAATCCATCAGTCATTTTTAGGATACAAGATATTAACAGATAGTTTGATTAAGTTATAAGAAATAACAATATAACAACAATAAACATTCTTAAAATATAACTCACTTCTTTTCATTGATTTTCAATTTTCAGTTAAAACTACTGAATTCCTTATGAACCTCCTCTTTGGAAAGAAAACAAACGCTTGCTATGAATGCAAGAATATTTTGCCAATTTCTTTTTAAAATCTTAGATGAAAGAAATTCCAGATCTTCATCAAACTTTAAAAGATTCTCATTTTATCTCAAACATTTTGCATTCAGGTCGTTGAAAAACAAGCATTTTAATTGATATATACATAAAAAATGTCGGAAAGTCGAGATGTAAATTTATAATTTTATTTTTTCCCTCAATATTTCTTTTTAATTACAAGACAATCATCTTACTATAGAAATTATTACAAATAACAATAAAAAATAATTAACTAACATAATATTTAAAGTTTCGCGTGTATATTTCTTCTACAGAAAAGTCTAAAATCTATATAAGTCAGTTAAAAAAATTTACTTTTAAAATATCATTTTTTTTTGGATAGCTAAATGATAATTAAAACAATAGTTACATTGTTATTTATTTCATGAAAAACTCTGAGGTACGCTCACTATTAAAATGCCAGTTTTTAAGATGATGTTTTCTACAATTTTTTTAAATATAAAGTACACACAAAATTTCAAGTCTCTATCTCAATTTGTTCGGGAAATAGAGCGTTTACAGGCAAACAGACAGATACATAGTCGGAAAAACAGATAGACGAACGGCAAAAAAAAAAATTTCTAAAAATATATTTTACGTAATCTACAAATTTTTAAAATATAAAGACATTTATCAGATATGGTATGAAGAAACATTCGGAAAATACAACTTGGTTTTTTTTTTCATTGATTTTCACTTTTCAGCTAAAACTACTAAATTCCTTTTGAACTCTTTTTTCGAAAGAAAACTAACGCTTGCTAAGAATATTTTCCCAATTTATTTTTTAAATCTTAAATGAAAGAATTACAGACCTTCAGAATACTTTAAAAAAATCTCAGTTTTATCTGAAATATTTCGCATTCAGACCATTGAAAAAACTAGCATTTTAATTAAAATATCTATCCAAAATGTCAGAAACTCGAGATATAAATTTATAATTCTAGTATTCCTTTTTTTAAAATAATTGTACTTATTTTCAAGACCATCAATTTACTGCAGAAATCATTAAAAGTAAGAATAATAATTTAATTATCCCACAAAATCTCTTAAATTTCGCGAAAGCGTTTTTCTACAAAGAAAAAAAAACATTAAAATCTATGTAAGTCAGTTAAAAAATGGACTTTTAAAATACCATTTTTTAAAATGGCTAAATAGTAATTAAAACATATTATACTTGCACTATTATATATTTCATGAAAATTCTGAGGTATGCTTGTGTGCTTGGTATGCTTGGTGTTGACGATGATATTTTCTACAATTTTTTAAAATATTAATTACACACCAAAATTCAAGTCTCTATCTCAATTTGTTTGGGAGAAAGAGCGTTTACAGACAGACACACAGACGGAGGGACAGATAGACAGATATCAAAACTTTTTAAAATAATGTATTTTTCGTAATCTATAAATTTTTAAAATATACTACTAGAGAACTAGTAGACATGATAAGAGGAAACATTCTTAAAGCACAACTTGGTCCTTTTCATTGATTTTCCCTTTTCAGTTAAAACTATTAAATTCCTTTTGAATTCCTTTTTCGAAAGAAAACAGACGTTTGCTAAGACTATTTTCCCAATTTATTTTTTAAATCCTAGATGAAAGAATTCCAGACATTCACCAAACTTTTAAAAAAAAATCTCAGTTTTATCTGAAATGTTTTGCAGTTTGGCTGCTGAAAAACAGCATTTTAATTGAAATATCTATCGAAAATGTTGGAAACTCGAGATATAAATTTATAATTCTAGTATTTTTTTAAAAATAATTGTTACATTATTACATTTAATACATTATTATTTTCTTCTACCTTCAATAGAAGAAAGTATCGTGATCGAAATTTTTTTACTACCGGTTTTCGATGGATTTACACGTTTCAGGGGTTAGAGATTCCAAAAAATATGTTTTTACACAAATTTGTCTGTTCGTGTGTATGTTCATATGTCCGTATATCGGTATGTCCGTGCGTCGCCATTGTACTATTGAAAAGTGTATGAAGGTAGGTATAGAATTGAGCCAAATTTTTTGATTATATTTTTGACTGTGGCAAGCAGGTTTTTTTTCAATTTGGAAATATTCCGCAGAAAAGGGATGCTGCATTAGCGGTTTTTGAGCCATTTTCAATATTGTACCATTGAAAAGTTTACGAAGTTATACATATAACTGAACTAAATTTTTTGTGTAAGTGTTTGACTATTGCTAGTAGGTCCTCTCTAAATGAAAAAAAAAAAAACCAGCCGGAAGGGGGTGCTGTAACAGTGATTTCTGTCCCAATTTCATTATTGTACCATAAAAAAGTGCAAGAAATTATATATAGATCTAAACCAAATTTTTTGTATATGTTTTTGGCTATGGCCAGCAGGTCCATATTGGATTTCGAAATATTCCACCGGAAAGGGGTACTGTGTTAGCAATTTTTAAATATTTTTTCTCTTTTTCTTCATGATACTATTGTTCACCGGCGCCTCGTGCAGCTACGTTAACTCGCGGACTGCTGAGCTGGCTAATCGCAAGCAGTTGGTATATATCAGAATAAAAAAAACCTGTTGATTTTAATAAATATCATGATCCAGATTAATTCTTTTTTACTCCGATTAATTAACTGAATCAGAAATTTAAGATGAAAATTATAGTTCGTAGAGCAGGAAGCTAATAGTATTGCAGCATTAACATCTGTAAGTACTTTTTTGAAATATTAAGATGTAAGAAGTAGAAGAGAGTTTTGGGAATGGTATCACTAACTTGTTCTTTTCTTAAATGACAAAATAATTTTAAAAAATCGCGCTGGTATATTTCTAAAACGAAACTGTGACATGTACTCAGTGATAAAATACAATACATTCAAGTAAATGTTTTCGACAAACTTTAAAAAATAATGACACCTGCTTCATACGTTAATAGAAAACATCCTAAAAACTCATCTGAACCACCTTTATCTATTTTCTATTTCCAGTTAGAGAGGTATCAAATTCCTTTCGAAATTCCGTTTTCTAAGAAAAGCAGAGCTGAAATATAACATTTCTCAAATATATTTTCAACACTTTGCAACATAGTGGAAAAATGATTATGAATTCAACTTATTACTTACCCATCATACGTAGTATAGGGTAAGTCTTGCAATCGTTTTGAAAATCGAAAAAAATAATTTTTGACAGATTTACACATTTCAGATACTGGAAATTCCGTAATACATTTCTTAGAGGAAAAAATGTCATCCATCCGTCTGTATGTCTGTAAACTCTCTATCTACCGAGCAAATTGAGATAGAGACTTGAAATGATGTATGTACTTAGTATGTAAGAATGGGATGAAGCCTATTTAATATCAATTACCTGGATTATACGGAGCTATTTTTTCGGACTCTCGCAAAATTCGTTCAGATGAAAGGTACATAACAATTTTCGATTTTTTTATTATAAGGAGTGGGTGTGAAAGACAATAAAATAATACAAAATTTGCACACAAAGGGAAGTCAATCGGATAATTAGTTGCCGAGATATTCGTATTCCAATTTTCCACAGTTTTCGATTTTTCATGATCTTGTATGTCATTAAGGTTCAATTCAAAGGGATATTTTAACTGGGTATAAGACGCTTATTGCGATGCAGTAAATTGTTAGTTAATATGATTATCATTTTGTGAGTTATAAAGATGTTTCCTTTACGCAATTCGGTACTCTTGAATAGTTTTGCATATAATATAATTTGTCGAAATTCGTTCATCAGCAATTCATTAATAAAGCATTACTGTGTGATAAAAATATTTAAATATACGTTTAAAATTTACTTTTGAACTTCGATGCACCTTATAAAAAGTTTTCAGATGTTTCATTCTGATATTTTATAAAATGCATATCCATGATGGGTAAGTATTATGGTGGCCCCCAACGACTAGTTTTTCTTAATTCACAAGGTAATTTTTAAAAAATCACGCTGATATATTTCTAAAGCGAAACTCTGAGATGTACTCAGTGATAAAATGCAATTCATTGCAACATAAATGTTTACAATAAACTTTCAGAAATAATGACATCTGCTTCATACGTTAAAGAAAACATCCCAAAAACTCATCTGAACCGTCTTTATCTATTTTTTATTTCCAGTTAGAGAGATATCAAATTCCTTTCGAAATTCCGTTTTATAAGAAAAGCAGAGCTCAAATGTAACATTTCTCAAATTTATTTTTAACACTTTCCAACATAGTGGTAAAAACGGTTATGAATCCGGCTTGTTATATTTACCCATCATACGTAGTATAGTGTAAGTCTTGCAATCGTTTTGAAAATTAGATTTTTTTTATGACAGAGTTACACGTTTCAGATACTGGAGATTCCGAAAAACATACTTTTAGAAAAAAAAAATTGTCGTCCGTTCGTCTGTGTGTCTGTCTGTAAACGGTCAATCTCCAGAACAAATTGAGCTAGAGACTTGAAATTTTGTATGTACTTAGTATGTAAGAATGGGATGAAGCCTATTTAATAACAGTTACCTCGATTATTAGGATTTTTTTTTTCGGACTCTCGAAAAATTCGTTCTGATGACAGGTACATAAAAATTTACGATACATATATATATTTAAGGAGTGGAAAAAAAAGGCAACAAAAGAACAAAAATTTTGCATAAAGAACGAATAAAATAGGATAATTAGTTACCGAGAAATCTGCAATCCTGTTTTTCACATTCTACGATTTTTTGTGACCCTGTATTTCATTTAAATTTCAATTCAAAGATGTATTTTAATTGGAAATGAGACACTTAAACCGACGCAGTAAACTGTTAGTTAACATGATTATTATTGTTTGATTTATAAGGATGTTTCTTTTACGCAATTCATTACTACTTGAGTAGTTTGTCGTTTTATATAATTTATGGAAATTTGTTCATCAGCAATTCATTAATAGAACATTACTATGTGTTAAAAATATTTAAATATACCTTTAAAATTTACTTTTGAATTTCGATGTACCTTATATAAAGTTTTCAGATGTTTTCTTCTCATATTTTTTAAATGCACATCTATGACGGGTAAATATTACGGTGGCCCACAACCACTAGTTTTTCTTATGTGACAAGATAATTTTTAAAAAATCACGCTGGTATATTTTTAAAACGAAACTCAGGGATGTACTCAGTGATACAATACAATAAATTCCAGTAAATGTTTTCAACAAGCTTTAAAAAATAATGACATCTGCTTCATACATTAAAGGAAAACATCCCAAAAACTCATCTGAACCACCTTTATCTATTTTCTATTTCCAGTTAGATGGACATCAAATTCCTTTCGAAATCCCGTTTCATAAAAAAAACAGATCTCAAATGTAACATTTCTCAAATCAATTTTTAACACTTTCCAACATAGTGGAAATTTTTTTTATGAAATCGGCATGTTACTTACCCATCATACGCAGTATAAAACAATCGTTTAGGAAATCGAAAAAAAAATGACGGATTTACACGTTTTAGATACTGGAAATTCCGAAATACATATTTTTAGAAAAGAAATTTGCCATCCGTCCATCTGTGTGTCTGTCAGTCTATGTGTCCATCTGTCTGTAAACACTCTATATCCCGAACAAACTAAGATAGAGACTTGAAATTTTGTATGTATGTAAGGATATTTCTTTTACGCAATTTAGTACTGATTGGCTAATTTGGCGTTTTATATAATTTGTCGAAATGGGTTCATCATCAATTCATTAATAGAGCATTACTAAGTATATTATAAATATTTAAATATGCCGTTTAAATTGTGTTTTATAATCTCGGTACATTTTATAAATAGTTTACACATATTTTTATTTTCATGCATTATAATATGCATACCCATGATGGGTAAATATTATGGTGGCCCCCAACGACTAGTTGACATATTAAGGTGCATGAGATAAAAGGAAGTTTTGGGAATGGCATCCACAATTAGTTTTTTTTTTTTTTCTTAAACGACAAAATAATTTTTAGAAAAATCACGCTGGTATATTTCTAAAACGAGACTCTAGGATGTACTCAGTGATAAAATACAATTCCTTCCAGTAAACGTTTACATTAAAATTTCAAAAATAATGACACCTGCTTCATACGTTAAAAGGAAACATCACAAAAACTCATTTGAACCATCTTTATCTATTTTCGAATTCCAGTTAGAGAGATATCAAATTCCTTTCGAAATCCCGTTTTATAAGAGAAACAGAGCTCAAATGTAACATTTTTCAAATCTATTTTTAAAACTTTCCAACATAATAGGAAAAAAACGTTTATGAATTCGACTTGTTTGTCTTTTTCAATTTTCTAACCCGAGTAAATATACTCAGATTACCATCAAAGGGATGCACTCCCATATTGTTATATTCAAATAACAACGATCACAACAAACGTGATTTTACGTTAAGTGAACTCATTTGTTACGATAGCTTAATTTTAAATAACTTTCCTAAAATTATATCGATAAATAAACTTGATCTTTTTTATCCACTTACATTGACCGTTTCCTAAAATTTCCAATTTAAATTCTATTGGTGAACAAACTATACCTTTCAATCCGCTTATGTTACATTGATGGTTTCCTAAATTTTCCTGTAATTCTATTGGTAAAAAAAATTACTTTGAATCCACTTCTCTTATCTGAGCAAGTGTCTTTTCTGGTCTTTCATATTTTGAAGTGATAACGACCTGTTATGACTACCGAAACTAGTTTAAGAAGTTAGTTGCACAAGTATTTTGGCAATGTAAACTATTTTTTATCTACTTATATTGAATACATATGTATTTTTGTCAAAATCAAGTATTAGCATTGAAAAAAGGACATTAAACAAACAAAATACGATCTATGTAATTTTTTTTTCACACAAGAAAAATGAAAAGAAACAGATAAGAGATGAACGAAACTATAATGAAACAAAACTATCAGATGTGACGAATTTCATGGAACCATTCAACTTTATGTTCTTCTACAAACTCTCAAAAATAAAAGCATTTAATAAATTGTGCAAAAGAAAATATTAAGAAAATAGAGTTAAATCAGTTTCACTGTTTTTTTACGTTTCGATTTAGAGTACTTTCAAATTCCCTTTGAACCCTCTTTCAGAAAAAGGAAAATTCTCAAAGATAGAATTTCCAAAACTCCATCTATTTTTCAATTTTACTGGAATAAATTCATGGCTTTCGAATATGCTTATATTTTTGTTTTCTTTTCGTATTTCAGTTTTACTAGAAATACATTAAAATTTGGCGACTGGAGAAAAAGGTGACTATTATGACATTATTTTGAAAAAGCTTACCTAAAATTATATTTTCCACTAATTTTCTCCTATTTTTTTTTCAAAAACTATAGTAAAAAAAATAAATTAAACAGAATTTATGTAAAAAACAAAATAAAAATAAATATCTTTCTAGGACAACAATTCAAATTTTATAAATTTGGAAAAAAATTATAAAATCATTGGATGCTTATAAATAGCTGATTTGAGTTATAGTTGAAATTTCTTCATATTCTAGGTGGAGTAAATGACAAATACATGGAATCAAATGTTAATTGCGAAATAAAAATAACATATTTCAATAAAAAAACAAAGAAAAAGAAAAAGAATAGTAATATCTTTCAAAAAAAAAAAAAAAAAAAAAAAAAAAGAGAGAGAGAGACAGAGAGAGAGAGAGAGAGAGAGAGAATTTTATTTTAGAATTTCCAAAACTTCATCTATTTTTCAATTTTACAGGAATAGATTCATGGCTTTGGAATATGCTTGTATTTTTGTTTTCTTTTCATATTTCAGCTTTCCTAGAAATATATTAAAATTTGGCAACTGAAGAAAAGGGTGATTATTATAACATTATGTCTGAAAAAGCTGGCCTAAAGTTATATTTTCCATTATTTTTCTTTTTTTGTCTCCGAAAACTATAATAAAAAATTTAAATTATTACAGAATTTACATAAAAAATAAAATAAAAATAAATATCTATCTCGGGCAATAATTTAAATTTTAAAAAAGTGGAGAAATTTTATAAAATTATTAAACAATTAATTGAATAATTGATATTGAATAATTCATTTGCTTATAAATATTTGATTTGCGTTATAGCTTGAAATTTCTTCATATTGAAATATATCTTTTCAAATGTTAATTGTGAAATAAAAATAACATATTTCAAAAAAAAAAAAAAAAGAAAAAAAAAGAAAGAAAGAAAAAAGAAAAAAAAGAAAAAGAAAAAAAGAAGTGAGACAGACAGAGAGAGAGAGAGAAAGAAAGAGAGAGAAATAACACCTTTCAGAAAAAAAAAGAAAAGAATGAAAAAAAAGAGAGAGAGATTTTAGCCTTCTTAATTTTCTGTATTTTGTATATTTCTTTGTACATAAAATCACTGTGCGCGCGGCAGCGCGCAACAATAATATGATTGAGCGGTAATGCTTAAGCATAGGAAAGCGCAAAAACACGGATTTTTCAATTTTTCTTTTTGCAATAAGTAAATAAATACTTATCCAATTTTGATGATTTTTTTAAAAAATGTTCGTCTGACCAAGAAGCACAACATAGCACAAAAATTATTTTTTTATGGCATACTGTAGGTGTACTGTAGAGTATTCTGAAAATCGGACAAAAATTTTGTGTCACAGCACTTTTCTCGAAAACTACTAAAGATAAAAACTTAATTTTTTTTTAAACAAAAGACAAACTTTTTATCCCGGGGTAGTCATCGAGAAAACGTTATTTCGCTGGGCGGTTTTTCTGAAATTGCATATTTTCCAAACTTGGTCATAAATGGGTATATCTAACGTTCTATTGCAGATAGAATGTTGCGGTAAAGTTTATTTTAAAGATTTTGCGATGCTAATTAATCCTGCAAAAATTCATAGATTTACGTTAAGCAGTTTTTTTACAAGATGAAATAAAAGAATGGCAGTCATCAATCTAAGGTACTTGTGATCATCGGAGAGAAAAACCAATTACACCATTCGATTAAGCATAAAAAAATACAGAATGCTTTTTTTTCTCTTATTTTTAACTTAATTTTTTAACGAATTATGAATTTTTTTGAAATTTTTGACATGCTGATTTTTGTCATTTTTTAACACTAGAACGCCCGGATGGAGTCGATTCGACTTCAATCATGTAACTAAATTTCAATTCGAACCAGAAAAATTTTCTTGAAATAATTGAAATCTAATCCACGCAAATTTACGTTAAATAAATCAATTAAATAATTTTGAATAAAAATTCGGGTGAGAAATATTATTTTCAAACTTGAGTAGAATTTCCGGGCGTTCTAGTGTTAATGAATCATTTACTGAATAATTATGCACGGTGTCTAGCCCTGGTGGCTGTTAAATTTGATTTTTAATTTTAAATTAGGCAGTTTTTTGCACCATACCAAATTTATATTTTATCCATTTTTTTCATTTATTTATATTTTGTTTTTAGCACAATGGCATCAATGGCAAAAATGCCTGGCATACCTGTCAAATATTGGGGCCCTGTACTTTAACAAAGTGTATTTACTATAAGTATATACCGTATTTATTCTAATAGAATGCGCCCTCTAATAGAGCGCATCTTCTTATAAAGTGCGCACCTTGGTGCTGATTGAAAAAATAAATATACGGAAACGATATAGTAGATAAGTAGAAAACGATTACTTAAATGCATTATCGAGGATTCTCATCGATCAAAATAGAGATATTCTATCAAAGCGATGGAGTGGCGATGCAGCAAAAGTTTCAAATTTTGAACAATGTACCACTCCTGTAAACTATAGCGCCAAGGATATGCACACTGTTAAAAATTTGCTGCATTTTGCTGCAACGCACTCCCCTGCTTGTATAGAAAACGGTTACTTGGCCGTGAAATGGCGCTTTCTCATTGGTTGGAATCATTGTAAACGCGGCAGCGCGCAACAATAATATGATTGAGCGATAATGCTTAAGCATAGGAAACCGCAAAAACACGGATTTTTCAATTTTTCTTTTTGAAATAACTAACTAAATACTTATCCAATTTTGATGATTTTTTTTTTAAATGTTCGTCTGACCAAGAAGCACAACATAGCACAAAAATTATTTTTTTTAATGGCATACTGTAGGTGTACTGTAGAGTATTCTGAAAATCGGACAAAAATTTTGTGTCACAGCACTTTTCTCGAAAACTACTAAAGATAAAAACTTAATTTTTTTAAAAACAAAATACAAACTTTTTATCCCGGGAACATTTTTTATTTCTATATATAAAATACAAAACAAGTTGTGCAGTATCCCAGTAGAATATGGAAAAATAGAAGGACTAGTGAAAAATGCTCCAAGGAGCAGTGCAAAAGCAGAATATGATTTTAATTGAGCATTAAAAAGTAATGGACAAGTGCTTCTGTTAATTACTGAGCATGAGGAAGGATAACTGTTCCCTTCTTGGCTACAACTCACTTCAATGCCAACTTTGAAAAAATCATATTTGCGCTTTTTCCGTGAAAACAAATCAGTCGCAGTTACTATAAAAATGTATAGTGTAAAGACGTAAACAGTAAAGATGCAGCTTAATTAGACATAAATGTAAAGGAAGGCGACATAATGCCAGATACTTAGTTCCTGCAGGTATCACATTCATGCACTGCAACCAAGCATACCCTAAGTGTATAATTGCACAGAAAATTGATTTGTAGTATAGTGCAGAGTGAACAGTGCAGTTAACATCAGAGATGTAGTACAAGCTATGCGCCGTACACCTTCTGGACATTTTAATAGAACACCATATACCCTCTGTTTTTCAAGAAAGCTTATAGTATACACATTCTAGAATATCCCTCTGCTTAGAGCATATATCTTATTTTATTTTTATGACTACACCCCTGGTTAACATCTAAAGCACGGTGGAAAATTCTACTAAAGAACCGCAAATTTCTTTTGTATGAAAAAAGCGCAAATATGATTTTTTCAAAGTTGGCATTGAAGTGAGTTGTAGCCAAGAAGGGATCCCTTATCCTTCCTCATGCTCAGTAATTAACAGAAGCACTTGTCCATTACTTTTTAATGCTCAATTAAAATCATATTCTGCTTTTGCACTGCTCCTTGAAGCATTTTTCACTAATGAAATATGTCTCCATATATAAAGTAAAAAACATTTCACTAACAAAACAATATATTTTTGACTTTGCAATTATCCTTTGAAATTGTTTTTTGAAACTACATTAACACAAAAACTCTCAGATTTGTTTTATTTTAAAACTTAATTTATGCAAGTTGATGTTTGTCTAAAAGCTCTAAAAAGATAAAACATATCCTTTTAGGAATTATAATTAAAGTTATTAACATAAAAGGTTTTTTTTTTTCTAGAAGATGCTTTAATATTTTACGAGAAAAAGAAAATGTTATTCTAGCAGATGAATAATATAGATTTTTTTTTTCATTTTTTCGTTACTAAGCTTACTTATCAAACTAATTTAATTTTATGATTATAATACTTACTTACAATATAATAGGTAATAAACTATTACAAAATTGAATAATCCAAAAATTTTAAAATATTTATTAGCTAAATTAAGGGGAAAAGTACTCGATTTCAGAATTTTTGAAGAAGCCGAAAAAGTGGCATTTTTACTTGCGGTTACTAAAATATGCGTGAAATGCAGAAAGGCAGTTTTTGGCAGATGGTTTTTTATGAATCACTAGACAATAGCCCAAGTTATTATTTCCATTAAATTTCGCTGCGGAACACTGTGAAACATTTAAACTTTTTGATGTTTAAAAGCAAAAAAATAAATTTTTTTCCCAAGATTTTTTATCAAAAATGACAATGAATTTATTAATTTTTACGTGCTTAATATAAATTTTGTAATACATGCAAATAAAGTACATACTATCATAGTGTGAATCCATTTCAAATCATCAAAATCGGATAATATTGTAAAATATAGCACGCGTTTAAAGGAACAGTTGTTTTGCTGTTTTTATTCGCTCTAAATAATACTCCTTAAAGCATCATTTTTGAAATGATGCTGCTTGTAAGGGCAAAGCAAAAATCTTTTGTTAAATACAGATTCCGACTGTCCAAACAGTATTATAGCCAACTGTACAATAGAAATTCCCTAAATCGTAACTTCATTTTTTGACTTTTGGCCAGCTTTTTGGGTTTTTGCCCCACTATGAGCCGTGTCAATTTACCTTCGAGACTGAAAAGACTAATCCTCCTTCATACATCTTCTTAAAGGATGTCACTTTTTTTGTTAGTTTTAAAAATATTTCTAAAATCTATGCATAATTTTATATGAAGTGTTAAAATTTTACTTCCAGTCCTTCAACTTTTAAAATATAAAATATTAAATTCAGCATTCACTGTAAAAAAAATTCGTTAATATACACAAATTTTTCGATAAAATTTTACGGGATAGTTTCATTTTTCCGAAAATACAGTTCATCTTCCGTTATTGACACTTTGAGATTATAAATACAATAAGTTTTCCGTAAATTTTCTGAAAACAGCATTCTAAGCAAAAAATCTCGTGGCGCCATCTATATCTGGAATAGAAAAATATTACACGGACTTGCTTTTAAACACCTTGCTATAATATTTTTCTCTTTCTCATTCTATTTTAATAACAGAAAGCTAACATATTTTTACAATATTAAAAAAAAATAATAATAAAAATTATAAAATTTTATTAATCCTTTTTAAGTTTGAAATAGTTGAAAGGAAAATTAGTTTATTTTTATTAGGATTTTAAAATAATGTTTAACTCGTTTATAACATATTTTTAAAAAAGTGCGTAGGATATTTTAAAATGGAAAAAAAAATCTGCTTTTAATTTTAATATTATTATTTTTAATCTATTAACTTTAAGAAATTTGCCCATAAAATTTAAAACATCTGAAACATATTAACGAAATTGTTCTAAAGTTTACAAGATTATCTAAGTTATAAAAAACAATGAAAGAAATTTATTTTAGTAACCCGTAATAACTATCTTTATTGAGTTTAAAATCGATCTTCATACAAATATTTTTTTTACATTTATGTTTTTTTAAGTATGTTAGTATCCTTTCAAAAATATATAAATAAATAAATGTGAATAATATTACAATAAACTTTTAAAATTCTCCTTAATGTTGGTATTCTTGGAAAAATAAATAAATATAAAAAAATAAAAATAAAATTACAATATAATTATAAAAATCTTAGTAAAAAGAATCAATTATTACTTATAATATATTTTTTCATGCATGTAATATTTTTAAAGGCTAAAAATTTTCTTGTATAAAGTATGAAAATAAAAATCTAAATATTGAAAAAATATGAAAACTTGAGAATTAGATATTCAACTTAGGAATACTATTATACCTACGAAAATAGCTTCCTTTTTAACTTAGCCAAACTTCTTAAAAAGCATCTGGAATAAGTAACACTATTTGACTGAGCTGCCCGTGTTCTCGTAGAGGCTGCCCGTGTAGAGGTAGAGCGTTTCTCTGGAAGAGGAGAATTCGCTGGTTCGAATCCGCCCTAAAATAAATGATGTTTCACTACTGTTGTATAAATTAAATAGAGATGTTGAATTTCTTAAAGGTGCAAATTTCTCGATGCAAAATAATGTGGTTATTTATTTTTTTTTTCCATACTTGAAAAAAAAAATTTATATATGAAAAAAATACGGAAAACTTTCGTGGAAAAACGTAACATTTTCTGGAATTTACAGAAAACACATTTCTGCTAAAATACGGAAATAGTACTGATGTCTAGATTACCAGTACAACTTCCATTTTTTAACAGAATTTTTTTTACAGTGTAGATTTTAGAAATATTTTGAAAACTAAGGAAGGTACATTCTGTAAGAAGAGAACATGAGACGAAGAATTTAAAAGTATTTATTTTTTGAGAATATATTTCAAATATAAGAATGCATCAAACGCCCATAGACTTTACATTACGGAGAGGAATTTGGAAAGTGAGTGAGCAGCAGCCTCAAGGGTTTTTAAGTATCAATGTTTTATGAACGTTGTTACCGTCAACTGAAATTGAATTAAGGTAGAACAAGCATTTTATAATATTTATTGAATACCGTATTTACCCCTGTATAGGGCGCACGCGTGTATAAGGCGCACCCCTATTTTACAAGTAAAAACGGCGATTTCTTAAAATCTCGTATATAACGCGCACCATAAATTTGATACGCTAATGAAGAATAACTAAACGAATTTCAGTAAAAAAAAGTCGAAACAAACATTACACCAGACCAGAAAACAAGATGAAAATGCATTTTTGCACTTCGGGTTGTAAGAGAATGGCGGGAAATAGCAATGAGTGACGGTAAAGAGAATTGCTAATTAGTGTTTAGATAATGTCATTTGCTCTGTTGTATAAAAAACTGCAAGGAATTAAATAAATATGCAGTAATACTTCAACTAAGTAACATTATCCGAGTTTTAATATATTCTTTGAATAATTTCTTGTTTCATATATATATCATTCGCCTGCATCCAACAGTAAAAAATTATTCCGTGTATAAGGCGCACCTAGGAGTTTTGCCCTAATTTTTTGGAAAAAAGTGCGCCTTATACACGAGTAAATACGGTATGTGATAAGCGATCGTATTATCCATGATATTTTTTTATCTTCTTGATATCTACGATAACCACATACTGCAAAAAAAAAATTCCGTTAAAAACTAAAACGGAAGTTGTGCTGGTAATGTAGACGTCAGTCCTATTTCCGTATTTCAACGGAAATTTTTTTCCGTAAATTCCAGAAAATATTGCTTTTTTCACAAAATTTTTCCGTATTTTTTTCATATTATCAAATTATTTTTTTTTGCAAGGAGGGGAAAAAATAAATAACGACATTACTTTACAACGAGGAACTTACACTTTTTTGAATTTCAACATCTCTATTTAATTTAAACAACAATAGTGAAACAACATTTACCTTCGGCTGGATTCAACCCATGGAACTCTCCTCTTCCAGAGAAACGCCCTACCTTTACAACAGGGGAACACGGACAGATAAGTCAAATAGTGTTACATATTCCAGATGCTTTTATGAAGTAAGGCTATGTTGAAAAGGGACCTATTTTCGTAGATATAATAGTATTTTTCAGTTGAATATACAATTATGAAATTTTCATATTTTTTTTAATATTGAGATTTTTATTTTCATACTTATACAAGAAAAATTTTAGTCTTTAAAAATATTACATGCATGAAAAAATATATTATAAGTATTAATTCCTTATTTTTAATAAGATTTTTATAATTATACTGTAATTTTATTTTTATTTTTTTTATATTTATTTTTCCAAGAAAACCAACATTAAGGAGAATTTTAAAAGTTTATTGTAATATTATTCACATTTATTTATTTATATATTTTTGAAAGGATACTAACATACTTTAAAAAAAAAACATTTATTTTAACAAAGTATTTGTATGAAGATCGATTTTAAACTCAATAAATATAGTTATTACGGGTTACTAAAATAAATTTCTTTTATTGTTTTTTATAACTTAGATAATCTCGTAAATTTTATAACAATTTCGCTAATATGATTCAGATATTTTAAATTTTATGGGCTAATTACTTAAAGTTAATAGATTAAAAAAAATATTAAAATTAAAAGCAGAAATTCTTTCCTTTTAAAAATATCCTACGCACTTTTAAAAAAATATGCTATGAATGAGTTAAACAATATTTTAAAATCATAATAAAAATAAACTTTCCTTCCAACTATTTCAAACTTAAAAAGGATGAATAAAATTTTTATAATTTTTATTATTTTTTAATATTGTAAAAATATGTTTGCTTTCTGTTATTAAAATAGAAAGAGAAATAGAAAATTATTATAGCAAGTTGTTCAAAAACAAGTCCTTATAATATTTTCTATTCCAGATATAGATGGCGTAACGAGATTTTTTTCTTAGAATGTTGTTTTCAGAAGATTTACGGAAAACTTACTGCATTTATAATCTCAGAGTGTCAATGACGGTAGCTGTACTGTTTTTTCGGAGAAATGAAATTATCCCGTAAAATTTTACGAAAACATTTGTGTATATTATCGGATTTTGTTTTTTTCAGTGCATTTCCCTTGAAATATGTCTGTTGAATTTTGTATACACAGGAGAAAAAATATTACACTAAAAAATATCTTTTACTGGCTTCACAAATACATAAGTGAATATATATTTGTGATATATACATATCTTGAAACAAAAATCTGATATATTCTCATTCATAATATGCAAATAATTCGAAAGGATATTTTTCTACGAATTCTCAAAAATACTCAAGTGTAGAATATGCAATAACAAAAAGCATTTCGAAAATGCATCTAGTAATAAACGGTTAAATAACAAATTTTGTAATAAAAAATATATTATACTAACTAAAAACCAACATAGTAATTTTTATATATGAGGAGCCCAGAAGCCAAGGGGTATAAGTGACAAAATTGAAAAAAATGAGTTAAGTGCACAGGCGATCTGGAAATATGTCTATTTATTTATAGGTAAAGAGTTAAGAGTGATTTTTTCATTATGTACTGAGTTATAGGGGTCAGTCACTTAACCTCTTTCCCAAAACTGTGAAACGATTGGAGTCCAAGGGGTGTAAGAGCAGTTGTGTCCGTTAACGTCTATGTAGCAGAAGCACGACCAACGACATACATACAAAGCCATTCGCTTTTTTTATGCATTAAATATATGCATTTTAACTGTTATCAAGTAAGAAAAATCATGCGTTAAGCATGGATTATGAAACACTTTCGAACACTCCCTGAAATCTTTAAAAAATTTTGCTACTGAGGGTAATAAAGTGTTACTGTCCATTGCCAAATATGTATTCTGATATTTTTTAATAGCCCTATGTTTTATTTGTCGGTTGATATATACTGTATAATGGGAAAAATTAGTTTAGCAAGAAAACGCATAACAGTTTGAAATTTCTCTTTCAGCAGTTTATATTAATAGATGGAAGCATACTTGTATACTTTTGTTCATCCTGTAGTTTATCTTGAACTTTTATTATACGTCAGTATTTAGCTGAAATTTACTTCAAATTAAGCACACTTAAGACTACTGAAATCACATTTCCAGAAATTATCATTCATAGATGACCATGTATAAAAATTTGAGTGTGATCCTGTATATCAATTTACCTATATTTTACAGGCATTTCTTAGTAAACTGAATGCAGTTCAGCATAGAAATACAAGACTTATTTAAAAGAAATCTTTAAGTAATGTACGCTCATAGTCTGTAACCTTTACGAATATGTTTGTGTAGCCCTGTATATGAACTATAGCATTTATACATATCATATAACGTGTATACATTTAGTGAAACTTAAAAGCGCAAATCATAATTAAAATAGCATTTTGTTCATCCATCAATCATCATCGTTAATTATACAATAATTCGAATAGAAATTCGGTCCTATTTGAAATCTTTTTTTGTGTTCCTGTAAATACTGTGTACTTTGTATTATGTGCGAAATAATTTATATTAAGCCTCAGCGATATACATTAATTTTATTATACATGAAAATTGTAATATAATTAAAACAAGTCGCAAACAATTCCCTCTTTATTATTAGGTAATGTAAATCTTTGTATGGTCCTGTAAATAATTAATAACTATTCTTTTCACTTCAGATTTTATAGAATGTCTATTTTAGTACAATTCATAAATGCATGTAAATTTTAACATGTGACAAGGTGTAACATATTTCAAATTCATTTAAAACGATTTTTCCCATAACCCATAATGTAACGGAAAATTTTTGATTGTCCCTGTAAATAAACTAATCATGTTAGAAATGTGTGCAATAAGTTGCACAGAGTCATTGCAAGAGTCATTTGCAATAAGTTCCTGTTGAAGTAAACATGAATAATTCCAAAAAATTTCAGGGCAATCCGAATATATTTACGAGAGTTAGGACAGACAGACGGACAAACCAAAATCATATTCACTTTTCAACTTTGTTGGTAAGTGTTAAAAAATATGAAATTCCAATGTTTCTAAACTTATATTAAAAATTTAAAACTTATATTAGAACAAAAGTTTTTCATTTTATTCATTATATCAATATTGTTCATAAATTTTTCGTAAATTCATTTTTTTATTTCATATTTTTTCCTTTTTTAGAATTTATATTAAAACAAAATTTTGTCCTTTGATTTCTTTGTATCAACATTAATCTTCATTTTTTTCATAAATACAATTTTTTATTTAAAAATTTTTCATTTCTTGTGTTCATTCGGCACTTGTACCCTTTAGTTTTCATGCAGTTTTCATTACTGCTTGGAAGCCAAGGGGTATAAGTGCCGAATGATGATAAATATTGCTTAGTTATAAATTAAAAAAATATCCTATTCCACCTTTTTTTTAAAACAGTTATTGAAACAAGAGTTCAAGGATCATTAAGAAATAAGCAAAATTTTCATATCTCAATTCATTCAATTACAGTCGATGTGTAACTTTGAACTCAATTTACTCGAAATCTAAATTTTGTCACTTGTACCCCTTGGCTTCTGGGCTCCTCATATATAAAGGAAAATATATATAACAGAAAAAAATTACACAAACAAAATATTTTCTACATCTTTTTTCTGACACAAAAAAAAGCCCCACCAAATTTTTTTAAGTGAAGGACTGAAGTATTCTCAGCTATGAAATGGAAGTCATTCAAGTTGATACTTTTCTAGAAACTCTCAAAAATAATGATATCAACTTGATAGGAACAAAAAAAAAACATTCTAAAAACACAACTTGTTGTTTTGCCACTTTCAGTTAGAGTTCTTGCAAATTCTTTCGAGCCCCTCTTTCAGTAGAATACAAACCCTCTAAGATAAATCTCCCTAAATCTATTTTCTTTTCAATCTCCATAAATTTGCCTTTGAGTACAATTGTTTTTTTTTTTTTTTTTTTTTTGTTTTTTTTATATGTTTTAGTTTTTTTTTCGAGTATTCTAAAATCTAAAGAAAATATCGAATAATGTGACACTATTTTTAAAATGCTGGTCAAAATTTAATAATAAAAGTGAAACAAATTATTGAGGATGGGAACTGACAAATAACAAATTTTGTAATAAAAGTAATATTAGACTATCTAAAGTCTTACGTATTTCCTTTTGTATATAAAAAGAATATATGCGCATAAAAAATATATCAATAAAAATATAAAAATTATAAAAAATACACCAAAAAATAAAAAACTATAAAATGTGTTAAAAAATAAATTAATAGGTCGGACGGGTGGGTAGATGTTAGATTAAGGGGGTTGGGTGGTGCTGCTGGAAAATATATGCGCTTATGTTAATATTTATATTTAAAAAAAAAAAAAAGGTGTTGGCGGTAGGAAAATGGTGCAGTGCAACAATAATGTAGTGTTAATTTATTATATTTGGTAATGTATTGTTATAGCATTCCTTGTTTATTCCTCTGGATTTAATATGTAATGTAATTTGAGGCTAATCGATGGTTGTTTATGTAATATAATATTTTATTACTTTTAAAACATTTTAAATTCTTATTTTAGTTATAAAAATAAGCTATACTTTGATGGTATATTTTATAATAATATAATAAATTATTAATTTACAGATTTTCGCTCTAAATAAGAGTTGGCACGGCTGATGTCAGTTGGTTTTAATTATGGTTTAAACCATATGTATATTTTTATAACATCCTCTAGTTATTTTTTTTCTCGACAATTACTATAGTTATTTCTTATTTTTATTTTACTTTATTTTATTTTATTTTTTTCTGAATAAATTCAGACTTCTAATTTTATACAGGAGGCCTTGGTCAATTTTATATGTATAAGAATAACTGTTCACTTAAAATAATTTTTATTATTATTATTATTATTATATTTATTATAATATCTACTTAATCATCTGTTTATAGGTTGTTTACAAATATAATAAAATAGATTACAATAGATTATATGAATATTATTATTACTTCCTCTAGTTTTTTTTTTTTTTTTTTTTTTTTTTTTTTTTATCTTTTGAAAATTATTAAAGATATTTCTTATTTTTATTATATATATATATATATATATATATATATATATATATATATATATATATATATATATATTTCTCTCTAATTTCCAGCCTCTAATTTTATACAGTGGGACTTGGTCTATTTTTTATGTAAAGGGATAACTGTTTAAAAAAATATATAGATGTATTTTTCTTCTATTATCAACTTAGTCCATGTAGTTTGGTTGCTTATCCTCTCCTTAGATGTTTCATTTTTATTTAAAATATTCTATATTCAATCAACTGAAGAAAATATTGAATACTGTGACACTATTTTAAAAATGCTGGTCAAAATAGATTAATTAAAGCGAAACACATTATTGAGAATCTGAAGTGATAAATAATAAATTTGGTAACAAAAGTAATATTAGACTATCTAATTTTATTTTTATATATAAAAAGAAAATATATGAAACAAAAAAACACAATAATAAAGTATCTTCTATATTTTTTTTTCTCACATACCATAAAAAAACCCACATATTTTTGAATGAATATCTGAGGTATTCTCATCTATAAAATGGAAGTCACTCAAGTTTAAGCTTTTCCAAAAAATCTCCAAATTAATTGTATCTAGTGGATAAGGTAAATGAAAACATTTAAAAAACACAACTGGTTCCGTTTTATTGTTTTACCATTTCCAGTTAGAGTTCTTGTAAATTCTTTCTAGTAATATTAGAATATCTAAAGTCATATATATATATATATATTTCATATAAAAAGGAAAATATATGTTATAATAAAACTATTATACTAACAAAATATCTTCTATATCTTCTTTCTGCCATACCATAAAAAAAGAAGATATCTTTAAGTGAATGTCTGAAGTATTCTCAGCTATGGAATGTAAGTCGTTTAAGTTGATGTTTTTCTACAAACTCTCAAAAATAATGATATCAAGTAGATAAAGTAAAAGAAAACAACCAAAAAACACAATTGCGCCCATTTTATTGTTTTTCCATTTCCAGTTAGAGTTCGTACAAATTCTTTCGAGCACTTCTTCCAGTAGAACATAAACCTTCTAAGATAAATTTCCCTAAATCTATTATTTTTTCAATCTCCACAGCGTTGCCATTGAGTGCATCTGTTTTCTTTTCTCTAGATGTTTCAAATTTTTTTCTAATATTCTACAGTTTGAAGAAAATATTGAATACTGTGACACTATTTTTAAAATGCTGGTCAAAATTGGTTAATAAAACTGAAACACATTATAAACACATCATACACAACAAAAGTAATAGACTACTTAAAATCCCCTGTATTTCTTTTTATATATAAAAAGTAAAACTACATGTAACAAAAATAATATTACGCTTACAAAATGTCTTCTATTTCACTTTTTCTGACATACTAAAAAGTAAAAAAAAAACAACATATAGTGAATGTCTGAAATATTCACAGCTGTAAAATGGAAACTATTCAAGCTGATGATTTTCGACAAACTCTCAAAAATAATGATATCCAGTAGGTAGGGTAAAAGAAAACATTCAGAAAACACAACTGAGTCCGTTTTATTGTTTTACCATTTCCAGTTAGAGTTCTTGCGAATTCTTTCGAATACCTTTTTCTGTCGAATGCAAACCTTCAAAAATAAATTTATCTAAATGTCTTTTCTTTTCAATCTCTTCGGAGTTGCCTTTGAGTACAATTGTTTTCTTTTCTATAGGTGTTTCAATTTTGTTTGAGATATTCTACATTCTACTAACTGAAGAAAGTATGTAATACTGTGACACTATTTCAAAAATGCTGGTCAAAATTGAATAATAAAAGCGAAACAAAATATTGATGATCGGAACCGAAAAATAACAAATTTTGTGATACAAGTAATATTAGACTATCTAAAGTACTATATATTTATTTTTATAAATAAAAAATAAAAAATGTATAAGAAAAAACTATTACAAATACTACTACTAATCAATTTTCCTAAATCTCTTTTTATCAATCTCCATGGAGTTGCCTTTGAGTACATCTGTTTTCTTTCCTTTAGATGTTTCATTTTTATTTGAAATATTCTATATTTTACTAACGGAAAAAAAAATAGTGAATACTCTGACACTGTTTTTAAAATGCTGGTCAAAATTGAATAATAAAAGCGAAACAAAATATTGATGATCGGAACCGAAAAATAACAAATTTTGTAATACAAGTAATATTAGACTATCTAAAGTACTATATATTTATTTTTATAAATAAAAAATAAAAAATGTGTAATAAAAAAACTATTACACTAACAAAATATCTTTTATATCTGCTTTCTGACGTACCCTAAAGAAAACACCACACGTATTTAAGTGAAAATCAGAAGTATTCTCAGCTATAAAAGTTGATGCATTTCCACAAACTCTGAAAAATAATTATACCTAGTAGGCTGAATAAAAGAAAACATTCAAAAAGCACAACTGAGTCCGTTTCATTGTTTTACCATTTCCATTTAGAGTTCTTTCAAAATCTTTCGAACATCTTTTTCAGTAGAATACAAACCCTCAAAAATCAATTTTCCTAAAACTCTTTTTATCAATCTCCATGGACTTGCCTTTGAGTACATCTGTTTTCTTTTCTTTAGATGTTTCATTTTTATTTGAAATATTCTATATTTTACTAACTGAAAAAAAATTGTGAATACTCTGACACTGTTTTTAAAATGCTGGTCAAAATTGATTAATAAGAGCGAAACACATTATTGAGGATTTCAACTGATAAATAAGAAATTTTGTAATACAAGTAATAGTAGACTACCTAAATTTCTATATATATATTTTTATAAATAAAATTAAAATATATGTAAGGAAAAACTATTACACTAACAAAATATCTTCTATATATTCTTTCTGACATACCATAAAAAAATCACATATATTTAAGTAAATGTCTTAAGTATTCTCAGCTATAAAATGGAAGTCTTTCAAGTTGATGTTCTCCTACAAACTCTAAAATAACGGTATCTAGTAGATAGTGTAAAAGAAAACGTTTTAAAAATACAACTGGGTCTTTTTTATTGTTTTTTTTTCATTTCCAGTTAGAGTGCTTGGAAATTCTTTCGAATACTTCTTTCAGTAAAATGCATACCCTGTAGATAAATTTCCCCAAATCTCTTCTTTTTAAATTTCCATGGAGTTGCCTTTCAGTACAATTTTTTTTCTTTAGATGTTTCAGTTTTATTTTCAAATATTCTACAATCTAAAGAAAACATTGAATAATTTAACACTATTTTTAAAATGCTGGTCAAAATTGATTAATAAGAGCGAAACACATTATTGAGGATTTCAACTGATAAATAAGAAATTTTGTAATACAAGTAATAGTAGACTACCTAAATTTCTATATATATATTTTTATAAATAAAATTAAAATATATGTAAGGAAAAACTATTACACTAACAAAATATCTTCTATATATTCTTTCTGACATACCATAAAAAAATCACATATATTTAAGTAAATGTCTTAAGTATTCTCAGCAATAAAATGGAAGTCTTTCAAGTTGATGTTCTCCTACAAACTCTAAAATAACGGTATCTAGTAGATAGTGTAAAAGAAAACGTTTTAAAAATATAACTGGGTCTTTTTTATTGTTTTTTTTTTCATTTCCAGTTAGAGTGCTTGGAAATTCTTTCGAATACTTCTTTCAGTAAAATGCATACCCTGTAGATAAATTTCCCCAAATCTCTTCTTTTTAAATTTCCATGGAGTTGCCTTTCAGTACAATTTTTTTTCTTTAGATGTTTCAGTTTTATTTTCAAATATTCTACAATCTAAAGAAAACATTGAATAATTTAACACTATTTTTAAAATGAAGGTCAAAATTGAATAATAAAAGTGAAACAAATTATTGAGTATGAGAACTTATAACTAACAAATTTTGTAAAAAAGTAATATTAGACTATCTTAAGTCCTATGTATGTATTTTTGTATATAAAAAGAAATATATATATATATTACTTTAACAAAATAACTTCTGCATGTTTTTTTTTCTTGACATATTTTTAAATAAAAGTCAGAAGTATTCTCAACTATAAAATGGAAGTCATTCAAGCTGAAGCTTTTCCACAAACTCTCAAAAATAATTATATCCAGTAGATAAGATAAATGAAAACGATCAGAAAAAAAAAACTGTGCCCATTTCATTGTTTTTCCATTTTTTCAGTCAGAGTTCTTACAATTACATTCGAAACCCTTTTTCAGTAGAATACAATCCCTCAAAAATAAATTTTCCTAAATCTCTTTTTATTAATCTTCATAGCCTTTGAATATTGTTGTTTTTTCCTTTAGATGGTTTCAATTTCGTTTGAAATATTCTGTATTCTACCAACTGAAGAAAGTGGTGAACACTGTGACAATATTCTTAAAATTTTTGATTAAAATTGATTAATAAAAGCGAAACGTAATATTGAGGATCTGAACTGATAAGTAATAAATTTTCTAATAAAAGTAACATTAGACTATCTATATAGTCTAATATTATAGTAGATTAGAGTATAATATACTTATGTATATATACATATATATATATATATATATACAACAGAAAATAATTTACACTAACATAATATCTCTTATATCTTATTTCTGACAAAACCATAAAAAAAGAAAAAGAAAATCATATGCTTTTAAGCGAAAGTCTGAAATATTCTCAGCTATAAAATGGAAGTCATTCAAGTTGATGTTTTACTACAAAGTCTCAAAAATAATTATATCCAGTAGATAGTGTAAAAGAAAACATTTAAAAAAACACAACTGAGTTCATTTTATTGTTTTTCCATTTCCAGTTAGAGTTCCTGCAAATTCTTTCGAATACCTTTTTCAATAGAATACAAAACCTCAAAAATCCATTTTCCTAAATCTCTTTTTATCATAAAGTTGCCTTTGAGTGCCATTTTTTTTTTTAGAAATTTCACTTTTGTTTGAAATGTTCTATATTCTACCAAATGAAAAAAGTAGCAAATACCATGACACTGTTTTAAAACTGCTGGTCAATATTGATTAATAACAGCAAAGCACATTATTAAGGATCGGAACTGATAAATAAAAAATTTTGTAATAAAACTAATACTAGACTATCTAAAATCCAATGAATTTCTTTTTATATATAAAAAGGAATATATATATGTAACAAAAAAATACTATACTGAAATCATCTTCTATATTTTTTGTGACATACCAAGAAAATAAAAACCACCACATGTTTTTAACTGAATGTCTGAAGTATGTTACCTATAAAATGGAAGTCATTCAATTTGATGCTTTTCTACAAGCTCTCAAAATAATGATATCTAGTAGCTATGGTAAATGAAAATATTCAGAAAACACAAGTGGGTCCATTTCATTGTTTTTCTATTTTCTGTTAGAGTTCTTGCAAATTCTTTCGAAAATTCGATAATCTTCTTTTTAGAAATACTTCTTTCAGTAGAATAAAAGCCCTGTTAAATAAATTTCACTAAATCTCTTTTCTTTTGAACCTCTATGGAGTTGCCTTTGAGTGCATTTTTTTTTTTCATTTTTAGATGTTTCAGTTTTGTTTGAAATATTCTATATTCTACAAATTGAAAAAAGTAGGGAATATTGTGATACTATTTTTAAAATGCTATATTGATTAACAAAAGCAAAACACATTAATAAGCATCGGTGGACATACTGGTGCAAGTAACGAAGATTTAATTAAAGTATATTTTATAAGTTAAATATTCTTAAATTGGGATTCTGGGGCACATTAAGCAATATATAGTATGTTCTACTAAAATATTTTATTATTATTAATATTATTTTAATTTTATCATATATTTATGTTTTACTAACTGTAATTTATAACCCTTATACTACTACGTACATTAATCATTTTAACGTATTATAACTTGTGTTTATGATGGTCCATACTTTAATGCTTTTTACACAGGATATATTAGGTATAAATTATTTTTTTATTTTTATTATTCATTATTGATTTTTCCTTTAAATACCTCTTTTTCCCTATTTTGAATTGGTGTTTAAAATCTAGTCAGTATAGTGCATAATGGGCCGATTTTCTTAGCTTATAGATAGATCTATTACAGAAACTGGCTGGGTGATTCATTTTTAAATTAAATTATGCACCCCTGATGAATGGTTCAATATAAAAACTTTCTTTTGTCTATTTATCCATCTGCTTTTCATAATTTTGGTAATCTACTTTCTATAATACTTCAAACTTCAATTGTTTTTAATAGGAATTCATTTTTCATGTTCATTATACATAAAGACACTATAAATACTAGTTTCACTGAATTTTTGTTTTGGTAATATATGAGTTACTTTGGATTTATCTGTAATAGTACTATTTATCTATATACATATATTTATGGAGTTGAAATTTTGAATTTTTTGTTTTGATGGCTAACCATACCATGCGTAAACAAAATCACATGATCAAACTTAACATACTTTGTACAAAAATATTCTAATTTTAAAATTTATTATAAAAAGAGGGGGGGGGGGGCAAATTAAAATCGTCATAACTTAAAACAGTATTTGTAAAACTTCAATTTTTTTATATAAATAAACAGAAATATATAAGCTTTAGTCTTGATTCAGCATTTTGAAAAATATTAATTCAAATAAAAAATTAAAATATTTAAATTATTTTTTTTTAATTAAGATATAACTTTAAAAAATCATATTTTAAAATAAATATATATTTTTTTATTTCCTGAATCAAAATTAAAAAAAAGCAATTGAAAAAGATATGTTCTAAGTTCCTGCCATTTATTTTAAACGATTCTTGATTTATAATAATTTAAATAGGAGAAATGGTGAAAAAACTCATCATAAAGAAAAACGTATTTTGAAAAGAATTCGTTTCCATGATAGCCATTGCTTAAAAGCTAGATTTCGAAAAAAAAAAAAAAAAAAAAAAAAAAAAAAAAAAAAAAAAACGAAAAAATATTTCTTGTGCCAATTACCATAGAACCACGATTTAAACGTCATTTTTAGCAGAAAAAATTTATAATGCACTACTTTTTTTAGATAATTTTAGGATTTTTGTGTCCCGGATCTCCTTAAACATTGAATAATATACATAAGTTGGGATTTTAGGTATATTTCATGAAAATATTACAATAAATAAATATTTCAGTAAAATAGCTGGACATTTACACCAAGCAAAGTTGCATATAAGCATGAAAATAAAAATAAATTTATTAAACGGTATTAAAATGTTGTAAAGTCAAAAAACTTTAAAATAAAATTTAAAAATTCAACACTTCGATCCTCTTCTGTGAACATTATCAGGAAAACATATGAAGGATATATTAGGATACACTGTTAAAAATAATCTAAAATTCACAGATATATCTTTCCAGAATTTAACTGAAAAATTCCTTTACGACAAGCAGGCATTTTCCGGTAAATATTTGAAAATTCCTGCTTGTTGAAAATAACGAAACCGACGGAAATGGAAGGAAACAGCGGATATACTCCGTAATATGACACAAATTTATTTTGAATGTTTACAAAATTGACATGTTGCTGCTTAGAAATGAAAATATCTCAACGAAAAATCCTGCCTCTTTTGTGAGATATTAATTATAAAAAGAAGTTTTCTTATACGTCCATTAAAAACGATTCAAAAATATATATTAAAATATTTAATTGCTAAAACGGACGTCAAATACTAAAAAATACATTAAAAGATCTTAATAATTTGACATGTTTCGATTGAATTTACTCAATCATCATCAGAAAAAACAAAAATACAAATTAAACACAAAGATAGAAAATGACCGCATTATCAAGGCTAAATAAAAGAGAAAACATAGATACTTTGTTTAATGAAAGTAGATTAATTTATAAATCAGATTTTTATTTGCAATTTTTTATTAGAGAATATATTGAAATTTACGTCAGAAGCTCAATGGTCTGCAATGACTCCTTGTCATTTCAAACACCAAATATTTGGGTTGAATTGTTAGATAATTTGAAAATTAAAATTAAGCAACGTGAAACATAATTAAAATATAACGCGCGTTATTTTTTTTTATTTTTATTTTTAAATTTCATTTGTAACAGTTTATTTTCATTTTCCATCTTTGTGTTTATTTGTATTTTTCTTTTTTCTGATGATGATTGAGTAAATTCAATCAAAACATGTCAAATTATTAAGATCTTTTAATGTATTTTATTAATATTTGACGTCCGTTTTAGCAATTAAATATTTTAGTATATATTTTTTTTTGAAACTCTTTTGTGAGGTTTGTATCATACTGATGGATAACAACTGTATCGCTATTTATTTTAAAACTACGGAAGGACAGACAAACTGAACTCATAAATACTTTTCAAAGTCGAAAGGTGATAAAAAAAAAGGTTGGAAAGTGATAATAAGGGAATATCATACCAAAAATAAATACTTAATATTAATTTTAAGGAAATTTAGTACATGGAAATAGAGTCGGATTTCGTTAATTTGAACTTCTCGGGACCAGAAGAAATGTACGAATTATCCAGAGTTTAAATTATGGAAATTATGAGAAAAAAACATGCTTCAAGGAATACTTTTACAAAGAAATTAATGTTACAGTATTTTGTAAATACATTTCAGCTTTTCTATCATAGAATATGAATTAATATTAAATTAAAAGATATAAATACATATTACAAATGTTAATTTTTTTTCCGCCAAAACTAACCTTTATACTATATTAATTTCCTTATAATAATATTCCGTACTTACTTCAACTTATTAAATTAAAATCTTGTTTCTAGATCTAATCTATTAATCTTTATGGAAACGATATAAATTCTTAATTCGCCTTAAAAAACATTTATTCCAGTATGCGTAAATTTAAAAAGATGGCTCTAAATTAAAAATATTCTTAATTAAACTTTATTTCTTAATATTCCAAATAAACACAATTTTTCTATATTTTTATCAACCCTTTTTAAGAAAGTCTTATTAAATTTATTCCAAAACCATACCTTTCAAAAAATATCATTTGTTTATTTTATCTATTTATTTATTTTCCCTCAGTCAACATTTGATACTGTGCATATCAATAAATTCATTTCTTTTCTTTTTCTCCTAAAATTAATCGTCTATAAAAATCGTCTACCTAAGATATTTAAAATTCTGAATCGATTATAAATTGGTTAAATAATATTTTTTAAATAAAATTGTTGTCTGTCAGATAGTAATCTCGACTCTGGGTATGAGTTATGTTTACATAAAAGAATGATGGTTTGAGACGAAAGAATGTTCTAGAATTTTCTTTTTAGATTTAAAAAGGGAGGAAGCCTCGAAAGGTGGTGAGAAGAAGGATTCTTGGGTTCTCTCTTCCATGAGTACGGCTGGATGTAGTAAATGATGGAATATTTTTTTTTATGTTTCGGTAAAATATCGTCTGCAAAAGGAGCTTTTCTCTCTATTATAGCTACAGTTTAATAAAATGAACTTGCAGCAGCCAAGGAGTGACTTATTGGATCTTCTACATTTATTTATTTTGTTTTTTACTCGCTGGCCATGACTTCTGTGTGGAGAAAGGGGAACCTGCCGATGATGTTTCTGTCCCCCTAAGTTTAAAATGTCACATACATAAACTAATTAAGGGGTTAGACACAAGTTGAAACGAAGAGGGGGTTGGTGTCTTTGAGGGACAGATGGGGCACTAAGAAAACAGATATCAAATGCACGGAACTATATAAATACTTGTTCAGAACAATTCTGGCAAAAATGAAATGAAGTTATTTCAAAGATCTGAAGTCCGGGAGAAAGTAACGAAAAATGAAAAATCGGAACCTCATTAGTTTGAATTAAACGAAGTAAAGATAAAATGAGTTCGAATAAATGAAAAATTTTTTTATTATTGTGCTTTTGAAAATTTTGGATCTTCAAGTTTAGTTCTATTTATTCGATTTCGAATTAACGAGAGCCGACTGTATATGGTTGAAATAGCAGGTCACTTAAAAGAATCTTTCGAAATGTAAATCCTCTATAAACCGAAGAGTATGTGAATGTTTAATTCATCAACTTCTATTAAATTTTGTTAGAAAATATTTCAAGTACAATGTTCCTAAATGACTACTTTTTAATCTAAAAATAAAATTTTCAGTATTTGAATCTAAAACACTGTTCAAGAACTGTATATAAAATTTTAAAATATGAAAGTAGATGTTAAAGAAGATGAAGCTTTAAAGAAATGTCCGCGCTTATTAGAAATTCTTCAGCTATGCTGGAATGTTTTTAAAAAAGTAATTTCATTTACGAAATAAATAACCAATGCATATTTTAATCTAATATAATCTAAGTTAGTATATTATTAAAATAGCAAGTCACTTAAAAGAATCTTTCCAAATGTAAATCCTGAATAAACCGAGCAGCATGGGAAAGTTTAATTCCTCAACTTCCATTAAATTTTCTTAGAAAATATTTCTAGTTCAATATTCCCAAATGACTACTTTTTATCCAAAAATAAAATTTTCAGTATTTGATTTGAAAACACGTTTACAAGAACTGTATATTAAATTTTAAAATGTTAAAGTAGACGTTAAAGAATATGAAGATTTAAAGAAATTTCCGTGCTGTTTAGAAATTTTTCATCTATCGTGTAAAGTTTTTAAAGAGGTAATTTCATTTACGAAATAAATGACCAATGACAATTTTAATGAATTACAGAGAAACCTTCAAATAAATGACACTCCAAATAAGAGTACCTCTATTTAAGGGACAAAAGTTCCCGTCCCATAGCTGTCTCTTATTTGGAAGTTTCATCGTAATAAAATCTCCGAATAAGGGACACCTCTATTTAAGGGACGAAATTTCCAGTCCCATAGATGTCTCTTATTCGGAGGTTTCACTGTATAACTTATAAAGATATATTATTAAAATAGCAAATCCTTTAAAAGAATCTTTTGAAATGTAAATCTTTAATAAACCGAGCAGCGTGTGAAAGTTTAATTCCACAACTTCCATTAATTTTTTTAGAAAATATTTCTAGTATAATATTTTCAAATGACGACTTTTTAATCAAAAAATAAATTTTTCAGTATTTGATTTTAAAACACGTTTTAAAGAATTGCATGGTAATTTTTTAAAATGAAATTAGAGTAAAAAAAAAGATGAAGATTTAAAGAAACATGTGAGCTATTTAAAAACTCTTCATCAATCCTGGAAAAATTTTAAAGAAGTAATTCCATTTACGAAATAAAGAACACGAGCTAATTTTAATAAAATTTTGCCAAAGTAAGCATATGATTAAAATAGCAGCTCATTAAATGAATCTTTCGAAATGTAAATGCTTAATAAACCTAGCAGAAAGTGAAAGTTTAATTCTTGAACTCCATTAAAATTCCTTAGAAAATATTTCAAGTATAATTTTCCCAAATGACTTTTTTTAATCCAAAAATAAAACTTTCAGTGTTTTATTTTTAAGCACGTGTTGAAGAACTGTATATTAAATTTTTTAATTGAAAGAAAGAAGATAAAGAAGATGAAGATTTAAGAAAATCTCCGAGCATATTAGAAATTTTTCAGCTATGCTGGAAAGTTTTTAAAAAGGCAACTTCAATTACGAAATGAGTAACTATTTTTTTTTTTTTTTTTTATTTTTTTTTTTTTATAAAATTAATTTTGTGTAAGTAAATGTTTTCAAGAACTGTATATTCAATTTTTAAAGTGAAAATAACAGCCTAAGAATATGAAGAATGAAAGAAATCTGTGGGCTTATTAGAATTTCTTCAGATGAGATTTCTTCAGAAAGTTTAAAAAAAAAAGTAAATTCATTTACGAAATAAATAAACAATGCTAATTTTTATACAGTTTTACTTATGTAAGTGTATGTTTAAAAGAGGTTCGCATTTAAAAGAACATTTCGTAATGTCAAACTATAGTAAATCTAGTAGCATGTGGAAGTTTAATTCATCAACTTCCATTAAAATTTCTTACAAAATATTTATAGAAAAATATTTCCAAATGGCTACTTTTTATCCAAACCAAATCTTTCATTTTATTTTAAAACATGTTATCAGGATGTGTATTTTAATTTTTGTAAGCGAAAGAAAGAAGATAAAGAAGGTGAAGAATTTAAGAAATCCGTGCACATATTAAAAATTCTTCAGCTATGCTGGAAAGTTTTAAAAATGTAATTTCATTTATGAAATAAATAACCAATGCTACTTTTAATAAAATTTAACCTATGTAAGTATATGATTAAAATAGTTGTTCACTTAAAATAATCTTTTGAAATGTAAATCCTCAATAAACCGAGCAGCATGCAAAAGTTTTATTCTTCAACTTCCATTAAAATTTCATAGAAAATATTTTTAGTTTAATAATTTAGAATGACTTATTTTTATCGCAAAAGAAATATTTTAGTATTTGATTTTAAAACAAGTTTTGAAGAACTGTATATTTAATTTTTGAAGTGAAAGTAGGAGTTAAAGCAGATGAAGATATTAAGAAACATATGCGCTTATTAGACAGAAAAAGAATTTTTTTTTTACTCATACAATTAGAAAAATGCTTGGATTAAAATATCCAGAATTTGAAATAAAAATTTATTAGTGATAATAATAAATCATGTTTTGAATATGGAAGCTTGCACGTGTTAAGGGAAAATCATGATTCGTAAAATTACGATGATGCCCGTATGACGTACGGGCAAATCACGGAAGTGATTAAGAACTGTTTATTAAATGTTTAATCTGTGCGTGAAATGAGGAATCTTTAAAAAAACTTTAAAACCTTAATTTTTCTTTTTCATCCCGTTCAATTCCATAATATATTACATATTTTTTTACGTTAAATTTAGTATTAAAATAAGATTTTTATATAAAAAATATATCAGCAAAATTTTCCTACACTGAAATCTAAATATTTGTTTTATTTAAATATTATCTTTCATTAAAAAATCTTTAGAAATTTAAGTACTTCATGATCAAAAACTTTAAAGTTTATTAAAAAATATTTCTAGGTTAATGTTATGCATTATTCACATGGTTAAGTGCTATAAAATGTGGATTTTTAAAACATTTTGATTTTAAAAAACTCTCTTAACACAAATCATCGTTATATATGAAATGTCTAATCTAAGTATAAAATAATGATTCTTTAAAGAATCTCTAACAACGTAATTTTGTGTGTTTTTTCTCGTATATTTACGTACCGTATTTTCATTATTTTTTCATATTACGTATTAAAATAGGATTTTCATGTAAAAAATAAATAAATAAAACCTATGTTTAAAAATTGAAATTTAAAGACATAATTTTATTGCACACTAGAACTACAGGAAATTGGAGTCAAGTTTTAAAAAATATTTCACACTCGAATTTTGATTTAAAACAGTTTACTTTTATTATTTAACGTTTTTCTCTATTGTAACTTGTAAACTTTTTTCGTGATCAAATTCCTGGTTTGAGTCGAAATATATTCAAAGCCGTCAAAATGACGGCTCATGGTTGCTCAAGTGTTAAATATTAACTTAATATTAATGAATCTTTAGAAATTTAAATCATTAATAAACTAAGAAACGTTCGAAAATCTTACCTGAACTTCTAATAAAAATTCTTCGAAAATATTGCAATGCCAATGTGATGTTTTCCAAGGACGTCTATTCCCACTATATAAGTAAAAAGTTTCCTTTGTTCCTTAAAAGATTCTTTAAATTCCTTTTAATTTGATTTTAAAGAAACGTATATGTTTTAAAGAAATATATATTAAATTTTTAAAACAAAAGAAAGGAGATAAAGAATAGGAAGAAACTAAGAAATCCGTGCACTTGTTAGAAATTCTTCAGCTATGATTGGAAAGTTTTCAAAAAAGTAATTTTATTTACAAAATAAATAGTCAATGCTAATTTTAATGTAATATAACCCATGAAAATATATTACTAAAATAGCAGCTCACTTAAAAAATCTTTTGAAATGCAAATCCTTAATAAACCAAGCAGTCTGTGAAAATTTATTTCCTCAATTTCCATTAAATATCTTAGAAAATGTTTCTAGTACAAAATTCCCAAATGACTACTTTTAAATCTAAAAATAAAACTTTTAGTATTTGATTTTAAAACACATTTTCAAGAACTGTATATTAAATTTTATAATGTGAAAGTAGACGTTAAAGAAGACGAGGCTTTAAATAAATATCTAAGCTTATTAGAAATTCTTCATCTATGCTGCAAAGATTTTTAAAAAGTAATTTAATTTGCGAAATAATTAACCAATGATATATTTAATGTAATTTATCCTATGTAAGTAAATGTTTCAAATAGCAGGTCATTTGAAATAATCTTTTGAAATGTAAATCCTTAATAAACCGAGAGTTTAATTCATCAACTTCCATTAAAACTTCTTTAAAAATATTTCTAGCACAATATTCCCAAATGACTACTTTTTAATCTAAAAATAAAAATTTGAGCATTTGATTTTAAAAGACGTTTTCAAGATTTATACATTAAATTTTAACATGTGAAAGTAGAAGATAAAGAAACTGAAGCTTTAAAGAAATCTCTGCGCTCATTAGAAATTCTTCAGCTATGCTGAAAAGTTTTTAAAAAAGTAATTTTATTTACGAAATAAATAGTCAATGCTAATTTTAATGTAATAAGAGGATCTGTAAATTGGATGCGTTTGAGAGCAAAAATGGATATTAAAACGAGTCAGAAAAAAACGCAATTTCTTATTTGAACACTTCCTTAAATTTTCAATCACGATGATTTCGGAAAATTCTGTTCAAAATACCCTTTTTGGTAGCCTTTTTTGAAATATATTCCGTCTTTATCAAAAAATTGACCAACGCATCACGTTATATAGTTCCTAAATAAGAGGATCTGTAAATTGGATGCGTTTGAGAACAAAAATGGATTTAAAAACGAGTCAGAAAAAAACACAATTTCTTATTTGAACTAAATTTTCAGTCCCGATGACTTTGGGAAATTCTGTTCAAAATACCCTTTTTGGTAGCCTTTTTTGAAATATATTCTGTCTTTATCATAAAATTGACCAGTGTGTCACTTTATACAGTTTCTAAATAAGAGGATCTACCATTTGGATGCATTTAAAATCAAAAATGAATTTAAAAATGAGTCAGAATATAAGCAGTTTGGATTTGAGGTTTTTTCTCCAACTCCTATTTTTGTTTAATTTCTTTTTGCTACACGAATTGATCCTATGAAAAACTTGTCAGTACAAAAGTTGTAGATATTTTTGAGAAGATGTAAAATAAATTTAATCAGATTTGATATCGTAAAAATTGACGGAGTTATGGATTTTTCTCTTTTTTCACTGTCCTTTTTCTATTCGTTTTTAATTTTTTCATGGGTAAAAGTTGTTCCTATCAAAAACTTGTAGATACAAAAGTTTTAGATAATTTTAAGAACATTTACAAAAAATTTAGTTGGACTTGATATCTTGAAAATTGACGAAGTTATGAATTTTTTTCTCTCAAAAATCCAGTTTTTTTCGCCCCTTGAGCCAACTTCTAAATTTATCAAAAATCTGTCATGCATAAACTTTTGGCCCATTTTTAAGAAGTAATATAAACTTTAAACCAATTCGATATCTACTTTAATAAAGAAGTTATGGCGTTTTTTCGGTTTTCACAAAAACGCCCCCTATTCCGAACCCCTTGGTCCAATTTTGCCCATTAACGAACATAGCCAAGATTTTATCCCCTTTGATTTTATGTAGCAGTTTGGTGGAGATTGGTGAAGAACTATAGAATTTATCGTGTCCATAAAAAAGTGAGATAGATAGATAGATAGATAGATAGATAAAAACTGGTGCGATTGCATTAGGTAGCATTTCATACGAAATCTACCTAAAAGATAAATTCATTTGCGAAATAAATAACCAATGATAAATTTGTAATTTAACCAATGTAAGTATATCATTCAAATAACAGGTCACTTAAAAGAATCTTTTGAAATGCAAATCCCCAATAAACCTAGCAGCATGTAAAGGTTTAATTCCTCAACTTCCATTAAATTTTCTTAGAAAATATTTCTAGTACAATATTCCCAAATGACTATTTTTCATACAAAAATGAAATTTTGAGTAATTGATATTAAAACACGTTTTCAAGAACTGTATATTACATTTTAAAATGTGAAAGTAGACGTTAAAGAAGATGAAGCTTTAAAGAAATATCCGTGCTGATTAGAAATTCTTGATATATGTTGGAATTTTTTTTTTCTAAATAATTTCATTTACGAAATAAATAACGAATGCCAATTTTAATAAGTAAAAACCCATGTAAGTATATTATTAATAAAAAGAATACTGCCCAGTTAAACTGATGGCATTGAGCTCACAGGCTACAAATACTAATTGTACATTAAAGCCTTATATTTTCAAGGGTTAATTCCGTTCGAAAAAAAAATTAAGAAGGGGAAACAGCTCTCCCCTTTCCTCTTTTTTTATACTTAATCATTGAACCTCCTATACTATCAAAGACATGCTTTATCATATAAAAAATCTATATCCAAAATTCAGAGCAAATTAGATAATTCTTAATAAAAACCCATTTAGCATTTATATAATTTAAAAGGAGTTATCCCCTTCTTTTATACTTAACCATTAAACTTCCAAAACTATTCAGAGATTTGAACGAAATCTGAAAATTCTGCTTGAAAAACCTATTTATATAAATTAAGAGGGGGGGGAGGCATTAGAACCCCTGTTGCCCCTATTTATACTTATTCAATGAACACCTAATAGCAGTCACGGAATCGCCTCATCAGAATGATCCTAATCTAAATTTTGAACGAAAACTTAGTTCTGCATGAAAATCCCATTTATATCAACTAACGGGGGGGGGGATTAGAACCCCTGTTCCCCCTATTTATACTTATTCAATGAACACCGAATAACAGCCACGGAATCGCCTCATCAGAATGATCCTAATCTAAATTTTGAACGAAAACTTAATTCTGCATGAAAATCCCATTTATATCAACTAACGGGGGGGGGGGATTAGATCCCCTGTTCCCCCTATTTATACTTATTTAATGAACACCTAATAACAGTCACGGAATCGCCTCATCAGAATGATCCTAATCTAAATTTTGAACGAAAACTTAATTCTGCATGAAAATCCCATTTATATCAACTAACGGGGGGGGGCATTAGAACCCCTGTTCCCCCTATTTATACTTATTCAATGAACACCTAATAACAGTCACGGAATCGCCTCATCAGAATGATCCTAATCTAAATTTTGAACGAAAACTTAATTCTGCATGAAAATCCCATTTATATCAACTAACGGGTGGGGGGATTAGAACCCCTGTTCCCCCTATTTATACTTATTCAATGAACACCTAATAACAGTCACAGAATCGCCTCATCAGAATGATCCTAATCTAAATTTTGAAAACTTAATTCTGCATGAAAATCCCATTTATATCAACTAACGGGGGACATGAGCCCCCCGTTCCCCCTCTTATACATATCGAATGAACTTCAAAAACTAATCAGGGAAGCGCCTTGTCAGGATATACCTACATATAAAATTTTAAGAGGATCGGATATTTTTATCATGAGTTATCGCGTTACGCACATACGCACATACATACAGAACGGGCGGGCACATAAGCTCTCAGGCTATGATAGCCTGTGAGCTAAAAAAGCAAGTCACTTAAAAGAATCTTTTGAAATGCAAATTCTTAATAAACCAAGCAGCTTTTGAAAGTTTAATTCCTCAACTTTCATTAAATTTTCTTTGAATATATTTCTAGTACATTATTCCCAAATGACAGATTTTTAATCTAAAAGTAAAATTTTCAGTATTTGATTTTAAAACATGTTTTCAGGAACTGTATATTGAATTTTTTAATTTGAAATTAGAAGTTAAAGTTGATGAAGCCTTAAAAAAATCTCCGCACTTATTAGAAATTCTTCAGCTATCCTTGAAAGATTGTAAAAGAAGTATTTTATTTATGAGATAAATAACCAATGCTAATATTAATGTAATATAACCTATGTAGTTATATTATTAAAACAGAAAGTCACTTAAAAGAATCTTTCGAAATGTAAATCCTTAAAAAACCGAGCGAAATTTGAAAGTTCAGTTCATCAACTTCCATTAAATTTTCTTAGAAAATAATTCTAGTACTATATTCCCAAAGGACTACTTTTATCCAAAAATAAAACTTTTAGTATTTGATTTTAAAACATGTTTTAAAGAACTGTATATTAATTTTTTAAAGTAAAACTAGAGTAAAAAATGATGAAGATTAAAAAAAAACATGTGAGCTATTTAGAAATTCTTTATCTATCCGGGAAAGTTTTTAAAGAACTATTTTCATTTACAAAATAAATAAACAATGCCAATTTTAATGTAATATAATCTATGTAAGTATGTAATTAAATTAGCAAATCACATAAAAGAATCTTTCGAAATGTAAATTTTAATAAACCGAGCAGCATGTGAAAGTTTAGTTTTTAAACTTCTATTAATTTTCTTAGAAAATGTTTCTAGTACAATATTCCCAAATGACTACATTTGTAACCAAAAATAAAACTTTCAGTTTTTGATTTTAAAACACGTTTTGAAGATCTCTGCATTAAATTTTTAAAGAGAAAGTAGAAATTAAAGATGATGAAGATTTTTAAAAGCCTGTAAGCTTATTAGAAATTAAATTTTAACAATACTTGAAAATCATTGAATATTTTTAATATTTTGCACAATGTGTTTAACTATTAATCACAAATTCTTCCTTAAAACACGCATACACACATAAATAACGCCTACACCCAGAAAAAGGAATTGATTAAAACTGCAAAACATGTATTTTTTAGTAAATTTTGGTTGTTTGAAACGAATTTTTTAGTTAAAGTAAAAAATCGTTTTTGTTGCTCAGAAAAAAAAAACCTTGGTAACATTTTTATAAAATTTTAACAAAATTTCATCAATTTTATTTGAGTCTTACTAAAGTTTTGTATTTTAAATTTGTGATTCCAACAAAATTTTGTTGTTTTTGCAAAATTTTAATTGGTGTGCAGTAACTATAACTCTCTCACGTAATTTTGTTTAATGACTTATATAGCTATAAATGATTAACATAATTTTTGCACATTAATAATAATTTTGTTTGAATAAACAAAAAAACATTGTTGATTTTATTTATTTTTTAATTTTTTTTTATTTTTCAAGTTTCCGTCATTAATTTTCATTCGAAATGCATAATAACGTAAAAATAACGCCATTAATCCGTCTCAGTTTTTTATTATCCAAAAATTATGTTAATCATTTATAGCTGTATAAGTCAATTAAACAATATTGCACAAGAGAGTTATGGCTACTGCACACCAATTTAAATTTTGCAAAAACAAAAAATTTTTTTTGGAATTACAAATTTAAATTACACGACTTTAGAAAACTCAAATAAAAGTGATGAAATTTTGTTAAAATTTTATGAAAGTGTTAACAATATTTTTCTTGTCTGAGCAACAAAACAATTTTTTACTTTAACTAAAAAATTCGCTTAAAACAGCTAAAATGTGCTAAACGAAACATTTTTTGTAGTTTTAATCAATTCCCTTTTCTGGGTGTGCTGGAAGTTTGTTTTATCGATAATGAGCTACTGAAAAACCGATTACGGTTGGAATTTAACTATTTTGAATATAGGTCATTTCTTTTTTATGCGTAGTTCGATGGTTACAAGAAAATTTAAGTTACATATTTTAAAAGAGAAAAGGAATCATTATTTTTAGACATGTTTCATAAAATTTGGAAATAAGTAATATAAACGTAAACTCTTAAAATACCGTTTATTCATAGGGAAAAAAATCCTATAGCGTGTTAAATTTTCATTTCTAAAATTCCATAGAAATTCTAAAAATATATTACTAGGTTAATGTGATGCATTTTCTGTGTGAGAATCTAAACGAAAATATTTCCATATTTTGCTTTTGAAATGTGCTTTAAAGAAATGTATTAAAACGCGAAATGATGAACCTTTAATTATATGAAAAACCAGAATAAGAAATTAGACTTTAATGATAGCGAGGAAAATATTGAATAAAATATCAACATTTTTGTTGTAGTAAATTTTCAAAAAAAAAAAAAAATTTATTAATTAATTATCTATCATGCATCTGAAAATTAAATATGAAAAGTAATTTCAAAAATATGCATTAAAATATTTAATTGCTATAAAGGACATCAAATACTAATAAAAACATCAAAAGATCTTAATAATATTTACATGTTTCGATTGAATTTACTCAATCATCATCAGTAAAACAAAATATAAATAAACACAAAGATGGAAAATATATTTGTATTTTGTTTTTCTGATGATGATTGAGTAAATTCAATCGAAACATGTAAAAATTATTGAGATCTTTTAATGTTTTTATTAGTATTTGACGTCCTTTATAGCAATCAAATATTTTAATGCATATTTTTGAAATGTTTTTAATGGACGTATAAGAAAACTTCTATTTATAATTAATATGAAAAGTTAATTTCATTTTATGAAATTATTTAGAAGGGAAATTATCTTATCTTGGTCGATAACCGATAAAGCAAAAACAAATATACAGGGTGGTTAAAATTTAATTTCCACTTTCAAATGATCATAAAATAAAAACTAGTTTACCAAATGTTGTAAAACTTGATAATAATTTCAGTTAGGTCATAAAGATTTACTTTCCGTCAAAAAAGTTAAGATTTTTACCAACAGCGGGCGGCAATGGAGCTGTATGCAATAGTATAAATAAATAAGGGTCGGAATATGACTTAATATTTTAATTACACGAGTTTAACATTTGTAAAAACTCTAACAGTCGATTTATTAAATCAGTTTTTTTTTTCAAAAATCAACTAAAAAAGAAAATTATTATTATATAATTGTTTTGGAGAGCTTCACACATTAACGAAGATAATTATTGAAGAGGAGCAAATTTCGAAGTCATAATCTGGTACAAAAGGATAAAAAAATTTTAAAAATAATCATCATTGCAAAAATAAATTACCAATACATATAAATTATTTAATATAAATTTTAATAGCATAAGTTGTACCACTAAAATGCTAAAATCCTGAATAAATAAAGAAACGCATGTTAAATTTTCATTTTTAAAATTCCATTAGAAATTCTAAAAATACATTACTAGGTTAATGTGATGTATTTTCTGTGTTGAATAGGCTATATCTAAACGTGAATGTTTCAGCATTTTGCTTTTGAAGCTTGCTTTAAAGAAATGCATTTAAAGCGTGAAATGATGAACCGTTAATTAAATCAAAAACCATAATAAGAAATCAGGCTTTAATGATACAAGGAAACTATTGAATAAAATTTCAAAATCTTTGTTGTAGTGAAAATTTCAAAAGAATTTAATCTTCTATGATGTATAAAGGCATCTAAAAATAATATATAAAAGTAAACTTTATTCTGTAAAAGGATTTAGAAAGAAAATTATCTTAAAACAATTGATCGATATCCGCTTAACCCCTTTGTAACCGCAGCCTTTTGCGAAATTTTTAATGTTTAGTCACCGGTTTTTTAAAACAGAAATTTATGCCTTATTAAACCGAAGAGTTGTTTCTATTAAATAAGGCAACTTTTCCAGTTAATATTTACTGGAAAGGAAAAACAAAACTTCTTAATCCTTTTTGCGGCACGTGTACTTGTCGCTCGTCCTCAAGGGTTTAAGCAAAAGCAAATATACAGGGTGTTTGTAATTAATTTTCCGCTTTCGAAAGATCATAAAAGAAAAAGACTACTTGACCAAATATTGTAAAACTTGGTAATAATTTAAAGGAGGTGTGGGCATTTAATTTCGCTCCCTCTCCCCCCCCCCAAAAAAAAAAAATTGAAAGATGATAACGTATGATTCCGAAAAGGGGGAAAGGGGTCCAAACTTACCAAAAATTTGATAATGTTATATAGCACAACCTTATAGCGTACTAAATTTTTATATTCTAAAATTCCTTTAGAAATTCTAAAATTAGATTACTAGATGAATGTGATCCATTTTCTGTGTTAATTAAACGTGAATCTTATAGTATTTTGCTTTTGAAATGTGATTTTAAGAAATGCAGTTAAGTGTGAAAGGATGAAACTTTAATTAAAATCAAAAACCAGAATAAGAAATTAGAATTTAACGGTAGGAGGAAACTATTGAATAAAATTTCAAATTTTTTTCTGTAATGAAATTTTTAAAAGAATTTAATCCTCTGTGAAAAATCAAGACATCTGAAAATAAAATGTAAAAAGTAAACTTTATTTTGTAAAATGATTTAGAATGGAAATTATCTTAAAACTATTGGTCAATATTCGATTAAACAAAAGCAAATAGATGTTAAATGTGAGAATCTCATTGAATATTACATTTAAAAGTAAATATTATAAGATGGTGTTATTGATGTTATTTATGACGACCGATTATCTGTACGAGGGATATAGGACCTAAAGAAAATGCTCTTTATTGGGTTTTTATAAGAAAACCTAACCCGTATTTACTCAAGAGTTCCGAAGCGTCGAAGAAACCCACAGAAATTCTAAACGTTTACGACGACGGGCGCAACCCAATATTTCCTATCGACCAGCTTCGAGATCTGAATCTCTCAGCCAATAGAAAATATTATAAAAACGTTTTATTCAAAATTCATTTTCATTTTAATAAGATGCAATTTGATATTTTTTCAAAAGAAACTTCTCAGAAACTTACTATCTAATTTGAACTTATACTTAGAAGTTATTTTTATTTTTTCATTGTTACATTAAATTGAAAAAAAAATACAATTTAACAAATTACACGCGCAAAATAAAAAATTCCCTACATCCTTTATGTAAATCCGTACATTAAATCATGAGATAAACCTATTGCAGAAATCGTGAAAAATTCTGCATAGCAGCTCCACCTCATGAGCGATTAACACGAAAACCTAATCATAATCAGCACCTATTTATAGCAAGGACTAACTGAATATAGATTTTTATCAAATTCCGAGCATTAGTTTTCGAGATAGCGCGCTCACAAAATTTGTGTCATATACTGACCGATAGAGTCACAGACGCATAGACAGGCATTTTATAAAAATATGCTTTTTGGCATCTCTGAACCCAAAAACATGTAAATCCGTCAAAAATTTCCTTGAATCCAATACATTCTTCTTGTAATGGAAGAAAGTAAGACTCGATGCAATATGCTTAATTTTTAAGAAAGGATTTGTGAATTGGATTTATTGTATGTAATAAATTGTACAGAATATTATATTAATAACTGATATAATATAAATAAACATGTTGAAATATACATAGAGTATGTGCTTATATGTGTATATATTTATATGCTATTTTTTGAAAAAGAATTTTGAATTTTTTAGTAGTTGGACGTAGAAAACTCCCCCATTTTGAACTTACGATAATACCTGATATAATTGGTAAATATGTGGATATAAAGTTGTTAATACAGGTATTAAAGAAATTTTATAGATAAAAAACTTTGTTTTTTTTTTAATCCATTTTGAAATGTAACATATTTAACTTACTTTTTCTTTTATACCAAAGCTGCCTTTACGGGGTCAAAGTTACCAATGTTTGACGGTACATATATTCTTATTATACATTTCTGTTTTACACTTTATTTTTATTGTTGTTGACTACTTTAACAGCAGTTTCATATAGAGAATAAACTAACAATGCCAATTTTATTAGCATTAGATTAGAAAAAAAGTGAAAGATAAAAATATTAGCTACTTTGAAAGAATCTATTCAAATTTAAATTCTAAATAATTACAGTTGCGTGTAACAATTTTGTTGAGCAACTTCCATTAAAATATATTACAAAGTATTTTCAAAGTTATAATTTCCCTATACCTACCCTCTTTCAGAATTTTAATCTTCGTGTTTTATTTATTATACATATAATACTTCCCAGAGATGCATATTAAAATTTTAAATAGCACAAAAGTGACAAAAGATAAACTTTTCATTAAATATTATCTTTTTTGATTTATTATTTTAACGCTCTATTCATAACTAATTTTTTGTAACAAAATTCGAAATTATTTAATGAAATTTCACATCTACCTACAAGTTGTTTTTATTTTTGAAGTATTCGGATAAATCATAAAAGAAAATAAAAACGAAACAGCACAGTTATACGAACATTTATATTAAATTTAATGCTTAAGACTAGTTCAACATTATATATATATATATGCATAAATATCACATAAAATATAAATTTCCAATTCAAATCTCATTTTAATTTTACACGAAAATGTACACGAATAATATATTAGTTCTTTGAAATTTAAATCCTAAAAAATTGAGCATATCGTTAAAATTTCATTTTGAATTTCAATTAAAATTTCTCTATATATCTCTATATAATATATATCTAGGTTAATGTAATGTTTTTTCTGATAGACTAATCCTTTGCAAACGTGGATTTTTCTGCCTTTTTTCTTTTGAAACGCCCTTTAAAGAGAACACTGAAATTGTGAAACGATAAATGTGTAAATCCGCCGAAAAGTTCCACGAATATATTCTTCCTGCAGTAGAAGACTGTAAATATAACATATTTAACGTTTCTTCTAATTCGTGCAGCCAAAGTTACCCCTGTTCATGGTACATATATTCTTATTAAAAATTTCTTTTGTACACTTAATTTTTCATACTGTCTCGATAACTTTAAAAGCAATTCCATGTAGAAAATAAACTAACAATGCAAATTTTATTAGCATTAAATTGGAAGAAGGATATGACTAAATTATTAGCTATTTTGAAAGAATATTTTCAAATTTAAATTCTAAATAATTTGAGTAGCGTGTAACAATAACAATTTTGTTGAGCAACTTCCATTAAAATGTCTTACAAAGTATTTTCAAATTTGTAACTCCCCCATACGTACTCCCTTTCATAAATTTAATCTTGCAATCTTATTTATTTTAATAATATTTGATGGGCTATATATTAAATTTTTAAAAAGTATCAAAGTGATAAAAGATCAACTTTTCATTAAGTACCGTCTTTTTAAATTTATTATATTTATGCTCTATTCATAACTTATTTTTTGTAACAAAATTCAAATTGATTTAATGAAACTGTTCACATGTATCTACAAGTTATTTTTATTTTGTAGTATTCCGATAAATCCTAAAAGAAAATAAAAACAAAACAGCACAGTTATATTAACATTTATATTAAATTTAATTCTGAAGACTAGTTCAACATAAATAATTAAAAGAGATATGTATATGTATCATATAAAAAATAAATTTCCAATTCAAATATCATTAAAATTTTACTGAAAAATGTATATGAATAAAATATTAGTACTCTAAAATTTAAATCCTAAATAATCGAACATCTCGTAAAATTTTAATTTTGAATTTCAATTAAAATTTCTTAAGGTATTCTTAATGTATTTTCTTCTATGTATATTAATGTAATGCTTTTTCTGGTGCACCAGTCCCTTCTCAAAGATGAATTTTTACTTACCCATCATACGTAGTATAGGGTAAATCTTGCAATAGTTTTGAAAATCGAAAAAAAAAATTGACGGATTTACACATTTCAGTTACTGGAGATTCCGAAAAACATATTTCTAGAAAAAAATTTTTGCCGTCCGTCTGTCTGTCTGTCTGTAAACGCTCTATCTCACAAAGAAATTGAGAGAGAAAATTGAAATTTTGTATGTACTTAGTATGTAAGAATGGAACAAAGCCTATTTAATATCATTAACCTCGGTTATCCGTAACTATTTTTTTCGGACTCTTGAAAAATTCGTTCTGATGAAAGGTACATAAAAAATTTCGAAATTTTGTATTTTAAGGAATGGACTTAAAAGCAAATAAAATAACACAAATTTTGCATAAAGAAAGAAATCGATCGGATTATTAGTAGCCGAGATATTTGTAATCACGTTCTCTACATTCTTCGATTTTTCGTGACCCTGTATTTCATTCAAATTTCAATTCAGAGATATATTTAAATTGGAAATGAGACGCTTAATCCGACTCAGTAAACTGTTAGTTAATAGGATTGTTATTTTTGGAGTTATAAGGATGTTTCTTTTACGCAGTTCGGTACTACTTGAGTAGTTTCGCATTTTATATAATTTGTCGAAATGGGTTCATCAGCAATTCATAAATAGAGCATTACTATGTATATTAATAATATTAAAATATACGTTTAAAATTTGTTTTGGAATTGCGAAGCATTGCATAAATAGTTTTCACATGTTTTATTTTCCTATATGTGAAAACTATTCATATTATGCATATTCATGATGGGTAAGTATTACGGTGTCTCCCAACGACTAGTACTGTCTTATTTTCATTTGAAACGCCCTTTAAAAAGAACACAGAACCTGTGAAAAAATGAATGTGTAAATCCGTCAAAAAAAAAAAAAAAAGTCAGAGAGTTCCACGAATCCAATATCTTCAAGTTGTTTTTGTTTTTACAATACTGTATTAATAGAACATAAATGAAAATAAAATCGAAACATCACAGTTATATGAATATTTATACTAAATTTAATGCTGAACATTGGATTAACACAGATAGATTAAAAAAGATTATGAAGTAAAAAATAAATTTCCTATTCAAATCTCATTTTAATTTTCCTTGAAAATGAATATTGAATAATATATTAGTTCTTTGAAATTTAATTTTTTGAAAAATCGAGTATCTTGTTAAATTTTCATTTTGAATTTCAATCAAAAATTCTTAAAATATATATCTAGGTTAATGTAACGCTTTATTTGATTGACCAGTTCCTTTTCAAACGTGATTTTTTCTGTCTTTTTTCTTCTGAAAAGCTCTTTAAAGAGAACACTAAAACTGTGAAACTAATCCATCAAAAACTTCAACAAATGTTTAATTATTGTAACAGAAGAATGTAATTATAATCGAAAAGTTAGCCTAGTTGGCGGCACATATATTCTTATTAAAAATTTCTTTTGTACACTTAATTTTCCTGCTGTTCCGATTACTTTAAAAGCAGTTTTATGTAGAAAAATCATGTAGAAAATAAAATAAAATTCAAATTTTATTAGCATCAAATTGGAAGAAGGATGTGATTAAAATATTAGCTATTTTGAAAGAATTTTGAAATTTTAATTCTAAATAATCAGAGTAGCGTGTAACATTTTTGTTGAACAATTTCCTTTAAAATGTCTTATAAAATATTTCCAGTAATGTAATTCCCCCGTACCTAGCCCTTTTCATAAATTTAATCTTGCAGTCTTATTTATTTTAAGAAATACTTTTTAAAGAACTTAATATTAAATTTTTTAAAGGTGTCAAATTTATAAAAGATAAACAGTTTATTAAATATCATCTTTTTAATTTGATATATTTATGCTCTATTCATAACTTATTTTTGGTAACAAAATTTGAAATGATTTAATGAAACTTCACATCTATCTACAGGTTGTTTTTAATTTTGTAGAATGCAGATAAATCTTAAAAGAAAACAGAAACGAAACACACCAGTGTATGATCATTTATATTAAATTTAATACTGAAGACTAGCTTAACATAAATAGTTCGAAAAAAGATTATAATATTTAAATATTGCTATCATATAAAAAATAAATTTCCAATTGAAATCTCATTATAATTTTATTAGATAATATATATGAATAATACATTAGTTCTTTGAAATTTAAATCCTAAAAAATCGAGTATCTCGTTATTTTTTCATTTTGAATTTAAATCAAAATTTCTAAAAAGATATATCTAGGTTAACGTACAACTTTAACGTACTTTAACGTACGTACTTTCTGATAGATCAGCCTCTTTTCAAACATTAATTTTTCTGTCTATTTTTTTTTGAAACGACCTTTAAATAGAACGCTGAAACTGTGAAACGATGAATGTGTAAATCCGTCAAAAACACGAAGTCGAAAAGTTCCACGAATGCATTCTTCTTGTAATAGAAGAACGTAAATATAACAGATTTAATGTTTCTTCTCTTTTGTGGAGCCAAAATTACCCCAGTTGAAGGCATATATATTCTTATTAAAAAATTCTTTTGTACACTTAATTTTTACTGTTGTCGATTACTTTAAAAGCAGTTTGATGTAGAAAATAAACTAACAATTCAAATTTTATTGGCATTAAATTAGAAGCAGGATGTGATTAAAATATTAGCTATTTTGAAAGAGAATCTTTTGAAATTTAAATTATTAATAATCAGAATAGCGTGTAACATTTTTGTTCAGCATATTCCATAAAATGTCTTACAAAATATTTTCAAAGTTTTTTCTTCTCCATACGTACTCCATTTAATAAAGTCAATCTTGCTGTCGAATTTATTTTAAAAAATCGTTTAAAAAGCTACATATTAAATTTTTAAAGAGTATCAAATTGAAAAAAAGATCAACTTTTCATTAAATATTATCTTTTTGAATTTGTAGTTAGTCTCTATTTTTATTTTTGCAGTATTCTGATAAATCATAAAAGAAAATAAAAACGAAGCAGCACAGTTATATGAACATTTATGTTAAATTTAATGCTTAAGACTAGTTCAACATAAATAATAATAATAATATACTATTTGAATAATATATTAGCTATTTTAATTAACTATTTGAATGATATATTAGCTCTTTGAAATTTATATCGTAAAAAATACCGAGCATCTTGTTAAATTTGTATTTTTGAATTTCAATCAAAATTTCGTAAAATATATATCTAGGTTAATGTTAAGAATTTCTGATCGACCAGCACCTTTTTAAATGTGAATCTTTCTGTTTTTTATCTTTCGAAATGTCCTTTAAAGAGAACATTGAAACTGTGAAATGAAATGATGAATGTGTAAATACGTCTAAAACAGGAAGCCGGAAAGTTCAACGAATCCAATACATTTTTCTTGTTATAGAAGACTGGAAACATAACAGATTTAACGTTTCCTCACTTTTGTACCACCAAAGTTATACCCAGTTGACGTTATTTTTTTTTATTTTCTTGACGGCATACATGTTTTTATTTTAGATTCCTGTTGTGCACTGAATTTTTTACTGCTGCCGAATACTTTAAAAGGAATTTCATGTCGAAAATAAATTAACAATGCAAATTTTATTAGCATTAAATTGGAAGAAGTATAAGATAAAAATATTGGCTACTTGAAAGAATCTTTTGATATTTAAATTCGAAATAATTAGAATAGCGTGTAACATTTTTGTTGGACAATTTCCATTAAACTGTCTTACAAAATATTTCCAGAGTTGCGATTCCACCGTACCTACCCCCTTTCATAAATTTAATCATCCTGTCTTATTTATTTTATATATTACTTTGAAGAACTGCATATTAAATTTTTAAAGAGTAACTAAGGGATAAAATATCAGCTCTTCATTAAATATTATCTTTTTTAATTTATTTTGCTTATGCTATTTTCATAACATATTTTTTGTAACAAAATTCGACATTATATAATGATATTTCACATATATCTACAAGTTGATTTTATTTTTGCAGTTTTCTGACAGAACATAAAAGAAAATAAAAACGAAACGGCACTGTTATATGAACATTTACATTAAATTTAATACAGAAGTCTCTCTTAAGATGAATAGTTGAAAAAAGCTTGCAGTATTTAAAAATATATACTATCATGTAAAAAATAAATTTACAATTCAAATGTCATTATAATCTTTCAAACAAATTGACATGAATCAAATATTAGTTCTTTGAAATTTAAATCCTAAAAAAAAGCGGAACATCTCGTTAAATTTGCATTTTTGAATTTCAAATAAAATTTCCAAGAATATATTTCAAGATTAATGCGATGTATTCTCTGATTTGCTAGCCCCTTTTTAAATTTGAATCTTTCATATTTTTTTCTTTTGAAACGCCCTTTAAAAAGTACTTTTAAACTGTGAAACGATGAATCTTTAATTAAATCTAACGGGAATTATTAATTAAAGTTTGACGAACCTGAAAAACAATTGCACTAATTTGTAGTAGACAAGTAATTTATAGGTTAGTGTAAAAAACAATAAAAAATGCGTAATTTAATAAATTTCATGAGAAAAATAAAGATATTTAAAACATATCTCAACTATACCAGATCTGTCTTCTGGCTATCCGAACTTGATTTTTCTAGCATGCATTAGTCTAAGGTGGCACCACAATGCACATTGGATAGATACTGCTTAACTCTTTGGGGGGGGGGGGGGGGGCAAAGCACTTCTATTTTTAAAATTCTAAAATGATTGCGGTCGACACCAGAATTTAAAAACAGATTTATTTCAAAATATATAAATGTTTTGCTTAGCATACTTAATAAAATTAAAAATTTCATATGAAAATACTGGTGTCAATGTAACATTTAGCAACTGCAATTAAATGAGATATATTTTATCCCCCCCCCTTCAAGGGGTTAATGGACATTTTTTTACCCACACTTCCTAGTAAAACAGGTGTTGCCTATTGGGCAGCAAGTGAGATGCTGTCATACATGTTCATCGAATTTTGATTCTGTGTGAATAAATTAACAAGTTGAGCAGAAGTACTGCCCCTTTTTTTAAGATTTGTCAACTCTCCAGCTCATTCATCGCACTTGATTCAGAATTTCTCGGTGAAAATGCAATTCCTATTGATCGCCAACCTCTCTACTCTCCAGATGTTGCTCCTTGCAACTTATGTGGGGGTTTTTTTTTTCCAAAAAATAAAGAAACCATCAAGAAAATCCCAAATAGAGAATAGAGATGAGATAAAAAGAATTCAACAGTTGAGTAAATTCATATCAATGATCCAGATCATTCATCGCGCTTGATTCCAACTTTCTTGTCGAGAATGTAATTCCTGTCGTTCGCTATCCTCCCTACTGTCCATATGTGGCTCCTTTCGATTTCTGTTTTTTTCCAAACATAAAGCCATCATCGAAAGTATCTGAACTTGTGAGTAGAGATGAATATAAAGAACACAACAGTTGAGTTGAACACTATTGTAAAAGAAGCCCTCCCAAAGTGTTCTCGGCAGTAGAAAGAAAAAATTAAAATTAAAATTAAAATTAAAAGTTAAAAGAAAAAAAAATATGGCACTTTGGGAATGCCGACAGAAGTGAAAACTTGAAAAATTACGAAGAAGTTTTAACCAATTATGGGTCTGTAATTTAACCCAGAATGAACGGAGTAAAAAAAAAAATATGCTTACATGATTTGTATGATTTAAGAATTATTATGACTTGTAATGCATGAAGCATAAGCTTTAATAGACATATTACATAAAAGGTGGGAAATGCCCCTGCTCCAAAACGCTCCTATGGGGAAAACCGGAAAACTTAAGTAGCAAAAAGAACGACGAGGAAACGTTAGCTATGCTGGAATCCCCCCTCCCGCTGTAGCTCCCATAGAAGAAGCAAAGTTATAGACTTTTAAATATTGAAATAAAGTGAAGAAATGAGGAAAATTGCGTGAGTAATCGACAGGGAGGAGGTTCACAGTCCTGAGGGTGCCATGTAGCTTAAACATCCAAGATAAAAATCGTAGAGAGTTAAATGAGCAAAATTTTAAGATATCATATATGTGGGGGGTGCAAGCTCCACACCTAACTCATAAAAGGACAACCCTCAAAAGAGGCCCTCAAAAATATAGATACTTATACTCAGAGGTGTCGGTTACGATAACAGTGTCGCAAGTTCAATGGTTTTTCCCATCTCAAAAAATACCCAACGCGCCTAAAGAAGTTTTCACTTCAAAAATTATGTTACAAAAAAGGATTGCTTAATAAATGTACTTAAAGTTTTTTTAATGAATCGCCGAAGAAGTTCAATGAAACTGACATTGTTTATTTTAAAAAGGAACCGAATTTTCGACAACCTATCACAGTAAAACCATAGTTATGATTGATTTCACGCATTGTTTTAAGAAATAGATAAGGAGCATTGTTCTCAAAAGTTAAAATTTAAAAGGCATCAATGTTTTTTTATTATTAAACAGTCTATGGCCAGTTACCTCATGCGTTCATTTGCCCCAGCCAACCTTATATATAATTAAATATTTCAACGGAGAGTAGTTCTGCCGTTATTATTGATGAAAATTTACCAAAATTTTCTCTTAGTGCTTTCCAATACTCTACAATAGTAGCTGTTTACTTTTTGCAATGGAAGTTACTACAAAGGAAATTAGTGTGATTTAACTGGAATAGTACAAGTGCCGACAGCACAAAGCTCTATGTTATCGAGCACAAGAAAAAACCCTTCATTTTATGGAAGATTAGTCATAGGGGTATTTAATGATCTATGTATGCCGGAAACGAAGTGGTGCATTAGCGAAAAATGATACCACAATTGGTTGACTCGTAGGCTTAGCACTGTGTTTTCCTGCTTCCAGTTTTCCATGTTTTCATATTTTTGATTGTGCGAGAAACACAATGACCTACGAGACAACCACTAGTGATGTAGATTTACGGCTTATTCATTCCTTCCGGCAGACACGGATCATTAGATTTTCCTATAATTATTCTTCCATAAAATAAAGGATTTTTCTTGTGCTCGATAACAAAAGGTTTTGTGCTGTGTGCTCTTAGATTATAACTCTTTAATTAAATATTAAATTTTTTTCATAATTGTTCTTACTGTTACGTATATTTCTTAGTATATAAAGCACATTTTTATTGTAAAACAATGAGTTAATATATCTTTTTTCTATGTCAGTTTTTTTTATCATTCCTATAAATTTCAATACAAATAAAAAAAGTGATGTCAAATAACGTGTTTAAAGAAAAAAAAATCCGATGTTTACAGATATTCTAAATTAATGAATTAAATATTTATCTGCCAAAGTTTTGAAAACCCAATTTAATAATTGCAGACTTTTTTTTCTCATTTACCACCACGTCGTCCTATTATAACACTGTAATGTAATCATTTAAGTGTTAAATTAAGTATAATTAAGATAATTTTCTTAAATAATTTCTTAAATAATAATTTAAGATTTTTTTTTAGCCCTACAAATTACTAATTTTATCCTCATAAAACTATTTGTTTTTCAAAACAGACTATCGTAAACATTTTTTATGTCTAATTAAATATTAGTAAAAATTAAATTAAATACAATTAAATGTAAAAGTTTGAATAAATATTATATTTAAACTATATTTATTAATTACTATTAAAACTATATTAAATATATAGTTTATGTTCTATTTTTAACACGTCTTTTATCGTAACAAATGGATTATATTCCTTTTAATTGTTCAAAGGTATAAAATTAAAATTATTAAAACAGTAAAGCGTTTTAATTCACTAAAATTATTAAAGTATTACAAATATGTACCTAAAATACAGTTTAATAGTGCATAGAATTTACATTTAAATTTTAAAAAAGTTTCCATTTCAAATAAATAAATACGTTAGCAAAAATAAACTATTAAATAATATAATTTCTAGAATTTGTATCTAAACTAATAGTTTTTTTAAGAAAGTGAAAATCAAACTGTAAATATATTCATCAGACTGTAAATTTTGTTTTACTGAATATGCTTCAAAATTTCATAGACAATACTTTTTTTTTTATTAAAGAAACGAGAGATTTAATTTTAAATATTCTAACTTTTTTTAGAACTTTTAACTTAATTAATTGTTAGGTTTCGTTTCGTTTGTTTTTATCGGCCGATTATCTACGCTAGGGATATGGGCCCAGGGGGGGTGCCCTTCGTGGGGGTCTTTCTAAGGGAGCCTAACCCGTATTTACGCAAGGTTCGAAGAAAACCACGAAGAAACTCCGAACGGTTAGGCCGACAGCGGCGATTGGGTTCGAACCCAGCACCTGCCGTCTACCAGTTGAGAGGTTAGAACCTCTCGGCCACTGGTGGGGCATCAATTGTTAGGAGTGAAAGTGTCCAAATCCATTTTATTCATACAAGTTTTTGTTTCTAATCACTTTGTCATCATTTTATCAAACCATTAGCTAATTAATTAAATATTAGAAAAAGTATCAGCTAAGACCCTTTTTTAGAATTACTATTTTTTTTCACTATTGCCTTTAAAAAATCATATTTATATGTTTATATGTTATACACGAATTTAAGCAAGAATTGTTATGCTAATACACGAATTTTCATCAAACTTCAAACTCCGTTAGCTCCTGACATAGATTAGTGTTGTTTAGTTTTGGGTGAAAATCACTCAACAATCGGCGCTGCTATGCAGCTTTTTTAAAGATCTCTGCAATAACTCTATCTCGTATTCTAAACTTCAACTTCTGTTAGTTACTGAGATAAATTGACGTTTTCTACATTTTGGTGTAAATCGCTCCGCAGATGACATAGCTATGCTGCATTAATTGCGATTTTCAGAGAAGATCTATGTGAAAATTTTCAATTTCTCGTTTTCGACAGATTTACACATTTTAGGACTCGGAGATACTTAACATGTTTTTACAAATTGTCTGTCTGTAAGAGTATGTGAATCTGTGAGTCTTCCTTCGTGTCTGTCTGTATGTGACACAAATTTTGTGAGCGCACTATCTCAAGAACTAAAGCACGGAATTTGATAAAGATTTATATTTAGTAAGTACCTGATATAAACTGGGGCTAATTAATTTTTGGTATAAATCGCTCAACAGGTGCCGCTTCTATGCAGCATTATTCGGGTTTATTTCAATAGCTCTATCTGAGAAACTAATGCTCGGATTTTTCTCAAACTTCATATTCAGTTAGTCACTGAGATGAATTAACGTTTTGTACATTTTGGTCTAAATTGCTCAACAGATGGCATTATCATGCTGCGTTTTTTTGCAATTTTTGTGATAGATCTATCTCAATCAAATTCCAAATAAATTGATCAGATAAAAATTTGCATTGATATTTCATAGAAAATAATTCTTGGTTCATTTTGTTAAGTTTTACTTTTAAAAATTCTAAATTATTTTTTGAGAACTGTCGACTTAATTAAACTTTAATTTTCAAAGTGTCGAAATCCATTTTAATCACAGAAGTTTTTTTTCAACCACTTGTTGTCATTTTATCAAACTTTTGTTGTTGCCATTTTATCAAACTATTAGTTAATTTATTACATGTTAGACAAACTATCAGCTAAGACTTTCTTTTTTAGAAACTGCTATATATTTTTTTTTCTATTGTCTGTCTATAAACTTCATTCTCAAATTATGTTTTAACAGACAAAAAATTTTCTAATATTTTTAACAACCTTTCTTCTTTACAAGAAGTGATTGTTTTTGTGAAAAATTTCGGTTTGCGGTTTTCCACGGATTTACACGTTTTCGGGCTCAGTGATACCAAAAAACCTGTTTTTGCAAAATTTCTATTCGAGAATCTGTGATTCTGCCTGCATGTCTATGTATGACACAAATTTTGTAGGCGCTGTATCTCGAGAACTGATGCAAGGAATTTAGTAAAAAATTATATTCCGTTAGTCCGTGTTATAGATTGGTGCTGATTCGTTTTTGATATTAATCACTCAATAGGTTGTACTGCTATGCCGCATTTTCCCCGATTTCCGCAATTGCCTTATCTCAAGACGCTCGGATGTTGCTCGGATTCTTATCAAACTTCAGATTCAGTTAGTCATTAAAATGCATTGCCTTTTTCTACAATTTGGTGCAAATCGCTGAACAGATGGCATTGCTATGCTGCATTAATTGCGATTTTCGCGGTAGCTCTATTTCAATCGAATTCTGAATAAATTGATCAGGCTGTAAAATTTGCATTCCTGATTATGCAGTAAAATTTCATAGAAAATAGCTCTTGGTTTATTTTGTTAAAAAAGAAACCAAAGTTTTATTTTTAAACATTCTAACTCTTTTTTTTTTTTAACTTTCAAGTTATTTAGTTCTTAGTTGTCAAAGGGTCAACATCTATTTTATTGATAGATGTTTTTTATTAACCACTATGTCGTCATTTTATCAAACTATTAGTTTATTAATTAAATGTTAGACAAAGAGGAAGATAAAAACTTTTTTTTGTTTTTAGAAATTACTTTTTTTAGATAATTGCCTTCTTCTTAAAACTTCTTCTTTGGTGTCTGTCTCGAAATATGCTTTTTAACATATAAGAAACTTTCTGGTATATTGGTTTTTTTTTTCCATCTTTAAAAGAAGAAAGTATTAGATTAGTAAAAAACTTTGATTTCTCGTTTTCGACGGATTCACACATTTTAGGGCTCGGGGATACCAAAAAAAAAAAACATGATTTTACAAATTGTTTGTCTGTGAGTCTGTGAATCTGTGAGTCTTTCTGTGCATCTGTCTGTATGTGACACAAATTTTGTAGGCGTTCTATCTCAAGAACTAATGCATGTAATTGGATAAAAATGTATATTCAGTTTGCACCTGATATAAGTTGGTGCTGATTACATTTTGGTATAAATCGCTCAAAAGTTGGCGCTGCTATGCAGATTTTTTCCCGAACTCGGCAATAGTTCTATCTTAAAAACTAATTCTCGGATTTTCATAAAACTTCAGATTCTGTTAGTCATTGAGATGATTTGACGTTTTCTACATTCTGGTGTAAATCGCTCAACAGGTAACATTGCTGTGCTGCATAAATTGCGATTAGCTCTATCTTGATCAAATTTTAAATGAATTGATCAGGCTGTAAAATTTGCATTTTCTGAATATGCTTTAAAATTTCATAGAAAATATTTCTTTGTTCATTTTTTTTAAGAAACAAAATTTTTAATTTTAATTTTTCTAATCTTTTTTTTTTTCAGAACTCTTAAGTTAATTAATTGTTGGTTGTTAAAGTGTAGAAATCCATTTTATTCACACAAGTTTTTTTTTTTTTTTCTAACCACTTTGTTGTTATTTTATCAAACTATTAGTAAATTAATTTAATGTTAGACAAAGTGTCAGATAAGACCATTATTGTTTTGGAGTTTACTATTTTTTTTTCAATTGCCTTTTATTAAACTTCATCTTTATCTTAAGTCTCAAAATATGTTTTAACAGATAAAAAAATTCCTGTACATGGATTTTTTTATTTTTATTATCTTGATTTTTTATCTTCCATCTTTACAAGAATTGGAAGTATTGGATTCGTGAAAATTTTCATTTTCCGGTTTTCGACGGATTTACACATTTTAGGGCTCAGCTTACGAAAAATCATGTTTTTACAAAACTGTTGTCTGTCTGTATGTGACACAAATTTTGTAGGCGCTCTATCTCAAGAACTAATGCACGGAATTTGTTAAAAAATTATATTCAGTTAGTACCTAATATAAGTTGGCTCTAATATATTTTTGGTGTAAATTGCTCAACATGTGGCGCTGCTATGCAACATTTTTAAAATCTCTGCAATAGCTCTATCTCAAGTTCTAATCTTCGAATTTTCATAAAATTTCAGATTCTGTTAGTTATTCAGATGACTTGGCGTTTTCTACATTTTGGTGTTAATATCGCTCAACAGATGGCATTGCTATGCTGCATTTTTTTGCAATTTTCGCAGTAGCTCTATCTCAATCAAATTATAAATAAATTGATAAAACTGTAAAATTTGCATTCCCGAATGCGCTTTAAAATTTCATAGAAAATACTTCTTGGTTCATTTTCATAAAAAAGTAAAGAATTTTTATGTTTAAGTAGTCTAACATTTTTCTTTTCTTTTTAGAACTTTCAAGTTAATTTATTATCGGTTGTCAAAATGTCGAAATCCATTTTATTCATAGAAGTTTTTTCCTAACCACTTTGCCGTCATTTTATCAAACTATTAGTTAATTAATTAGATGTTAGACAAAGTATCAGCTGAGACTTTTTTGTTTTTGGTAATAACTATTTTTTTAACAATTGCCTTTCTTTAAAACTTCATCTGTATCTTCAGTCTCAAAGTATGTTAAGATTAAAATTGAAACATGATGTTAATGTCATTTGTAGCAGAAAAAAGAAAATAAATTTTTAATGCAATAACTTTTTTTTTTATAAAATTTAATGTCCTGGACCCATTTAAACTTATTTCATAATCGAATTTCTGGTTTGAACTGAAACATATTCACATGGTAGACATCAAAATGACGGCTCAATTAGTTCTAATGTTAAACAATGGAGTTATGAATGAAGAGGAGGAGACATATAGTGCATTGCCCAGCATTTGCGCATGAAGTATCTGACAAGGAAGGTCTCCATACTTGGCATACTCAGATTTTTTTGAAAAAAAAAATACTAATTAAACTACTCATGTAGGTAATAAAGGATCAATCAAATTTAGCGGCGGAATTACAATAGGAAATTTGTAAAAAAATAAAATACTTTCGAATATTTGGCGTGAAAAGACCAAGTGGCGCGCGATTTGGCTAACAGTACTTTTCCGCACCAGAAGCAAATGATTTTAATGTAACTGAAAATTGTTTCTTAATAGATTTTTAAATACTTTTAAATTGTATTTAATGAATTTAACCATAAACAATGAGAGAACTTAATATATTCTATATATATATATATATATATATATATATATATATATATATATAGATAGATAGATAGATAGATAGATATAGATATATATAGATATATAGATATATATATATATATTGTATTCCATCTGTATATTGTTTATTGCTGCAGTTATTTAATTTACCTCTCGAAAAAAATTATTTTCATAAATGAAAAATTCATATTGAGAAACAATAATTTCATAGATTCAAGCGTATTCAAAAATAAAAGTCAGCTGTTTCCATGGCAACAAAATCGAGTCGACAATGTTCAATTGAACTTTGAGCTTGAAACAATTTTAGTTAATTTAAATTATGAATTTCGTTTTAAATCACAAATTTTGATGATTAAAGTTGAATATAAATACATATAAATATCGATATAACAAAATTATACTTAAATCAAACTAAAACTGTCAAAATTAAAATTATTTAAATTAAATTTTTCTAAACAAGTTCAGCATGACACTTTTTCCCTTTTAAATCTATTTGAAGTGAAAAAATATTTTTTGAAATTGCATTCTGTCGCCAACTGAGGATAAATCGCCAAATAACGAAATTTTCATTAATTTTTCTCGGACACTGCTTGGAGGTTCCGCCGAAAAATTTTTTATAAACATATATAGCCTCATGAGAAGAACATTCTGTATTTTTTTTCAGGTTTTTCGGAGTATGCCCATATGGAGACCTTCCTTGTGAGGAGGTTGTCGCAAGATGGATTCAGTATATCTTAATAACATGCACAGTTTCAAGTTATCGCCGGTAAATACTTCTTCCAGCAAACATGAATAGAAAAATTCTTCAATTTTGAGTGCTTTATTTTGGGGAAAAGGCCTCTCACAAATATCGTAAAAAAATCTATTTCTTTTTACTGGTGACAGGTATTTTAATGTTTTCACTGACATGGGTCTTCGTTGCCTTTGTAATGTCACAACAGGGCGGAACCACTATCGCTAAAGTAAACTTACACCAGGAAAACAAATACCAGATTTTTCCATTATTTTTGACATAAATTTTCCATTAATGAAGCGTTTAAATAAAAAGAAAATTTTTACATAAACTTACTGGTGGCGTGTTTGGCCCGGCGGTAATCGCATTCTGCGAAACCGGTTACAGTTTAAGCTTAACTATTTTAAAGTTATGTCAGTTCCTCTTTTTTAGTAGTTCCATGTGTTAAACAAATGTTCTTGTATATATATTGGTTTAATTTAAAAGTTAGCGTGTTAAGAATCTATTTATTCATAAATTGTTTTCTATATGCATAATTTAGAGTTTTATCCTGCGTGCAGCGCTTAATGATTTTTAATGCACGCATTAACGAGAGAATTTTTAAATTTAAAATATAAATATTAATTCGATGTAAACAAATGGATTACATCTGCTAATATTCATTTTAATTAAAATTCATCTAATAAATTCGTAAAGGAAGAAGAACGTAAGTAATACAAACTTATCTCAGAAAAGATTTCGTATATTTTGAAACCTCATGGCATTTATATTAGATTAATTTTAAATACGAGTTTTCAATCGGTCGAAATAGTCCTCCAGTGTTCGTGTCCGGGATAGCTCAGTTGAAAGAACATTGGCTGCTTCAGCCAATACATCCCTGGTTCGAATCCTGGCCCGGACTTTTTTCACGCAATATTGAAAAATGGAATAAATTACTTCCGTTATAATTGATTTACCGATTGTATAATCGTGTTTAAAATTAATCTAATGTAATTTCGTATGCAGCGATTTTTTGCAGTTCCATATACTGACCTTCGATTTACATATTCTGTAAAACTGATCGAGAGTATCAGACCAGATAAAAGTGATCGTTGAGGTTAATTGGGTGAAATAGTCCTCCAGTGTTCGTGTCCGGGATAGCTCAGTTGGTAGAGCATTGGCGGCTTCAGCCAATACATCCCTGATTCGAATCCTGGCCCGGACTTTTTTTACCCAATATTGAAAAATGGAATAAATTACTTCTCTCATGGTATTTATACCTCTTTTGTACCGCAAAAGACAGTTAAGAATCTGTTATATAAGTATAAACAAAAATATTCACCTTGCAATTTAAAGATATAGTTTATGGAATTCCTTGCTAGCAATGTCTACATGGTCTACTACTTCAATCTAGCAATGTCTACTACTACAATTTACATGGGTGAAACTGGCCGGACACTTGAGATTAGATTAAGGAGCAACACTAGGCACAGAGAAAGACCCGGATGATAATGTAAAGTCTATGGGGGCGTTCTTTTCCAATATTTCGCCAAATTTTAATATTTTGGTGCGTTTTATTTGTGGTGCTTTTTTTTTTTTTTTTTTTTTTTTTTTTTTTTTTTTTTGCACAAGATAGCTGAAGACGATCCACAACCGGCCTAGTGTTTACTTCTTCAGTTTTGTTTTCAGATTTTTTTTTTTAAATTACTTTAACTTTAAAAACCGGTTTACACTGGTTCTGAAATTTAAAAATTGTAATATAAAAAAAATATAAGCAAAATCTAAAAAGTAAGAACTAGGCCGGCTGTAGATCGTTCTCACCTATCCTATGCGAAAAAAAAAATCATGTAAAAATATTAAAATTTGAGTGAGATATTTGAAAACAACGTTCCCGTAGACTTTACATTATCATCCGGGTTTTTTTCTGTGCCTATTGTGGGGCCTTAAAGGTACTGAAGCAGGCTTTCAGTAATAGGAATTTAAATTCCAAGGTAGTTAACCATTCCATAAACACAGATCATTTTCCTGATTTTGAAAATTACTTCTTAATTTGATCCAACTGTAACAATTACGCGTGCCGTAACTTCTTGGAGACCTGGTGCTCAAAAACAAATGCATTCGCAATTAATGAAGCTGCATCGATATCATAGGAGTATTCGCTTCCCATGTAACTATAATTATCCTTCCTTTTTTGGCAACTGGTTGTGACTTTTACTGTTTATTAGCTCACAGGCTATCACAGCCTGAGAGCTTATGTGCCCGTCCGTTCTGTATGTACGTTCGTTCGTACGTTCGTGTGTAACGCGATAACTCATGATAAAAATATCCGATCCACTTGAAATTTTGTATGTAGGTATATCCTGACAAGGCACTTCCCTGATTAGTTTTTGGAGTTCATTCGATATGTATAAGAGGAAAAATGGGGGGATCATGCCCCTCCCCTTAGTTTATATAAATGGGATTTTCATGCAGAATTAACAGTTTTCATTTAAAATTTAGATATAGGATCATTCTAATGAGGCGATACCGTGGCTGTTATTAGGTGTTCATTGAATAAGTATAAACAGGGAAACGGGGGGCTCATGCCCCCCCCCCCTTAATTGATATAAACGGGATTTTCATGCAGAATTAACAGTTTTCGTTCAAAATTTAGATATAGGATCATTCTAATGAGGCGATACCGTGGCTGTTATTAGGTGTTCATTGAATAAGTATAAACAGGGGGAACGGGGGCTCATGCCCCTCCCCTTAATTGATATAAACGGGATTTTCATGCAGAATTAACAGTTTTCGTTCAAAATTTAGATATAGGATCATTCTGATGAGGCGAGTCCGTGGCTGTTATTAGGTGTTTATTGAATAAGTATAAACAGGGGAAACGGGGGTTCTAATGCCCCTCCCCTTAACTTGTATAAATGGATTTTTCAATCAGAATTGTCAGATTTCGTTCAAATCTCTGAATAGTTTTGGAAGTTTAATGGTTAAGTATAAAAGAGGGAGATAACTCCTTTTAAATTATATAAATGCCAAGTAGTTTTTATTAAGAATTATCTCACTTGCTCTGAATTTTGGATATAGATTTTTTATATGATAAAGCGTGTCTTTGATAGTATAGGAGGTTCAATGATTAAGTATAAAAAAAGAGAAAAGGGGAGAGCAGTTTCCCCTTCTTAATTTTTTTTCGAACGGAATTAACCCTTGAAAATATAAGGCTTTAATGTACAATTAGTATTTGTAGCCTGTGAGCTCAATGCCATCAGTTTAACTGGGCAGTATTCTTTATTGGTTTTTAACATCTGGTTGACTTACATGTTGAAATAACCGATGAGGGATTTAGATAGAATCCGAAATGTTTTATGAAATTGTTATTTAATTATTTTATGTTTTTAATTTAGTTAATTGCATTGTCGGTGCTTTTGGTGAATTTTAATTAAAATAGATGTTAATCTTGTATTTAAAAAAAAAAAAAAAAAAAAAAAAAAAAAAAATTTACGAAATTTTAATTATATATTTTCTGGTTATAAAATTATATAAGACAATATAATTCTTAAATTAACTTTTAATACTGACGATTAATTAAAAAAATAATTACCAATGCATATTTTCATCAAATCAAATCTGAAGAAGAATCTGATGACAGGCTTATTTCGACCGACGAAGGGTTAACTGTAACAACATTTACTACGAACATACTATATCTATTGTAATATTCCTTTTATGTAACAAATGTAGAGTTTTGCATTTAAAGATTAATATTTTTGACAATAACTTAGTTAGAGTTTATTTAGTCACAATTATGATTATACCGTGTTCCAAAAATTATTTTCATTTAATTCAGATATTTTGGTAAATATCGATTAAATTGAATGGCATTTATTCTGATTATTACATTTTAAGATTCTCTTGTGTATTAGAAGTGAGAAATTCGTTGATGAGTTATTTAAAATTTAATACAACATGCTAGTTTAGGAAATAGTTTTCTAGGTTAATTAATAGTTAATTTCTAAATCGCATTTAGATTCCTTTAAATGATTTTTTAAAAACTTAAATTAACATGAAATATTAATGTGAAGTTTATGAAAGCGCAATTCCAATAAGACAGGTTGAAGTGAAGCGTAAATTAAAATTTCTTAAAAATGATTCCTAAGAAATTTAATGTTATCTTTGAAATGAAAATTTTACACGCAATTCAATTTATTTAGAATTCGAAGTTTAAAAGATGCTTTGAAGCATTTTAATCGCTAGTAAATGGAATTAGAATTTATAAGGATGACATGAAACTACTTTTTCTAGAACCACAATTTAGATTCTGAATACCAGAACACTATTACTTACCCATCATACGTGGTATAGGGTAAATCTAGCAATCGTTTTGAAAATAGGAAAAAAAATTGACGGATTTACACGTTTCAGACACTGGAGATTTCGAAAAACATATTTTTAGAAAAAAAAATTGCTGTCCATCTGTCTGTCTATCTGTGTATCTGTAAACGCGCTATCTTTTAAAAAAATTTGAGCTAGAGACTTGAAATTTTGTATGTGCTTAATATGTAAAAATGGATCGAAGCCTATTTAATATCAGTAACCTCGATTATCTAGAACTATTTTTCCGGGCTCTCGAAGAATTCTTTCTGATGAAAGGTACATAAAAATTTTCGATTTTTTTATTTTAAGATGTGGACGTAAAAGGTAATAAAATAACACAACTTTTGCTTAAAGAACGAAGTCAATTGGATTATTAGTTGCCGTGATATTTGCACGATCATAATTTCCCCGTTACCATGTACAGACATGCATGTTCCATCAAGATTTATCATTCTCACCGGTAAATTTTTATTATTTAATCCGAGCATTATTCTGATTTATTTAACCAAAAAATTCTGTTTTGAAAAAACGGGTATAAAAGATTAAAAATTCTATAAAAGACATGAAAAAAACATGCATTAGTTAAAAATATTTTTCAAAATATTGATCACTTAACTGGTTTATTTCATAATATGCGTGAAGAAAATCTTTTACTCATTTCCAAATATACTTATTCGTAATTTCTGGTCTAATTCCATCATTTCAACATTTCAGTATCGGATGTACTCACTCACGTCATGTTCAGATGATAAAACCGCTGTTATCTGGGAAAATATCTGCTGTCTAGATCTTTCTTGAGAAAAGATATTTTAGTCAGAAAATAAGCCGATCATAAGTCGAAAATAATCCCCTATATTTAGAAAAGGCGACTCTGTGACATGCGCAATTTCTATCAAAGTAGATTATCAGAGTGTTGGCTATGAGATCAATAATAAATCTGTCCCAACTTAAGAAATTGCTTTTTTAGACACTTTAAGGCCCCTTGCACACGTGTATTTTACCCAAGTTTAACTGAAATCGAAGAATTTTTTTATCCCCTCTTCTATGCTCTATTGACAATAGAGAACAGGTATATGTGTACGGGTATACGGGTAAAATGGTCCAGGACATAAACTATCTGAAACCCTGCATAAAGGCAACGGTCCCTGTTCTAGAGATGAATTGAAGTAAAACTGGAAAATCATTTACATAAAGCATGTCGAACTGCGAACATAAAACACGCCGTCTTCTAACTGCAAAAATTAGTTACGTGTGTCTGCACTGGCTCCGTAAATAGTATTTTGCCCAAGTTCAACTAAATTCGAGGAAATCCTTTCTTTTCCTCACTTCTGTGGTCTATTCACAATAGAGGCGGGGTCCCTATCTTACAGTTGGAATGAAGTTGAACGGAAAAAGTCATTAAACATAAAATACGACGCCTGCGAACATTAAACACGCCGACTTCTACCCACAAAATTTAGTTGCGTGTGTTCGCACCTTTAAGGTCCACGCACATAGCACTAGCTTCTTGCGCTATCTTTGATCATTCGTGTCGGCACTTTGATGTATAAAGGGCTTTTTCAGTGAACTTTTTTGAACTTCAAGGGAGAAATCCAACTCGAAATCAGTTGACAGCTTTACGACTGAAGATGGGGGCGAGATAAACTTTCCCTTCCTTTGTCAATTCGGTAGGGTCAGTCCTTCAAAAATCATTTAAAGAGATTTTACCCTTGTTTCGTTCGGAAACAAAGCTTGATTGATTGCTCTTTTAGTGTAATAAAAACTAGTGCTGTTCTCTCCCAGCCTAAAAGGCTCTGAGCAGACGTGTATTTTGTCCCAGTTCAACTGAAATCGAGGAAATCCTTTTCTTCTCCTCCCCTCTGAGGTTTATTGACAACAGAAAACGAGGATAGTTCAATGGTTCAGGAGATAACTAATTCAACCCTACTTAAGGGGGCTTAGGGGTTGATCGATACGGAAAAACATGAAAACAGAGCTCTCGCTTCAAGTCCATTTAAAAACAGAAGTATTCAATGTAATTAATTTAAACTTTTTAATATTTTAGTATGTTTGTAGTCTTATAAAATTATAAAGTGAAGTACTTCAATGTAGTATAATAAGAAATATAGCAAAATTTATGTAACACAATTTTCGAAAAAAAATTATGTGTTACATCACCAACACCAAGATATCTTAACGTTGAATTGACATAAGAACCTAATTTTTGCTTTAAAATGATCAGGAAACTTTACTCTATAGAATGAATTAAGGATATAACTATTACTCAAAAACAACATTATTAAAAAAACTCTCAAATTTAAAAATTAAAAATACTCCTAAAAAATACAACTTTTTTTCATTAAAAATACTCAAAATATTAAACTATCTAAACTATATTAATTCTTTCTACAGATAAATTGTTATACACATGCAAAAAAAAGTTAAGCCATTCCATCAAATAGTTTTTTTTAAAACTTAGTGTTAGTCGTCAAAAATCAAGTTTTGAGAAAACGGGACTTAAAGTTCAAATGAGTGTTCAAATGGGTGTAGCTAAGAAAGTGTTGTTATATAAATGCTTATAACTCCGTTAAAAATGCAAATATTTTATGCGGTTTTTTGCATTGAGTTCAGAATTAATTAAATAATAAAACTAGTTCATTAAAAAAATAGATTTTTTGAAAAGTTTTCAACCCCTGAGCCCCCTTAAGGGAACGGCTCCTATCCTACATTTGGATTTAAGTTGAAGTCGTTATACATAAAACACGCCGCCTGTGAACATAAAACACGCGACTTCTAACCTCAAAACGTAGTTGCGTGTGTTCGCACCTTAAGGCTCCGAGCACAAGTGTATTTTGCCCAAGTTCAACTGAATTCGTGGACAATCTTTGTACTCCTCTTTTGTACGGTTTATTGACAATACAAAACGGATAAATTACAGTGGTTCAGGAGATAAACTATCTCAGCCCTACTTAAGAAAAGGTCCTTGTCTTACAGTTGGATTGAAGTTGAACTGGAAAAGAAATTATACATAAAGCACGCCGGCTACGAACATGAAAAAAGTCGATTTCTAACCGCATTAAGTAATTTTATGTGTTTGCACTTTAAAGCTCCAACCACACATATATTTTGCTCAAGTTCACCTGAATTCGAGGAAAATATTTCTTCTTTTCCCTTCTGCGGTTTGTCGATATTAAAGAACGGGGATCTTACAATGGTTTCAGGAGATAACTATCTCAAACCTACTTAAAGGAACGACACTGCCTACAGTTGGATTGAAGTTGAACTGGAAAAGCCATCTACTTATAATAAAATGCGTTCTGGATCGGTGTGTGGAACGATTCCAGGATTCGCCACTCCTATCTGTGAATGGACCCTAGCAATACGCCACGTTAGGCTTAATGGAAAACAAATGCAGACATATGACAGCTAAAAGATAATTTCTTTTACTTAAAATAACGTTTAAACAGCATATTTTTCTATAAAACATGTATATCATATCCAATTATAATGTATTAGGCTCCAAATAAAAAATAAGTAATTATAAACATCAGATTACGATATAAACAAACGAACTCTGTTGCCATTCAGATTTTCCAAATCTTGAAACAAATGAATGATTCTTTGAACGCATTATTAAAAAAAACATGCTACTTCCATGTGATCGCGAGAGCTTGCAACAAAAATCAAAGCAAAGCAGATTCTTCCCGTGTTGACAAACTAGCAAGCGAAAGAAACAACCTATCCAGCGTAAAATACGATCTACGGAGAAAAAGAGGTTTATTTCTTACTCTCTGAACGCGCCTGCTTTTTTATGACGTCATATGTCAGCCAATCAACGCCGATTCCAAATAAAGGTCTGTTGGAGAAAGAGTGATACCTATAAACGAAGTGTGTTTACGTTCAGATGGACGATAAAATCGACAAAAAAAGCTAGATTTTCGTTGAATTTTACACTTACCACAGACATGTTATTCACACATTTTTGTTTTCATTTTTTGTGAAGAATCCGTTTTTATAAAATTTATTTTTGTGAAGAGTCCGTTTTCGTAAAATTTATTTTTGTGAAGAGTCCGTTTTCGTAAAATTTATTTTTGTGAAGAGTCCGTTTTCATAAAATTTATTTTTGTGAAGAGTCCGTTAACGGACTCAGTTTTTCCCCTGGATAGATCCCTGATATTCTATTATTAATGAAAAAAGTGTTTTTATTGCATCTAAATTTTTGTGGCTTTTGAAAGGTTTTGCTATTTGTTTAATATTTCGTCATTATGAAAACTTTGCTATTCAAAAAACATTTAAATTGAACTCTCTTCTACTATTGCATGAGAAACAGATACTTGCAATAGTCAAGTTTACAATATATTTGTTATTATTTGAGGTAAAGGTACATACAATTTTTTGTCATATTTGATGTGCTAACATTTTAATTTTGTTTAAAGTTTCTGCTGAACTTTACACTAAAAGATAATTTTTCTTTTTCCGAACCTATATCATGTTAAATTAAAACACTGATAATAGAGTGTTTACAAAAAAAAATATCATTTTTCTAGAGATTCTTTTCTAAAAAAGTTTTGCATCTATTGTATTAGTAATGGAATAAGTGTTTTAATTGCACCTAAATTTCTGTTATTTTTGATAAGCTATCTTTCTTTTTCTGTTTTTCTAATTTATATATATATATAGTATTATTTAATTGTTGCAACACTTTGCCATTCAAGAAATGTTAAAATTTATATTCTTCTATTAATTTAAAAATATATACTTGCCAATATTCAAATAAAAAATATTTTTGTCTTTATTTATGGAAAAGATATTTTATGAGAAATAGATACTTGCATTAATCAAGTTTATAGTATATTTGTTATTATTTATGGTAAAGCTGCGTGCAATTTTCTGTTGTATTTGATGTGTTAATATTTTGATTTTGTTTAATATTAATGCTGAACTTTATACTAAAGGGTAATTTTTTTTTCATAGCCAGTATTATGTTAAATGTAAACTTTATCAGATAGTAGTGTGTTTACAAAAAAATATAATGTTTCTAGAGATTCTTTTCTAGAAAATATTTGTTGTAATTGTATTACAAATGGAATACGTTCTTTAATTGCACCTAAAGTTCTGTAATTTTTGATGTGTTATCTTTTTTTTTTTTTTTTTTCTTTTTTTAATCAAAGTTTTATTTTATTACTGGAATGCTTTGTTACTCAAGATACATTAAAATTTGTTTTCTACTATTAACTATTAAATAGATGCTTGCCAATTAGCAAATTTACAATAATTTTGATTTATTCATGGAAAAGCTATAAACAATTCATAAGCATGAATTTGCTGTCATATTTTTTGGCTAACTCTTTAATTTATAAATATCACTGCAAAACTTCATCATAAAAAACTAACTTATATAGTAGTAAGTGTTGACTTACCACAAGCTTGGCAGCCCTTTTTAATTAATTAATATATCCAGCGGGTCTTTTTCATCAACTTATGTACATGATGGCCCTTACTGTATTTTTTTTTTTTTTTAAATAACAAACATGATTTCAAAAGGAGGGTAGTTTTTCAAGACTTTTTGACACTCAGTCGACAACATTTGGATTTTTTCTACAGGCAATCAACAAATCTCACGAATTTCATGTTCTTGATCAACGAAATTCATATTTTCTCTGTGCATGATAAGTAAAATTCACATTTTTTATCTGTATGCAATTGACAAAATTCATGTCCTCTGTGAGCATGATCGATGATATTTAAAATATTTTTAAAACAGTGACTGACAAAATTCTCAACTTAAGAATTTCCTATATAAATAGCTATGGTATTGGTTACCTATATAACAAAATTCATAATTTTTAACTGGCTCGATAAAACTTGCAATTTTGCCTTGAGAGAAAATGTCGAAATTCATGAATTTTTTTCTGCCATCCATGACAAAATCTGCAATTTTTTAAAATTATAAATTTAAGAAATTTGCAGCCCACATACTTACATAACCCATCGTGGGTCACAGGTTCATCCCTACCATTGTACTATTAACCTAAACAATTACTTAAAATAACATAATTTTAATCGTTAGTGTAATCGTTAAACTATTTGTGAAACTCATTTTGATTTTGCTTATGTAACATCATGATTAACAATGTGATGTGTTAGAAATTCATTGATAACACATTTCACAAAAACTTTTGTACATGTTTTTTTTTTTTTTTTTTTTTTTTTTTTAATGTTTTGTCCATTTAAATTTGTTGAACTATATCGAAAATTGAATGTTTAGTTAAAATCCTGTCATTTTTGACAGGGGTTATATACTAGTTATATATAAAACCCGCCGCCTGCCAACATAAAATACGCCGACTCTTAACCGCAAAATGTAGTTGTGTGTTTCCGCACTTTAAGGCTCGGAGCACACTTATATTTTGCCCAAGTTCAACTGAATTCAAGGAAATCTTTTCTTCTCCTCACTTTTGCGGTCTATTCACAATAGAGGCGGAGTCATAAAGCACGCTACCTGCGAATATGAAACAAGCCGATTTTTAACCACAACAAATAACTGAAGTAACTGAACGTAACTGAAGTCTCTGAGCACACTTATATTTTCCCAAGTTCAATTGAATTCGAGGAAATCCTTTACTTCTCCTCCCTTCTGCGGTTTAATTGATATTATAAAAACGTGGATATTACAATTGTTTGAAAAAATGCTATTTAATTTTCTACTGGCGGTGTTGCCTAGCAACCAAGATATATCTAATTATTTCAAAATGTAAAAAGTTTTCTGTGCAAACGATAATTTGTGATAAAAACATTATCTGTTTATTTCTTCAGTTTTTACCTAAGGTGTGTGAAACGATATTCTTTTTGTTTTTGAGTGTGATTAGAATGTTTTTATGAGTATATGTGAAAAAAAGTTACGGTTTTTTATTGGAGTTGTGTTTTGTTAAATTATCTATGTTCGAAAGAATTTGAGATGGGTGTTCTCATGAGAATAAACTGTTTAAAACCAGATATGAGTAATTAATTTTGAGTTGAGTAAGAAATTAATAATAAAATTTCGAACAATTGAAGTATTCATATGGTCCGTCGAGCCGGAGAAAAATCAGCGAGTTGTTGTTCTACGTCAATGACTGAAGGATAAATAGTGAATATTTTGTTGTGTTTTCCTATTTCTTCGTATCTAGAAATCATCTTTTAAAGAGTTAAGAGGGGTAAGTGCACCCATTTAATTTTTATTCATTAAAAATGAGTATGAAAGAATTAAAAGCAAAAAAGAAAATTTTCAAAACAAACTTGACAAAATTAAAAAAAAATTATCGAATTCTGAGCTAGAATTAAATGAATTAATTCTCATAAAGGAGAAACGGAATAAATTAGAGAAAAACTTTTCTGAGTTTTTTGAGTCTATTTATAAGATAAGTAAAGAAGATGAAATTGAGGATTTTATTAAGGAAAACGAAGAAATTAATGAAATTTTAGAAATAATGGAATTTGAACTTGCCAAAAAGTTATCAAAAATGAAATTGCAAACTTTTAATTTAGAAAACGCCACAAAGGCTGAAAATAGCATAAAATTGCCGAAGTTAACTCTTCCTGTATTTACGGGTAATTTGCATGAGTGGCTTTCTTTTAAGGATATATTTAAGGCTACTGTACATGAAAATTCCAATTTGTCAGGGGCAATGAAATTACAATATTTGAAGTCTTCATTGAGAGGAGATGGCTTTCGTATAATTCAATCTATTTCAATCGTGGATTCTAATTATGAAGTTGCATGGTCGCTTTTGGAAGAACGGTTTTCAAATTCGAGAAAACAAGTTTACGCGCATTTAAAACGTTTTTTAAATATTCCTGTTATTCAGAATGAGTCCCCAGCAGCATTATTAAATCTAATAGATATAACAAATGACTGTATTACGTCGTTGGAGATTTTGCAACAAAAAGTTGAGGGGTTTCTATTACTATGTTTGCTTATATTTTGGCTAAAAAATTAGATGTAAATACAAAAATGTGGTGGGAAAGACATCTTAAGCGGGATAATTTAACGAGTTTAACTGAATCGCTAGAATTCTTGAGAGACCACGCGCGTACACTAAGTGCGTCCAAACAAGTAAATACAAAACGAAATTTTCAAAACGAAAGCCAAACAATGCATAGCATTTCAAAGGTAACATCCATGGTTGCAAGTTTAAATGAGAAAAATATGTGCAAATGTGTTGTATGTAACCAGGAAAATCCCAGTGTTTTTAAATGTCCCAAATTTCAAAAATTTAATGTACAGGAAAGAGTAGAATTTGTTAAAAAGCACAATTTGTGCTTTAATTGTCTATCAGAATTCCACTGCGTCAAAAAATGTAACTCAACATTTTCGTGTTCAAAATGCCATAAACGCCACAATATACTTCTTTGTTTTGATAGGCGTGAGAGAAATTCCAATGAGGTGGGAGACACAAAAAATTATAGTGATAAGGAAGTGCCAAATGCGTTGTCAACGAATGAAAGTAAACCAACATTAAATGCTGAAGCCATACCATTTTGAGTTAAATAACCAAATTCAAAATTTCACTGGTACTTCAAATGTGAGATCGAATAATGTTAAAACAGTTTTTCTTTTCACTGCTATTGTTTATATGAGAGATAAATTCGGAAATAAAGTTCCTGTGCGTGCTTTACTGGACAATGGTTCAATGAGCAATTTTTTAACATTGCAGTTAGTTGAAAGATTAGGAATTCGAAAAGAAAAAAGTAATATTTCGGTATCGTGTTTAAGTGGATCCTCTGTAGCGGTAAAAAATAAAACTACTGCCTTGATCAGTAATAATTCGGGAGATTACAGCCGAGAGTTAGATTTCCTTATCATACCAAAGATTTCGCAAATTATGCCCTAGAAATATATTAATATCTCAGAGCTGGGAATTTCAGAGTCTATTATTCTTGCTGATCCTGAATTTAATAGACCAGGGAAAATAGATCTTTTGCTAGGAGCTGAAGTATTTCTAGAATTGATAAAGGTGGGTCGTATGAAGTTACCAAATTCTAAATTAATACTGCAAAATACGGTGTTCGGTTGCATAGTAAGTGGGAGTGTTTACGATTGTAACGATCAGGAACAAATACATTGTGGGTTAATTACTGAAACAGATTTAAATTTCGAAATGAAAAAATTTTGGGAAATTGAAAGAGTAGAAGAAAGTACACCATTGAGAAATACAGAAGAATTAGCATGCGATACCCACTTTATAAACACACATCAGAGAGATATAACGGGCAAATTCATAGTACAAATGCCGTTGAAAAAAGATCCTAGTTCTTTGGGAGAATCAAAGCAATTTGCGGAAAATAGATTAAATTCACTTTGGAATAGGCTAGTCAAAAATCCAAATCTTTTAGAGTTATATTGCGCATTTATGGCGGAGTATAGAGAGTTAAGCCATATGGAGGAAGTAGAGAAAACAGATGAATCAATACATGCGAATTATCTACCTCATCATGCTGTTTATCGCCCAGATAAAAGTTCTACAAAATTGAGAGTTGTCTTTAATGGTTCACATGCAACTTCATCAGGAGAATCCCTAAATTCCATACAGCTGAATGGAGGTGTCATTCAAGATGATTTGTTTAGCATAATACTTAGATTTCGTACACACCGCTATGCATTTACAGCTGATGTAAAAATGATGTATCGCATGATACTTATCGATAAAAGTCAATGTGATTTACAGCGCATAGTTTGGAAAGATACTGTAAATGGGGAGATGAAATATTACAGACTATGTACAGTCACATATGGCACAACTAGTGCCCCTTATTTAGCCATGCGCTGCCTTAAACAGCTTGGTATAGATGGTGAATCTCAATTTCCTTATGCTTCTGGTGTGGTACAATCAGAATTTTATATGGACGATATCCTGACTGGAGCAGCTGACCTAAAATCGGCTAAGAGATAGCAAATTGAGCTTATTCAACTATTAAATACGTGCGGCATGAATTTACATAAATGGTTTAGTAACCATCCAGAATTAATGGAGCCAGCCTTTAAAAATGAGAATTACACTTTTGAAAATATGAGTGAAACTAAGGCACTAGGACTTTGTTGGAATGCCAATGATGATACTTTTACTTTTAGTGTATCATTCAGTGAGCAAACCAAGGTAACTAAAAGAAGTGTGCTGTCAAATATTGCTCGCATTTTCGACCCCTTGGGTCTACTAGGACCAGTTGTAACGAAAGCAAAAATTTTCCTACAAAGACTGTGGAGACTGCAAATTGTTTGGGATGAAAATCTTCCTACAGCTGAGCTTGATGATTGGTTGCAGTTTTTAGAATCATTAAGAGCCATCAACAATAGAAGTGCTGTTAGATATATTTTTACAAATAATCCAGTGCAAATTAAAATTTGTGGCTTTTCAGAAGCTTCGGAGAAAGCCTACGGTGTGGCATTATATGTTGTGTCTTCAAATTCTTCAGGAGAACAAATTTCTCAGTTGCTTTGCAGTAAAAGTCGAGTTGAACCAATCAAAACAATCACTATTCCTCGCTTGGAGCTCTGTGGTACAGTTTTATTAGTCAAATTGATGAATAAGGCTGCCAAAACCTTAAAAGTTCCTAAAGAAGCTGTTTACTATAATTCAGATAGTACTATTGTATTATGTTGGATTCGAAAAGAGCCGTGTGACTTAAAAACCTTTGTGGCATCACGTGTGGCTACGATTCAGAATCTTTCTGATATCAGTCATTGCGGACATGTGGCTTCTGCTGACAAACCTGCTGATCTTGTGTCACGAGGTGTCTTGATCCAGACAAACTTCTCCAGAGTAACTTATGGTGGAAGGGTCCACTATTCCTAACACAACAAACTGAACATTCTTCAAATATTGTTGAACTTGAGCAAAATGATAAGGATCTATACATAAGTGAACTTAAAAATACAGCTTCAAAGACTTTTTCAGAAACTACACTTTTAATATCAGACTGTTCATCTTTTATTGACTATTTTTTGCAATTGAGTAATAATTATGCTAAATTAATAAGAATTCTTAGCTATGTTTTCAGGTTCATTCAGAATGTCAAGAAGCCAAAAGAAAGGTATTCAGGTAAGTTAACATCTGCTGAATTGAAGAAAGCTGGGCAGTTTATCATAAAATCTGTTCAAGAAAAAGAGTTCAGTTCTGAATTCACATTTTATCTAAGGATAAAGAGTTACCAAAAAATAGTAGATTACTTTCATTAAATCCTTTCTTGGATAAAAATAATTTAATCAGAGTTGGAGGTCGTCTCCAAAATAGCACGGTAAATTATGCCCAAAAACACCCAATTGTACTGCCCTCTAAACACAAATTAACAGAATTAATTATTGAGTTTTATCACAAAAAATATCTACATATAGGACCACAAAATTTACTTTATTGTGTTCGAAGAGAATTTTGGCCTTTAAACGGCAGGGCTATTTGCAGAAAAATTGTACATAAATGTATTACATGCTTTAGGGCCAAACCTAAATTGTTAGAGCAAATTATGGGCGAGCTCCCGAAAGAAAGAATAAATGTTGACTTTGTTTTTAACCTTCCATCTACCAGACGGGTCCATTGGACCCGACAGCAATATTTAATGTAGATAAATGGGTGTTTTGTCTGGTAGACGGAAGGTTAATTGCACAGGAACTGATTTCTGTGGTCCATTTTTGATTAGATATAAAGGTCAGCGTAAAAGTATTTTTCATAAAGTTTATGTTTGTATTTTTATTTGTATGGTAACAAAGGCAGTGCATTTGGAATTAGTTACTGATTTAACGTCTGAGGCTTTTATTGCCACATTAAAGAGGTTTTTTGTCAGACGAGACAAACCTCGAAAATTTTTCTGTGATAATGCAGGCAATTTTGTGAAGACTAATGTAGAGCTTAAAAGGTTCCATGAATTGGTAAACAAACCAGACCAGAACCTAACTAATTACTTGTTATCTGAAGGTATTGCTTGGGAGTTTATTCCCCCTAGAGCTCCCAAATTTTGGAGGTTTATGGGAATCGGGAGTCAAGTCCTTCAAGTATCACTTTAAAGGTGTTGTGGGCAACTCTAAATTAACTTATGAAGAAATGTTAACTATAATTGTCCAAATTGAAGGTATCTTAAATTCGCGCCCGCTTACTCCCTTAAGTACAGATATTTATGGCTTGGAGGTCTTGACCCCGGGTCATTTTCTTATTGGTCGCCCACTTAATGCCATTGCTGAATCTGACTTGAGTAATATTGAAGATAATAGACTTAACTTATGGCAAAAGACCACTAAAATGGTTCAGACCATCTGGAAAAAATGGAAAAATAGTTATTTAAGTACATTGCAGCAAAGGCATAAGTGGATGATATCAAAAAACCACCTCAAAATAGGATATATGGTTGTAATAAAGGAAGATGATCTTCCAGTGTCTAAGTGGTTATTAGGGAGAATTGTAGAGGTATTTTTTGGTAATGATAATAGAGTAAGAGTTGTAAATATAAAAACCCCAAATGGAATATATAAAAGAACAGTATCCAAAACTGCTGTATTACCTCTTGAAAAGTAATTTAGTTTTTATAAGGAAGTGTACATTATTGTAAAATTTCTTTATTTATTATGTATTATGTAAAATTGTTTAGATATTTGCTTAAATTTAACTTAACTGTGACGCATTTATATTGTATTTAATTGTAATGTTATTTATATTTTTTACAATGGTTGTAATTACAGTGTTTTAGTTTGAAACCCCGCTCAGAGGTTTCAAGAGGGGCGGTATGTTTGATAAAATGCTATTTAATTTTCTACAGGCGGTGTTGCCTAGCAACCAAGATATATCTAATTATTTCAAAATGTAAAAAGTTTTCTGTGCAAACGATAATTTGTGATAAATACATTATCTGTTTATTTCTTCAGTTTTTACCTAAGCTGTGTGAAACGATATTCTTTTTGTTTTTGAGTGTGATTAGAATGTTTTTATGAGTATTTGTGAAAAAATGCTACGGTTTTTTATTGGAGTTGTGTTTTGTTAAATTATCTATGTTCGAAAGAATTTGAGATGAGTGTTCTCATGAGAATAAACTGTTTAAAACCAGATATGAGTAATTAATTTTGAGTTGAGTAAGAAATTAATAATAAAATTTCGTACAATTGAAGTATTCAACAATGGTTCAGGAGATAAACTATCTCATCACTACTTAAGGGAGCGTCCCTCTCCTACAGCTGGATTGAAGTTAAACTGAAAATATCATTATACATAAACACTAATCAAAAAGTAAATGTTAGCCCGGTTGTAGACAGTCCTCAGCAATCCTATGTAAAAATACTAATATTTGAGCGAGATATTTGAAAAGAACTCACTCATAGACTTAACATTATCAGCCGTTTCTTTTTCTGCGGCTAGTGTTGTGTCTTAATGGAAGTTTGATAGAAATTTATATTCTACAGACTTTTCTATTGAACTTCTACAGATATTTTTATAGCTTTTAAACGAGCTTACAGAAAAATGGGATATAGTTCTAACAGGATTCTATAAAACTTTTTCTATAGAATTCTAAAATTAATTTTCGTAAAGGTTAACATCTAACTTCATATACAGTCGGCTCTCGTTAATTCGAACTCGTCGGGACCACAAGAAATGTTCGAACAATCCGATGTTCGAATTATGGAAAGTATGAGAGGAAAACATCCTTAAAATACTATTAAATACTATAAGGTACTATTACAAAGAAATTCATGTTACAGTGTTATTTAAATTTATTTCGTCTGTCATCATGAGAATATCACTTAATATAAAATTAAAATATATAAATACATAAACTAATTAAGGGATTAGAAAAAAGCACAATAGAATAAAAATTTGAAGGGTCACTGATGGACAGACGGGACATTAAAAAAGTGGATATCAAATGAATGGGATTAAATGTGTACTCGTTCAGCATAATTTTCACAAAAATCAAAGAAAGAAAATTATTCAAAGGATCTGAAATCTGTGAGAAAAAAAGGAAATCTTCAAAATTGAAATTTTCGTTAGTTCGAATTAAACGAAGTCAAGCGAAAATGTGTTCGAATAAATGAAAAGTTTTAACGCTTTTCTGCCCTTGAAAATTTCGGGACTTCATGTTTAGTTCGAATTAAGCGAAGATTCGAATTAACGAGAATCGACTGTGTATGCCAATGAATTTTTTCAATTATAAGTTTATGCGGACATCTCTATTGAACTTTTACAGTTATTTTTATAGCTTTTAAACGAACTTATATAAAAAGGGTCATAATTCTATCGGATGCTATAAAACTTTTCCTCTGAAATTCTAAAATCCATTTTCTTAAGGGTTAACATCTAACTTCATATGCATGCCAATGATACTTTTCAACTATAACTATATGCATAATGAAATAACACTGGTGATACTTATTAATTACAATAATACACTTTGTATAAATCGACATTAAACGGAACTAACAAACAGGACGCGTTTCGAGCTACAAGAATAAGAGCTCGTCATCAGCTGAACCAGCACGTGTCCGTCAAGGGACAGAGTTAGAGATAAACTGAAAGAAAGACCGAAATAAGGTGGAGATTACAAAGAGTGCAACAGGTGGAGCTAGTTGAAAGAGCACAGGGGGAAGCCAAAATATAAAAAGAGAGAGTAAAATGTGGAATAATAATAATAATAATAATAATAATAATAATAATAATAATAATAGTAAATAAAATAAACAAATAAATAAATACATAAAATAATAAATGTATTTTAAATATAAATAAAATGAAAATAGACGAGAAAAAGAACTACAAAAGCAACTTCCACGCAGGAGAGAGGGAGGTAGGGAGAGGGGAGGTGTTATGCGATTTCCAGCTTTTCTTCAAACTTCATTTTACTTAAAAGCGATAAAGCACTTTTTTCCTTAACTTTCTTAAAACTTAGACAGAAAAGAACCTAGCAAAGCATAATTATAACTTAAATTTAGATCAATACATTAAAAAAAGAAAGAAAATTATTATTTTTAGACATGCTTCATTTCTTTCATGTAAACGTTAAAATAATCTATCAAAAAAAAAAAAAATCAATTAATTGACTGGAATATTTTTCTTTCTCAGTTCTGCGTCAACAAATCTATAATTATTCATTAATTAATTAAATGTTTAACAAAGTAGCGACCCAATTTTGTTTTTAATTACTTGTAAGTTTTTATTTTGGAAATATTCTTATTTCTCTTTTAACTTTCGCTACAAAAAACTATAACAGTTAAAAAAAGTGTGAAATGAAGGAAATTGGTTTTTCTTTGAAACTTCCCAGTAACAATAAAAATAAAGTATATATATTATTAAAAGAAGGAATATATTACTTACCCATCAAACGTACTATAGGGTACGTTTCGCAATCGTTTTGAAAATTGACGGATTTATGCGTCTAAAACACCGGAAATTCCAAAAAAACATATTTTTAGAAAAAAAAAAATTGCCGTCTTTCTGTCTGTATGTATATTTCCCGAACAAATTGAAACAGAGACTTAAAATTTGGTATGTGCGTAGTATGTAGGAATGGAACGAAACCTATTTAAAATTAGTAACCTCGATATCCGGAACTATTTTTTTCGGACACTCGAAGTATTCGTTCTGATGAAAAGCATATAAAATTTTTCGAATTTTTTTTTATCGTAATGAGTGGATGTAAAAGACAAAAAAAAAAAAAAAAAAAAAAAAAAAAAAAAAAAAACATAATTTTTTCATAAAAAATAGAGTCGATCGGATGATTAGTTTTCCAAATATTTGTAATCCTTTTTTCCACACTCTTCGATTTTTCGTGACACAGTATTTCATTCAAATTTCAATTTAAAGATATATTTTGATTATAAATAGAACGCTTAATCTGGCGCAGTAAATTGTTAATTAATAGGACTATTATTTTTGGAGTTATAAGGATGCTTCTTTTATGCAATTTGGTACTACTTAAGTAATTTGGCACTTTATATAACCCTGGTACTTGATTTTATTTTCATATGTATTCAGATCTATGATAAAGAAGTATTACGGTTGTCCTCTAGATTTTTCCTCGTAGTATATAAATTTTCATAGCTAAATTTAAAACAATGTTTCGTTATAAATGAACATTTCACTTTTAATCTACAATTTATACACATATACACAACGATAATTAAAATCGTAATTATATAAATAAATATTGCCCAGAATTTTCATTTTGACCATTCGTTTGTCTTCATTTAACAGCGCAAAACTGATCCAACCGAAAAGTTTGAAATTCATTACATAAAATCATTGCAGAGTTTCATACAATTTTTTTAAAGTTTATTTAAATCGAATCAGAATTTAAAAAGATATTAATAAAACTTTTCTCCAGTCAATTAAATCCTACCATATGGCATTTATTTAATTCTCTCATGCATACGGGCCTCATATGAGGACAGATAGTTATTGCATTATTAAGCAAAGAACTTGTGAGCATTTATTTATAGAGATCCGATTTGTTGATAGATAATAGCTAGCATATAGTGCAATAATAAAATTATTTTATAATGGGTTTTCATTTATCTTAAAAAATGATTTTTAGTCAATAATGCAAAATAATGAAAAATAATGTATGCATGAGAGGGTTAAAGATGTCCCATGATATGTACTAATGCTAGGTTGTCACGGTGAATATTCTATTAAATTCTGTCATACCTAATTAGATAAATTTTACTTTATGATAGGTAATGATTCTAGGTAACACATCATTACACCAGATTTAAGATGATTTCATATTATTTCCGTATTACTGACTTTAACCCTTTGCGCTCGAGAGTTGTTTCTCTCTGACCTACTAGTGTCCCGTGTAAATGGGTGCTCTAAATGTTTGAAACACCAGTACCTTTTTCGGCTTACTTGGTGGCCGAATAATGCATGATAAAATATGGCGAAATAACCTGTAAGATATTAGTGGTATGTAAATCGTTTGTTGTCCCGATTTACCTTTGAAACGCAATCACTCATTACCTAATGCAGTTATTACTTACTATTTTTACTATCAGAAAATTGACATCAGGTGAAAATGACGTGAATTTTTAAAAATAGTCTATTTAAAAATCTTTAATAGGATGATGAAATTTAATCAAAATGAAATTTGAAAATTTATAAGAATTTTTATGTACTTAAAATTTACGGAGACAAATTTTAAAAACGCATATCATCAGCATCTGACGTCTACATTCTGATGGTGAAAACTGTATTTTAATAATTATAATAGGTAATGAGCCATCGCGCTTCAAATTTTCCCATGGGTTACCATGGGTTTTCAAGATCAGGGAGTTTCACTGCAGCAGCCCCTTAAGAAGAGGTGTTTTGCTTTAAAGAAGAATTTGTTTTCAGGAGACTTATGTTGTTGTTACTTCATGCAAATAAATTTTATACACATTCATGTATGTCATAATATATATATCTGCATACATACGACGACTTTCAATACGTGCAATTACTAAAAAATATTTTTTGCTAATATTTTATAATATTTCACATTTTTTTTATACTATTCTTTTTTCATTTAGGTAAGTTTGTTTTGCTGTTTTCTAAAGTGACCCTCGAAAATTTAAAACTGCTTCTTTGTGAGTATCTTTAAATTTCTATTATAGTAAATGGTAAAAAATCACGATTATTCTTTCTTATCATTTGTACACTCTTAAAATGAAAGAGTGGATTTGGCTTCTCAGAAAAGAGCTGTAAATTATTGGATCGTGAATAAGTTGCTTTTTAAATGCTTTACTCATCTTGATTTAGATTGCTTATTTAAATTGCTCATCTTGATATAAATTGCTTACAAACAACTCGCTACTCGAGTTGTTTCAACTCTTTATGAGAAACAGCCTTTCAAAACGCGAGATGAGCTAATTTAGGCTTAATTTGAGTTATTTTTGGCTAGTATTTTAAGAGAGAACAATTTGAGTATTCGTGCTTCAAAGTTTCCCCGTAGGCTATAACATGGAATTTCGCGATCGGGGAGTTTCACTGCAGCGGAGCTGTACGGAGGTGTACTAAATTAAAAAGAAAAACTAAAAGAAAAAGCAAGTAGACTGTAAATTTAATGGAATGTTTATTTTTCTAAGAGTCGCTGCTTGTTGCAGTATTAGAGCTTGTTGCTAAGAGACTGTTTCTCTCAATCCACTGCGTCACACAACACGTGAGCAGGGTTACAGTAAATTGCCGATTGGCGTATAATTGGCGTGGGCTGTGTTTGTCGCCAAGGCGATGTCACAAGAACACAATACAGAAGCGGAACATCCCGCCCGGCGTTGAAATATTTTTATATTTCAAGATACATATGCAATACAAGTAATAATACAATATGATACAGATTATAAGCAAAAATAAATAAATAAAATAAATAAACACAAATAATACATGAAAAATTAATACATAATAAAGCACATTTAAAGTTTAGGATCTATGATGTTGTCCTCAATGGGTAATATACTTATTTTTGAAATAGGTCGTTTAAAATTACCCTTAGCGGTACGAACTTCAACTACCCTGACTATCCCGTCCGCGCCTGGGAAAACCTTATTAATGCGCCCTAGTGACCAAGTGCAAATGGGTAATTGTGAGTCCTTAAGCAAAACTAGCATTCCTGGCAGAATATTAGGCCTTTTAAATAGCCACTTGTTTCTTTCTTGTAACTGGCTCAGATAATTATTCTGCCAACGTTTCCATATTAACTGCGTTAATTTTTGAGTCCTTTGCCATTTATTTAGCAAATTATCTTTGACCTCACTTAAATTGGGTTCTGGAATTAAATTAAGAGGCTTTCCTATGAGAAAGTGACCAGGAGTCAACACCTGAAGATCGTCAGGATCTGTTGACAAAGGACAAAGCGGTCGCGAATTTAAAATAGCCTCTATCTGTGTGATAACTGTCAGGAATTCCTCGATCGTGAGATGAGCTGAACCCACAGCTCTTTTTAAGTGGTATTTGAAAGATTTGACTCCTGCCTCCCAAAGGCCACCAAAATTTGGCGCCCTAGGAGGGGAGAACTTCCAGTTAATACCTTCAGAAGCTAAAAAGTTCGAAACTTCATCACTCGTAACAAGTCTACGTAAACGTTTTAGTTCTGCTGAAGCCCCAACGAAATTTGTAGCATTGTCGCTAAAGATTACAGAGCTTTTCCCACGACGAGCGAAGAATCTTTTTAGAGTCGCTATTATTGCCTCGGATGTCAAATCTGAGACAAAATCCAAGTGCACAGCTTTAGTGACCATACATACAAATATGGCAACATAGATTTTCTGAAAAGTACCCTTTCTTTGACCTTTATATTTTATTTCAAAAGGCCCACTTAAATCTAATCCCACATTTGAAAATGGGGAACTGGGCACTATTCTTTCAGGAGGGAGATCCCCCATCATTTGACTAGCCGTTATAGGTTTAATTTTAAAGCATTGTAAACACTCATGTACAATTTTACGCGCAATATTTCTGCCACCGAGAGGCCAATATTTTTGACGCACAGTGTTCAAAAGAGCTTGGGGTCCTACATGAAAATCTCGTTTATGATAATATTGAAAAATTAGTTTCGTCAAGCGACAGCTCTCCGGAAGTATAATGGGGTGTTTATGATCAAAATTCAAATTTGATTTTGCTAGTCTTCCTCCCACCCTCAATAAGCTATCTCCATCTAAAAAGGGATTTAAGAATTTTAACTTACTTGCGCGATGAACCGAAGATCCCGCTTGGAGGGCCGAAATTTCATTTTTGAAATACTTTACCTGTTCATTTTTTATTAAATAAACCTCTGCCTTTCTTAATTCCTCCAGCAACAGAGGGCCGGTTGCAGATTTTGCTTTTTTACATTTATGTATGAATCTGAAAATATAAGCTAAAATTCTAATTAATTTTTGGAAATTATTGCTAAGATTAATTAAATTATCACAGAAATTAGAGTCAGTATGAATAGCGAATGTCAAGTTGCTGGGAGCTTTAAGCTCACTAGAATAATGTTCATCTTTAATGTGACTTATATTAGAGTCAGTTTTTGCTATTGTTTCTTCAAGAATTGAAAGAGGCGGGCCATGCCACCACAACTGGTTAGAAGACAGGTTTTCCACACTTGCACCTCTTGATATCAAGTCAGCTGGATTGTGTTCTGACGGAATATGAAACCATGGAAAGTTCTTAGTTTGTTCCTTAATTTGCACAACGCGGTTTCCCACAAACGTTTTCAGGAGATCAGGAGCAGTGTCTATCCAAGCTAAAGCAATAGTTGAATCAGAAAACAAATTGACTGAAGCTACTTTTTTGTCTAATGAATTTAAGACCTTGTTAGTGAGTTTAGCCAGAAGAAGACATGCTGACAGTTCGAGACGTGGCACTGTTATTACTTTGGTTGGACACACGCGGGATTTACTACATAATAAGTGACTGATGGTTTCTCTAGAATTAGATGTTTGCATGTATATCACTGCGCCATAAGCCTTGGAAGACGCATCTGCGAAACCATTTAGCACCACTGATTGGTTCACAGCTAGGAAGCATCTTGGTACTTCAATGGATTCCAGTTCTTTAAGACTTTCGAGGAAGGTTTCCCATAGTTTGGCGACATGAGAGGGCAGTTTCTCATTCCACTCTATTTTAAGAAGCCATAGCTCCTGCATGAATATTTTTGCTTTAGCAATCACTGGCCCTAAGAGACCGAGAGGATCATAAATGCGGGCAATTTGCGAAAGTACATCTCTTTTTGTGAAATCACTCTTTGTGTTGGTATTAACTTTATACCTAAACGTATCATTGAAACTGTTCCACAACATCCCTAATGTTTTAACAGTTATTTCTTCAGAATTTCTGTCCAGGGGAAACATGTGATTATCAGTAGATTGGACCTCATTGGTACACCATTTGTGTAAAACCATCCCTCCCTTTAGGAGGAGTTCTGTTAATTGCGATTTCATTAATCTGATTTCTTCTAAATTGGATGAGCCCGATAGGCAATCATCCATATAAAAGTCCTTCAAAACAATTTTCGATGCTAACGGGAATTCCTTTTTCTCATCTAGAGCTAATTGTTGTAATACTTTGGTGGCTAAGTAGGGAGCACAAGATGTTCCATACGAAACTGTTGTTAGCTGAAATACCTTAACCGGGGATGACATACTGTCTTTCCACAAAATTTTTAAATATTTGTACTGGGATGGATTTATTTCTATCATCCTAAACATTTGTTTAATATCCGCAGTAAAAGCATAAATATGCTTTCTAAATCTAATTAATATCGAAAAAAGATCATCTTGCAGAACTCCACCCTTACATAATAAATAGTTCAAAGATTTTCCGTTGGTTGACTTGGCACTAGCGTCAAAAACGACGCGTAGTTTTGTGGTTTTACTAGAGGGTCGTAAAACGCCGTGATGTGGTAAGTAATAGCCATCATTGAAGTTCGTGTTTTCTTTTATTTCATGCATGTGATTTAAATATCTATATTCTTTAATAAATTCTGTGTATAAATTTTTCATAACAGGATCTCGATCTAAACGTTGCCACAGAGAGTTTAATCTTTTCAAAGCAAGATTTTTGGAATTTCCCAAATCGGGTTCTAAAATCTGTGGTTTAAACGGCATCGTGACCACAAACCTACCATCCGGTTTTCTGAAGTGCGTTTTATCGAAGTGATCATTACAATATTCTAATTCCTCACTGTTACAGGGTTTTAAATTTTGTACTTCTTCAATTTCCCAAAAAGACTTCAAAGTGTCATTAAGTAAATCAAGATTTTTTGTTAAGAAACAATAATTAGTATTATTATTATTTACTGTTTTGTCATAAATACACCCAGATACTAAATATCCAAAAATACTTGATTGCAAATATAAATTATTGCCTAACTTTATTTTTTCTTCATTTAAAAGAGAAAAATACAGTTCAGCACCGATAATTATCTCCACACTGCTTGGAATGTTAAATTTTTTATCCGCTAAACAAATATTTGCTGGAATTTTTAATTCTGACATGTTTATCTTTTTCGAGGGCGTGAAGTCACAAATGTTTGGAACGATTAATAACTCAATATCATAACTGGCACTATTCATTTTATTTGACAACTTTGATTTGATTCTAGATTTAATGTAAATAGGCAATTTATTTATTCCACTTACAGGAATATTTATTTTCTCCTTTTTCAAGCCTAATATTTGTGCTGCTTTAAATGTACAAAAACAATTCTGAGATGCGGAATCTAATATTGCCCTGAAAGGAATTTTGATGCCATTTACATCTGTCAAATAAATTATTGCAGTGCTAATTAAAACAGATTTATTATTATCATTTTCATATGAAAAAAAATGAATGAGCAGTAGTTTCGTTTTGTGATAAATCTTCCGAAACAAAATTGCTATTTATTGTTTCATGTATTGGGAGATTGTTTATAGGATTGTTTACTGGTGTTGTATAATTATGTAATGATGAATGATGGCTTGCGCTCTTGCAAACATGACAAGTGCTTTTTGAATTAGAATAATTAATGAGGTGGGCTGAACTTAAACAATTGAAGCAAAGTTTATTTTTCTTAACAAGGTTAATTCGCTCACTTAACTTCATATTTTTATATTTAACACAATGATATAAGGGGTGGTTTTCGGTTTTACAAATTACGCAACATTTACTTTGAGGTTTGTTTGTTTTTATGAATAAGGATTTTGCAGTATATTTAGAGGATACATTAGAACTTATACTATTTAAGATTTGACATCTTCGTTCAAGAAATTCTAAAAATTCATCAAAATTAGGCACTTCATTATCCTTTAATGTTAGTTCGTATTGTTTACGAGTTTCGTTATCTAGTTTATTTAGAATAATATTCAGCAAAATTGCGTTCGAGAAATTATCTCTATCATACTTTAAGATCTTTAAAGCTCTTAAATTTTTCTTCACGTTATCCAATAAAATGCGGAGATCCTTAGCGGATTCCTGTTTAATTACACAAAGATTTAAAATATTCTTTATATGACAATCTACCATAACTCTTTTATTCTCGTATCTTTGTTCTAACGCATTGAAAAGTGAAACATAATTTTCATCTGGTGTAAGCAAACTCCTCGCTTCACCAGTCAAAGCAGAACGCAAATAAAATAATTTTTCATTATCTTTTAAATTTGAATTATCATTAATAAGCTCGTTAAATGTATTTTTAAATACGGACCATTCTTCAATTCTGCCACTAAAAACCGGCAATATGACCCTAGGTAGCTTAATGCTAGACGTTTTAGCTTGGTCCTGTTCAATAGATTTTTTATTAGAATCAGTATTTTCATAATAAGCATTAATAGAGGATTTTAAGCTTACCTCTAGTTTTAGAATATCCTCGTCCAGTTGACTCAGTATTTTTTCAGTTTCTTCCAACTTTTCTTCCTCTATTATTCTATAGTATTCCAGTTTAAGAGCTTCAAACTTTTCTTCAGTTTTCGACAGTAAGTCCAGGTGGGCTTTCCATTCGGATAAATTAAATGTTTTTCCATCCGTTGCGTTAAATATTCTAGTGACTTGGGCCTTGATATCCCCTCGCCTTCTGTTTAACGATGTTATTTCACTTTCCGACATTATTAATCTTGTTGACGAAATTCGATAAATTCAATATTTAATTCAATAGAAAAGACACTGATTCGTTCATACCTCCGGGTCGCTAGGACCAAATGTACGGAGGTGTACTAAATTAAAAAGAAAAACTAAAAGAAAAAGCAAGTAGACTGTAAATTTAATGGAATGTTTATTTTTCTAAGAGTCGCTGCTTGTTGCAGTATTAGAGCTTGTTGCTAAGAGACTGTTTCTCTCAATCCACTGCGTCACACAACACGTGAGCAGGGTTACAGTAAATTGCCGATTGGCGTATAATTGGCGTGGGCTGTGTTTGTCGCCAAGGCGATGTCACAAGAACACAATACAGAAGCGGAACAGGAGCCTTAATAAGAAGATTTATTTCATAAGAAATTTTGTACCTTGCATAAGAGTGCAACTGTTTTTGCACCAGGATCTGAATATTTGTAAAACTAGTTACAGTACGAACGCACCTCATTGGCTATGTTTGGAATACATTTTCAAACTTTTTTTAGTTGGATACTGCTCAAATAAATGATAAACCCAGAGAGTTATCGTCAAAAATATGGTATCTAGATACATTAAAAAAAAGGATGTGAACCGCCCATAATGAAGTACGTCATTGCGCTGTATAGGTGTAAATTTTGGAGTTGAGGATTGAATTTCCATAACAATAAAATAAAGGACAAAAAGTATGATGACAAAGTTGTAGAGTATCAATGACTTCATGTAAAAAGATATGGTACACGCAAATACGAATAATAGTTGACTGTACAGACAAAACAAATTTTATACAGATGCGAAGGGATTTATTTGTGAAAACACAAATTATCTGTGAAAGTGCATTTTTTTAAGCATGCGCAAAATAAAAAAGTATCACATAGGAATGTGAATGTCTGCAGATATGAAGAAAATACATTGAAAACGTCATAACAAGAAAAAAAATATGTCTTTTTTTTTTCATTCAAAATTAATGTTTTTCATGATCTAGTGTTATTCCATACCTAATTAAAATTGGAATTATTAATTTTGTTACAATCCTAAGTCTGTTTAAGTTTGTAAAAAGAATTTATGGAATGGTATTATTATATTTCTAGAAAAAAGTCTCGCATTGTAATATTTCCGCCGTATAGGTGGTAATTTTTCGCATCCATGTTCAACATAACTTTTATAACAAAATTCAGAATTCTCTACCATTTTCTTTCTTTGAATGTTTCCACGTGCACTTACAATCAAAAGCTTTAAGACAGCGTTAGACAATGTTCTTATGCTTCAAGGATTTTCAAGCGGCTTACACTAGAATTTTCGAAAAGAAATGTTTGCCACATTTAAAGAATAAACATTCTATCTCAAGATATATCGAACAGTATTTTACGAAGTTTCTTGAACTGAAACATCTACAATTCCCAGAATACTTTGATGCATACGAACTATCGGTGCTGATTCACGGTCGCTAATTGCCACCTGGCTACCAATTTATCCATGTCTAAGTCCCCATCGATTGGCAATTTTTGCGTTTTTTTCGCGATCGTTTTATGAAAATCGCGTTTTCTTTGCAATTTCCTGACGCTAATCACACATTTACTCTCAATGCTCTGACACAAACAATGTGGTTTTTACGACCCTGCAATCAAAGTCACGTTTTTTTCAGCAATCCTTTCACGAAAATCGCGTTTAAAGCACTTTTTTAAAACAAAAATCACGCTTTTTTAGTGATCTTTTGAAAAAATTCACGTTGTTTCTTAATTTTTATTAGAAATTCAGCCCTGGTGGAGACAGGAATATTTTTTTTAAGAAACATCAGCACCTTAAAAAAGTTGGAAATCTTCATCTATAATACGAACCCTGTTAAAGCATGGACAACCACAGAGACTACGTACTCCAATAATTATTACAATACTCTGCCTAACACACGGTGTCCAGAAAATAAGACCCCGATTTCAAAATAAATTTTTCAAAAACAAAGACCGAAATAATTAGGCGGTAAACGGTTTGTTTATTAGGTAAGCTGTAAAATTCTTACACAGGCCATTCGAAAGGTAAGTATTTTGAAAAAATTATGTTCTGATTGCAAAGAATGCTTGACTTGACATTTTTCTTGCTTTAGATTGCTTGTAGAGAACGGGTTTTTTGGCGTACAATGAATTTTTTGACAATTTTTGGAATATTAATTTTAGATATTTCAAAAATCCAAAAATTTAGTTCGAAAAATCGTTAAAATATTGTACTGCGCGCCAAAAAACTCGTTCTCTGCAAACAATCTAAAACTAGAAAAATGTCAGATCAAGCATTCTATGTAATCAGAACACAATCTATTCAAAATATTCTACATTCGAAACTTCTGTATAATTTTTTTATAACTTACCTAATAAATGAACCGTTTATCGCATAATTCTATCGATTTTTGATTTCGAGATATTTCATTTTGAAATCGGGATCTATTTTGCTGGACATCCTGTAAGTAGGATACAACAACATGTAATTTCAAAGAGAAGTTATCGCCCAAGTAAAATATTCCAATTTATCCAAGTTCTTGTCTCGTCATATTAAAAAGTACAATTGAATGATATTTCTAGGCGCTGGAGAGTGATGGTTTTTTGCTTATTGTAGGACTCCGTTATAAAAGGTTTACTGTGTTAGAAAATGAAATGTAGAAAATGATTTGCTGGGCAGTGGCTTTTATTTAAAAAAAATGTATGTAATACTTGCTTAGAATTTTATCTTTATTCTTTTACTATATATGAATTTTTAACGTATTTCTGCCATTTTTTTAAAATAAAAATACTTATAAAAAACGTTAAATATTGAAATGTAATTAGATTTCATTTGAATTTGTTAAATATTCTTGAGTGAAAAAAATTCAGGTATGGAAGAAATAAAGAGCGAAACTTTAAACCTGAGATTTTACTAACTTTACACCTAATTCCTGTTCAAGTATCCGAAATCATCCGAAATAATAAAACAGGGGATCCATTTCAAAATTTCTTGATATCAAATGGATTTTCAAATATTTTTTATATAAGGTGTTTTAAAATTTCGAAAGAAAATTAAATAGCTGCTTAAAGTATGTACCAAAGTCATGGGTAAAAGTGAGCAATAGAAGGGGATTTAAGATAATGTAGTAGGGGGGGGGGCTCATATTTTCTCTATTTTTTCTCTCTGGCGCAGAAAGATAAATTAGTGCAGATTCAAACTGTAGGTGCTATGTTCCTTATTAAACTGTTGTAATAACTTAATTTTACAGTAGAAAAAATATGATGATGAAAATTTTGAGTGTATAACTAGTGCAACATTAAACATCGTGTTAGTTTCATATGCGCAAATAGGATGAGCGAGTGTTTGAACACCAATTTTAGTTAAAACTTCATATTTCTGCAAAACGGTGAAAGGGCCTCAAAAAACAAAATTAGATTTTTGAACAGAATTTCGGAATATAAATTCATTTAGTAACTTTGGAATCTTTTCCAAGGGAGGCTCAAAATATCTTAGGGAACGGGCTGAACCCCCTAGCACACGTTAGTTACTTCTCTGGTACGTACATAGAATGATTTCTGCATAAGAATCCACCGGATTGCCAACATTAGAACATCTTCATAGAAAAATGTGTTTAGTTAGTAGATACTTTTATGATTCCAGGCATGATATGGGCACTGGAAAATACTGCAGAATTTCTATAGTGAAAGAAACAGCATTATGCACAAAATCCAAGAGCCGACAGCACACAAACCTATGTTATCGAGCACAAGAAAAAAAAACTCTTTATTTCGTGAAAGAGTAGTAATAGGGGGACCTAATGATCCATGTCTGCCGGATGCGAATGGGTGCATAAGCCAAAAGTCAGTACCACTAGGGTTGACTTGTAGGCTTATGATTGTGTTTGTCCTGCTTCCAGTTTTCCATGTTTTCATACCTTAGATTGTACGGAAACATAATGTTAAACCTACGAATGAACTACTAGTGGTATTCAATTTTTGTCTTATGCACCCCTTCCCTTCCGGCAGACATGGGTCATTAGATTCCCCTATGACTACTCTTCCATAAAAATAAAGGAATTTTTCTTGTGCTCGATAACATAGGTTGGTGTGCTTTCAGCTCTTGAACTATTGCAATCAAATATCGCAGTACGTACCATATTGTGAATTCTCTATTAACGCTATTAAATGGATATATGGATGCAGCCCCTCATCTTTTTGCTTCATTTTCGCAATAGACGCTTTTAATGTGACGTCAGTCATGACGTTTTCCTTGGATACTGACTCCAATCAAACGGTTTCTATGCTTCATTTCTTATGAAACATAAATCGTAGAGAATGGTATTATTGTATATAAGGCATTTAACATGTGTCTGTCATATATATATGAAAAATGTTGCTGTAATATGCAAACAAAATAAAAAATGCAGCATAGCAACCGCTTGTTTTGAGTCAGTATTCAAGTAAACATCATAACTGATGTCACGACTGAAGTCACGACTGAAAGGTTCTATAACGGATTTTGAGCTTATTCTATTGATTATCATTTTTAGATTTTTCAACCTTTGTGTTTGAGAATTTCGTAAAAATTATTTACACATTTTGCTAATACAACATTCTTATGGAATTTTGATAAGTTTTACGCAAGCACGCAGTAAAAAATTATTTAGTTTACCTATTCATTTTTATACAGCCATAGGGGAATCTAATGATCCATGTCTGCTGAAAATGAAGCTGTGATTAAACCAAAAATGAATACCACTATTGGTTGACTCGTAGACTTAGCATTGTGTTTTCCTGCACCCAGTTTTCCATGTTTACATACTTTTGATTGGCGGACAAACACAATGCTAAACCTACGAGTCAACCACCAGTGGTATTAATTTTTGGCTTGTGCACTACTTCACTTCCGGCAGGCATGGATCGTTAGATTCCTCTATGACTACTCTTCCATAATACAAAGGATTTTTTTTTCTTGGGCTCGATGACTTAGGGTTTTGTGCGGTCGGCTCTTGGCCTATTATGGTTCTTATCAGATCGGAGCCGAAACATGTCAATGTTATTTGTTTTTAATTTTTTGTAAAACCCTCCTCAAAAAAAGTTTATATGAAAAATGAAAATCTTAAAATCCTGTGATTTAAAATAATCTAATGGATTTAATAAAATTTTTTATCATAAAATATCTTTTTTGACTAAATCTAAAAGGCTTACAAGAAGCAGTTATAAATAATTTTTAAAAAATGGCTGGAATTTTTTTTTCTAAGTTGACATTTTGTTGAACGTTAAATTAATTTATAGATCATCAAGGAACTGCCGACGTAGTACTAAGAAAAAAAAATAATGCAGCAATCAATATGATGGATTTTCAATGCTTTTGACAGACTTTCTTTATTAAATTAACTTGAAGCGAACTTAACTGAAATTCAGCGTTTTCCAAAAATAATTCGCTTCTTTTAACGAAACTTTAGTAATATTTTTTTGTCTTTATTAAAGTAAAATAAAATTTAATCGAAAAACATTTCATTGTTATTATTTTCTTTAAAAAAATGTTAAAGTATAGAAAGAAAACTTTAGCTCACGTCAATTATAACAAAAAATAATGTTTATACATAAAGCAAATAAATTGAAATAGAAAGTAAAAATGTTCATACTTTTTAGCAATTAATAATTCTTTTTTGTAACAAAGTATCCGTATTTTAATTCATCGACTAATTCATTCGACTAATTCAATTCATTCATATACTGTAAAAAAAGTGTGAAAAATATTGTATAGAAAAATTATGCTTTACATCACAGGCGTAGAAATCGTACATCTCAATGTTATCTCGTACCCTTAATTGATGTTCTTCCGTATTCTATGCACACTATATGAACAAAGATGGCCGGCCATTTCCAATTTTAGACGTTTTGTTAAATATCTAGAAAAATACATGAGGAATTATCCTGAAACTCTAAGTATGTATCATAATAGTAAAGGTCATATATTTCCGTGAAGATTTTTTTCCGAAACTCCATAGTGACCGTCATTAAATTGAAAATGAATGAACATCTTTTGGATACCCTTTCAAAACTAATGTAGCAAAAATGTTGAAATTGTAGACTGTGATTAAGTGGCTTATTGTAATGAATTGTGTTCATTTATAGGAGGATAGCATGTATCGTTGTCGAAATAATAAATATCTCGTTGTCGAAATAAGGCTTTTATAAAAAGAGTCACAAATTTTGCCAAGTTTCTGGCTTATAATTTTGCACAGTTCTTAATACAAAATAATATTCTAATGCAAAAATATGACAAATAACATTGTACATAATGTCCTGTAATCAAAATTAAACAAATAATAAAAAATGTATGAAATGGCTCCAATCTGATAAGAACCACAATAGGCCAAGAGCACACCGCACAAAACCCTAAGTCATCGAGAAAAAATCCTTTGTATTATGGAAGAGTAGTCATAGAGAAATCTAATGATCCATGTCAGCCGGAATTGAAGTGGTGCATAAACAAAAAATTAATACCACAATTGGTTGACTCGTAGACTTAGCATTGTGTTTTCCTGCACCCAATTTCCCGAGTTTTTATACTTTTAATTGTACGACAAACACAATGATAGACCTACGAGTGAGCCACTGGTGGTTTTAATTTTTGGTTTATGCACCACTTCACTTCCGGCAAACATAGGTCATTCGATTCCCCTATGACTAACTTTTCCATAATATAAAGGAGTTTTTCTTGTGCTCGATGACTTGGGTTTTGTGTAGTCGGCTCTTGGACTATAATCATAATAAAAATAAAAATACAAATCGTCCCATGGTCAATATAAATGACACGCGAGAATGAGATGTAAGCGAAAACCACGCGCTCTATTATAAAAATAAAATAAAATAAAAATGGACCATGACCTAAAATTAATTTCCAACTTGGTTCATCACATTGAAGCTTTCACGAGGAATTTATTCATTAATTCTAACCATAACTTAGGAATAATAAAAAGCAGTAACTTTGCAAACAACAGTTTTATGCCCATGAATTTCAATGGATTCTCTTATAATGGTCTTACGACAACAGTTTGATACGAAACATAATTTGCTTTCACTAAACATAATTTTTATCCCCCCATTTAAATATAATCTAGATAAAGAAGTTTTAGTAAGACCAATATTTATTATTATTATTAAAAAGATATTCTAATTAATCAAAAATATATCCGTTGTGAGAGAAAATGTATATTTTTAACCCTTCATCTACCGATGGTACTTATAAGTACCATAAAAATCACTTATTATAAAAAATTTTTAAGACGTCAGTTTGCTGTAATGCTGTTTAGAATGAGTTGCATTATACATTACTTTATTTTATTTCAAAAGCATTAATTGTTACACAAAAGAAAAATTATTTGAAAAATGTGATTTCTTTTAGCTTTGTATCTTTTCAGCTTTCTTGGCGCTGAAGGAGGGGGGGGGGGGTTCAATTTGGAAATATTTCTATATTTATATTGCAAGAACATCCTATTTGTACATTATACAATTCTACAAAATATTAAGTAAAGAATTTAAAATAAAAGATTTGAGTGGGATTAATAACAATTGCACAAAATTCCTGTAAATTCGAATTTAATTAATCCTTCTAAATCCTTAAAATCTTCTAAAATCCTTCAAAATTTTATTAAATGATTATGTAAATCTTTTAATTTTGTTTAAACAATTTACCTAAAAAGCTTTAGAATGTAAATTTTTCACGAATTCATAATGTGGTAGATAAAGAGTTAAAATTAATCACATATGTACGTTGATATTTTCATTACAGTTTCTTTAGAATATAGAGTTTATAATCAGCAAGGGATAAAAAGGATTTTAGATGCTTTAGTACAAGAAACGCCTTAAGGTACTAGTCGCATTTGATTTTTTTAAGCATTTGAAAAATGGTTGTTCTTCTCAGTCAACAATGGAGATATCTGAAATACATCTGAATCCTTGTGATGTTCGCGTTTTTTTATGTCCGCAATTTACTCGTTTTCTGATTGGTCCAAAAATATGAATGTTTAATCCTTGGCATACGTAATATAAGACACTGTAAGCCACGTTTTGATCATCATAAAAATGATGGTTTTACATATTTTATTACTTCCTTAAAAAACATTCAAATATTTTGTTTTGACAATGGATGTCCGCATTTATTTTAATTTAATTTTTATCGATTTTTTTTCTAGACTGAATGAAACCGAATACTCGAACTAATTTAATTTATTGAGGGACAAGTGGCACGTGCTTAAAATTTGCTTTCCTTTTGTATATAAGAAGTAGTACACTGTTAAAAATATCGTGAAAAGTTAGCTATGATTTAAAAAACTGTCAAATTTCTGACTCGCATTTGAAAATAATTGTTTTTTTTTTATAGTACGGTGTAAGAAGTTGTTGAATGCCCTTTTTTCAATAAAATTCTTGAAAAGGAATGGGTTTCTTACATTTTTAATAGTTTATAAAAAGAACATGCATTTTTAAAAGGAATTTTATGTAATTTATTTATTTTTATACCTCCTTATCAGTCTGTCTGCTAGTAAATTTATTCAAACAAAAAAAAGTCAAAAACTGAAGTTAATAACTATAAATAACTTTCAATTTTTTAAAATAAATATGTATTTTTTTTAATATTAACTTTTAACTTTTCCTTTCAAAACAACCAGCTGTCTGCTTAATGGTATAAGGTAATTATTTCAGTCATTAGTATTATGAGGTTAATATTCTATGAAGTGTTGTAAATGTATTTGAAAATGAATATAAAAGTCTTTTAAATTACTTCACGAGATTTCCATTCAGTAACGAAAAGCTTAAACACTCAATAAAAAAGTTTTTGAATGTCCTTTTTCAGTAAAATCTTGAAAGTGGATGAGTTTCTCGAATTTTTCATTAAGTGCAAAAAGAAAATCTTCTTTTAAAAAGAATTTTATGTAATTTATTTTATTCTCTTTATTTATTTTATACTATTTTATCACTCTATATGCTATTAAATATATTAAAAGGCAGATAAAACATTAGTTAACAGTTATAAATAACTTAAAAAAAAGAACCATAATTCTCAACAGGAATACATTTTTTTTAATATCTAAATTTTAAAATTTTATTTATTTATTTATTTATTTATTTATTTATATAAATGCCGACTATTTACTTAGTGTTTTAAGGTAGTTATTTCAATCATTAGTATTATAAGGAAATGCCCTATGAAGTACTGTAAATGCATTTGAAAATGAATATCAAAGTCGTTGAAATTACTTCACGAGATTTCTGTTCAGTAAAGAAAGCCTTAAATATTCAATGAAAAGTTCTTGAATGTACTTTTTCAGTAAAATCTTGAAAGGTGAATGGATTTCTTGAATTTTTTCATAAAGTGTAAAAAAGAAAATCTTCTTTTAAAAAGAATTTTATGTAATTTTTTTTTTTTATATATCTCCTTATCAGTCTGTCGGCTAATAAAGCTATTCAAAGAAGTCAGAAACTGTAGTTAACAGTTTTAAATTGATTTAAAAAAATATATATAATTCTCAACTGAAATAATAATAATAGCCGAAACTTTCTAAATAGTTCCATGACGTATAGAAGTCACTCATTCCCAAGGGGTTAAATGAATTATTTTTATTTCTAAAAAAATCTCTGGACTTAATTGATTTAGAAAGAATACGAACGTTAACTGCTATGCTTCAGGGCAATGGAATTATAAATAAAAAAGCGAAGACATTTAGCTGTTGCGAATGAAGTGACTGAGGAGCTTGTCACAAGATGAATTCTGTAATACCTTAATAACACAGTTTCTGGCTACCGCCGGTGAAAACTACCGCCAACAAACATGAATAGAGAAATTCTTGTAATTTAAGTGCTTCATTCTTTTTTGTGGGGTAGGGGGGAATCTTCTCATAAATGTGGTAAAAAGAAATCTATTTCTTTTTACTGGTGGTATTGGTTGTCTTTGTTGTTACAATATGGCGGAACTACTACCGCTAAAGTAAACTTACACCAGTAAAAAAACAAATGACAGATTTTCCATCATTTTTCATTAATGAGGCGGTTTTCTTTTTCTTTTTTTAAAGAAAATTTTTACATGAATTTACCGGTGGAAGTTTTGCCCGGAGGTAGTTGAATTTTGCGAAACCAGTTACAGTTAAAGCTTTACTATTTTAAGGATGCATCAATTCTTCTTTCTTAGTAGTTCCATGCATTGAATATTTATAACAGTGTTTAATTTAAACGTTCAACTTCTATTTTTAATTTTCAATTAACAACAGGGTTGTATTTTTTTTAAACTTTAGTTTAAGAGAACTATAAAGTTGAGATATTTTAATCATTCTATAGTTTAAATAAAGAAACTTTATTAATGGGCAAATTATTCATTTTAAGCGTGTCTTCATATTACCCGGGATAGTATTAATCCACTTCAACTGCACGCGAATCTTTGAACAAACTTGAATACCTGAAATTTATATACATACAATATAATAAAGCTCATTTTAAAATATTAATAAATGTCTTATTTATCCTGAGCGAATTTCAATTACATTCGTGAAATATAATCGATCAACTTAAACGTTTAGTTATATGAAATGTTCTATTTAATTTTTTTAACATATACTATTTATAATAGCAATTTTATGAAAGCAATCTAAAACTTTACCTTAAACAATGGATGTTTAGTTGGAAATTAAAGCTTTTGTTTGTTTTTCGTATTCGCATTCTTTAACATCTCTGCAAACATTTAAAATATGACTAACAAACTAAGGCGGAACCCACGAAAGGGAGGATTTATTGTTAATTATTATTAAGGGATTTATTAAAAAGGAATTAATTATTATTATTATTCATATTTATTATTATAAAAGGGATTATTATTATTATTATTATTATTATTATTATTATTATTATTATTATTATTATTATTATTATTATTATTATTAATCACTAATTATTAATAGGATTTATTTAAGAAATTTGTTATTAATTATTATTTATATTATTAATTTAGATTAATATATTTAGATTAATACATTTATATTATTTTAGTTCATCAATTAATTAAATAGTAATTAATAAAAGAGAAATTTATAATAATCAACAAGTAATAAGTAACAAATAATTAATAATTAATAAATAATAAAAAGGTTTAAAATAAAAAGTTTAAGTTATAGTTAGATAAAATTTCCTTTCACATGTACTATTTATAATAGTAATCTTATGAAAGCAGAAATCTAAGCTTTTACAATAAGACTTAAAAACAAATAAGGTATTACCTTAGTTTGTGTGCATTTTAGTAAGTTACTTGAAACTTTAAAGAATGGATGTTTAGTCGGAAATTAAAGCTTTTGTTTGTCCTTCTATTCGCGCTCTTTAACATGAATCCAAACTTTTAAAATGTGACTAACAAACTGAGGCATTTAGCAACGTGGAACCGCGAAATTAATTTAGAAACGTGATTTTTGGGAATAAATTTTATCCAAATGCTATTTCATTTCGCTCCGTAACTTTTAAACATTGCGTCTATGTATTTAATTTGTGTTATTATCACTTTAAAAATATAGAAAATTTAAAAGTAAATCAATAAAATATATCCGTTAAAATTTTGAAGATACTTTAATTATTTTATAGTACAGCTCATATTCAAAATATTAGAATAATTACCTTTTTTTTAGAAATTGAAAATATCGTTTGGTAATTTAATGTCTTTTAATGAAAATATGCAAACGATATTTTTATTAAGAACTTATTGTTGATTAAATTTACTTGTTATCTTAAATTTAATATCATTTTTGGAAAGATTAATTGCAAAAAAAATTATTTTGAAAAGTCAAAATATTAGAATATTTATTCAAGTGGTTCAAAATATTAGAATATTTCACATTAATTCTCCTTTAATTATTACCAATTCTTAACTGGTGGCATCATTGATTAAATTCAGACTATTTTATTTAAAATCAGTATTCTTTTTTGCAGTTTGTTTCTTTTTTGTCTTAAAATGGGCCGTGTGCGTGATATTCCTGAATCTACTAAACTTCGTATGGTTGATTTGTATCGGCACGCTAAAAATCAATGTTTTATGGCGAATTATTTACATTGTTCGCAATCGAGCGTTAGTAAAATACTAACACAATATTCAAAAATTGGAAAATTTCAAAATAATCGCCGAAATGGTGGCCGAAAACCAAAAACATCTGCTAGAGATGACAGGAAACTGAAGCGTATAGTTAAGAAAAACCGTTTTAAAAGTGTGCGATTCTTGCACCGAAAATGGAAAGAAGAAGGAGTTGAAGTTTCTACATCGACAACATTAAGACGTCTCCATAAATTTAAATTTGAATCTCGTGTACCGAAAACAAAACCTCTCATGACAAAAGCGTATAAGATTGAATTGGTGTAAATCAAGACGTTTATGGAGCAATGAAGATTGGAAAAATATATTATTTAGTGATGAAAGTATGTTTTGTGTTTCATATGGTAATCAAGGTATTCGAGTTTGGAGAATGAAGCAAGAAGCATTTGATAAAGAATGCCTTAAACGTTCCGTAAAATTTGCTGCTAGTGTCATGGTTTGGGGTTGTTTGAGTGCAGAAGGACCTGGAAAGTTATGCATCGTCTACGAAAAGGTTAACTCTCTGATATATCAAGAAATTTTAGAATATTACATGACTCCATCATCAGAAGATTTATTTGAAGATGATTTCATCTTTCAACAAGATTTAGCGTCCCCGCATACCTCGGTGTCAACTAAGAATTGGCTCCGCCAACGCAACATTAAGGTACTCCCTTGGCCACCAAATTCACCAGATCTTAATCCCATCGAAAACTTATGGTGTATAATGAAGAAAAACTTCAAGAAAATCCTCCTTCAAGTAAAACTGAGTTAGTGGCACGTATAAAGTCTATTTGGGCTAATATTGATAGAAATGTTTGTAAACACCTTGTATATAGTATGCAAGATCGATTGTACGCTGTTATGAAAGCTAAAGGGGATGCTACAAAATATTAACTACCATTTACTTCATATTCATAAGGTAATATTGTTGCGTAAAATAAAATATTCTAATATTTTGAACCAATCTAAATTTTATTCTAATATTCTGGTGTGTTTAAGGAAGCTGTATACCTAATTTATTGTGATGTATTTTATATTTTATAAATGTTAAAATCTTATCTAATCATTCCAGATTTAATTTATAAGAAATTTAATTGCATTTACTTAGTATAAAAAATAAATAAATGACAAATAATTTTTTCTAATTACTTTTTCTCAATTATTCTAATATTTTGAATATAAGCTGTAGAGTGTCATTCATGCAAACCTGTCGAGACAAGCAAAACTACCGTTAAAAACTGTTGTCAGTTAGACTACATTTTGTAAATATAGATTCTTGACTGATACCGCTAATTTTAAATTGTAAAATACACCTTATTTATTCACATATTAATTAAGGCGAAAACAAACAAAATTTTTCTGCCTCAAAAAAAAAAAAAAAAAAAAAAAAAAAAAAAAAAAAAAAGCCAAATTTAAAAGTACATTATAAAGTTTCCACTTAACATATACAATTTATAATATCAATCATATAAAAATAAAAATCCATTTTTTTATTAAGATTTAAAACAAATAAGGTATTAATTTTCTTTGTTTAAAATTTAGTAAGATCTGAAATTTTACTTTAAACAATAGATGTTTCTTCGGAAATTGAAGCTTTTGTTTGTTTCCTGTTCGCGTTATTTAATATGATTGCAAACTTTTAGAATTAGAAAATTAGAAATTTAGCCGCACAAAATGTAAAAATTATTTTAGGAAAGTGTATTTTGGGAATAAATTTTGATGAAATCCTATCATCCTACTCCGTAGCTCCTGAACATTGCGCCTATGTATTTATTCTGCATTATTATAAGCGAATTTTTTCTTTAAAAATATAGAAATTAAGAAAAAATCTATAAAATATATTCATTAAAATTTTTAAAAAACTTTAATTGTTTTATAGTAGAATGTCTTTCATTTAACCTGTTGAGAAAAGCAAAACTTGGGATAATTACAGCGTTGCCAGAAATAGAATACTTTTCTTTAAAAAATTCAGATTGTTCATTGGCACCACTTTTTTAAATAGTAAAATGCAATTTTTTAATAACATATTAATTAATGTGAAAACAAAAGAATTTTTTCTGATTCAAAAATTTAGCATTATTTAAGAAATCTGAATTTAAAAGATTCATATTTTGTAAATTTTAATCTTCATTTTTTACATGCATTTAAAGTTTTGCAAGTTTTTCATAAATAATTTTTATTTAATTACTAGACAGTAACAATCTGAAAGCTTTAGTTAGAAAAATTGTAATACATGTTTCACAATGAGGATAAGCATTTCGTTTTAAAATATATTTTACAGGAAAATATTCTTTAACATATGCTGTTTATACTATCAGCCTTATGAAAGCAGGAATCTAAGCTTTTTCAATAAGAATCAAAACAAACAAGGTATTAATTAACTTTGTTTAAATTTTAGTAAGATCTGAAACTTTATTCTAAACAATGGATGTTTAGTCGGAAATTAAAGCTTTTGTTTGGCTTTCTTTTCGCGCTCTTTATTGCACATTTTTAAAATGTGGCTAACAAACTGAGGAATTTAGCGGCATGAAAGGGAAAAACTAATTTAGGAAAGTGCTTCATGGGAATAAATTTTGATGAAATCCTATTTAATTTACCTCCGTAGCTTCTTAACATTTCTCGGTACTTACGTATTAACGCCGCCGCAGCAGAAGTTGTGCTAATGCGCCAATAAAGAGTAAGTTTGTTGTTCTTAAGCGCATGTAGTTATGTTTTGGATTCCTTGCTGCCTCGTTGTTTGCTCATTTTTGACGCCATTTTTTTGTGTGCCTGCGAACAACAGGAATGCTCTTTATTGGCTCATTAGTGCAACTTCTGCGGTGGCGTTAAAACGTAAGTATCTATTTCTCTTATGTATTTATTCTGTATTATTACGAGCAAGGGGCTTCTTTACAAATATAGAATTTAAAAAAGAACTCAATAAAATATACCCGTTAAAATTTTGAAGATACTTTAATTATTTTGAAGTAGATTTTCTTTCATTTAGACAGTCTGGAAAAGCAAAACTTAGGATAATTACAATGTTGCCAGATAGACTACTTTTCTTTAAAAAATTCAGATTCTTGATTGGCACCACTTTTTTTAAATGATAAAATTCAATTTATTTAATAACATATTAATTAATGCGAAAACAAAGAAATTTTTTCTGATTCAAAAATTTGTACCATACAAAAAATTTTATTATTGAATTTTCGTATTTTGTAAATTTTAATCTTCATGTTCTACATGCATTTAAATTTTCTTGTATACTTTTTATAAAATAGTTTTTATTTAATTACTAGACAGTAAAAATCTGAAAGCTTTAATTAAAGAAATCGTAATACATATTTCAAAATTAATATAATCGTTCTCTTTTATAAAAATGTCTCATACGAAAATTTTCTTTTTAAATAATACAATTTATGATAGCAATCTTATATAAACAGAAATCTATTTTTTTTTTCAATAAGTCTTAAAACAATAAGGTATTAACTTACTTTGTTTAAATTTGAGCAAGATCTGAAACTTCATTTTAAACAATGGATATTTAAACGGAAATTAAAGAATTTGTTTGTCTTTCTATTTGTGCTCTTTAGGATGATTGAAAATTTTTAAAATGTTGCTAATAAACTGAGAAATTTAAAAGCACGAAAAGGCGAAATTAATTTAGAAAAAGGATTTTTGGATATAAATTTTGATGAAATTCTATTTCATTTCGCTTCGCAGCTTCTGAACATTACGTCTATGCATTTAATCTACATTACTATAAGCGAGTGATTTTTTTAAAATTATAGAAATTAAAAAACACAAGTCAGAAATTACACGTCAAGCGTAACAAATGAGTTGCGTTAGTACTATAACGAAGTTTTACAAATATTTAAATCTTTTGTGTAGCAGCATGCTCTACTTGGGATAATGTTTAGTTGCCGAAATCTTATTTGCTTCCCTGTAAATACTATCTGATTTCTATTATACAGAAAGTAATTTGTACCAAACTTCAGTGATGAATACCAATTTCATAAAATGTGAAATAGCTTAACCCATTAACGCCCAGCGTCCTCTTTTGAGGACGGTTACACAAACAGCAAGAAAGCGGTTTTCCCACCAGTAAAGAGGTAGATAAATATATACCTTCTTTCACGAGACAGAATCCTCGATAAATTTAGATAAAAGTTAATTTGATTTTAAAAGTGGTGGGAAATACAAAATTTAAATTTTATCGAAGAAAATAATTCGGGCGTTAATGGGTTAATAGAATTAAAACCCATCCCTAACAATGTTACCCCCCCCCATACCATTATGCAATGGAATACATTTATGTGGCCCTGTAAATGAATAAAAAATATTCTTTCTTCAACACATTGAATAGAATGCATATTTTAGTACATACTTCATGGATTCATATCAATTTTATTATATTCGAAAGAGTGTAACATCATTAAAATGCACTTGAAACTACTTTTTTCCCATTGATCGTAATCTAACGGAATACTTTTGATTATGCCTGTAATTCAACTATACATCTGATTTCGTAAAATGACTTGACAAAATTATGCAACAATTATATATTTTGAATTTCAAACTATTTGGTAAGGTAGTTTTTAGCTCACAGGCTATCATAGCCTGAGAGCTTATGTAGCCGCCTGTTCTGTATGTATGTACGTTCGTTCGTTCGTACGTACGTGCGTAACGCGATAACTCATGTTAAAAATATCCGATCCACTTTAAATTTTGTGTATAGGTATATCTTGATAGGGCGCTTCCCCGATTAGTTTTTGGAGTTCATTCGATATGTATAAGAGGGCGAACGGGAGGCTCATTCCCTCCCCTTCATTGACATAAATGGGTTTTTCATGCAAAATTATCAGTTTTCGTTCAAAATTTAGAAATAGGATCATTCTGATTGGGCGTATTCATGATTGGTAATAGGTGTTCATTGGATAAGTATAAATAAGAGGAACGGAAGTTCTAATGCCCCTCCCCTTAATTTATATAAATGGGTTTTTCATGGGGAATTATCAGATTTCATTCAAATCTCTGAATAGTTTTGGAAGTTTAATGATTAAATATAAAAGAGGGGATAACTCCGCTTAAATGGGTTAATATATATAAATTATATAAATGTTATATAAATGGGTTTATATTAAGAATTTTCCGATTTGCTTTGAATTTTGAATATAGATCTTTTACATGATAAAGCCTGTCTTTGATTAGTTTAGGGGGTTCAATGATTAAATATAAAAAGGGGAAAAGGGGGGGGGAGCTGTTTCCCCTCCTTATTATTATTTTTTTCGAACGAAATTAATTCTTGAAAATATAAAGCTGTAATGTATAATTAGTATGGTAGCCTGTGAGCTCAATGCCATCAGTTTAACTGGACAATAAAAGCAATAAAAGCAAATATTATTTTTATTGCTTATTGTATGCGGACAAGCGACGACTGAACGACGACTATAGGTGCTTCGTATTTACATAATTGCGGACGCACCTTTAAAAATCAGTAAAATATACCCATTTAAATTTTATAGGTACTCTAATTATTTTACAGTAGACCGTCGATCACGCGAACCTGATTGGAACCACTTTTATTAAATGGTAAAATACAAATTTTTTAATGGCATATTACTTAAAGGCGAAAACAAAGGAAATTTTACTCCTGCAAAAAAAGTAGGGCCTTTCAAGAAAAGTTGAATTTAAAAAACGTACATAAAGAAAGATTTCTTTAACATGTACAATTTATAATAGTAATCTTATGAAAACAGAAATCTGAGTCTTTTGAATAAGACCTAAAACAAATAAGGTATACACATAGTTTGTTTAAATTTTAGTAAGACTGAAACTTTATTTTAAACAATGGATGTTTAGTCGGAAATTAAAACTTTTCTTTGGTTTTCTATTTGCGCTCTTTAACATGATTACAAATTTTTAAAATGTGGCTTACAAACTGAGGAATTTAGCAACGCGAAGGAAAGAAATTAATTTAAGAAAGTGCTTTATGGAAATAAATTTTGATGAAACTCTATTTCATTTTACTCCGTACTACTTCTAAACATTTCTATGTATTTAATCTGCGTTATTATAAGCGAGTGGCTTCATTAAAAATATAGAAATTAAAAAAGAAATCAATAAAATATACCCGTTTACATTTTTAGATGCTTTAATTATTTTATAGTAGAGTATCGTTCGATTAACCTGCCAGGAAAAGCAAAACTTCGGATAACTGCAGAGTTGCTATATGGGGTAGTTTTTTTTAAGTCAAATTTTTTATTGGCACCACTTTATTTAAATGGTAAAATGAAAGTTTTTTAATAACATATTAATTGTGAAACATAAAAGTGAAAAACGAAGAAAAATTTTTTGATTCAAAAATTTAGTACCATTTAAAAAATTTGAATATAAAATTTTTGCATTTTGTAAATTTTAATTTTCATATTTTAGATGCATTTAAATTTTCTTGCATGTTTTTCATAAAATAATTTTTATTTAATTACTAGACATTTACAAAATGAATTCTTTAATAAAAGAAATCGTAATATATATTTCGCAATGAATATTTAAGCGTTTCTTTTTATAAAAATGTTTCATATGAAAATTTTCTTTAACATTAACTATATATATTAGCAATCTTATGAAAACAGAAATCTAAATTTTTGCAATAACACTAAAACAAAAAAGGTTTAAACTTTGTTTAAATTTTAGTAATGTTTGAAACTTTACTTTAAACAATGGGTGTTTAGTCGGAAATTAAAGCTTTTGTTTGGTTTTCTATTCGCACTCTTTAACATGATTGCAATTTTTTTAAATGTTACTAACAAACTTAGAAATTGAGCAACGCAAAAGTAAGAAATTAATTTAAGAAAGTACTTTATGGGGATAAATTTTGATGAAATCCTATTTTATTTCGCTCCATTTCTAATGAAAATTGCGTCTTTGTATTTAAACTGCGTTATTATAAGTGAGTGGCTTCTTTAAAAGTATAGAAATTTAAAAAAGAAATCCACAAAATACATCTATTAAAATTTTGAAGATATTTTAATTATTTTATATCACTGTGTCGCTCATTTAACCGTTCATTTTATTGTTCATTGTCGGGACAAGCAAAACTGCAATGTTGGGGATGACTGCAGCTAGCGCGGGTTAATTGGTAGGGTCTTTGGACAATGGAAGCCCCCTTCTAAATTTTCTCTCGCTTTGGGGTTACTGCTTCTGTGAGTACACATACAGCATGGCTGCCAACTACTACGCCTATTTAAAGTCAAATAAACATGTTAAAAACAGAAAAATTTGTAAGTAATTAACAATATGTGTTGTAATGCATAACATTGAATATATTTGGCATACATTTTACTAAAACATTTTTGTGGTTTCAAACATGTTTATGTGATTTAATTAGGCGTAGAAGTTGGCAGCTCTGATACAGTGATTGATTTAGGCTTTTTATCGCTCGAATGGCTAAATGAATTATTATTAATAAAGAATATTTCTACGCGTATTTTTACGCGTTTTTCAGTGATGTCTCAGTTGAGGAGAAAGGAGAAATCGTGTAAATTTTTTTGTTTAAATCTTGTAATTGCATGATATACAAATATATGCAGCAAGTAAAATATTTATTAATTATCGACATCGTCAACATCTGATTTACATAACGCATATTTATTTCGCTATACTGCAAGGGGATCGCTATAATGGATTTTACCAGTTTAAATAACATATGAGGCAAGATTAAAGAGTATAGTTTGTATTATGCTTGTTACGGATTTGCTTGTTACCATTTTGATGCCTAATTACATTATTTTTTTAAAAATCAAAGTGCTCCGATAAAAAACATTTAAAATGTGGAAAACAAATGAGAGTTTATCTTATAATGACATATTCTTTATTAGTATAAGAATTTAATAAAAATGAATAGAAATCCTGATTTTCTAAATAAAAATTGGACACACCCTTTAATAAAGTTAGATTTTGCTTTACAAATAATATTAAACTTTGATTGAATCTTGTTTTTTTTTACGTAATTTTTGTGTGTTTAAATCTTTTTGTGTCTTTTTAGCTTTATCAGTGATATGTTTAGGAAATTTTTAGGTCCTTTAAGGGGCCCTTTACCAAATAATTTATCTTAAAACAGGACTCTTCACGAAATTTTTTATCCCCAAACAGGATCCTTCACATAACATTTTATCCCAAAAACAGGTCCATTCATAAAATTATCTGTTCTCTTAAATAGACCTTTCACAGAATTTTTCCCCTTCAAATTGAACTTTTCACAAATTTAATCCTTTAATAATAAAATCTGGCTTGTAAAAAGCAGTTCAACTCACCAAAGCGCATATTACTTAGATTTTATAAATGATAAATAGAACCTGAAGAAATCAATAATTTAAAATTCACAAAATTGTGACTAGAAATTTCACAAATATAAGAAAAAAAAATCACAATTTCACAAAAACAGGACCCTGTGAGAATAGTCTGGACAGACCTCTGTTTATACTGTGATGACGAATTAAGAATAATAAATAAATAAATAAATAAATAAAAATAAATAAATGCATTTTTTTACTGGACTTATAAAGACCAGCAAATAAAAACTAAAAAGATAAAATCGAAATATTCATAATCAATGCATTTATTTTTTTTAAATCTGCAGTAATTAACCTATGTAATAAACTTTTCTTTTGATATTTAAACTTTCATATTTTTCATAATGTGAAAAATAACTTTAATAACATTAATTGTTGCCCTTTTCAACAACTAAAATCTGGTTTAAACATGACCTTCATTAAGAGATCACCTCTCGGAGCGACCAATTTTTACTGGAATGAAAACAGTTGCTTTAGGGATGTTTTACTTTAATTTGTTACATATTTGTTCGTGTCGTAGTATTATTGATTGTGCAATATTTCAATTTGTATGAATGTATCACTTTATGGAATATTGTAATAAAAAAATATAAATTATTAATCTAGATAATTTAATTAAGGTTGTAACGGATATTCAGAAATTTCGGACACAATGTATGTGTAATATACAGGGTGTTTCAGTTAAACGTTTCAGAACTCCTGAGAGAGGTAGGGTGCATCCTGACGACTCGAAATCATATAGCAATGTGGGGTCGGAAATGTTTTCCTGAAGCGGTGATGTACACAAAAGCACCATAAAGAAAAGACAACGTAAGTGAAAAATCGTTTCATAAATACATGTAAAAAAGCAAGACCTATCATGTCTTGATTGTTATTTCTGGGGTCATACGAAAACACTGGTTTATGACACCCCTGTTGACAATGCTGAGGAGCTGGTAGTGGAAATCGCAGTAGCTGCCGCAGAAAATCGAGATGTGCGTGGAGTATTCGAGAATGTTCGGATTTCCATGCGCCAGAGATGTGAGTTGTGCATTGTAGTCAGTTTCAGAAATTTCGAACACTTACTTTACATGTATTAATAAAACGATTTTTCACTTATGGTGTCTTATCTTTATGGTGCTTCTGTGTACATCACCGCTTCAGGAAAACATTTCCGACCCCACATTGCTATATGATTTCGAGTCGTCAGGATGCACCCTACCTCTCTTAGGAGTTCTGAAACGTTTAACGGAAACACCCTGTATATATTTTTTTCCTGAATGAAATGATAAAAATAGCTGAATCACAAAAACTTTAGCTTATAAAAAATATTAAACTAATTTCATTTCAGAGTATTAGATCAAAAATGATAAAATATAAATTAACAAAACAAGCAAACAAACAGAAACTGGGAGTGGGAGGTGGGGGGGGGCGAGGAAAAAAAGTTCTAGCATTTCAGAACATGAGAGTAATCTTTTAAAATTTAAAATCAACTGGATTTCAAAATATTAAGTTTATAGCAATTAGGATGTCACCGATTTTAATCAGTTGATTTAAAGCGGTTGATTTAAAAAAAAATCATTGATTAAAATAAAAAAACTTAAAAATGTTTAAAATGACATAAAAGTATTAAAATCTAAGATTAATTTTGGATTTTTTTTACAGATATTTTGCTTTATGACTAAATGGAATATATATATATATATATATATATATATATATATAATACCATTAAAAGTAGACAAGATTCACCAACGGATTTTATCAATAAAACAATAAACCAAAACGAAGAATTAAATTGAATTATAGTAAACAATATTAACCATTTGAAATTAACCATTGAATATAATAACTTATAGCACATTGAACATGGAAGGAAAAAAAGAATAATATGAATACAATTGAAATTTGTAGAACCAAAGCAGAATCTTCAGGTCCCAAATACTTTGGAACTACAAATGGAGTGTGTGGTTTCATCTTCGTATTTGCCATGAAAAAGCAAAACAATACGAATTTGGGACTACCATCACACAAAAACCAAATTATTAAACAAGGAACAAAGATATTTTACAAAAAGGAGTTGAAAGTAAGTAAAAATAATAGTTATCCATAACAAACAAAAAAGATAAAGCTGAATTGAAATATAATTGAACCGGGAAAAATAATAATCGATATTAACATAAAATTAAATTAATAAAATGATTAAAATTAGAATTAAGAGATAACATTCATATTAACATATAACTTAAAATACATTATTGTTACTTTAATCAGTAACATTTATTGTGACTTTACATGGTAAAAACTCATTATCTTAATATAGGATAATAATAAAAATAATAATAATAATAATAATAATAATAATTAAAAAATAAATAAATAAATAAATAAATAATAATAGTAATAATATTATTAATAATAATACCAAAAATTATATCAATAACATTAAAAATAATTTGATATTTAAATTATAGCTATTTAACTATAGATATAACTAGACGGATATCCATATATTGGTGTAAATTAAACAGTTTAAAAATTATGTTAAAATAAATAACCCACTCTCAATTTTTTTTAATAAATAATTAACCTTTGCGTTTTTATCCAGACAACACCACCCTCCTCCGTACTCTAACATCTACCCACCCAACCAACCTATATATATATATTTTTATTACTTTTTAACATTTTTAATTTTTTATTATTATTTTTATGTTTTATATTTTTTTATACATTTTTTATGCAAAAAATTAATTATAAGATCATGTAATATCTAATTATAAATTAAAGAATATATGAATTTTGTAGGATAACCATTATTTATAGCATCATATACAAGCTTTTTAATATTAGTATTAATTAAATGGGAAGAACATAGACATTTTATTCTATATAAATGGTTAAGTATTATATTACGATATACAGAATTATGAAGATATATATATATATATATATATATATATATATATATATATATATATATAATTTTTTTAACAATTCCTGATAATCGTAAAGCATTAAGATTAGCAAGTTTGTAAAGGTATAAAAAGCATTTTATTCAAACATTTAATTTTAATTTAATATAATATGTGATTTCATAATTTCCTTTAATCAAGATGAACCAGTTCATCTTTGACCTTGTGCCCTTGCGGATACGTGTCTACCTCTGCTTTAGCTCGAAGTATGTCTGCTTTGTTTTTCATTTTATGGTGATTTTTACAAAGCCTATTGTTTAATTATTAATTATCGCTAGTGTATTCGGTGTTTTTTCGCTCTTAAAGGCATAAGAACTTTAAGAAGATACAATTTAAAATTGGCTTTTAAATCGAATTTTCCGATGCGATAGCACAGGAAAAAAGAAAAAAATTGATCTTCTCGAGCCAAAAACCGCTACTAACTCAAAAATTAATTTAATTATTTAAAAAAAAGAAAATGTTATTTGTTTCTAAATAATTTCAATGACATAAATGTACTTTCAATTAAAAATGTGTTAGAAAAATTTCCAGAAAGTTTTCCATTGTTGTGTAGGGAATTTGAAAATCAGTGTAAGATAATTCTAATGATTCCATTATGGTTGTTACTATTTTTACAAAGCCTATTGTTTCTCTGAACCTGAATTCAACCTGAACCTGTTTCTCTGAATTGTATTCTCTTGAGGCACATTTATACTTAAATCGGTTTTCAAGTATACTGTTAAATAAACGCAAAATTTCCGACACATTTATTTACTCAGTTTTGAATGTAAAGGAAGAAAATTGTGAAAGCTGGCTATGGAAGCGATATCTGATCGAAACGAGTCTTCCATTTTTTATTAAATAAATCGACTTATATATATTATTGACTTATAAACAATTTTGATCGTGTAGCAACAAATTTTTCTTCTCTCTCTGGGTAGTTTTCTTTCCTTGCGTCCAGAAATTCGGTTCAAAATGCCAACTTTGAATGTATTTTCTGAAAGATCATTTATGTTTGCCAAAAAATGGAAAACTTCTATCAATTAACCCTTTATCTACCGATGGTACTTATAAGTACCATTAAAATAAGTTATTATAAAATTCTTTTAATACGTAAGTTAGTTGTAATATTATTTAGAATGAGTTATATATACATTACTTTATCTTGTTCCAAAAGCATTATTGGTTACGCGAAACAAAAATATTTTTAAATAATGATTTATTTTGTCTTTGCATCTTTTCAGCTTTCTTGGCGCTGAGGGAGTGGATGGGGATTTTTCAATGCGGAAATATTTCGATATTTATATTATAAGAACATAATATTTGTACATTTTATAATTTTACAAAATACTAAGAAAATAATTAAAAATAAACATTTGAGTGGGGTTATAAAAAATGCACAAAATCCCTGTAAATTCCAATTTAGTTAATCCTTCTAAATCCTAAAATCCTTCAAATATTTATTAAATGATTATATAAATCTTTTAATTTAGTTTAAACAATTTGCATAAAATGCTTTTGAATGTAAAATTTTCTTGAATTCATAATGCGTAGATAAAGGGTTAAAAATATTTTTGAATAACATCTGCTTATTTTCATATGTTTCCGAACAAAAATGAATTTAAACTTGTGTTGTAATGATAGTTGCCCTTTTGGACTTGAGAAAATTTTGTAAAATCGTATCCATTGAAAATTATTCATAGGTTATCAGCTTCGTTTAAAATTTTATATCGGATTAGTATTTAAAACTCTGTTCTACGGTTTTGTTGCGAAAGTTGGCGAAAAATGTTCATCCTTCGCCAAAAAATGTGGTTTTAAGTAACAGGAGAAAACGCATATTTCCCCATATCTCTAGATCTCCTCCGCTATTGACCTTTGGGAGGATACGGTATATTATAGGGAGCTGGACGCAGGGTCACCGCAATGTTGCTAGAAGGGGTTTAAAAAAAATTCTGATTTTTGATTGATACCAATTTTTTTAAATGGTAAAATACGACTTATTTAAAGACATATTAATTAATGTGAAAACAAAGGAAATTTTTCTGATTCAAAAATTTAGAACCATTCTAAAAATCTGAATTTAAAATGTTCATATCTTGTAAATGTTTACGTTTATTTTTTAAATGCATTTAAATTTTCTTGTATGATTTTCATAAAATAAACTTATTTCGTTGATAGACATTAACAAACTGTAAGTATTAGGTTAAATACTCGTAATACATATTTCACAATGAGGATAAAATATTTCACATGATTTTTTTTTTTTTAACATACACTGTTTATAATGTTAGCCTTATGAAAACAGGAATTTAAGCATTTTCAATAAGACTTAAAACAAATAATGTATTAACTTACTTTGTTTAAATTTGAGCAAGATCTGAAACTTCATTTTAAAAAATGGATGTTTAGTCGGAAATTAAAGCTTTTGTTTGGCTTTCTATTCGCGTTATTTAATATGATTGCAAACTTTTAAAATATAGTAAATTTTGATGAAACCCTATTTCATTTCGCTTCGCAGCTTCTGAACATTATGTCTATGTATTTAATCTGCATTATTATAAGCAAGTAGCTTCTTTAAAACTATAGAAAAAATATCTATAATGTGTACACAGATTTTTTTAAAAGATACTATAATTATTTTATAGAAGAATGTTGTTTATTTAATCTGTCGGAACAAGCAAAACTTCGGATAATTATTCTGTTGCTAGATGGGGTATATTTTTTTTATTCAAATTTTTTATTGGCACCTCATATTTTAAATGATAAAATACGACTCATTTAATGACATATTAATTAATAATGCAAAAAAACAAAAGAAATTTTTCTAAATAAAAAAATGTGGTGAAAATCAAGAAAACTACTTTAAATAATGTTCTAATCTTGTAAATTTAAGTAGTCTGCCTAAGTCTTGTAAATTTTAATGTTCATATTTTACATACATTTAAATTTTCTTGTATAGTTTTCATAAAATATGTTTTTTTAAATACTAGACATTAAGAAAATTAAATCTTTAATTAAAAAAATCGTAAAACATATTTCACAATGAAGATAAGCATATCGTTTTATATAAAAATATTTCACACGAAATTTTTTTTAAGTATACTATTTATAATATAAGCCTCATGAAAACAGGAATCTAAGCTTTTTCAATAAGACTTAAAACAAATAAGGTATTAACTTACTTTGTTTAAATTTGAGGAAGATCTGAAACTTCATTTTAAACAATGGATGTTTAGTCGGAAATTAAATATTTTGTTTGGTTTTCTATTTGGCGCTCTTTATTGCAAACTTTTAAAATGTGATTAACAAACTTAGAAATTTTGCCGGACGAAAGTTAGAAATTCATTTAGAAAAGTGCTTTATGCAGGGGTCGCAGCGTCCCTAGAATTTTCGTACTTTTCTACCAATATTTTAACCCTTTCATTCCCATGGTAGAATACGTTCTAAAAATTCCGTTGTTTAGAGAATCTGAATCTACACCAGAAAATTTCAATGATAAATTACGGTTTATTTAAATATAAAATGTTTGTTATTAAGAAAAACAAGTACTTATATTTTAATTTTCTGACATGAATTCGGAATATCAGATTTAAATGTAGAAAAATAAATAAGAAATATAATGATGCCATTTGGACTCACTGGGAATGAAAGGGTTAATCAAAAATCTTTCTGGCAGATTCCTTTAACATTTACAATGAAACTCTAAAATATATATTATCGTTTTAAAATTCTGGTAGGAAACAGCGAAAATTTTAGTGAAGCTGTGACCCCTGTTTATGGGAATAAATATTGTTGAAATTCTATTTCGTTTTTCTCCGTAGCTTTTGAACATCGCGCTTATGTATTTGGCCTGTATTATTATGAGCAAGTGTCTTCTTTAAAAATGTAGAAACAAAATCAGTATAAATAAATAAATAAATATGTCTTTTACAATCAATCGGCTCAACATTATATTGTATCCTTTTTCGTGAACGTCGCATATTTCGTAATAGTTGGGCTCGATATTCAGACTTCGTTCATTTGCTATAGAAGATGATCTTTCACACAATGTCTTTCTTTCGGTTCGTTTTTCTCCGTATCTGATCACTTGCGTCAACCCATTTGTAAGATTTTTACTTTCTTCTTTAATTATAATGACATTTCGATTTCCTATTCAAATAAAAAGTCTTCTTAATGTAAAGAATTTCGTAAAAAAAAGTAAAATGCGAACATCCATTTCTTAAAGCAAAATGCTTGAATGTCTTTCATTGATTTAATAAAAATAAGGGAAAATATAATTTTGATGATGATAAAAACGTGGCTTTCGCAATAACAGAGTAATTTATTACGTAAGCCATGGATTACACATTTATATTTCTGAACCAATCATAAAAAGGGATAAAATGCGGTCACCACAAGGACCATTTTCAACCAAAAGCAACAACAATTCACCAAATTGTTAAAAATAAGCCCGTTAAAATGTTAAAGATACTTTAATTATTTTACAGTACAGTACCGATAATTCCGAGCCTGTCGCAGCAAGCAAAACTTCGGATAATTGGACAGATAATTTTTGGAATGTTTCTGATTGTAATAAAATGACTAAATGCATTTTGTTTGTGTAAATGTGTTTCAAATGGAAAAAATGTATATTTTCAAAACATAGTTGTGTATAGGTACATTTAAGAAAATCTTTTATATGTAAATAATTTTCTTTTGCACTTTAACCAGGCTCGGCAAGCCAAGTATTTTTTTGTATTGTAAGTTAAATTCATAGTAACATTAAAAAAAAATTAACGCATTTTACTTTTCAAGTTAAAAGTTTAGAAAATTTCCTGGTCGGTATTTGATTAAATTTTTTCTCGTCTCTTTTATTCAATTCCTTTTAAAGTTTCCTTTTTTTAGATTAATCCCTTTTTAGGTGCGTTCGTAATTATGTAAATACGTAGCACCTACTGTTGTCGTTCAGTCCGTCCGTCTGTCCGTCTGTCTGTCCGTCTGTCTGTCTGTCCGCATGTAACAGCGCAAAAACTACCCAACTGAATCGTTTGAAATTTAAAATACACAATTATTACATAATTTTGTCGAGTCATTTCAAATTTTATGAAAATCGGACGCATAAATAAATTACAGGGACAATCAAAAGGTTTCCGTTATATTACGGTCAATGGGAAAAAAAGTTTCAAATGCATTTTAATCATTTGAAATTTTTAATACATAATTATTACATAATTTTGTCGATTTATTCAAATTTTATCAAAATCGGATGCATAGTTCAACTACAGGGACAATCAAAAGTGTTCCGTTACATTACGGTTAATGGGGGGAAATGTTTCAAATGCATTTTAATAGTGTTACACTCATTCGAACGAAATAAAATTGATATGGATCTATAAAGTACATATTATAATATACATTTTGCATAATCTGTGATGCAAAGAATATTTATTATTGATTTACAAGGCCGCAGAAAAGCATTCCACATATCATAATGGTATAGGGATAACATAGTTTGGTGCGCATTTTAATTGTAACTATTGGCAATTTTATGAGATTGATATATGAGAGTGATATTTTTAAAACTTCATTATCATACGAACGCACTTCATTTGCTACGCTTCACGTGCAATTTCCAACTTATTTAGATTAATCCCTTTTTTCCAATTTCTGTTGATTTTTAACAGGAGATTTAGCTAGTACCGATGATTTTATATTTTCCTGTCCAAGCCGCGTTTGCAACCCCAGTGCTACCTTTGCAAAAGGCCTAAGTTCTTCTACAACAGTAAAGTTTGTTTGAATGTAGAAATAACAAATTCTTTATAGGCAACAGAGAAAATCTGGGTAAAACGTAAAGCACAGCTAATTTGGAAGTGCTTGTCTGTATTGGTATTGAAGGATTAGATGCTCTTAATGTTTTTTGTTTGTGTTGTTTTTTTCCCGAAGAATCGGTTTATGACGAAAGTTTTCAATCTTTTCAGGCTTGTTGGTGCTTCTAAGATTTTGGGCGGCAGGTGCTAGCCTGTTAGAAAAGTTGGATGGCCTAAAATCAGAGTCTGTAAATACTTCAGGATTCAGAGGAAAATTTTCCGAGTTTTCAAAAGCCGCCGTAATATTGATTATGGTTAATCTAGTGGACCAGCTCTCCCACTGTTAATTTTATTTTCGAGTAGTTCATACACAATGCATTCTCAGCTTATGAGAATACAGTCTAAATTAACAGAAAATGAAGTATTTGAATGAATCGATGTAAGAAAATAATGAACATTCTTTTATATTTTTGAATCCGTTTTGTTTTTTATATTAATAGTTTTACTGAAATGACTAGATGATCAAACGGATTCGTTGCATATATGGCTATTTGGCTAGTTTTACTGAGCAATAAATATATTTGTTATGGGGAAAAACTAGCTGATTTAGAAAGAGGCACATTTTCTAGCAGGCAAACATGCCCCGTATGCTGTTAAAAAACCTGCCTTTATAAATTCACTATATTTGAACTTTTACACTGCCTGGACGAATAGTGATTTATGTTATTTGCAAACAGACACATAGTTACATGAAGAAAGATATCCTCTTTTTGTGTATGTATTGCCAGATTAATAAGTTGAATGCTCGTGCATTATTTTTGCGTGTTATTTTTTGTTAAGTTTTAATAAAGATCTAAAATTTTAATCATCGTTAAAAAAAAAAAAACTTTTATTAAATGACAGCAGCTACAAAACTATAACTTTTGTAGATGGTGTGTACATTGTTGCCAATGTTTGGCAACGGCTTCATACACTGTAAAAGATTTTACCCTTTTGCTGCATCGTCACACCACCGTTTTTATAGAAAACGATTACTTTGCCCTATTAGGGAGCATTCTCATGGGTCAAAAGAGAAATATTCTATAAAAGCGAGGGAGTGACGATGCAGCAAAAGGGTCAAAATTTTTATAGTGTAATAAAGTATCCTACTGTAGCACAGCTACAAACTTTTATGCATTTTCCCTATCACTAAAAGTGTACAGAGATTTTCCGTTTGTTTAATCATAAGATTTCGATCATTAAATAAGAAAATATTTATTATATTTTTTGTGGTAGGAGTGGTAGGAAAAATGCGTAAAAGTTGGCAGCTATGCCTACTACTGAATACATTTTTTCATACAGATAAAAATTTATAATTTTAAACAAAATCAAAATTCTAAAACAGGCAATTTTATTTCCAATTAAGAATCAGTTATTTTATATTATTTTTTTTCAATATTAATGAGTAGTTTTTTTGTTTGTTTTTGTTTAAACAGTTTATTAACTTAAGACATATTTTATGGGAATATTTTTCTCGTTTCTTATAGATGAATCTGATATGTTTTTCTTTTTTTTGTTGTTGTTGTTTAAATGCTCTATTAACTTATTACTTTTTCAGATATTTTTTTCGTTTCTTATAAAACAATTTTAAATGTTTCTCATTTTTTTCATTAACTTATTTATTAAAGAATAAAATAATCAAAATTCAAAGAGCATAAAATAAATGATTTAACTTTAAATAAAGCATGTATTTTTAGTAGGTTATTTTATTCTAAGAAATTATATTTTTTTTAATTGAGTATAATTTACTGACTTATTAAATATTACTTAAAAGAAAACTGCAGCTTAGAAATTACCATTAAACTAAAAAAAAAAACGAGTTAATACTTAATTGAAATATTGTTTTTTAATGACCTTTCATTTTGAAAAGATTAGATGTTTTGTGTACAATATTTTTTCAGCTTACAAAAAAAAATATTGCTTTTAAAAATATCAAAAATAAATGTAACAGAAATAAGTACGTACTAGAATGTTAGTAAAATTAATCATTTCAAATGCTTTTTTTTTTTTTTTTTTTTTTTTTTTTACGATATTTACATTATGTAATTAAATTTCACATTTCAATATTTAGATGGAAGAAATCATATTTAGATCTATTTAGATTTATTTAAACATAGATTAATTTAGACATATAGATTTAGATTTATTTAGACATATTTGTTAATCATATATAGAATACGGTCTGTCTAATTGAACTATAGTTCTCTAATGACCTTTTATTCTGAAGACATTAGATTTTTTTGTGAATAATATTTTTTTAACTTACAAAATATTACTTTTAAAAATATCGAAAAAAAAATGTAGCACAACTAAGTAGAATCTAAGTAAAATTAATTATTTGAAATACATTTTTTCAAAGATTCTAACATTGTGTATTTAAATTTCACACTTCCATATTTAGCTGGAAGAATTGTTAATCATATTTAGAATAGGGTCTTCTAATTGAACAATTGTACTCTATTTACCTTTTATTTTGAAGAGATTAGGTTTTTTGTGAATAATAATTTTTTAACTTACAAAATATTACTTTAAAGAATAAGAAAAATAAATATAGCAAAACTAAGTAGAATGTAAGTAAAATTAATCATTTCAAATATATTTTTTCAAAGATTCTCACGTTGTGTAACTAAATTTCACGTTTCAATATTTAGATGGAAGAAATCATATGTAGATCTATTTAGATTTATTTAAACATAATTTGATTTAGACATATATATTTTGATTTATTTAGACATTTGTGAATCATATTTAGAATTTTTTAATTGAACTATTGTACTCTAATGACCTTTCTTCCTGAAGATATTAGATTTTTTGTGAAGAATATTTTTTTTAACTTACAAAAATATTACTTTAAAAATATCGAAAATAAATGTAGCACAACTAAGTAGAATTCATGTAAGATTAATCATTTCAAAGATTCTCAAATTATGTAATTAAATTTCACATTTCAATATTTAGATTTATTTAAACATAATTTGATTTAGACATATATATTTTGATTTATTTAGACATTTGTGAATCATATTTAGAATTTTTTAATTGAACTATTGTACTCTAATGACCTTTCTTCCTGAAGATATTAGATTTTTTGTGAAGAATATTTTTTTTAACTTACAAAAATATTACTTTAAAAATATCGAAAATAAATGTAGCACAACTAAGTAGAATTCATGTAAGATTAATCATTTCAAAGATTCTCAAATTATGTAATTAAATTTCACATTTCAATATTTAGATTTATTTAAACATAATTTGATTTAGACATATATATTTTGATTTATTTAGACATTTGTGAATCATATTTAGAATTTTTTAATTGAACTATTGTACTCTAATGACCTTTCTTCCTGAAGATATTAGATTTTTTGTGAAGAATATTTTTTTTAACTTACAAAAATATTACTTTAAAAATATCGAAAATAAATGTAGCACAACTAAGTAGAATTCATGTAAGATTAATCATTTCAAAGATTCTCAAATTATGTAATTAAATTTCACATTTCAATATTTAGATGGAAGAATTTTAATCATATTTAGATTTCACAGGGTCTGTTTAATTGAACTGTTGTACTCTGACGACTTTTTATTCTGAAGAGATATGATTTTTTATGAATAATAACTTTTTAACTTACAAAATATTATTTTAAAAAATATCAAAAATAAATATAGCACAACTAAGTAGAAAATGTAAGTAAAATTAATCATTTGAATAACATTTTTTTAAAGATTCCCACGTTATGTAAATTAATTTCACATTTCAGTATTTTTGATGGAAGAATTGTTAATAATATTTTGAATAGGGTCTCTCAAATTGAACTATTTTTTTTCTAATGACCTTTTATTGTGAAGAGATTTGATTTTTTGTGAATAATTTTTTAACTTACAAAATATTGTTTTAAAAAATAACGAAAATAAATGTATCACAATTAAGTAGAATGTAAATAAAATTAATCATTTCAAATATATTTTTTAACGATTCTCACGTTATTTAATTAAATTCCACATTTCAATATTTAGATGAAAGAATTTTTAATCTTATTTAGAATAGGGTCTGTCTAATTTAACTATTATACTTTAATAACCTTTTCTTCTGAAGATATTAGATTTTTGTGAATAATAATTTTTTAACTTACAAAATATTACTTTAAAGAATATAAAAAATAAATGTAGTAAAACTAAGTAGAATGTAAGTAAAATTAATCATTTGAAATATAATTTTGCAAAGATTTGCATGAGTCATTATGTAATTAACTTTCACATTTCAATATTTTTCATGGAAAAATTGTTAAACATATTTTGAATAGGGTCTCTCAAATTGAACAATTTTTTTTTCTAATGACCTTTTATTGTGAAGAGATTTGATTTTTTGTGAATAATAACTTTTTAACTTACAAAATATTATTTTAAAAATTTATATTTAGGAATTGTTATTATTTAAGAATTTATATTTAAGAATTGTTAATCATATTTAGACCAGTGTCCATATAGAGCGGGCGGCGGGGAGTCACCGAGTTACGGGATGAAATCATGATGTAGGATAAGATTATTAGGTGTAGATTAAGGAATGACTGGTCTGCATCGTCATTTCTTGGTACGATATGAGTAACAGCGGGCGCCAACTCGCCATTTTGGCGTCACTTTCACGTCATCGAGTTACGGGATGAAATTGGTGCCAGATTAAAGCTAAAATAAAGTATTTTAAGAATATTTCGGTCTGCCTGCGCATATCCTGGTACAAGCCCTCGGCAGACTGAAATTTATAACAAAAAATGACTTTATAATATAAAAATATTACTAGGTCACCGAGTTACGGGATGAAATCATGATGTAGGACAAGATTATTGGGTGTAGATTAAGGAATGACTGGTCTGCCTAGTCATTTCTTGGTACGATATGAGTAACAGCGGGCGCCAACTAGCCATTTTGGCGCCACTTTCACGTCATCGAGTTACGGGATGAAATTGGTGCCAAATTAAAGCTAAATTAGAGTATTTTAAGAATATTTCGGTCTGGCTGCGCATATCCTGGTACAAACCCTCGGCAGACTGAAATTTATAACAAAAAATGACGTTATAATGTAAGAATCAATATGACTACGTCATCGAGTTACGGGATAAAATCGTGATGTAAGACAAGATTATTGGGTGTAGATTAAGGAATGACTGGTCTGCCTCGTCATTTCTTGGTACGATATGAGTAACAGCGGGCGCCAACTGGCCATTTTGGCGTCACTTTCACGTCATCGAGTTACGGGATGAAACTGGTGCCAAATTAAAGCTAAAATAGAGTATTTTAAGAATATTTCGGTCTGCCTGCGCATATCCTGGTACAAACCCTCGGCAGACTGAAATTTGTAACAAAAATAACGTTATAATGTAAAATTCAATATGACTACGTCATCGAGTTACGGGATGAAATCATGATACAGGACAAGATTATTGGGTGTAGATTAAGGAATGACTGGTCTGCCTCGTCATTTCTTGGTACGATATGAGTAACAGTGGGCGCCAACTCGCCATTTTGGCGTCACTTTCACGTCATCGAGTTACGGGATGAAATTGGTGCCAGATTAAAGCTAAAATAAAGTATTTTAAGAATATTTTGGTCTGCCTGCGCATATCCTGGTACAAACCCTCGGCAGAGTGAAATTTATAACAAAAAATGACGTTATAATGTAAAAATCAATATGACTACGTCATCGAGTTACGGGATGAAATCGTGATGTAGGACAAGATTATTGGGTGTAGATTAAGGAATGACTGGTCTGCCTCGTCATTTCTTGGTACGATATGAGTAACATCGGGCGCCAACTGGCCATTTTGGCGTCACTTTCACGTCATCGAGTTACGGGATGAAACTGGTGACAAATTAAAGCTAAAATAGAGTATTTTAAGAATATGTCGGTCTGCCTGCGCATATCCTGGTACAAACCCTCGGCAGACTGAAATTTGTATAAAAAATGACGTTATAATGTAAAATTCAATATGACTACGTCATCGAGTTACGGGATGAAATCGTGATGTAGGACAAGATTATTGGGTGTAGATTAAGGAATGACTGGTCTGCCTCGTCATTTCTTGGTACGATATGAGTAACATCGGGCGCCAACTGGCCATTTTGGCGTCACTTTCACGTCATCGAGTTACAGGATGAAACTGGTGACAAATTAAAGCTAAAATAGAGTATTTTAAGAATATTTCGGTCTGCCTGCGCATATCCTGGTACAAACCCTCGGCAGACTGAAATTTGTATCAAAAATGACGTTATAATGTAAAATTCAATATGACTACGTCATCGAGTTACGGGATGAAATCATGATGCAGGACAAGGTTATTGGGTGTAGATTAAGGAATGACTGGTCTGCCTCGTCATTTCTTGGTACGATATGAGTAACAGCGGTCGCGAACTCGCCATTTTGGCGTCACTTTCAGGCGACCACGGACAGCGCCAAAATTTTACTTACGACCCGAATAGCCTTGCACTCTTAATATAAAAGAAAAAAATAAGTGGAATTGAAACCGGACAAATTTAACAAAAAAATTAGACAAATTAAAGATATTGAAACTCGGTTTGGGGGTGGGCGGGGCTCTGAAGCTAGCGATTTCTCTTGCCTTCATCCCTAATATATATGTACCAGGATATATGCAGACAGACCAAAATATTCTTAAAATACTTTATTTTAGCTTTAATTTGGCGCCGATTTCATCCCGTAACTCGATGACGTGAAAGTGACGCCAAAATGGCTAGTTGGCGCCCGCAGTTACTCATATCGTACCAAGAAATGACGAGGCAGACCAGTCATTCCTTAATCTATACACAATAATCTTGTCCTGCATCATGATTTCACCCCGTAACTCGATGACGTAGTCATATTGAATTTTACATTATAACGTCATTTTTGTTATAAATTTCAGTCTGCCGAGGGTTTGTACCAGGATATGCGCAGGCAGACCGAAATATTCTTAAAATACTCTAATTTAGCTTTAATTTGGCATCAATTTCATCCCGTAACTCGATGACGTGAAAGTTACGCCAAAATGGCCAGTTGGCGCCCGCTGTTACTCATATCGTACCAAGAAATGACGAGGCAGACCAGTCATTCCTTAATCTACACCCAATAATCTTGTCCTACATCATGATTTCATCCCGTAACTCGATGACGTAGTCATATTTATTTTTATATTATAACGTCATTTTTTGTTAAAAATTTCAGTCTGCCGAGGGCTTGTACCAGGATATGCGCAGGCAGACCGAAATATTCTTAAAATACTTTATTTTAGCTTTAATTTGGCACCAATTTCATCCCGTAACTCGATGACGTGAAAGTGACGCCAAAAATGACGAGTTGGCGCCCGCTGTTACTCATATTGTACCAAGAAATGACGAGGCAGACCAGTCATTCCTTAATCTACACCTAATAATCTTGTCCTACGTCATGATTTCATCCCGTAACTCGATGACGTAGTCATTCGTGTCGCCGCCGCCCGGTCTAATATGTTTTAGGGAATTTTCCAGGAGTTATATCAGTATCTTTTTTATAGAAAAATAAATCTAGTTTAAAAGAACGAAATTTCACTTTATTTAATCAGGAATTTTTGGTAAGAAAATACTGGTACAGAAGAATTTCCTGGTAGGAAATTTTCAGGAAACGTGCATACTCTATTAGAAGCACATAAAAGATGAAGTTTTAACCCTTACGAGTCTGGTGTACTGTTAATAGTACATACATTTTAATGGAGTAAAATTTTGTTTTAAGAAATACTTTTGCTACTATTCACATATAGTAATGTTAGTCTATGCCTATACATTTACTATATGACTTCCTTCATGTTCGGGCATTTAGTAATAATAATAATTATTAATATTTGCTTAATTCTCTTTGCGCCGTTTGCAATTCTTTTATATTTAACATATATTTCACTTTTTAAATTTTAAATAAAAGCTATTTTCCTGAAAGAATCATGTGTCATAAAGCGCAAAAAGTAATAGAAAGTTGTATTAGAAGTTAAATTTTATTGTATTGCATTATTTTCTAAACATCTCCGAAAATTCTTCCTTAGTCTATTGACGTATGAATATGAGTTAAATAGTTTACAAAAGAACAACGTTCGTTATCTTTCAGAAAATGAAATATTCGTTAATTACTAATTAATCTATTTGGATAGCTAGTGTAAATGTTATTAACGTAAAAGGATTTTTTTTTTTTTTTTAACTGATAAAAAAATTTGGACCCGACGGGGTTATAAGGCGTTTGCAAACACCACTGTCCCTTGCCTTTAACGAGATATTTTATAAAATTTCTTTGGCGAGCGAGTGTTTTCGTACTCGCATAAGTCAAATAACCTTTTAGCAAGTACTTAGCTAATTAAAAAAAAAAAATTGTATTTGGCTGTGTCTGAATTGTGCACAATAAAATCAAAAGGTTGACCTCCCCCCTCCTCTCTTCATACAAGTTTTGAAAAGGTGCTAATGCCTTATTTAACTGATAATGCGTGAAAATTGTTTTTATCATCATTTTGAACGTCCCCAAGCAAAAAGTGTGACTATTGCTATGCATCTCGAATTAAAAAAAAGGGGGAAGGTGAAACTGTTACTAGAATTTACAGTATCTCTACATAACGAAGAAAATCTGGGTAATGAAGTATACAATATCAATAACAATATTTATGTATACACAGTCATTTTATGGTAGAGAGGAAAATAATAGTCTTCTACATTTTGAAAACATTTTTTACTACATTGACTACATTTTTAAAATTTATGTTAGGAGAAACATTTAATTTGAGACGTTTTCGTAAGAGTTTACGCAATTTTAAGTGATCAGTTCAATGTCAGTAAGTTATGCATTATCATCCACTAAGCTAAAAGACTATTTCAAATTATTGTCTTAAATTAAATGAAAATCGGTACTATAAAACTCAGATAAATATTGTAGTTTCTTTACTGCTTGTGACAATAATTTATTTTTAACTTACACAATGACATAAGAAAATAAGATACTAAGAAAACAGGCATTCAAAATGTCATTACGAAAATATTGCCAAAATCATTAATAAACTGGCAACTGAAAAGAAGGAACAGAAGAGAAAGACCGAGAAACATTGGAGCGATAGAATATATGTATTTGTGTATGTTTGGACATAAATTTCATGTCAAAAGAGAAATATAACGGCTTTCTAATTTCAGAAGAATGTTGTTTAAATTTATGTTAGGATTAACATTTGATGAAATAAATTTCCTTAAAAGTTTGGGAAGTTATAACTGATCAATTGCAAAAGATATTATTTTTCTTTAACTGAGCTAAAAGTTTTGTTTAATTTCTCTCCCTTAAGGTAATTAAAAATTGCTTTTTTAAAACTAAGAGATAAACATTTTTAAATTGCCTTACAGTTTTCAAAATTAATTTACGAATAAATCACAAAACGATATAAGAAAGATACTAAGAAAAAAGACATTCAAAATGACATTTACGAAAATATTGTCAAAATCACTAATAAACTGGCAACTGGAAAGAAGGAACTGAAGAGAAAGACCGCGAAAACGTTAGTGTGATAATCTGGCATAGAATACGGTAAATTATGGACTGAGGGAGGCAGAGGCGGAAAACTAGACATGAATAAAAAAAAAAAAATACGCGTTGGCTTTTGGGTGAGCAAAATTTCAAAAGTGGGAAAAAAATATAGAAAGTTAGTAAATGAATATTTTTGCCTTAAATATCTCTACAAGATTGTATTTGGTTATTAAATTGATCATAAAGTTTTTAAACAACATAAAAATTCGTACACTATTTTCTAGAAATATACTTCTATCTTTTATGTTTCTCTTTTCTTTAGTTCCGTTTATACCATAGTAATGTAAGATTTTTAAAAAATAACGTATGCGAAGAAACAAACTTATTTATTTTCAAATAAATTTGCTCATGAATTGGGGAAGACTTTCAGCTCATTCTCATTGACTCATATATCACTGACATCGTTACAGATAAGATCGACAAAATTCCAATAGATCAAAAATCTGGTATATATGAAATACCCATCACATTATCAAATAGTATTAAAAAGTCTACATCGGCATGACAACACGCAAATTTTTAGTTAGAATCAAGGAGCATCGCAGAGATATTAAACAGTATAAACAGAATACTGTTCTTTCTCGCTTCTACTTGGCGTACAAGGGTTACCGTATTAACTTTGAAGAGGCTACAATCATAGTTCCGAGCAATAACCCAGTTGAAGTTAAAGTAAGAGAATCTGTCGAAATCATTGCACAAGAAAATAAACCTTGTAATGACAATTTATCCTACAATATACCAAAAATATGGCATAACATCATAAAATCTTAAATTTTATATCTCGTTGCAATATCTTAATTTTTACTCACTTGTAAGTGGCAACATTTTTAAACTTTTAATTCATTTCGATTTTAATTTATTAGAAATACTATCTCTCGATCAGGAAGAAAACTTTTAGTCCTTTCATTATCATATTTTCCTGAAAACGGCCGCAGAAGTTGATATTTTTATTTTATTTTAATTGTACAAGTTCATATTAAAGTTCTTGTTTTGTGCACCGTTGAGCAATGTGCTGTATTTTTAATAAATACATTCTTAGTAGTTAAATCTTATGGTGCAATTGTCCAGTATATGTTTACAAAATATTTACTTTAGTATTTAATGTTAAGCATTCAATTATGATATTTCGATACATTAACAAGGTTCGCACATTCCTTGGAATTTCCAAGGACTCTGGCATCACTATTAAAAATAAGAAAATTTACATTTAATTTTTAAACCACAGCGTTCGCAATCCCCACCTTCATTCACAGATTTTACGATATTTTTCTGCAGTAAAACACTTCATAAACATTCTTAAAATTTAGTGGTAGAACTGTGCGAACCCTGATTATTTTTTTACAACGCCTTTCATTATAAATCACAGTATATTAAAATTTGAAACTCATTTTTTCACATTTTTCAGGTTTATCTGTATTAAAAATAGGTCACGAAAATAACATCCATGAAAAGTTCTAATTCAGTAATCATCGTTTGAAACAATAAATAATATTTCGTGAAAGTTTTTTTAAAATAATAATACATATATGTATATGTATAGACATAATTTTTTTGTCAGAAGAGAAATATAACAGCCTTCTAATCTCAGAAACGTTGTTTAAATTTAATTTAGGATTATTATTCAATGTGAGAAATTTCGATAAAAGCTTAGGAAGTTATAAATGATCATTAACAAAACGTTATTATTTTTCTTTTACTGAGCTAAAAGTTTTATTTAAATAAAAATTACCGTTTTAAGTTTACTAAGAGGAAAATAACTTTAAATTACTTTACTTCTTCTAAATAATTTACGCATAAACCACAAAATGATATGAGAAAGATGCTAAGAAATCGGGCATTCAAACATTGACATTTCAAAAATTGTAAGGAGAGATAGTAAATGAATATTTTTGCCTTAAATTTACCTAATATAGTGTATTTGATTATTAAATTGATGAATATATTTTTTAAATAACGTAGAAATTTGTACTTTTTTTTTCTAGAAATATGCTTACATCTTATATGTTTTTTTAGTTACTTTTTATCTACACTACTGTAAGATTTCTTTTATAACGTATGCCAAGAAGCAGACTCAAGAATTAGGGAGGTATTTAATATAAAATTTAAATATAAAACATACAAAATTTAGGCAAAATATTTACTTTCGTATTTAATGTTAAACATTTAATTGTCATATTTCGATATATCATTTTTATTCATGTCTTTCATATAAATTACAGCATTATAAAGTTTAAAATTTCCTTTTTCATATTTTTAAATTTTATCTATACCGAAAACAGATCATGCAAACAACACCAGTGAAAACCATTAAGCTATAATTAAATATTTAATGTTTAAAACAATAACTAATACTTCAGGAAAGTTTTAAAAAAATACATATTTATGTATGTATGGACATAAATTTCACGTCAAAAGAGAAATATAACGGCTTTCTAATTTCAGAAAAATGTTGTTTAAATTTATGTTAGGATTAATGAAAGAAGTTTCCTTAAAAGCTTTGGAAGTTATAAGTGATCAATTGCAAAAGATATTATTTTTCTTTAACTGAGCTAAAAGTTTTGTTTAATTTATTGCCCTTTAGGTAAATAAAAATTGTCATTATAAAACTAAAAGATAAACATTTTTAAACTGCTGGTAAAATTAATTTACGCATAAGTCACAAAATGATATGAGACAGATGCTAAGAAAACAGACATTCAGAAAACATTTCAGAAATTACAGGGGAGATATTAAATATATATTTTTGTCATAAATTTCTCTACTAAATTGTATTTTGTTATTAAATTGATAAAAAAAATTTTTTGAAATAAAATATAAATTTGCACCCTATTGTTCTAGAAACATGCATCTATATTTTATGTATTTTTCTTTTCCTTTAACTGTATTTTATTTATACCTATTTAAGATTTCTTTTATAATGTATGCAAGGAAACAAAATTGTTTATTTTCAAATAAATATGAACAAGGATTGCGGTGGCATTCAACATCTAAAATGTTTAGCGAAAAATTTAATGTATTAAGTTTTTAATTTACAATATTGAGATAATGGAGTTAAGATTAAAATACATATACAGGATCATGGTTCTCGCTGCCGCTCGCTATTTCACGAGATTGCGTCAAAATGGTTCATATTTACATTACTTTCTATCTTTACATCTTCTATCTTTAATCTTAATGCTTCTATCTTTACATTACTTTCTTTTGAAAGTAATGGATTCGTGAAAAAGCTCGAATACCGGTTTTATGGATTAACACGTTTTAGAAGATCCTGAACACGATTTGATGCACTGTAAAAAATGTCAGATGTTTCTGAATGTATAAAAATGTACTGTAATCAAAAACAAAAATATGCTGTGACCTCTTGTAACTCACCTAAGGTTTCGAAAACCGTTCTTTTACCTTTAAAAATTTCAGAAAACTATTTGTTTTCGAAATTTAAAGAAGAATTTATAAAAATTAATATTTATTAGCTGCCCGTCCTCTTCGGAAACGCTTCTAAGTAGCTTTTACAGTACAATAATCACATTTCTCAAATAAAAATATCACTTTTTCGGATACTACCAATTCTCAAGTAAACATTTTCAGCTGCATAACTGATTTTGGGCATGCAATTGTAGTAAAATAATGTTAATTTTCATAATAATGTTACTACTGTTAATATTGTTTGTTTGTCTATTAAACATGTTCTCTGAATATCAAAATATTTTAGTATGAATTGGTGGTATCGAAAAAGTGATATTTTGATTTGAGAAAAGTGATTATTGTACTGTAAAAGCTACTTAGAAACATTTTCGAAAAGGACGGGCAGCTAATAAAAATTAATTTTTATAAATTCTTCCTTAAGTTTCGAAAACAAATAGTTCTCTAAAATTTTTAAAGGTAAAAGAACGGTTTTTGAAACCTTAGGTGAGTTAGAAGAGGTCACACCATATTTTCGTTTTTGATTACAATACATTTTTATACATTCAGAAACATCTGACATTTTTTACAGTGTGGTTTATAGAAAATGTGTCTCTGTGAATATGTCTGTCACTATATCACTCGATATGTGACAAAATTTTGTCGGCGCTTTATCTTAATTCCGCTCGATGCACGGAATTTCATAAGATTTTAGATTCAGTTAAATCTTTATATAAACTGGAGCTGATAAGTTTTTTATTTATATCGTTCAACACATGTCTCTATATTTCACAATTTTCACAATAATTCTATGTCAAAAACTAAGGCACGGACGTTCCAGAAACTTTAGATTAATTAATCCTTGATCTAATTGTTGTAGATTACCCTTTGGTGCAAATCTCTCAATACTGACATAGGTAGTGCTGGTCTCCTATTTTTTTTTTTTTTTTTTTTTTTTTTTTTTTTTTTTTTTTTGTAATTATCGCAATAACTCTATCTCAAGAAATAATGCTGGAATTTTCATCAAACTTGAGATTTTATTTGTTCTTGATATAGGTTAATATTTTTTTAGCTTTTGGTATAAACTGACCCCCAGGTGTCATTGCTATGCCACATTTTTCTAGATTTTGCAATAGTTGTTTCTCAAGAACAAATGGTTGAATTTTCATCAAACTTCCGATTCTGTTTTTACCTGATAATAAATAGATTCTGATTAGCTTTTTGTGTACATCATCCAACACTGGCGCTGTTATGAATAATCAAGATTTTTTAATAGTTTTATCTGAGAAACGAATGCAGGGATTTTTATCAGACTTTAGATTTAATTTAAAAGTTGACACAAGCTATTGCCGACTATATTTTGGTGTAAACCACGTAACCAGTGCGCTGCTACACTGCATTTTTCAAGAAATATTAACGTATATGAGATAGACAAAAAATTTTAGGAAACCCACTACTGAAACATTTTATTGTTTGTACCTAAAATATGTCATGCAAATTGTCCAAGAGCCGACCGCACAAAACCCTAAGTCATCGAGCACAAGAGAAAAAAAACCTTTATTTTATGGAAGAGTGGAAATAGAAGAATAGAATGATCCATGTCTGCCGGAAGTGAAGGGATACATAAAGACAAAAATTGATACCACTAGTGTTTGACTCATACACTGTAAAAAAAAAAAAAAAAAAAAAAAAAAAAAAAAAAAAATCAAGAGGTTACTACAAATTCCTTAGAAAATTTGTATTCCACAGAATTTTTTAGTAACCATTACAAACTTTTATTTTTGCAAGTGAAACAAACATTTCTTTTGTAAACTGAACAAAAGAATTTTTTGTATAACTAACTTAAAACTTTTTAGTATGAGCCACCAAGCAAATTTTAGTAATAGCTCCAAAATTATTTTTAGTAACCATTACGTGTGTTCGAAGGGCAGGAGCCTCCTTCGAGCTGCATGCAGTGAATAAAAAGACAGACTTCTGAAACAGAAGGTTTTCGGAAAAGCCGCAATAGATAGCAGCACCAAACAATGCTACCTGCTCTATTTTAACATGTTTCTAAAGGGCAGGGAAAATTCAGAGATGATTAGCAATGGTAACTGCTGCGACAGCATTTTCATAATCCCTTTATTTAACAAGTACTTACATTGCATACATTTGGTGCATATTTGGCGGTGGGCAGCATCGAACCCAGGTACTTTCAGCCTAGAGTTTGGTGCTATGACCACTAGGCTGTCACGGCCATACCAAGTGAGGTTTAGTAATAGCTATTAAAAATGTAAAACTATTAAATCTATTCGTTGCTAGCTTTTTTCTAGTAATTCTTACAGATTCCTTGTAACCGAGTAAGATTACTAAAAATTTTTTAGTAATTACAAGGATCATTAAATTTTTTTTAGTAGATCGACCCTTTTTTTTACAGTGTAGGTTCAGCATTGTATTTGTCATAGAATCAAAAGCAAGAAAACACGCAAAATTCGGTGCAAGAAAACACAATGTTAAACTTACGAGGCAACCGATAGTGGTGTTCATTTTTGGCTTATGCACCAGTTCGCTTCTGGCCGATATGGATCACTAGATTCCCGAATTATTACTCTTCCATAAAATAAAAGGTTTTTTCTTGTGCTCGATGACATAGGTTTTTGTGCGGTCGGCTCATGGACTAGAAGAACAACCCCGAAAATCTTTAAATTCTAATTCTGTATTCAGTGTTTAATACAACGGTTAATATTTCACTAAAGTTTTATAAAAGAAATTGAATCAATATATTTTTGTATTAACTATCATTTTATGTCAGAGGGTAAAATAATAGCATTCTACTTTCACAAAATTGTTGTTTAAATTTATGGGAGAAGCAAGAGATTTTATTTAAGGGGCTTTCTTAAGTGTTTAAGTAATCAATTCCAGAAGTTATTCATTTTCGTTTACTTAGCTAAAAGTAACATTTAAATTATTATCCTCAGGCTAAATAAAAAAGACTGTTATAAAACTAAGAGATGAATATTTCAAAATTGCTTTGCTGCTTGTAAAATTAATATATTCGTAAATCAGAAAAAGTTTGATATAAAAATAAAAACAGGCATGAGAAGACAGTAAAGAAATATTTTTAAATTAAGTATTTTTAATAAATGATAATTTGTTATAAAATTCATCAAAAGTATAGTAAAGTACAATTGAAATTCTTAATATATTTTCTAGAAGTATGATTCCATTTATTATAGTGCATATACATTTACCTTTACGCTACAATATTTTTTTTTTTTTTTTTTTTTTTTTTTTTTTACTTGCGATAAATTTAAATACGGATAAAAAAAAATTTATTTTAAGCTAAAATATTCGTAATACTTAATCTAAACATTTCTGTCATTAAATGTTATGAAATTGTATTCTGAAAAATTAGTGGTGCCAAAACGCTTTAAACAATGGATCAAGCAAACTCTTCTTGCGCGTATGTCGTCTGGGCAAGTCAGCTAAGCAGTTAAAGAAGTTAAAATTGTTTTTCTGTATATTTGATGTTTCTTTTTCACCTAAAATATGTCATTCAAAGATCATCCCCGAAAATCTTTAAATTCAAATTCACTATTCATTGTTCAACCCTTCAGGCTCCGGTGCCTCTTACACAAATTTTATTTGATTAGCACCAATTTTTAAAAAGAACTTTCTTTAAAGTTGACAATTTCAAAAATTCTCTGATTAAATAAAGAAAATTTTATTTTACTTCATTACTGATGCCAAAAATTTTTTTGGAAGGAAAGATAATGTCTCCGCAACGGGGACAACGAAGTGCCAAGGTTTAAATTCCAATTCAATATTCATTGTTTCATACGACGGTTAATATTTCTCGAATGTTTAAAAAAATAAATTGAATCAATATATTTTTGTATACAGGATCATTTTATGTCAGAGGGTAAAATAATGGCATTCTATTTTTAGAAAACTGTTGTTTAAATTTATGGGAGAAGCAAGAGATTTAATTTATCAATTTCAAAAGTTATTCATTTTCGTTCACTTAGCTAAAAATTACATTTAAAATATTATCCTCAGGCTAAATAAAAATTGCTCTCATAAAGCTAAGCTATGAAAGAAGGGAACGAAGCGTATCAGTAACTTCGAATATCCGGAACTATTTTATTCGGATTCTCGTAAAATTCATTCTGTTGAAAGATGTATAAAAATGTTCGATTTTTTTTATTCTAAGGAGTGGATGTAAAAGACAATGAAATAACACAAATTTTAAATAAAGAACGATGTCGATCAGATAATTAGTTGCAGATATACTTGTAATCCTTTTTTCCACATTCTTCGATTTTTCATGACCTTGTATTTCATTCAACTTTCAATTCAAAGATATATTTTAATTGGAAACGAGACACTTAATTTGATTAAGAAATCTTTTAGTTAATAGGATTATTATTTTTGGAGTTATAAGGATGTTTCTTTTACGTAATTTGGTACTACTTGAGTAGTTTGGCGTTTCATATAGTTTGTCGAAATGGGTTCATCAGCAATTCATTAATAGAGCATTACTATGCATATTAAAAATAATTAAATAAGTGTTTAAATATTGTTTTGGAAATGCAGTGCATTTTATAAATAGTTTATACATGATTTATTTTCATGTATTATATTATGCATATCTATGATCGGTAAGAATTACGGTGTGACACCCAATGACTAGTTTTATTATATGTATCTAAAACAAGTCACGCAAAGAACACTCCCGAAAATCTTTAAATTTTAATTCAGTATTCACTGTTTAATACAACAGTTAATATTCCACGAAAGTTTTAAAAAAAGAAATTGAATCAATATTTTCGTATAAACGATAATTTTTTGGCATAGGGTAAAATAATGGCATTCTACTTTTAGAAAACTGTTGTTTAAATTTATGGGAGAAGCAAGAGATTTAATTTAAGAAGTTCTCTTAAGTGTTTAAGCAATCAATTAACCAAAACTTATTCATTTTCGTTTACATAGCTAAAAGTTACATTTAAATTATTATCCTCAGGCTAAATAAAAATTACTTTTATAAAGCTAAGAGATATGTGTATTTTTAAATTGCTTTACTGCTTGTAAAATTAATATATTCTTAAGTCAGAAAATGTTTGATATAAAAATAAAGACTGCTAGGAGAAATTAATAAAGGAATAGTTTAACATGAAATATTTTTAATAAATAATAATTTGTTATGAAATTCATCAAAAGTATAGTGAAATATACTAATTTAAATACTTAATATATCTTCTGGAAGTATCTTTCCATTTATTATAGATACATACATATATATATATATATATATATATATATATATATACTCTTTACTATGCGTTGTTTTATATGAAAAAAAATATTTTAAGTCCATAATCAGCTTAATAATCTGTAAAGTAGGAACAAAAACCTTAAATTTAAAATTTTCAGCTAAAATTTGATATTTTAATGGCGTGTACCCTATGTAAACAATTAGGGTTTGAAAATATTGTATTGCTCTATTTTAAATCTAAATGATTTTAAATTAGTTAATTTTATTTGCTTAACACTCTACAGCTTTGTTATACTAATACTTTTAAGTATTTAGAAAAATAATTAAAGAAAATTTTATTTTAATAGATTGGTCTTTTTTTTACGTACGATAAATTAAAATAGGGAAAAACACAACTTTTTTTAAACCTAAAACATTCGCTATATTTAATTTAAACATTTTGTCATTAAATATTATAAAATTGTATTCTAAAAAATTAGTGGTGTCAAAACGCTTTACGCAATGGATCAAGCAAACTCTTCTTGCCCGTACGTCGTCCGGACAAATCAGTTGAGTGGTTAAAGAAGTCAAAATTGCTTTTCTGTATATTTCATGTTATTTGTTGTTGTTTTTTCACCTAAAATATGTCACTCAAACAACCTCCCCGAAAATCTTTAAATTCTAATTCATTGCTTATTACAACGGTTAATATTTTGCGAAAGTTCAAAAAAAGAAATTCAATAATTACAGGGCGATTAAAAAAATTGACAAAATGATATTACAAATCAAGCATACAACAAGGTTAAAAAATCACATAGCAAGTTAGGGTCGCAAACTACTTATTGAATCACAAATACAGGGTGTTTCATTCTAGCTACACACGGTTTAAATGTAATAATTTTCAGAAAAATAAAAACTTTGTAATGAAAATGCGATTATATGTACCTTATTTTGTGTGAAATGCGATAACTTTACGAAAAGATCTGGAAACACATATTGCTCAAGCAATCGGTTATACCGTATAAACTGATTGTCACAGTCCAAAATGTGAGGTGTCAAGTGCATAATTCTGGTGCGCATAATCCAAACTTCTACCACTATTGTTTGGTGTTATCACATGTAAAACAAACTTGAGAATGTCTGCTAAATGTTTTATTATAATGTACATAATTTTTCTTAAACTTATTACTGTCAAACCAAATTCAATTAGAATGAAACAACCTGTATTTGTTGCTCAATAAGTGGTTTGCGGCTCTATGTTTCCATGTGATTTTTTATCCTTGTCGTATGCCTGATCTGACCTATCGTTTTGTCAACTCTTTAATCACCTTGTATATTTTCGTATAAATGATCATTTTATGTTGGTGGGTAAAATAATGGCATTCTACTTTCAGAAAACTGTTGTTTAAATTTATGGGAGTAGCAAGAGATTTAATTTAAGAAATTTTCTTAAGTATTTAAGCAATCAATTCCAAAAGTTATTCATTTTCGTTTACTTAGCTAAAAATCACATTTAAATTATTATCGTCAGGCTAAATAAAAAAGGCTGTTATAAAGCTAACAAGGAAGGTCTCCATACGGGCATACTCCAAAGAATCTGAAAAAATTACAGAATGTTCTTCTCATGAGGATATATACGTTTATAAAAAGAAATTCGGCGGAACCTCCTTACCCAGCCCGTAAAAAAAATAATGAAAATTTCGTTATTTGGCGATTTATCATAGGTTAGCGATGAAAAGCAAATTCAAGAATGATTTTTTTTTATATCAAATGCATTTTAAAGGAAAAAAGTTTCATGTTTAACATGTTTAGATAAATTAAATAACTTTTGTTTTGTCAGCTTTAGTTTGCTTTAAGTATAATTTCGTTATATTAATATTAATATTTACATGTATTTATATTCAAATTTAACCATCAAAATTTGAGATTTTAAACATATTTCAAATTTAAATACATTAAAATTAATTCTAGTTCAAAGTCCAGTTGAGCATTGTCAACTCATTTCGTTGCTATGGAAACACATGTCTTTTATTTTTAAATATGCTTAAATGTATGAAAATAATTTTACTGAATAAGAATTTGTTATATATAAAAATATTTTTTCCAGAGGTAAATTAAAAAACTACAGCAACAAATAATAAATATATGCAATTTAATGTATTTATATGTATACAATATATTAAACTCGCTCATTGTTTATGTTTAAATTCATTTATGTTTCAATTCACTTACACGGAGTCTAAAAATCCAAAAATTTTCAGTTGCATTAAAATCGTTTGCTTTTGGCGGAGAAAAGTATTGCTCGCCAAATAGTGTGACACTTTCGTCTTTTCACGCCAAATATTTGAAACTATTTTATTTTTTTACATGTTTCCTAATGCAATTCAGCCGCTAATTTTCGCTGATCCTTTATTACATACATGAGTAGTTTAATTAATATTTTTTTTATTCTGAGTATGCCCAGTATGGAGACCTTCCTTGTAAGATATGAATATTTTTAAATTGCTTTACTGCTTGTAAAATTAATATATTCGTAAATCAGAAAATGTTTGATAAAAAAAGAAAGACAGTCTAAAGAAGCTAGTAAAAGGAAATTTTAACACTAAATATTTTTAATAAATATTAATTTATTGTAAAATTCATCAAAAGTATGGTGAAGTAAAATTGAAATACTTAATATATTTTCTGGATGTATGCTTCCATTTATTATCGATACACATATATTTACCCTGTACTGTACGATTATTATTATTATTATTATTATTATTTTATGAAAAAAATTAAAGTCTAAAAATTTGTAAAATTAAAAAAAAAAAAAAAAAAAAAAAAAAAAAACTTAAATTTCAAATTTTTAGCTAAAATTTTATATTATATGAGGTATACCCTATGTACACAATTAGGAATTGAAAATATTGTATTAAAATATTTTACAACTAAATGAGTTTAAATTAGTTGATTATATCTGATTAACATTCTGCAACTTTTTTCTATTAATACTTTTAAGCATTTAGAAAAGTAATTAAAGTGAATTTTTTCTTTAAACTCTTAGAGACGGGAGCCATTTATGAAATTTTTAATGTTTTGTCACCAGTTTTTAAAAACAGAAATTTGTGGATTAATAAATCGAGAAATTGGTCCGATTAAACTGGACAAATTTTACAGTAAAATTTTACTGGTGAGAATAAACAAGGATTCTTAAACCTTTTTGTGGAACGTATACGTGTCGCTCGTTCCCAAGGGGTTAATAGCTTGCTCACTTTTTTTTCTGTTGTTCTGCTTTGAAGAATAAATTCTATTTTTTTTTTTTTTTTTTTTTGTCAAATGCAGCTATGTGACATGTACAAAAAAAGTATTGTTCCAGTCTTTGGACTTGTTTCGACTGATTAGAGATGGAAATCATATTGGCCAAATTCCTGGCATAATGAGAAATATGGTGTTTTTATGTATGTGCGAGGTGTGGCACATGGTCTAATGAAGAAATATATTTACTTCATTTATTATATTTTATCTACATTAGAAAATTAACGTATGTGTGTTTGTGTTTGTCTATGCACGACCAAACCATTTAGTCGGCCATCCCACCCGTCTGAATCTGTCTATGCACGACGTCTAACAAGGAAGGTCTCCATACTGAGCATACTCAGAATATGTTGAAAAAAATGCTACTTGTACTATTTACGTAGGTAATAAGTTGTAATCGTATCTGCTTAATCTTTTATCTACCGCATTATGAATTCATGAAAATTTTACATTCTAAAGCATTTTACATAATTTTTCAAAACTAAACTAAAAGATTTACATAAATATTTAATAAACTTTTGAAGTACACTGCTCAAAACAATTAAAGGATATTTGAAGTTTTATATAAAATAAAGATATAAACGAAATTTTTTTGCCGAAAATAGAAGAAGAGAATCACAAATGCCAATTTTTCTGGTTTTCAAACTGTGGAGTATGCAAATTTTGAGTTCGACGTCAAAAACGTCGCTTCAGCGGCAGCGAATAGAATGTGACTTTCAACTGGATAAAAGAGAATGAAGACAAGGATGATCGGCATTCAGTGATTGCTTTGTTTCGATGAGTACCATGTCTCAGAGAAGTCATTTGACAGAATCAGAAGCTTGGAGAATTGTTGGTAGGTTAGAAGGGGGCCAAACTCAATCCCAAGTAGCGCAAGCCATTGGAGTGTCACAAAGTGTCATTTCCAGGATCTGGAACCGTTTTTTTGGAGAGTGGATGTGCAGGCCGAAGACCAGGGCAAGGTCGTAGACGGGCAACAACGCCCAATGAAGATCGGTATTTAGAGTTAACAGCTCGGAGACACCGAAACATGAACGCTACTCTTCTCCAACAACACCTTCATTCGGCTACAGGCACCATGATTTCAACTCAGACTGTCCGAAACCGGCTCCATGCTGTAGGTCTGTATGCTCGCCGGCCGATGGTATGTTTTAGATTAACATCAAGGCATCGTCGCGACCGCAGGGAGTGGGCAACCGAGCATGTCAACTGGAGGAGAAATTAATGGGGCAATATTCTGTTTTCTGACGAGTCCCGTTTTTCTGTGCATCCGGATAATAGGCGTATTTTCATCTGGAGGGACCGTTGCAGTAGGAATAATCCTGCTTTCGTGCACGAAAGTGTCAGATTTGGCGATGGAGGAGTGTTGGTGTATGGTGGCATCTCTATTGATGGGCGCACTGACCTCTACATCATTCGAGATGGAGCTCTGACTTGTCGCCGATATAGGGATGAGATCCTCAGACCTATTGTAGTCCCTTACGCTGCAGCAATCGGAGACAACTTCATTTTAAGGGACGATAACTGCAGGTCACATCGTGCAAACCTGGTGGAGGATTTCCTTTTCGAGGAAGGAATCGTTCGAATGGAATGGTCAACGTGTTCTCCAGACATGAATCCAATCGAGCACGTTTGGGACGCTCTAGGAAGACGAGTTTCTGGCCGCCAACAACCCCCACAAACTCTCCAAGAACTGGAAAGAGCTCTTCTGGAAGAGTGGGGCAGAATACCCCAACTCGTCATTAATAGCGTCATTGAGTCCATGCCTCAAAGGTGTTCAACGTTGCTGGCCGCCCGTGGAAACCATACCCCCTACTGAAAATGATTTTCTTTGAAGAAAACACCTTTTCTTATTTTTTTTCTATATGCACAAATTGTGTTTTTTTTTCCTTTTGTACACAAATGCGCTATAAAATGCATTTTTTTCTGCCAAACATGTGTAATTTATTCTCATATAACCTACTATGTCTGTCGACCATGTATCAATCTGCTAAAAAGTTTCCCAGATACAAAATCCATCTAAAACTGCAATATCCTTTAATTGTTTTGAGCAGTGTATATAAGTAGGGTTGAAGGATTTAGAAGGATAAATTAAATTTTTCATTTACAGGGATTTTGTGCAATATATATAACCCTCATTCAAATCTTTTATTCAATTTTTTTTAGTATTTTGTAGAATTGTAAAATGCACAAATAGGATGTTCTTACAATATAAATATAGAAATATTTCCGAATTGAAAAATCCTTAGCGCCAAGAAAGCTGAAAAGATACAAGGGCAAAAGAAATGATCCTCTTAAGAATATTTTGTTTTCTTGCAATCAATAATGCTTTTGGAACAAAATAATGTATCTGTATCTCATTCTAAACAGCATTACAAGTAATTGACGTATTAAAAGGATTTTATAATAAGTTATTTTAACGGTACTTATAAGTACCGTCGGTAGATAAAGGGTTAACGGTTAAAACTACTCAAAAATTTCAGCAATAAATTTATTCCCTATCAACAAAATAAAAATTTGTTTAATCAAATAAATACGAGAACTTTTAAAATCCGTACATATTACATATAATAATAAAAATCCGTATTTTTTTGGGGGGAATAAAAAATATGAATTCATTTTTATTTGAAAGAGAAAGAAAAGAAAATACTGAAAATGTATATGCTAAATTTTCAGCTAGATATAATATTATAATTTTCTTATATCAAGCTATAACAAATATATAGTCGAACTTCCTTTAAACTAAGCTCCTATTTAACAAACATTTCTACATTACGAACACATTTTTTTAACCTTGACGTCAAACACTATTACCATGCAAACTAATCTCCATATTACGAAAAATTTGTTCTATATAACGAAGTACACTGGTGTCCAAAATTTAAGCATAATTGGTAATTAAGTAATTATTTTTAAGTAATGAAAGAAATATGAATCGGAATGTGCTGAAACTCCAGGTGTGTAAACAAAATAGTACGCGTCACATATTTTCGCGAAGAGTTTTCCCCGAATTCGAACAGGGGACCGTCAACAAATTGAAAAAAACGAAGATCTTTTGGATAACCCTGTCAAAACTAATGTAGCAAAAGCGTTCAAACTGCACATTATGATTAATTGGCTTATTGTAGTGTACTGTGTTAATTTTTACAAGGATAGAATGTATACTCGTAGAGAAATTAAGGTTTTTATAAAAACAGTCCTAAATTTTTCCAAGTTTTTTGCTTATAATTTGTAGAGTTCTTATTATAAAATAATGTTATTTTCTGAAAATATGACAAATATCATTGTACACAATACCCTGTCATCAGAATTTAAAAATAATAAAAATTGTATGAAAAATGAGTATGTTTAGTAAATAATTTTTCATTGCGCATGCGTCAACGATATTAAAATGTCATTTCATATTGCGTTAGCTAAATGTATAGAGCAACTTCTGTAAAAGTTTCAAAAACATAGCTTGAAAATTCTGAAAATGGGAGCCTATAGAATCAACTCAAAATCCGTTATTCCTAAAGGAAGCAAAAAAATCAGGGGTTTTACCTAAATATAGTTGTCCGTGCAATATTGTGTAGGCACTAAACAATGGAATATGGATACAGCCCCTCATCTTTTTGCTTCATTTAGGGAATAAAGGATTTTGATCTCATTCTATCAACGATAATTTTCAGAATTTTTAAGCTATGTTTTTGAGACTTTCACAAAAGTTGCTCTATACATTTAACTAACATAATATGCAAATGAAATTTTAATAGCGTTCACGCATGCGCAGTAAAAAATTATTTAGTAAACCTGCTCATTTGTCATACAATTTTTATTATTTTTTAATTCTGATGACAGGGTATTGTGTACAATGATGTTTGTCATTTTTTTCAAAAAAGAACGCTATTTTATATTAAGAACTCTGCAAATTATAAGCAAAAAACTTAAGACTGTTTTTATAAAAACCTTAATTTCTCTACGAGTACACATGCTATCCTTGTAAAAATTAACACAGTACATTACAATAAGCCAATTAATCATAATGTGCAGTTTGAACGCTTTTGCTACATTAGTTTTGACAGGGTTATCCAAAAGATCTTCGTTCTTTTTCAATTTGTTGACGGTCTCCTGTTCTATTTCGGGGAAAACTCTTCGCGAAAATATGTGACGCATACTATTTTGTTTACACGCCTGGAGTTTCAGCACATTCCGATTCCTATTTCTCTCATTACTTAAAAATAATTACTTAATTACCAATTATGCTTAAATTTTGGACACCAGTGTATATTACACTTTCATAAGAATGCATGTTTCAAACGAAGCGGTTGTTTTTGCGATACCCTACATCAATTTATGTCAGCGGAAATTAATTTTTTTTTAAATAATTTCTATTAAATAAATAATAATAATAATAAAAACTTTGGAATTTTCTTAAAAGCTTTCAATACAATAAAAACTGGATTTCAATTTCACTTCAATATTACAAATGAATTTTTTCAGAAATGTAGAAAAATACGAGAAATGTTCTATTTTATCACGAAATTTCATGCATCAAATAATATTTCTATTCAAACAGAAAAATGTTTGAATTTTTTCTGGTACCATTTTTTACCAACCGGCTTTAACGGGTTAAATCGCGTCTGCTCAACGGTTAAAACTACATAAAAATTCCTAATAAAACATTTCAGAAATATTTTTATCCTCCATCAACAAAATAAGATTTTTTAGAAATTTCGCTTTTGATTAAGTAAATACAAAAACGTATTTAAATTCTTACAAAAAAAAAAAAAAAAAAAAAAAAAAAAAAAAATTAATAATAAACACCCGTTTGTTCAAAAGAAAATTTAATTTGTTTGTTATGGATTTCGTTGTCTGATGATAAATTACTTTAAATCTTATTATCAAAGAAAATACGTTTTTATCTGACTCTTTGAATTCCATTTAAAATATGTTATTTTGTAAAGAAAACATATTAAAAGTTTCTTTATTTGTTTTCTTTTTCTTATTCTTTAATCGATATGCATTATTTTTTTCGGGATAAAAAAATCTGAATCCTTGTTTCTTTGAAAGAGAAAGAAAAAGGAATTCTTAATTTGTTTACACTTACTTTAAATGAAGATTTAATATTATCGACTTTTTTTAATCAAAGTGTAACAAATGTAGTCGAACTACGTTTTAAAAAAGTTTCTATTAAACGAAGGTTTGTAATTAAAGAACATATTCTGTTAAACTTTGACATTGAACACTATTAATAAGCAAACTTATATCCATATTACGTAAAATAAATTCTGTATAACAAAGTAGATATATCAAAGGTTCAAACGAAGCGGTTACTTTTGCGATGTACATATACCAATTTATGTCAGCGGAAGTTAAAACATTTTTTTAATATAATTTCGATTGAATAAATAAATAACAATAAAAAAAACTTCGATATTTTTTTAAAAGCTTTCAATACCAAAAAAAGTGGATTCCAATTTCACCTGAATGTTACAAACGAATTTTTTCAGGTATTTGCAAAAATTCGAAAAATTTTCTATTTTATTCACAAAATTTCATGCATCAAATAATGTTTCTACTGGAACAAACAAACAACAAGTTGAATGTAGATACTGCCATTGCAGAATTCAGTTTCGCCTCCGATTCGAAAAAAAAAAAAAAAATTAAAAAAAAATTAAAAAATCGATAGAGGTTTTTTAGAAGGGCGATCCCGTTTAGAATGCAATAAACAAACTTCATTTTTCTTGTGTTTATCAAAATAATAGCAAACAGAACGGCGTGAAATACCCAGTTAAGTAGCAATTTCTCTCTGAGACTTTGGAATTGCGGAATGATAAAGATATATAATTTGACGTGCTACTTCATTATTGACTATTCATCAAAAACGGATTTTTTCTTTAGTTTAAACGCTTCTTTATAGACTCTGGGGAAAAGGAAATGCATTTTAACAATAAAATGAGTGGAATCCTGTCGAATTCGACGAATGAAATGTTTAAAAGACCCGATCGATTTGGCTTAAAAAAAGCAAAAGTAATTACATTATTGAATCAATATATAATAAATATATTTTCAAACTTAATGTCAAGGTTTCCAGTTACAATTTTGCATGCAAATATTTGCACATCTTCAGTTAAAATTGTAATCTGAGTGCCGGCGAAATCCAGAAATTTTATTTTATATGACTACAGAAAAAAAGATTTATTTAAAAAAAAAATAAAAATAAATAAAAGAAAAAGAAACTAATTTCATTTTTACTATGACGTTATTTTCACTAACTGGAGTCATCTGAAAGTAAAATCTCAATCTCAGTGTCCATAATGAAAAGAAATATTGAAATGTAATATCGTTATGAGTAAAAATGCGATGTTTTAAATTGTGACGTCATTTTCTCTTTAAATATTTTTTAAAAGTTACTGTTATTAGTAATATGAAAAAGGCGTCCGTAATAATATTGTAAATTCATTTTATCTGGTTGCTGAATGCCATCATTTTCCTCATTTAAAATATTTCTTTAGACATTAATTTTTATCATAAATTATTTTCTGTTATTTTATTTACATTATTAATAATATTTCTCAGTAATTATATTTTTTTACCTCAATTAGTGCATAATTATATGCAATCATTTTATTGTGGTTAAATTTTACGAAAACAATTAACTTTTTTCTTTTAAATGCGAGGACATATTCACTGATGAAACAAAGTTTCTGACTTGTGGAAAGTAATAATGGAAAATAAATTTTTATTATCGAGAGAAAAGCTAAACTAAGCTGCCACCATTTTGAAGAAATGTCGTAAAAAAGCATTTAAAATTAAAAATAAAATATAAAAATGGAAATAAATTAAAAAAATAGCTAAAATGGGCACAACTACAAATAATTAGCTTTCATTAAAAAAAATAATTATCAAAATCGGCTCAGTAGAAAATTCAGGGCTGATGACACGACATTTTTAGCTTGTCTGAAAGAATCGGAGGTTAAAAAAAAAACTTTTCTGGTACCATTTTGTACCAACCGAATTTAACGGGTTAAATCATGTCTGATCAATGGTTAAAACTACTTAAAACATTTCTAATAAAATATTTCAGAAATGAATTTATTTCCAATCAACAAAATAAGAGATTTTTAGAAATTTTGCTTTTGATCAAGTAAATAAGAGAACATATTTAAATCCGTACAAAAAAAAGTATAAAGTATATAATAATGAACCCCCGTTTTTTCAAAAATAAACTGAATTCATTTCATATGGATTTAATTGTCTCGTGTTAAATTACTTTTAAAAAAATACGTTTTCGTATCCTATTCCTACAATTCCATTTAAAAAATGCTATTCTGGAATGAAAACATATTAAAAAGTTCTTTAATTGTCTTGTATTTTTCTTATTCTTTAATCGACACGCACCTATTAAACCTTTTTTTCGGGATACAAAATCTGAATTCTTTTTTTTTTTTTTTTTTTTTTTTTTAAGAGAAAAAAGAAAATTTTGAATATGTAATACTAAATTTGAAAGAAGATATAATATCATCAACTTTCTTTTATCAAGATATAACAAATATATAGTCGACCTTCCTTTAAATGACGATCCTATTTAACAAACATTTTCACTTAACGAACAGATTCTGTTGACCTTTGAAATTCAACACCTTTAACATGCAAACTAATATCCATGTTACAAAAATATATTCTACGTAACAAAAGTATATTACACTTGTATAAGTATACAACATTCAAACGAATCGCTTGGTTTTGCGATGGACGCATATCAATTTATGTCAGCGGAAATTAATTTTTTTTAAATAATTTTTATTAAATAAATAATAATAATAATAATAAAACTTTGGAATTTTCTTAAAAGCTTTCAATACAATAAAAACTGGATTCCGATTTCATGTCAATGTTACAAACGAAATTTTTCATGTATTTGCAAAAATACAAAAAATTTTCTACTTTATCACTAAATTTCATGCATCAAATAATGTTTCTGTTCAATCAGAGAAAGGGTTTAAATTTTTCTGGTACTATTTTGTACCAACCGGTTTTAATGGGTTAAATCGTGTCTCCTCAAAGGTTAAAACTAATTAAAAATTCCTAATAAAACATTTCAGAAATGAATTTTTCGCCCATGGACAAAATAAGAGTTTTTTAGATATTTCCTTTTTGATCAAGTAAATAAGAGAACATATTTAAATCCCTACAAAAAATATTATAATAAACACCCATTTGTTCAAAAGAAAATTGAATTCGTTTGATATGGATTTCGTTGCCCGATGTTAAATTACTTTAAATCTTATCATAAAATGCGTTTTCATCTCACTTTTTGAATTCCATTTAAAATATGCTACTCTGGAATGAAAGCATATTAAAAGTTTCTTTATAAGACTTGTATTTTTCTTATTCATGAATCGATGCATTTATTAATTTTTTTTGGAGGGGATGAAAAACCCGAATTCATTTTTATTTGAAAGAGAAAGAAAAAGGAATTTTCTAAACTTCATTTTAAAGACTATTTAATATTATAAACTTTCTTTTATCAAGATGTAATAAATACAGTCGAACTTCATTTTAACGAAGTTTTCTACTTAACGAACATATTCTGTTGAACCTTGATTTTGAACACGATTAACATGCAAACTAATCTCCATATTACGAAAGATATATTCCATATAACGAAGTTAATTGCACAAATTTTGACTTTATCACAAAATTTCATGCATTAAATAATGTTTCCACTCAAGCAGAAAGATGTTTAAAATATTTATGGTACCATTTTCTACCAACCGGTTTTATTGTGTAAAATCGTGTCTGTTTAACAGTTGAAAAATTTTAAAATTTCTAATAAAATATTTCAGAAAGGAATTTACCCCCCCCCCCCCCGCATCAACAAATAAGAGTTTTTTAGAAATTTCATTTTTGATCAAGTAAATACGAGAACATATTTAAATTCGTACAAAATAAAGTATATATGTAATAATAATAAACGCCCGTTTACTCAAAAGAAAACTGAATTCGTATGATATACATTTCGTTGCCTCATGTTAAATTACTTTAAATTCTATCATCAAAGAAGATACGTTTTCATCTGACTCTTTGAATTCCATTTAAAATATGTTATTTTGGAATGAAAACAAAATAAAATTTCTTTACTCGTTTTGTATTTTTCTTTTACATTAATCGATATGCATTTATGAAACTTTTTTTTTTTTTTTTTTTTTTTTTTTTTTTGGGGGGGGGGGATAAAAAATCTGAATGCATTTTAATTTGAATGAGAAATAAAAAGGAAATATGAATGTATATATACTTAATTTTAAGGAAGATATAATATTATCAACTTTCTTTTACCAAGATATAATACATGTACAGACGAACTTCCTTTAAACGAAGTTCCTTTTAACCAAACATTTCTACTTAAGGAACATATTTTATTGAACCTTGATGTCAAACACTATTAACATGCAAACTAATCTCTTTATTACGAAAAATACATTCCATATAACGAAGTTAATTGCGCTTTCATAAGTATACAACATTCAAACGAAGCGGTCCCATTTGCGATAAACTTATATCAATTTATTTCAGCGGAAATGAAATTTTTTTTAATTATTTTTATTAAATAAACAAATAACAATTTAAAAAACTTTGAAAATTTGTTAAAACCCTTCAATAAAATAAAAACTGATTTCCAATTTCACTTCTATGTTACAAACAAATTGTTTCAGGTATTTGCAAAAACACGAAAATTTTCTACTTTATCACGAAATTTCATGCATCAAATAATGTTTCTATTCAAACTGAAAAAATGTTTAAAACTTTTCTGGTGTCATTTTGTAACAACCGGCGTTAATGGATTAAATCGTGTCTGCTCAATGGTTAAAACTACTTACAAATTCCAAATAAAGCATTTCAGAAAAGAATTTATCCCCCATCAACAAATTAAGATTTTTTTTTAGAAATTTTGCTTTTGATCAAGTAAATACGAGAATATATTTAAATCCGTACAAAATAAAGTATATATGTAATAATAATAAACTCCCGTTTATTTAAAAGAAAACTGAATTCGTTTGATATGGATTTTGTTGCCTGATAATAAATTACTTTAAATCTTATATCAGAGAAAATACGATTTCATCTCACGCTTTGAATTCCATTAAAAAAAAATTATTCTGGAGTGAAAACACATTAAAATCTTCTTTATTCGTTTTGTATTTCTCTTATTCATTAATCGATATGCATTTATTTAAAACTTTTTTTTTCAGGATAAAAAATCTGAATTCATTTTTATTTGAAAGAGAATTCTGAATTTGTATGCGCTTAAGTTTAAGAAAGGTATAATATTATCAACTTTCGTTTGTCAACATTTAACAAACATATATATATATACCTGGTGTCCCAAAAATGACTGATGCATTTTAAAATTCAATAACTTGCAAACGATGACAGCCATTTAAAAAAATTTTTGCCGGAGGGTTATGTATACTGTCAGGAGTTTTTTTGCCGTAATTTTTTATTTTAGTTCGCATTTCAAACAACAGGTGGCGCTGACGGCGATTGAAGGCCAGGTCGACGCTTCACTCGGCACTGATCACCTATTTTTTGAGATACGAAATAAATAAAAAATACGGTAAAAAAACTGGCATTATACACAACCCTCCTGCAAAAAATTTTTAAATAGCTGTCACCGTTTGCAAGTTATTGAATTTTACAATCCATCAGTCATTTTTGGGACACCCGGTATATATATATATACATATATATACAGGGTGATTCCAAAATTTTTTTACAATATAAGAGGGGTGATAGTACACATTAAGACAAACCATATTAAATAGGAGACTAAGGGTCCAAAACGTTTTCCAAAGGAGATAGCCGCCATTAAAGTTTAGGGACCAAAATTTCAAATAAACATAAAAAACGGAAAAATCGGTCGATTGATTTGCGGTTTTCACTAAAGTTATTCTTTATGTCGGCATTTTGTTGAGATTAAATTATAAAGATAAATTTCAAAAAATGCCGATAGAGGGCGCTTTAGACTTTGGAGTACCGAACAACTATTTTTTGCCGTTATTTTTTGCATCTCATTAAATGTTTTCGGAAGCTTTGACTTAAACTTAAATTTTGAGCTCAAAATCTGAATAGTAGGGAGTAGTTAAGTAGCACAAACTGAACTGTGTTTAAGGGGGGGGGGTGTTCAAATTTAAAATAAGTACAGAAAATGGAAAAATTTGTCGATTCGTTTGCGATTTAAAATAAAACTATTCAGTATCTTCTTGAAAATAAATTTTTAAAATAAATTTCAAAAAATTCCATTAGAGGGCGCCTTCAACTTCAGAGTAACCAACAATTAATTTTAAACATTATTTTTGTGTTCTAATTAAATGCTTGCAAAAAACTTATTAAATGTTTTCGGAAGCTTAGATTTAAACTTAAATTTTGAGCTCAAAATCTGAATAATTAGGAGTAGTTAAGTAGCGGAAATTGAAGTGTCTTCAGGATTGAAATTTAACCCTCCCCCCTCCTCCAACACAATTCAATTTTTCCCTACTTAAACACTCCCAACGATTCAGAATTTGAGCCTAAAATTTAAGTTTATGCATTTGAAAGCATTTAATGAGATTAAAAAAATAACAGTTAAAATAGTTGTACGCTACACCAACGTCTAAGGCGCCCTCTATCGGCATTTTCTGAAATTTATCTTTAAATTTTATTTTCAAGAAAATGCTCATTTAAAAATCAGTTTTAGCGAAAACCGCAAACAAATCGACCAATTTTTTCGTTTTTTAAAATAATTTGAAATTTAAAATCTCTAAACACAGTTCAGTTTGTCTACTTATCCACTCCAAACCTTTCAGATTTTGAGCTCAAAACTTAAGTTTAAGTCTAAGCTTACGAAATCATTTAATTAGGTGCAAAAAATAACGCCAAAAAATAGTTGTTCGTTACTCCAAAGTCTAAAGCGCCCTCTATCGGCATTTTTTGAAATTTATCTTTATAATTTATTTTTAAGAAAATACAGACATAAAGAATAGTTTTAGTGAAAACCGCAAATCAATGAACCAATTTTTCCGTTTTTTATAATCATTTGAAATTTGAACCCTCTGAACACAGTTCAGTTTGTGCTACTTAACCACTCCCACTTTCAGATTTTTAGCTCAAAATTTAAGTTTGAGTCTAAGCTTACGAAAACATTTAATGAGATGCAAAAAATACCGGCAAAAAATATTTGTTCGTTACTCCAAAGTCTAAAGCGCCCTCTATCGGCATTTTTTGAAATTTATCTTCATTATTTAATTTCAAGAAAATGCCGACATAAAGAATAATTTTAGTGAAAACCGCAAATCAATCGACCGATTTTTCCGTTTTTTATGTTTATTTGAAATTTTGGTCCCTAAACTTTAATGGCGGCTATCTCCTTTGGAAAACGTTTTGGACCCTTGATCTCCTATTTAATATTGTTTGTCTTGGTGTGTACTATCACCCCTCTTTTATTGTAAAAAAATTTTAGAATCACCCTGTATATACATTGGGTCATTGGAAAGTCGTGTCGGTTTGAAAAAACCAACTTGTACCGGAAAATTCTACCAATTAATTACTAAACATTAGATATCGGAAACAATATCTTATAATTAAACGTTAGAATTTTTCGGTGCGAATTAATTTTCTCAAACGGATCCTACTTTCCGAATGCTCCTATATACAGAGTGAGTCTAATCTCTTGGGGCAAACTTTAAGAGGTAATAGTACATAAAAAAAATAAATAAACAGGAAGTTTAGGGTATGAAACGTCATCTAAAGGAAATATGTGTTATTACAGTTTTGGATCCTAATTTTAAATGATTATTAAAAAAAAATCCCGAAAATTTAGTGGATTCGTTTGCAGATTTTAATAAAACTATTTTTTATGTTAGTAATTTCTTAAAAATGAATTTTAAAGATAAAGATAATAAAATTCCGATATAGGGTTCTTTAGACTTTGGAATAACAAAAAAAAATTTTCAAACTATATTTTTTGTATTTACTTAAATATTTTTAAAAGCTTAGGCTTAATTTTGCTTGAAATCTGGATTGTTTGGAGTGGTTAAATAGCGCAAACTGAACTGTGTTCAAGAAGAAAGTAGGAGGGGAGGGGGTTCAAATTTAAATGAATGTAAGATCACTTAAAATTGTCTTTCTTCAAACAAATTATTTTGTCTCAGTAAATGTCTATTTTAAATTACAAGTAAAATTTTATAATTATATGTTACCTAAAGATTTCTCTTCACAAAAGCAAAAGTCTCCGTCTTCAAATTCCTTGAAAAATTTTCTTCAGATATATTTTTCTGAAATATGCTTGAATGTTTTGTAATAGCATATGAAAGTTAATTTGTTTTCAACATTCCAATTTATGGTGGCGAAAACTACCTGGCAAAGCAAAGTAAATATTTGTTAAAACAAATCAGACTTTCGCACATTTAAATTTTCAGTTGATTCTAATTAGAATATATTTTTCCTTGTGTAGATAATTGTTATTCATGATAAAAGTACATACTCTAATTTAGTTAATGGTTTGAAAGAAGACATGATATGTGTTTTGAAGTTGAAGATAAAGAACCTGCTACAGTTACCTATGCCTATATATCTTTTCTTTAATTGTAAATGTATGTTCATTTAATATGGAGATTAACTTGAGAATAAATATATTTTAATTAATTTTCTGCGTGAAAACAAAGCACAAATAATTTAATTTTGATACATAATTTTATCAGTCAGTAGAAAATTCCATTGTGAGAAAATATGAGTAAACATTTTCAGTCTAATAAACGTATATAAATAACTGAAAGCAAACAATTTCTTTGTCAATAATATTTATTTTTTTATCACGAAGATAAGTGAAATAAAATTAATTACGATAAATATGTGTGGATGTATAAATATAGTGAATACAAATATGTGTTTTTATATGAAAATAAGCATATTCTTAATTATTTTAATAAAATGGATCAAAAAGTGTATTTTATCACTAGAATTATGGGCAATGTTACTTAAGTTTTATAAAAATTGTTAATACCGGAAATTTTATTTTAATCACTTTAAAATGTAATGAAATTCTAAGAATTTCTAGAATTTTGAAGTGTGACATTCAATAGAATTTTTTTTTTAATTATTTGAATACTCTTTGCAGTACAAGAAGAATGGTGTAAATATTCAGAATTCTGTACTTAGTTAAATTAATTAAGCTATTTACAGTTTAAATATCTATAAAAGGATTGTAAATTTTTTGAAGTCCAAATACTCAGCACAGCCATATATTGTTAAATGTAAGAATTTTTTTTATAAAAGACGTACCGTTTTATTTAAGAATATTTGTTTGATATTTAATTTTCAGTGTTTACTTATTAAGTAAGAAGTATTCCATTTTAACAATAAAACAGACAATATTAATCAAAATATTAAAAAAAAACTTCTTAAGAAACCTAAAATGCATTTGCAATAAAATATGACTTTAAACAAAACATTTTTTTGGAAATTGTTTACATATTCGTTCCAATACAAGAAGAATGGTGTAAAATTTCACAATTCTGTTTTTAGTTAAATTAATTAAGCTGTTTACAGTTCTAATATCGAGAAAAGGTATTGTAAATTACACTGAAGTCAAAATACACTTATTGCCATAAAAATTTGCGCACCAAGAAATAATTGTGGGATCGTAACGAAACTTGGCATGAAGGTACATATCATGCAGATATGCAAATGATTAGAAATGCAGCGTAATTGCGCATTGCGTAATGCCACTAGAGGGCGTTGAACTTCGTCCTCCTTGGTGTATAAAACTGGTAAGCTGAACTTGTTTGAGTGTATCTTTTCTTTTGCAAAGGAAACGCTGAGGTAGACATGCCGTTACGCACCCATCGAAGGCAATATCAGCAGCTGTCAGAGCTGGAGAGAGGGAGAATCATCGGGATGATGGAAGCTGGGTGGTCAGCTCGGCGAGTAGCTCGTCAAGTAGACCTTTCTGATTTTACTGCTAGGAGGTGTTGGGTCCAGTAGACTGAAGAGATGTCATTTACACGGCGACCAGGCTCGAGACGCCCTCGGCAGACCAGTCGTCGAGAAGACCATCACATCATACGAAACGCACGCGTACATCCAACTGCCTCATTGGTCGCTATCCAGAACAGGTAACACCTTCACTTCAGACCCCTGTGTCTATCCGAACCATCGCAAGGCGCCTGGCTGCAGGACATCTGGTATCGCAGCGTCCATTACGTGTGCTGCCAATGACACCGATCTACCGACGCCTCCGTTTGGAGTGGTGTCGCGCACGACGAGATTGGACTGCAACGGAATAGAACCAGGTGGTCTTCAGCGACGAATCTAGATTCAATTTGAGTAGCGATGACAGTCGTGTTCATGTGTGGAGGCCCAGTGGTGAATGCCTCAATCCTGCCTTCGCTTTACAGCGGCACACCGCTCCTACACCTGGAGTGATGGTGTAGGGTGCTATTGCTTATGATACACGGTCACCCCTAATATTGATCCGTGGCACTATGACAGCTCAGCGGTGCGTCCAAGACATCCTTCAGCCACATGTGTTGCCACTAATGGCAGGGCTCTCAGGAGCCATTTTTCAGAAAGACAATGCTCGGACACACACAGCAAGGATGTCACAAGCCTGCCTGCGCCACATTACCACCCTTCCCTGGCCTGCTCGATCACCAGATTTGTCACCAATCGAGCATATCTGGGATCATTTGGAACGGCAAGTTGGAAACCCTACGAGTTTAGTTGAACTCGATGCGCGTTTACAGCAACTGTGGAACGAGATGTCTGAGGACATCATACGGAACATGTATGCCTCAATGCCCGCTCGTATCGTATCGTGCATTCGCGCTAGAGGAAGTCCAACAGAGTACTAAAATTTCTGTTCATTTGTACTTTTTTCAGGAATAAATTATCCTTTTTATTTGGTTTTCTAATCAATTACTTATATCACAGTAGTATTTACGTATGCAAAATTGGACATTCATTTGGACGTCTTTTTCTTGGTGCGCAAATTTTTATGGCAATAAGTGTATTTAGTATAGTTTCAAAGCCATATATTGTTAAATGTGTAAGAATTTTTTTGTAAAATACTTGCAGTTTTATTTATTAATATTTATTTGTAATGTTAAAATGCATTTGCAACAAAATATAACTCTAAGCAGAACATTGTTTAGGAAATTCTTTAAGTAGTCCTTCCAGTACCAGAAGAATGGTGTAACATTTCAGAATTCCATATTTAGTTAAAATAATTAAGCTGTTTACAGTTTAAATATATAGAAAAGAGTTGTAAATTAATTGAACTTAAAATCTTTAAAATAGTTTCAAAGCCATATATTTTAAAATGTATAAGAATTTCTTTGTAAAAGACGTGCTGTTTTACATAACAATATTCATGTGGTATTTACATATTATTTAAGTGTTTCTCAGTTCACTGTTTACGTATTATTTAAATTAGAAGCATTACATTTAAGTAATAAAACACACAATACTAATCAAAAATTTAAAAAATCTTGTTAAGAAATCTAAAATGCATTTACAATAAAATATGACGTTGAACACAACATTGTTTTAAAAAATCTTTTAATATTCTTTCCAGTACAAGAAGAATAGCGTGAAATTTCAGAATTCTGTACTTAATTAAATTAATTAAGCTGTTTACAGTTTAAATATCTACAAAAGGATTGTAAATTACATTGAAGTCAAAATGTTTAGCATAGTTTCAAAGTCATCCCGCAAGGCATGGTGACGTCACTGCGACGTCGTTGTGAAGTCACATTGTGATTTTGTGACCATCGATTGTCGATGTGAAGTCACAGTGACTAAAATGTGAAGTCGTTATGGCCGTTTTAGAGCTTTTTTGTGACCTCACATTGTGACCACTTTGTGAAGTGACGGTGTGACCAATTTGTGAAAAATGTGTCATTTGTGACTACTTTGACTTGTGACGAAACTGTGACAAAAGCGACGATATTTAAATTGCCAGAAACATATTTTTTAAAGTAAAAGATATGGTTTGAAGGATATTTGTAATTTTCTAAAAATTTTTAAGAAAGTCACATCTCAGTCACAATGTGACGTCAATGAGTGGTGGCATTTTGGTTACAGATGTGATGTGACCGAAGTGACTCACAGTGACGTCACTGTGACCATGCATGCTATGAGGGTACCTATATATAAAGTACATATATAGACAGTTTTTCGGTGATCAAAACGAAAATTTCACTTTTTAGAAATAGATATGAGAAACATTATTGTATTAAAGATATCGGAGGCGAATCTGAACCCTCGTGATGGTCGCAGTTTGTTCGTCTTTTGATTGGTCAAGAAATATTAATGTTCGATCCATGGCGTATGTAATATATGACTCTTTTATTACGTAAGCAACGTTTTGATCACCATATAAATACCAAAACTATTATTGCTTGCACCATAAATGATTTATTTTCCTTTTGGATTTTTCACATTCTTCACGCTTAAAGATTGGGGGGGGGAGGCTGGTGACTGAGGCGTAATTTCTATATTTTTATTTTAAAAGCATTATATTTGGACATTTTCTAATTTATAAAATTGTAAAAAACAGATTATATGTATATTAAAAAAATTTAAACAAATTATGAATATTGCAGAAAATTTTATTATTTTAAATTTAAATAATTAATGTTAAATGTCAGAATCCTTCTAAATTTTATTAAGTGATTGTGCAAATTTTTTAATGCAGTTTCAAAATTTCAAGAAAACTGTTTTGATACTATGAAAATTTCACGAATTCATAATTTTAGATATCGAGGGTTAAAATACTATTCCTTTAATAATTATAAACAATGTATTGTCATCTTATCTTTAGCTACAACACGCAGTTTTGTTTTAAAATTCATAGCATTTACGTATCATTAGGATGAGCGAAGCGAATCCTCTACTAGTCCACTCATATTACAATTTGTCGTACACTTTACAAAAAAACTATTCAATATTTTGAATTCAAATTAAACACAAAAATAAAATATGATGTGTAGATTTGCAGAATATAATTTTTTTACAGTAAAACGTTAAAAAAATATTATTTTAATTAATTTATTTTACATGCATTTCCAATACGGACGCATTTCAGCAAATAAATAAAAAATGAAACTCGTATATTTTCAGAAAAAAAAATATAAATCATTGAATAAGTAATTATAGATAGAATCATGATTAATTTAATAAATAAAATATGTTTTCATCATTCAGAAAAATCGTTTGCACAGATGACACTTAAACATTTTAAAAGAATTGTATTATAGATTTTTTTTTTGTAAAGTGGCAACAAAAGAATTGTAAACAAATAAAATTAATTGTTAAATTTGTTATATAAATGAAAAATTAAAAGAATTGCGTGAACTTGTTGCCTCGATTCAAGCTCTTTATAAATGTACTAAAGGAAAAGTTGGCCGATTCCGAAATGACAAATGGACTTCAACTATTTCTTACTTTATCATTTGTATCGAAAGTAATGTTTTGTTCTTATTTGTGGACCGAAAAGGGTTTAGTGAAACGGGACTTTAGACTTTGTTGCACGTATTAAAGAAAATCACAAGCCACCAGACCAGATATCGCGAATAATCATGGATAAATTTGAATACTACAGTAATTTAACTTATAAGAATTGGTGCGTACCAATTCCCCCAATAATTGAATTCTGGAAAAATGGAAGCATAAATTGCTTAAGGAAAGAGTTTCTTCTGCAGTTAGCTTTTGCTGTTACAATTCATAAATCCCAAGGTTTAACATTAGATGAAGCAGTTGTAGATATTGAGGATATATAGGCACCAGTTGGCTTAAAAACGTAAGTAACGTTGTCAAGAGTGAAAATCCTTCAAAATTAAGCATTCAATAGAAATTTTCCTTACGAAAAATTCTACAATATCAAAAATTCTCATGCACTAACATGAATAAAAACGAAGAAATTAGAATAAAAAGTTTTACAGTTAAAAATTCATAGTATCGACGAGAGCAGATTTCAAATGTTTTTCCAGAAAATAGGATTTTGAAGAAGTAACTTTCTTCAAGCTCTCTTCAAATATATTATTCTAAAATAGCTATCAAAGATTATTTGATGTTAATTACAAAGATTGTAAGCATGCATATTTCAAACAAATTTAAAAAACACCAGTGGCTACAAGATATTGTAAAAAAATCTTTAAAAGAATTTTTAGTTGAAAATTTAAAAAATATTTTGTAAAAGTTTGCTTCGAAAATATTTTTTAATGCCAGTCTTACATCATAAATATAAAAAAATTTTAGGAAATTGATAGTTATTTGGCTGAACTTACATTTGTAGAATTAAAATGCGCCAAAACGTAAAATAACGTTTTTGTTTAATAAAGATGCAAAAATAATATTAAAAAATATTGTTACTTTCAAATATATGCTTTATAAAATAATGCTTCGCGAATCCAAACAAAGCACGGCTTTAGCTAGTTTATATATCTATATATATAAGCAACGTCCCTTTATAATACAATGCTACAAATTCAAATACAATTCCCAAGGGTAAGTAAAATGCAGGGAATTTAGAGATAGACTATCTTGAACTTCTGATATCCGTAAAATATTATTAAATATTAGGAATTCCTAGAATTTTGAAATATGACTTTGCACAGAACATTGTTTTGGAAATTCTTTAAATACTCTTTCCATTACATGAAGAATGATTTTAAATTTCGGAATTTTGCACTTAGTTAAATTTATTAAGTTGTTTACAATTTAAGTATTCATAAAAGAATTATAAATTACATTGCAGTCAAAATTTTTATCATACTTCCAAAGCCATTCATTTTAAAATGTGTAAGATTTTTGTTATTAATTTTTTCTGAAGTATTTACGTAGGTTTCAAAGGTTAAATAGAGCATACTTTCTCAGTTTATATGAACATATATAAATATATTAAATCAATTATTTTATTCAAAATTTATAGCTCATAAAAGGAAACATTTATAATTTTTTCTAACTATTTGGAAAGTAGTTGTTGTGCTTTGTAGAAAATTGGGAAATCTGAAGTATCTGAATCATTTTATTGTATCATTTTATTCGGTATATCTGAATCATTTTATTGATTGATTTCAGCAACTTATTCGTTTTCTGATTGGTCCATGTTTAATGTCCAAAAAATGGAAAACTTCTGTTGCTACGATGACAAAAAAAAAGTATTAAAAACCACAAAAAATGAATAACTCAAAAACAAATTTAGATACAGGTTTGAAACAAGTTGCATTTAAAAGGGAACTTTTTTCTATATACGCCTGTGTAAAAATTGAAAATGTGCGATGTTTAGAATTTTAAGATTTTGCAGTACCGGAAATTGTGAAACTGAAAGTTAATTTAATATTTGTTTATGATTGGTCCAGGAATATTAACGTGACTCTAAATGTCCATCCATATTAATAAAACTCTATTATTATGTAAGCTACGTTTTGATAATCCTAAAAATTATGTTATTATTGTTTTTTAAAGTATAAAAATTATTTATACGCCTAAAATTATAGTCTTTGAAAATTTTATTTTCCAAATAGTCGTTGTAATTTGTTAAATTATAATTTTTTATTTATAAAATTTTCCTTTATTGAATCTCAGAAATCCTCAAATTAAAAGAGGTAAAAAAAAAACTTTAAAAATTTAGTGGTACGATTCGGCCATTTCTGGCTCATCGCTTAGCCCCTGCAATATAATACTACAAATATAAATATATTTCTCAAGGGTAAATAGAATACATAGAATTTAAAGATGGACTATCTTGAACTTCTAAAGTCCGTAAAATATTATAAAATATTAGGAATTCCTATCATTTTGAAATATATGACTTTGAACAGAACATTTCTTTGGGAATTCTTTAAATACTCTTTCCATTACATGAAGAATGGTCTTAAATTTCAGAATTTCGGGCTTAGTTAAATTAATTATGCTTTTTACAGTTTAAGTATTCATAAAAGGATTGTAAATTACATTGAAGTTAAAGCTTCAAGCATAATTTTAAAGCCACGTATTTTAAGATGCGTAAGAATTTTGTTATGAAGCATTTCTTACACAGCATATTGTTAAGGAATAACGTTTATTTTAAAGGTTAAAAAAAGCATATTTTCTCTTTTTTTCAAATATTTAAATTAAATCAATTATTTTATTCAAAATTTTAAGCATATAAAAGCGTAACATTTAAACATTTTTTTAATAATTTTTTTACTGAAAAATTTGGAAAATGGTTTTTGGAAACCCATAAAAACAATCCTTCATGATGGTCATGTAAATCATAATAGCTTTATCTGAAATTTAAAAAAATGAATAAATGTATTAGTAAATAAGTATAGCGTGTCAATGAATTAAGAATTTAAATATAAATTGAAATTTGAATTTGTATTTTTGGCAGAATAGTACTGTATAATTTCCCCTTCACAAAGATTTGTACAATTGCTTGTTACCGAAGAAAAAAAACTGCAATTACTTGTCAGTTTTATTTTGAAGAAATATGCATTATTTCAATGAGATAGAGGCATTAGGTTTTAGGAAATCGTATCCATTGATTTGAAAATATCGTTTTCAAATTAATATATATATGTAAATATATGTGTGTGTGTGTCGTTTCCGGCCGCTATAGCGTAATGAGGTAAATTTCTAAGGCTCCCTTCTCTCCTTATTCTTTACCGCAATTGAATTGGAAATTCGGAAGAAAAATATATTCTAGGCATTTTGTCCCATTAGGCAAAAAAAAAAAAAAAAAAAAAAAAAAAAAATAAATAAAAAATAAAAATAAAAAAATAAAAAAAATAAAATAAAAATAAAAAATAAGTAAATTTTCGAAATTTTCAAACCCACGTAACGCTTTAATTTTAACACAACGCACAGTTCTGTATTAAAATTTACTGCATTAACGCATCATTTATATAAAACTCAACGTATCTTTATAATACCTTACAACAAATTGAAATATACTTCCGAATGAGAAATAAAATATATAGATTTTAAAGATGGTCTCTCTTGAACTTCTAATGTTAGCAAAATATTATAAAATATTAGGAATTCCTAGCATTTTGAAATATGACTTTGAGCAGAACATTGTTTTGGAAATTCTTTAAATACTCTTTCCATTACATGAAGAATGGTCTTAAATCTTAGAATTTCGTACTTAGTTAAATTATTTATGCTATTTACAGTTTAAGTATCCATAAAAGAATTTTAAATTGCATTGCAGTCAAAATTTCAAGCATAATTTCAAAGCCATATATTTTAAAATGCGTAAGAATTATGTTATTAAATTTTTCTTAAGAATTTATATAGGTTTCAAAGGTTAAATAGAGCATACTTTATCTGTTTATATATGTATACCGTGTGTCCCAAAAATGACTGATGGATTTTAAAATTCAATAACTTGCAAACGGTGACAGCTATTTAAAAAATTTTTGCAGGAGGGTTATGTATAATGTCAGGAGTTTTTTTTACCGTAATTTTCTATTTTAGTTCGCATCTCAAACAAGAGGTGGCGCTGACGACGATTGAACGCCAGGTCGACGCTTCACTCAGCACTGATCGCCTGGCCTTCAATCGCCGTCACGCAACCTATTGTTTGAGATGCGAACTAAAATAGAAAATTACGGTAAAAAAAAACTCCTGACATTATACATAACCCTCCTGCAAAATTTTTTAAATAGCTGTCACCGTTTGCAAGTAATTGAATTTTAAAATCCATCAGTAATTTTTGGGACACCCGGTGTATATATATATATATTAAATCAATTATTTTATTCAAAATGTTAAAGCATATAAAAGAAAACATTAAAATTTTTTTTAACTATTTGGAAAGTAATTGTTGTCCTTTGTAGAGAATTGGGAAATCTGAAGTATATCTGAACCTTTTTATTGGTTGTTTTCCGCAATTTATTCTATTTCTGATTGGTCCATGTTTAATGTCCAAAAGATGGAATACTTCTGTTGCTACGATGACAAAAAAGTTTAAAAAATGAATAACTCAAAAACAAAATTAGATACAGGTTTTAAACAAGTTGCATCTAAAAGTAATTTTTGTTTTACACGACTGTGTAAAAACTGAAAATGGGCGATGTTTAAAAGTTTAAAACTTTACAGGAAATTGTTAAACTGAAATTTGATTTAATATTTGTTTATATCCAGTTATTGTCCAGGAATATAAACGTGACTCTGAATGTCCATGCATATTAATGATACTCTGTTATTACGTAAGCTAAGTTTTGATAATCCTAAGAAAGATGCTATTATTGTTTTTTAAATATAGAAATCATTTGTGCGCCAAAAATTATAGTCTTTGAAAATTTTATTTTCCAAATAGTCATTGTAATTTGTTAAACTGCAATTTATTTAGTTATAAAATTTTCATTTATTAAATCTCAGGAATCGTATTATTAAAAAAAGTGAAAAAAAATGTTTAAGATTTAGTGGTACCATTCGGCCATTTCTGGCTCATCGCTTGCGTTCCTGTAATATAAAACTACAAATTGAAATATACTTCCCAATGTAAATAGAATACATACAATTTAAATATGGACTATCTTGAACTTCTGATGTCCGTAAAATATTATAAAATATTAAGAATTCCTAGCATTTTGAAATAACACTTTGAACAGAACATTGTTTTGGAGTTTTTTAAATGCTCTTTCCATTACATGAAGAATGGTCTTAAATTTCAGAATTTTCGACTTAGTTAAATTGATTAAGCTGTTTACATAAAAGGATTGTACCAAAAAGGATTTACATAGGTTTCAAAGGTTAAATAGAGCACATTTTCTCAGTTTATATGAATATATATAAATATATTAAATCAATTACTTTATTCAAAATTTATAGCTCATAAAAGGAAACATTATCAATTTTTTAACTATTTGGAAAATGCTTGTTGTTCTCGGTAGAGAATTGGGAAATCTGAAGTATAGCTGAATCTTTTTATTGGTTGAATTTCCGCAACTTATTCGTTTTCTGATTGGTCCATGTTTAATGTTCAAAAAATGGAATACTTCTCTCCCCACGATGACAAAAAAGTATTAAAACCTCAAAAAAATGAATAACTCAACAACAAATTTAGATACAGGTTTTAAAAAAGTTGCATTTAAAAGTGAAATTTTTCTTTACACGATGGTGTAAAAACTGAAAATCGGTGATGTTTAGAAGTTTAAAATTTCACAGTACTGAAAATTGTTAAACTGAAATTTCATTTAATATTTGTTTATGATTGGTCCAGGAATATTAACGTGACTCTAATTATCTAGGCATATTAATAAGACTCTATTATTACGTAAGCTACGTTTTTATAATCCTATAAATGATGTTATTGTTTTTTTTAATAATAGAATTCATTTATATAATCTCTAAAATTATAATATTTGAAAATTTTATTTTCCAAGTAGTCGTTGTAATTTGTTAAACTACAATTTTTTACTATAAATTTTCACTTATTAAATGTCAGAAATCCCATTAATTAAAAAAGTAAAAAAAAAAACTTTAAAAATTTAGTGGTACCAGTCGATCATTAATGGCTCATCACTTACGTCTTTGTAATATAATACTACAAATTGAAATATTCTTCCAAAGGATAAATATAATTTAAAGATGGTCTCTTTTGAACTTCTGATGTCCGTAAAATATTAAAAAATATTAGGAATTCCTGGCATTTTGAAATATGACTTTGAACAAAGCATTGTTTTGGAAATTCTTTAAATACTGCTTCCAGTACATGAAGAATGGTCTTAAATTTCAGAATGTTGTGCTTAGTTAAATTAATTATGCTGTTTACAGTTTAAGTATCCATAAAAGGATTGTAAATTAGATTGCAGTCGAGATTTTAAGCATAGTTTCAATGCCATTTATTTTAAAATGCGTAAGAATGTTATTATTAAACATTTCTTAAGCTGCATACTGTTAAGGATTTACATAGATTTCAAAGGTTAAATAAAGCATATTGTGTTTGGTTTTTTTTATTATACTTTTTTGTTGTTTGTTTTTTGAAATATAAATTAAATCAAATATTTTGTTCAAAATTTTCAGCTAATAAAAGTTTTAAAAAATGTAATAAAAATTTCATTCAAAAATTTGGAAAAATCAGCCAGTGGGATATGATTTCAGGAACACCTTAAAACAAGTTTGAATTTACACGTGAAGCGTATCAAAGGAGGTGCATTCGTACTATAACAATGTTTTTTAAAATATTGAGATCTTGCTATTGTGTTACACTGTACTTCAGATACAGTATAGTGGTGGGAATGTTTTGTGTGTTCCTGAAAATACTATTAGCTTTGTATTATTCTTTTGACAGAAACGCAATGAAATATTTTGATTGTCTCTGTAATTAAACTATGCATCCGATCTTCACGAAATTTGAAATGATTTGACAAAATTATGCACCAATTATGTATTTTAAATCTCAAACGAGTTGGTTGGGTACTTTTTACTCTTTTATATGCGGACAGACAGACTGACGGACGGACAGACGGACATATAGACTGAACGACGCCTACAGGTGCTACGTATTTATATAATTATGGCACATCTAAAAATATTAAGACCTTAATGTGTCTCTGTCAATACCATCTGTTTTCCATTGTACAAAAAATAACTTTTAGTAATTCTCTTCAAAGTAGGGGGAACTGGGGTACATTGATACATGGGGCACATTGATACACCCCCTCTACCGCTCACAGGGTCATTACATGAAGTTTCACAACAGCTCCTAAAGGTGATGCTAGTGTATTCAACTACATACAGAAAATCTTGGAATGATTCAGCAGTTTGATGAAATGGGACGGGTGATTTATTGTTTTTGTTGTTCAAAAGTAAATTTGAGTTGTACAATTGAAATGCTATTATACAACTGTTCCAGTATTTTCAACCAAAATGAATACTCTCCCTGGTAAGTACTGCTACTCTTTATCAGTTCCTAATTATTTATTGTTAGATATATTGTGAAGTGTTGGATTTGAGACTCATTTTATTCAAAATCGCTGTATGGGGCACATTGATACAGTTTATGACGGGGCACATTGATACAGCCTAAATCCTTTAATAGTTCATATTTTCGTTATCTTTTATTATTTTTTTTACCATACACTCCTTAATCCAACCTTTTTTTTCACGAAAAATTTCTAATATTAGTTTTTATTGAAGTGAAATAGCTCTAATTTCTTTATATTAGAGCATTTTATAGTATTTTTGAAAACAGAAGACGTAGGAAATTACCCAGCATCTAGTGCTAGTAGAACTAATAAAAGAAAAGGACGGCATTCTGGCAAATCTCGAATTTATATCGATTCTCCATCAAAAAAGTATCAAAAAATATCAAAAAAGTATTTTCGACATGAGAAATGTTAAGTAAGAGAAACAAACTGCAGAACAGAAAATTATACTTATATTATAAACAGAATTTTTAATATAATTATCCTTTATTTTCTGTTTATGAACCTATTTATAAACAGAAAAACTGGTAATTTTTTCATCTTTCATAAGAAAGAAGATAATGCTGGGGTTGAAGTGCTAGATATGACAAAGTTACTACAGCCAACAATCACACAAGAAACAGACAGAACATCAAGTCATAATATATTTAATTTTGATTGCTTTAATATTGCTTAAAAATAAATTGTGGGTGATTTGAATTTTTATAAATAAATATAAAATGGTTTTCTAACTCATTTTTTATGAAAAATATGCATTGGTATTATTTTGTCGTCATTTTTCTTAAACGTATCAATCTGCCCCGGGGATGGGGCACATTGATACAAATGACTTTTTTTGATTTTTTTAAAATTACATGCAAAAATACTACATAAAACAATGATTGTACATTTTTATAACATACTACACAAGTTTTGCTGTCACCTCATGGAAAAAAAACTTGAAATTTCTACTTTCTTGACACCAAAAAAAATCTTAGAAAAAAACTGTATCAATGTACCCCAGTTCCCCCTATATCAATTTCCTAAATGTTAAATAATTTATTACAATTAAAAAAAGTTATGTAATAATTATATATTTTGAATTTGAAACGATTTAGTTGGGTAGTTTTTGCGTTTTACATGCGGACAGATGAACAGACACACGGACAAATGACAGACGGACGGACTGAACGACAACTATAGGGCTCCAAATTGACATAATTACGAACGCATCTAAAGATCGAATATAATTAAATAAAGAATTTAAATAGAAATATAATTGGGAATTTTTGGCAGAATTATATACAAAACAGAAAACATTTTGGCATAATTTACGCTAGACAAAGATTTGTAGATTTAGTTTTTACAAAAAAAATGTAATTTAACAAGTTACAACGACTATTTGGAAAATGATATTTTCAAAGACTAAAATTTTTAAACTTTTAAATAAATTCTATAATTAAAATAACAATAACGTTTTTTTGATAATCAAAACGTGGCTTACGTAATAACAGAGTTCTATATTACCTACGCCAGGAATTAAACATTAATATTCCTGGACCAATCACATACAAATTTTAAATGAAAACGAATTCGTAAACATTAAGGAAGAATTTCGTCCAAAAATATATTATCAAAATGAACGTGATAATTTTCTTATATTTTAAATTCCCCCCCCCCCCCACAAAAATTGCATATTTTGTTTTATTTGACGGTATTTAAAATATATAAATTACAAAACAAATATGAGGTCATTAATTATTACACGTTTTTCTTTTTTTAGGTAAGTATCATTTATGATACTATATAAAGTTAAAAAGAAAGTTGAAGTTTGCAAAGGTAAGTCAATTAGAAATTTTTTGTTTGCACAGTATCACTTTTTGATTATATTCTAAAAGTATAACCATCGAATAACATACTTTATTTTTGCTAATTCACTAATTTCTCATAACACCTCATTATACCTGTAATAATTTTCAGTAAAGTCTTACATATATTAACGCGTCTCTAATAATAACAATATCCAGGCTACCATGTCAGTTAAAAATGGCGCTACGAAACTTTCGCTTGCCTAATTTTGAAGCTATGACGATCGGCTAGGGTTGCCGGAAAACTCTACTTTTCAAAATATCCTAACTTTCTCGCCTAAATTGTGAATATATTGCCGTAATTTTTAAAACCAAACTCGTTGATTTTGAGAGATTTTTCATTTTTTTTTCAATATTTCATATTTCTTATTAACTAATTTATAATTTCAAAGGCCTTTTTTTTAATCTATGTTAATAATCTGATAGGAGGCCTCGAAAATAGCATTTTCAAAAATGTATGCTGCTGTAAAAAGAAAAAAAGGATTTTAACATATATATATTTTTGAATTCTTAAACTTTCTAATATAGGGTATTAAAATGCATTATGTCTCCATACTAAGTACGAGCAACACCAAAAGATGCTCCCTTGTGAATACTGTCGATTTCATTTCGGCCATCTTTGCTTCTTGCAAATGTTTGTAATTGATACAATATATTTGGGTACTTTTGTAGAGTACTTTAGGTATTTTTAATATGAAAATAAAATGCCAGAAGAGGACATTAATCAATATTTCGTGTAATTCTTCCGGAGATCCTAAATTTAAATTTTCATTTATAACTTTCTGTTACTATTCAATCAATTTTCACGAATTCTGCGTTATTCAAAAACTTTTGCGAAAGTGCGAATAGAAACATTTGTTTAAATGGACCGCACTTAAGTACATATAAGCTAGAACAGATATTTTATAACTTTTATCAGCATGACTCGAGCATTATGCAAATATTTTCAGAGTAACATTAAAACTTATATATTTGAAATGCAAAATTCTCTTAGAGTTATTGTTTGAAACTTACATTTAAAAGGGAAGAAATGTATTGTTCGAACTCGTTCTAAAGCCAATATGTTACTTTTGAATGATGAACACTTTTCAAACATTAAAATATACGAATTTAAAAGAGGTTATTGTTTACATTTGATGCAGGGAATTTAAATTCATTGTATATGCGTCTAAAATGCATTTGAAATTTAAAAAAAAAATAGTTTCAAAATGAAAAGCGATTATGTAATAAGTTAATGTTTTATTTATGTGCGTAGATTGAAGATATCATATCGATTCAGAATTTTAACTATTTTGGTACTATTTCTGAACTTATGAAAAACAATTAATTGTAAACATGTAAAAACCTAATATAATCCAGACAAACCACAATTTTAAAATGACAGTCGTAAAAAGAAGTTGTATGGTATTAAAAAAAGCGATGAAATGCATATTTCGTGTGTCGTGTAAAAATCTATCATCACTTGTAATGATTTCTGAACTCATAATGCTTCCAAATGAATTTGAATTCAGTAACATATCTGAATATCTGTTGTGTATAACCACTATCACAAAAGTTATGCCATTAAATGTTTGTTTCCTTTATGTTGATATATGAAACCAATATATTAAACTGATATAAAACAAAAAAATATTAGTGTTTTTAAATGAACTTTTAAAGATTTCAAATGCTTATAAACTCACATAAAATACAGTAAACCATATAAAAATCCTATAACTACACAACTCATTAGTTTGAATTTGAGTGAACATTGCTTTGAGGTCTTTAGCTACAAATGGCTGTTACCTCGAATGATCCATAAACCACAGAAACAAATACAGAACACTTTATTATTACAAGAAATCCAGTACATACATTTTAATACACATCACAGGGACAACACCCGCACACCCATGCCGCTAGCTGGACTCGAACCAGGGTCCAGCGGTGTGGGAGGAGCTCACGCTACCGACCACGCCACTGGATCGGCACAACTCATTAGTCTTAACAAAAAAATTTAAGGTTCCTTATAAACAAACAGTAAATGCTAGAATTCTGTCTTACAATAGAAAGCTTACTTAGGTTAATAGTAGTAACATATATTATCATGTGTATAAGACAAATTTGACGAGAGTTGGGGCATTTTTTTTTCTTTTGCTCTGTTTAAGTAAGGAATCAATTGCTTTAAACTGCAAATATTCAAAAACTAAATAATATTTTTATATGAAAGAAATATTACGAGAATACAAGAAGAGCAAAAAACAACTCTTTTGAAACTTTACTAACAGTTGTATATAGGGTTCAGCTTTACTTTCGCTTCCTTAGTCATTTGATATGCCTTATTACTTACAAACAATAATTTTCTTTCTATGATAAATATAAGACGAATTAATTTACTTAACTTTTAATTGTTAAATTTTGGTGGTATTAATTTCCTGCACGTTTTGATAGTCCAACGCAATTCTAAAACTTCCATTTGAAGTCATTCCGAAACTCGACACTGTAACGATTTACTATAACCTGAACCAGAAATGGAGCAAAAATTACAAAAAATCTATATTATAAAGGCCAAACGTATCTGTGCGTAACGCATACGTCATTTTGCGAATGGCAATACTTTCAAATTTTAAATGAAATTCGGTATTGTAATTTTTCCTACTGCAAATTTTTACACTTATAAATATCGCACATTTTCAATTTTTACACCATCGTATAGGGGGGGAAATGTACTTTTAAATGCAATTTATTTAAAACTGTATCTTAATTTGTTTTTTAAATATTAATTTTTCGTAGTTTTTTAAAACCGCTTTTCTAATTGTGGCAACAAGAGTATACCATTTCTATTAAAAGCCATAGAATAAAAAGTAAAAGAAAAAAGGGAAAAAATTGATTAGTATATCTTTATGTTGCCTTTTGAAATTTAAATACGTGCTGTGAATTTCAAGAATATCGTGTGTTATAAAACCCGGTGAATTTTGATTTCATTTACAAAATTTGATTTATACTTAAAAGAATATCAATAGATAATATCTTTTTAAACAAATAGCATCGAGACTAGAGTTTTGAATCAAAATGATCAAACTAAGATAGCAATTTTTTGAAAAAATGAATACAAATACGAAATGTGCATTTGTAAATTTTGATAGGGGAAAATGATGTCGGGTTTAGATTTCACAAGGAAAAGAATCTATGATGGAGTCAAAGTTGAAAAAAAATCTTGCTTTTTTTCATTTTGCAATACTAGCATAAAAGCCTTAATTGATAACTTTATCATAATAATAGATCTTTAATATTTCTTACTGCTTACATGCATGAATAAAGTTTAATTTTAACAATTTCTACAATTGAGTTTTATGGAGATAGTATTTTGTTAACTTTAGGTTAAATACGATTTGCTTAAGAGTTAGACTTACTAATTTAAGATGCATTTTTTACTATAACTAATTTTGTAGGTTTATTGTAAATCAATCATAAGGTTCTTCATAAACATTTTCTTTCGTCAAAATTTGACGGGTTCTAACTAGTTACTATAACTATAAAAAGTAGGCTAAAATTTCATCTACAGTTATGGTCAAAAGTTTAAGACCACCCATAAAAAATATAAGGATAATAAATCGAAATATTTTGTCAAACCTTTTAAATAGTGCTTAAACTGACATCGGTACCCTTTGCATTCAACGTATGTTTAATCTTCTGACAGGAGGCTGTTAGAAATCACTTTACCCCCCTTCGGATCATGTGATCATAATGATCATAATGTTCTTCATGGCCTATCGCTTCTCTTCAGGTCATTTTAATTTCCCGAAATATTAAATTTACTGACAGCTCGATAAACAGCATTCTTGTTCACATGTACCCTCTTAGCTATTTCGCATTCAGAAAAGTCAACTTTAGGCAGAACAAATATTTCTGCCCATCTTGCTAATAAAAGTAACGATTTTTTACCAATTACAAATGCGGGGCTCCAAAATGATATGCCAACTGAACATCAATATTTTCTTAGAAAGATTTCAGTTTTACATTTTTCTTGCAAATTGCACAGAAACTGCCGTCGGAAGTTAGTTTTGGCACAAATTATGTAGAAACCTATAGTGAAATTTTCTGTTAAAAAATATTGGTGTTCAGTTCGCGGACCATTTGGGAGCCCTGCGAATGTTAAAAAACAACATCGTCTACTGCTAAATCCTTAAAACAGCTGAAGAGAAATAAGATGGGAATAGTTATTCATACTAAGAAAAGGAGTCAGGCTTGAATAGACAAATAAGATGGCGTAATATTCGGCATTAATGGTGTTAAAATATCAAAATTCTGCTGCTGGTCTTAAACTTTAGCACACGGCCGTATAATATCAATTACATCTTTGATGTTGAAAAATAACCATTTTATTTGTTCGTTAGTGAACAAATATATAATTTAATCTCACATTAAAAAAAATATTTTTTAAGCTGTTTTGAAATATCTTGTCAACCAAAACTTGACGCACAACAGCAAAATCTTGCAAAACAATTCGAATCCAAACTTGACTCACAATAGCCAAATCTTGCAAAACAACGAATCCAAACTGGACTCTCAGTAGCCAAATCTTGCAAAACAACGAATCCAAACTGGACTCTCAGTAGCCAAATCTTGCAAAACAACTCGAATCAAACTTGACTCACAACAGCCAAATCTTGCAAAACAACGAATCCAAACTTGACTCACAATAGCCAAATCTTGCAAAACAACGAAACCAAACTGGACGCTCAGTAGCCACATCTTTCAAAACAACGAAACCAAACTGGACGCTCAGTAGCCAAATCTTGCAAAACAACTCGAATCCAAACTTGACTCACAATAGCTAAATCTTGTAAAACAACGAATCCAAACTGGACTCTCAGTAGCCAAATCTTGCAAAACAACTCGAATCAAACTTGACTCACAACAGCCAAATCTTGTAAAACAACTCCAATCCAAGGCCAGTAGATAAAACCTGATCCAGGACGAAAAAATATTTTCCACCCATCCCGACCAAAATTCAGGTCGTGTCGGGATAAAGTTCTCGTAAAATTGTGTTTCGATATTCGCTGCTAGAATCTAACTTACCAACGTCTAAGATCTTGAGTATACTTCAGTATAAACATTCACATGAGTAATTATATTCAAACAAATATTCAATACTTTCAAATGTATTCTATAATTCTGACAAAATATTTAAAATTTGAAACTGTTATCTGCATGTATTTTAGCATCGTTCTTCCACATAACAAATGATCTTTAGAAATTACGAATACTAAATATTTTAGCAATTTAGAAATTATTTGAGTATGTACATATTTAGACAATAAACTGCAGAATCTAAATGCGCATGCATAAATACATATTCACTTCTGATTTCACAATTTATTCCAATGGACTTTGGAAATAATTTATGCTTATCAAATTTCTAGGGAGTAAATAAGTATTGCATTCCTTCATACATACATTATTTGCAAGATCTCAATTATAATATAAAATATTTTACAAGTTTAACTTGATACAAAGCAAGTGGTATAATTTGTTTGTGTATTACTTTAGGTTAGAATTTAGATACATAATTTATTTTTTTATATATCATTACACAAATATACTGGCATAGGATAAAAGTGTAGAATCACAAAAGAAAATTTTCCAAAGAAAATACAATCTACTTTTTTGTAACCCTGTCATCATTTTTTGAAAACATATCTCTTTATTTTTCTCAAGGAAGATAATATTAACTTCGTATTTTCTTACAATAGGTGAGTTGTATACTTTGTTTCCCAGAATCAAATAAGGAGAATAAAAATACTACATCTTTAATATTCTAAAAATAATTCTAAAGAATATTTCTCAGTATCATGGGTACATTATTTTTACTGGATTAATCTTATACTATGTATACTTTATATATATTTATCAAGGAGTAATATACGACGACTTTTTTGTTTTCTTATAGTTATTATTTTCTCACGGGTTGATTTTTAAAACTTTTCCTAACAACTCTCAATATGACTTTAATTATTATTATTATTATTATTTTTAAATTTTTAGGTATTATCGTATTTATAAATATACGTAGCAATTGTAATTGTCCTATGGTCCGTTCGTCTGTCCGCACATAACAGCGCAAAAACGATTCAATGCGATGGTTTTAAATTTTAATTTATCGAGTCGTTCAAATTTTGTTAAAATCGAATTAAAACTAAAAGAATTGTTAATAATTTTTTTTTTGTTCTTTACCTTAAATTCTTTCAAAAATATTAAATTCATGTTTGGGCATACAGTTTGCGACTTGTTTTAATTTAGTAACAAGATAATCAGTTTAATAATTTTACTTCCTTAACCCCCTGAATGCCGAGCAAAAGGGTAAAATTGTAATGTTTTTTTTAGGTGCGTTCGTAATTATGTAAATACGTAGCACCTATTGTTGTCGCTCAGTCCGTCCGTCTGTCCGTCTATCTGTCCGTTTGTCCGTCCGCATATAACAACGCAAAAAATATCCAACCGAATCGTTTGAAATTTAAAATATATAATTATTACATAATTTTGTCGAGTCATTTCAAATTTTATGAAAATCGGATAGATAGATCAATTACAGGGACAATCAAAAGGATTCCGTTACATTACGTCAATGGGGAAAAAAGTTTCAAATGCATTTTAATCGTTTGAAATTTCGAACGTATATTTATTACATAATTTCGTCGAGTCATTTCAAATGTTATGAAAATCGGATGCATAGATCAGTTACAAGGACAATCAAAAGTATTCCGTTACATTACAATCAATGGGAAAAAAAGTTTCAAATGCTTTTTAATCGTTTGAAATTTAAAACGTTTAATTATTACATAATTTTGTCGAGTCATTTCAAATGTTATGAAAATCGGATGCATAGATCAATTACAGGGACAATCAAAATTATTCCGTTACATTACGATCAATGGGAAAAAATTTTTCAAATGCATTTTAATGGTGTTACGCTCATTTGAACATAATAGAATTGACATGAATCTATGATGTATGTACTAAAATATACATTCTGTACAATCTGGGATGCAGAGAATATTTATTATTAAATTACAGGGCCATACAAATGTATTCCACTAAATAATGTTATACGGGGAAATATTGTTTGGGGCGTGTTTTAATTATATTAACCTACCTCACATTTTATGAATAAGATATACGTTAATGAAGTATAATAAAAATTACTCCCTGCATATATACAGGAACACAAAGATTTCGACCACTATATTGTATACAAAGTACGCTCTACTAAATCAGCAGGTTCTGAATATTTTAAAACTTATACTACGAACGCACCTCATTTGCTACGGTTCACGTGCAATTTCCAACTTGTTTTCTCTGCAATTTATTTTGAATGTTAATAAAAGAGAGATTTTACCGCATTTTGACGCATTAACCCTTTCTCTACCGAATTATGAATTCACGAAAATTTTACATTCTAAAGCATTTTACGCAAATTGTTTAAACTAAATTAAAAGATGTACATAATCATTTATTACATTTTTGAAGGATTTAGAAGAATTAGGAGATTCATTAGAAGAATTAGAAGGAATTAAATTTGTTAAGAATTAAATGTTAGAATTAAATTTGAACTTACAGGGATTTTGTGCAATATTTATAACCCAACTCTTTTATTTTAAATTGTTTTCTTAGTATTTTCTTGAATTATAAAATGTGTAAATATGATGTTCTTACAATATAAATAGAGAAATATTTCCGAAACGAAAAATCCCCCTCCCCCTCCTTCAAATCTGAAAAGATACAAAGGCAAAAGAAATCATCTTTTAAAAAAATGTTTTTGTTTTGTGTAACACATAATACTTTTGAAACAAAATAAAATAATGTATCTGTAACTCATTCTAAACAGTATTACATATATTTAATGTATTAAAAGAACTTCATAAGTAATTTTAATGGTACTTATAAGTACCGTCAGTAGAAAAAGGGTTAATTGTGAAGACGAGCGAAAAGTTTGGACTATGAAAGAGACAAGAATTTAAACTGATATTGTTAAACTTATTTTTAAGGCAACGGATCAAACGTGCTTGTAGTTATTTTCGTTTTATTTTATACAGATGGACTATCACAAGAAAATAAAAGTATTATCTTAAGGAAAAAATAGTAAGTTTTCTCAAGAAAATATAATCTTGTTTTTTGTCACTGTGTCATCATTTTCCTAAAAGATACTTCTTTATTTTTACTTACCCATCATACGTAGTATAGGGTAAATCTTGCAATAGTTTTAAAAGTCATTTTTTTCTTCTTTCTTTTATGGATTAATACGTTTTAGACTCTGGAGATTCCGAAAAACATATTTTTATGAAAAAAAAACTGCCGTCCGTCTGTCTGTTTGTCTGCAAATTCTCTATATCCGAAACGAATTGAGATACAAATTTAAAATTTGGTATATGTGTAGTATGAAAATATGGAAAGGAGCCTGTTTAATATCAATAACCTCGATTATCCGGAACTATTTTTGTGGAATATTTGTTCCGAGGAAAAGTACATAAAAATTTTCGATTTTTTTTAAATTTTAAGAAATTAATATTAAAACAATAAAATAACATAAATTTTGCATAAAGAGTGAAATCGATCGATAAAGAGTTGTTGAGATGCTTGTAATCCTGTTTTTCTTGACTCTGTATTTCCTACAAATTTCACTTCAAAGATGTAGTTTAATTGAAAATGCAGTAAATCCAACGCAGTAAATTTTTAGTTAATATGATTAACATTTTTGGAGTTATAAAGATGCTTCTTCTACGCAATTCCCTGTTACTTGATTTCATTTCCATATTTTATTAGTATGCATATGCATGATGGGTAAGTACTACGGTGCCCCCCCTCAACGACTAGTTTATATTTAGTAACAAAATAATCAATTTAATAAATTAACCTTCTTAAATAATACATTGAACATTTCTACAGCATTTCGACATATTAATTATGAAAAGGGAAAACATTTTGGGTTTTGAAAGAGACGGTAGTTTAAATTGATATTGTTAAACTTACTTTTTTGGCAACAGATCAAACGTGCCTGTAGTTATTTTCTTTTTATTTTATACAGATGGACTGCCACAGGGGAATAAAAGCATTATCTAGAAGGAAAAAAAACACATTTTCTCAAGAAAATGTAATCTTGGTTTTTCTTAGCCGTCATTATATTTCCAAAAGATATTGCTCTATTTCTCTTCAAGATGATAATGTTAACTTCGTTTGTTCTTACAAAAGCAGAAATATGTTTTTTTTGTTTTCAAAATATAATAATTTATACAGTTGATTAAAAATGCTACATTTCGAATGTTATTCAACAAAGGATTATATTTCTTTGAGACAAAGTTTTCAATTTTTAGGTGCGTTCGTAATTATGTAAATACGTAGCACCTATTGTTGTCGTTCAGTCCGTCCGTCCGTCTGCCTGTCCGCCTGTCCGTTTGTCTGTCTGTCCGCATATAACAACGCAAAAACCACCCAACTGAATCGTTTGAAATTTAAAATACATAATTATCACATAATTTTGTCGAGTCATTTCAAATTTTATGAAAATCGAATGCATAGATGAATTACAGGGACAATCAAAAGAATTCCGTTACATTACGGTCAATTGGGGAAAAGTTTCAAATGCATTTTAATCGTTTGAATTTTAAATACATAATTATTAGATAATTTTGTCGAGTTATTTCAAATTTTATCAAAATCGGATGCATGGTTCAACTACAGGGACAGTCAAAAGTGTTCCGTTACATTACAGTCAATGGGGAAAAATGTTTCAAATGCATTTTAAGGGTGTTACACTCATTCGAACGTAATAAAATTGATATACATCTATAAAGTAGTATTTTGCATAATCTGTGGTGCAAAGAATATTTGTTATTGATTTACAAGGCCACACAAAAGTATTCCATTGCATAATGGTATAGGGAGAACATTGTTTGGTGCGCATTTTAATTGTAATTATTTACAATTTTATGAGATTGATATATGAGAGTGATATTTTTAAAACTTCGTTATTGTACGAATGCACCTCAATTACTACGCTTCACCTGCAATTTCCAATTTGTTTGTTTTTTAATTTTTACATTTTTTGAAGCGTTTCTGTGATAGTCTGTATTTTTGCGTATTGTTTTCGCTTATTGAATGAAACGCCGCTCGTTAATCACTAAGTCATAAAAAAAATTAAACGTGTTTTTTCCACTCTTTTTAAACGGGCCGAAATTTTTAATTTATTTTTAACTTACCCATTATACGTAGTATTTGCAGTCGTTGTGAAAATGGAAAAGAAAATGTTGGCGGATTTACACGTTTCCGCGATCAGAGATTACGAGATATTTTTAAAAGAAAATTGCCGTCCGTCCGTTTGTGTGTCTGCATGTCTGTCTCTCTGTCTTTCTGTGGCTCTGTAAACGCTCTACCTCCCTAACAAGTTGAGACAGAGACTTGCAATTTTGTATGTACTTGGTATGTAAGAATGGGACGAAGCCTAATTAATATCAGTAACCTCGATTATACGGAACTATTTTCTTCAGACTCATGAAAAATTCGTTCTGGTGAAAGATATATAAAAAAAATTCTAAATTTATATTTTAAGGCGTGGACGTAAAAGGCAATAAAAGAACCCAATTTTTGCATAAATAACGAAGTCGATCGGATAAATAGTTGTTGAGATATTTGTAATTCTGTTTTCCACACGCTTCGATTTTTCACGATTCTATATTTCATTCAAATTTCAAGTCAAAGATATATTTTAATTAGAAATGGAAATCAGTAAATTGTTAGTTAATATGATTATCATTTTTGGAGTTATAAGGATGCTTCTTCTTAGCAATTCCCTGTTACTTGATTTTATTTTCATATTTTATAGAATGCAAATGCATGATGGGTAAGTACTACGGTGCTTCCCCCCCCCCTCAACGACTAGTTTATATTTAGTAACAAAATAATCAATTTAATAAATTAGACTTCTTATATAATACATTGAACATTTCTATAGCATTTCGACACATTAGTTATAAAAGAGGAAAAAAGTTGGAGTATAAGATAGACAGGAATTTAAACTGATATTGTTAAACTTACTTTTTTGGCAACAGATCAAACGTGCCTGTAGTTATTTTCTTTTTATTTTGTACAGATGGACTGACACAGGGGAATAAAAGCATTATTATGATAGGGAAAAAAGGTACATTTTCCCAAGAAAATGTAATCTTGTTTATTTTTTTTTTCATCCTGTCATCATATTTCTAAAAGATATTTCTCTATTTTTCTACAAGATAATACATATAATACATAATATACAAGATAATACATATTAACTTCGTTTGTTCTTACAATAGCAGAAATATCTACTTTGTTTTCAAAACATAATAATTTATACAGTTGATTAAAAGTGACAAATTTCGAATGTTATTCAACAAAGGATTATATTTCTTAAAAACAAAGGAATTTTTCGATTTTTTTTTTTTTTTTTTTTTTTTTTTTTTTTTTTTTTTTACATTTTTAAGCATTTTGTGGTAGTCTATATTTGTACATATTTTTTTATTATTGAATGTAACGCCGCGCATTAATCGCAAGGCCATAATAAACTTATTTTTCACTAAATCATATTTTAAAATTTCACGTGTAATTGTTCTCATGTGATGTCATATAATTCATGTTTTAAAAGGGCGAAATTTTTAAGGTGTATTTTTTTATGTTATACAGATAGACGGCTACAGTGAAAAATGCTAGAAAGTGTGATCGCAAATCACACAGAGTTCTGTTTAATATTTCTTTGAAATCAATTTATCCTTTAATTTATAAATACAAATTGTTAATTTATAGTTATTAAATACTTACACAGATATTAGCACCAATAAATTTAATTGTAAATTAATTATAATAGGAAATTATTTATGTTAATCAAATAAAAATCCAAAATTAAAAAAATATATATATTAACGGAGATATAAATAAGACTTTAAATTTCTAAAAGCGAAAAAAAGTTTTATATTATATTATTATGCTGAATCAGTAATAAATCGAAAAAGTTTTTTAAATAGAATGAAAATTGAGTTTCAAAATTTATTATGAATGTCAGATGAACGAAACTTAATAATAAAAACACTTAAATTGGCAAAAATACGAAATTTATTTTAATTAAACCCATTTTAATATGAAAGGTTCAACTTTATGCACCAGGGATCAAGCTAAGAACCTTCTGTTTACTAGCCTGTTGCTGTACCTCCAAGCTATGATGGCAACAAGCAAAGCATTAAAATTAAGGTTTTGTTTAAAATGTAAATAGCTAAAATGAACGGATGATTTTGAAAAAATTAATTTAATTAAAATAATAGTCTTTTTCAAATTTTTTATGATTTTTCGCATAACACGTGGTATTCCGATGTGAATACGTAAAATTGGACCTTACTGCGATGGCATCACAGACAAAAGATAGAGAAGAATAAGTCTTTGTCAGATCAACGAAACTCTAAACAAGTTGGAAATTGCACGTTAAACGTGGTTAATGAGGTGCGCTCTTCCTATAACTTACTATTACTTTTTATAAATATTCAGATTTTGCAATAGAATTGAAATTCTTACGTAAAAATACATGAATACAAATTATGATACAGTTATATGACATAAAATCAATAATACGAAAATAATAAGATTACAACATAAATAGTACGTAATCAATATAACCTATATAATTGAAGTCATTACTTATGATAGATTTAGCAGAATGAAGAAAGCTTTTATTTTTACCTTTTTTAAGTTCTGATCCGATTTTCATGAAATTTGAAAATGCTCAACGAAAGTCTCTAATAATTACGTAATGAAATTTCAAATCCTTTATTTAGTAGACTGGCGCGGATAGACGAACAAACCATATGACGATTATAAGAGCAACATATTTATATAAATACGACATTTTCCATAGACCTGAATGTAATGAAATATTTTATAGTGGCTCTGTAACTATGAACGTTACGTGCTTTATTTTCAATACCGAGCATGGCATAGGAAATCTCAATTACATATATTAATTACAGAGTAATCGAACGATATTAAGGCAAGTTAGTAATGTCATATAATTCATGTTTTAAAAGGGCGAAATTTTTAAAATGTATTTTTTATTTTATACAGATAGACGGCTACAGTGAAAAATGCATGACGTAATGTAGCAGACGTAATGTATTTTGTATTCATGCATTTTTGCAAAAAAGTTCAACAGATATTATACAAAAATCTGAATGTTAATAAATTTAGTTATAGCATAAAAACACCTCATTAATCCCGTTTGACTTAAAATTTTCGATTTGTTTAAATTTAGTAACAAGAAAATCAGTTAAATAAATTAACTTCCTTAAATAATATATTCCATTTCAAACATATTTCGGCACAATAATTATGAGGGAAAGAAAGTTTGTATTCTGAAACACAGAATCTCATTTCAATTCATATCGTTATACTGACTTTTTTTTGGCAACTGATCAAATGTGCCTGTATTTCTTTGTTCTTTTATATATATATATATATATATATATATATATATATATATATATATATACTGATGAACTGGACACAGGGGAATAAAGTTGAATTATAAAAGAAAATATAACACGTTTTTATAAATAATATAATTTACTTTTTTGTCACCCTGTCATCATTTTCCTAAAACTTCTTTTGTTCTTTTATAAGAAAGATTGCATTAACGGAGTGTTTTCAAACTGTAGTTGGATTGTGTAGTTTGTTTTCAAAATATATAGTACAAGAGCTGACCACACAAAACCCTAAGTCATCGAACACAAGAAAAAGTCCATTATATTAGAGGAAAGTAGTCATATAGGAATCTAATAATCCACGTCTGCCGGAAACAAAGTGGTGCATAAGCCAACAAGTTGGAAATTGCACGTGAAGCGTAGCAAATGAGGTGCGTTCGTACGATAACAAAGTTTTAAAAATACCACTCTCATATATCATTCTCATAAAATTGTAAATAATTGCAATTAAAATGCGCAACAAACAATGTTTTCCCTATACCATTATGCAACGGAATACTTTTGTGTGGCCTTGTAAATCAATAACAAATATTCTTTGCACCACAGATTCTGCAAAATGTATGTTATACTATGTACTTTATAGATGCATATACAATTTTATTGCATTCGAATGAGTGTAACACCATTAAAATGCATTTGAACATTTTTTCCCATTAACTGTAATGTAACGGAACACTTTTGATTGTCTCTGTAGTTGAACTATGCATTCGATTTTGATAAAATTTGAAATAACTCGACAAAATTATGCAATAATTATGTATTTAAAATTTCAAACGATTAAAATGCATTTGAAACTTTTTTCTCCATTGACCGTAATGTAATGGAATCCTTTTGATTGCCCCTGTAATTGATCTATGCATCCGATTTTCATAAAATTTGAAATGACTCGACAAAATTATGTAATAATTATGTATTATAAATTTCAAACGATTCAGTTAGGTAGTTTTTGCGTTGTTATATGCGGACAGACGGACGGACTGAGCGACAGCAATAGGTGCTACGTATTTACATAATTACGAACGCACCTAAAAATGAACTTGTAAGTTTAGCTTTGTGTTTCTCTGCACCCAGTTTTCCGTGTTTTTATACTTTTGATAATGCAGCAAAAACAATGTTAGACCTAAGAGTGAGCCACTAGTGGTATTTATTTTTTGCTTATGCACCACTTCCCTTTCGGCAGACACGGGTCATTGAATTCCTCTATGACTACTTTTCTCTAATACAAAGGATTTTTTCTTCTACTCTTAGTAAGGGGACTTATTTAGGGACTTGATGACTTAGGGTTTTGTGCAGTCGGCTCTTGGACTAATAATAAAGTCGGTTAAAAATAGTGAGATAATTGCACCTCGAATGTTATTTAACCTTTTCTAGTCCGAGTTTTTTAAAATTTCGAACAAGACTATTTTTGTTTTAATAATATTGATAGTAGCTATTCAAAAAGACTTACTGATGTTTAAAGATTAACTCATTGTCTGAAATTAAACGAATGTACTTATTTTATGTACCATTCAATTCATATTGATATGATAATAGGCTAAGGAAGAGTTTTTTACAACAGGGTTTAGCGGATATTACAAAATGATAATGTTTTTTGCGTTTTATCACACATGATTCTTTCAGAAAAAAACCTATATTTTACATTTAAAGAGTGTAAAATGTGTATAAAAAAAGGGAACCGCCAACGGTTCAAGGATAATTAAGTAAACCTTTATTATTATTGTTATTATAGAATGTCAAAACATAAATGAAGTCATAATAAGGAAGGCATAGGCCACATACAATCATTTCTATATGTAGACAGTAACAAAATAATTGTCATTACAAAATGATACTCAACCAAAAGACATATACAATTAATAGTACACCAGACCCGAAAGAGTTAATAAAGTAACTCCCTTAAAGAATATATTTCATTTCAAATACATTTCGACGCAATAATTATAATGGGGGAAAAAGTTTGACTTCTGTAACACAGAGTCATTGAAACTCATACCATTGAATTGACTTTTTTTTTGGCAACAGATCAAATGTGAAGGTATTTCTTTGTTCTTTATTTCATATACTGATGGACAACACAGGGGAATACAATTAGCGCATTACGAAGGAAAATAGAACACGTTTTCACAAATAATATGATTTTCTTTTTTCGCTACCCTGTCATCATTTTTCTAAAACTTCCTTTATTCTTTTATAAGAAAGACAACATTAACGGAGTAAATGAATATAAAAACGCAATTAGGAACGCAATTTTCATTTTGGTTTTAACACAAAATATATAATATGAACTTTAAAATGTTCAGGTTTACTTAAAAGCCGATTAAAACAATCAAATAGAGATGTTAATAGTTAATAGTAAATAGTTAATCATAGAAATCCCATGCAAAAACAATCAAAGGTGTAAAGATGCGCTAATGTATAATTTACCGAGTTTATGGTTTAGCTTATGAAAGAAAATGTAACACGTTTTCACAAATAATATGATTTTCTTTTATCATCATCCTGTCATCATTTTTCTAAGACTTTCTTTATTCTTTTTAAAGAAAGATAATATTAACGGAGTATTTTCTAACTGTAGTTGGATTGTGTAGTTTGTTTTCAAAATATAATAAGGTTGATTAAAAATAGTATCATAATTAAATCTCGAATGTTATTTAACTTTTTCGAGTCTGAATTCTCATTATTTTTGAACAAATTTATGTTTGCTTTTAAATATATTAATATTAGCTATTCAAATGCACTTACTGATATTTAAAGATTCCCTCATTGTCTGAAATGGAACTAATATACTTATTTTATGTACCATTCAGTTCATATTGATATGATAATAAGCTAAGGAAGAGTTTTTTGAGATGATTCGAATATATAGTGTTACAACAAGGTTTAACAGATATTACAACATTCTAATGTTTTTTGCGTTTTATAACACATGATTCTTTCGGGGAAAAAAAAAAAACCCTATGCTTTATATTTAAAGAGTATAAGATGTGTATAAAGTAACAGAATCGATAATGGTGCAAATATAATTAAGTAAACTTTTATTATTATTGTTATTATAAAATGTGAAAACATAAATGTAGTCATAACAGGAAAGGCATAGGCCCCATACTATCATTTCTATATGTAGACAGTAACAAAATAATTGTCATTACAAAATGATACTCAACCGAAAGACTTATACAATTAATAGCATACCAGACCCGAAACAGTTAATAAAGTAACTCCCTTAAATAATATATTTCACTTCAAACACATTTTGACGCAATAATTATAATGGAGGAAAAAGTTTGGATTCTGAAATACATCTATATATTAAAACGCTGAGGAAAAAAAGTCAGCATACTTAAAACTGGTCTCTACGCATGCGTGCTTGCGCTGAAATCGCTCCGAACCAATCGGAGGAGAGTGTACTTACTGTCCCTACTCTCTATACTCATACGCATATGACGCTGTACAAATTATAAATACGTTGCTGCCTGTCCTTTATTTACCATGTGTATTAGTAAGTTATTTATCATTATTAATTTTATTCTGCATGATAATTTCGATTATTTTTCATAGCGAGTCTTAGGCCTAATCATTATTTATCATTATTTTATTTTGTTGTGTCGACTCCGATTATTTTTCATAGCGAGTCCTAGGCTTAATCATTTTAGTTATGAGTCTAGCGTTTTACAATCTTTGCGAAATTGTTAGACGAAATTCACGTCTTTTATGACACCTGGACAAAATTTGTCGTTTTCTCGAGGTCTTTCGGTAAAGTTTGTCGTTTATCTCGAGTTCTTTTGATAAAATTTGTCGTTTATCTCGAGTTCTTTTGATAAAATTTGTCGCTTTGTCGCGATCTTTCGATGTAATTTGCCTCTTTGTTGATTTTGCCGTTTATTTTATCCTTTTTTCGTGATCTTTTTGCAAAATTTGTCGTTTTTGTGTGAAATTTACCTTTTTGTGATTATTTGACGAATTGTTGTTTACTCACAATTTTTTGAATTTTTTTTTACAATATATTTCCAAATTTGCCATTTTTTTCAGATTTTTTTTGTCAAATTTTGCCTTTTATAAAAAAAAATTTCATAAAAATTGCCATTTTTCGAGACGTTTTCACAAAATTTTGATTTATTGCAATACTTTGACGAAATTTGTTTCATTTGGAATATCTAGACAAAATGTGTGTTTTTTTAACAGTCTAGTAACAATTTGTACAATTTTTTTTGTCGATCTTTTGAAGAAATTTGCTGCTTTTTGCGATTTGATATCGAAATTTGCTGTTTTTTTTTCTTATTTATTTACAAAAGTTCCAGGTGCTTTTTTGGAGGGAAGGGGGGTATTTTGATGAAATTTGCAATTTTTTTCAATCTCTTGAAAAAATTTGCTATTTTCTTTGCGATTATTTGCCAAAATTTGTGCATCCTTTTTCCGTGTTTTTTTTTCGAAATTTGTCGTTTTTTTTCGCTATTTTTTATTAAATTTACCTTTTTTCCAATCTTTTGATGAAATGTGCCTTTCTTTCCATCTTTTGACAAAATTTGTTGTTTTCTTACAAGCTATTTATCAAAATTTGCGTTTTTGAGGTACCTAGACAAACTTTATGTGTTTTTACGAACTTTTGATGAAATTCACGTTTTTTATGACACCTGGACAAAATTTGTCATTTTCTCCAGGTCTTTCGGTTAAGTTTGTCGTTTTTTTTTTAGTTCTTTTGATGAATTTGTCGTTTTGTCTCGATCTTTCGATGTAATTTCCAGTTTTATTAAATTTATCCTATTTTCGTAATCTTTTTGCAAAATTTGTTGCGTTTTTTGCGAAATTTACCTTTTTTGTGATTATTTGACGAAATGTCTTTCTTCCATCCTTTGACGAAATTTGATGTTTACTCATTTGACAAAATTTGTTGTTTTCTCACAATATTTTAAATTTTTTTCAGAATATGGTTACAAATTTGCCATTTTTTAGTGATTTTTGTGAAAATTTGCCTTTTTTTAAAAAAAAAATTCATAAAAATTGCCATATTTTCGACACGTTTTGACAAGATTTTGATTTTTTGCAATACTTTGACGAAATTTGTTTCATTTGGAAAACCTAAACAAAATTTGTGTTTTTTTTTTTTCAGTCTTTCAACAAATTTTTATCGATCTTTTGAAGAAATTTGCTGTTTTTTAGATTTTTTGACAAAATTTGCTATTAAATAATAATTAAGCCTAGGACTCGCTATGAAAAATAATCGAAATGGACACAGCAACATAAAATAAAGAATGATAAATAACTTACTGTTACAGGACAGGTAGGAATAGCAACGTACTTTCTAATCTGTACCGTGTGAGAGAATGAATGAACTTAATCATCGTCTTACAACCTTCGCGAAATTGTAAGACGAAATTCACACCTTTTATGATTCCTGGACCAAATTTGTCATTTTGTTGTGATCTTTCGATGTAATTTGCCGTTTCATTGAATTTATCCTTTTTTCGTTATCTTTTTACAAAATTTGTCGGATTTTTTTTTTTTTTTTTTTTTTTTTTTTTTTTTTTTTTTTTTTTTTTTTGCGAAGTTTTTCTTTTTTGCGATTATTTAACGAAATGTACCTTTTTTTTCAATCCTTTGAAGAAATTTGTTGCTTACTCACAATCATTTGAAAAATTTGTTGTTTTCTCACAATATTTTGAATTTTTTTTCACGATATATTTACAAATTTGCCATTTTTAGGGATTTTTTGTCAAAGTTTGCATTTTTTTCGAAATTTTATCATAAAAATTGCCATTATTCGACATGTTTTCACAAAATTTTGATTTTTTGTAATACTTTAACGAAATTTGTTTAATTTGGAATGCCTAGACAAAATTTGTGGGGTTTTTTCAGTCTTTCAACAAATTGTACATTTTTTGTATTGATCTTTTGAAGAAATTTTCTTTTTTTGAGATTTGTTGGCGAAATTTGCTGTTTTTTTTCATCTATTTACAAAATTTCCAGGGTTTTTTTGGGGGTGGGGTGGGGGGTGGGGGTATTTTGATTAAATTTTCTATTTCTTTTTTCCAATCATTTTGCAAAATTTGCTATTCTTTTGCGATTATTTGCCAAAATTTCTGTTTTTTGTGGTACGTAGACAAATTTTGTGTATTTCGCAATCTTTTGACAAAATTCACGTTTTATATAATGCATGGACAAGATTTGTCGTTTTCTCGAGGTCTTTCGGTGAAATTTGTCGTTTATTCTCTCGATGTAATTTGCCATTTTATCGAATTTATCCTTTTTTGTAAATGGAAAAGTATGAAATGAGGGAGATTCTAATTCTATGACAGCATGTTTGAATGTAACTCTGCCAATTGCGGGTCACTTGCCTGGATGTAAAATGCAGGTTTTTCCTTTATTTATTGAAATTTTTGCTGAAGATTAGTCATTAAGTAATCCATTAATAGCTGGAAAATACCTTTTTTTTCTTTGGTGCCGTCAAGTTTTGACGGGTTCCATGTAGAGTCATTTAAACTCATACCCTTAAACTGACTTTTTTTGGCAACAGATCAAATGTGACTGTATTTCTTCGTTCTTTATTTTATATATACTTATGAACTGGACACAAGGGAATAGAGTTAGCACATTATGAAAGAAAATAGAACACGTTTTCACAAATAATATGATTTTCTTTTATTATCATCCTGTCATCATTTTTCTAAAACCTTCTTTCTTCTTTCATCAGAAAGACAACGTTAACGACATATTTTCCATCTGTAGTTGGATTGTGTAGATTGTTTTCAATATGTAATAAAGTTGTTTAAAATAGTGACATAACTGCATCTCGATTGATATTTAACTTTTTCGTGTCCGATTTTTTTTTCCCATTTTGAGAATAAAATTATTTTTACTTTAATAACATTAATCGTCGCTGTCAGATAGACTTACTGATGTTTACACATTATCTGAAATGCAACGAATACATTTATCTTGTGTATTATTCAATTCATAATTATATGATAACAGGCTAAGGAAGTGTTTTCAGGAAATTTTGTAAAATATCGTATTACAACAGGATTTAACAGACATTAAAACATTATAATTTTTCTGCGTTTTTTGACACAGGTTTTTTTTTAGAAAAGTATCCTATATTTTAAATTTAAAGAGTATAACATGTGTATAAAGTAACAGAATCGTCAACGGTGCAAGGATAATTAAATAAATTTTATTATTATTGTTATAACTAAATGTCAAACCATAAATGAGGTCATGATAGGAAAGGCATAGGCCACATACTATTATTTCTAAATGTAGAAAGTAACAAAATATTTGCTGTGACAAAATGATACTCAACTAAAAGATATGTACAATTAAAAGTACACCAGACCAGAAAGGGTTAATAAATTAACTTCCTTAAATAATAAATTTCAAACACGTTTCGACACAATAGTTATGAGGGAGAAAAAGTTTGTTTTCTGAAACCCGGAGTCATTTAAACTCATATGATTTAACTGACTTTTTTTGGCAACAGATCAAATGTGCCTGTATTTCTTTGTTCTTATATTTATATACTGATGAATTGACACACGGGAATAGAGTTAGCTCATTTTGAAGGAAAATATAACACGTTTTCACAATTAATATGATTTTCTTTTTTGTCACTCTGTCATCATTTTTCTAAAACTCCCTTTATTTTTATATAAGAAAGACAACATTAACGGAGTAAATGAATATAAAACGCAATTTTCACCTTGCTTTTTTTAACACAAAATATATAATATCAACTTTAAAATGTTCAGGTTTACTTAAATCGCGATAAAGATAATCAAATACCGATGTTAATAGTTATTAGTAAATAGTTAATCATAGAAATCCTATGCAAAAACAATCACATGTGTAACGATGCCCTATAGCCTATTTAATGGTTTAGCATGATGAGGGAAAATTTAACACGTTTTCACATATAATATGATTTCTATTTGTCACTCTGTCATCATTTTTCTAAAAGTTTCTTTATTCTTTTATAAGAAAGATAATGGCGTATTTTGTAACTGTAGCTGTATTGTGTAGTTTGTTTTCAAAACGTAATAAAGTTGATTAAAAATAGTGACATAACTGCACTTCGAATGTTATTTAACCCTTTCGAGTCCGATTTTTTTTGTAAAAAATTATTTTTTTCTTTTAATAATATTAATAGTGTCTATCCAAATAGATTTACTGAAGTTTAAAGATTACTTTATTTACTGAAATGTAACAAATGTATTTATTTTGTGCACCATTCAGTTCATATTTGTATGATAAATGGAAAGAGTTAAATGGAAGAGTTTATAAACTAGTCGTTGGGGGCCACCGTAATACTTACCCATCATGGATATGTATATGATAATAAAACATGTGAAACTATTTATACAATGCATTGCAATTCATAAACAAAGTTTGAATATTGTTAATACACATAGTAATGCTATATTAAAGAACTGCTGATGTACCAATTTCGACAAATTATATAAAACGCCAAACTACTCAAGTAGTACCGAACTGCGTAAAAGAAACATCCTTATAACTCCAAAAATAATAATTCTATTAACTAACAATTAACTGCGTCGGATGAAGCGTCTCATTTCCAATTAAAATATACTTTTGAATTGAAATTTGAATGAAATACAGGGTCATGAAAAATCGAAGAATGTGGAAAATAAGATTACAAATATCTCGGCAACTAATAATCCGATCGACTTCGTTTTATATGCAAAATGTGTGTTATTTTATTGCCTTTTACGACCATTCCTTAGAACAAAAAAATTCGAAAATTTTTATATACCTTTCATCAGAGCGAATTTTTCGAGAGTCCGAAAAAAATAGTTCCGGATAATCGAGGTTGCTGATATTAAATAGGGTTCGTCCCATTCTTACATACTAACTACATACAAAATTTCAAGTCTCTATCTCAATTTGTTCGGGAGATAGAGCGTTTACAGACAGACAGACGGACGGACGGCAAAATTTTTTTTTTCTAAAAATATGTTTTTCGGAATCTCCACTATCTAAAACGTGTAAATCCGTCAAAAAAAATTTTTCGATTTTCAAAACGATTGCAAGACTTACCCTATACTACGTATGATGGGTAAGTAAAAATATCGTATTACATCAGGGTTAACAGATATTACAACATTATAAATTTTTTTTTGCACAGGTTTCTTTTAGAAAAGCATTCTATATTTTAAATTTAAAGAGTAAAATATCAATATAAAGTAAAACAAAATCGCCAACTGTGCAAAGAGAATTAAGGAAACTTTTATTATTATTGTTATTGCTACATGTCGAAACATAAACGAAATCATAATAGGAAAGGCATAGACCACATACTATCCTTTAGAAAGTAACAAAATATTTGTTATTACAAAATGATACTCATACGATGAACACTCAAAATGATACCAAAAGACATGTACAATAAAAAAAAACACCAGACCAAAAGTGTTAAATTAACTTCCTTAAATAATATATTTCATTTCAAACACATTTCAACACAATAATTATGAGGGAGAAAAAGTTTGGGTTCTGAAACACAGCCTCATTTAAACTCACATTATTAAGCTTTCTTTTTTTGGCAACAGATCAAATGTGCCTCTATTTCTTTGTTCTTTATTTTATATACTGATGGGCAGACACAGGGGAATAAAGTTAGCATTATGAAAGAAAATATAACACGTATTCACAAATAATATGATTTTCTTTTTTCGCCACCCCGTCATCATTTTGCTAAAAGTTTTTTTTATAAGAAAAACATCCGAGTATTTTTAAACTGTAGTTGATTGTGTAGATTGTTTTCAAAATTGAATAAAGTTGGTTAACACTTTGGGGGTCACCCCAGTGGCATGATCAGTAGCGGCAGCTGCTGCCACACCGAGAGGTCCTGGTTCGAATCCAGGTAAGACATGGATGGTGTGTATGTCCCTTTGTAGTGTAGGAAATATGTAATGATTAATAAAATTGTTCTCAATTGTCTCTATGTAATGGAGAATTCGAAGCGAAAGCCATAGCTGCTAAAGGCTTCAAAGCACCACATCAAACCAATCAAACGAAAGACTCTCGGGTCTGATGTACTATTAATAGTACATTTCTTTTCATCGAGAATTATTTTATCTTAACAATTATTTTGCTACCTTTTACATACAGAACTGATACTTTAGGTCTTCGTAGGTGCCTTTTTAGGTGCGTTCGTAATTATGTAAATACTTAGCACCTATTGTTGTCTTTCAGTCTGTCCGTCTGTCTGTCTGTCCGCATATAACAACTCAAAAACTACCCAACTGAATCGTTTGAAATTTAAAATACATAATTATTACATAATTTTGTCGTGTCATTTCAACTTTTATGAAAATCGGACGCATAGATCATTTACAGGGACAATCAAGAGTATTCCGTTACATTACGGTCGATAGGAAAAAGTTTCAAATGCATTTTAATGATGTTACACTCATTCGAGCATAATAGAATTGGCATGAATCTATGAAATATATACTAAAATATGCATTCTGTACAATCTGTGATGCAAAGAATATTTATTATTAAATTACGGGGCCACACAAAAGTATTCCACTACATAATGCTATACTGGGAAACATTGTTTGGGTCGTGTTTTAATTATATTCAACTTTTATTTCACATTTTATGAATAGGATATTCGTTTCTGAGGTGTAATAAAAATTACTTTCTGCATATTTACAGAAACACAAAGATTTCGACTACTATACTGTATCCGAATTACACTCTACTATCGCAGCAAGATCTGAATATTTTTAAAACTTCGTTATCGTACGAACGCACCTCATTTGCTACGCTTCACGTGCAATTTACAACTTGTTTATTATGACTTGATTTATGTTTTGGCACTTAGTAATAATAGTTTGAAGATAACTTTATTTAATTCTCTTTGCACCGTTGGCGATTCCTTTATTTGATACTCATATTTGATTCTTTAAATTTAAAATATACTAGTAAATATATTTTAAATTGCACTTTTTGACCATGGGAAATACAAAATTTCAAATCTTCTGGCGAGGGATTGGGGGGGGGGGGGTTCACGAAAAAAGTTTCACTAGTGATTAATTTACTTTCGATTGTTTTAGGGAATAATTTACTCAATAATATAAGAATGATGCTTGCTTTTTAAATCAAGAACGGGCTTGCATAAAATTCATGATCATTTTAAGTTTAGTAAGACTATTTCAAAATAAATTACAAACGACAATGGGCACAATCAAGACAATAAACTTCAGTAAACTGAATAAACTTCTCTGGACTAATCGTGCGTGATAAAACGCAAAAAAAAAAAAAAAAAAAAAAAAAACAGTAGAAAGTTGCAATATCTGATGAACTCTGTTATAATACGATATTTTGAAAACGTCTTCAAAAACTCTTCCTTAATCTATTATCATGTAAGTATGAAATGAATGGTATACAAAATAAGTATATTAGTGGTATTTCAGAGAACGAGATAATCTGTAAACACCAGTAAGTCTAGTTGGATACCTATGATTTACATTATTAGAGTAATAATAATTTTGTTTTCAAGATGGAAAAAAAAATTGGACCCAAAAGGTTTAAAAATAGTGTCATAGTTACACTTCGAATGTTATTTAATGTTATGCTCTACTTCAAAATATATAATATGAACTTTAAAATGTTCAGGGTTTACTTAAAAGGCGATTAAAATAATCAACTGTAGATCTTAATATAGTTTGTTTTATTTAAAAACATCTTAGTACTTTCAAACCTTTAATCAGACTCTTCCTCAGAGAATATTTCCTTTATTTATACAAATGCATGATTTCGTTTTGAAAATGAATTTATTTTCAGGATGTTATACCATAAACTCGGTATATAATACGATAGGGAATCATTACACACTTGATTGTTTTTGCATACAATTTCTATGGATAAATGATGATTGGATGTTGGGAATATGATTTTCATACGATCAAGATCTATTGTAATATTCTGATTGAGATATAAACGAGAGAGAGCAGTAGATTGGGAACAAAATTTTATATCTGCTTTATGTTCTTTTATTTATTTATTTATTTATTTATTTTTTGAGTTTTCTTTTGGTTTTTCCGATGTATTCCGTTAATCTATTGCAATCAGTTGTAAAAGGAATAGTATATACACCAGCTAATTCAACTTCTGGTATTCGATCGATTTTCGTACAAATTACTTCTTTTAAATTCTTTGGTGGACAGGCTATTAAATTTACACTGGTGTCCAAAATTTAAGCATAATTGGTAATTAAGTAATTATTTTTAAGTAATGAAAGAAATATGAATCGGAATGTGCTGAAACTGCAGGTGTGTAAACAAAATAGTACGCGTCACATATTTTCGCGGAGAGTTTTCTCCGAAATCGAACAGGGGACCGTCAACAAATTGAAAAAGAACGAAGATCTTTTGGATAACCCTGTCAAAATTAATGTAGCAAAAGCGTTCAAACTGCACATTATGATTAATTGGCTTATTGTAATGTACTGTGTTAATTTTTACAAGGATAGAATGTATACTCGTAGAGAAATTAAGGTTTTTATAAAAACAGTCCTAAGTTTTTTGCTTATAATTTGCAGAGTTCTTAATATAAAATAGTGTTCTTTTTTGAAAAAATGACAAACGTCATTGTACACAATACCCTGTCATCAGAATTAAAAAATAATAAAAATTGTATGACAAATGAGCAGGTTTACTAAATAATTTTTTACTGCGCATGCGTGAACGCTATTAAAATTTCATTTGCATATTATGTTAGTTAAATGTATAGAGCAACTTTTGTGAAAGTCTCAAAAACATAGCTTAAAAATTCTGAAAATTATCGTTGATAGAAGGAGATCAAAATCCTTTATTCCCTAAACTAGCTGACCCGCCCGGCGTTGCCCGGGTCCGTTTTAGCAATATTAAACGAACTTGAAATTTGTATGATTTTATCATTAACTGGAAGCATGCAGAAATGCATTGTCTGAAATACGTCGCAGCTTACTTTGTGAAAAATCGGTTTTAAAAACAACAACTAATATTAAGCTCTAAAAATACTTAAAATGAGCAATGAGAAACGCGGGAGGGAACATGTATCCAACGATTGTGTTTTTTTCGTGTTAAAGTGTGGATATTAACCCGTAAAAATCACTGTTAAATCACGTAACCAATTATTTTTTTCCCATAGAAATCCCAAGTGAAATATTTTGAATTTCAAACTAATTATATCACTCTTAAATCCGACTATATCATGAATGAAATCGATACACCATGATAAAAGATTGGTATATAGTATTATAATTTCAGAGCCATTTAACAAAAGTGTATATTTTTAATCAAAGCATGCGTAATGTTGACTCTGTGGACAAATTCCTAACCGTAAACTTTTGTACCGTAACCATAATCTGTCTGTAACCTAACTGCGACTTAACAGTACCCTATCGTAACTTAAATATAACATAAATGTAACCTAGGCGTCACTTTATTGTAACCTATTCTTATTCTAACCATCACATAAATGCAATTTAACTTTAACCTAACTTTAAATTAACCGTGATCTAACTGTAACCTAACGTGAAATTAAATAAAATCAAAGACTTACCGCAATGTAATTGCAACCCAAATGTTACCCAACCATTTATTGAGTTCATGTCCATGGAAATTATTTTGTCTTGTTCGGATCTGGTTATGATTCATTAGAATATTTTCGAAGGGTTCAGATCTGGTTCGATTCAGGTTTCAGGTATTTTTTGAAATTCGATTTAAATGTTCGGGTCGGATTCATGTCCATGGAAATTATTTTGCCTTGCTCGTATCTAGTTATGTTTCTGTGAAATATTTTAGTCGGGAACAGATTTGGTTCAATTCAGATTTCGGCGTTTTCTTCAAATGGAATTTTTGGGTTCAGGTCTTCCTGCGTGTCCACGGAAATTATTCTGTCTAATTCGAATAAAGACATGCTTCACTGGAATATTTTTGTCAAGTTCAGACTTGGTTTAATTCAGATTTCGGATTTTTCTTCAAATGTAATTTTTGGATTCGGGTTTTCTTGCGTGTTTAAGGACAATATTCTGCCTTGTTCGAATAAATACATGCTTCACTGGAATATTTTTATCAAGTTCATTTCAGATTTCGAAATTTTTTCAATGAAAATTTTTAGGTTCAGATTTGGTACATGTGCGTGCATGGAAATTTTGTTTTATTCGGATCCTGTTATGGTATTTTGGAATATTTTTGTCAGGTTCAGATTTGGTTCGATTCAAATTTCAGGTTTCAAATAGAATTTTTAGGTTCGAATCTCGTTCATGTCCACGGAAATTATTTTATCATACTCGAGTCTGGTTATGATTCTTTCTAATATTTTGATCGGATTCAGATGTGGTTTGAGTCAAATTTCAGGTTTTTTCAAATCGGATTTCTTAGGTTCGAGTCGGGTTTATGACCACGGAAATTATTTCGTCTTGTTCGGATCGGGTTATAGTTCTTTGGAATAGTTTTATCGGTTTTAGATTTGGTTCAATTCAGATTTCGGGTTTTTTTTTCAAATGGTACTTTTGGGTTCGGGTCTTCTTGCGTGTTCATGAAAATTATTCTGTCTTGTTCGAATAAGGAGATGCTTCACTGGAATATTTTTGCCAAATTCAGATTTGGTTCAGTTCAGATTTCGCGATTTTTTCAAAGAAATTTTTCGGGTTCGGATTGGGTTCATGTCCATGGAAATATTTTGTCTTGTTCGGATCCAGTTGCGGTTCTTTGAAATAGTTTTGTCAGATTCAGATATGGTTCGATTCAAATTTCAGGTATTTTTTCGAATGGAAGTTTTAGGTTGGTATCGGGTTCATGTGCACGGAAATTATTTAGTCTTACTCTAATCTGGTTATGGTTCTTTCGAATATTTTGGTCGGATTTAGATGTGGTTTGGGTCAAATTTCAGAATTTTTCAAATGGAATTTTTTAGGTTTGAGTCGGGTTTATGACCACGGAAAGTATTTTGTCTTGCTGGGATCGGGTTATAGTTCTCTGGAATATTTTTATCGGTTTCAGATTTTGTTCGGGTCACATTTCGAGTTTTTTAAGACAATATTTAAGTTCGGGTCAGGTTTCATGCCCACTAAAATTATTTTTCCTTATTTGGATCGGGTTATGCTTCATTTGAACATTTTTATGGGATTGAGATTTGGTTCGGGTCAGTTATCAAAGCCATAGTTTTTTTTCAAACAGAATTTTTAGGTTCGGGTCGGGTTTATACTCACGGAAATTTTGTCTATCACGGATCGGAGTGTGGTCTGTTTTTTTCTGGTTGGGATCGGGTTATGTGTTAATTAGTCTAAACATTATAATCAATTTTGCTACTATTCTTTTTATGGCTATTTCTGATAAATAATTTACTTTGCTATTTGATAATTTACTATAGTGTATGAATCGTTTGCGGATTCGAACAATTGTACGCCAAACAGCTATGTTTTATTTTTTTAAACCAAACTAAAGCCATAATTTAATTTTAAATTGAATAGAATACATTTAAATTTTATCAATGATTAAAAAAAAATTCCTAGAAAAGTGTTGTGTGATTTTTTTTTTTTACAGCAACACAGCTAATGACTCATACATTTTAATGTTCGAAATGCCAAAGATTTGCGTACAACCACACAGTAAAAAGAAAATGAGTGGAAGTATAATGTCTTGGGCTGACGCCAAAAATATAACCCTAAAATCCGCTACATTAAGTCCAAATAAGCACCAACAAAACCATGTGCTTTGACACGCCGATCAATTCAAACTGGTTTAAACCCGTATTTCTTTGTTTTTTACCTTTTAAACTGTTATTGAATAGATGACTAAAATTTCGTTTAAAAAATAAAGTTTTGTGCCATTATTGACTGTAATACACGATCGGAATGCATAAAAGATACAAATATATCAATCATAGGCAAGAATTATGTGATTATTTTTATCATATGACTTTGAAATATCAATATAGAAGCATCATTTAAGATTTTGCTTGAAGAGTTTACATTCTTCCGTTAATGTCTTAAAATCGTCTGCACTCTGAAATCTAGATTTTAGACTAATATTTGTTATTTAAGTTTTCACGCATGATTTTAAAAGAATGTTTTCATAAATATATTTTATAGATTGATATGGAATTATTAATATGTTGTTAAATCATAAACATTTTTCATCTACTTTATAAAGTATTAAAAAGAAAAGAAAAAAAGAAAACTTTTAGTAATACGTCAAATCAAATGTTTTCAATATTTTATTTAATTTTATTTTGACATTTAATTATTTCGAATTTATCAATTTCAATTTTTTTAAAAGCAAACATTTTTAAAAAAATAAATAATATAATAGAAAAAAGACCATTTAAAAAAATTACTATTTCTTCGTAAAATATGCTTCAGCTGTAAATCATTTCTTTCAATTCGTCTTACAAGGAAGGTCTCCATACGGGCATACTCAGAAAAATCTGAAAAAATTACAGAATGTTCTTCTCATATAGTTATATATGTTTATAAAAGAAATTTACGCGGAACCTCCTTATAACGTCCGTAAAAAAATAATAAAAATTTCGTTTATTTGGCGATTTATCTCCGGTTGGCGAAAAAACGAAATTTTGAAAAATACGCTTTTACGCTGCGAATACTTTTTAAAGAAAAAAACTTTCTATGTTCAGTTTATTTAAATAAGTTTAGTTTAAGTAATTTTAGTTTTGTATTTTTACTTTACTTTAAATGAAATTTTGTCATATACGTTTATATGCACTTATAACAAAATGAAATTAATATATTTTATCATTTAAAACACAATTTAAATTGATTAAAATCGTTCCAAATTGAAAAATACACTATTAAAAATCTGCTTCATTTTGTTGCAACGCACTCCCTTGCTTGTATAGAAAACGGTTACTTGGCCGTGAAATGGAGCTTTCTCATTGGTTGGAATAGAGATATTATATACAAGCGGTGGAGTGCGCTGCAGCAAAATGCGGCAGATTTTTAATAGTGTTGCACAAGCTACAACACCGCTAAAAATCTGTACCATTTTCTGCAGCGTCACTTCGCCGCTTTTATAGAAAACGGTCAATTCACCGTGCTATGGAGCATTCTCATTGGTCAGAAGAGAGATATTCTATAAAAGTAGTGGAGTGACGTTGCAGTAAATGCTGCAGATTTTTAACAGTGAAGTCAATTAAAATCAATTTTCAGATTCATTAAAATCGTCTGCTTTTGGCGAGGAAATGCACTTCTCGCCAAATCCCGCGTTGCTTTCAGCTTTTCACGCCAATTATTCCAAACTATTTTATTTTTTTACATATCTAATAATGTAATTCCGCCGCTAATTTTCACTGATCCTTTATTACCTACATGAGTAGTTTAATTCGTATTTTTTTCAAAAAATTCCGAGTATGCCCCCAATGGAGACCTTCCTTGTTAGTAATACAAAATCCCTTCCACATGCTTTTGTTTGGGACATTAAAATTTGAGCGATAAATGGTTTAATATTGCAACCCTTTTTTCGGTTTACTTCACCACCACCTATCTTTTTCCTCCATGGTTTACAACCGCTGTGATAAAAAATCATCATTTAAAATGACAGTTTGCAAGTCTATGAATTTTAAAGGTCTATTTCAGCTTTTTTAATTATTTCTGCGAAAATTTTATGCAACCAACCAACCATAACTAAATGAAGGTAAAAAAAGAAGAAAAAAGGCGATTTTTTATGAGAGTGATCTTTGGAATTTAATTAATTACTCAGTTAATAAATAGAATTTCGAAATTCTGAAGCTCAGGTGCATCAGGAGAGATTTGGGGCTACTCTCAAAAAATTTTTGAGCCTTGTACATGCTGTAGATTTTGCTAGTTATCGCAGACACACACACACACACACACACAGACAGAGCGTTTTGTTCTTTTATTAATATAGATGAAGCAAAAAGATGAGGGGCTGTATCCATATTCCATTGTTTAGTGCCTACACAATATTGCACGTACAACTATATTTAGGTAAAACCCCTGATTTTTTTGCTTCCTTTAGGAATAACGGATTTTGAGTTGATTCTATAGGCTCCCATTTTCAGAATTTTCAAGCTATGTTTTTGAAACTTTTACAGAAGTTGCTCTATACATTTAGCTAACACAATATGCAAATGACATTTTGATATCGTTGACGCATGCGCAATGAAAAATTATTTACTAAAGATACTCATTTTTTATACAATTTTTATTATTTTTAAATTCTGATGACAGGGTATTGTGTACAATGATGTTTGTCATATTTTCAGAAAAGAACATTATTTTATAATAAGAACTCTGCAAATTATAAGCAAAAAACTTGGAAAAAATTAGGACTGTTTTTATAAAAACCTTAATTTCTCTACGAGTATACATGCTATCCTTGTAATAATTAACACAGTACATTACAATAAGCCAATTAATAATGTGCAGTTTGAACGCTTTTGCTACATTAGTTTTGACAGGGTTATCCAAAAGATCTTCGTTCTTTTTCAATTTGTTGATGGTCCCCTGTTCGATTTTGGGGAAAACTCTTCGCGAAAATATGTGACGCGTACTATTTTGTTTACACACCTGGAGTTTCAGCACATTTCGGTTCATATTTCTTTCATTACTTAAAAATAATAACTTAATTACCAATTATGCTTAAATTTTGGACACCAGTGTGTATTGTGTTTCAGTAGAGCATATCATAATTTTTCGTATACACCAGGAAAATAGTTAAACTTTTTGTATATCATTTGTTTGCTGTTTAATTTTTTGATATTGCTTATGAAAATTAAATTCATGAATGAGTTTATTAATGAGAATTGTTGAAAATCCGTTTTCACCAACGATATTTCTGATGGTACTAACAAGGAAGGTCTCCATACTGGGCATACTCAGAATTTCATGAAAAAAACACTAATTAAAGTACTTGTGTATGTAATAAAAAATCAATCAAAATTAGCGGCGGAATCACATTAGAAATTATGTAAAAAATTAAAATAGTTTCGAATATTTGGTATGAAAAGACAAAAGAGTCACTCGATTCGGCCAGCAGCTCTTTTCCTCGCCGAAAGCAAACGATTATTATGCAACTCAAAACTGTTAGATATTTAGAATGCGTGTAAATCGTATTTAATAAATTTAAACATAAACAATGAGAGACTTTAATATATTATATACATATATATACATATTATATTGCATATATATACATTACTTATTGAAGTAGCTATTTAATTAATCATTGGAAAAAATGTTTTCATAGATTAAAAAAACATCATATTGAGAAAAATTATCTCCATAAATTTAATCGTATTCAAAAATAAAAGCCACAAGCTTCCATAGCAACAAAATCTAATGCACAATACTCAATTGAGCAGGAAACGAATTTAATTTAAATTATGAATTTTGTTTTAAATCTCAAATTTTGATGGTTAAATTTGAATATAAATACATATAAACATCGATATAACAAAATTATACTTAAAACAAATTAAAACTTATAAAACTAAAGTTATTTAAATTAAATTTATCAAAACAAGTTCAACACGAAACTTTTTTTCTTCTTTAAGTGTATTAGACATAAAGTATTGTTTTTAATTACATTCCTTTGCCAACTGGCGATAAATCGCCAAACAACGAAATTTTCATTATTTGTTTACGGTTACTGAATGGAGGTTCCGCCGAAATTTTTTTATAAACGTATATATCCCCACGAGAAGAACATTCTGTAATTTCTTTCAGATTTTTCGGGGTATGCCCGTATGGAGACCTTCCTTGTAAGTTCTTTTTCCAAATATTTATGAACATACTTTAAAAGCACGTCTAATGTAAAATTTGTAAGCTGCAATTTTTTATAAAAATGGTTATGAGTTCTGAGGAAGAGCCTGATTAAAGACTTGAAAGTACTAAGATGTTTTTAAACAAAACTAACTATATTAATATCTCTTTTTGATTAATTTAATCGCATTTTAAGTAAACCTGAACATTTTAAAATTCATGTTGTATATTTTGTGTTAAAAACAAGGAAAACATTTCATTTCGTCACATATTTTTATATTTATTTATACATGTTCTACTTCTTTGGACGCCGTGCAGGAAAGGGTTAAGCAATGGAAATGCTTTGACCTTGAGAGGGTCAATGAAATCGTATTTTGCAAAAAATTTTCATCCAATATGTCGAGCATTGAATGCTGGTTTAAGGGGGCTCAGTGATTGAAAACTTTTTAAAAAAATCGATTTTTTTATGATCTACTTTGATTATTCAATTAATTCTTAACTCAATGCAAAAAACCGCATAAAAATATTTGCATTTTTAACAGAGTTATAAGCATTTATGTATCAACACTTTCATAGCCGCATCCATATAATTTCAACTTTAAGTCGCATTTTCTCAAAACTTGATTTTTGACGACTAACACCAAGATTTTAAAAAAAACTATTTGATGGAATGGCTTTTTTTTTTTTTTTTTTTTTTTTTTTTTTTTTTTTTTTTTTTTGCATGCATATAACATCATTATCTAGATAATGAATTAATATATTTTAGATAGTTTAATATTTTGAGTATTTTTAGGGTTCTTTAAAATTTTCAAATTTGAGTGATTTTTTATTTTTTTTTTTTTTTTAAAGTGACAGTTATATCCTTAATTCATCATCTAGATAATGATGTTATATGCATGCAAAAAAAGTTTAGGCCATTCCATCAAATAGGTTTTTTCTAATCTTGGTGTTAGTCGTCAAAAATCAAGTTTTGAGAAAACGCGACTTAAAGTTGAAATTATATGGGTGCGGCTATGAAAGTGTTGATACATAAATGCTTATAACTCCGTTAAAAGTGCAAACATTTTTATGCGGTTTTTTGCATTGGGTTAAGAATTAATTGAATAATCAAACTAGATCATAAAAAAATCGATTTTTTGAAAAGTTTTCAATTTCTGAGCCCCTTTAAACACATACACTTTTTTAAACATTCATTTTATTTTGTTTTTATTTTGTTTATTAATTACGATTAGTTTATAAATACTAATAATTGCTGCTATAATAATTCATTCAAAACAATATTCAGTTGACAATTTTCCTTTTCTTAAAAAAGTATGTTCAATACTTGGACATATAAAGAAAACCGTTGAATTTTAAAAGCTTCAGAAAAACTTCAATTTTTCGTAACACATCAAACATGTCCGTGTTTATCTTTTCCTTCTATATACAGCTAGTCGCAAGTAAAAATACAACAGAATCATGAAGTAAAATTTAACACATTTTCTAAAATGGAATTAACCACGAAAATCGGATCTACTATCACACTGGCAAAATTTTCCAAAAGACATTTTTTTTTTTTTTTTTTTTTTTTTTGCGAATGGAAAATAATAGCAGCTTTTTTATATTTTCTTCTCGTCTTTCTTCTTTCTTCTATGAATTTCGTTTTGCCAAAAAAGTAAAGATAAATTTAAATGTATCATTCATAAGTTTTTTATGATAGAAAAAATTACTATAACAAATTGCAATTTATACCAAAATGTATAGAAAAAGATTTAATTACTTTAAATATATTTTGTGCTTTCATTCATAGAAATCAGTGTAGCATTAAACACTTAACTAATCTATATTTTTGAAAAAAAAAAATACTCAAATAATGGCAGTTATTTTCATGTCTTTTACAGAATTTTTAATCTCTGATCACCGGTTTTTCAAAATCGAAATTTTTGCCTAATAGAATCAGAAAAAATGCTTAGATTAAATAATGGATGAATAATAAATCATAATGGTAAGAATAATAAGTCATGATTGGAATATAGATGCCCGTACGTGGCACGGGCAAATGATGATTGGCTCATATACGATGCGCATATGACGTACGGCTAAATCAGGGAAGCATTTAATACGAGACTTCAACAGATGTAGTTTTCGGAATATAGTTTTGTTTTATTTGTTAATAACGATTTTTTTATAAGTGGTAATACTTACTGTTTTAATAAATTATTCAAAACGAAATACCGTTGATAATTTTTATTTTCATAAAAAAATATGTTCAACCCTTGACATATAAAGAAAACTGTTGGATTTTGAAAGCTTTAAAAAACTTCTATTTTTCGAAATAGATCAAACATATCTGTGTTTATCCTTTTTCTTTTTATATAGAGATTGTCACACACACACAAAAAAAATTACAGCGGAATCATGAAAGGAAATGCAACACATTTTCTCATGAAAATCCAATCTACTGTCACACTGGCAAAATTTTTCCTGAGGACATTTTTCTTTTATTTTCTTTTCTTTTTTTTCTTCCTTTCTTTCCTTCTTTTTGTTTCTCTTTTTTTTTTTTTTTGCTAACAAAAGATAATATTAGCTTTTCTTATTTTCTTTTCGTAAAGATGTTGTGCATTTCGTTTTTCAAATAATAATAATAATAATAATAATAACAATAATGAGAAATTTATATGCATCATTCATATGCTTTTTTAATAGAAAAATACTATAACAAATAGCAATTTATACCGAAAGGTATGGGAAAAGATTTTATACTTTTAAATGCATTTTGCGGTTTTTTTTTATTATTATTCAAATCCGTCTGCATTCATTGAATAATGAAATTTTGTCACATTACAAAACTTTCTTAATCTGAAAATATAATATTTTACATGCCTTGTCTTGGTGATTGTTATTACTTAACATACGCTAATTTTAACACTCTGAGCCTCTTGTCTAATTGTAAAGTTGTTTTCTCTTCCTTTTGTTTTAAATACTCAGAAAATGTGATTCATTCAAGATTATACAAGAAAAAAAAATACAAATACGAATGTAATATTTGAAAGTATTAATCATTCAAAAATGTATTGAAAACGCATTGAAAATCTATAGAATTATAATTATCTTAAATATTGCTTATAATGCAGTGAAACCTGCAGCTCAGTAAAAGGAATATTACGCGCAAAAACACTTTTTTTTTGCATTTATTTACACAGTTCAATATAGATTATTAATTAGTTTTCTCTGTCCATCTGTATTTCCGCTTATCCATGCAATAATGCTTGTAAATATGTTGTGGTTGCCATGTAATTGGTATATGTTATTGATGTTCACTATGTCCTGTTCGATATTGAAAATGAAGTGTATAACTTCATAGCTCATTCACAGGGGTATTCTAAAGGTTTCTGTTAGGTTATGATCTGAGTAGAAAAATATCATTTGCGGTGCATTTTCATACTGTTACAATGTTTAAACATAATCAAATCTAAATACATTATTACGGCTCACTAGAAGATTTTTACTATAGAATATAATTCGTGTAGCACTTATACATGTACATGAACACATACTATAAAAGTAGCTGCTGTTAGTAATGCTGTAAGTAAGTAAACACGAAAATATTCCCTTAAGTTATGGTCTACAAAAAAAATAGTTTTCGGCTCATTTTTAAAATGTTACACTGTTGCAAAAATAATAAAAATAATATGAATTTCTGAGGTACAATAATACATGCTTTTTGTAGAACATGGGGTGCAAAGCATTAAATCAGATTATATAAAAGTCTAATATGAGAAATAGTTCAAAGTATGTTTCAATTATATTGTACTATTTTAGCCAGATGCTTGTATAGAATATGATGCGCTTTAGATTTGTCATTCATTTACAGGAAACATAAAATATTTTGGAAGCAATAACGTATTGAAAATACTGTATATTAGGGATTACCGCTGAAAGTACATTTTCAAATATGGTGAGAGTTTTTAAGTTTAAATAAATATTTCAATGCACAAAGCATGCATAATTTTTACAGAACATATGCACAGCTACCCAATAATTAATAAGATTTACTAAGAATGTGGCATTTACGATAAGCCTCTATTGGTATTTAATCTTCTAGTTTGGTGTTAGTTTTTTGAATGACAATATAATGAAGTAGTAGCGAACTGAATACAAACTGAACTAAAATATGGCATAAATACGGCTTAAGTTTCCTTAGAAAGACCCCCAGGAAGGCATTCCCCCACCCCTACGACCTATATCCCAATTTTAGATCACCGACCATCAAACATAACACTATAACCCACCAAACTGCATAAAATAAGCATCTTTATAACTCCGAAAATGATAATCATATTAACTAACTTTTTACTGTATCGGATTAAACGTCCCATTTCCAATTGATGTATACAGGGTGAGTCATAAATATCGAAACAATAGGCTATCTCCTTAAATATTGCCCCTAGACCCATACTTCCAATTGCAAAATTTCATCAAAAAAGGTAAATTTTTTGATAAGATAAGTTGAAACTCCATGGGGGGTCTCTTTTAAAAAATACGAAAATTAAATTTTTATACGGCCCCCAGAGGATAAAACTTCCAATTAGAAAATTTTTCCTTATCCATTCCTGAATTGAAAAAAAAAAGTTCATCTTGATATCTTCAAAACTCAGAGAGTTATGACAATTTTAATAAATCGTAAGGTTCCAAGGGATCAGACACAAACTGAAATGCGTGTAATTGAAGAAACAATGTTGCTGTAAGTTGTCCCGGAAACAGTTATTTTATTTATTTATGTATAGAATTAGAATTTGGAATGTTTTGTGATAGTTAACCACATAATTTTTAACATTATCGCATCATAAGCTTTCTTAATAAAATATATTTTTTTTTTTTTAAATTAGAGTAAATTAAAATTGTCATAACTCAAACTATTATTTCTCGTGTTGAATTTTTTTTTCTTTTGATTAAATAAAAATGTCTGATTTTAAATTTTGATTCAGCATTTAAATAATATATTTTTTAAAATAAAAATATTTAAAGTAGCAATTTTTAAAAAATGCAATTTTTTGTAAACAAATCATATTTTTAAAAGTAAATTTTCTGAGGTGAAAACTTCTTTCAACGTGTTGGGCTTTTTTTTTTTTTTTTTTTTTTTTTTTTTCTTTGAGGTGTTAAAAAACTATTGAATTCGCGGGACTGTTACCGTAATCGACGATTATAAAACCAACGGTTTAAAAATGAGAAATACTGAAATATAAACATCTGATGCAGAAAAGTGCATTTAGTTTTAAACAAAGATGGGCTCATAACGTTTAAATGCTTTTTAAAAGTTTCTAGGTGATTCGTCTTGCATAGTTTCGATTTCAGATTTTGTTTAAGTTTTGCCATTCTCGCCTTCTTTAATTATTATTTAAATGCGTCAGTTGATTTAAACCTAATTTTTTTTATCAGGCCGATTTCAATTTTTTCATTGTTTTATCCCTGTCAACTTCACATTTTTTCTTGTTAAAATTGCTATTACACGATGCGTAAAAGGTGCCTCTAATTACGGGCCTCCAAACTGGTAGACAGTAGGTGCTGGGTTCGAACCCAATCGCGACCGTCGGCCTAACCATTCGAAGTTTTCCGTGGTTTTCTTCGAACCCTGGATTTCTTTGAGTAAATACGGGTTAGGTTTTCTTAAAAAGTTCCCTCATGGGCTCTATCTCTATTGTAGATAAATGGCCAACATAAAAAAAAAATCCCAAGGTGTTAACCGCTTTCAAAAACCGCTGCATTTTTTTTTTCATTTTTTAGAGTTTAACATACAGTTTTCAGTTCAACTACAAATACATTCTAAATTTTGTTTAACTTGCGAATCAATTATCCACTTTAAAACAAGAACAGGTGTTTAATGAATCTTTGGCATATTTAATTTAAACGTTCTAAGTTGAAATTATTCAATTGAATTTCTTGAAAAATGTTTGGTTCGATCGCATTAAACCTTGATGAATTAAATACACTTATAACGAAATATTAGCGGGAGCTTAGCATAAAAAAATACGCAACAGAAATGTTATACTCTTAAACTTTAACATTCGAATAAATGTTTTGTTTTTTTAAATGCCGTTTGGAATAAATAAACTACTCAGATGTAGCAATCGAAGGACTCTAAAGATACGAAATTCCGTGCATTAGTACTTGATATCACTAAAATCGTGTAAATTATACAAAATTCATTATAAAAGCGCCACCCGAAAGATGATTGATACAAAAACGTAAACAAAACCAATTCATGTCAAGAGGTAATAGAATCTGACTTTTTATGAAAATTCCTGCATTAGTTCTTAAGGTAGAGCTATTGCAGAAATCGTAACAAATTCAATATTGCAGCACCACACGTGGAGCTATATACAACAAAATATAAACAACATCAATTCATGTCAAGGACTAACTGAATCTGAAGATTGGTGATATTCCTTGCATTAATTCTGGAGATACAGCTATCGCGGAAATCGCACAAAAACCTGTAGAGTAGGGTCACCTATTAAGCGATTCACACCAAAAACTAATCAGTACCAATTTATATCAAGGACTAAGTAAATATATTTCTTTATTAACCGTTTTAGTGCTAAGCAATTTTTGCAAGAATGCACGAAAATTGCGGTACATATTTTGATTTCTTTAAAGGAAAAAATAATGTTGTCATATAAAACACTGTTATTTAGACAAATATCAATCAATTTTAATAATTCTTTTTGTATTATAAAGAACTCGCAGCGCAAAAGCGCTGCGCCGCGGTTTTCGAGATAAACTATCGCAGCGCTTTTGCGCCGCGTAGCAGTCAAACGGTTAAATTCCGTGGATTAGTTCTTGAGACAGCGCGCTCACAAAATTTATGTCATATGCAGAGATACAGGAGCAGTGACTCACAGACAGACATTTTATAAAAACATGTTTTTTGGTATCTCTGAGCCATAAAACGTGTGAATCCGTCGAAAACCGGACTTCAAAAATTTCATTAATCCAATATTTTTTTCTTATAAAGATAGAAAAAAGTAAAAATAGGTTTAAAACCACATAAATATTGAAGCTGAATAGTAAAAACTAAATTTTTGAAATTATTTCTGTGTAATTTATTAAAATATATTTCCATTAATATTAAAAAATACATTAACATTAAAATATATTCCATATGATTCAGTTAATAGAAGTGTCATTATCACTATTACTATTTTTACTAAACTTATTGCCTGCTGCAATATGTTTTAAAGACACGTTTGATGAGAGCTTAATTAATATCACTTAATTTAATAATACTTTTAATAAGTGTTTAATAAGACGGTCTGGCCAATGAGTCGTGCCAATTACGAGTCTGGCGCTAAGCTCGAGTTAATGCAGACATTTAGCATATTTCAAGGAAGTTTAAAGCAAAAACCTATACGCTTTTATTTTATATTTAAAAGTTAAAGTATTGTCTTGGATCGACATTTAATAATGCGTAAGTTAATGGTCGATCCCTAAATTGTATTTCAAATGAACTGGTATCGCTGCGCTCAGAAGTATGCTTAAGTGGTGTAAGTCACGAATTTTGGAAAATTTTGGATTTTAATATCTTTCAGGAATTTGTAGCTATCGAGATGATTTTTTTTTTCGATTTAGGAATGGATAAGGAAAATTTTTCTAATTGGAAGTTTTATCCTCTGGTGGTATAAAAATTTAATTTTCGTATTTTTTAAAATAGACCTCCCATGGTGTTGTAATTTATCTTATCAAAAAATTTACCTTTTTTGATTAAATTTTGCAATTGGAAGTATGGGTCTAGGGGCAATATTTAAGGAGATAGCCTATTGTTTCGATATTTATGACTCACCCTGTATATATATATATAAGTGTGTTTGAATGAAATATACAGTCATGAAAAACGAAGAGTGTAGAAAATAGGATTACAAATATCTCGGCTGCTAATTATTCGATTGATTTCATTCTTCATGTAAAATTTAGTTTTTTTTTATTCTCCTTTAAACTCACTCCTTATAATAAAAAGTTTCGAAAAATTTTATATCCCTTTCATCAGAACGAATATTTTGAGAGTCCGGCAAAAATGTTCCGGATTATTGGGGCTATTGATATTAAATTGACTTCTTTCTATTATTACATGCTAAGAAAACACCAAATTTTGAAGTATCTATCTCAATTTATTCAGGAAATAAAGCGTTTACAGACACAGACACAGACAGATGGTGCTTTTTTTTTTCAAAAAAATGTATTTTTTAGAATCTTTAGTGTCTGAAACGTGCAAATCTATCAATGTTTATTTTTTCGACTTTCAAATCGATTGCAAAATTTACTCTATACTACGTAAGACGGGTAAGTAATAAGTTAAATTGCTGCAAATAAAAACTCTGATATGAGACATTTTTATAAAATTTGAGTAAAATTTTCCGCGATTCTAGTGTTAAAAATATTGTCTTATGGCTTTCATCACAATACTTTTTAATATAAAATGTTACGTATGACAACTAAGTAGTTAACGTCTTTTTAGTATTCTTTTATTTGCTGTTTTTCTTTTTTTTTCTTTCTATCTTTTTTTTTTTTTTTTTTTCAAAACAAAAATCGGTTTAGAAATTCCGTTTTTTTTTTAAATGTGCTACGCATTTCAAATATCTTTTGACATATAAAGAAAAATGTGTGATGTTTGAAAGCCCCGTAAAATTTGAACACGTAGCACGAAATTTTGTCTTTAAGAGATGGATCTAAAGCGTCAGTGTTTATTTATTTATTTGATGTTTTTTGTATGTATAGACTAGCACGTGAAAAAAAATAAAGGAGAACCATGAAAAAGAAATGTAACACATTTTTTCCTGAAAATATGTTTTTTTGTCAATCTGCCACCATTTTCCCAGGAGACATTTCTTCATTTTTCCAACGGAAAATAAAACTTATTTAGCATTTTGTTAATGTTGCAGAGTTGCAATTTTTGTTCACGTGAATGAATGAACAAAGATCAATGAAAATATTACATTTTGAAAGATCTTTATAAAAGAAAAAAGGCGCTCAAAAATGTATTTTTTCCCTCAAAATATTAAAAGGTTTCAAATATTTAAACAAAAATGTATTTTGTGGTTTAATTCATCATATTCGTCGGGAATATGTACGAAGTTCTATAAATCAAGAGAGAGCAATCATAGGTGAAAGAAAACACGATAACGTTAATCTAATCAACAAGTAAGTGAGAGATTATTGTAGGGGGGAACAGAAATGCCTATTAGCGGACTCAGTTTTGAAACTAACCGGTTGAAGGATTTGGGCAGTTTTGCAGCACATGGTGATTTTGAATACAAAATAACACAGTGATTTCACTTACTTTGGCATGGTTTATTGTTCCTACATAGTAGAAAAGTTTACTTAGTATTTAAAAAACCAGAAAAAAAACTTTTTCCATTATAAGAAAATGGCTCTTTTTGCAATTAGACGACTCATGTCCACAATGGCAGTGGGCATTCGCTAAACAATTTAACACAGTCTCTCAGCCTATCAAAGCAAAGAAGTATATTGTGGTGTCTGTGACATTTTGTACATGAAAACGTCGAATTACATTTTTTTAACACAGCAGGATTCCAAAAGGCAATTGAAACACAAATTATGTTTTTTAACAAAATCTAATCTGTCCTGTACATTAAATTTTTGGAATTTGGGACATTTAAAGACACTGTGATTTTCCTGATTACATACAATACATTTGCGCAAATTTCTAAGTAAAGTATTTATAACTCATTCTAAACTGTGTTACTACTAATCTATGTACTAAACTAATTTTATAACAAGTTGGAAATTCCAAGTTAAACGTAGCAAATGAAGTGCGTTACAAAAGTTTTTTCTTGCTATACAAAAGTTTTAAAAATATTGAAATCTTGGTGTAATAGTACACAGTACATCGGATACAGTATGGTGAACAAAATTTTATGTGTGTCACTGTAAGTACTATCTGCTTTCTATCATACAGGAAGTAACTTGTAGTAAATCTCGTAGTTATCTCAATTTCATAAAACGTAAATAGTTTAATTTTATTAAAACGCGCTCCAAGTAGTGTTTCCCCCTATAACATTGTATAATGGAATCCTTTTGAGTGGCCTTATAAAAGAATAACAAATATTATTTGCACCACAAATTGTGCAGACTGTATCTTTTAGTATATACTTTATGGATACATATCAATTCTATTATGCTCGAAAGTGTGTAACATCATTATTAAAGTTCACTTGAAACTATTTTTCTCATTCACTGTAATGTAACAAAATGATTTGATTGTCTCTGTAATTAAACTATCCATTCGATTTTCATAAAATTTGAAATGAATCAACAAAATTATGCAATTTTTATATATTTTAAATTTCACATGATTTGGTTGGGTAGTTTTTAGGTAGATTTCGTATGAAATACTACCTATTGCATTCTCTCCCATGTTGGAATTTCTGAAAAATTTTTGCGGATCTACACGAATCATGACTCCTAGACCCCAAAACCACCATCAGTAAAAAAGTTTATATATATATATCTATCTATCTATCTATCTATCTATCGGTGTATATCACTTTCTTCTAGACACGATAACTTCCATAATTATGCTCAGATCTTCTTCAAACTTTTACATAAAATCAAAGAGCCTAAAATCTCGGTCGAGTTCGTTAATGGGCAAAATCGGACCAAGGGGGTGGAAATAGGGAGGGTTTTTGTGAAAACCGAAAAAACGCGATAACTTCTTAATAAAAATAGATATCGAATCAGTTTAAAGTTTATATTACTTCTAAAAAATGGGGTAAAAGTTTCTGTATGATAGATTTTTGATAAAGTTGAAAGTGGGCTCAAGGGGCGAAAAAAACATGGTTTTTGGGAGAAAAAAATTCATAACTTCGTCAATTCTCAAGATATCAAATCCAACTAAATTTTATATAAATGTACTCAATATTATCTAAAACTTTTGTATTTACAAGTTTTTGATAGGATCAATTTTTACCGATGAAAAAAATTAAAAACGAAAAGAAAAAGGGGGGAGGGAAAAGAAAAAAACCCATAACTTACTCAATTCTTAAGCAATCAAATCTAATTAAATTTATTTTACATCTTCACAATAAGATCTACAACTTTTATATTGAAAAGTGTTTCATAGAACCAATTCTTACAGCAAAAATAAATTAAACAAAAATAGGAGTTGGAGAAAAAACCTTAAATCCAAACTGCTTATATTCTGACTCATTTTAAAATTCATTTTTGATTTTAAACGCATCCAAATGACAGATCCTCTTATTTAGGAACTATATAATGCGACGTATTGGCTAATTTTTTGATAAAGGCAGAATATATTTTTAAAAAGGCTGCCAAAAAAGGTATTTTGAACAGATTTCCCGAAATTATCGTCATTAAAAATTGATTAAGTATAACAAATTGCGTTTTTTCTGAGTCATTTTTAAATTCATTTTTGTTCTCAAACCCATCCAACTTACAGGTCCTATTATTTAGGAACTATATAATGCGACGTATTGGCCAGTTTTTTGATAAAGGCAGAATATATTTTTAAAAAGGCTGCCAAAAAGGGTATTTTGAACAAAATTTTACGAAGTTATGATTGAAATTTGAGGAAATTTAAAAAATTGCGTTTTTACCGAGTCATTTTTAAATCTTTTTTCGTTCTCAAACTCATCCAAATTTACAGGTTCTCTTATTTAGGAACTATATTATGTGACGGAGTGGCCAGTTTTCTGATAAAGGCAGAATATATTTCAAAAAAAGGCTGCCAAAATGGGCACTTCGCTCAAAATTTTCCAAAGCGATCATGATTAATGAACTGTGGGTATTCAAATAACAAATTGGTTATTTTATGACTCATTTTTAAATCCAATTTTGCTCTGAAACGCATTCAAGTGACAGTTTTTTGTTACTTAGGAACTATGTAATGTGAGTATTCTTCGATTTTTTGATAAAGGGTGAATATATATATTTTTAAAAGCTGTCAAAGTAAGCACTTCGCAAAAAAATTTCCCAAAGCGATCATGATAAAAGAATTGGGGTTGTATTCAAATAACTAATTGTTTATTCTATGACTCATTTTTAAATTCAATTTTGCTCTCAAACGCATTCAATTGACAGTTTTTCGTTATTTAGAAACTGTGTAATGTGCCGTATTGGTCAGATTTTTGATAAAGGCTAAATATATATTTAAAAAAATCTGTCACTTCGTACAAAATTTCTCAAAGCAATCTTGATTAAAGAATTGTGGATGTATTAAAATAATAAATTGGTTATTTTATGACTCATTTTTAAATTCAATTTTGCTGTCAAACGAATTTAATTAACAGTTTTTTGTTATTTAGGAACTATATAACGAGCATATTGGTCAATTTTTTTAATAAAGTAAGAATATAATTCAAAATATGTAGCCAAAATGGGCATTTGAGTAGAATTTCGTTTAAGAGGATTTTGATAAAACCAGTTCTTACAGAAAAATGAAATTAAAAAAATTTTTAAAAGCGGTTGAATAAAGTAGTTAAACTGGGTTTATCTCTAATCATTTTTTTATTTTTATTTATTTATTTATTTTAGATGAAAACTTTTCGAAATCTACCTCCGCCTATAGGCCATGCCGAAAGGGATTTTTTCCCTGTTCTATGCGGACAGTCCAACTATAGGTACTACATGTTTATATAACTACGAGCGCACCTAACAAGGTATTTTAAAATACCTCTTGGATATAAAGTGTTAAAACAAACATCCCGGTTGGATCTCCTAGTGGAGATAACGGCAAATAAGTTGTTATAAAAAAAATTCTGCTATTTTAACTTAGGGATGTATTCACAATCTGCACCCGACAACTGATCGAAGTACATAAATCCGTACACGTACTTGACCTCACCAAACTGTGTAGAAATTTCGATCTATGGATCACGAGATGTCAGGATTTCAAAAATTCATACGTGAAATCAAACCATGATAAATATTTTTATAAAGTTTTGTCCAAAGAAATAGAGCAGGAAGCCTTCCCTACTTTGAAATATTCGTGATGTAAGAACATGTGATGTTAGCGATTAGAAATATACATATAATATTATTTTTTGTTTCGTATTGTTACAGCGTATATGGGGTTCTTTCGATCTTATGGTTAGAGAACTTCAAACTCTTGTCTCTTAGAAAAGTAGAAAATAATTTATTTAGAGATCTTCAGAACAACAGAGTCTTCGAAACTCACAAATAATACTAGATATTCAAAAATAACTGCTCAAATCTATCGTACAAGTATAGCTTTAGATCCCAGAGACTCTTTATACAACGTCTCAACACTTAATAACATTCAAAACAACATAAATGAAACTCAAGCAAACTTGCGAACAAACGCCTTGTTCACTCAATGACTGACTGGTAAATAATAGCCACAGCTCGCATCGCTTCTCTTCTTATATAGGCTCGCAGCATGTGCGGGAAATTTCTAGAACCATCTCGAAAAATCCACGGAACAACAAACAATGTATCAGCATACCTAAGGGGGGGTTACCATACAGAGGAAAGGGTTGCCATCGCCAACAATCGCCAAGTTTGTCGCCAACTTGGCGATATCTCTAATATTTCGCAAAGTTGCCATAGACATTCACTGAAAATAATAGACAAGTTTGCTTGATAACAGAGACAATATAACAAAAACTAATATTAGTAAAGAAATGGAGCTTAATAAGATTATTTACATTATTTTACAGTACTAGGGGGGCCCCGCCCCCCTGCTCGCTATGCTCGCCAACTCCCCGCGTAATCGCTTCGCGATTCCAAATTATTGGCTACCCCTGCTTGCTGCGCTCGCCAATACCTCATGGTATGAATAAGCAGTTGCAGACTTTTCAAATGATGTGTCACACGACTGGTGTTGTAAAGAAATTAAAAATGTGCCCCCCTGGGGGGCAGAGTGGGAGGCGACACAAAAAACATCCATAATATGAATAAGCCGCTGCAGACCTCTCAAATGATGTCACACGACTGGTGTTGTAAAGAAATTAAAAATGTGCCCCCCTGGGGGGCAGAGTGGGGGTGACACACAAGACATCCATAAAATGAATAAACAGTTGCAGACCTTTCAAATGATGTGTCACACAATTGGTGTTGTAAAGAAATTACAAAATGCGCCCCCTCTGAGGGCAGAGGGGTGGGGGGTTACACACAAGATATCCATAATATGAATAAGCAGTTGCAAACCTCTCAAATGATGTGTCACACAATTGGTGTTGTAAATAAATTAAAAATGTGCCCCCCTGGGGGGCAGAGTGGGGGATGATACACAACACATCCGTAATATGAATAAGCAGTTGCAGACCTTTCAAATGATGTGTCACACAACTGGTGTTGTAAAGAAATTAAAAATGTGACCCCCCCCCTGGGGAGAGCAGAGTGCGGGGGTGACACACAAGACATCCATAATATGAATAAGCAGTTGCAGACCTTTCAAATCTTGTGTAACACGACTGGTGTTGTAAAGAAATTAAAAATGTGTCCCCCCTGGGGAGCAGAATGGGGGATAACACACAAGACATCCATTATATGAATCAGCAGTTGCAAACCTCTCAAATGATGTATCAAACGACTGGTGTTGTAAAGAAATTAAAAATTTGGCGAAATATTACAGTTATCGCCAAGTTGGCGTCACTTTTGACACCTAATTTTGGTCGCCAAATTTGGCGATATATCGCCAAGTTGGCGATAAACATGGCGATTGTTGGCTTATGGTAACCTTTCCTCTCTTTATGGTAACCCATATGGCGATGCATAGACGGAGCCCTTTCCTGATTGATCTATTCGACTCATGGAAGGAGTGGACAACCCGGATTCGTTAGTTCCGGAAATCTTCCACATCAGCATCATTTCAGGAGTCATTCCTTTTAAGGCTAGTTTTTTTTTACTATAGAAGGACAAACACTAACTATATACAAAATTCGTAACACTACCCCCTCCTCAAAGACTGCACGTCCCGGGCAGTGCAATCCTTGAGTTAGAGGAAAACACTTAAAATAAATAAACAAATAAATAAATAATTAAATAAATAATAACAATAATAATAAGATTTACATAAATAAGAACTAATTACTATTTACATATTTACAAAAAAAAAGTGACTTTCATGACCATGGTCTGAAATTCCAGTTTTGAATTTCTAATCACTTTGGCCAAAATAAGCGGCTAGCCGGTTATAATTAGAGTTGCAAAAAATCGGTTTATTCCCGGGTTTATTTCCAATAGACCAGGTTTATTCCCAGGTTTATTCCCAAAAGACCGAATTATTCCAAAAACTCCCGGGTTTTTTCCAGGTTTATTCCTAAAAACCCGGTTTATTCCCGGGTTTAAACCGGGTTTTTTCTAACCTTTCCAACGCTAGTTATAATGTACAACCTTGGGCTTGGTGTGTGGCGATTTTCGTATGCGAACGACGACGTCATTCAGCCTGTTGACGACTGTGTAAGGACCGTCCCAGTTTCTTTGTAGTTTTGGCGACAGTCCCTTACGACGTATGGGATTCCACAACCAAACTTTGTCACTTTCGTTGAACTCATGTCCAGTTGCCTTTGTGTCGTACCGTGTCTTCATCTTTTCCGATGCCAGTCCGATTCGGTTCCTCGCTCGACGATGAATCTCCTCAATACGTGCCTGGAGTCCATCCACGTATTCTTCAGGCGACAAAGGAGCGTCAGGAGGACGGCCAAACAAAAGATCCGCAGGCAGACGAAGATCACGACCAAAGAGCATTTGAGAAGGGGAGTAACCAGTGGCCTCATGAGTGGCACTCCTGTAGGCAAGCAGGAAAAGAGGCAATTTCTTGTCCCAGTCCTGTTGGTCTCTAGACACAAGGAGGGAGAGGCTATTTAAGATGGTACGATTAAACTGCTCCACCATGCCGTCCGATTGAGGATGTAGAGGTGTTGTTCGAGTTTTGTCCATGCCGAGTAGTCCACACATTTCTTTAAACACAGCCGAATCAAAATTTCTTCCTTGATCGGAATGGATTTGAAGAGGAACTCCGTATCTGGAAACCCAATGTTGAACCAGTATGTCTGCTACGGTTACCGCCTCTTGATTAGGAATGGCGTAGGCTTCAGGCCACTTAGTGAAGTAGTCCATGACAACGAGGATGTACTTGTTGCCATCATATGTTCAAGGAAGAGGACCCAGGATGTCTAGAGCAATTCGTTCGAAAGGAGCTCCTACATTATAACGTTGCAATCGTCCACGGGTGCGTCTCTTTGGACCTTTACGTGCTACACAGGTGTCACAAGTTCGACACCACTTCTCCACATCACTGCGAACATTATTCCAGTAGAAACGCTCTCGAACCTTTTGCAGGGTCTTCATTACACCAAAATGACCTCCTGTAGGACTACCATGAAATTCTTGAAGGACTACAGAAATTCTCGACTTAGGAAGTAGTAGTTGCCATCTACATGTCTTTCCATCGTCAGACTCCCATTTTCGATACAACCCACATAGCATGCATGGTCACAGTGACGTCACAGTGACGTCACTGTGAGTCACTGTGGTCACGTCACATCTGTGACCAAAATGCCACCCCTCAGTGACATCACATTGTGACTGAAATGTGACGTCACATCTGTGACCAAAATGCCACTTCTCAGTGACGTCACATTGTGACTGAAATGTGACGTCACATCTGTGACCAAAATGCCACCTCTCAGTGACGTCACATTGTGACTCAGATGCGACTTTCTTAGAAAACTTTAGAAAATTACAAAAATTCTCCAAACCATGTTATTTACTGGTAAAAAAACGTGTTTTCTGACATTGCAGAAGAATATTGTGCAATCGCTGTTATGTCACACGTTACATGCACTGCATGTAACGTGTACGTCATATCACATATGTGACATAAACCTCCCATCATATGAAACTAAGCACCCAGCAATGAACCTATCAGTGAAACTTCCATTTAAGGAAATTTCTCGTTACACTTAAATGCTTCGTTATGAAAAAAATATCGTTGAATAGAAATCCACGAAAATTCATGAAATTTGTATAGTAAACTACAAATAAAAATGGAAATATTATAAAACTGTGTTTTAATTTGGATAGTAGCTTTTGCTATGCAGTATAACCACATAAGAAAAAATTCATTAGTATAATATCTAAAAAACCACGTAATAAAGGAAGGGAAACAAAAACTGAATCGCAGCGTTCTATTTCTCGTTTTCTCTTGCATTTCAAATTGAAAAATTAAAAAAAAAATTGGAATATTACTTTGTGTGCGATCTCTTATGAAAGATACACTCATAAAAACTTTCGCATCTTTTTTAAGTATTCAGAGAATGGACCTATAATATTTTCGCGGACCTAGAATCCCTTTCTTAGCATATCGAAAAATTTTCGCATTTTTTCCTTTTTATTTAAAAGATAAAATAAATACATAATTTCAATTCATACAATCCGCTGAAATATATTCACCAATCAATCTTAACAGCAATCTATCCTTTTGAATATTGTGCACGCACGGAAGTGCAACAAATTTTGCTAAGAATTTTTTTTAATAATTTTTTTTAATAATTTTTTTTAATATTTTTTTTTGAAATTAATATGAATATTAATTTCAATGTTAATTGCGTTCTAAATGAAGGTTCAACAGAAAATTAAAAAAGTAGATAATTTCATTAAATATCTGCTTCGTTAAATGAAAGTTCCACTGTATTTCGAAACTAATTGAAAGTAAAATAGAAATGCGTGAAACAAAACTTTTACTCAAAATTTTAATTAGGGATACCCTCATAAAACTAATGCGCATGCGCATTCAACTTATAAATCTTCGAAGCTCAAACAACCAATAATAACAAAAAATCACCTGCTTAAAAAATATCGTTTGGCAACAACCAGAATAGTTGACACTAGTGTATTTATTCTTTAGAATATTAGGCAGCTGCTCTAGTAACTTTGTTATGATGTTATGTGTGTATATTTAGTACGTAAGTTGAAAATTTTTAAAAAGTTATGCAGAAATGCGATCAGTTGACATTTTATATAAAATGCCGGTTCGAAAAAATACATTGTCAGTGGCGTTTCGTTAATATGAGCGCGCCAATGTCATTGTACTTCATTCGGACATTCCGACTTCGAAATTATCTTCCCTATTTGGATTATGAAACTTGAATTAGAGGATAATGCCGATAAGAAAGAGGTAAGAAAATGTTATTTTTCCTGCTTTTTTAATAATGATTTCTGTGAATTTCGTAAAAAACATGTTATAAAAGGAATACGTATCATATTAATTTAACTTTTTTTAATCCACTTACCTTAGTAAATTCAATAAATTTAATATTTATTTTGTTGAAATACGGAACAGCATATCAACGATTTGAAAATAGTTAATAATATTATTTTTAAAATGCACTTTAATCACATTTTTTAATGACATGGTTAAAATCACATTTTAATAAATTAAAAAATATACACATAATCAAAAGTTAACGTTATAATTAATATATAAAAGAGTTTGGGGTTGTTTAAATGTTGAAAATAGTGATAAATATACTAATTTATGCACTAATATTGCAAAAATACTTTTGTAAAACTTTTTTATTACTTTTCTGAATTTCTCATAATCCGAAAAATTTGATAACTGTAATTCCATGACATTTATTATTTTAAACCATGTATCTAAAATAATTAAGATATTGATTTTGTGGTAATAACAATTATTGATTTTAAAAAATGAGTAATTATCGCATTATTTTATTAATTTTTGATATCTTAATTGTTAAATTGTGTTGAAAATAACAATTTTGTTTCATTAGTATGTGTTCATTAAATCCTGGTTCTAAATAGTCATAAAAACAATTACATGTACACTTTTGTGGGATGTACTTTGCTGAAATTTTTAGTGTTTGATGTATTTCTATTATTTTCAATAAAATTTTGTCTAATATTGGGAAGTGAGGCTGAGAATACTTAAATATTATTAATAGATTCATCTAATACAAAAAAATGAAATCTAATAATTATAACTATTAATAAGGAAACTTTAAAAAAAATTCCTTAAGGATGTCCTTTACCGGCACATCTATACTATATGACATATACAATATATATATATGAGTTTAACTACGAATTTAAACCTTGGTGTAATCATACAAGCGCACAGGCCACTATAGTAAGAAAATAACTGAGCGTAATACTAGAACTAATTGCCTCATCTTCATTTGTACTCGATTTTCAAATAAAATCTGTATATTACGAATATTGCGCATAAACTTCACGTAGTTTTATCAAAAGATAATTCTATATTATATTTAACAGAATGATTTTAATTGGTAAATTAATCAAACGAATATTAATTTTCCAAAATGAGTAAAAAAGTGTTTAGATTAGGATTCGAACTAGAGACCCTCGATGTATGCTGCCAATGCTCTTCCAACAGAGCAATTTAGCACGCACAATTCACCCGGAGAAATATCATTATATACTCATACGAATAGTATGCATTTATCATACGGGTAGTTTGAAAAAAAATTAAAGTATTATTACATAGGGTTATATATAATAATGATAAGTATGCGTTCGTATTCACTGTGTGAATTGTGTGCGTCAGATTCTTCCAGGATAGTTCAGTCGACAAAGTATTGACAATTTACGCGAAAGACTGCTTAGTTCGAATCCTGACCTGGACACTTTTTCAATCAGTTGGAAAATTACAACAAAAGATAATTAAAAGATATAGGGTAGATGCTCCAGTTTTGGCAACTGCACAAGTTTTGGCCACATTGGAATGATTTACCCTCTATTTAGGCTGTAAATTGATTTTAACAAATTATATGCATTCTTACTCCTTAATCTAACACTCTTTTATTATTTCCAATCCCATTTGTTTATTTTTTGATAAAAAATGACTTGCAAAAAAAAAAAAAAGTGTAAAACTATAGTTTGCACTCACATATATTAAGGTTTTTGCTTAGGTAACAAGTTTTCACAATCTTTCAATATTAGGCATTTATCGAACTTTATTTGTTCTGAAACAAATTGCTATGAAGCTTTATGAAGTTGGCTTTCTCTCTGTTGCAATTTCATATTTAAATTATTTATTTTTACAGCTTAAAGTAGGGGTGGCCAAAACTGGTGCTTTAAATTTGCTATGTGTACCAGTTATGGTCATGGTGTGGCCAAAAATAACACAACATTATGCTCCACTTTTGGCCACAAGACTAATTATAGTGAAAATTTCAGCAATATATTTAGAAATGTTTTATGACTTATAAATTTAAAAGTTCAATAAAATTACAGTATGATTTAGTGGTTTCTTGTATTTTTTCAAAACAAAATGAGGAAGTTGCATAACTTTTGCAAAATTTCAAGCACATGAATTTAGAAATAACAAATAATGTGAAAATCTTTATACTTTAAATAGGATTCATTTTAACAAGTTTAAAAACGACAATTCTGTACTCTTAAAAATGGTCTAGATTAAACACTGTTATAAGATAGGAAGTAAAATTATGGCTTTTCAAAATTCATTGTCAGCTTTTCAAGATGGTTAAGTTTTGTAGTATCTCGTTCTACCTTGCAACACAAATTTACAGAATGGAGACCAGTTTTTACTATTTTTGAATCTCAAGTAATAGGGTTGTGCTATTTATGATGGCCAATTATCTATATGAGAGATATGGGCCGAAAAGAAGGGGGATGCCCTCTGTGAAGGTCTTTCTAAGATCCTAGCCAATATTTACACAAGGAAATCTAAGGTTTGAAGAAAACTAACTCCAAATGATTAGGCTGACAGGCAGCTAAGTACGAGGAATTAAAGTTTAAAATCAGTTGAAAAAAATGGATTTTAGAAATTGTCAAAATACTATTTCATGTAAAAATGGAATAATTTCAAGATTCTAGTCATATAACTGTAAATATTGGTATAGTATAACATATGATATATATAAATGAAAATATACAAAATGTTAAAATAAGCTTTTTATGTCCTATAAGTCTTTTTTATGAATTAAATATATTTTTTGTTTTTAAATTTAAATGTTCAGTTAAAATCAGCTTAAGTATATTTTATTCGATGCTTTTATGATTTCATTTAAAAAAATGCAAATCTTTTTTATACAGCAAACAAATATGTGTGTGGTAAAACAGATTTTGCACAAAAATGCTTTATTTTTACTTATTATCAGTTAAAATGTTTGCAAAATTACAAGATATTAGGGCGGCCAAAACTGGTGCAAATTGAAAGAAATTACTTAACGAGTTATTACTCACAATCTAAAATATTTTATAGAAAGTTATTATAATTAACAGAACGACAACTAAATTTACTAAAGAATACTGTTATTGCGATTTAATATGCTCTATTCAGTCTAAAACTATAAAATTTCCATTTCAACTTTTCTCTTAATGTGGCCAAAACTGGAGCATCCACCCTATATATTTATAGACATCAGGATTATTGGTCAGAAATATTGGCAAGCTGTACAGTTTTAGATATGTGCTGAAATTTGTGGATATTAAAGCGAGTAAAAGTTTTTTTTAAAAAAGTTCAAAAAGATTAAACAGTTTGAACGATATATTACAAAATGTGTGTCAGTTATAAATAAAATTGAAGCTATGCAATTTTCAGCGTGTGGGGAAAATATATAAATATTTTTGAACGGCAATATTTTTCAAATTTTAAAAACAACACCAGAGTTGTAAGGCATATGAGGTAAATCGAATTTTTAACTTTAATTTAGAAGAAAGTCTCCTTACTGCAGGTAACTATTTTTATATATTATACAGTATTTGTTCATTAATTGTCAATATATGATTTTAGGACTCAAACCCTATTTTAACAGGAACATGGCGTGGAGTTATAGCTTCAGCAGATCCTGTTTCTTTTAAATTGTTAGAGAATCGTTAAGAAAAGTTAAATCGTCACAGAATCATCACAGTGTTAACGAAAGTTTTGTCACAAACGATCTGCAGCGTGAGTTTAAATAATGGGCCAAACTTTAAGGGAGGTGGTAGAGCTCACTATAATAAATAATTATGGCATAGAAATGTATGACTGGAAGTAACGCGTTAAAACGCCACACTAGTCACTGTAAAAGACACGGATTATAATGTTAAGTGTATGGGAGCGCTATTTTCAAAAATCTCGCTAAAATTTTAATATTTTCGCATATTTTTTTTTCCATAGGATAGCTGAGGACGACCTGCAACTGGGCTGGTGTTTACTTTTTTGATTTTGGTTACAGATTAAAAGAAAAATACTTTAACTTTCAGAACCAGTTTAAACCGGTTCTAAAACTGAAACTATTGTAATATAAAAAAAATATAACTAAAATCGAAAAAGTAAAAATTAGCCCGGTTGTGGATCGTCCTCAGCTATCCTATGGAAAAAATATCATGTAAAATATTGAAATTTGAGCAAGATATTTGAAAACAACGCCCCCCCCCCCATAGACATAACATTACCATCCGGGTCTTTTTTGGTGACTGGTGTAGCGTCTTGACGGGTCACATCCGATCATATATTTCTGTGCCATCATTATTTGTTATAGTGAGTCCTACCGCCCCCTCAAAGTTTGTTCCATGATTTTGGACTCACCCTGTATTTCACAATTTGGTCACAATGTGACTTGAAAGCATTGTCACGTCTGTGACAATGCTTTTGGGTCACAGAGCATTGGTTTGCAATGGTTTGTGACGTCACAATGTGGTCACAATGTGACGTCACAAACAAGCTCTAAAACGGCCATAACGACTTCACATTTTAGTCACTGTGACTTCACATCGACGTCACGTGACGTCACATCGACGGTCACAAAGTCACAGTGTGACTTCACAACGACGTCACCGTGACGTCACCATGTCTTACGGGAAGATACCGTTCTTCAAATGTAGGGAATCCCAGAGAGCCCAATAACGTTTAGTCGTAGGATGGTAATGGGCCATGTCTTGCCAGCTGGGCTTCCTGTTGGACTTCTCTTTCAGCTCTAGAATTGGCTTAATTTCAGGATCAGCAAGTTGATCTTTACGCAGGCTCTCGTCACTCCACGGATCTTGCGATGATGTAGACCCAGATGTAACTTGTCTTACTATATGACCTTTGACATTAAATTTCTTCTCAACCCGGTCGCAGTATCTACAATTCTCTCAGCAGGGTCTTCTTGAGAGAGCATCTGCATTTCCATGTGATGAGCCTTTTCGATGGCGTATCTCCATATCGTACTCTTGAAGCTTTTGTATCCACCTGGCTATCTGGCCTTCAAGGTTCTTAAAATTCAATAGCCAAGTTAGAGAAGCGTGATCAGTTCGGATCAGGAATTTTCGACCGTAAAGATAGTGATGAAAATGGTCTATGGCTTTCACTACAGCAAGAAGCTCTTTTCTTGTTACGCAGTAGTTTCGCTCTGCTTTTGACAAGCACTTGCTGAAATAGGCGATAACACGCTCCTGGCCGTCGATTTCCTGGGACAGTACAGCGCCAATGCTTTCGTTACTTGCATCCGTATCAAGTATAAACTGTTTATCGATTTGAGGATATGACAGAATTGGAGTGGATGTTAAGGCCTCCTTAAGCATTTCGAAAGCAGCGTCACATTCCTGTGTCCACATAAATTTTTGATTGGCTTCTGTTAATTTATGAAGTGGTCTTGCAATCATCGAGAAGCCTTTGACGAATTTCCTGTAATAGGTGCATAATCCTAGAAAACTCCGAAGCTGGTGAATATCTGCTAGACGACTCCAATTTTTCACTGCCGATATCTTCTCCGGATCAGTCCTAACTCCTTCCGCCGAAATGATGTGTCCAAGGTAGGCGACTTCATTACGAAACAAACTGCACTTCGAAGGGCTTAACTTCAAATTAGCTTCCTTTAATTTTTGTAGCACCCGCCTGAGGTTGTTCAGATGTTCATCAAAAGATTTTCCTATGATTATGATATCGTCTAAATAAACAAGACATGCTTCATATGACAGCCCCCGGAGAACCGTTTCCATAAGCCGTTCGAAAGTTGCAGGTGCGTTACATAGACCAAAAGGCATTACCTGGAACTGCCATAATCCTTGTCCCGTTGTAAAAGCAGTGTTCTCGCGGTCGTCCGGATGGATCTCTACCTGCCAGTAACCACTCTTCAGATCCAGAGTCGAGAACCAAGTGTTGCCCGCAAGTGTGTCGAGAGTGTCGTTGATCCTTAGCAGAGGGTAACTATCCTTTTTAGTGACGTCATTCAGTCGGCGGTAGTCTACACAAAATCTTGTAGAACCATCCTTCTTTCTTACTAATACAATGGGAGACGCCCAGGGACTTGTCGATGGTTCGATGACGGCATTTTCTTCCATATCCTTAATTAAATTTTGCACCTCTTCTTGCTTGGCAAAAGGTAATCGTCTAGGGTGTTGTTTAATAGGTGAGTGATCTCCAGTATCAATTCGGTGTTGTGTCATTTTGGTTCGTCCAAAGTCTTCAGATGTTTGGGAGAATAAACTTTGGAATTCCCTAATTAAATTTTCCGCGGCGTCCATCTGTTTTGGATCTAAGTCTGTATTTTGTAACAAATCCTTGACTAAATTATCTGAAGATTTCTCAGAGTGACTGGAACTTTGACTTATGCACGTCACAGGAGCACACGATGCTATCACCTCTCCTTTCTCGATAGTCTTCGTCTTATCACTGATTTTAGCAATTCTGACTCGAATGGTCTTTTTCGAGAGGTCTACTACAGAAGAAGCCACCAATACTCTTCTTGTGTAATATTGTCTTCTGGATAATCTATATGGCCAAATCGGTAATTAGTTTCATTTTTAATTTCAGCTGGAACTAAAAATTCTGTTCTTGGATCTAGATTGACGTCTTCTTTGGCTATTACTGTTTGTTTACATTCAATTTCATTATTTAATCCAAAAAGACTTATTTCTTCAAATTTTGAGAGCATTTTGTTATTTTTGAAATCAAGCTTGAAGCCAAACTTCTTCAGAAAATCTAGCCCGATTAAGCAAGGATCTGTTATGTCAGCCACATATGCCGTATGGTAATATTTCGTTCCTCCAAAGTGTATGGTTAAATTGGCCTTTCCATATATGCCAATCTTGTCGCCCGTCACAGTTTGCAGGGTAACGCAGGGTGGAGTCCAGATGAGTTTAGATTTCAATTTTCGAGCCAAATCTTCTCTTATTACTGTCACATTGGCTCCTGTATCGACAATCATACGGCATTGAATTCCGTTAATAAAGCCTATCACATATAATTCATTATCACCGCCACTCATTTTTGATATCTGGAGGATCTTCAGGTGGGGCTTTTCATTCTCTGGCAGCCTCCGCCCCGCGAGATGGCCAAAATTTAGTTTCCTTGCTGACTGTTTGAATTTATCTCACGTTCGTGGATTTTGGGGCAATTTCTTTGGAGATGTCCTGTATCACCGCATCCCCAGCACGTGAGATTTTGTCTTCTTGAACTTGTTCTTCCGTATTTTAAAGCTTCAAGTTCTTGATTTATTTTCCTAATTTCTTTCAAGATGTCGTTCTCTGTGTCTGAGCTTTTGTTCACCGTTGCCCCTCGGACTGAATGACGATCTCTTCGGCTGGCTTGTGCAGCTGCTTCCAACTTTAAGGCATATAGTAGTGCAGCCTTTAAATCCTGTACATCTGCCATTCGTACCGCTCTCTGCACTTCTGGATCTTTTATTCCGTCTACAAAATATTGCAGTGAGAGCATTTCCCGTACATTTGTTGGACAGTCAATGAATGCTAAATTTGCAAGCCGTTCAATTTCCGAGGCAAACTCTTGAAGGGTTTCACTCGATTTTTGATGGCGGCTCTTCATTTGTATTCTCGTCTAATCCTTGAAGAATTTTTCGCCGAATCTCATTTCAAGTGCACAACTTAGAGTCTCAAAATTGAGTTGCGTCATATCGGGCAATGTTTGCAGCACGTCGGCGGCTTCTCCTCTTAAAGATGCTGCCAGTTGACAAGCTTTCACCTCGTCACTCCATTTGTTCGCTTCGGCTACAATGGTGAATTGGGTCTTGTAAACTTGCCAGGAACTCTTTCCGTCGTATGTCGACAGCTTGATGTGCACGGGAGAAGCAGGCGGATTTCTAAATTCTTCATAATTACCACTGGACGCTGAAAGCTTCTTCTCAAGATCTCTTCTACCGACAAGAACTTTTCTTCCAAAGTTTTCTTCATTTCTTTTTGGCTTTTATTAACTTCCTCCTTTAATTCTTCCATTCTCTCTTGGCTTCTTCTCATTTCTTCAGTCAACTCTTCTTGCCCTTTATTCATTTTTTCCGCCAGCTCTTCTTGTCCTTTATTCATCTTTTCCGCCAACTCTTCTTGGCCTTTCGTCAATTCTGTCTTTATGCCATTGATAGCATCTAATAGTTCTTTCAGTTGCACGTCCATGCCTCTTGTTTTTGCCATAAGATCCCGACTCCTGACACCAAATGTTATAGCGTATATGGGGTTCTTTCGATCTTATGGTTAGAGAACTTCAAACTCTTGTCTCTTAGAAAAGTAGAAAATAATTTATTTAGAGATCTTCAGAACAACAGAGTCTTCGAAACTCACAAATAATACTAGATATTCAAAAATAACTGCTCAAATCTATCGTACAAGTATAGCTTTAGATCCCAGAGACTCTTTATACAACGTCTCAACACTTAATAACATTCAAAACAACTTAAATGAAACTCAAGCAAACTTGCTAACAAACGCCTTGTTCACTCAATGACTGACTGGTAAATAATAGCCACAGCTCGCATCGCTTCTCTTCTTATATAGGCTCCAGCATGTGCGGGAAATTTCTAGAACCATCTCGAAAAATCCACGGAACAACAAACAATGTATCAGCATACCTAAGGGGGGGTTACCATACAGAGGAAAGGGTTGCCATCGCCAACAATCGCCAAGTTTGTCGCCAACTTGGCGATATATCGCCAAATTTGGCGACAAAAATTAGTCGCCAAAAGTGACGCCAACTTGGCGATATCTCTAATATTTCGCAAAGCTGCCATAGACATTCACTGAAAATAATAGACAAGTTTGCTTGATAACAGAGACAATGTAACAAAAACTAATATTAGTAAAGAAATGGAGCTTAATAAGATTATTTACATTATTTTACAGTACAAACACTAACTATATACAAAATTCGTAACAGTATTATGATGAGAAATATATTTTGTTTCGTGATTTTTTTTTCTGGAAAATAATTACATGGAAAAGAAATGGAAATTGAAATTTATTAATTAAACAATGAGACATAGTATAGATAATAGCAAATAAATGCCAAATGTTATAAAAAAATACATTCTGCTATTTTGACTAAGGTATATATTCAAAATCTGCACCCAACTCCTGACACTTTTATGGAGAATTTAATATGAAATGTATTTAGAGTACGCTGATAGAAGCAAATAAATCCGCTCACGTATTTGACTTCACCCAATTGTATACAAATTTTGATGTTTGAAAGACGAGATGTCAGAAATCGAATGTCATGTCAAGAGTTGGAAATTTCATACGTGAAAGCAAATCTGAGAAATTTTTTTTAAATTTTGTCCAAAAGAATACTCAAAGCAGGAAATTTTTCTTTTTTTGTAAAATGCTTGATGTTAGCGGTAAGATCCTGTGTACGGAATTTTCCTTGTAGAAAAATTGTAAAGTAACTTGTAGAAAATCTCGTATATGAATTTCATCAAATACACGACAAACGTAGCTAATGAGTTGCGTTGTACTATAAAAATGTTTTAAAATATCCAGATCTTGGAGTAATAGTATGCAGTACTTCGGATAGAGTAGAACGGCCGAAATGTTTTGTGTATTCCTGTAAATACTATCTGCTTTTATTATACAGGAATGAGCTTGTAGTAAACTCCAGCAACGTCTATCAATTTCGTAAAATGTGAAATAGCCAAATAGCATTAAAATGAGTTGCAAATAGTGATTCTCCCTATACCAAATTGTAAGGGAATACTTTTTGTGACCCTGTAAATTACCAAGAAATATTCTGTGCACCATTGACTGTGCAGAATGCATTTTTTAATATATACTTCATAGATGCATATCCATTCTATTATGTTCGAAAAAAGTGTAACACCATTAAAATTCACTTGAAACTATTTTTTCCCATTGACCGAAATGTCATGAAATGCTTTTGATTGTCCCTGTACTTAAATTATACGTACGATTTTCATAAAATTTGAAATGTCTCGATAAAATTATGGAACATATATATATTTTTATTTTTCTAACTATTGGGTTGAGTAGTTTTGGCTTTGTTATATATGGGCAAACGGACAGACGGACTGAACTACGCTTGAACTCGAAAAGGTGCAAACAAACATCTTGGTTGGATCTCTTAGTTTAGATAATGGCAATCAAAAAACCAATTTTTATATAAAAAAAAACTATTCTGCTATTTTAACCTAGGAATATATTCACAATCTGTACCGAACAACTGGCACTTTTCTGAACAATTTAATATATCAGTTTTGAAATGTATAGAAAGTACGGAGATAGATGTAAATAAATCCGTACACGTACTTGACCTCACCAAATCGTATATACAAATTCTGATCTGTGAAAGACGAGATGTCAAGAATCGAATGTCATGTAAGAATTTGAAAAAATCATGACGTGGTGGCAAAGCTTGAGAAATATTTTTATAAAGTTGTGTCCAAAGAAATACTGAAAGCAGGATATCTTTCCCTTTTTAAAAACGTTTGTGATGTTAGCGAAGAGAAATATATACGGTTTATACATATATACATACGTATATATATCATGATGAGAAATATATTTTGTTTTATAATATACATTCTTTTCTGTTTTTTTTTTTTTTTTCTTTTCTGGAAAATAATTACAGAGCAAAGAAGACAAAAATAAATTTATTAATTAAACAAGTCTAAAATTGCACGTTAAATGTAGCAAATGTGGTGCGTTCGTACAGTAATAAGGTTTTAAAAATATCTATTTCTTGGTGTAATACTATACTGTACATCGGATACAGTATAGTGACAGAAATACATACCTCATAGATGCATATAAATTTTATTATGTTAGAAAGAGTCTAACCCCATTAAAATGCACTTGAAAATTTTCTCCCCATTGACCGCAATGCAATAGAATACTTTTGATTGTCTCTGCAGTTAAACTAAACATCAGATTATTATAAAATTTGAAATGACTTGACCAAATTATGCAACATTTATGTAATTTAAGTTTCAAATGATTCCGTTAGGTTGTTTTTACTCTATCATATGTGGACTGACAGACGGACGGACTGAACGACGACTATAGGTGCTACGTAGTTATTACTTACAAACGTATCCAACAAGCTATTTTAAAGTATCCCCTGGACATAAAGAGTTAAAACAAACATCCCGGTTGGATCTCCTAGTATATATAACGGCAAATAAATAGTTGTTATAAAAAAATATTCTGCCATTTTTAACTTAAGGATATATTTAAAATCTGCACCCAACAACTGACATTTTTCTGAAGAATGTAATATTTCACTTTTGAAATATTACCGGGTGTCCCAAAAATAACTGATGGAATTTAAAATTCGGCGATTGAAGGCCAGGTGATCAATTCTGAGTGAAGCGTCGACCTGGCCTTCAATCACCGTCAGCGCCACCTATTGTTTGAAATTTGAACTAAAATAAGAAATTACGGTTAAAAAATTCCTGACGTTATACATAACCCTCCTGCAAAAATTTTTTAAATAGCTGTCACCGTTTGCAAGTTATTGAATTTTAAATTCCATCAGTCATTTTTGGGACACCCGGTAGAAAGTACGCTTATAGAAGTAAGTAAATCCATTCACGTACTTGATTTCACGAAATCATATACAAAATTTTATCTGTGTATGACGAGGTGTCAGAAATCAAATGTTACGTCAGGATTTGGAAAATTCGTACAAAAATGCAAAGCCGGATATATGTATTTATAAAATTTTGTCCAAAGAAGTACTACAAGCAGGCAGCCTTTCCTTTTTTGAAAAATGCGTTATGTTAGCGATAACATTCGTTACACGGTATTTTTTCTTCTATTATACAGGTGGTAACTTGTAATAAACCTCGTATATCAATTTCATGAAATGTGAAATAGCCTTATAGCATTAAAATTCTCTCCAAATAGTGTTTTATCCTATATCATTATGTAATGAAATACTTTTGTGTGACCCTGTAAATTAATAAAAAATGTTTTGTGCATTATAGATTGTACAGAAAGAATTTTTTAGTATATACTTCAAAATTGCATATCCATTCTATTAAGTTCGAAAGAGTGTAACATCATTAAAATTAACTTGAAACTATTTTTTTCCATTGACCATAATGTTACGAAATGCATTTGATTGTCCCTGTAATTAAACTATACATCCGATTTTCATAAAATGTCAAATGACTATAGAAAATTATGCAACTTTTATCCATCTTAAGTTTTGAACGATTTCGGTTGGTAGTCTTTACTCCGTCATATGCGGACAGACAGACTTACGGACGGACTGAACCACGACTAGAGGTGCTACGTATTTACATAAATACGAACGCAGCTAACAAGCTATATTAAAATACCTCCCGAACATAAAGGGTTAAAACAAACATCCCGGTTGGATCTCCTAAAATAGATAATGGCACATAAACACCAATTGTTATTAAAATAAATATCTTGCTATTTTAACTTAGGAATATATTTGCAATCTGCGTTGGATAACACACTTTTCAGAAAAACTGAACATTTCACTTTTGAAATGTATAGAAAGTACGGAGATTGAAGCAAATAAAACCGTACACTTACTTGACCTTACCAAATCGTATACAAATTTTGATCTGTGAAAAACGAGATATCAGGAATCGAATGTCATGTCAGGATTTGGAAAATTCATACGTGAAAGCAAAGCATGAGAAATATTTTTAAAATTTTGTCCAAAGAAGTACTTAGAGCAGGAAGCCTTTCCTTTTTGTAAAAAAGTGTTAGCGATATTCTGTTATGTTCGAAGGCGTCTAACATCATTAAATTTAACTTGAAACTATTTTTTCTTATTGATCGTTATGTAACGAAATGCTTCTGATTGTCCCTGTAATTAAACTACACATCCGATTTTTATAAAGTTTGAAATAACTTGAGATAATTATGTAATATGTACATATTTTAAATTTCAAACGATTTGGTTGGGTAGTTTTTGCTCTGTTGTATGCGAACAGACGGATGGACTGAACGAATACTATAGGTGCTACCGATTTATACAATTACGAACCCACATGGAAAGCTATTTTAAAATACATTCATAGCATAAAGGAGTTAAACAGGAAGCCGGGATGATTCTCCTAGCATAGATTATTTCAAATAGATACCAAATTTTTATTTAAAAAATGTTTTGCTATTTTAACTTAGAAATATATTCACAATCTGCACCCAACAATTCCACTTTTTTGAAGAATTTGATATTTCACTTTTATATTATATAGAAAGTACGCTGATAGAAGTAAATAAATCCGTACACGTACTTGACCTAAATAAGTCGTATATAAATTTTGACCTGTGGAAGACGAGATGTCAGGAATCGAATGGCATGTCAGGATTTGGAAAATTCATTCGTAAAAGGAAAGCTTGAGAAATATTTTTACAACATTTTGTTCAAAGAAATACTTAAAAAGAGAAACGTTTCCTTTTTTTTTTTTTTTTTTTTTTTTTTTTTTTTAATGCGTGATGTTAGCTATAAGAAATATATATATATATATGTCTTTTTGTTTGATATTATGATGATAAATATATTTTTTATTTTATGATACTTGTTTTCTGGAAAATAATTATTAAGGAAAATGCAAATTTATTAATTGAACAAGTCGAAAATTGCACGTCACGTTTTGCGAATGAGTACTATAATAAGGTTTTAAAAATATCCAGTTCTTGATGTAGTATACAGTAAATATAATAAAATATAATATACAGCAAATACTATACAGTACTTCGGATACAGTATTGTATCTGAAATCTCGTATGACCCTGTAAATACTATTTGCTTTCTAATATACAGGGTGTTACTTGTAGTAAACAATTGCAACGTATATCAATTTCATAAAATGTGAAGCAGTTGAATATAAATAAAATAGGCTCCAAATAGTATTTACTCCTATAGCATATAGCATTGTGTAATGGAATACTTTTTGTGTGGTCTTGTAAATTAATAACAAATATTCTTTGCACCACACATTGCGCAGAATGTGTATTTTAATGTATAGTTCATAGATGCATATCAATTCTATTATGTTCGAAGAAGCGTAACATCATTCAATTTCACATGAATATTTCCCCCATTGATCGTAATGTAACAAAATGCTTTTGATTGTCGGTACACTTAAAGTAAATATCAGATTTTTATAAAATTTGAAAGACTTGACAAAGTTATGCACATTTATATAATTTAAGTTTCAAATGATTCCGTTGGATATTTTTTTCTGCCATTTGAGGCAGACGGACGGACGGGCTGAGCTATAACTATAGATGCTACATATTTATATACTTACAAACGTACGTAACAAGCTATTTTAAAGTACCTACTGGACATAAAGGGTTATAACAAACATTCCGGTTGGATCTTCTAGTATACGAAACGGTAAACAAATATAAGTTGTTATAAAAGAAATATTCTACTATTTTAACTTAGGAATATACACTATATGGCCATTGATTATTGGACACTTGCGATTTTAGACATTTTACTAAATATCTAGAAAAATACATGAGGAATCATCTCGAAACTCTTAGTGTATAAATATAATTGTATACGCCATACATCGCCGTGAAGATTTTTTGCCGAAACTCCATAGGGGACGGTCAACAAATTAAAAAAGAATGAATATCTTTTGCATAACCCTGTCAAAACTAATGTATCAAAAGCGCTCAAACTCTAGATTATGATTGAATGCCTTATTTTAATACACTGTGCAAATAGCATGCATACTCGCAGAGTAATTAAGGTTTTTATAAAAATGGTCCCAAATTTTTCCAAGTTTTTCCCTTATAATTTTCAGAGTTCTTAATATAAAATAATTTTTTTTTAGAAAATATGACAAAAAACATTGTACACAGTACCCTGTAATCAGAATTAAAAAATAATAAAACTTGTATGAAAAATGAGTAGGTTCACTAAATAATTTTTTACTGCGCATGCGTTAAAGTATCAAAATTTCATTTGCATATTATGTTAGCTAAATGTATACAGCAACTTTTGTAAAAGCCTCAAAATCATAGCTTGAAAATTCTGAAAGTAATCGTCTATAGAAAAAGGACAAAATCCGTTGTTTCCAAAATGAAGCAAAAAAATGAGGGATTTTATCCAAATGTAGTAGCACATCCCGTATTGTCTATTCTATATTGACAATAATCAATGAATATATGGATACTACCCACCTTGTTTTTTGCTTCATTTTGAGAATAACGGATTTTCAACTTATTCAATTGACGATTATTTTCAGAATTTTCAAGTTATGATTTTTTGACTTTCACAAAAGTTGCTCTATACATTTAGCTAACATAATATGCAAATGAAATTTTGATATCGTTGACGCATGCGCAGTAAATAATTATTTAGTAAACCAACTCATTTTGTATATAATTTTCATTATTTTTTAATTCTGATTACAGAGTACTGTGTGCAATGTTGTTTCTCATATTTTCTGAAAAAAATCTTATTTTATATTAAGAACTCTGAAAATTATAAGGAAAACACTTGGAAAAATTTGGGACCATTTTTATAAAAACCTTAATTACTCTGCGAGTATGCATGCTATTTGCATTAAAATGAACAAGGCGTATTACAATAAGGCATTCAATCATAATCTAGAGTTTGAGCACTTTTGCTACATTAGTTTTGACAGGGTTATTCAAAAGATATTCATTCTTTTTTAATTTGTTGACGGTCCCCTATGGAGTTTCGGGAAAAAATCTTCACGGAGATGTATGACTTATACTATTATATTTATACATTAAGAGTTTCGAGATGATTCCTCATATATTTTTCTAGATATTTAACAAAATGTCTAAAATCGCAAGTGTCCAATAATCAATGGCCATATAGTGTATTCACAGTCTGCACCCAACAATTGACACTTTTCTGAAGAATTTTAATACTTCACTTTTGAAATATATAGAAAGTGCGGTGATAGAAGTAAATAAATCCGCACACGTATTTGACCTCACCATATCTTATACAAATTTTGATCTGTGAAAAGACGAGATGTTAGGAATCGAATGTTATGTCAGGATTTGGAAAATTCATACGTGAAAGCAAAGCTTGAGGAATATTTTTAAAATTTTGTCTAAAATAATACTCAAAAAACGGAAGCCTTTTTTCTTTTTTCAAGTGCGGTGTTAGCGATAAGAAACATATATATCTTTTTTTTTTGTTTCATATTATGATGAGAAATGTATTTTTTTATTATGTTACTTTTTTTCAAAAATAAATAAGAAAAAATAACTGGTAATAATCCTCCGCAACGAATATTAATTTCATAAAATGTGCAGCAGTTGAATATAATTAAAATGCTCTTCAAATAGTGTTTCTCCCTATACCATTGTGTAAAGGAATAATTTTGTGTGGCTTTGTAAATCAGTACCAAATATTCTTTGCACCACAGATTGTGCAGAATGTATATTTTATTATATATTTCATAGATGCATATGAATTGGACAATCTTCGAAAGAGTGTATCAACATTAAAATTCACTTGAAATTTTTTTCCATTGTCCATACTATAACAAAATGCTTTTGATTGTCACTGTAGTAAAGCTAAGCATCCGATTTTCATAAAATTTGAAATGATTCGACAAAACTATGCAACATTTATATATTTTAAATTTCAAACGATTTGGTTGGACAGTATTTGCTTTGTTATATGCGGACAGACGGATGGACTGAACGACATCCATAGATGCTACGTTTTTGTATAATTACGAATGAACCTAACAAGATACTTTAAAGTACCTTCTGGCGAAAAAGGGTTGAAACAGGCAGCCCTGATAAATCTCCTAGTATAGATAAAGGCAAATAAATAGAAGTTATTATAAAAAATATTCTGCTATTTTAACTGAGGAATATATTTACAATCTGCACCGAATGACTGACACTTTTCTGGAGAATTGAACATTTCACTTTTGAAATGTATAGAAAGTACGCTGATAGAAGAAAATAAATCCGTACACGTACTTGGCCTCACCAAATCGTATACAAATTTTGATCTGTGAAAAGACGAGATGTCAGGAATCGAATGTCACGTCAGAATTTGGAAAATTTTTACGTGAAAGCTTGAGAAATATTTTTATAAAATTTTGTTCTAAGAAATACTCAAAGCTGAGTGCTTTTCATTTTTTTTTTCAAATGCGTGATGTTAGCAATAAGAAATATACATATATACATTTGTTTGATATTATGATGAGAAGTATATTTTGTTTGGTGATGTTTCATTTCTGGAAAATAATTACGTGGTAAAGAGAAAAAAAAATAATTTTTTTTTTAAATAAACAATGAGACATACATTTTATATGATCGTACAATATAGTCAGATTCTTTTCAATTTTCAAGATTTGGGATTTGAAATTTGAAATATAATGTATGGATCAACATTTGACATAATTTCGATTAAACTACTGTTTAATCTATTTAGCTAATACTATGAATGTCGGTATAGTAACAACGGTATACTATACGATACACGATGAAGTTCCCAAAATGCATCTCAGCAAGAAATCTGTTAGTTAAAATACATATCTTCATAAATACTAGGTTACAATTTCATTGTTCTTTTTTTTTTTTTTTGGTGGTTACATAATAAATAAGGCATTTTCATGTACTTATAACATTAGTTAATAACTAGACGTAGCTGCAACCCATCAATAAACTGAAGCCTGTCTTGTATCAATCCTGCATGTCTGATACAAAATCGAAATCTGACTAGCCAAATTTCTATCAAAACAAGATAGCAATAAACAAAGATCAGCTGCTCCACTAAAAGCTTTGGGGGCTCACCGAGGCTGAGTGGTTAAGAGCCCACACTCCTGAGCAAAAAAGACCCGGATGATAATGTTAAGTCTATGGGGGCGGTTTTTTTCAAATATTTAGCACAAATTTTAATATTTTTGCATGATTTGTTTGCATAGGATAGCTGAGGACGATCTACAACCGCGCTAGTTTTTATTTTTCGATTTTGGTTACATATTTTTAATAATACAATAGTTTCAATTTCAGAACCGGGTCAAACCGGTTTTGAAAGTTAATGTAATTTTAAAAAAAATCTAAAACCAAAATTGAAAAAGTAAAAACTATGCCAGTTGTAGATCGTCCTCAGCTATCCTATGCAAACAAATCATGCAAAAATATTAAAATTTGTGCTAAATATTTGAAAAGAATGCCCCCATAGACTTAACATTATCATCCGGGTCTTTTTTGCTCAGTAGTGTGGGCTCTTAATAAAGGTTAATCGCTTAAAAGCATAGGTCGGTTACAGCTGCGACTCCTACTACCTCCGTTGCACAATCTTTGTAGAGCTCTCCGTCGTAATTCTCTGGAGCTGTAAATTTCCTTGTGCGATCTCATCCGTGTGCATTGACGATGGTTTATAAGCGGGTCCCAGATGTCAAGATTTATGTGTTCAATAAATAAAATAGATCTTTGTGAAGGATTTGAGCAGCTGCAACCCGACTACGCTTTTACCACGATTTTTGATGAAATAAACATTTCGTCTTTACCACGTTAATTTAAAACATAGTTTAGCACTATTCCTTTCAGGTGCTGCGGTCATTTTTTGATCATACGGCTAAGTAGGCGTCATTAAAAGTATTTTTTTTTTCAAAATCTCCACCACTCCCCTTCTATCTTTACTGATACATGATATAATTGAAATGGTGACGTAACTTAAAATTCTTATTTTTCAATATATATTTCCAACAATATCCACTAAAATTATCTCAAAATTTATATTCTGGATTGAATTATGTTTTGAGATATATTATTCATCCGTGCTTTAACAGAACATTAGAGAATAAAATATGCATACATTAACTCCATTAAATTTCCCTTTAGTGAATGAGATAATAACTGCTACACAATTGTATATATTACATACATTCTGTTATGCTCATGATGTACTCGTGATTACATTTATAGTCTGAATTTAGTGTTATATTATTATTATTATAAATAAAGTACAATAATTCTTATTTTTATTAATAAGTTATGATGCAATTTAACAATGTCTAAGGATACATTATTCTACAGATCGAAAATATTTTGAAATGGTTTTAAATTCTTTAATGCATAAATAGTATGGATGTGTAATTTGAATTTTGAAGTATTATTTCAAATTTGAAATTTTATAACACTAATGTATGTAGCATAAATTTCTAATGGAGAAAATGTTATGCTAAAGTTTATGAAATCGTTCACAAATTTTCTTTCACGAGCGCTGACATTAAATTTTATCAATGTTTCAAGTTGAAAATATATAATTAACTTAAAGCTACATTGTCTCACTAGGGAAATGTTAATACTATTCTTAACCCGACAGGACGAGGGCGGGGTATTTTGACACCCCATGCCTGAAAATATTCATCAACTGTCTCTCCTTATAAATCGAAGTGATAAGATCCATCAATACCCGATATCAACATTATCTCATGTGTGTAGAGTATGAAAACAGTGAATTCTGCCTCTATTTTTGTCTTATAGAATGATTTTAGGTGTGTAGACACTTGAAAATTCTAAAGTTTCTGATCCATGTTCACTCTAATTTTTATGAAAATCCGTAAATCTCAGTCACAACAATAACAACTCGTCATCAGCTGAACCAACATGTGTCCGTCATGAGACAGAGTTAGAGATAAACTGAAAGAAAGACTGAAAGAAGATGGCGATTACAAAAAGGCGCTAGTTGAAAGAGGACAGGTGGAAGACAAAAGTGATGCCAAAATAATAAAAGAGAGAGAAAAAGGTGGAATAATAATAATAATAATAATAATAATAATAATAATAATAATAATAATAATAGAAAAAGTAATATATAAATAACTAATATGAAATAAAATAATAATAATAATAATAATAATAATAATAATAATAATAATAATAATAATAATAATAAAAGAGATAGAAAAGGAGGAATAAGAATAATAGTAAATAAAATCAATAAATAAACAAATACACATAATAATAAATATTTTTTTAAATATAAGTAAGGTGAAAATAGGCGAGGGAAAGAACTACAAAAGCAATTTCTACGTTTTTATTTCCGTTTAGCGGTATTTAATACAAAGAGTATTATTGTAATTAATAATTATCGCCAGTGTTATCGGTCTTAATTCAAATCTCAGTATTCCTACAGACAATAATGCATAATTTTATTTCCTAAAGAAAAATTATTAAGTGCTACATAGGAAAAATTAAAATTTTCAAATAAGGAAAATAAAGATGATTATTAATTTATTTTCTGTTAATTTTTAAAATTAACGAAAACTTCTTTAAACGAAAATTTTAAGTACAATTTATGTCATCATTTTTCACGATGAAGAGTAATTCTCGTAAATTTCATTAACAGATCGAATTCTAACGATATTTTTCCTTATTTATACATTTAACCGCTACCCTAATTTGCCCGTACATCATACGAGCAACGCGTTTTTGCCAATCATGATCTGAACATTCCAAGTGCGGGCATCCATATTTCAATCGTGATTCATTATTCTCACCAGTAAATTTTTATTTTAAATTTTGGATTATTTAATCCGAACATTTTTCTGATTCAATTCGGTGAAAATTTCTATTTTGAAAAAACGGTAATAAAAGTTTAAAAATTGTGTAAAAGACATGAAAAAAAAAAAAAAAAAAAGTCAGGTTTTAAAAGATTTTTTTTTTTTGAAAAGTAATGATCAGTTAAGTAGTTATTATGTTTGAAGTGTGCTGACACCCCATGCCCGTCCTGGTGTTACCAGGGATCTTGGTACGAACCCTGGTTACATTTCACCGCCCCCGTTCTTCCGGGTTAATTTTATATTTTAGGGAATTTACAATTATCGGTGTCATAGATGCAGAGATGAATATTTGAACAGCCATTTTTTTTAATGGTAATAGTCGAAAAGCCGACAGCACAAAACTCTGTGTTATCGACCATTTCAAGAAAACCCTTTATTTTATGGAAGAGTTGTCATAGGGAAAACGAATGATCCATGTCTGCCAGAAGTAAAGGGACCTAAAATTAATACCACGAGTGGTTGACTCGTAGGCTTAACATTGTGTTGGTTCTGCAATCAAAAGTATGAAAACATGGAAAACTGGGTGCAGGAAAACACAATGCTAAGCCTACGAGTCAACCACTAGTGGTATTCATTTTTGGCTTATGCATCACTTTCCTTCCGCCCTACATGGATCATTAGATTCCCCTATTACTGCTATTCAATAAAATAAAGGGTTTTTTTTCTTGTGCTCGATAACATAGGGTTTTGTGCTGTCGGCTCTTGGACTATTACATTTAATTTGACACTTTGAATAATATGTATAAAATTTAGCAATTACCCCCAAGAAAAAATATATCTAATACCGAAAAACAGTCAAAATTATGAAATAAATTGGCATTTCCGCAAACACGATGCCTTAAAAACAAAGCACTGAGTTGATATTAAGTAAAATGTGTAATAAAAAATAAAAAAACTTTTTCTGGAACATAGAATATTTGCATTCTAATTGTATGTACATTTCCGATGTTGTGGAAGTTGAGGTACGAATGTAATGAAAAATTAGTAACATTTTATGCAACTTAAAATATTAGTCCTTCAATGAAAAACTCTCTCCCTATGAGGGGGATCATTCCATTTTTTAGCAGGTGGTGAAAGGTAGAGCAGACAATTGAAATAGTGGCTTCATCTATCAATTTAAAATTAAAATACATTAGCGGAACATTGAATATATCATTTTTGTTTTACGTTTTATTTAATATTTGTTTATTAAATTAAATAAGAGAAAATCTTTTTTTATTGAAATCGGATTTTTAAATTTCAAATCTCACTATCTTCATTTGTTTAGCTGCAGTGATAGCGTCTCCTTGCTATATAACTACAGAAATGCTATTGGAGCAGGATTTAGCTAAGTTTTGCTTTTTTGGCGAAAAATAAAAGAAAGTAACGTATCTAAATCAGATTACTAAAATTTTTTCGTATTCCATTTCATAATTCTTTAACTTTAAACTATCTTAAAATTGATGCTAAATCAAAATATTAAAAAGAGGCAGAAACGGATCCTACTGCATTTATTCCCTTCTTACCGCATGCCGCGATCACTCCCTACCTTTAATCCCCTGCTAAAAAAAAAATGGAATGATCCCGCCTTATAGGGAGGGAGTTTGTTATTGAAAGGCTAGTACTTAAAATAAACTATAAATAAACTAAATTAAATAAACAAGGATATTATTTAGTGTCCAAAGCATTCGGCATCCCGATTTACGAGGGACACCGGCCAACACCAGTGGCGTGTGAGAGTCATCTATCGATTGCAAAGGGTTAATTTCATTAGAATACAAAAATTATAGAACTTTCTTTCTGCTCGTCTTCATGTCTTTTTTTTCTAGCTTAACTAGTATTAACTTTCCCAAAATTGATAAAACATCTCAAAATTTTAAAATTTTGTGCAATTATTTCAAATACGGCAGCGTTGGCCGCGTAAGAATCTTCAGTTAACTTTTTACGGTACTACTTAGTTATCCCGTCGACCAAAAATCTATCTTTAAACTATAAGATTAAATGCCAATAATGGATGATCATAAATATCACATTCAATGACATTAAATACGATACACGTGTTTAAAACGCCATTAAGTGACTTTTATTTCGACTTTTTATTTGTATTCTTATTAATATTCTACAAAATTTTGTTTTATCGTTATTTAAAATAAAAATTATGTCATTATGTATAATTTGGCTATTTGTTTGGCGAAATTGGTCGACGGGATCATCAAGTAGAACCCTTTTTACTAATCCTGAATACTAATCTAAAGCGTGGGCCAAAAAAAAAATGCCGTAGGCTCATTTTTTTAAACATTTGTAGGGACACTGAATTAAGAACCAGTATTTTCCTGAAGTTTACTTTGACACACTTGATCGCAGAAAAATTGAATATCCCTGGGTTAAACTGTCAACAGCAAATTTAAACAGCAACCTTTGGCCTTAACAATCCAAGTTTTTAGTGATAAATACTGGCAGAAACAGATAGGTATTCATTTTTATTGGTGAAAGTTTATTTTGGAGTAGTTACGCGCTGCGTCCGCGTTATATTCTGACAACCTAGACCATTGTTAGAGAAAAAGATTACAATATCCGGAAAAATTAACAGCAGTAAAAAAAAAATAGAAACTTTCAGAACATTTCTGAAAAACAAATATCCATGAATAAATCACCTACCTAAGACGAAGTTTTTCATTGAAATTTACTGGTGAGAAGTTTACTGGAGGTAATCAAAAAGAAATGATCTGATTTTAAAGAAACAACCTCCTGAATTACTTTACTAGAAATTAGTAGCCAACATACTGTATATTTATTAATTCACTCCTACTCCTAATTAATTTACTCCTCTTTATTAATAAATCCATTATTTTAACAAAATATGCTATGTACAAAATATGCATAAATAAACTCCATTACATTTTCGTCTAGAAAATTAGATAACAACTATAGCGCATAGACATTCATTATAAGTATTCTCTAATGCATATAATATACTGATAATTACGTTTATAATCTAACTGAAAGGCTATATTAATCTTAATATATATACAGTATATAATTTTCCATACCATTAAAAAGTAATCAAGTAATTTAGCAATGTTTAAGCTGTACATAATTCTACAGCGCGCAAAATTTCTGAAACTGCATTAAAGTTTTATAAATTTGTAATATGAATTTTGAAGCAATAATTCAAATTTAAAATTTCATAACAAGAATGTAGCAAACATTGCATTTAATATAAATTTCTAATGTTGTAAAGTAATATTTCTAATATCAAAGGTTTACGAAGCTGTTTACAAATTTTCCTTTGCCAACAGCAGTATTGAATTTTGTGACTGATTGCAGTTGTAAATACAGGAATCAAAGTAACTTGAAAGATCAATGGTTTGCAAAAACAAGTAAGAAAAATCATGCATTAAGCATAAGTTTTGAAACATTTTCCAATACTTCCTGAATGTAACAAAACTTCGTTATATAGAGAAATCAGGAGTTACTGTCTGTAGCAAAATATTTATTTCAATAATTTTGAACAACCCAGTTTTTGATCTGTCGGTTGATATATATATATCTATTTTATAATAGAAAAATTTAGTTTAGCAAGAAAATGTCTAACTCATTGAAATTTCTCTTTCAGCACTTTATTCTAATAGATGGAAAATACTTGAATACTTTTGTTCAGCCCTGTGGTTTAATTAGTACTTTTATCACACACCAGTATTTAGCTAAAATTAGTTCAAATTAAAACATGCTTAAAAGTACTTAAATCACATTTCCGGAAATTATTATCCATAGGAGACCATGTATAGAGTTCTTTGCATGACTCTGTGTATAATCTTATCCATACACCAAACATTGCATTTAACGTAAAATTCTAATGTAGAAGGTGATATTTCTAATATCAAAGGTTTACGAAGCTGTTTACAAATCTTCCTTTGCCACCAGCACTATTTAATTTTTGTTATTGATTAAAGCTGTAAAAATAGAAATCAAAGCAACTTGAAAGCTGAATGATTTACAAAAAGAAAAAAGAAAAGATGTTAAGTTAAGATTACCTACATTTTTAGATATATGTAAGCATTCTATAATTATTTAAGGATATATAGAATATAAAATGGTTCAAATTACTTAGTTCACAATTATCAGCGTAAAAAAATAGCGTTAATCCCTTAAAGAACGGTTAGAAATATTTTATTCCACCCAATTTAAACAAGATTTGCACCACAAACATTTAATTAAATTTTAAATTTTTAACTTCGGGTGCAATAGTTTAAAATTTGCCTTTCTTATTTTAAAATAAACAAGTTGGAAACTGCACATGAAGCGTAGCAAATTAGGTGCGTTCGTACGATAACGAAGTTTTAAAAATATTACTTTCATATATCAATCTCATAGAATTGTAAATAGTGAATTACAATTAAAACGCTCATCAAACAATGTTCTCCCTATACCATTATGTATTGAAATACTTTTGTGTGGCCTTGTAAATCAATAACAAATGTTCTTTGCACCACAAATTATGCAAGATGTATATTATAATATGTACTTTATAGTTGCATATAAATTTTATTAAGTTCGCATGAGTGTAACACGATTAAAATGCATTTGAAACATTTTTCCCATTGACCGTAATGTAACGGAATACTTTTGATTGTCCCTGTAATTGATCTATGCATCCGATTTTCATAAAATTTGCAATAACTCGAAAAAATTATGTAATATTTATGTATTTTAAATTTCAAACATATAGAATATATTTGAAACTTTTCCCCATTGACCATAATGTAATTGAATACTTTTGATTGCCCCTGTAACTGATCTATGCACACGATTATCAAAAAATTTGAAATAACTCGACAGAATTATGTAATAATTTCGTATTTTAAATTTCAAACGATTAAAATGCATTTGAAACTTTTTTCTCCATTGGCCGTAATGTAATGGAATACTTTTGATTGCCCCTGTAATTGATCCATGCATCCGAGTTTCATAAAATTTGAAATCACTCGACAAAATTATGTAATAATTATGTATTTTAAATTTCAAACGATTCGGTTGGGTAGTTTTTGCTTTGTTATATGCGGACAGATGGACGGACAGACGGACTGAACGACCACTATAGGTGCTACGTATTATATAATTACGAACGCACCTAAAAAAATCGGTTATTCCGGTGAGAATATAATATTGCAATATAATATTGAGAATATAATATTGCTAGCCCCTCAAGGGGTTAAATCCGATGTACAATTTTTGAGCACTACCGAGGGAAACATACACCAACAATCATGAATAGAATATTTCGTCTTTAAGCACGGTATACATGGAAAATTTATCTCACATGTATGGTAATTTTTAGCTCACAGGCTATCATAGCCTGAGAGCTTATGTGCCCATCCGTTCTGTATGTATGTACGTGCGTAACGCGATAACTCTTGATAAAAATATCCGATCCACTTGAAATTTTGTATATAGGTATATCCTGATAAGGCGCTTCCCTGATTAGTTTTTGGAGTTCATTCGATATGTATAAGAGGGGGAACGGGGAGCTCATGCCCCTCTCCTTAATTGATATCAACGGGTTTTTCATGCAGAATTAACAGTTTTTGTTCAAAATTTACACATAGGATCATTCTGATGAATCGCTTCCGTGATTGGTATTAGGTGTTCATTGGATAAATATAAACAGGGGAAATGGGGGTTCTAATGCCCCTCCCCTTAATTTATATAAATGGGTTTTTCATGCAGAATTGTCAGATTTCGTTCAAATTTCTGAATAGCTTTGGAAGTTTAATGGTTAAGTATATAAAAGAGGGGATAACTCCTCTTAGATTATATAAATTGTTTTTTATTAAGAATTTTCCGATTTGCTCTGAATTTTGGATATGGATTTTTTATATGATAAAGCATGTCCCTGATCAGTTTACGGGGTTCAATTATTAAGTGTAGAAAAGAGGGGATAACTCCTGTTAGATTATATAAATTGTTTTTTATTAAGAATTTTCCGATTTGCTCTAAATTTTGGATATGGATTTTTTATATGATAAAGCATGTCCCTGATCAGTTTAGAGAGTTCAATGATTAAGTGTAGAAAAGAGGGGATAACTCTTCTTAGATTATATAAATTGTTTTTTATTAAGAATTTTCCGATTTGCTCTGAATTTTGGATATGGATTTTTTATATGATAAAGCACGTCCCTGATCAGTTTAGGGGGTTCAATGATTAAGTGTAGAAAGAGGAAAAGGGGAGCTGTTCCCCCTGCTTAATTTTTTTTCGAACAGAATTAACCCTTGAAAATACAAGGCTGAAATGTACAATTAGTATGCGTAGTCTGTGAGCTCAATGCCATCAGTTTAACTGGGCAATATTCTTTTTATTATGTATGTATTTATTTATTTATTTTGTGTGTTTCATTTTGCCGAGGTATTATAATCTTTTTCACAGACATTCATTGTTGCTTGACCTTCAATGGGTTAAAAGATCATGATGTTAAATTATTATAGACTTAACAGATTCTGGTGCTAGAAAGGATTTAAAACAATACTAGCCGCTCTTGGCGACCAGTTTGGCGTCCTTTATACGTTTGCTAAGCATTGTATTATTTTATTTTTATTTATGGTTTACTGATGTAGTAGCTTAATCTTTTTTCTTTCTTGTCCCAAAGATACACTGATAAGTCAATGTTACCCTGATTGATTATATAATTTCTTTCCGTGATCGGGGTACTTGCTTTGCCATAAAGCAATCATCCTTTCTCTAGAATTTGTAAACATTCAGGAAGAATTTCGCCCAAATATATGTTATCAAAATGAACTTGATACATATATACATATTTTTTTCAACTGCCAGATATACAAAAATGTCAACAAAAAATGCTTTTTATTCTGCATATTTTGTTTTATCAGATGACATTTAAGACACATAAATTACAAAATAAATATCATGTCATTAATTATTATATATTTTTTCTTTTTTAGGTAAATATCATTTGCGTTACTACATAAAGTTTTTTTTTTTTTTTAAAAGTTGAAGTTTGAAAGGGTAAGTCAATTTAAGCATGTTTTGTTTGTACAGTATAAGTTTTTGATAACATAAAAATCTACCTACGAATAAAATATTTTTGCAAGATATTCAATAAATTTTCATAGCATCGCATTGCAACCATAATTATTTTCAATAAAGTCTTAACCTTTCACTGCTCAAATTTTTTTCCCATTTTTATGAAAATAAAATATTTGAAATATATATATCGGTCGAATAATGGGAAAAAAAAAAGTAAAATTTCAAATTTTCAGCTAAAATCTAATATTTTATGGCCTGTATTATATGTACACAAACAGGGTTTTTAATTATTGTATTGCTATATTTTGCAATTAAATTGACTTAAATTAATTACTTTTTTATGCTTAACATTCTGCAACTTTCTTTACATTAATATTTTTAAGTATTCAGTAAAAAAATAATAATAAACGTTAAAATTTGCAAGGGTAAGTCAATTTAAGCATGTTTTGTTTGTGCCGTATAAGTTTTTGATGATATTTTTTAAATGTACCTATGAATAAGATATTATATTTTTGCAACAAATTAATAAATTTTCATAACATCGCATTGTACCTATAATTATCTTCAGTAAAGTCTTTTTTGTTTGCTGCACGATTTTTTCCCTTTTTAAGAAAAAAAAATGATTTGAAATCTATAGATCGATCTAATAATGGAAAAAAAGTAGAAAAGTTAAAATTCAGATTTTCAGCTAAATTTTGATATTTTAGGGCTTGTATCATATGTACACAAACAGGGTTTTTAAATATTGGTATGCTATATTTTGCAATTAAATTCGCTTAAAGTAATTAGTTTTTTTTCTTCTTAACACTCTGCAAATGTCTTTGTATTAATATTTTTAAGTATTCAGTAAAATTAATAAAAGTAAATTTTGCCTTAATCGCTTGATAGAAAATATTTTTGATTCCGAAGAAGAAATTCTAATTTTTTCTCAAATGCAGCCATTTGACACGGATTTAAAAAAAAAATAAATAAAATAAAATAAATAAAAAAAAAAAAACTTTTCAATTCTTTGGACTGCTTTTGATCAATTATAGCGATCTTATTGGCTAAATTCACATAATGAGAACTATAATATTTTTAGGTATGTTCCAGATGTGGTACACGGTGCAATAAAGGGTTAAATAATTTAACACTTTTACAATAATAATAATTTTATAATTAGCTAATAGAGTTAATATGGGTCCTGGAATTTTTAGACTAAGAAAATTTTCAGCACCAATATTTTTTTTAATAGAAAATCACTGTTTAAATAAAATTCGCTTCTTTGACCTGGATTTTTTTTTAAATTAAAAAATACTGATATGTTACCTAGAAAATTACGGTATCCGTACTAATCTCAGGAAGTGATTTTCATTCAATGCGAGTTTTCCCTTTATTTTACTCAAAAAAGTGCCGCTTTGAATGCATGAAACTACTAAGAAAGAGGAACTCACATATCCTTAAAATAGTGAAGCCTTAACTGTAACCTGTTTAGCAAAACTCCATTACCGCCGAGCCAAACTTCCATCAGTAAATTTATGAAAATATTGTCCTTTTATTTAAATGCCTTATTAATGGAAAATTTTAGTCAAAAAATAATGGCAAAGACTTATATTTATTTTTACTGGTGTAAATTTACTTTCGGGGTATTAGCTTCACCATATTATGATAACCAAGAACAATGTCAATGAAAAGATAAAAATACCTGTGGCATTAGTAAAAATAAAGAGACTTTTTTTTTACTATATTTGTGAGAAAATTTTCCCACCAGTAAAGCACGTAAAAAAGATGATTTTTTTCTATTCAACTTTATTGGTGGAAGTTTTCACCGGCAGTAACCAGAAACTGTGGATTTCATCCTCCTTCACTGGCATCTGCTAGCCAATACATTGAATGTATTCTCCTTTTTATTCATAACTCCATTCTTGAATGAAACCTGTAATGTTTTTGATACAGATGTCATTTGACAACTTTTAAAATGTATAAAATTATAGGTTTTTTATATTAATAAAGTTACAAATAACAATGCACTGATGTCTAATATGCATGCATAATATAGTATTTAAAAATACAATTGAAATATGTTATTTATGCTAACCACGACATGTTTGGTAACTGTATATAAAGTGTCTAGCATTCATGATTTATTTACAGGAGCACTGAAAATATTTTCATAATGTTATGGAATCTTTCTATTTAAAAAAAGAAAATAATTAGTAACTATCGCTGTCACCCCTGGTGATAATGAATTTTTTGTGACTGAAGCTCTTTCTTCGATTTTAATATTAAGAAAACTGTTGCCTACAAAAATTAGAACATTGATGGTATTAGAGAAAAATGTTTGATAAACACCAAGTTGCAGGCAGTTTTTAAATCGAATAATTATTTTAAGAGATATTTAGTGTTAAAGTTGGTCAGAATCGTTCCATTAAAACAGTTTTGTGGAAGCAAATTCTATACATAAGCATGCAATCATTTTTGATAATTTTATACATTAAGAATTCCCGGGGTGCAAGCTGTATTTAATTTTTTAATTTGATTTATTTTTTGAAGATTTATTTTAATTTTATTTTCATTTTTTCTACTTTCAAGAGATATTTTTTTACATATGTTAGAAAAGAAAATTACATTAAATTGTATCCAATTATTAAAACGGCGGAAAGAATAACAGTTCCTTCAAATTAAAATTTTATAGACGGGTGATTATTACAGATAGAAAAAACTTTCAAATTGAAATTCAATGAAAAATACATATTAAAAGAGCAGGAATATATTGAAAATTACAGCATAAAAACTATATTTACAGGCAAATTTTAAAAGAGAAAGAAAATTGTAAAATAATAAATTCATTCATGTGAGTTAAAGTCGTAAATTGAAAAAAAATATATTGCAGATTTAAGAAATAAAATAAGACAGTGCGAACAATAATATTTCCTATCTAACGATATAAATATTTTCGCGCGAATATTGAAAAAAAAGTAAAAAAAAATGGTGAAAATTACGTCATGTTGTAAACGTTACATTTAAGAATCATTTATTTAAAACAATTATCTTATAGAATTGTTAAAAAATACCCGAAAACTAAGATTCTGTTAACTAAGTTCATTTTATATTAGCTAATTTTGTAATTTTAAGTAATATTATTAAATGAAACGCGAAAACAGGCATTAACCTTAAACCTCATTCGAGTTTAAACCCCCTTTATAAAACGGAAAAAATTATTAAATGAAACGCGAAAACAGGCATTAACCTTAAACCTCATTCGAGTTTAAACCCCCTTCATAAAACGGAAAAAATTATTAAATGAAACGCGAAAACAGGCATTAACCTTAAACCTCATTCGAGTTTAAACCCCCTTCATAAAACGGAAAAAATTATTAAATGAAACGCGAAAACAGGCATTAACCTTAAACCTCATTCGAGTTTAAACTCCCTTCATAAAACGGAAAAAATTATTAAATGAAACGCGAAAACAGGCATTAACCTTAAACCTCATTCGAGTTTAAACCCCCTTCATAAAACGGAAAAAATTATTAAATGAAACGCGAAAACAGGCATTAACCTTAAACCTCATTCGAGTTTAAACCCCCTTCATAAAACGGAAAAAATTATTAAATGAAACGCGAAAACAGGCATTAACCTTAAACCTCACTCGAGTTTAAACCCACTTCATAAAACGGAAAAAATTATTAAATGAAACGCGAAAACAGGCATTAACCTTAAACCTCATTCGAGTTTAAACCCCCTTCATAAAACGGAAAAAATTATTAAATGAAACGCGAAAACAGGCATTAACCTTAAACCTCATTCGAGTTTAAACCCCCTTCATAAAACGGAAAAAATTAATACCCGTCATTGATCATCACTGTTTTATTATTATTGTAATTCAAAATTGCAGTAAATATGTATTACCTACGTGAACTAAAATTTTGAATGCATGTAATTAATGCATACACACTTATATATCATATACAGGGCTGCTCAAAGAATTCAGATATTTTTCAGACTGCAGATATTAACAACTGCAGATTGATTTAGAAAATTCTTTAAATCTTCAAAAGTGTTATGTATTTTCATATAATTACGCATAATATTTCGATTTCTTAAATGGTTCAGTTTTAGCATATTAACCTGAATAAGTGGAAAGTGTTTTATAATATATTATTTATGCATGATTTTTTCTTTCTTATTTCATAACATTCTTTGTTGCTAAATGTCCTTATCGCATCGTTTTTTTTTTTCTTCTTAATCCTTTATGATGCTTTTTTAATATATGGCTGCAGAAGCGGTAGCCCGCAAGACAAGATCTAGGCCTATTTTCGTACAGATAATGTTTCATTACTAATTGACATAAACTTCGCTAATAAAAATGTCAAATATTGCTTATCAAAAATTTTGGTAGCAAACAGGTTATGTAGCATTTTTTAAATTTTAATTTCTAATTATTTTATGAAAAATATATTTCTCCATTATACTATTTTAACCCTTTGAGGGGCAGAGCACTTCTATTCTTAAAATACTGAAATTACTGATTGAATAACACCAGAATTAAAAAAACAAAACAAATTTATTTCAAAATGGACAAAAGCTTTTCTTCCTGTATATGATAAAATTAAAAAATACATTTCAAAATTCTTATGTCAATGTAGCATTTCGCAATTAAAATTAAGAGGAATACATTTTATTTCACCTCCCTTCATGGAATTAACGCATTACCCGCTGGAGTTACTTTGAAGCAACAGTACAATTAAATGTGGATACTTAAATTAACTATTAGGCTGCCGCATTTTTTAATTAAAACATTTGCCTTATTTAATAATAAAAACATCGACCCTAAAAAAAAGAGAAAAATCTCTTTCAAAAATTGTGGTGGCAAACGTGAACAACGTTTGCCAGAAAGATTTGAAGATATCAATCTTAAAATTTTGGCGGTTAATGGGTTAATAGACACTTGCTTTTTGGTCACTTTTCTTTACTTTATCTTACAAGAGTACTACTTTAGTTGTTTCTCGCATCTAGTATCCAGACTTCGTACATTTTGTAGTTCTATATATAAAAGTTAAAGAACCGATAAAAATTCTGTGTTAAAATCATATTTTATGTATTTTTTATACTTCAATTTCTTTAATTGCACTTTAATTTCTTTTTTTAAGCCAGACGTGAGTTAATTCGCCAAATCTGTCGATACAAATTTTTTGCCTGCCTCGTTTTGTGTCTATGACATTTGTCTAGGGTTGCCGGAAAACTCAACTTTTGAAAATACGCAAATTTTTTCCCCGACAAAAATATGAATATAATGTAGTAATTTTTCAGAACCAAATTCATTGAATTTTGAAGAAATTTTTAATTGTTTTTCAATATTTTATATTAATTATTGACTAATTTATACTTTATATTTTTTCTTAAAAAAAAAAAAAAAAAAAAAAAAGAAAGAAAAGAAAAGAAATTATGTTAATAGTCCGATAAGTGAAATCGAAAATAATTTTTTCAGAAAGTTATGCTGCTGCAAAATAATATATATATATATATATCTTTATATATAAAAATCCTCTGTGCATGTGTATGTAATTGAACTCCTCCTAAAAGACTGGACCGATTTTGATGAAATTTTGTGTGTTCGTTCCAGTAGATTCGAGAATGATTTAGATTCACATTTCATCGAAATTGATTCAGTACTTTTTTACTAATTAGGCAAAAACTAATAGTTAGTGATTTTTCGCTAATTAAAAGTGCTATAAATATAAGAGAAAGTCTGGATTTCGTATTAATCACAGCACAAAAAAATCTACCGAACCAAAAATCTTAAAAATTGGGGTAAAAATACTTCTTATAACATCGAGTGCCGCTAAGACGGGATTTTCGAAAATCCCCCCCCCCCCTAGGGAGGGTAAAAAAAATAACGAACTTTTAAAAAATTCCATAAAAATCGGCTTTTGTAGTTGTTTTTCAACTGATAACATATTTTAGTGCATTTTTTCATTCTGAATCGAATGGTACTAAGCAAATTCGTTTAAATCCAGTAGTTCGCAAGATAATTCACATTTTTCAAATTTGGCGATGTCTTCGGCGCAAAAACCTGAAAATTTCAATGCTCATCTTTATATATAAAAATCTTCTGTGCGTGTGTATGTAACTGAACTCCTCCTAAACGACTGGACCGATTTTAATGAAATTTTGTGTGTGTGTTCCAGTAGATTTGAGAATGGTTTAGAATCACATTTCATCGAAATTGATTCAGTACTTTTTTAGTAATTAGGCAAAAACTAATAGTTAGTGATTTTTCGCTAATTAAAAGTGTTATAAATATGAGAGAAAGTCTGGATTTCGTATTAATCACAGCACAAAAAAATCTACCGAACCAAAAATCTTGAAAATTGGGGTAAAAATACTTCTTATAACACCGAGTGCCGCTAAGAAAGGATTTTCGGAAATTCCACCCCTAAGAGGAGTAGAAAAAAGAGCGAACTTTTAAAAAATTCCTTTAAAATCGGCTTTTGTAAATATTTTTCAACTGATAACATATTTTAGTGTATTTTTTCATTTTGAATCGAATGATACTAAGCAAATTCGTTTAAATCCAGTAGTTCGTGAGATAATTCACATTTTCCTAATTTTCGATGTCTTCGGCGCAAAAACCTGAAATTTTCAATGCTTATCTTTATATATAAAAATCTTCTGTGCGTGTGTATGTAACTGAACTCCTCCTAAACGAGTGGACTGATTTTAATGAAATTTTGTGTGTGTGTTCCAGTGAATTCGAGAATGCTTTAGATTCACATTTCATCGAAATTGATTCAGTACTTTTTTAGTAATTAGGCAAAAACTAATAGTTAGTGATTTTTCACTAATTAAAAGTGCTATAAATATAAAAGAAGTCAGGATTTCGTATTAATCGTAGCACAAAAAAATCTACCGATCCAAAAATCTTGAAAATTGGGGTAAAAATAATTCTTATAATATCGAGTGCCGCTAAAAAGGAAGTTTCGAAAATTCCACCCCAGGATGAGTAGAAAAATGAACGAACTTTTAAAAAATTCCATAAAAATCGACTTTTGTAGTTATTTTTCAACTGATAACATATTTTAGTGAATTTTTCCATTCTGAATCGAAAGGTACTAAGCAAATTCATTTAAATCCAGTAGTTCGTGAGATAATTCACATTTTCATAATTTGGCGATGTCTTCGGCGCAAAAACCTGAAATTTTCAATGCTCATCTTTATATATAAAAATCTTCTGTGCATGTGTATGTAATTGAACTCCTCCTAAACGACTGGACCGATTTTGATGAAATTTTGTGTGTGCGTTCCAGTAGATTCGACAATGGTTTACATTCTGTTTAAAAAGTACTGAATCAATTTCGACGAAATTGATTCAGTACTTTTTTAGTAATTAGGCAATAACTAATAGTTAGTGATTTTTCGCTAATTAAAAGTGCTATAAATATAAAAGAAAGTCTGGATTTCATATTGATCATAGCACAAAAAAATCTACCGAACCAAAAACCTTAAAAATTGGGGTAAAATACTTCTTATAACATAGAGTGCCGCTAAGACGGGATTTTCGAAAATTACCCCCCCCTAGGGAGGGTAAAAAAAATAACGAACTTTTAAAAAATTTCATAAAAATCGGCTTTTGTAGTTATTTTTCAACTGATAACATATTTTAGTGCATTTTTTCATTCTGAATCGAATGGTACTAAGCAAATTCGTTTAAATCCAGTAGTTCGTGAGATAATTCACATTTTTCTAATTTGGCGATGTCTTCGGCGCAAAAACCTGAAAATTTCAATGCTCATCTTTATATATAAAAATCTTCTGTGCGTGTGTATGTAACTGAACTCCTCCTAAACGACTTGACCGATTTTAATGAAATTTTGTGTGTGTGTTCCAGTAGATTCGAGAATGGTTTAGATTCACATTTCATCGAAATTGATTCAGTACTTTTTACTAATTAGGCAAAAACTAATAGTTAGTGATTTTTCGCTAATTAAAAGTGCTATAAATATAAGAGAAAGTCTGGATTTCGTATTAATCACAGCACAAAAAAATCTACCGAACCAAAAATCTTGAAAAGTGGGGTAAAAATATTTCTTATAACATCGAGTGCCGCTAAGAAAGGATTTTCGAAAATTCCCCCCTAAGGAGGGTAAAAAAAAAGAACGAACTTTTAAAAAATTCCTTTAAAATCGGCTTTTGTAGATATTTTTCAACTGATAACATATTTTAGTGCATTTTTTCATTCTGAATCGAATGGTACTAAGCAAATTCGTTTAAATCCAGTAGTTCGTGAGATAATTCACATTTTTCTAATTTGGCGATGTCTTCGGCGCAAAAACCTAAAATTTTCAATGTTCATCTTTATATATAAAAATCTTCTGTGCGTGTGTATGTAACTGAACTCCTCCTAAACGACTGGACCGTTTTTGATGAAATTTTGTGTGTGCGTTCGAGCAGATTCGAGAAAGGTTTAGATTCACATTTCGTCGAAATTGATTCAGTACTTTTTTAGTAATTAGGCAAAAAGTAGTAGTTAGTGATTTTTCGCTAATTAAAAGTGCTATATATATAAAAGAAAGTCTGGATTTTGTATTAATCACAGCACAAAAAAATCTACTGAACCAAAAATCTTGAAAATTGGGGTAAAAGTACTTCTTATAACATCGAGTGCCGCTAAGAAGGGATTTTTGAAAATTCCACCCCTAAGAGGAGTAGAAAAAAGAGCGAACTTTTAAAAAATTCCTTTAAAATCGGCTTTTGTAAATATTTCTCAACTGATAACATATTTTAGTGTATTTTTTCATTCTGAATCGAATGATACTAAGCAAATTCGTTTAAATCCAGTAGTTCGTGAGATAATTCACATTTTCCTAATTTTCGATGTCTTCGGCGCAAAAACCTGAAATTTTCAATGCTTATCTTTATATATAAAAATCTTCTGTGAGTGTGTATGTAACTGAACTCCTCCTAAACGACTGGACTGATTTCAATTAAATTTTGTGTGTGTGTTCCAGTGGATTCGAGAATGGTTTAGATTCACATTTCATCGAAAATGATTCAGTACTTTTTTAGTAACTAGGCAAAAACTAATAGTTAGTGATTTTTCGCTAATTAAAAGTGTTAAAAAGTTCGATGAATAGAGTGCGGACGGAATGCCCGAGCGGTCTAAGGCGCCAGGTATAAGCTCTGCTTCTCGAAGAAAGAGATCGCGTGTTCGAACCCCGCTCCTGTCAAACGTGTATGCTTTACAGTAATATAGCCTGTATTACAATTTTGATTAACTGACTTCAGAAAATCGTTAACTTTTAACAAAAAAGAAAAAAATAAACTTTTCTATCAAAAATTGAACCGACTTCAAAAAATACTGAAGAGTGAAAAATAATTTCCTTACATAATTGTAATAAGAAATTAAGTTAAGAGCGTGGTGTTTATCGTGCGTATTACTATATTCAAGTACATTTATTTGATTTTGCCAGGAAGGAGAATGTCTGTCAGTGACAGGACAACGTCTGTCGGGTCCGCTAGTATATGTATATGACTTTAACAGAATTTTTTTTCGATTCTCAATCTTCCTAATATAGGACTTTTTTGTTGTAGTTTGAATGTAAAGAAGAAAGAGTTAAATAACAAAAAATTACTTGGTCTAATAAATGTAATTTTATTTTTCATTTGTAGCAGGTATTTTTTGTTGTCACGCACTTGCATACCTGTACCTTCCAAAACTGCATATATTTCAAGCGTTCCAACTCCTATTGAAGAGCTGTCCGCAAGATTAAAGGCGGGGTCAAGGCATATGCCATCTAGCGGCAGGGGTGCATAACTAAAGGATTATTAAGTAGATTGCAATTTATTTTGTGTGAATGGCAACAAACCTTTTTTGTTTCTATAAAACGTTACTTTAAAATATTGCGTAGAATAAGTTTTAGGTTTGAAATATTGTAAATAAATATAGAATAAATAAGTATAGTATGACTAAATATTAACATGAAATATACTAAAACGAAATATCATTTAACTATGCAATACAAATATCGCTGATTAAAATATGTTCAATTTTAATTATGGTTTTAATGTAATGAAAGATGACTCATTAAATTTAGTAAGTAGTATGAAAAATTTTGAAATTGTGTCGCATTCTACTAAATTATTGATGAGCTAAATTATACAAAATTGTATACACCGTTATATTCCTTATGATAATATAATGTTTATCAATATTTAGAAATGTACAGAATTTAATACTAAATAAAATATTTAACTTTAGCTCCATTTTTAATTATCAATTGCAGACGATAAAAATCCAATGTTTTCTTGGTCGTATCGACTTTTATTATTTAACTTGCAAACATTTCATTCTTTTAATTTAAAAACCTATTTCATTATACGTATATTCGGAATAACTTTAATTTTAAATGTATGTATTAAATGTTGTTTTGTTAAACAAAGAAATATTGTTAATTTATTTGTTTAAATATTTAACGTTCTAGACAATAATTTTCTTAAAATCGTAGATTACACACTCTCTCTTTCTCTCTTTTTTTTTCTTTTTTTTTTTTTAACAGACAAAGCTATTTCGAGACTTCATATTAAAAATTCAATCACAAATTTCAATCTATTCTCTCAATCATGACAGATTAATCAAGTCTACGAGATATATTGCAAAATATTTTTGTTACAGTTTGTATCGATAAAATCATGTACATTTAAAAAAATAGTCACAATATCATTTTAATTTCGGGAGAAAAAGTACTAATTAGTACTCATAAGTATCATATAATGCTACGAAAGATATTGACTTTTACCCTAAAATTAAAATAACAATGCGACTTTTTTTAAATACATATATTTTTAATAAAAAAAAATCTGGGTATTTAAAAAAAAGTCGCATTGTCATTTTAATTTTAGGGTAAAAGTCAATATCTTTCGTAGCATTATATGATACTTATGAGTACTAATTAGTGCTTTTTCTCCCGAAATTAAAATGATATTGTGACTATTTTTTTAAATGTACATGATTTTATCGATACAAACTGTAACAAAAATATTTTGCAATATGTCTCGTAGACTTGATTAATCTGTCATGATTGAGTGAAAATTCAGAAAATATGCGCAAGAGATGCGGAAATAATAAACATCTGCGCATATATGACGTCAAACCCGCGCATTCATTTGCACCCCTGCCACCAGCTGGCGCAGCTTGTTAACTTACGACAGATTCCAGCATTAAGCTGGTACGCTCTAGCAGCTCTGGTACCTTCCTAGATGCTGAAGATTCACAGTTAAGTCACGTAACCTGATCTATATTCATACTGTGTGACATCAATTTTTCACGACCGTTGTAGTCTTAGGTCAGTCAATCAATCTTCCTGTGCCGTGAGCGAAGCTAGTAAATGAGTGGGAATCAAGTGACTGCGAATAAAAGAATCACAAAGAACAAGTTCTATTATTTCTACAGTTAGGGTAGAATTTTAATCAGTTTCACCTACATACATTTTGTTGTAAACAGCTTCCCTGATCCGCCCGAACATCATACGGGCATCGTGTTTTTGCCAATTAAGATTTGTCCGTACCACGCACGGGCATCCATATATCAATCATGATTTGTTATTCTCACCATAATATTTTATTGTAAATTTTCCTTTACTCAATCCGAGCATTTTACTGATTCAATTTATGAAGAAATCCAATTTTGAAAAACTGGTCATGAAATATTTAATATTTTGTAATATATGTATATATATATATAACCATTATTTATAATACTATTTAACATCTACAATGAATAAATAAAAAAAATAAATAACAAACCCAAACAAGACAAGACGAGTGATCAATATTGGAACAATACTAATTATTGGAGACTGTGGTACTTGGCTCGTTTTCAAACATAATACCAAGTAGACACAGCAATTACGATTAATGTCTGATATACCGGGTGTCCTGAAAAGAACTGAACGATTTTAAAAATCAATAACTTGCAAACTTTTACAGATATTTAAAAAATTCTTGCACGAGAGTCATCTAAAAGGTCCAAAGTTTTTTTTCCTGCGATTCTGGATTTTAGTTCGAATTACAAACAATAGATGGCGCTGAGAGCGTTAGGTGCTGTGTTGAGATGGATATTGACGTCACTTGGTACTGAAGCAAAATAAGGAGGTTAAGTCTGTGGAGTGGCTCTCGTTTGACAATGCAATCTTGCTCTTAGGACCCGATTTTGAACTTTTGTTTATTTGTTTTTATTGAACAACATACATGTGACCTGTGTACTCGACATGAAGCCTGATTTTGGACTCATTCAGTATGATTTCAATGAAATGTGTTGTTGTCTTGGAAATAATAAATCCTTTTATATAATAGCAGCGATTGAAACTGGGCATAAAATTAACGAGCAGCATACGAGTTTTGCAGACGATTTTACATTTAAGAAAGCTGTATTTTCTCGGATTAAATTACTTTTTATCATCTAATTTAAAGTATATTTTGTGCATCATATTTTAAAACAAAGTGAAACGATTTAGAATTTTTGTTGTTGTTGTTAAAAATTAATCAATTTTGCTATTTTAAAAAAAATGTTATATTCTAAGAAATGCTAATTCTTTTAAAGAAGTTCTTTAGTAGAGTTTTATGTATGTTGTAAAAAATTGCGAAAATGGTTTATTCTTTAGAACAAAGAATATTATAGTATAAACATTGAAACTTGGTGCAATAGCTGTTGCACCCTTTTGAAAAAATACCTAAATACAAAATTTATTATGATTATGTATATTAAATTCATGGTAATAGGGAAATAATACTACCTTCACCTTAAATGAGCCACAATCATTATGACAACCTAGAATCATCACCTATCATTGGATATCATTGAATTAGTCACGCATGATAGGTTTTAATAGATTGAAGAAAACATTTATTAATATCCTTTTAAGCTTTGATTCGCTTTTCATAAAACTTTAAATGAGTAACGAAAATTCTGCAACAAGTATATATATTATAATTCAAAGCATTATGTTGGGTAGTTTTGCACTATTATGTGCGGACAGATAAAAGAACATTCCAGATGACGAATATAGGTGCTACATATATAATTATCTTCACAGAACATAATGTAATGGAATAGTTTTGAGTGTCTGTGTAAATGAATCATGAATTATGCATAGTTTGTTTACAATACCCAACACGGCATAATAAATCTCATTAACATATATCACTTACAGACCAATTCAATTATTTCAACGCAAGTTAGAGTTTGAAAAGACAGACAGGCAGAAGGCTAACTAAATAGAACTCATAAACACTTTCAACTATGTTGGAAAGCATTAAAAACACATGTTAAGTTGAAATTTGACATTTAGGAATTTATTTAAATAGACGGAAGCATATTGAATTCTTTTGTATAGCCCTGTAGTTTACCTACTATCTTTAAATACACGCCATTATTTAGCTAAAATCTATTTAAAACCAAAACATGCTTTAAATTAATAAAATCACACTTCTAGATATTAACATCCAGAGCCGGCTATTAATCCAATTTTTGAGTGCTTCTGTATATCATTTCATTTCTATTCTTTAAATATATCGTAATATACTTAAAGCTGTTCAACGTAAAAAAATGCATAACTCATTTACAAACCGCCATTAATATATTTACTTACACATTTAGTAAGAAGTGCGAATTCTTTTGTGTAGCCCTGTATATGATTTGCACCAATTATATACACAGCGTAACATGCACAATTTAGTGAAACTTAAAAAAAAAATTATATCAAAACGAAAAACTTCGAGCAATTATCGTTAGCGTACAGCATTTTTGATGCAGCATAGTCTCCGAAATCTTTTGTGTATCCCTGTAATTACTTCGCATTTTCTATTACACATTAAGTAACTCGTAGTAAACCTAAGCAACTTATAACAATTTTATTACATGTGTAACAAAATTAGAATTTGCCTCAAAGTATGTTCCCATCTATACCGTTATGTTAAATAATTATTTTGTGTGGCCCTGTAAATGAATAATAACTATTCTTTGTGCAGCAAATTCTACATCATTTGTATTTTAATTTAATTCATAAATGCATATTAACTTCATTATGTTCGGAAGGGTGTAATATCATAAAAAAGCACTTGAAACCCCCCCCCCCCCGTCGGTCATAATGTAACGGAAAACTTTTGACTGTCCCTGTATTGGAAATACACATCAGATTTTCAAACAATTTGACATAACTGGACAAAATTCTTCAACAAATATATATTTAAAATTTCAAACGATTCGACAGAGTAATTTTTGCACTGTTATATGCGGACAGACAGACGGACGGACAGACCAGAGACGAGTATAGGTGATACGCAGTTATATAATTACTAACGTATCTTAAAAACAGTTAAATTTAAAAGCGCATGCCGAAATTAAAAACGCATTTCCAGCAATTATTACTTAAAGACAGTACAGTAACCGATTTCTTTTTGTGTACCCGTGTAAATGAACGTTAAATGCTATAAATAAGAAATACCCTATTCTATCATAATCAGATTATACTGAAATTCAGTGATTTATATCAGTTTCAATACATTTGAAAAAGTGTATTTCATTAATATACACTGCAAGCGATTTTCCCCCATAGACTATAATGTGATGCAATCTTTTGGGTGTACCTGTAAATGAACTGTTAATCTCACATACTTAATATACAATACAGGACATGACTATGTGACATAAAAATGGTTTAAAAGATACCCAGATAAATAAATAGATAAATAAGATATCTGTTCTCAAAAGTATTTACATTCTTGGAATGTAAAAAAAAAAATAATAAAAGTCGGTAATTCGAACGTTGTTGTTTCACACATTTCGATTTCAAAGGAGTCGTACCCATGAAAACAATATTTTTCTCTATTATTGCGCTGACGCCAACAAAATCAAAATTATATGGATTGCATTCAAAATCGGACGGTAAAAGCAAAAGTTCATTTCCGAATAAGATCCACTCCACAGCTTAACCTCCTTATTTTGCTTCAGTGCCAAGTGACGTCAATATCCGTCTCAACACAGCACCTAGCGCTCTCAGCGCCATCTATTGTTTGTAATTCGAACTAAAATCCAAAATCACAGGAAAAAAACTTTTGACCTTTTATATGACTCTCGTGCAAGAATTTTTTAAATATCTGTAAAAGTTTGCAAGTTATTGATTTTTAAAATCGTTCAGTCCTTTTCAGGACACCCGGTATATATATATATCTTATACTATAATGCGAGCAAAAATTGTGTGTGTGTGTGTGTGTGTGTGTGGGTAAATTTTATCTCAAAAACGGCTCTAACGATTTTCGCAAAAATTTGGATTTTACCATTTTCAGGCACGAGAAGACCATTGGGCTAGGTCCCATGTTCGGGAAAATTCGATTACTGGGTCATTTTGGGTCATAATGGGTCAGGATAAAGCTATTTATATCTATAGAATGGCTGGATCGATTTTAAGGAAATTTTGTACCCAATCGTTTTTTGGTACGAAAAAACTATTGAGCTGCGTCACATGTTCGAAAAATTTCGATTAGTGGGTCATTTTTGGGTCATTATGGGTCAGGCCATTTTTATCTATAAAACGGCTCTAACGATTTTGACCAAATTTTATATTGTACCGTTTTGGATTACAAGAAGACCATTGGGTTAGGTAACATGTTCGAGAAAATTCAGTTAGTGGGTCATTTTGGGGGTCATTGTGGGTCATGCTATTTTTATCTAGAGACTTTCTCACGCAATTTTGACTAAAAATTGCATTCTATGGTTTTCGGGCACGAAAAAAACATTGGGCTAGGTTACATGTTCGAGAAAAAATTTTAATGGGTCATATTGGGTCATTAAGGGTCTGGGTCAAGCTATTTATATTTAAAGAACGGCGTGATGGATTATAACGAAATTTTGTATGTAACAGTTTTTTGACATGAGAAAACTAATGGGCTAAATCACATGTTTGAGAGATTTCGACTATGAGGGTCATTTGTGGATCATGATGGGTCATAATGGGCCATGGTCAAGCTATATCTACAGAACAGATGAATCGATTTTAACGAAATTTTGTATGCAACATTTTTTGGCACGATAAAATCATTGGACTAGGTTACATGTTCGAAAAATTTCGATTAATGGGTAATTTTGGGTCATTAAGAGTCTGGGTCAAGCTATTTATATTTAAAGAACGGTGTGATGGATTATAACGAAATTTTGTATGTAACAGTTTTTTGACATGAGAAAACTAATGGGCTAAATCACATGTTTGAGAGATTTCGACTATGAGGGTCATTTGTGGGTCATAATGGGTCATGGTCAAGCTATATCTAAAGAACAGGTGGATCGATTCTAATGAAATTTTGTATGCAACATTTTTTGGCACGATAGAATCATTGGACTAGGTTACATGTTCGAAAAATTTCGATTAATGGGTCATTTTGGATCATAGAGGGTCTGGGTCAAGCTATATATAATTAAAGAACGGCAGGATCAATTTTAACGAAATTCTGTATGCAACAATTTTTAGAAACGAGAAAACTAATGGACTAAGTCACATATTCGAGAGCTTTCGATTATAAGGGTCATTTGTGGGTCTTAATGGGTAAAGGTCAAGCTATATCTAAAGAATGGGTGGGTCGATTTTAACGAAATTTTGTATACAACATATTTTTGGCATGAGAAAATCATTGGGGTAGGTCACATGTTCGAGAAATTTCGATTAGTGGGCCACTTTTGGGTCATTCTAATTTTATCTAGACAACGTTTCGCGCAATTTTGACTAAATTTTGTATTTTATCGTTTTCAGGCACAAGAAAATCATTGGGTTATGACAGATTTTTGAGAAAATTCGATCAATGGGTCATTTTGGATCATAAGGGGTCAGGGTCAAACTAACTATATCTAAAAAACGGCTCAATCGATTTTATCTAAATTTTGTATCTAATGTTTTTCGGCATGCTAAAACTAATGAGCTAGGCCACACGTTCGAGAGATTTTGATTATAAGGGTCATTTGTTGGTCATGATGGGTCATGCTAATTTTATATAGAAAATGGTACTCACCATTTTGACTATACTTTGTATTATATTGTTTTTGAGCAAGAGAAAACCATTTGGCTTGGACACATGCTCGCGAAAATTCGATTAGTGGGTCATTTTGGGTCTTAATGAGCTAGGGTTATATATAACAACGCTAATATATATAACAACGGAGCATAATAGCTAACTATATATAACAACGACTCAATCAATTTTACCTAAATTTTGAAACAAAACGTTTTTTGTCACGAGAAGACTATTGGGCTGAGTCGCATGTTAAACAAAATTATATTGGTGGGTCATTTCGCTTCATTGCTGAATGCTGCCAAGCTAATTTTACCTAAAAAGTGGCTTAAACGATTTTGATTCAACTGTTGATTCTACTGTTTTTGATTACCTGAAGACGATTGAGCTATGCCAAATGCTTGATCAAATTTGATTAGGGGCTCATTTTGGGTAATACTAGTCAAGGTCACGAGAATATGGCAAAAGCCAATAACTTGATGATATTTGACAAAATATTGGCGACATATGGCCAAAAAATCGACTATAAAAGTTACGAAAACCAAAACACGTATTTGGAGCCAAATGAAAGAATGCCTCCAAATTTGGCTATATCTAGCAAAAAACATTGTCTTTCAGAATGTAAAGAATTTTTTTATACATTCTTAAGAGGATTCGAGATGCATGGTTAAACCAATCAGAGTCGAGCTAAAAAAGTGATTTAGATCGATGTCCTTTCGTTGTAAATTTTAAAATAAAGTAAAATTTATAAACATGTGCATAAAAACATAGTTTTCTTATTGATTGTTTTTCTAAATAATACTATTATAAACATGTTTTACAGTAATAATACAGAGTTAATGATACAGTGAAAATACTATATCGAGTTGGACACAAAGTTAATTTTGACCGAGCTAAGCTCGGTCTCCCCTGCTAGTATATATATATAAACTATATTAATAGTCTGATAATTGACCTCGAAAATAATATTTTCAGAAACTTATGTTGCCGTAAAATAATAAAAAATATTACTTTAACAGAAAATATTTTTCGATCCTCAAACTTCCTGATATAGGGCTTTTCTCTTGTAGTTTGCATATAAAGAAGAAAGAGTTAAATAACAAAAAATATTCAGTCTTATAAATGTAATTCTTTTAAAAATTTATAACACGTATTTTTTGTTGCACGCACTTGCATACCTGTACCTACCTAGATAGTGAAGATTCACATTTGAGTCACGTAACCCGAACACTTTTTCATGACCGTTATAGTCATAGGTCAGTCAGACAATTTTCCTGCCGTGAGTGGAGTTAGTAAATGGACGGGAATCACGTAACTGCGAATAAAAGAACAGGAAGGAACAAGTTCTATTATTTCTACAACTAGGGTAGAATTATAATCAGTTTCACTTACATACATGTGAACTTTTAAGGAGAAACTCGAATTATCTTCACTGGTTCTTTTTTTTTAAAAACACACAGTCGAGGCAAGCGAGGGAAAAAACAAAATAAATAAATGTAGAAGATTTATTAAATTACACATTGGCTGATGCAAGTTAGTTTATTAAACTGTAGCCATAAGAGAGAGAAATGCTCCCTTTGCAAGCCGTCTTGAACCCAAACATGAAAAAGAATGTTCCATCATTACTTCAGCAATACGTCCTTAACGTACTCATCGAGAAAAAGCAAAGAATCTCTCTCATCACCTCCAGGCTTCCTTCTTAAATCTAAAAACAAAGTTCTAGAAAATTCTCTACTATCTAACCATCCATTCCATGTAAACATAATTCATGTGCAGCGTCGAGATTTTTATACCATTCAGACGATAATTTTATTTTTAAAAAATATTATTTAACTTATTTATAATCGACTCAAAATTTCGAATATATTAGGCAGACGATATTTTTTCAGACGATTAATTTTAAGAGAAATAGAAAAGAAATGAATTTATTGATATGCACAAATATCAAATGTTGAAGGAGGGAAAAAATAAATAGATAAATAAAAATAATGATATTTTTTGAAAGGTATGGTTTTGGAATAAGTTTATTAAGACTTTCTTAAAAAGGGTTGATAAAAATATAGAAAAAATGAGTTTTATTTGGAATATTAAGGAATAAAGTTGAATTAAGAATATTTTTAATTTAGAGCCATCTTTCTAAATTTACGCATATTGAAATAAATGTTTTAAGGCGAATTAGGAATTTATATCGTTTCCATAATATTAATAGATTAGATCTAGAAACAAGATTTTAATTTAATAAGTTGAACTAAGTACGGAATATTGTTATAAGGAAATTAATATAGTATAAAGGTTAATCTTGGCGAAAAAAAATAAAATTTTGTAATATACATTTTGTAGTCCTTTTTGTTGTAAACCGCTTCCCTGATTCGCCCGTACGTCATACGGTCATCGTGTTTTTGACAATCAAGATTTAATATTCTCACCAGTAAATTTTTATTGTAAATATATCCTTAATTAATCCGAGTATTTTTCTGATTCAATTAGGCAAAAATTTCTGTTTTGAAAAACCGACGATAAAAAATTAAAAATTCTGTAATAGACAGAACAAATTAAACATTATTTGAAAGTTTTTTCAAATACATTGATCAGTTAAGTGGTTAAAAATATCAAACATTACTTTTCAATAATTTGTGTGGCAAACAATTTTCAGGGAAAAGTGTTATGAAGCACTTTTTACGAAAAATATATTTTTCCATTATACTATATTAAAAAAAAAAAAAAACGTTGTAACAGGATGATTGCCTTCCCTAAATTATAGAAACTATAGGTGGCGCTATTGCCACCTTCGGCAAAATATCCTGAGATATTTTGCCTTCCTTTCTAAAAAGACATGAAATGAAGTGAAGTAATTTAGTTTTCAGTTAAGATGTAAGATTGGGATGTGTGTTCGATATACATCTTTGTGCTAAGTAATTTTTATGAATATTCAATTGCTTGAGTTGCGCTCGTCTTGCGATTTGTGTATAATGTGATATGTGTTGAGTCGTCTGCAATAAAATGTGACTGTAACATCTCTGTTCTATATTTTAAGTACCGAATAACATCCCACAACTTTTTTTTTTTTTTACTTTAATATATTGGTGCAGTTTGATTGTAAAGAAGAAATAGTATATAACAAAAAATACTCAATCTTTTATAAATATAAATTTATTTTCATTTGTAGCGCGTATTTTTTGTCGTCGCGCACTCGGATACCTGTACCTTCCTTGATACTGAAGATTCACAGTTGAGTCACGTAACGCGGTCTCGTATTCATACTGCCTGCCATCAATTTTTCACGACCGTTGTAGTGTTAGGTCAGTAAGACAATCTTCCTGCCGTGAGAGAAGTTAGTAAATGGGTGGGAATCACGTGACTGCAAAAAAAAAACACTTGGAAGGAAAAGTTCTATTATTTCTACAACCGGGGTAGAATTTTAATCAGTTTCACCTACATACATTTTGTAGTCCTATTTTTTTGTTAACCAATTCCCTGATTTGATCGTACATCATACGGGCTTCGTGTTTTTTGCCAATCATGATTTGTCCGTACCACGCACGGACATGCATATTCCAATCATGGTTTATTATTTTCATCTGTAAATTTTTATTGTAAATTTTGCATTATTTAATCCGAGCATTTTTCTAATTCAATTAGAGAAATATATCTGTTTTATACAAAGCGGTGATAAAACATTAAAAATTCTGTAACAGACATGAAAAAAATAGATTATTTGAAAGTTTTCTTCAAAAACATTCATCAGAATAACATCAAATGTTACTTTTCAATAATTTGTGTGGCAAACAATATTCAGAGAAAAGTGTAATGAAGCACTTCTTTAATTTCTAATTATTTTATAAAAAATATATTTTTGTATTATAGTATATTTTAAAAAAAAGAAAAACACTTGTTTTGTGTTAATTTTCCTTTACTTTATCTTATTGGTGTGATTTGCATTTAAAGATGAAAAGTAAATAACAAAAAATATTAAGTCTAAAAAATGTATTTTTTTTTCAGATGTAGCAGGTATTTTTTGTTGCCACGCACTTGCATACCTGTACCCACAGAGTACGCAACTTTCATACACTGTAATGGCAACTTGTTTAATATGGGATTACGCATAGACAGTAGCGATACGAGCGGATCACTCTGAAACTAGGATCATAACTTAAGAGAGGTTGCTAATTCGGCGAAACATCGCTTCCTTGGCGACAAATGATAAGGGAAAAAAGAAAAAAAAAATACAGCGACGGCTTGCTGCTTCTTGTTTTGAAATTTATGAAAGAATTATGAAATAACTTTGACGTATTCGTCTTGCAAACAATGCATGTGTCTCTTCTTAACATAACGACCTAATAATTTAAACTTGAAAATTCAAGAACAATAACAGTAATAATTACGAGTCAATATAAGCGCTGAAATCTAAGATCAAATAGCATAAGCACGTGTGCAAAGATAATCAAATCAGCATTCAGCAAGAAGTGCCAAGCCAGAATATGGTTACAGTTAAACAGAAATCACGAGGATAAAAATCGCCAACGCGATGGTTTAGTTTTTAAGTGATCCACTGAGGGCGTTCTTTTCAAGCCGAGTTGAGGCTCTGTCCGTACTCTGCCTTCCTAGATATTGTGGATTCACAGTTGAGTCACCTAACTCGCATCTTATTCATACTGTTTGACGTCAATTTTTCAAGACCGTCGTAGTCTTAGGTCAATAGGACAATCTTTCTGCCGTGAGTGACATTGGTAAACGGATGGGAATCATGTGACTGCCAATAAAACAACCGGAAGGAACAAGCACTATTTTTTCTACAACTGGGATAGAATTTTAATCAGTTTCACCTATATATATATTATATACGGTGATCTGAAATGTTAAATCCTATTTTAAATAATTTCTGGGTCGAAAAATCGTTGTTTGATCCGCGGATTATAACCGGAAATTACGGCATTAAAGAGAAAGGAAAAAGGTTAGGTTTTATCTGAAAAATGCCAATTGATTCTGTATGAATAAAAATAAAATTCTGAATCCTTTAGGAAAATACATGAATAAAATAAATAAAACATAGCCTATGTTATTTTGCGGAATATAACCTATCAACATTCAAAGAAAAAAAGAATTAATTCATCCATTTTGAAGTTGATCTAATTCAAACTTTCGGATACAGTTTCACATTTATAATGTTATAAATATTAGGCTGCATTTAGGCTCAAATACAGGAAAAAGGAACAATCAAATATGTACATTTTAAATAAAATTTCTTTAAAAAAATGTTTTATATTATTGGAACACATATATAAAAAATCACCAAAAATTTTCAGAAATAATTTAAAAAGAATCTGACAAATGCATAGACAAAATTTCAAAATAATAGGAATAATTTCAGACCATTATTAGGAAATTTCAGTATCTATAATTTATCGTTTAAATAAATTAATCGAAAGAGCCATTTTCTTTCAACAAATGAAAAATTAAAAATTGCCATAGGAAAGCACTATGGTGCAATAAAAAGTGTTATGTATTTTTTCGGACGGATGAACCAAACAGAACAAAAAACTACACAGCTAAAAAAAATTTGGGTACCTCATGAACGCGCTTACTTAATTTCAGGGAAATAAATCGGGTCCTTTTTACGACTGTTATCGCGGACAGAAAGGACAGAAACCAAAAAAAAACTCATGTCACCAAAGTAAGCTTTAACTGACGTTTTGACAGTACCTTCTTCTAATATGAAATCGATTTCATGAAATTCATATTAATCCTCTCACGCTGAATAAGTTTTGTGTGCATATTTGTGGCCACTTCGCACTTTAATGAATCATTCCCCAGTAGTTAATTTTGTGTTCAAGTTAATTAGTCTTGCAGATGCTTTGTATTGAACGACTGATTTCAAATTGTAATTATTCTAGATAATTAAACTGCTGATAGTAGAAAAGACTCAATTCATTTTTTTTAAATTTCTCAGTTTAAGGTAATTTCAACTTTTTTTTTCGTGATTATTAAAAATTCGGGTACAACCATTTTATGGGGAGAGGGGTATTATGTTTGGGCTTTAATATGGGAGGAAAGAATGGAATTTTTTTATATCCTGAATTTTCAATTAAAAATGATTTACATGAATAACCTGAAAATTTATGTTAATGTCTAAGATATCCAGTAAAACATTTATAATAATAATTTGATTTTTTGATAATTTTTTCTATTTAAAACTGATTTGATAAACTGGCAGTCAGAAAGATATATTTGAAAGTACATGATTTGGGAAATATTAAAATTGAGACTTAAGTCCTTTAATAGTGGCCGATTCAAGTAGGAAAATTTTTTAATATTTCATATAATATAATTTTATATGAAAACAGTCATGAAAATCACCTGAATTCAAAATGCCACGTAATTCCAATGAAAAATTCTTGCTAGCAAATTTGCATTGCAAGCGCAAAGGCAACTGCCTTTCAGGATTTTTTTTTTAAAGCTACTGTCTTTTTACCAAAACATCCGAAAGAAAAAAAAGTCACTTGAATTAATCACGGAACGTTTATAATTAAAAAGAACAAAAAATATAATTCACAATTTCTCAATAAAAATGAAGTTTCTGAAATGCGCACTTAGGTAAAAACGTGCAACATCTCATGTGAGCTATTTACTTTTTTAAAGTTAATTTTTTCGCAAAATGTGTTTTTTTCCCTAGATTTTAGTGCATCAAAAATCGTCAAAATTATCGTCAAAATTTACCAAACAACTGCTTTGTGAATCGGTTTACACAGATCCTACCCATGAGACTACTAAGAAAGAGGAACAGACATATGCTTAAAATACTGAAGTTTTAACTGTAACCGGTTTCACGGAATTCGGTTACCGCCGCCCGGCCCAAACTCCCACCATTAAATTTGCGTAAAACTTTCTTTTTAGTTAAGCATCTCATTAATGGAAAATTTAAGTCAAAAATAATGGAAAAAACTGGCATTTGTTTTTACGGGTGTAAGTTTTCTTTAGCGGTATTAATCACACCATATTGTGACAACAAATACAATCAAGACCAATGTCAGTGAAATCATTAAAATACCTGTGCAAATGACACCAGGAAAAAAAATAGATTTCTTTACCATATTTGTGAGGAGAATTTCCCAAGAATATAGCACTCAAAAAAGACGAATTTTTCTATTCAATTTTATCGGTGGATTATTCACCGGCGGCGGTAGGCAGAAATTGTGGATCTTATTTAGCCCTCATAGCATGCATGGTCACAGTGACCTCACATTGACGTCATTGTGAGTCACTTTGGTCACATCACATCTGTGACCAAAATGCCACCACTCAGTGACGTCACATTGTGACTGAGATGTGACTTTCTTAAAAATTTTTAGAAAATTACAAATGTTCTTCAAAACATATTATTTACTTTAAAAAACATGTTTCTGGCAATTTAAATATCGTCGCTTTTGTCACACTTTTATCACAATGTTAATATCAAAGTAGTCACAAATGACACATTTTTCACAAATTTGTCACACCGTGACTTTACAATGTGGTCACAATGTGATGTCCCAAACGAGCTCTAAAACGGCCATAACGACTTCACATCGACGTCACGTGACGTCACATCGACAATCGATGGTCACAAAGTCACAGTGTGACTTCACAACGACGTCGCAGTGACGTCACCATGCCTTGCGGGAAAATACTCAGAATCCATCTTGTGACAACCTCCTCTGTTACTTCACTCGCAACTGCTAAGCAATATACTATATGTATCCTCCACTTTATTCGTAACTCCATGATCCAAACTTTCATTTCAATCTACTCACATTATACTCACTGTTTCACTAAAATGACGATGGAAATATGTCTATCAAATAAAATATTCTCCATAGTTCTTACGAGCGATTATTTCTTCCACTGGCTGGATAACCTCATTGGCTGAAATCCCCCCTCTTTGGAACTTGGCGATGATTTACGAGGAAAAGAATTTTTTCACTAGCTAGCTTAGAAAAAAAACCACGGCCAGTTTTATTCAATCTTCACGCCGGCATGCAGAAAATACGCATTCATTTACAAGTGGTGTGCAATAACTTTTTCAAATATAATGTGTTTAAAATAATAAATATTAGGAAGTTCACAAATAATTTAGTTTTTCAATGTTTTAATAAATTGAATAAATCAGGAGTTAGAGATATTCATAAAAAATATTTTCATATAATCTGTTTTATCGCCAAGCTTAAAGCAATAAACGTCATTTCTGGCATACTTAAAATGTGATAACCAGCGGACCAATGAGATTATCCAGCCAGTGGAAGAAATAATCGCTCGTATAGTTCTTTTACTTATTTATTTATTGCACTGTTGAATTAAACAATATGTCGAGCTTCAAATGATCTCTCGCTTCCCACATACCATTTTATTTCACTTTTATTATACGAGATAATTTTTGATTTGCACTTCTTCTTCTGATTTTCTTTTGCTTTTCAATACGGTCGTTCGGTTTATGTCACTCAGAACCTTTCCCAAACCTTTCAGGACTGGTATATATTTATCCAAAGTTTCAAATATCCTGTTAACATCTTGTTCACGGTTAAACTAAAATGGCGATATAATATCTTCCTATACCGTAATAATAATCATTATTTATATAAAATCCATCCGTGTATAACGATTCCGGGGTCAACCCATCCAAGAGAAAAAACACTTATTGTGACTAATGACAAATTCCATTGATAAAAAGTTAATTAAATCCAATTGATTTTTTAAATCGTCAGATTTTAAAATATTCACCTTTTATATAAACATTTTAATAACAATTTTAATTTTTCTTAAGAAAGGTGTTATAGTAAAAATAAAATACATTGACATGTTTCGGAACCGTCAAATAAGTTCCATAGTCATAATAAATAAATAAATAAATAAATAAATAATTTTTTTTTAAATATATATTATGACTATGGAACGTATTTGACGGTTCCGAAACATGTCAATGTATTTTATTTTTACTATAACATCTTTCTTAAGAAAAATTAAAATTGTTATTAAAATGACAAATTCCATTGTGAAAAGTTATCTCCGATTTTAAAGGCTATCAATTTTTCGTCCAATGCGAACGTTCCAGAGTCGTAATGGAGCAATCTCATTTGTCAGATTTACAGTTTGAGCTGTAAATGACGTCACTACATTTTACTGCGCTTTGAAATCTTTTCCCTATTTCAAACACAATATTCACACTGCTAAAAATTTGACTCATTTGCTGCAGCATCACTCCACCGCTTTTATAGAAAACGATTACTTTGCTGTGTTATGGAGCATTCTCATTGGTCTCTATAAAAACTGTGGAGTGACGCTGCAGTAAAAGGGTCAAATTTTTAGCAGTACATTGTTAAAATTTTGACCCTTTTGCTGCATCATCACTCCCCAGTTTTTATAGAATACACTGTAAGTAATAAACACAAAGTAACCGTTTTCTATAGAAGCGTTGTAGTGATGTTGCAGCAACTGTTAAAAATTTGACCCATTTCCTGCAGCACCACTCCACTGCTTTTATATAAAGCGGCTACTTTACTGTGATATGGAGGATTCTCATTGGTTATAAAAGAGATGTTCTATAAAAGCTGTGGAGTGACGCTGCTACAAATGGGTTAAATTTTTAACAGTGTAATACTGTAAAATAATCATTTTCTATGAAAGCTGTGTAATGACGATGCAGCAAAACAGTCAAATTTTTTAGCAGTGTTTAATTAAAACTTTTTATTTAAGAAAAGCGAAGGTGCGTTTTAAATACAATATTGTTAGAATTTTTATATTCGTGTTGCTTTATTTATTTATTTATTTTATTTTTATTTATTTATTTATTTTTTACAGCCGTGAATGACTTGATTGTCACATAACGAATCACGATTGTTTACTCTTTATTATTGACATTTGTTTTCGATCTTCTACCCAGTGGCGTGGTTGGTAGCGGCAGCTGCTGCCACTCTGCGGGTCCCCGGTTCGAATCCGGGTTCGAGCATGGATGGTGTGTTGTCCCTTTGAAGTGTAATAAATATATGTAATGGATTTTTGTAATAAAATGTGTTCTGTATTGTCTCTGTTTCTGTGTATTATGAATCAATCGAGGCGACAGCCATTGTAGCTATAGGCCTCAAAGCACTGTCAATTCAAAGTTCAAAGTTTCAAAGTTCGATCTTATAAAGTATTTTTTTTTAAATATTAGCTAATGGTGTAAAATAGTTAATTCACAAATGTTTTAAAATAGCATTGTTAGTGCATGTTTTGCATTATTAATGCATGTTAATTTGCATGTTTTTTGTGAAATAATTACTGTAATTTTGTGAGTGGAATTCATTAGCTGCATATTCTATGCCATTATTTTACCCTTCAATTAATAATTTGGCTACCCTCTCATATTCATCTGGAAATGGTCAAAATGAGAAAATTTGTTATACATTTTGGATATTTTTATTATTTTCTCTCAGTACTTTAAAATATTTTTTGGCTGTAGTTTCACTTTGACGGCGTTCAGAGACGTAAACCTGGGTTACGTAGGGTTTCCCGAGTAGAACCCGAAGCGTTCAGAGACCGCCATCACGTGACTTTTCGTACCGTTCAGAGCCGTGAATTACCGAGATTTCGGGTAACCCACATTACCTGCAGAATTTTGTTGGGTAAAGTGATCAATTGGTTGGGGAATCTGATTTGTTTATCATTTGATAGCGTAACTGCGATTGTTTATTGGAATATCTCTATTTTGATTGGCCAGTTGCCGCCATGTTTTTTAATGTAAATAGAAAACACCCGTAACTTTTCCCGAAGCCGTTCAGAGAAGTTTTAACCCAACCTTTCCCCGAGAAACCAGTATGACGTCATTCCCCAATTTTCCGAGTTACTCGTGTTTTGGTCTCTGAACGCGCTCAATGTATTCTTTTATAATTTATATTATACCTTACTTTATTCTTTTAAATTTATGCATTTACCATTTGTTCATTACAATCCCTCCCCATCCACCAGATTTTGTTATAATTTTAAATGCAGATTTCTATTGATTTTTTTTTTTTTCAGATTTTTCCCTCATGTTCACTTTGTATTTTTCAAAATCGTTTAAGCCTAAAGTAGCTATGATTGACCAATGTTGTTGTAATGTTTTATTATCATTTTAAAAATGGAAACACATCATTTTGACGGGCTATCTTCTAGTAAAGTATATTCAACAACGAAAAGGTAGTAATTTGTATTATAAATACAAGGTGGAATCCGTTGAATTTCGACGAAACTAAGTTTTTAAGAAGGAACTGTATCATTGATTTATAATAAACCTACAAAATTAGCTACGGTAAAAAATGCATCTTACAATGGTCAGTCTAGCTCTCAAACAAATATTATTTAAAGCTAAAATTAAGAAAAAAAAATATTTTTTCTGTAAAACTCAGTTATCAAAATTGTTAAAATTAAATTTTAATCGCATAAGTATAATAATAAAGCAAAATATGATAAAGATCAGTGAAGTACCTCTTCGATCCAGAACATTTACAAACTGTCAACAGATGGCGCCACACGCGCATCTCACAAGGACTCGGTGCAACTAGCGTCTAGCGACAGCAGGATTCCTAATGGTAGGACTTAGAATAAAATCTGCAAAGCTTGAAACTTGGGATTTATCCCTAAAGAGGTATATTTTCCCCTCTTTCCTCAAATGCTTAGGGAAATTATCGATAGCGATCTGTTTTCTATCATAACCAGTGATAACCAGCTTTTCGTTTTTTTATTTTCTCTAAGATTGCTTCTGAAATGAAATCTCTTACTTAATATTTATTGATACTGATTAGAAAGTCGAAGAATTTTAAATCTTTGCTACGAAAAGAATTTCTGGGAATATTTGCTTTTTACACCCTTAAAATAAACTGTAATGAAAGTTTTTTTTTTTTTTTTTTTTTTTTTTTTTTTTTTTTTTTTTTTTTTCGTGGGGGGGTTAAATTACTTATGTCAATTATTATTTCAATTCAATATATATCATAAAAAATATAATAATAAATTAGCATGCTTAGTTTATGTTGTTATAAAACTGTGGCTATACTTTGAAAATTCCGCAATGTAATTACCACATAAATTCAAGAATCGCTTTAATAGAGAACAATATAAGCTCTAGAATCATTTTTTTATATTAATTATTTTAATTTAAATTGTAATTTATATGATAAATATGAAATAATAAATTAGCATGTTTTTGTTTAGCTTATCATACATGAAAGTATGGATGTGATTTGTAAATATTAAAATATAATTACTACATAAATTCAAGAAGTAGCTGAATTAAGAGTAATATTAACTTAAACTCCATTGATAATTTATTTTAGTTTTGTCTGTCACAGTATTCAATGTAGTAATAATCTTAAATAATTGTAAATATAAAGGCTTTAATTTTCTATTAATAGATGGCAGCACAATACATCAGTCTGAAAGAGGAAAATATCCCTCTTTAGGGATAAATCTGAAAGTTCAAGATTTGCAGATTTTATTCTAAGTCCTACCATTAGGAATCCTGCTGTCGCTAGACGCTAGTCTCGGTGCAGGCTGTAAGGAGACTGTCGGTTCGGTGAGTTAGTGACAGAACTGCCGTCGCTTATGTAGCACGCAAAATCACCTTGTTCCGCGAAAAAAAACATGTCACGAGATCATTTAGAAAATGTATTTTACTTTTTTATAAGTTTAATTAAATTTATGTTTGTTTAAGTATGTGCTATTAATATTTCTCTATATACACCGTGTTCTTGTTTAAAACATCGACTGAATAAAAGATGTATTAAGATTCGAGCAGCCACGATATCCCATAACCACATGGCTGACTCAATCAGTTATTAAGACGATGTTATCAATTGAGGCTATTATGTTTGGTATAACTGCGTATGAAAAATATATATATATATATATTTCGAATTGATGCGATCTTCGAATTCCACGTGAAATCTAAATGTCAAAATTTTAATCTTCTCAAAAGTTATACAAGCATATTTCAACTTTTATCAATTATAAGAAGAAATGCGTATTTCTGTTGCTACAATTACAAAATTCGTTCTAAAAACTATAAAATATAAATGTCTAGAATAAATTGAGATACAGCTTTCAAAGAAATTGCATTTAAAAGTACATATTTTTCTCTATACGACGGTGTAAAAAATAAAAAAGTGCGTTGTTTTGAAGTGTGAAATTTATCATACCGAAAATTGCAAAACCGAATAGCATGTGAAAGTGTTGCCATTCGCAAAATGATGAATGCGTTACGCACAGATATGTTTGGCCTTTATAATATAGATATATTTTGCTTATAAGACGATGCTGTATTAAAGCATTTAAAATACGTTAAAAATTTTGATTTACATGTTTCAACTCTTTTTAATCGAGCCATCATCAGAATTTAAATAGAATAAAATTACAAACATAATGAACGTGAAAAACAGGAATAAATAATTATTGTAATGTTTATTATTATAATATTACTATAATATTAGAATGGTTGTAATTTTTTTCTATTTGCATTTTGAAGATGACTCAATTAAAAAGAGTTGAAGTATGTAAATAAAAATTGTTAATATATTTTATATGTTTTATTAATACAGTAATGTTTTTATACTTATTTACAATATTTTACATTACAAAAAGTTCTTACCTTTTTGTTGGAGAATACATATTATTATTATTATTATTACGATATCTATATTATAAAGGCCAAACGTATCTGTGCGTAACGCATACGTCATATTGCGAATGGCAACACTTTCAAATTTTAAATTAATTTCTGTCTTGCAATTTTTGCTACTAACACTTTTTTAAACTTCTTAATGTCGCATATTTTCAATTTTTATACCATCGTGTAGGAAAAAAAAAATGTACTTTTAAATGAAATTTGTCTGAAAGCTGTATCTTACTTTGTTTTTGATATATTAATTTTTTTGTAGTTTTTAATACCGCTTTCCTAATCATGGCAACAAGAGTACTCCATTTCTATTAAAAGCGAAGGAAAAAAGGAAAAAAAATTATTACTGTTTATTTATGTTGTCATTTTCTCATTAAAATTTAAAAAATTGAAATTTAAATATCTTTTGTTATAAAAGCCAGTGTATTTTGGTTTCATTTATAAAAATTTGATTTACACGTAAAAAAATATCAGCAGTTTAATATCCGTTTCAGCTAATAGCATTGAGACTTCAAGTTTTGAGTCAAAATGATTAAATTAAAATGCCAATTTTTTTTTTTTTTTTTTTTTTTTTTTTTTTTTTTTTTTTTTTTGAAAATTTGAATATTGATATAAAATGTGCATTTGTAAATTTTGATATGGTGAAAATGATGCCGGGTTTAGATTTCGAGGAAAAATTTCTGTGATTGAGTCAAAGTTGAATAAATTTTCCTTTTTTTCATTTTGGAATACTAGCATAAGAACCTTAATTGATAACTTTATCATAATAACATATCTTTATTATTTTTTACTGCTTACATATACGATTAAAGTTTAATTTTAACAATTTCTACAACTGCGTTTTATAGAAATAGAATTTTGTTAATTTGAGGATAAATATCGTTTGTTTAAGAGTTAGACGTACCAATATAAAATGCATTTTTTACTATAACTAATTTTGTAGGTTTATTATAAGTTAATGAAACAGTTCCTTCTTAAACATTTTCTTTCGTCAAAATTTGACGGGTTCTACCTTGTAATTATTGATGGACGTAATCAACACTTACTGCTTTTATTTTTCACATTGATAATTTCATCCTGTTAAATAAAATTTTCTCCATTGTTCTGATATTTATTCATTTTAATTACCTATCATACGAAGTATAGGGTAAATATTGCAATTGTTCTAAAAATCGAAAAAAAAATTTTTGACGCATTTACGCGTTTTAGATACTGGAGATACCGAAAAACATATTTTTAGAAAAAAAATTGCCATCTATCTGTCTGTAACCGCTGTATCTGCCGAACAAATTGAGATAGAGACTTGAAACTTTGTATGTACTTAGTATGCAAAAACGGGACGAAGCCTATTTAATATCAATCGATAATCCGAAACTATTTTTTCGGAAAAAATTCGTTCTGATGAAAGGTACATAAAATTTTTCGAAATATTTTATTTTAAGGAGTGGACGTAAAAGGCAATAAAATAACACGAATTTTGTATAAAAAACGAAGTTTATCGGATTATTAGTTGCCGAAATATGTGTAATCCTATTTTCCACATTCTTCTATTTTTCATGACCCTGTATTTCATTCAAATTTCAATTCAAAAATATATTTTAGTTGTAAATGAGACGCTTAATTCGACGCATTAAATTGTTAGTTAATATGATTAATATTTTTGTAGTTATAAGGATGTTTCTTTTACGTAATCCTGTACTACCTGAGTAATTTGGCGTTTTATATAATTTTTCGAAATTGGCTCATCAGCAATTCATTAATAAAGCATTTCTATGTATATTAAAACTATTTAAATATACGTTTAAATTTTATTTTGGAATTACGATGCATTTTATAAATAGTTCCCATGCGTTTTATTTTTTTCATTGTAGTATTAAACAATATGCTGCTCTTCAAATATCTCTTTACTTCCATTTACCATCTTACCCATTCCGATTTTATTGTACAAGATGACTTGTAATTTGCACATATTCTCCCGGTTTTCATTTATTCTATTAGATACGGTCTTTGATTTAATATTAATCTTGGGAAATTTCGAACCCTTCTCAAACGTTTCATGACTGGCATGTGTTTATTTAAAGTTTCATTTCAATCTATTTAAATCACCTTTTTTACAAAAGTATACTGAAAAGATAAACCACATTAAAATCTCCCCATCCAATGAACAAATCAGTTTCTACAAGATATATTGTAGCTACCTGTACTTCCCTAGATACTGGGAATATCTGTTTCAGTCACGTTATCTGATCTATTAAATAATTCTTAACATGTATTTTTCGCCACCGTTAGTTGTCAGTTGTAATAAAACAAGTTTCATTGCGTGACTGAAGATAGTGGGTCAATGGGTATTACTTGACAGCAGATAAAAGCCTTGGAAAAATAACCCGATATTATATAAGTTACTAAAAAGAATTTTAACGAATCTCAGATACAGGAAAATACTGGAGCAGCTGTAGTTATGAAGTTATACTAATGAAATTATAAAACTCAAATTTACTTTTGACTTACAAAAACACTGAATTTTCTTCTTATTTCATGAAACTACTGGATGACGGAAAGACTTTGTATAAGTAGTTGTATACATTAGCACAAACTTTTGGAGCTGTTGTGAAAGTTCCTGTAAATGTCTTGCAATGTAGAGTGTAACAAGGTGTCCCATGTATCACTGTGCCCCGATTCCACCTACATATGATACATATTTATACATAATTATTCATACATAATTCAAAATATACACACTGTAATCTTTCAATTCAATCAACGAAATACTTTTTGCGCCACACGTAATGCTATAAAAGGAACCTTCCACATTCTTAAAATGAAAGTGTTGATTTGGCTTCTCTGAAAAGAACTGTATTTTATTGGATCGTTAATGAGTTGTTTTTTAAATATTTCACTCATCATGATTTAAATTGCTTATTTAAATTACTCATCTTGATTTAAATTATTTATTTAAATTACTCGTCTTGATTTAAATTGCTTAAAAGGAACTTTCCACATTCTTAAAACAAAAGAGTTGACTTGGCTTCTCCTGGGAAAAAACTGTAATTTATTGGATCGTGAATGAGTTGTTTTTTAACCGTTTCACTCCTCTTGATTTAAATTGCTTATTTAAATTACTCATCATAATTTAAATTACTCATCTTAATTTAGGTTGCTTATTTAAATTACTCATCTTGATTTAAATTGTTTAAAGGGAACTTTCCACATTCTTAAAACGAAAGAGTTGATTTGGCTTCTCCGGAAAGAACTGTAAATTATTGGATCATAAAAAAGTTTTTTTTTTTTTTTTTTTTTTTTTTTTTACATTTTACTCATCATGATTTAAATTGCTTATTTAAATTACTCATCATAATTTAAATTACTCATCTTAATTTAGGTTGCTTATTTAAATTACTCATCTTGATTTAAATTGTTTAAAGGGAACTTTCCACATTCTTAAAACGAAAGAGTTGATTTGGCTTCTCCGGAAAGAACTGTAAATTATTGGATCATAAAACAGTTTTTTTTTTTTTTTTTTTTTTTTTTTTTTTTTTTTTTTTTTTTTTACATTTTACTCATCATGATTTAAATTGCTTATTAAAATTACTCATATTGATTTAAATTGATTATGTAAATTTCTCATCTTGATTTAAATTGCTTATTTAAATTACTGAATTTGATTTAAATTGCTTAAAAACAACTCTTTCACTCGAGTTGTTTCGAGAAGCTGACTTTCAAATCGTGAAATGAGTGGATTTCAACTCAACTTGAGTTATTTTGTCGGAGGTTTCAAGGCAGCACCCATTTAGAAATAACCATACACAAGAGACATCATATTTTTCTAAATTTAATATTAAATTAAAGTTTTCGTATACACATAAATATCATTTGTATTTGTGGATATCATTAGTTATATCTGTGGCTTCCGGTAAAAACCAAGGAAAGGCACATTTTTAATATTTTGAGTAATTAACTTTTAAAGTTTTCAAAAATGTCTTCTTATCATTACTTTTAATAAAATAAATTAGAACTTAATAATTTTCACTACATTAAATTAGGATATAAGAACCTCTTTTTTTTTGGCAAAACAGTTATACAAAAATAGTTTTTATTAATTGAGAACCTATTAAAAATGTAACTCTTATCTGGTTATTATGGTTTTGCATTTATTTTAATAAATGTATATAAAATTAAAATTTAATTTTTCTTGAATGTAGAGAAAATTATTAAGTTCTAATCTATTTTATAAAAGTAAAGATAAAAAAAGACGTTTTTGAAAACTTTAAACGTTAATTACTCAAAATATTAAAAATATGGCTTACCTGATTATTATCGGAAGCCACAGAATTATAGACAATTTAAAGCAAATAAATAGAAATATTATCTGGTTATTACCGTTACTTTATGCACTTACCCGATTATTACTGTTTTTTCAATTTTTACATGAAAATTTATAATCGCCCTATGACGGGAAGCATTCGATTTTCATTTTTCAGTACTATGGCAGATGGAAGTACTCTTTTAAAGCTACATTTTCCCAAATTATCTTAAATTTTTCAAAAACGTGCTTTACCTGGTTATTACCGGAAGTCACAGATATTCCACTTTTGTAGAATGCAAACTTTCAATAAAGAAATCTTCAAGCTGTCTAACAAAAATTAGACACAGATCAACATTCCGTCATGTTTGACGGTGTGATATACAAGTTTATACATTCCCAATTTAGAAAAAGCATATGTAGAATTTTTAATGAGTGTATTCTTGTTACAAAATTCATACGGGTGCTGGAATTTCATGACCAGGAAATTCTTCTATGTACTAGTATTCTCTTATAAAAAATATATCATTAAATAAGTTGAAATTCCGCCCTTTTAATGAATGTTTTTTTTCTATAAAGAAATGCTTGTATGTAACCTGGAAAATAACGGTATTAGTATAAACAATATATCAAATATTTATTTATTTATTTATTCTCCTATTTTTATATATCTTACATCTTTCAAATTTATAATAAGTACATGTAGAATATCTAATACCTGCAGTTTTATTGCGAGGTTTGTACGTGTCTTGAAATTACATGATACGGAAATTCTTCGAAATCAGTATTTCCTTATAGAAAATCTCTCATTAAATAAGTTGAAATTTCGCACTTTTAACTGATATTTATTTTTCTATTACCAAATGCTGGTACTTTACCTGGAAAATACCGGTATCAATATGAACCATGTATCATTTATTAAGTTATTTCTTTTTCTAAATTTTTGTATCTTAAAATTAGAATAAATACGCACAAACAAAACTTCTAAGACTGGTTAAAAATACATTTATAGTCCGATAAAATGAAACGTATTAGTTTCTTTTTTTACGAAAATAAGATGAAAATCAAAATGAAACACAACTGAAATCTCTCAATCGAATGAACAAATCAGATTTTAGAGGATATACTTTTGTTGCTACCAACTTACATACCTGTACTTCCTTGGATACTGCAAATCCGTATTTCAGTCACGCATATCTGGTCTATTCATGATGCGTAACATCTATTTTTCATAGCTGCTTGTAGTCAGATATAATAAATCAAGTTTTATTCCGCGGTTGAGGATAGTGGGTCAGTGGATCAGTGTTGGGCACGTTCACAAAATAAACGAACTAACTCAAACTCACGTTCAATTTCTGAAAAGTGATTTAAGTTCACGTTCAAATTCAAAAATTTTTAAACGAACTCGTTCAAATCAAACTCATTTGTAAAAGTGAACAAAGTTCACTAAAAAGTTCACTTTTTTATGTTTGGATATTATTGTCCCAATTTACAAAATTTTTTGAACTAATCATTTGATTATTCGATATGTAAAATAGAGGTATGCACGGACGGAAATTTCCAGGCCCGATCCATTGAAAAAAAAATGTCCGGCCCGATATTAAAATAAAAATTTCGGCCCGAGCCCAGCCCGGCTTGTAGAGAAAATTTAGCGGCCCGAAACAATAGCTAAAATCAAGGCTCGACCCGGCCCGATATAATAGCTAAAAACAAGGCCCGAGCTTAGCTCGGCCGGTAAAAAGTTGAAATTTCGCACCGAACCCGGCCCGACCCCGAGTACATTTCTACAGGACATTGATATTTACCCTTACGGAAGACTTCTGGCCAAAAAAACTTATCTTAGTCTGTTTATAATCTCCATTTATACAGAAGTGCCGTAGGCTGGGATGTTTATGCTTTCTTTTAAAATCTTTCCGATTTCTTTAAAATCTTTCCGATTTAGACATATTTCCGCCTTACACAATCCACCTTGTACAGAGAGTTTACTGTATATATCTATTTTCGGCGAAATTGTATACAGCCCAGGTCCGGTTCGGCGCGACCCGAGTCTGCAGAAGAAGTAAGACTAGGATACTACCCAGAGAAGTGATATCCAGACTTAATCCGTCCTGAGACTCGTGTAGGCCTCTAAATGGCATTTGAAAGAGGAAAAAAGTGTACTAAGGTCTGGAAAATTTTTAAATAATTTATGAAAATAATGAACGTAAATTTCGTTCAAACTCGTCTATTTTTTGAGTTTCCGTTCAGTTCAAACTCGTTTATAAAATAGTGAGTGAAGTTCAGTTCAAAGTTCACAAATAGTGAGCGAAACTCGTGAGTTTTCGTTCAGTGAGCGCGTTCATACCCAACACTGCAGTGGATATATCTCGTGACAGAAGGCTAAGAAAAATCATGCGACTTTATATACAGTGTCTCACATAAGTGATGGGACACTTGTGCTTTACAAAAGGAAACTAATCAAATAAATTAAAAAAACATGTACATATTTTTTTTGTGGGTGTGTTTCATACTTAAATTTAGTAAAGATTATTACATAACATACATTTTGTCAAAATATTAAAATATTAAGTTAATAAAAATACAATTGTTTAGAACGGAGCAAAAAATAGCTCACATAAGTGATGGGACACCATTATATATGCAACAAAAATCGTCTGAAATAAGCAATAAAAATATTTTGGGGGGTTTTATTTTTACTTAAAAGCAATTGGCAATAATTTATAAAATAGTCTGCAGTATTTCTCTCCAGTTTGTTTTGGAATTTTTGTGTTTTTTAGCTCTGTGTAGCCATGAATGCTAAACGAAAAGAAACTTCGCCTGAAATTCGAAAATTAGTTATTAATTTGCATATTGAACGTGGAAAATCTATTAGAAAAACTGCTGAAACAGTTAACTTGAGTCGTTCGACAGTTTTTAATATCATTAAACAATATAAAAAGAATCATATGATTCAGGATAAAAGAAGACCTGGCCGACCATCAAAACTATCCAATGGAATAAAGCGAATTATCGTTCGAAAATTAAAAAAAAAATCCAAGAAATAGTGCTTCAAAGGTTGCTGCTGATTTACAAGCATTATATGGAATAATTGTTAATCCTGAGACTGTTAGAAGGGTAATTCGATCTGCTGGATATCACGGTAGAGTAGCCAGGAAAAAATTCTTCGTAAGTGAAAAGAATAGAAAACTCAGACTAGCTTTCGCAAAATCCAAGATAAATAAGAATTCTGATTACTGGAATAAAGTTATATTTGCTGATGAGAGTAAATTTAATATATTTGGTTCTGACGGTAAAACCCAGGGAAGAATTTCGCAAACAGAACTTGGTACCAACAGTAAAACATGGTGGAGGAGGAGTTATGGTATGGTGGTGTATGTCGTCCGCTGGAGTTGGTAATCTTGTTTTTATTGACAGTATAATGGATCAGTACAAGTCTATTGATATTTTAAAGCAAAATTTGAAATCTTCAGCACGAAAATTGAACCTTCATAACGATTTTAAATTCTACAAGGACAATGACCCCAAGCACACTGCTCTGAACGTTAGACTCTGGCTGCTATATAACTGCCCTGAAGTAATAAAAACACCACCACAATCTCCAGACTTAAATCCCATAGAGAATATTTGGCAAGAATTGGAATCAAGAATTCGCAAACACACCATTTCTTCAAAACAACAACTAAAATCGGTGCTTCAAGAAGAATGGGGTAACACTCCAGAAATCACAAACAAATTTGTCGAATCCATCCCAAAAAGATTAAATCATGTTTTAAAAGTAAAAGGAAATCTAACAAAATATTAAAACCTTTTAAAAAGTAAAATTTTTGGATAAATATTTGATCGAAAAGTAAGTGTCCCATCAGTTATGTGAGCCATTTTTTGCTCCGTTCTGAACAATTGTATTTTTACTAAATAAATATTTTAATATTTTGACAAAATGTATGTTATGTAATAATTGTTAATAACTTTACATATGAAACACACCCAAAAAATTTTTGCATATGTTTGTTTATTTATTTTATTGCAGTTTCTTTTTATAAAGCACAAGTGTCCCATCACTTTTGTGAGACACTGTATGTTACTAGACAGAATTTTAACGATTCTCAGCAAACTATGTATTTATTAAGGGGTCTTAAAACTCTTAAAATTGAAAAAAAAAGTAAAAAAAAAACACTTTTAACATTTTACGTCAATCGTGCCAAAAGGTTATAAAAATGCAGGAGTTTAACAGACAAATAATAATACCAATAATAATAATAATGATGATACGATAATTTTCAAAATTTTGAAGGTTTAGAAATCTTGAGACCCCGTATGTAGATAAGTTCAGTTTTTATAAGTCAGGAATTTAAATTAAAGCTATAAATATATGCATTTCAATAATTGTTGTTATAAAGGCATAAATGGATGATTTTGTTGCTAAAAAAGGGTACTTCCCTGTACTCCCCTAGATACTGCAAATCCCCATTTCAATCATGTTTTCAGCTCTATTAACATCTATTTTTCTTAGACATTTGTAGTCACATATAATAAATCAAGTTTTATTCCGCGGTTGAGGATAGTGGTTCAGTGGGTATATCTCGTGACAGATGATAAGAGGCCAGGAACAATCATTTGGTAATATGTAAGTTATTAGATAGAATTTTAAGGAGTCTTAGGTAACCGTGTATTTAGTAAAAGGTCTGAAGATTCTTAAGCTTGTAAAAAAATGTAAAAAAAATAACGGTTATTATAAGATTTGCCAAAAGATCTAGAAAAGATACAAGTTTAACACACACACACAAAATAATAGTAAAAATAAATAAATAAATAAATAAATAAATAAATAAAAATAATTTCTAAAATTTTGAAGCTTAATCCATTCCGGCTCAATATTCCGGGTCCGGGCACACTTAATTTTCATTCCAAACTTGCAAATGGCACCAATAATATTTTAATAAAATTTTGCTTTTACAATGAAAGCTAAAATTAAGTTCCTGAAAAAAAAGAGAGAAAAAAAAATGAATAAATAAAATTTTTAACATTTTACATCAATTTTGCCAAAAGGCTCAGAAAATATTTGAATTTCACATACAAATAATAATAATAAAATAATTTTGAATCTTTAAAAGTCTTGAGATTTCGTAAGTAGATAATTCAGACATTATAAGTCAGGAATTTAAATTAAAGCTATAAATATATGCATTACATTAATTATTGTTATGCAGATGTAAATGGGTGATTTTGTTGCTAATAAAGGGTAATTCCCTGTACTTTCCAAGATACTGGAAATCTCCATTTCAGTCACGTTATCTGGTCTATTAATAATGCTTAGCATCTATTTTTCATAGCACCTGTAGTCACATACAGTAAATCAAGTTTTATTCCGTGGTTGAAGATTAGAGGCCAGGATATTATATAAGTTACTAATAATTTTAACGAGTATTAAATAACTATATATTTATTAAGGGGTCTTAAGATTCTTAAACTTGTAAAAAATGTAAAAAATAAATAACATTTTATGTAATTTATTGTATTTACGCCAAAAAGTTAAGAAAAGCTAGGAATTTATATACATAAAACAAAAATAAATAAAAATTATTTCTAAAAATTTTTAGCTTAAACAGTCTTAAGACGCTTTAATTAAGTAAGTATCAACTTAAAGATAATTTTTATTATTACTTATAAGATAGTTGTTTAACTGATATTTCGAAATTATTTGTTATTTTTTTAATGTACTTTTCTAGAGCATAAAGATTTCATTGAAATCTTCATGCTATCTTATAAAAAATGAGTAGCATATCAACAATGCACTGTAAAAATTGAAGACCCAAATTGGGTTGAAAGATTTCTGGGTATAGTAATTTTCCTGAAATGGTACAGTAAGGATTCCGAAATGGTAGAGTATTGTTCCCAAAATAGGTAACCCAAAATGGTTCAAAACAGAGCAGATATTTATTAACATTAAATTCATCAAAATTTCTGAGGTATAATGTATATACTAGATATTTTAATTGTTTTAATGTCATTAAATATCAGACTTATTTAAAACGATTTTGTGCTACAAACTGAACTTTCCAAAATGGAACAATGCTGTACCCAAAAATCTTTCAACCCAATGTGGGTATTTTGTTTTTACAGTGTGTGTCTCTATTAACGGTGTGATGTATTAGTTTTTGTGTATTTCAAATTTAGAATATTTATTACGAGTATAAAATTAAAAACTTCTAAAACCGGTTAGTAATCCCTTTTCACTTTGTTTAAATAAAAAAGTGTCAGTTTCTCTTTTACGAAAATGTACTGAAAATGAAGATGAAATTTATTAAGATCTCTCAATTCAATGAACAAATCACTCTCTACAGGATATCATTTTACCGCTACAAATGAGTCTACCTGTACTTCGCTAGATACTGTAAATTCCCCGTTTCAGACACGTTATCTGATATATTAATAATGCTTATTAACATCTATTTTTAACCGACTTCAAAGAGGAGGTTATTATTTCGACCTGTATGTATTTGTTGTTCACGCATAATTATTTCGACCTGTATGTATTTGTTGTTCACGCATAACTTTTGCAAATATGAACCGATTTTCATAATTCTTTTTTTGTTTGAAAGCATATGAGGCCCATGTGGTCCCATTCGAATTTCATAAAAATCTGATAATTAGAACTTTTTTAAAAATAAAAACTTTAAATTTCAAATTCATTTTGAAGCAATCAACCAATTAGAAGTGTTCCTTTTGCAGACTTTTATACTTACATAGACACGCGATCTTTTCACTGTTAAAAGTTTGAAGTTTTTGCTGCATCGTCACTCCACCATTTTATGGAATATCTCTATTTTGACCAATGAGAATTCACCATACTACAATGAAGTAATCATTTTCTATAAAAGCGATGGATAGACGATAAAGTAAAAGTTTCAAATTTTTAATAATGTTCAAAGTGCAAAATCCTAGCTGGACGAGGGCCAAGATTCACATAAATTTTGCGCTGTTTGCGAAACGAGATTTATTAACAAGAAAATTTATTTAAAACATTGAAAAAATTGCTAAAATTCAGGCTTCTGATTCGTTAATCTGGTTTCGCTAACAGCGCAAATTCTACCTGGATCCCGGACCAATTCTCTTATGCAAGAAACCGGAAATATAGCACCTAGGGGATATAGTGTGGAAGTCGGCTATCTCAGGGCGTTTTCAGAGCAACTTACAAAAGTAACCAATGTTACCGACCGATTGTAGGGCAGTACGAAAGCAATTTTTGGCATCAATGAAAACTATTCTGTTGAATTGTAGCTGACGTCACACTTCGCTTTGATTTTCATTTCGTACTTGTCTACAATCGGTAAGTGGTCGTTAAGCAACCGGTAAGTTGTGCTGAACACGCCCTCTGTAACACTTAAAAAAAGCGCTAAAATGTTCTATTCTTTAAATGTGCAACAATGCTAATGAAATTAAAAGATAGAAGCGACATCTGCAGGACATTTTCTAAAAATGCAAGAATTATTGCTAGTCTAGATAATGTATCACGAAAATGCCGCAGATGTCGCTGTGATCGACACTTTGGAATTCAGTAGCGTCGTTGCACATTTAAAGGATACAAATTTTACGATGAATATCTTAAGTATAGTAAGAATTGTGGATATATTATGGCTAGTACCATAAATAAAATGGGGAAATCACTATCGATTATGATTGTTTGGCACCAACTTCAAAAAGTAATTCCTTACTTTTTATATGTATATATTCAAAAATTAAATCAAAAATATGTAAATTAATCTCTTGTAAAAAATATTCTCTGGAAAACTTATGTTTGGTGGATATTAAATTCTATATGTTAAATTTAACCGTTTTATACCGGTACATGATAGTCAATGTGTGGTTATTGGATAACGATTTGTCATTAGAGAATTTTATAGAATTACTTAATTCTTTTTAGCGCTTTTTTTTGGAGTCGGTTATACATTTTTTTAAAAAAGTTAAATTTATCCATAACCGCTGAAGTCAGATGTAATAAAACAAGTTTTATTCCGTGGTTAATGATAATGGATCAGTGGGTATATCTCGTGACAGAAGGCAATAGGCTAGGAAATGTCAGGCCATTGTATATAAGTTACTGGATAAAATTTTAAAGAATCTTAGGTAACACCTATGTAAGCCTATGTACCTTAAGGGCAGGGTCTGGTTTCTGACATCAGAAACTGTTTTTTGACACGACAAGTGTCAAAAACTGGTTTAAACCGCCAAAATTTGGTTTAAACCGTCAAAAACTGGCTTAAACCGTCAAAAACTGGCTTAAACCGTCAAAAACGTGTAATGCATTTTAAAATATTTTAAGAGCAAGAAGGGAAACATTGAATAAGTCTTAATGATTTAAATAAATTATTTAACATTACTGTAATTTAATAATTACAAAAATATTAAATGAATTGCAATGAAACATTTTTGTTTTTTAGAATGTTCAAACAGAAGGAAATGATTTTGTACAGTTAATAATCTGAATCAATTTTACCCCACAGCATCTTATAGCACATTTAATTACATTCAAACGATTTCTGAGTTTAGAGTGTATGAAGCCAAAGTTAGAAAATACTTTCTCAATTGATGCTGAGCTAGCAGGGCTTGATAGGAGGATCATTGTTAGATGAGCAAATTTTGAGGCAGGCCAAATTTTCTGATTTATGACAAGATTTTTTTTCCTGGGAATGATAATATACAATACAGTATTAGTGAAATTTTAATATTACATATAATGTTGTATATGTGTGACAGATATTTAATGTGAAATTTTACAGATCAGTGTAGTATTTGAGGTTTCTGACGAGGTTTTTGACAAAGGGTTTTTGACATGACGGTTTAAACCATGGTTTAAACCGGATAAAACCGCACACTGTCAAAAACTTGCCAACCCTGCTTAAGGGCTCTCACGACTTTTAAACAGCAAAAAAATAACACTTTCAAAATTTCACATCAATTGTGCCAAAATATTATGAAAAGACAGGAATTAAACATACAAATAATAATAATAAAATAATTATAATATAATTTTCAAAATTTTGAAGCTTTAAAAGTCTTGAGACCCCGTAAGTAGATAAGTTCAATCTTTATAAGTTAGGAGTTTAAATTAAAGCTATAATTATATGCATTTCATAAAAGTTTGTTATACAGGCATAAATAGGGGATTTTGTTGTTAAAAAAGGGTACTTCTTTGTACTTTCCTAGATACTGGAAATCCGCTTTTCAGATACATGTTATTTAGTCTATTAAACTTCTTTAAGACGCCACACTTGTCACAGAAAAAAACCCGGATGATAGTGTTAAGTCCAATGCGGCATTCTTTTCAAATATCTAGCACAAGTTTTTATATTTGCCCATGATTTTTTCTGCATGGGATAGCTGAGATAATTTACAAACGGGCTGTTTTTTTCGGTTTTGGTTATGAATTTTTTATATTAGGATAGTTATAATTTCAGATCCAGTTATAATCGGTTGTGAAAGTTAAAATAATTTAATTAAAAACCTTAAACAAAAATTGAAAAAGTAGGAGCTAGCCAGGTTGTGGATCGTCCTCAGCTATCCTAAGCAATGAAAAAATCATGGATAAATATAAAAATTTGAGCGAGATATTTGAAAGGAATGCCTTCATAGACTTAACATTATCATCCGAGTCTTTTTCAGTGACTAATGGGGGTTCTTAACATCTATTTTCATAAACGATTTAGTCACATACTATGAATCAATGTTTTATTCCGTGGCTGAAGATAGCAGGTCAATTCTCATGACAAAAGATAAAAGGCCAGAAAAAACATTTGCTTTTATATAAGCTACTAGATAGAATTTTAACGAATCTCATATACTACTTATACATTTCGAATTTGGAATAAATATATGTAGAAAATATATTATGGTATTTATTTGATATATTTTTGTTTGTTTGTTTGTTTGTTTGTTATATACATACATCTTTTTAAATTTCGTATATATAATCTAAATTCAAACGAATCTTATACAATTATATATTCATTAAGAATTTCAAAACTCTTAAATCTGAAAATAATGTAAAAGTAATGATAACAATTTTGACATTTTATATTAATTATGTCAAAAGGTTCAGAAAATATATAAATTTAACATTCAAAACAGCAACAACAATAATAATAATAGTAATAATAATAATAATAATAATTTCCAAAATTTTAATATATGTAAAATAATATACATAAATAAAATAGTATACATAATTTTTTTCTTATATATAAAATATCAGTTTTTACAAATGTTTATTATATGTATTAATCTATCTCTCTATATATATTTAACTTTATTTTTCGTACATATTACAAATTAGAAATCCCTTTTCAGTTTGATGAAATAAAAAGTATTAGTTTCTTTTTACGAAAATATACTTAAAATCCAAATGAAACAAGTTAAAATCTTTGAATCTAATGAACAATCAGATTTTACAGGATATAAATTTGTTGCTACCAACGGACATATCTGTACTTCCCTAGATACTGGAAATTCGAATTTCAGGCTTGTTATCAGGCCTATTCATAATCCTTATCATCTATTTTCCATAGACATACTCTGTAGTCAGATATAATAAAATAAGTTTCATTCCGTGGTTGTGGATAATGGACCAATGGGTATCTCGTGACAGAAAATAAAAGGCCAGGGAAGGTCATGGGGTGTTATTAAGTTGCTAGATAGAATTTTAACGAATCTCATATACCTATGTGTTTATTAAGGAGACAAGGGACCTTTAAAATCATTTTTTATGTATTTTTTAAATTGCACTTCAAATATTATTGAAGGGTATATTGTATGCATTATAACATATAGTATTCATCACAAAAAAAAAATGAGAAATATAGGGAAATTTTTGTAATATTTTAGATTTAACGAGAACTTTTCAAAATGCTCCATGCGCATTATTTTTTTCTTGAATGCTTTGAAATTTTTTATAGTTATTTATCATAATATAGTTTATAAAACTGTGCATGGTTTTTTGAAAATAAAAATAATTGTAAAAGTTACAGGTAGTTAATTGTAAAAATAGGTTCCAAAATGCTCAAAATTTCTGAAAAAAATTAGAAATTTTTTTCTTACCTTTATATTCAGATATATAAAATTCAATGCACAGTTTTATTTACATATGTAAATCAAACTTATATAAATAATATTGGAGATATTGATATGGAATGCCTATGGGACATTTTGAAAAGTTCTCGTTAAATCTAAAATATTACACATATTTCCCTATTTTCTTTTCAAAAAAAAATTTTTTTAAGATTTTTTCTTCATAAATATATGTTATAATGCATATAATGTACTCTTGAATAATATTTAAAGTGCAATTTTAAAAATATAAAAAAATAATTTTAAAGGTCCCTTGTCCTCTTAAGGGTCTCATACCTTTTAAATCTGAAAAAAGCAAAAAAAAAAAAATCATAATAATAATATTTTCGACATTTTGTATTAATTATGTCAAAAGGTTCAGAAAATTTATTAATTTAACATACATAATTCAACAGTAATAATAATAATTAATTATAATAATTTCCAAAATTTTACTATACATAAAATACTATATATAAAATACTAGGTTTTTCGTAATTTCAAATTCAGAATAAGTATATGTCGAATATTTATTACGTGTGTTAGTCTATCTATATATTTTTTAATTCTATTTTTCTTACACATTTCAAATTAAAAGTTCCTTTTCACTTTGGTTAAATAATAATTAAAAAATTCTTTTTTTTTTACGAAAATGTATTGAAGTTGAGGATGAAAATCTCTCAGTCTAACGAAAAAAATCACTTTATACGGTTTTTTACTTTTGTTGCTAAAAACGGACATATTTATATTTCCCTGGATACTGGAAATCCCCATTACAGACACATTATCTGGTCTATTAATAACACGTAACATCTATTTTTCATAACCGAAGTACTCACATAAGAATAAATCAAGTTTTATTGCGTGGTTGAAGATAATGGACCAATGGGTATCTCGTGACAGAAGATAAGAGACCAGAAATAATCATGGAATATTGTATAAGTTTATTTGATAGAATTTTAACGAGTCTCGATAACTATGTATTTTCCGGGTGTCCCAAAAATGACTGATGGATTTTAAAATTCAATAACTTGCAAACGGTGACAGCTATTTAAAAAAAATTTTGCAGGAGGGTTATGTATAATATCAGGAGTTTTTTTTACCGTAATTTAATATTTTAGTTCGCATCTCAAACAGTAGATGGCGCTGACGGCGATTGAAGGCCAGGTCGACGCTTCACTCAGCACTGATCAACTGGCCTTCAATCGCCGTCAGCGCCACCTATTGTTTGAGATGCGAACTAAAATAAAAAAATACGGTAAAAAAACTCCTGCCATTGTACATAACTCTGCTGCAAAATTTTTTTAAATAGCTGTCACCGTTTGCAAGTTATTGAATTTTAAAATCCATCAGTCATTTTTGGGACACCCGGTATTAAGTAAGTAATTTCGACCTTATTTGTTATGAGTTTATATTGAAGCTTTAAATACATTCAGTCCTCCTGACTGCCGCCGGATGATTTTTTCACACACCAAGCTGCAGGTTTCACTGCAACATAAGCAATATTTAAATTAGTATAATTCCACAAATAAAACCCAGTTCTGAAAAATTAATTTAGGATTGATGCTATCAAAGATTATATACCGATACTAATAACATATTTTGAATCAGGTTGGAAAAAACATCTTTTTTTATTATTTTTAATAAATTACAGAGAAAACAGCATTACAATATTACCCTTTGGCTGGCCAGTCAGGGGGTTAATAGCTGTTATTACCAGGGCCCGAGAAGCAAGATTCTGTGCCCAGGGCACTTTCAATTTTCGTACTCCCTTAGTTTGGTTAATTTACTGATACTAGTTTTTTTTCCACATATTATACACTTATTCGGAAAGCATCAATGAAAAATAAAGTTTAGTGGAAAATTGAGAAATCCAGAAATTAAAAAATTTACTCATTTACAACAGATGAAATTATGAAGCAAATGATTATACTGATAACAACAGGCACACCTGTACTGCGTTTGATACTGAACTTTGCGCTTCCGTCACGTAATCTGGTACTTTGCATGCATAATATCTATTTTTCTTATCCACTGTAGTCGGAGGGTAATAAAACAATTTTTATCTCGGGAGTAAAGATAGTATATTAATGAGTATCTCGTGCTAGGAAATAAAAGGGAACCCGAAAGGAAAGCAGGATATCATATCAGTTACTACAGAGAATTTTAACGATCCTCAAAAAACTATATATTCAATAAGTAAGTAATCTTTGTATTTATAGTGAAGAATTTAAACAATATTTATTAAAGTAATTATATCATCAATTCTTTTTGCATACAGACATAAACGTACAGATATGTAGGATTAAATAAATATATTAAGAATATAATAAGAAACAAAACAAGTTGGAAATTGCACGTGAGTCGTAGCAAATGAGGTGCGTTCGTACGATAACGAAGTTTTAAAATATTCAGATCTTGCTGATATAGTAGAGCGTACTTTGGATACAGTATAGTGGTCGAAATCTTTGTGTTCCTGTAAATATGCAGGGAGTAATTTTTATTATACTTCATTAATGTATATCTTATTCATATAATATTAAGCAGTTTAATATAATTAAGGCACGCCCCAAACAAAATGTCTCCACGTATAACATTATTTAGTGGAATACATTTGTGTGGCCCTGTTATTTAATAATAAATTTTCTTTGCATCACAGATTGTACAAAATGTATATTTTAGTACATACTTCATTGATTCATGTCAATTCTATTATGTTCAAATGAGTGTAACACCATTAAAATGCATTTGAAACTTTCTTCCCCATTGACCGTAATGTAACGGAATACTTTTGATTGTCCCTGTAATTGATCAATGCATCCGATTTTCATAAAATTTGAAATGACTCGACAAAATTATGTAATAAATATACGTTTTAAATTTCAAACGATTAAAATGCATTTGAAACTTTTTTCCCCATTGACCGTAATGTAGCGGAATCCTTTTGATTGTCCCTGTAATTGATCAATGCATCCGATTTTCATAACATTTAAAATGACTCGACAAAATTATGTAATAAATATACGTTTTAAATTTTAAACGATTCAGCTGGGTAGTTTTTGCGTTGTTAGATGCGGACAGACGGACAGACAGACGGACAGACAGACAGACGGACTGACTGAGCGACAACAATAGGTGCTACGTATTTACGTAATTACGAACGCACCTAAAAAAAATGCCTGGTTAAGCTGATGATATTAAGGTGACTGGCTAGGTATTTGCTCTTATTTTCTTCAAAGAATACTGCCCTAAAAAAACCATGAAACTTCCTCATTTAATTATAATTAATTTTTCAATTAATTTTCAATTAATAGTTCTAGCAGATTAATTGGTAGAGCTCTTGGAGCGCTATTCCAAAGATTCCGGTTTCGATCCCCGGCATGAATATTTTTTCACAGTATTGGTTCTACGACTTGTAAGCAATGTGATAGTCACATATTAAATATTCAACCATGGAGCTACTAAGAATGAGGAACTGGCGTATTCTTAAAATAGTGCAGTTTTAACTGTAACCGGTTTCTTAGAATTCGATTACCGCCGAGCCAAACTGCCATCAGTAAATTTATCTAAAAATATTTTTTTTTTTCATTTAAACGGGTCATTAATCGAAAATTAAAGTCAAAAATAATGGAAAAAACTGGTTTACTTTAACGGTAGTAATTCTATTATATTGTGACAACCAAGAACAATGTCAGTGAAAAAAACTGGCATCAGTAAAAATAAACAGAATTTTTTTGCCATACTTGTGAGAAAATTTCCCCAAAAAAATAGCACTTAAAATAGAAGAATTTTTTCTAATCATGTTTATTGGTGGAAGTATTTACCGGCGGTGAACAGAAACTGTGCACCTTATTAAAATATACAGATACCATCTTGTGATAATCTCCTCATGTACTTCATTCGTAACTGCTAGGCAATATACTATATATCTCCACTTCTTTATTCATAACTCCATTCGAAATCAAAGTTAAGGATGAGGATTAACTCGCCCCAATTCATCTGTTGATACCTAATCAACAAATCTCCTAATAAAATCAGGAAAGCGACTTATTTAAAAAACCGATATACCAAATTGAAGCAAATCTTATAATTCTGCGTAAAAAAAATTATCTAAATTAAGGAGAGGGGATTAGCCTGCTGCTTCCCCTTTTATATTTAACTAATGAACCCAAAAATCTAATCAGGGAAGCATCTAATCAGAATGAAACTTTATACAAAATTTGAAGAAAAACATACATTTCTGCTAGAAAAATCATCCATCTAAATTAAGGGCAGCTGACCCCCGTTGCCACTTTATATTTAAAAATTAATCCCAAACCTAATTAGGGAAGAGCTTTTCAGAATTAATCTATATGCAAAATTTGAAATATATTGAATATTTCCGAAGTAAAAACACATTCATCTATGGAAATGAAATTAAAATATTTATCTAAAGCATTTTGAAAATTCTGAAGAAATATCCTATACAATAAATGAATGTCACTGTACCCTGTTCCAAACTTTAAAGTTTTTACCATGAATTTAGTATCATTACTTTGCTTTTCCTGAAATTCACTTTTATTTAAGATCATAACTGATGTCAGTAAAACTCTCATCCTGTTGAATACTGTATTACTGTAAACATCTTATACCTAGAATTTTCCGCTATTCTTTTACTTATCCATCATACGTATACGGTAAATTTTGTAATCGTTTTAAAAATCGATTTTTTTTCCTTTTTTTTTTTTTTTTTTTTTTGACGGATATACACATTTCAGACACTAGAGATTAAGAAAACATTTTTTTTTAGAAAAACAAACTTGCCGTCCGTCTGTCTGTAAACATTCTTTGTCCGGAACTTTTAAAGATAGAGACTTGAAATTTGGTGTGTACTTAGTATGTAATAATGGAAAGAATATCCTGATATTACTGATATTATCTAATATCAGTAACCTCGATTAAAGAACTATTGAACGATTGAACTATTTTTTTTCGAACTCTCGAAAAATTCGTTCGGATGTAAAGTATATAAAAATTTTCGATTTTTTTATAATAAGGATTTTACGTAAAAGGTAATAAACTAGCATAAATTTTGCATAAAGAACACAGTAGATCGGATTAGTGGTTGGCGAGATATTTGTAATCCTATTTTCCAAATTCTTCGATTTTTCATGATCCTGTATTTAATTCGAACTTCAATTCAAATATATGTTTTTATTGAAAACAAGACGCTTAGTCCGACGCAGTAAACTGTTATTTACTATAATTATTATTTTTGGAGTTATAAGGATGTTTCTTTTACGCAGTTCGGTACTACTTGAGTAATTTGACATTTTATATAATTTATAAAAATTGGTTCATCAGCAATTTATTAACAGAGCATTACTAGGTATATTAAAAATATTTAAATATACGTTTAAATATTTTTCTGTAATTGCAATGCATTTTATAAATGGTTTACGCACGTTTTATTTTTATATATTAAATTATATGAATAATGTATCCATGATGAGTAAGTATTACGGTGGCCTCCAACGACTAGTTTCCAAACCCAAGAAATCAAATCAATTACGGATATATTCTCAGCACATCCTGGAGCAGTCTTGTTTGATAAATTTAATCTCTCAGCTAAGTTGTCCGCAGGGAAATGATAAAGAGATTTTTCGAAGCAAGTGATGTGGTTTTCTCCTTTATTATCACATTTCGGATGTGTATAATTTTCTATAACTGTTGTGCACTTTCGATAGGTTTGTTATATTTTATTTTATTTTTGACACTTTCTAGCTGTCTAAGAAGACAAAATATATCGAGTATTTCTGTTTATTGACGAAAATTGCTGAAGAGGAATTTATAACTGAGCCATACGTTACCTAACTCAACTAATTTCTAGAATACTATATGGTATACGGTGACAGTCGAAAATGCAGAAACCTTTAGATAGTACCCTTAGGTAACCTTTACAAAAAGTAAAAAGCTATTTTGAGTCGTTTGGAGGAAAACATTTCTGAAAATTTTTTGATATATTTTCACCGATCATGATCCCCAGACCCCAAAACCACCCTCCGTTCAAATGTTTATAGATATTTATAGATAAATACATAAGTATATATATATATATATATATATATATATATATATAATGTTTGTCAGATTGTAATTCCCATATTTATGAATCGATTTGAATGTAACTTAGTGTATTATTATTTTAGAAGAATCAAACTGATTGGTAAATTTATCGTAAGAATCGGATATTTCCAACTGAGTGAAAAATTGTCCAGGCTGGGAAAGGAACGCAGATCCTTGGCTTGCAAGGCCCATGCTTTACGATCTGATATATGATAAATTTACCAATCAGTATGATTTTGCATGATCAGTTATGATAATATAGCTACGTGCCTATCGTTATATGGAGTTCCATTACTTGCGGTTTTTTCTGCCAAGCTGTCTAAAAGACAGACCAGATGTTATGACCAATAAGGTTATCTGAGCGAAAAATCCCAGCCGGCTATCGCCCAGTTAGCTTAAACGGCATTGTCCTTGTAAGCAAGGGATCTGGGTTCGATTTCCAGCTTGGACAATTTTTCGCTCAGTTGGAAATATTCCATTCCGTAACTTAGTGTGTTCACAGTACATACCAATTTCTCGACAGAATCGGCCAGGTTCATTCTCCATCATGTTTCGAAACAGCGGCCATTTGAATTTTTGAATTTCTTTTATGTTTTATAATTTTGGATACTAATGTTACGTTTCACAAAATGCAAAATTATATCATCTTAAATGAAATGTTAGAAACATCAAAATGCATTTTAAAGAGTCACGCAGTGTAAATTAACAACATAGGTTATTTTAATAACAAATTTTTAAAACATAAAAATTTCCAAAAATGTCCACATAATTCAAATGATCCTCATTTTGAAACAAGATAGCGGATGCAGCTGGTAAACGAACTCGGTTGATATGTAGATACATGATGTGTAGACACCACATCCAAATAGATTCATAAATATGGGAGTTAAAATGTGACAAATATCCTATATATATATATATATATATATATATATATATATTTAATTTACTAGCTTTTTTTTGCTAAGTTTTTTACTAAATTTTTTTTTATGCCTGTAACTCTCTCCCCCCACCTTCCGAGGAGCAAGGATTTTGTTGAAATTATTTTTGATGTTGTTCTTGTTTAAATCGTTGCTCATATGTTATTATTTTTTTTAAGTTATAAATTTTTAAAATTCCAAGCATCCCACAGTTTCAATTTTTACATAAAAAGAAAAAAATTACTTTTAAATGCTACTTGTTGAAAAAATTATCTCGATTTATTTTTGATATATTAATTTTTTTGGAATTTTTATGTATACTTTTTTTGGCATTGTAGAAACAGAAATATTCCATTTTTAGACACTAAACATGGATTCAACCAAACAAAAGATTCAGATTTCCCAGTTCTTTACCGATGACAACTACTATTTTCCAAATAATTAATAGTATACAATTAAGTGTGAATAGCTTATCGGCTCAGTGGCATCAGTTTGATTTGGAACTTTTATTTTGTATTGCAAATAAGTGCATGAAAATCGCCTCTGATTGCTTCACGAATATGTCTAACAACAACAACAACAAAAAAAAATACCTTTTACAAAAATGAGTTTTTTATTATTGAATTCATCATATCGTCTTGTAGGAAGTATCATTATCTTCAATTTTCAACGAACTTCCATGCGAACATCGTGTGTAATATTGTTCGAAACTTCAAATATTTGTTGACGACCAGGTTCTTTGAAGTATGCATTCGCTGAAATTTATAAATAGTTGTAGGCTGTGCTCAATTATGAAAATCAATACTTTTTAAGAAATTTATTTATTTAGAGTAAAATTATAAATTTAAAGCTTTTCATACAGAAATAGTTAGGGATGGCGCATGAGAGCATTTTTCAAGAAACCAGTTTTCACATGACTGACTTCGTGAAGCGTGGGCGAGGCAATTAAGTTCCTCATTCTATAATTTATACATTGGCACCACACAATTGGCGACAAAGAGCACATGAAAAAAGAATGATATCATATCCGTGAAATTTTCTGTTACGCCTAAAACAATTAAGAGGATTTTGAATTTAATGGCAGGGTAACCAGAAATAGCAGTCCTAAAAAATAAGCCAAAAAGAATTCGACTGCCAAGTCGTACGTTAGTAGCATATTTTGAGAAAATACTGTGAAAGACACAACATGCCGCATGTACACGAAAATATTATGATCTAATAAGGAACTGAAACATAAAACTTAATCAAAAAAAGATATTTTTACCGACAGAGAACAAAGTCTTTTATTATTTCTAGCAAGGGTGAATAAATATCGTAATAAATTCTATTTATCGTCTTTAATGCTAAAGCAGATGTTAAAATTGTTAACTTTCTTTTCTTTTGTAGGAAAATTATTGTGGGAACGAAATAAACGTTAAGATAAATGGCTAAGTAATTAAAGATTACTTTTAACTGAAATTTAGAAAAATGTATAATTTAAGAAAACTATATGTGATTCTACATCACACTCTTTTGTTCGGGTATGAGGAATATCGGAATTCCCATTCGTGCACAAACATGTCTCATGTTCACTTTTCTGTTACCAGCACACGAATCGCACTCACCAATTGCAACTACAATATTTTTAATAGTTCATATCTCAACATCTTCTATGATAGTAATATGGATGGTATTAACCCTTTGAACCTCATTTATTATAAATACTATGCGACATTTATTGTAAATACTAGTTACGCCTGCCAACCCCCTTTTAGATTTTAGAAACATGACAAAGTGTATTTTCTTTTAAAAATTACCATGTTATGGAAGACTGAATGATATTATCAACAATGACTGTTTTCTGCAATCTGTTTACTACGTTTTTACGTTTTTTGATGGTACATTTTTCGATTACCAAAGGCTTCATCCTCCGCTCTTGCAACAGCTAACGGTCGGTTGCTTTTGGAATTTATAAATAAAATATAGCTATAGATTTCAAAATCCGCTTGTGTAAAGCAATTATGTTTAACATTTTGCTTCCAATTAGACTTTTATAACAACACTATAAACAACATTCTTCTGTTGGGTTCCAGGATTAAAAAAATCAATTACTTGAGAATAACATCTATACTATAGATCTGTAATTTAAAGTATATTGGCCAGGTTCTTTTTAAAAAATGCATTCGCCAGAGTTGTAGGCTATGATCACTTATAAAGATAAATGCTCTTTAAGAAAAATTATTTATTTGCAGTAAACTTAAATTCAAAGCTTTCATACAGAAAAGGTAGGGATGGTGCCTGAACGCAATATTAAGAAAACAGTCTTCACATGACTGCCTCGTGAAGAGAGCGGGAAGCAATTGATTCCTCACTGAATAATTCACACATTAGCATCACACAATTGGCGACAATAAGCATATGAAAAATGACTGATATCATCTACGCAAAATTGTCTGTTACACTTAAACAATAAAAGGATTTTGAATTTAATAGCAGGGCAACCAGAAAATAGCAGTCCTAAAAAATACGCCAAAAAGGAATTTGACTGCCAATTCGTACGTTAGGAGCATATTTTGAGAAAATGTTCTCATAAGACAAAACAACCATTATGTACATGAAAAGACTCTTATGCAACGAATAAGTTAGACTTAAAATTACGCAGAGAGGAAAATGAAATTTCACTGACCGCAAACACATTCGATCTTTATTCTTTTTTTTATTTGTTTCCAGCAAGGGTGAAATACGCATCTTAATGAATTCTCTTTATCTGACAGCCGTTTTTCAGTAATAAGGCAGATGCTAGATGTTTTTCTTTATTTTCTTTTGAATGGAAAGTTATTGTGGAATCGAAAATAAACGTTAAGATAAAATAGACATTTAATTAAAGATTAGTTTTAACGGTAATTTAGAAAAATGTAAAATTTAAGAAAACTATATGTGATTCTACATCACAACATCCAGAACCGAGTCTATAGTAAGTGAAATTCTCTCTGGTCATGCCGAAAAGGGTTAAGCCACAGTTTCCAAATCCTTGGCTTTTTGAACACCTCTATTATCTCGGAGAAAATCTAGTTGTATTAAATCGCCCAAATCCTTCCAATTAACTAAAATAACAATATCCGTATTAAAATACTGGTATCCGAATAACTAGAGACTTGACAGCTCTGGTTAAGCATTTTTATATATATTACGCTAGCGTATGTGGTACAAAAATCACGATTATTTGTAAATTATTTAATGGCAACATCCAAATGAAATACATCTTATGGGTTACTATGAAAAAGAAGGTAAGATTTATGGTAAGATTTATGTTCCGCTTCTGTATTGTGTTCTTGTAACATCGCCTTGGCGACAAACACAGCCCACGCCAATTATACGCCAATCGGCAATTTACTGTAACCCTGCTCACGTGTTGTGTGACGCAGTGGATTGAGAGAAACAGTCTCTTAGCAACAAGCTCTAATGCTGCATCAAGCAGCGACTCTTAGAAAAATAAACATTCCATTAAATTTACAGTCTACTTGCTTTTTCTTTTTAGTTTTTCTTTTTAATTTAGTACACCTCCGTACATTTGGTCCTAGCGACCCGGAGGTATGAACGAATCAGTGTCTTTTCTATTGAATTAAATATTGAATTTATCGAATTTCGTCAACAAGATGAATAATGTCGGAAACTGAGATAAAAGCATTGAACAGAAGGCGAGGGAATATCAAGGCCCAAGTCACCAGGATATTTAACGCAACGGATGGAAAAACATTTAATTTATCCGAATGGAAAGCCCACCTGGATTTACTGTCGAAAACTGAAGAAAAGTTTGAAGCTCTTAAACTGGAATATTATAGAATAATAGAGGAAGAAAAGTTGGAAGAAACTGAAAAAATACTGAGTCAACTGGACGAGGATATTCTAAAACTAGAGGTAAGCTTAAAATCCTCTATTAATGCTTATTATGAAAATACTGATTCTAATAAAAAATCTATTGAACAGGACCAAGCTAAAACGTCTAGCATTAAGCTACCTAGGGTCATATTGCCGGTTTTTAGTGGCAGAATTGAAGAATGGTCCGTATTTAAAAGTACATTTAACGAGCTTATTAATGATAATTCAAATTTAAAAGATAATGAAAAATTATTTTATTTGCGTTCTGCTTTGACTGGTGAAGCGAGGAGTTTGCTTACACCAGATGAAAATTATGTTTCACTTTTCAATGCGTTAGAACAAAGATACGAGAATAAAAGAGTTATGGTAGATTGTCATATAAAGAATATTTTAAATCTTTGTGTAATTAAACAGGAATCCGCTAAGGATCTCCGCATTTTATTGGATAACGTGAAGAAAAATTTAAGGGCTTTAAAGATCTTAAAGTATGATAGAGATAATTTCTCGAACGCAATTTTGCTGAATATTATTCTAAATAAACTAGATAACGAAACTCGTAAACAATATGAACTAACATTAAAGGATAATGAAGTGCCTAATTTTGATGAATTTTTAGAATTTCTTGAGCGAAGATGTCAAATCTTAAATAGTATAAGTTCTAATGTATCCTCTAAATATACTGCAAAATCCTTATTCATAAAAACAAACAAACCTCAAAGTAAATGTTGCGTAATTTGTAAAACCGATAACCACCCCTTATATCATTGTGTTAAATATGAAAATATGAAGTTAAGTGAGCGAATTAACCTTGTTAAGAAAAATAAACTTTGCTTCAATTGTTTAAGTTCAGCCCACCTCATTAATTATTGTAATTCAAAAGGCACTTGTCATGTTTGCAAGAGCGCAAGCCACCATTCATCATTACATAATTATACAAGACCAGTAAACAATCCTATAAACAATCTCCCAATACATGAAACAATAAATAGCAATTTTGTTTCGGAAGATTTATCACAAAACGAAACTACTGCTCATTTATTTTTTTCATATGAAAATGATAATAATAAATCTGTTTTAATTAGCACTGCAATAATTTATTTGACAGATGTAAATGGCATCAAAATTCCTTTCAGGGCAATATTAGATTCCGCATCTCAGAATTGTTTTTGTACATTTAAAGCAGCACAAATATTAGGCTTGAAAAAGGAGAAAATAAATATTCCTGTAAGTGGAAAAAATAAATTGCCTATTTACATTAAATCTAGAATCAAATCAAAGTTGTCAAATAAAATGAATAGTGCCAGTTATGATATTGAGTTATTAATCGTTCCAAACATTTGTGACTTCACGCCCTCGAAAAAGATAAACATATCAGATTTAAAAATTCCAGCAAATATTTGTTTAGCGGATAAAAAATTTAACATTCCAAGCAGTGTGGAGATAATTATCGGTGCTGAACTGTATTTTTCTCTTTTAAATGAAGAAAAAATAAATTTAGGCAATAATTTATATTTGCAATCAAGTATTTTCGGTTACATTGTATCTGGTTGTATTTATGACAAAACAGTAAATAATAATAATACTAATTATTGTTTCTTAACAAAAAATCTTGATTTACTTAATGACACTTTGAAGTCTTTTTGGGAAATTGAAGTGCAAAATTTAAAACCCTGTAACAGTGAGGAATTAGAATATTGTAATGATCACTTCGATAAAACGCACTTCAGAAAACCGGATGGTAGGTTTGTGGTCACGATGCCGTTTAAACCACAGGTTTTAGAACCCGATTTGGGAAATTCCAAAAATCTTGCTTTGAAAAGATTAAACTCTCTGTGGCAACGTTTAGATCGAGATCCTGTTATGAAAAATTTATACACAGAATTTATTAAAGAATATAGAGATTTAAATCACATGCATGAAATAAAAGAAAACACGAACTTTAATGATGGCTATTACTTACCACATCACGGCGTTTTACGACCCTCTAGTAAAACCACAAAACTACGCGTCGTTTTTGACGCTAGTGCCAAGTCAACCAACGGAAAATCTTTGAACGATTTATTATGTAAGGGTGGAGTTCTGCAAGATGATCTTTTTTCGATATTAATTAGATTTAGAAAGCCTATTTATGCTTTTACTGCGGATATTAAACAAATGTTTAGGATGATAGAAATAAATCCATCCCAGTACAAATATTTAAAAATTTTGTGGAAAGACAGTATGTCATCTCCGGTTAAGGTATTTCAGCTAACAACAGTTTCGTATGGAACATCTTGTGCTCCCTACTTAGCCACCAAAGTATTACAACAATTAGCTCTAGATGAGAAAAGGGAATTCCCGTTAGCATCGAAAATTGTTTTGAAGGACTTTTATATGGATGATTGCCTATCGGGCTCATCCAATTTAGAAGAATTCAGATTAATGAAATCGCAATTAACTGAACTCCTCCTAAAGGGAGGGATGGTTTTACACAAATGGTGTACCAATGAGGTCCAATCTACTGATAATCACATGTTTCCCCTGGACAGAAATTCTGAAGAAATAACTGTTAAAACATTAGGGATGTTGTGGAACAGTTTCAATGATACGTTTAGGTATAAAGTTAATATCAACACAAAGAGTGATTTCACAAAAAGAGATGTACTTTCGCAAATTGCCCGCATTTATGATCCTCTCAGTCTCTTAGGTCCAGTGATTGCTAAAGCAAAAATATTCATGCAGGAGCTTTGGCTTCTTAAAATAGAGTGGAATGAGAAGCTGCCCTCTCATGTTGCCAAACAATGGGAAACCTTCCTCGAAAGTCTTAAAGAACTGGAATCCATTGAAGTGCCAAGATGCTTCCTAGCTGTGAACCAATCAGTGGTGCTAAATGGTTTCGCAGATGCGTCTTCCAAGGCTTATGGCGCAGTGATATACATGCAAACATCTAATTCTAGTGAAACCATCAGTTACTTATTATGTAGTAAATCCCGCGTGTGTCCAACCAAAGTAATAACAGTGCCACGTCTCGAACTGTCAGCATGTCTTCTTCTGGCTAAACTCACTAACAAGTTCTTAAATTCATTAGACAAACAAGTAGCTTCAGTCAATTTGTTTTCTGATTCAACTATTGCTTTAGCTTGGATAGACACTGCTCCTCATCTCCTGAAAACGTTTGTGGGAAACCGCGTTGTGCAAATTAAGGAACAAACTAAGAACTTTCCATGGTTTCATATTCCGTCAGAACACAATCCAGCTGACTTGATATCAAGAGGTGCAAGTGTGGAAAACCTGTCTTCTAACCAGTTGTGGTGGCATGGCCCGCCTCTTTCAATTCTTGAAGAAACAATAGCAAAAACTGACTCTAATATAAGTGACATTAAAGATGAACATTATTCTAGTGAGCTTAAAGCTCCCAGCAACTTGACATTCGCTATTCATAATGACTCTAATTTCTGTGATAATTTAATTAATCTTAGCAATAATTTCCAAAAATTAATTAGAATTTTAGCTTATATTTTCAGATTCATACATAAATGTAAAAAAGCAACATCTGCAACCGGCCCTCTGTTGCTGGAGGAATTAAGAAAGGCAGAGGTTTATTTAATAAAAAATGAACAGGTAAAGTATTTCAAAAATGAAATTTCGGCCCTCCAAGCGGGATCTTCGGTTCATCGCGCAAGTAAGTTAAAATTCTTAAATCCCTTTTTAGATGGAGATAGCTTATTGAGGGTGGGAGGAAGACTAGCAAAATCAAATTTGAATTTTGATCATAAACACCCCATTATACTTCCGGCGAGCTGTCGCTTGACGAAACTAATTTTTCAATATTATCATAAACGAGATTTTCATGTAGGACCCCAAGCTCTTTTGAACACTGTGCGTCAAAAATATTGGCCACTTGGTGGCAGAAATATTGCGCGCAAAATTGTACATGAGTGTTTACAATGCTTTAAAATTAAACCTATAACGGCTAGTCAAATGATGGGGGATCTCCCTCCTGAAAGAATAGTGCCCAGTTCCCCATTTTCAAATGTGGGATTAGATTTAAGTGGGCCTTTTGAAATAAAATATAAAGGTCAAAGAAAGGGTACTTTTCAGAAAATCTATGTTGCCATATTTGTATGTATGGTCACTAAAGCTATGCACTTGGATTTTGTCTCAGATTTGACATCCGAGGCTATAATAGCGACTCTAAAAAGATTCTTCGCTCGTCGTGGGAAAAGCTCTGTAATCTTTAGCGACAATGCTACAAATTTCGTTGGGGCTTCAGCAGAACTAAAACGTTTACGTAGACTTGTTACGAGTGATGAAGTTTCGAACTTTTTAGCTTCTGAAGGTATTAACTGGAAGTTCTCCCCTCCTAGGGCGCCAAATTTTGGTGGCCTTTGGGAGGCAGGAGTCAAATCTTTCAAATACCAGTTAAAAAGAGCTGTGGGTTCAGCTCATCTCACGATCGAGGAATTCCTGACAGTTATCACACAGATAGAGGCTATTTTAAATTCGCGACCGCTTTGTCCTTTGTCAACAGATCCTGACGATCTTCAGGTGTTGACTCCTGGTCACTTTCTCATAGGAAAGCCTCTTAATTTAATTCCAGAACCCAATTTAAGTGAGGTCAAAGATAATTTGCTAAATAAATGGCAAAGGACTCAAAAATTAACGCAGTTAATATGGAAACGTTGGCAGAATAATTATCTGAGCCAGTTACAAGAAAGAAACAAGTGGCTATTTAAAAAGCCTAATATTCTGCCAGGAATGCTAGTTTTGCTTAAGGACTCGCAATTACCCATTTGCACTTGGTCACTAGGCCGCATTAATAAGGTTTTCCCAGGCGCGGACGGGATAGTCAGGGTAGTTGAAGTTCGTACCGCTAAGGGTAATTTTAAACGACCTGTTTCAAAAATAAGTATATTACCCATTGAGGACAACATCATAGATCCTAAACTTTAAATGTGCTTTATTATGTATTAATTTTTCATGTATTATTTGTGTTTATTTATTTTATTTATTTATTTTTGCTTATAATCTGTATCATATTGTATTATTACTTGTATTGCATATGTATCTTGAAATATAAAAATATTTCAACGCCGGGCGGGATGTTCCGCTTCTGTATTGTGTTCTTGTAACATCGCCTTGGCGACAAACACAGCCCACGCCAATTATACGCCAATCGGCAATTTACTGTATCCCTGCTCACGTGTTGTGTGACGCAGTGGATTGAGAGAAACAGTCTCTTAGCAACAAGCTCTAATGCTGCATCAAGCAGCGACTCTTAGAAAAATAAACATTCCATTAAATTTACAGTCTACTTGCTTTTTCTTTTTAGTTTTTCTTTTTAATTTAGTACACCTCCGTACAATTTATGATGTGGTAAATTGGATTTATTTATGTTTTGTTCTTTTGCTGCAATTATGGAGCTTCAAAATATCATTATTTTTTCTGTTCTTTTTACTTAAAAAAATAATGACATGAATTTTAAGCTTTTCAGTTTCAAATTAAAGTGACGTTTTATAGATGAAATAAGTGAAAGGTTTATATTATTTTATTTTAAATAATTAATGTAATACGAAAAAATGCCACGGGTACAATATTTGAAGATTTATTATCTGCGCCAGGTAGCACAGAAATACTGAGTTCTTAATTTATCAGCACAGATGTCATGCATGCACCAAATTGGCGTGTTATTTTTCTGACGCCAATTTGGCGAAAATTCCATTTTCAAATACCAGTTACATACATATTTTTAAACTAATTTCTATTATTTTAAGAGGGAAATAACAATATAAAAAAGTTTAGTTAATAATTATAGTCTAAAACAATTTATATCATTTTAAAGAAGAAAACAAAACCAAGCAAAGAGTTTATTAATAAATAAATAACAATAGCCGAGCTACCATGTTAGGCCATATAATTGCCATTTTGTTGCAATCACGCCGATGTGGTGGGCATATGGCATTTGTGTCTATTTCTCTAGCAGAATCTCCTAATTTAAAAAAAAAAATGAGCAATTAAAAAGATTATAAATAAAAGCAATATGATTTAATGCTTAGTATATATTCAAAGGAGACCAAACTGGTCACCAAGGGCGGCTAGTACGTTAAAATCTGACTATCATTTTATTATCATTATGAACGAAGTTATCTCAGCAGAACTACAGATTCATTAAATATGAAAATGAAGGAGAAATCCAGAATAGAACAGGTTGCTATATTTGGATTCCTCTATCTTGCTTGAACTTTATATAACAATTTTGTAACTGATGCCTCTTCCATTGCACACTATATCACTTAAGTTAGCCGACACCCACAATTTCCTGCCACACCCTCTTTCAGACCCATGAAATCAGCGGAAAATTTAACATAGATATTTTCAGCGTGATTTAGTGCTTTCATGTTTTATTAAGTTGTATGTTTAATCTTTTACATAAATTGGCCTTAGGGGAGAGATAAGAGTTCTGTAAAGGAAATAGGTGAAAGTGGTTTTGCCATTTGTTATTCTGTTTGTGATTTAGTTTTGCTAGTTAATGATTTTGAGTTTAAAATTAATAACAATTCTTTTCACTGCATACTTTAAAAATACATATTTTAATGCATGTATATAAATTTGAACATGTTTGGCAGGTGTAACATTTTAAAAATTCATTTGAAACGATTTTTCCCCATAGGCCGTAATGTAATGAAAAACTTTTGACTGTTCCTGTAAATAAACTAATCATGGTAGAAACTTCATTTTGAATAGGGTTCGTGACAGGGTAAACCTCAATAACTTCCGAAGATTTCAAGGCAATGCGAGTATATTTACAAGAATTAGAGCGCGAACAGTCGTCCATCCAGCAGACGGATAGACCGCCAGACGGCCGGACAGCCAAACAAACCGAAAGCATAAACACTTTTCAACTTTCTTGGAAAGTGTTAAAAATGTAATTTCTATTGTCGTAAAAATTCGACTTTAACTTTTAAAGAAATGCATTTTAAAAACAATTACAGACTTTTAAAATCTATTTAAAGAATAAAAATAAACTAATTAATAGCATGAAAAGACATTTTATTTTTTATTATAAATAAATATTAATTTATTTCAGTGTTATTAGAAATACATTATTTATTTTTTGTTACTTACATGGATATTTTTTAAACTATACACATTTCAAAAAATATACAGTAAGGTTCTCAATGGTTGAAAAAATAAAAATGAAAATGCAAATAACGTTATAAAAATGTAATGCAAATTATTGATTTCTTTAACGAAATCTGTTATTTTATAATCACACCAAAATATATCTTCTTAGCTGTTGAATTTTCTCATATCTATATTTTTTTCGCTTTAAATATCAACACTCCCCAAAAAATCCTCGTGGTTTATTTATTGCACAAGAGAACTATTGATACTATCTTCGAATAGGGTTAAAGGTGTGTTTGGCACATATAGAATCATACCAATCATTAGAAAAATCGGTATCTACCATGTATATATATTACTAATGAAATAAATTTATGAAACGGTTGATTTAGTTTTAAGGCTATTTTTTCTAAAATAATGAAGGTTTGGTGGTGAAATTAATATCAATTATCCATATTGATTTGCGGCATTGAAAAATGGTATTATAATTTCAAAATTTTATTAGTTTATTAGTATGTATATTTTTTTTCTAATTTTAATGACATCCTCACATGCTGGCAACAAAAGCACCTCAGTTTTGTGGGAGAAAAGGAAGAAAAAAGAGAAACTATAAGGATTATTTAATTTCTTTTTTTTCTGTCATTTTTAAGCTGGGATTAAAATTATCTTTATTCCAAACAATACTGATTACAATATTGTGATTAAATTAAGTTTTTTTTAAAAATATCTGAATAAATAAATTCTTATTTTCCCATATTAGATTTTTTAAGAATAATTTTAATCTAGAAAAGTACAAATCGTCTGTCATTTTAATCCTTGATATAAATTCCATTGACTTATGATTAATATTTGTACCATAGATTTTTTTAGCTCGCAAAGACGCAAAAAGCCGAAATGGTTTAGAGAGAAAAATAAAATTTTCTGTGTATTTATTTTATTTCATATAGTGGAAATATTTTAAATAAATTCTTCGAAATAATGTCATTTCTGTAAATGCCAAAGAAAAGGGGAAAATGAATAGGGATTATTATTTATTGGTACCATTTTATCATTTTTTAAAAATCTTAATCAAAGGAATTTGAAAACGCACTAATTTGGATAAATGAAACGAATGTATGAAATAATAATTTTTCTGTTGAAAATAAAGAGCTTAAAATTTCCTCTTTGACTTTTCGTTTCAATTTTAAAGAAAATATGACATCTGTAATATAATGTTGACAATGATCGAAATCCAGATAAAGTTTTCCAGATAAAGCATTGAGATTAAGCGTTCAGAAGCCTGCATTTTTCTGAACTTTTTACTATCTGAAGTAAATAGCGAAAAGTCAACAAAAATGTAGCCTCCCGATTAGTTAATCTCATTCCACTAACAAAAAAAATATATCTGTATCCCGGCCATTATAAGGAATATTTTTTCTTTCAGCTATTAAATAAGTGCCATTAAATTTAAAACAAATTAATATTTGAGTAACATTAATGTTTTAAACATTAGCATTTAGATATTTTAAGAGTTATCAAATTAGAGTTATCATTTGGAACTATTCAGGTATCTGGAACAAATATGTGAAATAATATTCACCCATATAAATGCAAATGAAAAAAAAAATTGACATGTTTTTTCTTTTGAGTTTTAGAGAGAAAATGAAATCAATAACGACACCATTTCTTCTTTTTTCTGTTGCATTTTGTAGCAAGAGAGAAAAAATGTTGTCGCTCTGAGTCTCTAAATTGCCATTAACAGAGCTGCCAATTCTCCGGCCTTTGGGGTAACAGTATTTTAATATACAAAATGCGCTTTTGTTGAATTGTAACATTTGGGCGATATAAAAGAACAACATTTTCTATAAGATATTAGTGGTGTACAAAAAGCCGGAGAGTTGGAAATTGTGGCTTAACCCTTTTCGGCATGTTGGGTTAAATTCTGTTCCACTTAAATTGAATTCCCAAATGCCACAACACAGCCATTATTTAAAAGTGAATTAAGTCCCGATGTCATTCAATTATTTTAACATTTTAGAAACAAAAATCCTTTAAGCTAAAAAGGGTTAAAGTGTGAACTGGATAACCGTTATCGTATTACACTAATTTCATAAGGGGCTATACTTCATTCAAATAAAAACGCCCGTTCGCTAATGCTAATCCTATGGAAGAAATTTATAAAGGTATCTCGGTTGCATTTCAATACACACACACACACACATATTTTTTCTCGCATTATAGTATAAGATATATTTTAAATTCAAGGTAATTGTTACAATATGAAGAATAAATAGGCACAAAAATTTCCATTCTGATTTTTAAATTTATTTCCTAATACTGAACGTAAGCTGTCATATATTTTTTATGCTCTAGGAAGGTCTGAAAGTTTGAAATCGCTTATACATATTAATTCTGCATTCTGAAATTTGTCAAATATATTAAATAAAAAAAAATACTGATATGTTTCATTTCTCTAAAAATTGTAACTTGAAAAAACATACATTTTAAGATATTAACCCTTGACACTCCTTTGTCTCCGCTGCGGAGACATCCTCTTTCCTTCCAAAATTTGTTTTTGGCATCAGTAATAAAAGGAAAAAAAAATTCTTTATTTAATGATAGAATTTTTTAAAGTGCCTGCTTGAAGGAAAGTTATTTCAAACAAGTTGGAAATTGCATGTGAAGCGTAGCAAATGAGGTGCGTTCGTACGCAATTTACGATAATGAAGTTTTAAAATAGTCAGATCTTGCTGATATAGTAGAGCGTACTTTGGATAAAGTATAATAGTCGAAATCTTTGTGTTCCTGTAAATTTCAGGGAGTAATTTTTATTATACTCCATTAACGTATATCTTATCCATAAAATGTGTAGTAGTTTAATATAATTAAAACACGCCCCAAACAATGTTTCCCCGTATAACATTATTTCGTGGAATACATTTGTGTGGCCCTGTAATTTAATAATAAATATTCTTTGCATCTCAGATTGTACAAAGTGTATATTTTAATACATACTTCATAGATTCATGTCAATTATATTATGTTCAAATGAGTGTAACCCCATTAAAATGCATTTGAAACTTTTTTTCCCATTGATCGTAATGTAACGGAATATTTTAATTGTCCCTGTAATTGATCTATGCATCCGATTTTCATAACATTTGAAATGACTCGACAAAATTATGTAATAAATATACGTTTTAAATTTCAAACGATTAAAATGCATTTAAAACTTTTTTCCCCATTGACAGTAATGTAACGGAATCCTTTTGATTGTCCCTGTAATTGATCTATGCATTCGATTTTCATAAAATTTGAAATGACTCGACAAAATTATGTAATAATTAAGTATTTTAAATTTCAAAGAATTCGGTTGGGTAGTTTTTGCGTTGCTATATGCGGACGGACAGACAGACGGACAGACGGACGGACTTAGCGACAACAATAGGTGCTACGTATTTACATAATTACGAACGCACCTAAAAAGTGGTGCTAATCGAATAAAATTTGTATAAGAGGCACCGGAGTCCGAAGGGTTAAATGTTAAACATAATCTTTTTTTTTTCTTTTAATTTGAAGAATTTTTTGACCTTTTACGCGCTCATTTGTGATGTATGAGTAACTTCTTAGATTTGAATAGCTATATGTTGTCAAAATATTGATTGGTAAGAATGAATGTTTTTGAAAGCAGTGTTTGTATGAATTATTTTATTGTTGCGATAGTTTCAGAGAGACAATTTCAAATTTCACTTTGTCTTCTGGATATTAAATGGAGATTCAAATCGAGATTATTTTTCAAAGTAATATTCGTAAACAAAGTATATTTCATAAACATAACATCATTAACCACTTCATTTACGGAGTAAATACGCATTACAATATTTACAGATGACAATTTCTATCGAATTGTTGATAAATAAACAGGAATGATTAGTTTCATGTCTACATTAGCGAATATACTGGAAAATGTTAAATTTAGACATCATATCATGTATCATTATTCTTTTGTGTTGCAATCTATCCTATTCCGTAACAAGACATAAACAAGTTGAAAATAGCACGTCAAGCGTAGCAAATGAGGTGCGTTCGTACGATAACCAAGTTTTAAAATTATTAAGATCTTGCTGAAATAATAGACAGTACTTCGGATACAGTGTAGTGGTCGAAATATTTTTTGTGTTCTTGTAAATATACAGGAATATTAACTTTTGTTACACCTTAGCGACGTATATCATATTCATAAAAAGTGAAATAGTTTACTAAAATTAAAACGCGCACCAAACAATGTTCTCCCTATACCATTATGTAATGCAATACTTTTGTGTGGCCTTGTAAAACAATAGCAAATGTTCTTTGCACCACAGTTTGTGCAAAATATATATTATAATATGTATTTCATAGATTCATATCGATTTTATTATGCTCGAATGAGTATAAGACCATTAAAATGTATTTAAAACTTTTTCTACATCGACCGTAATGTAACGGAATACTTTTAGTTGTCCCTGTAATTGATCTATGCATTCGATTTTCATAAAATTTGAAATCACTCGACAAAATTATGTAATAATTACATATTTTAAATTTCAAACGATTCGGTTGGATAGTTTTTGCATTGTTATATGCGGACAGACGGACGGACTGAACGACAACTATAGGTGCTACGTATTCGCATAATTACGAACGCACCTAAAAATGATTGAAACGTATGATTCTTCCTCCTCTAAAGAATGAAATAAAACCGGCTATTTGTGAAATTGCAATGATCATTATAGTTGCGTCAGGTAACAAGGTACAGTCGGCTCTCGTTAATTCGAAATCACATAAATCGAATCTTCACTTAATTCGAACTAAACATGACGTCCCGGAATTTTGAACTCCAGGATAACGTTAAAAATTTTCATTTATTCGCACTCATTTTATCTGGTCTTCGTTTAGTGCGATCTAACGCGATTCCGACTTTTCATTTCCCATACTTTTTCCCGGACTTCAGATCCTTGAAATAACTTTCTTTCTTTCATTTTTTGTCAGAAATGTTCTGAACAACTATACATATAGTCCCATGCATTTCATAACCACTTTTTTGAGCCCCACCAGTGGCCGCGAGGTTCTGACCTCCAAACTGGTAGACGGTAGGTGCTGGGTTCGAACCCAATCGCGACCGTCGGCCTAACCGTTCGAAGTTTTCCGTGGTTTTCTTCGAACCTTGCGTAAATATGGGTTAGGTTCCCTTAGAAAGACCCCCACGGAGGGCATCCCACCCATAGGGCCTATATCCCATAGTGTAGATAATCGGCCGACATAAATACACACACACACACACACACATAACCGCTTTTTTAGTACCCCGTCTTTCCATCAATGACATCTCTACGCCATCTTCCTTTGTGCTTATTCGTAATCCCTTAATTAGTTTATGTATTTACATTTTTAGGTGCGTTCGTAATTATGTAAATACGTAGCACCTATTGTTGTCGTCCAGTCCGTCCGTCTGTCCGTCTGTCCGCATATAACAACGCAAAAACAACCCAACCGAATCGTTTGAAAGTTAAAATACATAATTATTACATAATTTTGTCGAGTCATTTCAAATTTTATGAAAATCGGATGGATAGATCAATTACAGGGACAATCAAAAGGATTCCGTTACATTACGGTCAATGGGGAAAAAAGTTTCAAATGCATTTTAATCGTTTGAAATTTAAAACGTATATTTATTACATAATTTTATCGAGTCATTTCAAATGTTATGGAAATCGGATGGATAGATCAATTACAGAGAAAATCAAAGGTTTTCCGTTACATTACGGTCAATGGGGAAAAAAATTTCAAATCCATTTTAATGGTGTTACGCTCATTTCAACATAATAGAATTGGCATGAATCTTTGAAGTATCTGCTAAAATATACAGTTTGTACAATCTGTGATGCAAAGAATATTTATTATTAAATTACAGGGCCACACAAATGCATTCACTAAATAATGTTATACGGGGAAACATTGTTTGGGGCGCGTTTTAATTATATTAAACTACCTCACATTTTATGAATAAGATATGCGTTAATAAAGTATAATAAAAATTACTCCCTGCATATTTACAGGAACACAATGATTTCGACCACTGTACTGTATCCAAAGTACGCTCTACTATATCAGCAAGATCTGAATATTTTAAAACTTCGTTATCATACGAACGCACCTCATTTGCTACGCTTCACGTGCAATTTCCAACTTGTTTAATTTAATATTAAGTCATATTCTAATGATATATATTCTAATGAAATATATTAAAAAATACTATAACATTAATTCCTTTGTAATAGTACCCCTTTAAATATGTGTTCCTCTCATACTTTCCATAATTCGAACATTTCTTGTGATCCTGACGAGTGATTAAAAAGAGCCAGCTGTATCTGGAAATGTTTCAGATAGAGACTTAAAGGAATAATGTGATAAAATTCTACATGTGTATTTTTTTTTTTTTACAATCTTTTCCAATATTTTAACAAATTCGAGATGAGCGACAAGTGTACATGCCGCATAAGATGCTTATAATCTTTGATTAATCCCACCAATAACTTTTTACTGTAAATTTTGGCATTTTTAATCATAGCATTTTTCTCTTTTCTATATATAAAAAAAATTCTGTTTAAAAAAAAAAACAACAGTGGTAAAAGATTAAAAATCAGTGAAGGTAGCTTGTCAAAAATGAGTTAACTACATATCTTTTCAGTCTTCTTCCCGTTCCTTGTCTCGCGAATTTTAAATTTAAAATAATAATTTTTAGGAATTGATAAATTAATAATTAATTTATTTAAAGATTTTGCAATTTTGACTCTGTGATATTTTATTTATCAAACGCGACTCGTTGCTATAGCATTGAAGCTGCTTTTCATTTAGTTTTCTTACATTTTTTTTTATCTTACGAGACATGGCCAGTTAGATATGTAACGGCCTGCGCATTTCTCTAAAAACCGCCGAAAAAAGTGAAGCTACATTCAGCTTCTTAACTGAACAATTTCATTGGACCACGTGGCGCAAACCCTGCCCAAATTGGCATTGAATAGGATTATTTCTGTTATGTACAGATGGTCATTCTTTTGGTTCAGGATTTGCACAAGTGGTCAGAATAACTTGAGCAGGATATCAGAATCCTCTGGCGGAAAGCTTCATACATTATTCTCATATAGATGGGCCGTATAGATCTTGTTGGCCATGAACAAGATGGGGTAAAAATTTAGGGGAAAAAAGTTGGCATCAACTTTTTATCGAACAAATAAAATAAGAGAATTTCTTTGAGAAAATGTTTGTGTTTTTTTGTTTATCATATGTGCCTTAAGTTTTTTAGAAGAATTTGATAATTTTTTCCTGAAATAGTATGAGAAGAATTCAAGAGAGGCATTCAGAAATATATCTAGGATCATTTCTTCAGGTATTAAGTACGGTGATCTAAATTCAAGGTAAAATTAATTTTTATTTTTTATATATGTAAATACTTTCAGTTCAATACTTGCTCATACGTCGCAGTCATACTATTATTCTATGTATAAAATAAAATTTATTTACAAGAAAAGCAAGTATAACCTATAGAATACTTTTGAACCCCTAATTAAATTTTGATTGCATACAAATTACAATAATCATGTCCTTAATTTTGGAGAGTATCCATAAATACCTTTACGATATATTAAAGCTTCTCGTTAGTCGAGTATAATCGAGTGTTGCCAAAACAGGGATAAATTGTAATCATTTAATAAACAAGTTGGAAATTGCACGTAAAGCGTAGCAGATGAGGTGCGTTCGTTGATAACGAAGTTTTAAAATATTCAGATCTTGCTGATATAGTAGAGCGTACTTTGAATACAGTATAGTGGTCGAAATCTTTGTGTTCCTGTAAATATGCAGGGAGTAATTTTTATTATACTTCATTAACGTATACCTTATTCATAAAATATGAAGTAGTTTAATATAATTAAAACACGCCCCAAACAATGTTTCCCCGTATAACATTATTTAGTGGAATACATTTGTGTGGCCCTGTAATTTAATAATAAATATTCTTTGCATCACAGATTGTACAAAATGTATTTTTAGTACATATTTCATAGATTCATGTCAATTCTGTTATATTCAAATGAGTGTTAATTAATTAATCCATTAAAATGCATTTGAAACTTTTTTTTCCATTGACCGTAATGTAACGGAATACTTTTGATTGTCCCTGTAATTCATCAATTCTTCCGATTTTCATAAAATTTGAAATTACTCGACAAAATTATATAATAAATATACGTTTTAAATTTCAAACGATTAAAATGCATTTGAAACTTTTTTCCCCATTGACCGTAATGTAACGGAATCCTTTTGATTGTCCCTGTAATTGATCTATCCATCCAATTTTCATAAAATTTGAAATGACTCGACAAAATTATGTAATAATTATGTATTTTAAATTTCAAACGATTCGGTTGGGTAGTTTTTGCGTTGTTATATGCGGACGGACAGACGGACAGACGGACGGACTGGGCGACAACAATAGGTACTACGTATTTACATAATTACGAACGCACCTAAAAAGAGTTGCATATTAAATTCAATATAGAGATTTTAGCCATATTTTAAAGGATAATTTCTTTCTATTAAGATTCATTTTCACAATTTATTTAAAAAAAATTGCGTATGTGTAACACTTGTAAGACTATGCAATATAACTGATTAAATATTTCGTTAGTTAGAAAAATACTTGATAGTTTTTTTATTTGTATAAATAAGTAGAATATAATTGTATAAAGTATTTGTATAATAAGTAGAGTGTAATTGTTTATAATCCATTTCCCATGCCTACAGAATATCTGTTGGAGAGTAATTATTGTTTCTGTGAAAAAACATTAAAAAATGTTCAAGGAAAACTAGAATTTCATATGATATCATTTAAATTTTAATCCCTCGGAGACGCATCAGTATACGTGGTATTTAAGATTCTTAGAATCTTTCGTTATTCTTACCAGTTTATTTTGCATTGCAAAGTTCATCTTTTCGCGAGAATTTCGGGCATTTTAAGGATTCTATTACAAAAAAAGTTTCTGTTATGGAAAATATGTTGTAATAGAAACACAATTAAGCAAGAGGGTTTTCTGACGAAGGGATAACAAAAATCCAAATTATAAGATTAAATGCACATAATGGATGATTATGAATGTTACATTCAATAACATGAAACGCAATATACTTGTTTAAAACGCCATTAAGTGATTTTTATTTTGACTTTTTATTTGTATTTTTATTAATATTCTACTACTTATTTGTTTTTTCGTTATTTAGTGTAAAAATTATGTCAATATGTATAATTTGGCTATTAGATTGACGATTTGTACAATTTGGCGAAATTAGTCGACGAGATAACCAAAAGTAGTAGGATAAGTAGTACTTAAAAATTAAATTGTTACACAAAGCCTTATTAATGTCATGATATTACAAGATAAAAGGGAGAATTAATTAACTCTTTAATGGGCAAATCAATTCTTTTGCTAAAATTTTGAAACGCTACTCTGCCACCATAATCTATAACCAAATTTATCTCAAAATAAAAAGGCTCCATGTTAATATAAATACAAATAATCTCACTAGAAATATCGGTGCGAAGCAATCGGTTTTGAATAAAAGTTAAGTGGTAGGGGGAACTGGGACACATTGATACACCCCCTGTATAGCACACAGGGTCATTACAGGAAGTTTCACAACAGCTCCAAAAGGTGATACTAGTGAAATTAACTACATACAGAAAGTTTTGGAATGATTCAATAGTTTGATAAAATGGGATGGGTGATTAATTGTTTTTGTAGGTCAAAAGTAAATTTGAGTTGTACAATTGAAATGGTATTATACAACTGTTTCAGTATTTTCAACCGAAGAGAATACCCTCCCTGGCAAGTAAAGCTACTCTTTATCAGTTCCTCATTCTTTATTGTTAGATAAATTATGAAGTGTTGGATTTACGACTCATTTTATTCAAAATGTCTGTATGGGGCACATTGATACAGTCTTTGTCGGGGCACATTGGTACAACCTAAATCCTTTTCTAGTTCATTTTTTCATTACCTTTTATTTTTTTACCATACACTCCTTAATTCAATCAATTTTTGGTTAAAAATTTCTACTATTAGTTTTTATTGAAGTGAAATAGCTCTAATTTCTTTATATTAGAACATTTTATAGTATTTTTGCAAACAGAAGACGTACAAACTTACACAATATCTTGTGCTAATAGAATTAACAAAAGAAATGGACGTCAGCCTGGCAAATCTCAAATTTATATCGATTCTCTAGAGAAAAAGTATTATCGACATGAGAAATGTTAAGTAAGAGAAACAAGCTGCAGAATAGTATAGGATAATTATATTACCATAATTTCGGGTGTATAAGCTGCAGATCAAACAATTCTTTTTCGACCCAGATTTTTTTAAGAAACAAATATAACTAGTTAGATCGCCGTAAATATTTGTCTTCAATCACTAAATAAAATTTCTGGGTCCAAAATGACTTGTTTGATCCGCGGCTTATACACCCGAAATTATGGTATAAACATAATTTTTAATATAATTATCCTTTATTTTCTGTTGTAAACCGGTTTATAAACAGAAAACCTGGGAATTCTTTCACCTTTCCTAAGAAAGAAGATAATTCTGGGGTTAGGGTGCCAGATATGACAAAGTTACCACAGCAAACAAACAGACAAGGAACAGCCAGAACATCAGGTCATTATACATTTAATTTTGATTGCTTTAATATCGCTTACAAATAAATTGTGTGCGATTTTAATGTCAATAAATATATATAAAATGGTTTGCTAACTATTTTTCTATGAAAAATGTGCATTGGTGTTATTTTGTCTCCATTTTTCCCAGACGTGTCAAAGTGTATCAATCTGCCCGGTAATAGAGCACATTGCCGAAATTGTTTTTCCTTAGTTAAATATTTTTTTTTTCAAATTTCTGGAGGGAGTTTAGAATTACATAATTGCAATTGTTTGCCCTTCAGAGGGTTATTTATTATCTTCTCATAGCTGCCAACATCTTCCGCTTTTTTAGCCCGGAAAAATTTTATAGAAAATTTTACCATTTCAAATCGCCATAATCTGCCGATTAAATAAGTCAAAAATTTCTATTAAATTTTTCCGGGTCAAAAAATCGGAAGAGTTGGCAGCTATATCTTCCTCTTTATTCATAACACCTACTCGGAAGCAAGTTCTGCAAGGAAAAAAAAATAACCCTTTGAGAGGCAAGGTACTTTTATTCATAAAATACTAAAATGGTTGACTGACACCAATATTTAAAAACGAAATTATATCCTAATACATATATGCTTTTCTTTACTTACTTGATAAAATTAAAATTTTCATTTCAAAATTCTGGTGCCAATGTGGCATTTCGCAATTAAAATTACATGGGATATATTTTATCCTACCGCCCTCCAAGAGATTAATTACAAATTTTTAGCCACTTGCATAGCTTGAAATATAAAAATAATCAGAAGAAAAAGAAATTGCAACCAGCTAAGTTTTGCGTTGTGTCTTATCGTCCCATTAAAATAGTATCAGATAATACTGTAATAATATTATTTTTTTTTCATTTAGCTGGTATGACTTTCTTTTTTTTTCTTTTATTTTACTGTGTATCTGATGATACAGTAAGCAGCGCTACCAAATGGTCCGCGAAATAAATACCAATACTTTTTAACAGAAAATTTCATGATAGGTTTCTAAATCATTTGTGCTGAAACCAACTTTCGAAGGCGATTTCTGCGCAATTTGCAAGAAAAATATAAAACGAAAATGCTACAGTAAGCAGGCTTCCCAAATGGCCCGCGAAATAAATACCAATACTTTTTAACAGAAAATTTCATTATAGGTTTCTAAATCATTTGTGATAAAACCAACTTTCGAAGGCGTTTTCTGTGCAATTTGCAAGAAAAATATAAAACAAAAATCTTTCTAAGAAAATATTGATGTTCAGTTGGCGGACCATTTGAGAACCCGCAGTAAGTGTCGAAAAATTCATGTATTTTCTTTATTGTTAAACTTAGTTTCGCATGCTATAAACACTGTAAATACAAAATATCTTTTAAAAATTTCAAATATCTTTACTCTTACAGGTATTAAACACATCATATTTAATAATGACAAGTCTGTATCTTTCTAAGACTCAATTATCGCGACATTTACAGAATTTAAGAATATTCTATTGAAAAAAAAAGAAAAAAAACATTTCTCAAAACATTCAAACAGTAATCAACATTAAAAAAAAAATAGAAACCTCCGTATTAAGACAGATGCAAAAAATGCAGTTGATCTGAAAGATTTTTTGTTTTGTTTTTGGATAACTTTAGGATGGGAGGGCTCATGAACAAAACATTTACTACACTTAAAACGTACTTTAATAATGCTCCAAAATAACATTTAACCTAATTAATGAGAGTTAACATGCATGGACAATTCGCTAATGGATTAAATTGGCATATCAATTCGATAAATATGGAAAGTGCCTTGTTATAATATTCCACAATTTGCAATCTATTACCTTGAAATGGTTCATGATTGAAATATCGATATATGGATTTGTATTTCATACTTAGAATGCATTGTTGCATGACCAAGTGGCATATATAGACTAAATTTAGTTTCCATATGTAATGATCTAATTGTGATGCCTTATTGATCTATAACCTATCTATCCCAAAGAGAGTTAATACGATTTCAGTTGTAATAACTGTAATTTTTAAGTAGAGATTTTAGGAAAAGAAAGAAATTCATGTCAGCTAAATCTTGTGGTTTGTCTTTTCGACATATAAAATAATATCAAGTAATATTTTAATACAAAAAAATTTAAAATTTAGTTGGCTACACTTTTTTTATTTAGTTGTATATCTGATGGTATGCGACATTATTTCTTTGTATTCTTTATTGTAGAACTTGCTTCTGCATCCTACCGACAGTGTAAATATAAAGTATAAATTCATTATATAATATTTCAAATACTTCCATATTTCTAGAATTATTAAACATGTCCCCTTAAATTATAATAAGTCAGAGTGAATCATCGCAACTTTTACAGAAGAACATTTTATATAAAAAACAAATACAAACAAGAAAAGCCCTTTTGTATACACTAATTATCTTTAACACTAGAACCGCGGCAACGGGTCATTTTGACCCGTACCATATGGAGAGATGTCGATTCGAACCAGAAAACGCTTAATAAAATAAGCTAAATATATGCTGAGCAAAAACATTTTCAATAAATAACTTTAACAGTTTTAAATGAAAATTCCGGTGAGAAATATTTTTATAAAATTTGAATAAATTTTCCCGCGGTTCTAGTGTTAATAAATATAGGGACTTCAGTTTTAGGAACACACACACAAAAAAGTTCAAATGTAAGCTTTTTGTTTTGTTTTTGGGTAATTTTTACTGCTGGAGGTGGGGGGAACTCGTGAATTAATCATTTACTACAAACAATACTTACATTAATATTGCTTTAAAGCATTTAACCTAATTAATGCGATTTAATATGCATGAACGGATCACTAATGAAGTAAATCGGCATCTCAATTCAATAAATTTGGAAAATGCCTTTCTATGATATACCGGAATTCGCAATCTCATTACCTTGAAGTGCTCCATTCATGAATGAAATATCGATAGATTTACATTTTACACTTAGAATGCTAAATTGTACGACGAAGCGGCATATGTAGACTAAATAAAGATCCCATACGTTGTTATCTAGTTGTGATACATTATTGATTTTCTAATGTATCTATCACAAACAAGACTGATAAATTATTACCTGTAACATTAATTTTTTTGAATTTAGCTGGTTAGAGTTTCTTTATTTCTTTTATTTCTTTGTCTATTTCAATATGCACAGCAGTATGTGTCGGAATGTCTTTTCCTTTATTGCGGAGAATCTTCAGCATGTGTAAAATCTATAAATATAAAATCGCCTTATTATAGTTCTAATACTTTTACTTTGAGATACATTTAAATGTCCACTTTAATTATGATATATCTGCATGCAAGACTGAATTATCGCGACAATTACTGAAGAATATTTTATGTAAAAAACAAAGGAACAACAACAACAAAAATAAAATACTTGCGTATGGAGTAATTAACAACAATAAAATGCAAATAAAATAAAAACCTTAGTATCTAGACAGATAAAAAAAATACAGCTAAAATCAAGTTTTTTTGTTTTGTTTTATTTTTGAATCGTTTTTAGCGGGGGGGGGGGGAGGTGTAATTCGAGAACATAACATTTACTGTACTTAAAACGTATTTTAATATTGATTCAAAAGTAACATTCAACCTAACTAATGTGATATAATATGCATAAACTGGTCACTAATGCAGTAAATTGGCGTCTCAATTCGATAAATATGGAAAGTGCCTTGCTTTGATATTTCGGAATTCGCAATCGCATTTGTGAAATGCTTCATTCATGAATGAAATATCGATATATGGATTAGCATTTCGCACCTAGAATACATTGATATATGACTAAGTGGCACAGATAGACTAAATTTATATCCCATATGTCATGATCTAATAGTGATGCGTAATTGAACTATAACGTATTCCAAACAGGGTTGGTACAATTTCAGCTGTAATATCATTAATTTCATAAACTATATGACGGAACGCAATTATTAAATCACGCAATCACAATAGACGAATTTTTCTGTAAGAAAATACTGGTATTTATCTAAACAAAACTAGGAAAATTCCCTGGCCACAAAAAGCCCTGTAATATTGCTTTATCCTCTTTGCTCCTTGAATCTAAATATTTGGACCTCCATTTTGTTCAATTTTATTAATAATTCTTGAACCTAGATACAATTTCGATATAATAATGATATGTTTCGAAGTCTATGATCAAAAGTAACGCAAAAAAATAACGCAAATATTTCTCTGAAGTCAAATGGGAGAAGAAATCATTCAATAATTATTAAAAATGTTGCGTTAGGACTTAGTAGCGAAGAGGTGAAATTATCATCTAACTTACTTTAATTTGATTTAATGTACATGAATTGATCACTAATGCAGTAAATGGGCATCTCAACCCTTTAAACTCTGAGAAAACTTTAGTATGATATTTCGGAATTCACAATGTCATATTAACGTGAAGTGCTTCATTCATGATTGAAATATCGATATATGGATTTGTATTTCACACTTAGAATGCACTGTTGTACGACGGAGTGGATTAATGGATTTAATAGATTAATAAATTAATAGATTTAATTTGCATGAACTGTTCGCTAATGGAGTAAATTGGAATCTCAATTCTATAAATTTGTAAAATGCCTTGATATGATATTCCATAACACGGAGTACGTAACAGAGCCTCAACTCGACTTGAAAAGAACGCCCTCAGTGGATGACTTAAAAACTAAACCATCGCGTTGGCGATTTTTATCCTCGTGATTTCTGTTTAACTGTAACCCTATTCTGGTTTGGCGCTTCTTGCTGAATGCTGATTTGATTATCTTTGCACACGTGCTTATGCTATTTGATCTTAGATTTCCGCGCTTATATTGATTCGTAATTATTACTGTTATTATTCTTGAATTTTCAAGTTTAAATTATTAGGTCGTTATGTGACAAAGAGACACATGTATTGTTTGCAAGACGAATACGTCAAAGTTATTTCATATTAAAATAATTCTTTCATAAATTTCAAAACAAGAAGCAGCAAGCCGTCGCTGTATTTCTTTTATCATTTGTCGCCAAGAAAGCGATGTTTCGACGAATTAGCAACCTCTCTTATGTTATGATCGTAGTTTCAGAGTGATCCACTCGTCTCGCTATTGTCTATGCGTAATCCCATGTTAAACAAGTTGCCATTACAGTGTATTAAAGTTGATTCTCTGTTACTACTCTGTGTTCCATAATTTGCAAATTCATTACAATGAAGGACTTCATTCATGAATGAAATATCGATAGATGGATTTGTATTTCACATTTAGACTGCTGTATTACGAAGTGACATGTATATAGATTGAATTTAGATCCCATACATCATAATCTAAATGTGATCCGTTATTGATCTATAATGTATCCCAAACAGGGCTGGTACGTTTTCAGCTGCAATATCAATGATTTTATTTTCTAGTTTCAGTACAGATGTAAAAAATAGTCTTAGAAAACTAAACAGTTTTGGTCTTACTTCAAGTAAAACATCTTCTAGAATACTTGCGTTTATAAAGGGTTTCTATTTATTCAGCTGAAATACGAGTATTTGAAAGGAGAATTTTTCTTTTAGAGAGTACTGGTATTTTCATGGACTAAATTAAGAAAATTCCCTAAGTTCTAGGAATCCTATAATGCTACTTCAAAATATCATCCAACTTACTCAATACGGTGAGGCGAAAAAAACTATTTTTTTATAATCAATTTCTGATACAATGGAAAACTTGCGCATTTGCATTCAAATAAAGGTAAAAATATTAAAAAATATATAAATTTATTTTTAAATCATGCAAGAGCTGTGAAGATTAGAACAAAAGTAAGACAAGTATGAACTTATTTTATTATTGATCTAAGAGTACTTAATTTAATATTGCTTTAAAATAGCAATTAACATAATTAGTGAAATTTAATATGCATGAACTGATCACTAATGGAGTAAATTGGCATCTCAATTCGAGAACTATGGAAATGCCTTGTTATGATATTCTAGAATTCGCAATCTCATTAACGTGAAGTGCTTCATGCATGATTGAAACACCGATAAATGTATTTGTATTTTACACTTACAATGCATTGCTGTATGACTAAGTGGCATATACAGACTACATTTAAATTCCATACGGAATGATCGAATTGTGATGCTTTATTGATCTATAATGTATCCCTAATAGGGTTGGTACGATTTCAGCTGCAATACCAATAATTTTATTTTCTAGTTTCAGCACATGTAAAAAAAGTTGTAGAAAACTAAACAATTTTGGCCTTACTTTAAGTAAAACATCGTCTAGAATACTTGCGTTTATAAAGGGTTTCTATTTATTCAGCTGAAATACGAGTATTTGAAAGGAGAATTCTTCTGTGGGAAAAATTAGAAAAGAAAATACAGGTTGCTTTTTAAATCACGCAAGAGCAATTGAAGTTTATAAAAAAAGAAAGACAAATGTGAACTTACTTTTATATTGATTAAAATAATAATCAGACTAATATTGTTTCAAAATAACATTTAACCAAATTAAAGTGATTTTATATGCATGAACTGTTCGCTAATGGAGTAAATTGGCATCTGAATTCGAAAAATTTGGAAAATGCCTTCTTATGATACTCCGGAATTCGCAATCTCATTAACGTGAAGTGCTTCATTCATGATTGAAATATTGATCTATGGATTTGTATTTCACACTTAGAATGCATTGTTGTATGACCAAGTAGCACATATATAGACTAAATTAAGATCCCATATGTCATGATCTAATAGCTATGCGTTATTCATCTATAACGTATCCCAAACAGGGTTGGTACGATTTCAGCTGTATTATCAATAATTTTATGTGGATTCAGCTATTAGAATCATGCGATTACAATAGGCAGTTATTTTAATAAGAAATTATTTTTGAAAAGTGAGAGAAAAGTCAGGGAGTTTCTGCATCTGTTGCAATCCTGCCTAAAATAATCTAGGGAAACAACTATGGAACCTTCAAGGAAAATAGACAAACTCAAATTTCCATACAATTATCCCTTTCCGGCACAGAAAAATTCTATTTGTAATTTGATGACATGCTTGACTGATATCGAAATTTACAACTATTTCTTTCGGATATTAAAAACACATTATTTTAAACTCTCATTGTAAATGCAAACCTTTATTAAAATATTCTTAATGCATTTTTTAAGTTTGGAATTAAAATTAGGGGATCCCTTACGTAAAACCAATGAAAAGAATTCGATACAGGGTCGGATATGTATGATGATTTCTGAAAATGTGATTTCAGCATGTCTTAAGAGTGTTTGAGTTTAAAATAGGTTTTAGCTAAATACTAGCGTATCATAAAGGTACTAGGTAAACTACAGAGTTCAACAAAAGTATTCAAGTATGTTTCCGCCTATTACTATAAATGGCTGAAAGAGAAATTTTAATATTTTATGCGTTTTCTTGCTGAACTAAATGTCTCCACTATACATTATGTATATGAACGGACAGATCCAATACAGGGCTGTACAAAAGTATTGGAATAAATATTTGGTTGGAAAGTGTTAACAAATTTAACACAAGCCGTCAAGTTCGTATTTCCAAATTTTAGTTCCAGCATAGATGCAAAAAAACATTGTAGAAATTTAAAGATTTTTGGGCCTACTCCAATAAAAACATTTTCTAGAATACATGCGTTAATAAAGGGTTTCTAATCAACAGAATCATAATCAACTGATCTGAAACAAACAATCAATAATCAACTGAAATACGAGTTTTTTTATGTAGAAAAATATGGCTTATGAAATTGTGCAATTGAAATAGATGGTTTTTTCTCTAAAAAAATACTGGTGTTTATCTAAACTAAACTAGAAAAATTTTCTGGCCACAAAGATAACTGTAATATTGCTTTATCCTCTTTGCTCCCTGAATCCACATATCTGGACCTCCATTTTGTCCCATTTCACTTATGATATTTGACTGTAATTACAATTTCGTTATAAAAACGATATGTTTCGAAGACTAAAATCCGAACTAATTGAAATTAAATATAAATCTTTCTCTGCAGTCAAACGGGAGAAGAAATAATTCGGTAATAATAAAAAGTATTGCATTAATACTCAATAGTGAAGAGGTTAAATTATCATTTAAATTACTTAAACTTTTCGGGTCTGTTGTACTATTAATGGAACATGGGTTTTAATTGATTATTATTTTGCTTTAGAAATACTTTTTTTATTGTTGACATTTATTAATGTTTGTAATTGTCTACGCATTTACTATATGACTTCATTAAAGTTCAGGCGTTAGTAATAGTAATAATGATAAAAATTTGTTTAATTTTCTTTGCGCCGTTTGCGATTCTATTATTTTAAACATAAATTTCCCTTTTTAAGTTTAAAATAAAGGTTTCTTTCCTGAAAGAATCCTGTGTAATAAAGCGCAAAAAGTATTCGAAAGTTATATTTGTGAAATATTGTTTAATATAATATTTTTTAAATATCTCCAAAAATTCTTCCTCAGCCTATTGTCATATAAATTTTAATTGAATAGTACGCAAAACAACAACATTCGTTATGTTTCAGACAATTAAATAATAGTTAAGCTCTAAGTAATCTACCTGGATAGCTAGTGTTAATGTTATTAAAGTAAAAGTATTTTTTCTAAAAAATGAAACAAAATTTGGACCCAAAAGGGTTAATATAATTTAGAAAACATGAGTTGATCACTAATGCAGTAAATGGACATCTCATCCCTTTAAACACTCAGAATACGTTGTTATGATATTTCGGAATTCACAAAATCATTAACATGAAGTATTTCATTCATGCAAGAAATATCGATATACACGCATTTGTATTTGACACTTAGAATATATAGTTTATGACGAAGTAGTATATATGAATTAAATTTAGATCCCATATGTCATGATCTAATTGTGATCAGTTATTGATCTATAATTTATCCGAAAATAATTTGGTAAACGTTTATGAATTCTTGAACAAAAATAAACGAAAACAAATTTCTAGGAAATTACCGCAATTTTCGGCGCATAATTCCTTGATCGAACAATCACTTTTCGGCCTAAAAACCTTTTAAAAGGAAATGTGACTTATAAGATTGCCATAAATATTCGTCTTCAATCACTAGATAAGACTTCTGGGTCCAAAAAGAATTGTTTGATCCGCTGATTATACGCTGGAAATTACGATAGCCCTCTCAGATACAGAAAAATTATATTTATAAAATGGTGAAATGTTGGCTGACACCGGAATTTACAACAATCTGTTCTTTTATTAAAAACGTGTTACTTTACACTTTTATTGTAAAAGCTAAATTTCATTAAAATATCTTTGATATTGTTTGTAAGTTTTAAATTAAAATTAGATGATCTGTATGTGGGACTACTGCGTCAGAAAAGATTAACAATCTTAATGCGCCACACTACACACTGTAAAAGTCTGGGATGATAATGTAAAATCTATGGGGGCGTTCTTTTCAAATATCTTGTTCAAATTTTAATATTTTTACATGATTTTTTTTTCATAGCATATATGAGTACGATTCACAACCGGGCTCGTTTTTATATTTTCGATTTCGTTTTCAGATTTAAAAAAAACTAACTTTCTGAACCGGTTTAAACCGGTTCAGTTCACAAGAAATGCTCTACTTAACCCTTTATCGGGCAAATCAATCTATGGCTAAAAAGTTGAAAAGCTTCACGGCCACCACAATCTATAAACAAATTTATTTCAAAATAGAAAGTGCATTTTCCATCAGGTTAATATTAACACAAATTATCTCACTAAAAATTCAGGTGAGAATGAACCAGTTTTTAATACAAATTAAGTGGTAAGCATGTTATCATTGTCCGATAACGGGTTAAAATAAAGAATAGTCACCGTTTCCTGGAAAATGGATGATAAAATCATGGAATTATTAAGAAAGAGGAATTGGCATATCCTGGAAATAGTGACACTTCAACTGTAAACGCTTTTGAGGGTACATAATGGTAAAATTTGATATTAATCTTTATTGATGGGAATTTATTTCGGCTGTAGTAGTTCCACCACATTGTCACAACCAAGACAAGTTGCTGTCTGTGACAGTTAAAAAGATTATAATATTTGTTCAAACTGCCACCTGTAAAAAAAAGGTAGAATTTTTTTTATCGAATTTGTATGAGAAATTTCTGACTAATAAGGCGCTTAAATTAGCCAAAATTTTTTATTCAAATTTACTGGTGGAGAAAAAGATGATCCAATTAAAGTTGTTGTTGTTGTTGTTGTATGTATGTCGGCCAATTATCTACACTATGGGATATAGGCCCTAAGGGGTGGGATGCCCTCCGTGGGGGTCTTTCTAAGGCAACCTAACCCGTATTTACGCAAGGTTCGAAGAAAACCACGGAAAACTCCGAACGGTTAGGCCGACGGTCACGATTGGGTTCGAACCCAGCACCTACCGTCTACCAGTTTGAGGTCAGAACCTCTCGGCCACTGGTGGGGCTGATCCAATTAAAGACTAATCGTTGGGGCCACCGTAATACTTACCCATCATAAATATGTATATGAAAATAAAACATGTGAAAACTATTTATACAATGCATTGCAATTCATAAACAAAATTTAAACGTTGTTAATATACACAGTAATGCTATATTAAAGAACTGCTGATGTACCCATTTCGACAAATCATATAAAACGCCAAACTACTCAAGTAGTACCTAACTGCGTAAAAGAAACATCCTTATAACTCCAAAAATAATAAATCTATTAACTAAAAATTAACTGCGTCGGATTAGGCGTCTCATTTCCAATTAAAATATACCTCTGAATTGAAATTTGAATGAAATACAGGGTCATGAAAAATCGAAGAATGTGGAAAACAAGATTACAAATATCTCGGCAACTAATAATTCGATCGACTTCGTTCTATACGAAAAATGTGTATAATTATTTTGCCTTTTACGTCCATTCCTTAGAACAAAAAAATTCGAAAATTTTTATGTACCTTTCATCAGAACGAATTTTTCGAGAGTCCGAAAAAAGTAGTAATCGAGGTTGCTGATATTAAATAGGCTTCGTACCATTCTTACATACTAACTACATACAAATTTTCAAGTCTCTATCTCAATTAGTTCGGGAGATAGAGCGTTTACAGACAGACAGACGGCAATTTTTTTTTTCTAAAAATATGTTTTTCGGAACCTCCAGTATCTGAAACGTGTAAATCCGTCAAAAAATTTTTTTTCGATTTTCAAAACGATTGCAAGATTTACCCTATACTTACGTATGATGGGTAAGTAAAAAAGCCGTCATCTTGTGACAACCACCTCAGCTACTTCCTCGCAACAATTAGATAATGCACTATATGTCTCCTCCTCTTTTCATAACTCAACTGATAAAACATATGCACGAGGTGCATCAACCGAAAAGACGGAACACAGCCACCAACAAGAGCCAATATCAGGCTATTTGGTGAACAAACTCGGACGAACCTGTATCGTGGCTGGTGAAACAACTTCGTGCATTTGAGAGGCAATTGTTAGGAGCCCACTTTCACAAGCAGCTTATTTTTGGCTCTTGTTGGTGAAGTGTTCCCGTATTTTCTATGGAACATCTGACGCACCTCTTTATGTAGCTCAAGGCCCTACAGCATAAAACCCTATGTCATCGAGCACAAGAAAGGATCCTGAACCACCTTAAACGCATTGTTGCGGTTTTTCCAAATTTCTAACTTTGATATATTTTCACTTTTTTTAATTAAAATCTATCATACATCTTTTTATCATTTCAACATCATTTCTGCCTTTGCATTTGGCTCCGGAATTTATCCACATTCCGTTAAAAATTGGCTATTTTATTTAAATTGTTTAATTTTTTACCTTTTTTCCCCCTTTTTTAGTCATGTTTCTTCTTCCCAGTTGGAAAGTGAAGCATAATCCTCTCTAAACAATCGCTTTTCCTTATCGGACGACTGTTTGTTTCGAAGGTTGCGAACGGATGAATTTCATTGGTCGGCTACTTGAATATCATTGGCTGATCAAGTTCTTCGTCGTATACCCTTGCTTTTTCCAGGATATTTTTTGGAAATTTTCTCTCTAATGTTATTTTTATTATTTTTACCTGTTATTTTTACTAAATTTATCTAATTTATATTCTTTTTTGCATTTCTTTCTATATTTCCCTAAAAATTTTTAGGATCTTATTTAATTTGTATACATAAAAAAAAATGTATGGCCCTTGGCTTTTCTAGACCGCTTTACCCTAAGACTCATCGGATCATCCCAATGCTGCGGAATTTCTTGAAATTCCATTTTACTTGCTTAAAATCTATGCAGTCTGCCACTCGATTCATCGACTTCGATGGAAGGTAAACTGAAGCAAGAGGACTCCAGTAGGCACTTCTAATCATACTGCATTGGTTCATTGGTTCAAGAAAGGATCCTTTAATTTATCAAAGTATTAGTAATAGGGGAATCTAATCATTCATGTATGCTGGAAGCGAAGTGGTGCATAAGCCAAAAATGAATATCACTAGTGGTGGACTCGTAGATTTAGCATTGTGTTTTCCTGCACCCAATTTTCCATGTTTTCATATTTTTGATTGTAGGACAAACACAATGCTAAACCTACGAGTCAACCACTAGGGGTATTCATTTTTGGTTTATGCATCACTTCACTTCCGGCAGACAGGGGTTATTAGATTCCTCTATTACTACTCTTAAATAAAATAAAGTGCATTATCTTGAGCTCGATGACATAGGGTTTTGTGGGGTCGGCTCTTGGACTAATATGTTTTATCATCCAGTTTTCAGGAAATGATGACTATTCTTTTTTTCTAACGCAAGCATTTCTTCAAACACCTGTGAAATTACTCAATAAATTAGTGTTTTCATAGAGATAGGTCGTTATTTTTAGAACACAATCTGTATATGTTTTTTTTTGTTTTACTTAAGAATAATAGTGTATATTTTGTGATCTGTTTAGCTATACATTCCTACCCAGTGATGTGCGGCAGTTACTTCTTGGAACAATACTGATTGTAGGATAATAACCTGAATAATAAAGCTTACAGCTGTAAATCAAGATGTATATAACAGTTCAAACCATACATTATTATGTCAGGGAATGATGATAATTAATAAAACTGTAGTGAGTGAATAATGCATACATTTAGACTTGTTTCTGCTGGGAACAATGTCTGTATGTAGTGATGTCTGTATCTATTGCACTATGCTGTATGTAAATTTAGAAAATGGTGGTATGTATTTTTAATAGCAAAATTAATAGAAGAAAAACAGATGAAACGCCTTTTTTTAACTGAGAAAATAACAGTAATTTCTTATACATGAGTCACAGTTCAAAATATACTGCATTACGATAGAAAAAGGATTACAGAGAAAGACTTTAGAGAATGAAAAATGTATAAATTTAAGTAGCATATTTAATAAGCGATCTATGCCTCTGTATTATATTAGAATGTGGTAGATAATTTTGTACAACAATACTAAAAGAAGGAAAGTAATCTGATTAACATATAACAGATCGTTAACAGAGTAAATAACTATAATTCCAGATGTATACTACAGTTCAAACGGTACTGTATTTATGATAGGGTGTGATTATTATTCATAAATGTTTTAGTGAATTAATAATACATAAATTTAGACTTTCAGCTAGGAACAATGTCTGTACCTAGTGATCTATTGCACTATGCTGTATATCAATTCAGTAAATAGTGATATATATTTTTAAGAGAAAAAGTAGTAGACTGAAAACAATCTGTTTAAGCGGAGAATTTTTTAACTGAGCAAATAACTATAATTTCTTATTTATAGATGACAGTTCAAAAGATACTGCTTTAGTATAGAAAACGGATTATAGACACAGTCTTTAGTGAATGAAAAATACATAAATTTTGTCTGTTTCAGCTAGGAACAACGTCTGTACACAGTGATCTATTCACCATGCTATATACCAATGCAGTAAATAGTGGTATGTATTTTTAAGAGCAAAAGTTATTGAAGGAAAACAATCTGATTAACACGAAACACTTTTTTATCTGACCAAATAACTGTAACTTCTTATATTTAGATGACAGTTCAAAAGATACTTCATTACAGTAGAAAATGATTATAGACGCAGTCTTTAGTGAATGCAAAATGCGTAAATTTAGATTGTCTTAGCCAAGAACTGATGTATAGCATACTGCAACAGACTAACTTAGTTTATGGATTATTCATACACTAAAGCCTATGTCAATAATAATCCTTCTCTGTAACAATTCAGTATATTTTGAAATATAATAAAATTTTGAACGATAGCAATTTGTTCAGTTAATGATCTGTTAAATGTTAATTAGATTCATATCGTTCCGTCAGAATTGTTGTAAAAAATTATCTACCACATTTTACTACATTTCAATGTAGTATAGATTGTCTTAGCCAAGAACAGCGTATGTAATTTGTTTTCTATATATCTATACTACATTGAAATGTAGTAAAATGTGGTAGATAATTTTTCACAACATTACTAACGGAAGGATAAAAATCTAATTAACATTCAACAGATCATTAACTGAGCAAATTGCTATAGTTGAAAATTTTATGACCGTTCAAAAAACACTGAATTTTTACAGAGAAGGATTATTATTGACATAGGCTTTAGTGAATGAATAATCCATAAACTAAGTTAGTCTGTTGCACTATGTTATATACCAATGCAGTAAATAGTGGTATATATCTTCGAGAGTAAAACTAATAGAACGAAAACAATCTTATTAAGACTTTAACTCAGCAAATAATCCTAATTTCTTATATATAGGTTCAAAAGATACTGCATTACGATAGAAAATGAACTACCAGACACAGGCTTTAGTGAATGAAAAATACAAAAATTTTGTCTGTCTCTGCCAGAAATAAGCGTTCCTAATTAGTGATATATTCTTCAGTACTATAATGGAATATAGTAAATTGAAAATTGTGGAAACCTTAAGGTAGCTTTAATTACAAAATATGAGAAGCTACATTTTATCAGCCGTCCGGAAGAAAACACTTTGGGAAATATTGCTATAATTTTCGTCGATCAACACTCCCCGATCCCAAAACCACCCTCTATGGGAATGTCGACTTATATATATATATATGTATGAAATTTGCCAAGCTGTAGTTCTTGAATTTTGAACGGATTTAGAAGAACATTTTCATTTGCATAGCATAAACTAATGTATTGGCCGAGTTCGTTGGCCAGCTTCATCTCACCATCTTGTTTCAAAATGGCGGCCATTTGAATTTTTTAATAATTTTTTTATGTTTTGAAAAACTGTATATTTATAGAAAATGTTATGTTTTACGAAATGCAAATTCTCATGTGTCTTTTTAAACAGTAGATTAGAAACATTAAAATAAATTTTAAAGTGTCACACGTGTAAGTTAACAACATACGTTATTATAAAAAGAAATTCAGAAAGCATAAAATTTTCCAAAAGTGTCCAAAAAATTCAAATGGACACTATTTTGAAACAAAATGATAGATGGAGCTGGCCTCCGAACTCGGTCGAGATATTAATTTGTACTATGCACAAGAAAAAATGAAACAAAATTGGTTCTGAAATTTGAGAGTTACAGCATACAAAATTCAGGTATATATGTATATGTAGTAAATACATGTAAGTCAACATTTCTATTGTGGGTGGTTTTGGGATATAGGGGGTCATGTTTGGCGAAAATATAGCAAAATTTACTGAAATGTTTTCCTTCGGACGTCTGCAATAGATAGATTCTTACTTTTTGTAACAAAAACTACCTAAAGGTTCCCACAATTTTTCTCACCACTGTAGCTATAATTCCAAATGTAAATGACAGTTCAAAAAATACTCTATTACTGCAGATAAGAATTGTTATCGACATAGGCTTGAATTAATAATTCAAAATGCATGAATTTAGTGAAAGATGATGCATAAATTCAGTGCGTTTCTGCCTGGAGGAATGCATGTACTTTGCAAACTATTTTGCTATGCTATATTTCAAAGCAGCAAATTATAGTATATCGTTTTATCAGCAAAATCAATAGAAACATAACAATAAGAATGACAGGAAACAATATATGTACAGAATGTATATCTTAGTATGTATTTCAAAGATGCATAGGAATTGTATTATGTTTGAAAGAGTGTAAGCATCATTAAAATGCACTTTTTCCCATTGGTCTTAATGTAATGGAATAATTTTGATTGTCTCTGTAATTGAAGTATACATCTGATTTTCATTAAATTTAAAATACCTCGACAAAATTACACAACAATTATATATTTCAAATTTCAAACGATTCGGTTGGATAGTTTTTGCGTTGTTATATGCAAATAGACGGACAGACAGATAGACGGACGGACAGATTGAACGACGACTGTAGATGCTCCGTATTTACATAATTAGGAGCCCATCTAAAAATATATGTTACTTATTCACTAATGGATATTATAATAAAAGCCTTATATATCTTAATACTTGATCTGTCAAACTGACATCTAGTTTTGGACATATTGTAATTTGCTTCATTAACGAAGCCTTCCTTATTAATTAAGTTATTATCCTTGTATTAGTATGAGAGTTAAAGGTATTTTCATCAATTTAATGCATAGGAATGCATGTAATCCCTATAGAGATACCATAAGCATTAACATGTGCACGTAAAATAAGCTTTATTGGAATAAAAAGATGTAATAAAGTAAAATTAACTTTATTCTGTTTTAACTACGTGTTTATTGTTGCTAAAAATCTTTATTCATGAAAATATAGTTGGGTCATTCCATTGTAACTTACGTTACATTTAGAACTATTTCCAGTAACTTTAGTAATATAATGCACACAAAAAAATTATTCAAAATGTAAATTTAACATAGTTTGCTAATTTAACTTATTTAAATCCCAATTTAGATGAAAATTGCCTAATTTCAATGTTATTTCTTAAATTTTGGTGGTTATATTTACTATTGTAACAGCCATTATGTGAAAAAGGAATGTAACTTATCACATAAGATGTAGTTTTCATTATCATTTTTTAGGTAATTTTCATCGGAATTAACCCTTAGATAGGTTTTATTATGTTAATTTTACACGGTTTGCTAATTTAACCTATTTAAATCCCAATTAAGATGAAAATTACCTATTTTTAATGCTATTTCTCAAATTTTGTCAGTTATATTAACAACGGTAAATGCCATTGCTGAAAAATGAATGTAAGTTATCATAATATAAAGTATAATTTTCATTATCATTTTTTAGGAAATTTGCATTCAAATTAACCCTTAGGTAGATTTCATTGACAAATCATGTTAATGTTACATTTGAATATTTTTTACAGTTATATTACTAAAATTACTGCTGTAAATTGTTCTAAATGTACAGGGTTCGTACAACTCTACCACTAAATTTTTTACAGTATTTTCAATGTACCGGGTGATCCAGAAGTTCCGGGAGTTTTGAAATGCTAATAATTAACAAACTATAAACAATAGAAATATGCGGTTATCACAGAAATGCTTAGAAACTTGTGGGAAATTTTTTTGGATGAAACAAACATATAATGTTAGTTACACTTTTTGCCAACAGGTGGCGCTAATATTGATAGTATTATTTTTTATGGTTTGATACAGATCATTAAAAAGAAAGAATTGGTGTCTAAGGGTTACAAATTTCCATTATGACGCTCATAGCTTAAAAGTACCGCCGTGAGCCGACGTAAAACAACGTGCACAGCATCTTCAGGGCAAAAAGAAATTCCATAAGAAATTTCAGTTCATCGTGAAATTACAAGTGTACTGCACTCACCAGGAGCTGATGATTTCCATTGAGTATTGGCATCGAATTCTATCTCATTTACGATTGCAAGAGACGTTTGGGGTTTCCTGATTTTATCACGATCTTCCTATGAGCCCTTTTCTCAAACCTTGTTTACAATAGCTTTCACGTATGTAATGGCCAGCATGGAATATTTTACAGTTTTAACTTCGCGTATTGTACGATAAGAACACAACTCGACATGCGAAGAAAGTTTGTCTTAACATAGCAGTTACCACCAGACAGCAGCGCCACCTGTTGCTGAAAATTTTAACTATATATATTTCAAAAAATTCATTCTAAACAAAAATCCCACCTGTTTCTGATCATGTATCTGAAAACCGGATCTTTGTATTGTACATAGTTTCCTAATTATTAACATTTCAAAACTCCCGAAACTTCTGGATCACCCGGTATTTCACTGCAGAAAAATATGCGAAAATTGCGAAACGAGGAGGGGGTTGCGAATTCTGTTTCTTAAAATTAAATATATTTTTTTATCATTAACAGTGGTGCCAGAGTCCTTAGAAAATATGAGGAGTGTGCAAACCCTGATGTAACGTAAGTTACCATGGAATGACCAGTTGTATCTTGAGATTTGGATGACTGTTCAAAATATGTGTTTTTAAGAAAAAGAAGAATTATAATTGACATAAACCTCAAGTAATCAATAATTTATAAACATAACCCCTTCCTTGTTTTTCTCGTGCTTCATAAGGGCCAAATTTTTTGACAATCATGATTTGCCCGTATCACGTATGGGCATCCGTATTCCAATCTTGATTTATTATTCTCACCAGTATTTTTTTTTTGGGGGGGGGGAGGAGGGTAAATTTAGCATTATTTAATCCGAACATTTTTCTGACTCAATTAGGCAAAAATTTCTGTTTTGAAATAGTTATGATAAAAGAATAGAAATCATGATTTGCACGTACCACGTACGGGCATCCATATTCCAATCTTGATTTATTATTCTCACCAGTATTTTTTTATTGTAAATTTTGCATTATGTAATCCGAGCATTTCCCTGATTCAATTAGGCCAAAAATTTCTGTTTTGATATACCGCTGATAAAAAGATAGAAATTCTGTAGAAGATGAGAGAGAAAAAAACATTATTTGAAAGTTGTTTTCGGAAAAATTTATCAGTTCAGTAGTTAAGTTGTTTAGCATTGTACGTTTATAATTAGTTGTACATTTAGCTGTCTCTGTACAAATGAAACATTCTGAAATTCTGTAGTAGAAATTTAATATAAATAAATTCTCCTTCCATTCAATTTATTTTTGAAAATTTTAACATATATCATAGAATTTTTCTACTGGAAAAAATTCTCACAAATTATGCTGTTAAGCAATAAAACGTGAAAAGATTTTTAGTAAGAAGTGTAATTAAACACATTTTAAAAATAGAACCTATATTATAAAGGCCAAACGTATCTGTGTGTAACGCATACGTCATTTTGCGAATGGCAACACTTTGAAATGGAATTCTGTTTTGCAATTTTCGGTACTGCAAATTTTATATTTCTAAACATCGCACATTTTCAATTTTTAGACCATCGTATAGAGAAAAAAATGTACTTTTGAATTCAATTTGTTTGAAAACTGTACCTTAATTTATACTTGACATATTATTTTTTTTTACAGTTTTTAGTACGAATTTTGTAATTGTGGCAAGAGAAATACGCCATTTTCTCTTAAAATTGATAAAAAATTGAAATGTGCGCAGGTAAATTTTGAGAAGATGAAAATTATGATGGGTTTAGATCTCACGGGAAATTCTGAAATCGTGTCAATTTGAAATATTTTTTTCATATTCATTTATACCAAACATAAGAACCTCAATTGATAACTTAATCATAATTACTGATCTTTATTATATTTTGCTGATTACATATGCGATTAAAGTTTAATTTTAATAAATTGCACAACTGAGTTTTATAGAAATAGTACTTTTTTTTCTTAATTTTAGCTTAAAATCACATTCGTTAGAGAGTTAGTAAGATGCATTTTTTACTGTAATTAATTTTGTAGGTTTATTATAAATCGATGGAACAGTTCCTTCTTAAACATTTTCTTTCGTCGAAATTAGACATGTTCCACCACGTAAAGTTAATTTTGGTTTATAACATCTTTTTATCCCAATAAAGCTTATTTAACATGCACATGTTAATGCTTGTATGGTAATTTTATAGGGGTTACATGCATTCCTATGCATTAAATTGATGAAAATACCTTTAACTCTACTAATACTAAGTAAGGATAATAACTTAATTAACAAGGAACGCAGTGTTAATGAAGCAAATTACAAAATGTCAAAACATAGGTGGCAGTTTGACAGATCAAGTATTAAGATGGAAAAGGCTTTTATTGTAATATCCATTATTGAATATTTAGAATATACCGGGTGTCCCAAAAATGACTGATGGATTTTAAAATTCAATAACTTGCAAACGGTGACAGCTAATTAAAAAAAAATTGCAGGAGGGTTATGTATAATGTCAGGAGTTTTTTTCCGAAATTTTTTTATTTTAGCTCGAATTTCAAACAATAGGTGGCGCTGACGGCGATCGAAGGCCAAGTGGTCAATGCTGAGTGAAGCGTCGACCTGACCTTCAATCGCCGTCAGCGCCACCTATTGTTTGAGATGCGAACTAAAATAAAAAATTACGGTAAAAAAAAACTACTGACATTATACATAACACTCCTGAAAAAAAAATTTTAAATAGCTGTCATCGTTTGCAAGTTATTGAATTTTAAAATCCATCAGTCATTTTTGGGACAACACCGGTATTTTTAGGTGCGTTCGTAATTATATAAATACGTAGTAATGGTTCAGTCCGTTCAACCATCTGTCTGTACGACCGCATATAACAATGCAAAAACTAATTTAAAATGTACAACTGTTATATAATTTTGTAGAGTTATTTCAAATTTTATGAAAATCGAATGTATAGTTCAGTTACAGGGACAATCAGAAGCATTCCGTTATATTACGGTCAATGGAAAAAATAGCTCCAAGTGCATTTTATTCATATTATACTATTTCGAACATAATAGAATTTATATGCATCTATGAAGTATACAATAAAAATACATTCTGTACAATCTGTGGCGTACAGAATATTTGTTATTAATTTACAGGGTCACACGAAACTATTCCATTACACAAATATAAAGGGAAAAACACCGTTTGGATTGCGCTTTAATTAAACTAAACTATTTCACATTTTTCGAAACTGATTACATTGCTGAGGTTTTCTGCAAGTTACTTCCTGCATATTATAAAGCAGATAATTCTTACAAAGATACACAAAAGATTTCGGCCAGTATACTCTATTCTAACCACTATGATATTGCAAAAAGATTTTAATATTTTTAAAACTTTGTTTTAGTACGAATGAACCTCATTTGCTACGTCTGAAGTACAATTTCTGACTTGTTACTTTGAAAGAAAACATTAATTTTCTTTGTTAGAAATCTTTTTTAGCTCTTTAAGCAATATCGAAAAAGTGTCATCACTTTTCGTAAATAATTTTCATAAATTAATTCCCAAACACGCATTTTAACGAGATATAAAACATAATGATCATAATCAAAGAGCCAACAGAACAAAAACCTATTTCATCGAGCACAAGAAAAAACCCTTTGTTTTAGGGAAAAGTAGTCATAGGGGAATCTAACCATTTATGTCTGTTGGAGTTGAAGAGGTGCATAATCCAAAAATGAATACCACTACTGGTTGGCTCGTAGACTTAGCATTATCTTTTCCTTCACCCTATTTCCACAATGTTTAGTGTACAAGGTAAATATATTAAAGTAGTAGGAAAAGGACAGTTTAAGGACAGGAGGCGGCGGCACTGCGGCTGTCCCCCCTGCACCCACCGTGCATCCCCCTCCACGAACACCCCCTAGCGGAAAAAAGGATTATAAAAAAGAGTTAATACGCTATTGTAAGAGGAGTGGGGAATGACCCTCCGCATCGAAAAATATTATCAATCGCATCTCAACACGGAATCATACTATAAGATGAAGATTTATTCAATCGTAGGTTTAATATTGCGTTTGCCGTACAATCAAAGATATGAAAATGGGGAAAACTGGGAGTAGGAAAACACATTTGATAAACCTACGAGTGAACCACTGGTGGTATTAGGTTTTGGCTTATGCACCATTTCACTACCGGCAGACATGGATCATTAGATTCCATAAAATAAAGAGGTGTTTATTTTTTTTTTAATTTTTTTTTTATTTTTTTTTATTTTTTTGATAAACTAGGTTTTTGTGCTGTCGGCTCTTAAACATTTCAACAAATGTATTATATTTTTTAAATGTTTTACATACATGAATTTATTCCAATGATTGTTTTATGAGGGTATGTATATATGCATTTTATAAACTCTTTGCAATGGAGAGGTGACTCACCACAAGTGTTGTCGGCGCCTCTCGCAAATCGGGACGCCAAATACTTGTGGACAGCACAAATACACTATCTACCAAAAAGTATTTGTACACTTTCAGTTTTTGACATTTTGTCAAATATTTAAAAATATACTGGTCGGATTCTTCTGGAACTTCAGAAATATAAAGATTATGTTTCACTTTATATTTATTTACATTCATTTGTTAAGCGGGTAATTAGGGGGCCGGCAAAATAACAAAGAATAATAGAAATATTTGGGATTGCTCTGTACATGAAAATGCACGAAACGACTTATCGCTTTAGAATACAAATATATGAATATAGTAGAATATGTACACTAATTTTTGTGAGAATAGCATGTATATTTATGGCGATAGAGCGATTTTTTTGAAAAATTCAAAAAATTCTGGTATGTTTTTTGTTTATATCATGCTGGGTTTTTGACCAAATTTAACGCAAATTTCAGAAAAATTGGCAAAATGCAGTAGAAAAAATGTAGCGCATTTCGAATATAAATATATTAAATATTTTATGAAATATGAGTAGTTGTATAAAATAATTTTTATCTGCGCATGCGCGAACTAGAAAAACATTTTTTTTACATCATTTAATAGTCAATTCTATGGAGTGACTTATAAAAAAAATCCAATCAAATATCGTGAAAATTCAAAAAGGTATGATTATTTTAGTGAGATGTTTTTACTCTACTCTCTAAAAACGGCTGAATCTTAAGGGATTCTCCACAAATTGACATTTTTTTAATAACTGACTTTTAAAAAAAAACTAGTATTGAATTAATACAATATCTAATACAATATTGCTGCTAATAAGTACTTGACAATTTTGATAGAAAAGAAAAAGAGCTTTATTCACATTCAGGGCCAAAACTAAGAGAGGGTTGGGGGAAAAGGGCATGTGCCCCGGGCGCTAGGATGAAAGTGTCCCAGATGTACATTTTGCTTGGCGATTTTTTCCATGTCTATGTTTAGCATGATATTGTCAAAATCGTCCCATTCAAAGCATTTCTCCTATACCAAAGCATAGAAGAATCTAATGATGATGGCATAAAGATCCCGCATAAAGCAGATTTTTTTTTTCGTTTTGATTCGGTTTCACGATTTTAATGTATCATTTTTTTTAAAACAAAGCAGACTACTTTAATCAATATTACATATTTTAAGTTTTAAAATAAGTCGGCTATTAATAAATTAGAAAATTTTTCTTTGCAAATACTTTTGCAGATGCTTTGCAAAGAAGAAAAGGGAGGGGGGGGGGAGGGGAGTTCACCAAAATTCATTGAAATATAAATATATTAAATATTTTCTAAAATGTTCTATGTCATGCAATATTTTCAACCAAATATAAAGCCACATTCAGAAAAATTCACAAAATGTAGTAGAAAGAATAAGGTGCTATTGAAATATAAATATATTAAAAGTTTTCTAAAATATGAGTATTTGTATGAAATATTTTTTAATCAGTGTATGCGTGAACGATAAAATTTATCATTTTACATAATTTAATATTCAACTCTATGGAGCTACCCATAAAAAAATCCGATCGAATTTCGTTGAAATTCAGAAAGTTATTGTGGATAGGAGTGAACTGATTTTCGATTGGTCTCTGAAAGCAGTTGAATGACGTCAGATTTTACGCAAATTGCCAAATCTCCATTTACGTTTTTTACTGGTGATTTACTTCTTTTCTTAGATAATTACCAGAACGAACCTATTTCAGGATAAAAATAATTATAAAAAATCGAAGCATTTGTGTCAAATCTACCCATTGATACATAATTGATAATGGCTCTTATGCAAATGCCGATATCTGCGATCCTGAAATACGTCAAGTTCTCCACTGTTAAATGTGGTATCGAAAACAACACTGACATCAATCGCATGCATGATGCCAAGAAGAACAGAGCTGTCTGATTTTGAGAAAGGTGTGATCATCGGGTACCACCGAAATGGCCGATCTTTAATCGACATATCTAGCAAGCTTAATTACCCCAAAACGACTGTGGCTTATGTGATTAGAAAATGGAAGCTGAATGGTGATTGTCAGAATGTGGCCAGAGTAGGCAGACCGACGAAACTGGGAGATAGAGACCGACGGGTTCTGTCTAGAGAAATTCGGAAGAACCGCAACCAACCAATGTTACACATACGCCAAGAATTTCAACAAGCTTCAGGATGTGTTGTTTCCATGAATACCATCCGTAAGGAAGCTCATCTGCTTAATTTTTATGGCCGTGCTGCCGCCCATAAGCCTTTAATCACCAAGTTCAACCTCGCAGCTCGGTTAAGTTGGTGCAAAACACGCCAGCAATGGACTGTACAGCAATGGAAACAGGTTCTCTGGAGTGATGAATGAAGGTACACCCTCTACCGTTCTGATGGTAGAGTCTGGGTCTGGCGTCTGCCTGGAGAACGCCTCCTACCAGAATGTATTGTGCCCACAGTTAAATTTGGCGGAGGGGGAATTATGTTCTGGGGTTGTTTTTCCTGGTTCGGACTAGGACCCTTGGTCACAATTCATGGTAAGCTCAATGCCGATGCCTACTGTAATATACTGGACAACAGTGTACTTCCTACGTTGTGGCAATACTATGGATTGGACCCATGTTATTTCCAAGATGACAACGCAAGCTGCCATGTAGCGAGGTCCAGCATGGATTGGTATGCTGATAATGGAGTGCATCGACTCGAGTGGCCTGCCCAGAGCCCAGACCTGAACCCAATAGAGAACCTCTGGGACGAGTTGGATCGTCGAATTAAAGCGGGTAACACACGCCCAAAATCAGTAAAAGAGCTTACCTGCCTTGTGCAAACAGAGTGGAATAAAATACCATTAAATGTAATACAAGGACTAGTTGAGAGCATGCCCAGGAGAGTCGCAGCTGTAATTGCCTCTCGAGGAGGATCTACAAATTATTAAATGTGAACAGGGCCAAAACCAGTCTTTTTTTCCCGAGGCAAACGTGGATTTTGAAGGTACCCTTTCCCCCTCCTTCGCAAAGCATATTTACAAAGAAAATTTCTCCAATTTATTAATAGCCGACTTATTTTAAAACTTAAAATATGTAATATAAAAAAACGTATTCTGCTTTATTAAAATACTCCAATTTGATACTTTAAACCGAATCAAAAAAATTCTACTTTCAACAGGATCTTTAAGGCCCTTGTCCCTGCCCGCGAAGACACTGCTGAGCTAATGCTATTCCTGTGGGGAGGCATTTTTCTAATAACTCTTTCGCCTTTTGAAATTTTCAATTTTTTTTTTTTTTTTTTTTTTTTTTTTTTTTTTGCATTGGATAGCGGAAGTCCCTCTCAAAATCGCTCCTTGACTACTTTTTCGATTTGAGTCATAGATATTTTTTATAAAGTTAGTTTTACTTTCAGAACCGCTTTTGGAAGTGAAAGAAACATTATAAAAATATCTACGCCAAAATTGAAAAAGTAATCACGGAGCGATCTTGAAAAGGACTTCGCTATCCAATGCAAAACATATTATTTAAAAATGTCCAAATGCAAAAGAGTTAGAAAAATGCATCCCCATAGGAATAGCATTAGCTCGTGAGCATTTTCGCGGGTAGGGGCAGGGACCTTAAGCCATCATCATTAGATTTTTTTTATGCTTTAGCATAGCCCAGATATAATAATTTTAACAATATTATGCTAAACATAGCCATGAAAAAAATCGCCAAACGAAAGATATATTTGGAACACTTTCATCCTAGCGCCCGGAGCACATGCCCTTCTCCCCCCCCCTCTCTTAGTTTTGGCCCTGAATGCGAATAAAGCTCTTTTTCTTTTCTATCACAATTGTCAAGTACTTATTAGCAGCAATATTGTATTAGATATTGTATTAATTCAATACTAGTTTTTTTTTAAAGTCAGTTATTAAAAAATGTCAATTTGTGGAGAATCCCTTGAGATTCAGCCATTTTTAGAGAGCAGAGTAAAAACATCTCACTAAAATAATGATATCTTTTTGAATTTTCACGATATTTGATTGGATTTTTTTTATAAGTCACTCCATAGAATTGACTATTAAATGATGTAAAAAAAATGTTTTTCTAGTTCGCGCATGCGCAGATAAAAATTATTTTATACAACTACTCATATTTCATAAAATATTTAATATATTTATATTCCAATTGCGCTACATTTTTTCTACTGCATTTTGCCAATTTTTCTGAAATTTGCGTTAAATTTGGTCAAAAACCTAGCATGATATAAACAAAAAACATACCAGAATTTTTTGAATTTTTCAAAAAATCGCTCTATCGCCATAAATATACATGCTATTCTCACAAAAATTAGTGTACTTATTCTACTGTATTCATATATTTGTATTCTAAAGCGATAAGTCGTTTCGTGCATTTTCATGTACAGGGCGATCCCAAATATTTCTATTATTCTTTGTTTTTTTGCCGGCCCCCTAATTACCCGCTTAACAAATGAATGTAAATAAATATAAAGTGAAACATAATCTTTATATTTCTGAAATTCCAGAAGAATCCGACCAGTATATTTTTAAATATTTGACAAAATGTCAAAAACTGAAAGTGTACAAATACTTTTTGGTAGATAGTGTACCTTACCGTTTATTTCGTCATCTTTTATCGCAGATTATTCGCCCATTAGATAAGGCAAAGAAAATTAATTTAAAATACTGGTGTCCGGAGCGTTTGGAGCACTCTTTGCTCTCGAGAGGCGATTCTCACTGACCACTGGTTTCACACTGTAAAAAAAATTCTGTAAAGTTACTAAACTTTATCTAGGAAACTGGGATTCCAAAAACATTTCCTGTAACGGTAACAGCAAAAATTCAAGTTTCAGAATCGGTTACATGAAAAGTTCTTGGAATCCCAGTTTCCTAGATAAAGTTTAGTAACTTTACAGAATTTTTTTTACAGTGTGAAACCAGTGGTCAGTGAGAATCGCCTCTCGAGAGCAAAGAGTTAACCCTTTAACGGACAAAGTACTTTCATTGCTAAGATGTTGAAATAAATGAATGACATCGGTCATTGCGAAAAAATATATTTGTAAATGAGAAAAAATAACGTTTTACATACATAATAAAATGGATTTTTTTAAATTAAAATTCCGGTGTCGTTGTTCCATATTGCCCCAGTAGCCAAACAATATTGGGTCAATATTGGCTACATCTTGGAGCAATATTGGCACATTGGCGCAATAATGATATGAAATATTGATCCCATATTGGGGTGTTTACATTTTGCCCTTATTTAGCCAATATTTGCAGCCAATATTGGGGTTCCATTCGAAATACTTCCAATGTTATGCCAATATATGTACAATATTGGGACTTTATTGCAAATATTTCAATGTAACGCAACATTTGTACAATAATGGGAATTCATTGGAAATATTTCCAATGAAATGTCAATATTTAACCAATATTGGCGTTTTATTGGCAATATTTCCAATAAATGAAACATTGGCGCAACATTGGACCAATATTGGTTTGCTATTAGGGATCAAAATTTTGTGGTTTTGTAGAGAAATCAATGAATGTCTAAAGGTTAAATTGAGAAAGATGATTTGTAACTGTAGTACTCAAATTTAGTTAATATACTTTATTATTGGAGGAAAATCTATCCATCCAGATGTAGATGACAGTTTGAAGAATAGCATATAAAGAAAGAGAAATGACATTGTTGACATAGCCATTAGAAAATCAATAAAACATACACTTAGCTTTATCCATTTATAACAGCCTTGCATTCAATTTATTAGGATGAGCGAAGCTAATCCTCTACTATGCTTGGGCTACACAAAGTACATTTCGTCATACACTTTACGAAAAAATATTCAGTATTTTGACTGAAAATTAAACATAAAAATTAAATACAATCTGTAGATTTGCGCAATATTATTTTTTTTAACAGAATATCTTTAAAAAAGTATTATTTTAATGAATTTATTCTACATAATTTTTTCATTTCGAATGCATTTTTGCAAATAATATATATATATATATATATTGTAAAGTGGCAACAAAAGAATTGTAAACAAATAAAATTAATTGTTAAATTAGTTATATAATTCGTTATTCGATTTCGAAGTTTCAAAATTAAACCAAATGAAACATCTTATGGAATAATGCTTCGAGAATCCAAACAAAGCATGGCTTTTGACAGTTTTATATTATGCAAGTCGTGAAATTGTACAAGTACTACAAGTACTACTATTCGTACTACAAGTATTTTTATAAATATTCAGATCTTAATTGCACTATTATGCAAAAATGCATGCATATAAAAATTATTCCGAATCTGCATGTTAAATTCAGCAATACAGAAATAATACAATTCCATCTGAACGTCAAGGACTTCATCACCATGTCAACCTAGATTCATTACCTATTAAAGACTATTACTGACTTAATAACGTATTATACGATTAAGAATGAAGAAAACTTTTATTATTTTTATTAAAGTTTTGATTCGATTTTCAAACAATTTGTAATGATTCAACAAAATTTCGCGAAATTTTAAACCATCAAACCATAAGCAAAATTTTAAACCATTATGTTGAGTAGTTTTTGCATTGTTATATGGGGAAAGATGGACAAACGAGATAATGACAATAGATGCTGCGTATTTATATAACTAGGAATACGCCTAGAATTGAGCTTTTGTGATAAAACAAAGTTAAAAATGAGATATGTACTGTAACATTTTGTGTATTATTACTTAAACATCATATCAGAATTTTTATTTACAGCAGTTTAACTTATTACTTACCCATCATACGTAGAATAAGGATATTAATTGCCCATCATACGAAGTATAGGGTAAATATTGCAATCGTTATGAAAACTGAAAAAAAAAAATTGACAGATTTACAAGTTTCAGACACTGGAGATTCCGAAAAACATATTTTTAGAAAAAAAAAAGATTTGCGGTCCGTCTGTCTGTGTGTCTGTAAAAGTTTTATCTCCCGAAAAAATTGGGATAAAGACTTGAAATTTGGTGTGTACTTAGTATGAATTAATGGAAAGAAGTCTACTGGATATCAGTAACCTCGATGATCTGGAACTATTTTTTCGCACTCTCGAAATATTTGTACGGATGAAAGGTGCATAAAAATTTTCGATTTTTTTTTAAAGGAGTGAATGTATAAAAAAAAATAATAACACAAATTTTGCATAAAAAACGAAGCCGATTGGATAATGAGTTGCCGAGACATTTGTAACTGTATTTTCCCCACTCCTCGATTTTTCATGATCCTGTGTTACACTCAGATTTGAATTCAAATGTATATTTTGGATATAATTTGATATCAGAAGCTTAATCTGACGCAGTAATTTGTTAGTTAATAGGATTATTGTTTTTGGAGTTATAAGGACCTTTCTTTTACTTAGTTCGGTACTACTTGAGTAGTTTGGCATTTTATATAATCTGTCGAAATCGTTCATGAGCGATTCATTAATATAGCTTTACTATGTGTTAAAAGTATTTAAATGTAGGTTAAAATTTCATTTTGGAATTGCGATACATTTTATAAATAATTTTCACATATCTTATTTTCATATTTCAAAGTATGCATATCCATGATAGATAAGTATTACGGTGCCCCTCTCCACAACGACTAGTTTTAATTTAATGAAATAAAGATATTTGTAATATATTAATTATAGTATGCTAACATTTCACCAAAATATCATTTAAGTAGGAGCGAGTTGTACAAAACTGGATAGTGCAATTCCCTCGTTGATTTGAATTATTACCTATCGGCTAACACCAGGAGTTGCATGCGGAAAGTTATTACGGCATTTGTTAATTGACAAAACGCTACTGTGTTCGTTTTTTTTCTTCATTTTTGTTAATATTGTAAGTTTTTTTTTATGCATGTATCTAATTCTTTGCCTTCCTGCTAGTTTCTGTTTTTGACAGTTTTAATGACAGTAGTTAGGCAATGTTTAAAAATTTGAGTGTTGTTGAGGTACTTAAGAGTGGTTCAAAACCGGGTATATCCTGTGTTCTCCTACATTTATGGAATGGTATTTTAAGATATCTAATAATTTAGCATGGAATTTTACGCTCTTAAGTACTGTTAATTCTTTGATTCATGGTACATCTAAACTTTACTACAAACAAGATATAAAGAAGTGCTTACTTTCCAAATCTGGGTGAATCTGTAAAGAATCATTAAATTGGAAAATTATTGAAAGCTGCATTTTTAGCACATATACAATTTCGTTCTGTTAAATATAATAATAAAGATTGTTTTAATACATTAAACAGATTTTTTTTGGTTTATTTGTAAGAAAAAGAATTTTTTAGGTGTCTTAAATGGATACCCGGTTTTGCCCAAACAGCAAAATAATATGCTTTTTTTTTCATATGTTTGTTAAAACCTATCAATTTATATAATCAATTACATATTTTATCGAAAGGAGTATGTTTTAATACAGCCAAAGAGTAATTTAATATTAAAAATGGTGTTCAAAGTTTATTTTCTAATTTGATTGCATTTGAGAACAAATATGTGTGGTACCCGATTTTGCCCCACCTTCCAGTTTACAGTGTATCACTTATAAGTATTTTGTATAATGTGACAATCATTAATTCATTTTCGGTAAATTAAGAAAGATCTCTTTAAATATTATTACTAAAATAAAGTTAATAACTTAAGCTAGAAACGCTCCATTAACGGAGTACATTATTATGCGTTCAGATACAGATGACAGCTTAAAGGACAGTGCATTATGACACCGAAGGGTTATTAATGGCGTAGCCATAAGTGAATTAATAGTCTATAAATTTGAATTGTTAAACAGAAATATCAAGTTTTGTGAGAGATCTTTATCTCATTAAGGCCCCACACTAGGCACAGAAAACGACCGGATGATAATGTAAAGTCTATGGGGGCATTCTTTTCAAATACCTCGCTCAAATTTAATTTTTTTTTTTTTTTTTTTTTTGTATAGGATAGCTGAGGGCGATCTACAACCGGCCTCGCTTTTACTTTTTTGATTTTGCTTATATATATTTTTTTTATATTAGGGTAGTTTAATTTTCAGTACCGGTTTAAACCGTTTTTGAATTTTAAAGTTTTTTTTTTAAATCTGAAACCAAAACTGAAAAAGTAAAAACAAGGCCGGTTGTGGAATGTCCTCAGCTATCCCATCCAAAAAAAATCTTGTAAAAATATTAAAATTTTAGCGAAATATTTGAAAAGAATGCCCCCATAGACTTTACATTATCATCCGGGTCTTTTTTTCTGTGCCTAGTGTGGGTCCAACACTTCCAAATTGACTCTCATAGAAGTTCATCATGTACAAATTCCTTCAAAAATTTCTTTTCCACGATTTTTACTTACTTATCATACGTAGTATAGGGTAAGTCTTGCAATAACTTTCAAAAATCGATACATTTTTTTAGAGGGTTTAACACGTTTCAGACACTGGAGATTCCGGAAAACATATTTTTAGAAAAAAAATTTTGTCCGTCTGCGTGTCTGTCCTAATATCCCCTGTCAGTCTGTTTGTCTGTCTGTCTGTCTTTCTGTAGACGCTCTATCTCCCGAACAATTTGAGATAGAAACTTGAAGTTTGCTGTGTACTTTGTATGTAATAATGGTAAAAAGTCTATTTACTATTAGTAACCTCGATTATCTTAAACTATTTTTTTTTTTTTGGATTCTCGAAATATTGGTTCTGATAGAACGTACATAAAAATTTTCGAAAAGATTTATTTTAAAAAGTGGATGTAAAAGACAATACAATAATACAAATTTTGAATAAAGAACGACGTCGATCGTGTAATTAGTTTCTGAGGTAGTTACAATCCTATTTTCCTTAATAATATCTTAAGCTAGAGACGCTTCATTGATGGAGCACATTATTATGCGTTCAGATGCAGATGACAGTTTAAAGGATAGTGTGTTATGACAATGATGGGTTATTAAAAGACGTAGCTATAAGCATATTAATAGTGTATAAATTTAAACTGTTTATGTAGCAATCAAGTTTTGTGAGACATCTTTATATCATTAGGACGCAACAATAGTCACAGAAACATACCCGGATGATAATGTAAAGTCTACGGCGGCGTTCTTTTCAAATATCTCGCTAAAATTTTAACATATTTACATGGTTTTTTGCATGGGATAGCTGAGGACAATCCACGACCGGCCTAGTTTTTAATTTTTCAATTTTGGTTTCAGATTTAAAAAAAAAAAACTCTACATTTCAAAACCGGTTTAAAACGGTTCTGAAATTAAATTAAAAAAAAAATATAAGCAAAATCGAAAACGTAAAAAGTAGGCCCGTTGTAGATCATCCTCAGCTATACTATGCAAAATAAACCATGTAAAACTATTAAAATTTGAGCGAGATATTTGAAAAGAACGCCCCGCATAGACTTTACATTATCATCCGGGTCTTTTTCTGTCACTATTATTGCGCCTTAAATAACGAAAAAATATTCAAATTGACTATCATAGAAATTCATCATAAACAAATTCCTTTAAAAATTTCTTCTCCACGATTTTTACTTACTTATCATACATAGTATATCGTATAGTATACGTAGTATACGTGGCAATCGTTTTGAAAATCGATATTTTTTAGACGGATTGTCACGTTTCATTCACTGAAGATTCCGAAAAGCATATTTTTAGAAAAAAAAAGTTGCCGTCCCTCTGCGTGGCTGTCTGTCTGTTTCTCTGTCTGTCTTGCTGTAGACGCACTATCTCCCGAACAAATTGAGATAGTGTGCTTAGTATGTAATAATGGTAAAAAGCCCATTTAATATCAGTAACCTCGATTATCTGGAACTATTTTTTTCGGACTCTCGAAATATTCGTTCTGATGAAAGATATATAAAAGTTTTTATTTTAAGGCGTCGATGTAAAAAACTATAAATAACACAAATTTTGAATAAAGAACAAAGTTAATCGGATAATTAGTTGCCGATATATTGCTAATTTTATTTTCCTTCATAATAACTTAAGCTAGAAACGCTTCATTAATGAAGCACATTATCATGCGTTCAGATGCAGATGACAGCTTAAAGGACAGTGTATTATGAAGCGATGGGTTATTAATGGAGTAGCCGTAAGTGAATTAATAGTCTATAAAAATTTAAACTGTTTAGGCAGCAATCAAGTTTTGTGTGACATCTTTATTTCATTAAGACGCAACAATAGTCACAGAAAGAGACCCAGATGATAATGTAAAGCCTATGGCGGCGTTCTTTTCAAATATTTTGCTCAAATTTTAATATTTTTATAAGATTTTATTTTGCATAGGATAGCTGAGGGCGATCTACAACCGGGCTAGTTTTTACTGTTTCGATTTTGCTTAAATATTTTTTATATTATGATAGTTTCAATTTTAGAACTAATTTAAACCGGTTTTGAATTTTAAAATAACTTTTTAAAAAATCTGAAACCCAAATTGAAAAAGTAAAAACTGGGCCAATTGTGGAAAGTCCTCAATTATCCTATGCAAAAAAAATCAAGTAAAAAAATTTAAATTTGTGCGAAATATTCGAAAAGAACGCCCGCATAGACTCTACATTATCATCCGGGTCTTTTTCTGTGCCTAGTGTGGGGCATTAAATACCGAAAACATATTAAAATTGACTATCATAGAAGTTCATCATAAAAAAATTCCCTTAAAAATTTAATCTTCTTATCCGCGATTTTTACTTACCTATCATTTGTAGTAAAGGGTAAGTCTTGCAATCGTTTTGAAAATTGCTAATATTTTAGACGAATTTAAACGTTTTAGGCTCCGGAGATTCCGAAAAACATATCTTTAGAAAAAAAAATTACCGTCCGTCTGCGTGTCTGTCAGTCTGTTTGTCTGTCTATCTGTCTTTCTGTAGACGCTTTAACTCCCGAACAAATTGGGATAGAGACTTGAAATTTGGTGTGTACTTAGTATGTTAATGGTAAAAAGCCTATTGAACATCAGTAACCTCGATTAGCTGGAATTTTGTTTTTTATAACTCTCGAAATATTCGTTCTGATGGAAGGTATATAAAAATTTTCGAAAGTTTTTATTTTAAGGAGATGCAGTAACACAAATTTTGAAAACGACCGAAGTCTATCAGATAATTAGTTGCTGAGATATTTTTAATACTACTTTCCTTAATAATAACTTAAGCTAGAAACGCTTCATTAATGGAGCACATTATTATGCGTTCAGATGTAGATGACAGTTTAAAGGACAGTGTATTATGACAGTGAGGGGTTTTTAATGAGGTAGGGATAAGTGAATTAATAGTCTATAAATTTAAGCTGTTAAGGCAGCAATCAATTGTGTAACGTCTATATATCATTAAATACCTAATAAATATTCAAACTGACTATCATAGAAGTTCATCATAAACAAATTCCTTCAAATATTTAATTATATTTCATATTATATTTTCTCCACGATTTTTACTTACTTGTATGAATTTTAAATGAACTGCAGTTTGATGTCATAATTTTTTAATTTAAATTCTATTTTAATGAATTTATTTTCTTGATACTCTAAAAGCAGATAGTAGCACATCCTTTTATGCTTAATTCAACGCATTTATTGCATTTTTTTTTTTTTCAGAGTTGTGAAATAATGGTTTCTTTTAGTACTTTAACATGGTTCGTATGCGTCCTCGAATTTCATGGCCAAGAAATTCTTAGGTATCAGTATTTTTTTACAGAAATTATGTGATTAAATAATACGAAATTCCGCGCCTTTTTAACTATATTTATTTTTTTGCAAAGAAATGCTGGTATTTCACTTGGAAAATAACAGTACCCGTACGAACCATGTTTAATGCTTCCAAATTTTTTTTACATTTTATATATGGTCAAAAAGTAAAATAACATGTGTTAATTAAACAAATAGGCAACTTTTATTACTAAAATACGTATCTAATAGCTTAAAATTTAAATGTATTTTGTCTACATATAGACAACTTTTATCCTTATATATATTATAAATGTGAAAGTGTGTCCTAAAAATTGGAATGAACTTGGCTTCAAAACGGATGGATTAATGTCTTTGAATCTTTGCATATGGATAGATTATAGGAGTGGAATGAACATAGGCTAATTTTTATTTATTTTATTCAAATATTTCCCTTAATAATTCAAAATTTAATTATTTTTCATACAAAATCAATAGGCATTTTTCAGATTAAATTTAACCATTTTCCTTTTCTGTTGCCAAGAAAATAAAAAATTGGAATAATAATTTTTCAGCGGCAATGGATTTTTAATATAAAAAACTTCCACGCGAAAAACTATAATAAAATAATTTAAAAGAAAATAAATATAACGTCATGTTTGAAATAAAAATAAAAGGTGTCTTTTTTATAATACATTTAACAAGGATATTTGTTTAGTTAATGGGAATTTTTGTGTAAAATATGGCGACATAAATTAAAAGTAAAAAGAATGAAAAAGAATTATATTGTTTATAAAATGGTTCACTTATGAAAATGTGACGTCATAGTGTAAATGAAACAGGTACTTTATAGCAGTCGTTAAAAATATAAGGGGTATGAATATCAGTAGCTAATGGAGCGAGATAAATAATGACGAGATAATGCCGAGATAAATAATTCAAAACTCATAATTATCAATGGAAGAAATTTTTTGTGGGGAAAAGGCGGAAAATAAAACTACTGATTAATATATTTTTGGCTCGATTTTTTAACTCTTTCGAACAAAGTTGAAAAGTTATTATGCTTTCGGTTTGTCTGTCTGTCTGATCGCTTTCTAACTTTCGTAAATATACTCCGATTTCCATGAAATTTTTGGACGTTCTTAACGTTTATCTAGCACGAATACCTATTGAAAATAAAGTTTCTACCATAATTAGTTTATTTACAGGGATTGTCAAAAAATTTCCTTACATTACGGCATTATGGGGGAAATCGTTTTAATTAAATTTAAGGATGTTACACCCTGTGAAACATATTCAAATTTATATGCATTTACAAAGTGCACTAAAATATGCATTTTGTAAAGTATGTAGTGAAAAGGACACTTATTCATTTACAGGGTTACACAGAAGAATTCCATTGCATAAGAATAAAGGGAAGAACAGTTTACGACATATTTTAATTATGGTAAACGATTTCATGTATAATAAAATTGATATACGTTGCTGAGGCTTAATGTGAGTTATTTCATGCATAATACGAAGTGCATAGCATTTACAGGGACACACAAAAGATTTCAAATATTATATATTCTATTCGAAGTACTGTATATGATGGATGATGACTGTTGCATGAATGAAATGCATTTTGAATTATGATATGTGCTTTTAAGTTTCGCTAAATGTATGCAAATTAAATGGAGAGTATAAATGGTAATAGTATAAATAGTTAAATTTAGATATACAGGGTTACACAAAAGATCTCGGAAAGGTTACTGAATATGAGCGTAATTTACTTAAAGGTGGTATTTAAATAAAATATGCATTTTTATTTTGAACTGCATTTAGTAAACTAAGAAATGTTTGTAGTATATATATAAAATTATATACAGGGCCCCGCAAAGAACTAGATACAAGGTTGTCTTCGGATGATAATTTCTGAAAATGTAATTTAGATAGTAATAAGAAATATTTTTGTTTGAACTAAATTTTAGAAAGGTACTTTCGTGTATTAAAGGCACTTGGAAAACTACAGGGCTGAACAAAAGAATTCAAGAATGTTTCTATCTATTAGTATTAATCGCTGAAAGGAAAATTTTAACCAGCAAACAAATTAGCAAATAGGGATTGTCAGAAGTTTTTTACCATAAATTCGCCATAAAAAGTTAATTACACATGCTTTTCATCATCGAAATTTTTGGCTTGATTGATCAGTTATTTCTTTTTTAAATTTGATGTGAACGAAGTCACGGGTAACTGCTAGTTACTAAAATAAGTATCTAATAGTTTAAAATTTAAATGTATTTTGTGTCTTCATATAGACAACTTTTATTACTAAAATAAGTATATAATAGTTTAAAATTTAAATGTATTTTGTGTCTTCATATACAGAACATAAGTGTTACCTATGGGAAGTTATTATTATTTGGTTTCAAAATATTTGTATATTGCAGTTGGCAACAGTAGCTAGAAAACGATACTGTTTCTTCTTTACAGTGCGCTAATTTAGAACTGGATAATTTTGTTCTGTAATTGCTATACATTGGAATGTTCCTTTCATCATGAGGAGTATTTTTATTACCTGTCAGGAGAGTTACCCATTCATTCATTATTATTTTTTAACGTATAAATATGTTTAGTTGAGTATACTGTTGGGCATTTTTTTTTTTTTTTTGTTAAGGAATCTAACTAAAATTTTAAGGAAACAGATAAAATTTATTATTGAAGAATTTTTTAATAAATGTCATAAGTGGAGAAAAAGTAACACTTGTTAGAAAAGAGGTAACACTGATGATTTAAAACAACCAATTAATAAGTAAATCTACAACTACATATATTATATAAGATTTAAGTTATGATTATAATTAATTCATGTTTCAAGGATATATTTTGTCATATTATATATTTATTATTATTTTAGAATAGTAACAGGATTTTCATGTCTGCACGCGTGTTTTGTAAATGTTATTTAAGATTCAGATTTTAATTATTAATAGATAATTTTCAGAGGACTATCAATTTTAAACAAATTATAGTTTTAACTTTCCAAAATCTTTATTTCTTTTTCAATAATTGCAAAGTTTGCTTGTCTGTTTTTCTTTTTTTAACACTTTCCAGCAAAGTTAAAAAGTGTTTATAATTTCGGTTTGTCTGACCGCCTGTCCACGATTTAACTCTTCAAAATATACTTCGATTGCTCTGAAATTTTCGGAGCTTATTGATGCTTTTCCTATCACGAACACTAATTTAAATGAAGTTTCTAGGATGATTAGTTTACTTACAGGAACAGTCAAAAGTTCATACTTAAATTTTTAAATATTTTCTAATGTAGAAAAAAAAATGTATTTTTTTATTATTTTTGACTTATCTTTTACACTTTTGCTTTATTTTCTTTGTATTGTTACAAAAAAAGTTGTTTGCTTCAAGAGTGTTATAACTTGTCATGAGTGTTACCATTTTTCATGAACGTTACTATAACTAAATTAAGAAACATAACTGTATTAATTCATTTATTAGTTCACTTAAATGAATTGTTTTGCCCATTAGAACTTTCTAATTCTTTATTGTAACTGCAATGAAAACAATTAATTTTTAATTAATTTTGTTTTTATCAGAAGTTATACTCTTTATTTAAGAAGCAAAGTAACACTCGTGACATACACAACTATGTAAAGGCTTTGAATTTATGAAATAAATAAATATTAATACATTTTTGATTTATCAATGCGTATGTAAAATAACCTTAAGCATTTTTTTTATTAAGAGCAAGAATCTGAGAAAGTGTCACACCTAGCATTATGGGGTGATTCATGACATCTCAGATTTTCTCCAGAAAATTACCAGTTGTTACTTATCTTGTTAAAAGACCAAATCCAGAATTTTTTGCTCCAAAGTTGAGTTGTTCATTTTTTATGGCCCCCCAAAGGTCATCATGTCGTGAAAAAAAATAAGCGTTTTTTTAAGACATGGATATTGCTATGACTCACAGCTCTTTGCGCATACAACTTGCCACGAAATTCTTTTTATATCTGGAATGTAAGAAGGTTGAACTTTATATAATAGATGAAAAACCCGTGGCAAGTTTTTGCCGCAAGGTCACAGAAGGTCATAAAAATATTCATTTTTGCTGTTTTTTTCCATTTTTAAGACCCTATAACAACTTGCGCGTTCCACTTGCCATGAAAAAAGAGATGGCAATTGAAAGCCATGCATTAGCACTTTTTAAAAATGTATATATAATTGAGGCAAGTTGTATGCACTTTTGGATACAGAGTGCCAAAGTCTGAAAAATGTCAATTTTGACCAATATTGAAACTGTTATAATTTCTTGCGGCAACAACATTTTGAAATAATTCTTTTGCCATTCTTTTATTCTATTATTGCTCTTTTCAAAAAAGTAAACTCCATTGAGGCAAGTTGCTTTAAAAAAATTTAATGTTTTTTTTAAATATGGCCTTTTTTAATAGTCAGAGCTATTATATTATTTGAAACAACTTGACTGGATAACAATATTTTATACATTTGTTTGTCTATATAAATTGATGTTCTAATATATTGTGAGATATATATGATGCTAATGGCATTTATTTAATTTTAACCCTTTCGAGTCCGATTTTTTTTTTTCAATTTTAGAAAAAAATTACTTTTACTTTAATAATATTGATACTAGCTATCCTAATAGATTAATTAGAGTTTAACGAATATTTCATTGTCTGAAACATAACAAATGTTATCTTCTGCACTATTAAATTCATATTCATGCAACAATAGGCTAAGGAAGAGTTTTTGGAGAGGGTTTAAAAATATTATATTGCAACAAGTTAGTGACATTACAACTTTCTAATACTTTTCAGTGCTTTATTACACATAATTCTTTCAGGAAAGTAACTTTTATTTTAAGTTAAGAATGAAATACATTTAAAGTAAAATAATCGCAAACAATACAAAGAAAATTAAGCAAATATTTATTGTTATTACTAAATGCCTTAACATTAATAAAGTCATATAATAAATGCACAGACACATAACATTGCTACATGTAATTAGTAACAAAAGTATTTCTTAAAAATAATAATACTCAAAAGACATGTATAATTAATGATACACAAGCTCAGAAAAGGTTAAAACGAAAATATTTGACATTTACAAATTACAACTTGTAATTAAAATGCAAATATAAATACAATCAGCCAACACTGTTAGAATTTTTAGAGTTTTATCATTACAAGAAAAGAAAATCGAAGATATAACCATTCCTTTTAAGATATCTCAAGATGTCTTTTAACCCTTATGAGATTTTTTTTTTTCACTTATGGGAAAAAAAAATTTCTTTAACATTAATAGCTATCCAAGTATATTAACTGAAATACCTGAATAGATTACTATAACTGTTAAAAGGTATCTTCAGATATGATACAAGAAAGTTATATTTTTGATTTTCTTTTCTCGTACTGATAAATCAATGTAAAAATATTAACAGTGTTGGCTGATTGTATTTATATTTGCATTTTAATTACAAGTTGTAATTTGTAAAGGTCAAATATTTTCGTTTTAACGTTTTCAGGGCTGGTGTACTATTAATAATACTTGTCTTTTGAGTATTATTATTTTTAGGAAATACTTTTGTTACTAATTACATGTAGCAATTTTAATATGTATCTGTGCACTTATTATGACTTCATTAATGTTAAGGCATTTAGTAATAATAATAAGTATTTGCTTAATTTTTTTAGTATTGTTTGCGATTATTTTATTTTAAATGTATTTCCTTCTTAATTTAAAATAAAAGTTAATTTCCTGAAAGAATTGTGTAATAAAGCGCTAAAAGTATTAGAAAGTTGTAATGTCACTAACTAGTTGCAATATATTTTTAAACCCTCTCCAAAAACTCTTCCTTAGCCTATTGTTGCATGAGTATGAATTTAATAGTGCAGAAAAGAACAGCATTCGTTATGTTTCAGACAATGAAATACTCGTTAAACTCTAATTAATCTATTACGATAGCTAGTGTCAATATTATTAAAGTAAAAATATTTTTTTCTAAAATTGAAAAACAAAATTGTACTCGAAAGGGCTAAAATTAAATAAATACCATCAACATCATATATGCCTCACAATATATTAGAACATCAATTTATACAGACAAACAAATGTATAAAATATTGTTATCCAGTCAAGTTGTTTCAAATAATAAAATAGCTCTAACTATTGAAAAAGGCCATATTTAAAAAAAACATTAAATTTTTTTAAAGCAATTTGCCTCAATGGAGTTTACTTTTTTGAAAAGGGCAATAATAGAATAAAACAATGGCAAAAGAATTATTTCAAAATGTTGTTGCCGCAAGAAATTATGACAGTGTGAATATTGATCAAAAATGACATTTTTCAGACTTTGGCACTCTGTAACTAAAAGCGCATACAACTTGCCTCAATTATATATACATTTATTAAAAGTGCTAATGCATGGCTTTCAATTGCCGCCTCTTTTTTCATGGCAAGTGGAACGCGCAAGCTGTTATAGGGTCTTAAAAATGGAAAAAAACAGCAAAAATGAATATTTTTGTGACCTTCTGTGACCTTGCGGCAAAAACTTGCCACGGGTTTTTCATCTATTATATGAAGTTCAACCCTCTTACATTCCAGATATGAAAAGAATTTCGTGGCAAGTTGTATGCGTAAAGAGCTGTGAGTCATAGCAGTATCCATGTCCTAAAAAAACGCTTATTTTTTTTCACGACATGATGACCTTTGGGGGGTCATAAAAAATGAACAACTCAACTTTGGAGCAAAAAATTCTGGATTTGGTCTTTTAACAAGATAAGTAACAATTGGTAATTTTTTGGAGAAAATCTGAGATGTCATGAATCACGGGTGTGTCACTCTCTCAGATTCTTGCTCTTAATTATTGATACAAAAAAAATTACAGAATGTTTTATAGAGGTCACACTTATGAGAAAAATAGCGACTTGCCAAGACATTCCTTGAAGTTTCTGAAATACAAATAAATAAACTCGCAAATAATCAACTGCTTAGAATGCTGTAAACTATAAGCAACTCATACCTGAGTAAATTTTCATATTTAAATCAAATTATTTTTTTTAATTCTGTTACTCCTAATGTAGAAATACATTTGAAAAAAAAACCACTTAACATACTTAGTATATGGTAAGTCTTGCAATCGTTTTGAAAATCGATAAATTCGATTATATTATTTAATTGCTTTCTGGTTAATAAATATGTTTTAATTACTTAATAAATTAATTACGTTAATTAATTTAATTAATTAATTTAATTGTTTACTTAATAAGCAAGTGGATCCTATAGGACATGATGATCTTTCTGGAGTTTATGAAATACCTTATATTACTGAAAATGGTGACTTAAATTATTACGTAGGCATGACTGGGAGAATGTTTGGAATTAGAAAAGGGGAGCACGAATCTGATATTAAATTTGGACGTACTAACACTGCCTTATCAAGAACATATTTAAATGAGGAGATAAAAATATTGTTTAGTCAAAGTAAATTATGTTTCATATCAAATTGTAATCGTAAATCTATTATAAGATAGTCCATTGAAATTTATACGTGTAATAATCTGGTTTGCAATGATACCGTTTCTTTTATTATTCCTAAGTTATGGTTAGAATTAATGAATAAATTCCTCGTGAGGTCTTGAATGGGATGAACCAGGTTGGAATTTCTTTTAGATCATGGTCTATTTTTAATTTAATTTTTTACAATAGCGCGAGTGGTTTTTTTTGTGTGTGTGTTTTTATATCTCATTGTCGCGTGTCATTTGTATTGACCGTGGATTATTAGGAAATTTTATTAATATTTATGTTTTAGATTATAGTCTATATTTTAATTTAATTTTTTGAAATTGAGCGCGTGTTTTTTGTTATTTATATCTCATTGTCGCGTGTCATTTGTATTGACCGAGAAATATTTTGAAATTTTGTTTATTTATATTATGACTATGGAACTTATTTGACGGAACCGAAACATGTCAATGTCTTTTATTTTTACTATAACACCTTTCTTAAGAAAAATTTAAATTGTTATTAAAATGTTTTAATTATGTTTTTTAAGGGTCTCAGGAGTTTTACGTTTTGAATAATGGTATAAATTAGCAACATGTTACATTTAATTTTTTAAAACATGGAAGCATAAAATATTTGATATAGACAACTAAATATCGCTTTTATTTAAAATAAATTTTCTTAATATTCTGCATTTAAATTTTAATTAATTTTTTTATGCTTGATTTCGATTTTAAAAAAATAATTATTTTAATTGCATCTGCTAAGCGATCAAAGACTAATTTTTTGACCAGAAATTATTTAAAATAACATTTAATATTTATCTTCAATTACTTCATTACATTATTAAATATTTGTCTTCAATTACTGTATAAAATTTTTCGGTTCAAAAAGAATTGTTTTGTCCGCGAATTATACGCCGGAAATTACGATACATAATTACGAACACACCTAAAAAATGTTTTAGACGATGCAAATTTTAAGGATTCATAATTTTGGTACATAAAGAATGGACTGTAGATAGCGCAAAAAGTAAAGAACTTTTAAAGTTTAGAGCCCACACTAGTCACTGTAAAAGACCTGGATGATAATGTTAAGTCTACGGGTACATTCTTTTCAAATATGTCGCTCAAATTTTAATATTTTTAACATGATTTTTTTGCATAGGATAGCTGAGGATGATTTTTAACCGGGCTAGTTTTTAGGTGCGTTCGTAATTATGTAAATACGTAGCATCTATTGTTGTCGCTCAGTCCGTCCGTCTCTCCATCTCTCTGTCCACATGTAACAATGCAAAAACTACCCAACCGAATCGTTTGAGATTTAAAATACATAATTATTAAATAATTTTGTCGAGTCATTTCAAATTTTATAAAAATCGGATGCATAGATCAATTACAGGGACAATCAAAAGGATTCCGTTACATTATGGTCAATGGGGAAAAAAGTTTCAAATGCATTTTAATCGTTTGAAATTTAAAATGTATATTTATTACATAATTTAGTCGAGTCTTTACAAATTTTATAAATATCGGATACATAGATCAATTACAGGGACAATCAAAATATTCCGTTACATTACGATCAATGGGAAAAAAGTTTCAAATGCATTTTAATGGTGTTACACATTTTAATGGTTTTAGTGGTGTTATTTGAACATAATAGAATTGACATGAATCTATGAAATATGTAGTAAAAATACATTTTGTACAATCTGTGATGCAAAGAATATTTATTATTAAATTACAAGGCCAGACAAATGTGTTCCATTAAAATAATGTTAAACGGGGAAACATTGCTTGGGGCGTGTTTTAATTATATTAAACTACTTCACATTTTATGAATAAGACATACGTTAATGAAGTATAATAAAAATTGCTCAGTGCATATTTAGAGGAACACAAAGATTTCGACCACTGTTCTGTATCCGAAGTACGCTCTACTATATCAGCAAGATCTGAATATTTTAAAACTTCGTTATCGTACGAACGCACCTCATTTGCCACGCTTCACGTGCAATTTCCAACTTGTTGGTTGTATTTTGGTTATATATTTTTAATATGATCATTTCACTTTCAGAAACGGTTCTAATTGAATTGAAGTAATTTTTTAAAAAAAAAGTCTGAAACCAAAATTAAAAAAATTAAAAACTATCCCAGTTGTAGATCGTACTCAGCTATCCTATCTAAAAAAAAATCATGTAAAAATATTAAAATTTGAGCGAGATATTTAAAAAATCATCCTCATAGACTTAACATTATCATCCAAGTCTTTTTCATTGAGTAGCGTGGGCTGTTAAATTGCATGCCATTTTAATACACTCGTCTGTATCAGCTCTTATTCCATTTTTCGTCTCAAATCCGAGTTCTAAAGGATGCTAGAGCAACAAGTGGGATCCTCTAATCGGCTTTTGGCATGATTCCAAACAACGTAATAAATGATTAACCTGGTAGTAGAAGTGAAAGTGAAGATAACAAACCTGTTGATCTTATTAAAGCTCAGTATTTGAAGATAATGTAGAGAGTCTAGAAAATTAACGATTCTTTTCTCGAAAAGAATCTAATTAAATGTTAGAAAACGCTTTAACTTAATATTTTGTGGATAATATATTTTCTATTAGTAACATATTATTCTGGATGTATTTTTGTATAGGTTCAAAACAGAACTAAATAAATATTCATTAAAAAAAAGTATAATATTATTTAATTGCGTTCTGGTTTATAAATATATTTTAATTATGTTTTTTAAGGGGTCTCCGAAGATTCGTTTTACCTGATGGTGCAATTTAGCAAAATGCTATATATATTTTTTTTTCTCAGTCCCTAAAAATCATGAATGTACGGAATTTTTGATACAGACAACTAAATATAGCTTTTCTTTAAAAAAAAATTCTTAATATTCTGCATTGAAATTTTAATTATTTTTTTTATGTTTGATTTTGATTAATTTTTTTTTTTTTTTTTTTTTTTTTTTTGAGTTGCATCTGTTGCGCGCAACGTATAATCCGCAAATCAAACAATTATTTTTCAACGCAGAAATTATTTAAAATAAGATTTAATATTTTAGATCGCCTTAAATATTTGTCTTCAATTACTAAATAAAATTTCTGAGTCCATAAAGAATTGTTTTGTCCTCGGATTATACGCCGGAAATTGTGGTATATAATTTTGAACGTACCTAAAAAAATATTTTAGACTATGCAAATTTTAAGTATTCATAATTTTGGTATATAAAGAGTTAACTCTAGATAGTGCAAAACGTAAAGAACTTTAAAAATTAAGAGCTCACACTACTGACTGAAAAAGACCCGGATGATAATGTTAAGTCTATGGGGACATTTTTTTCCAAACATCTCGCTCAAATTTTAATATTTTTACATGATTTTTCCCCTTATGATAACAGAGGACGATTTACAACCGGGCTACTTTTTACTTTTTCGATTTTGGTTACAAATTTTTTCTATTATGATAGTTTCAATTTCAGAACCGTCTCTAACCGGTTTCAAAAGTTAAAGTAATTTAAAACAAGTTGGAAATTGCACGGAAGCGTAGCAAATGAGGTGCGTTCGTACGATAACGAAGTTTTAAAAATATCACTCTCATATATCAATCTCATAAAATTGTAAATAATTACAATTAAAATGCGCACCAAACAATGTTCTCCCTATACCATTATGTAATGATATACTTTTGTATGGCCTTGTAAATCAATAAAAAATATTCTTTGCACCACAGATTATGCAAAATGTATATTATAATATCTACTTTATAGAAGCATATCAATTTTATTATGTTCGAATGAGTGTAGCACCATTAAAATGCATTTGAAACATTTTTCCTCATTAACCGTAATGCAAGGGAACACTTTTGATTGTCCCTGTAGTTGAACTATGCTTTCGATTTTGATAAAATTTGAAATAACTCGACAAAATCATGTAATAATTATGTATTTAAAATTTCAAACGATTAAAATGCATTTCAAACTTTTTCCCCATTGACCGTAATGTAACGGAATCATTTTGATTGTCCCTGTAATTGATCTATGCATCCGATTTTCATAAAATTTGAAATGACTCAACAAAATTATGTAATAATTATGTATTTTAAATTTCAAACGATTCAGTTGGATAGTTTTTGCGTTGTTATATGCGGACGGACAGACAGACGGACAGACGGACGGACTGAATGACAACAATAGGTGCTACGTATTTACATAATTACGAACGCACCTAAAAAGAATCTGAAACCAAAATTGCAAAAGTGAAAATTAGCCTGGTGGTAGATCATCCTCTGTCATCCTATGCAAAAAAAAAAAAAAAAAAAATCATGTAAGAGTACTGAAATTCGAGCGAGATTTTTTTTAAAAAAAGTCTTCATAGACTTAACATTATCATCCGGGACATTTATATTGAGTAGCGTGTGCTCTTAAATAACATGCCATTTCTTAAAAAAAATCCCGAAATGTATTCGGCTGTACAAGCTCTTATTCCATTTTTCGTCTCAAATCCGAGTTCTAAAGGATGCTAGAGCAACAAGTGGGATCATCAAATCGGCTTTTGGCATGATTCCAAGCAACATAATAACTGGTTAACCTGTTAGCAGAAGAGAAAAGTGAAGATACCAAACCTGTTGATCTTGTTAAAGCTCAGTATTTGAAGATAATGTAGAGTATATAGAAAATTAAGTTTCTTTTCTCTAAATAAATCTAATCAAACAATAGAAAATGATTCAGTTTAATATTTTGCAGATGAATTTATTTTCTAAGAGTAACATATTTCAGGATATTATATAAGGTTATCTGGTGTAATAACGCCAAGTGCTAATATTATGCATAATTATGAAATAATCTGGTAAATGACACCCATGTGCTCTGCGAAGTAGGGTTTTGAGTCATATATATTGCAAAAAACAGCCTCAAGTTAATTTGTTTCATTTTTAGGTCTAACTGTTTTTACAAGCAACTAAAATTAACGCTTGATCTAAAATTTGCGAGATACGTTTTGTGTTGTGAAGACTATTTTTTTAATCCGGAAATACTTTGTTAATTACATAAATTTATAGTAAAATTAATGGACTTTCAAAATGTTGTTGAAGATTTTGTATATCTTCTCCAGATAATTTGTAATTTAAAATGTACAGCGCAATAACTATAACGGTGTAATAACGCCAATCGTTGGCATTAATACCCCGGTTGATTCCTTACAGTGGCCGAGCTACATCCTAAATACTGATTCAAATAAACACAGTTAAAACTGTGCAATGTTTCTAATAATTCTATTTAAGCGGTCCTTTTTAAGCGAAAGGAAGCTCACGGTCTGATATTCTTTTGCCTCATCCTCCCCCCACACCACACCTTTATTTTTCTTCCACTTTCACAAAAAATTTATTATTTTCAATAGCTTAGAATGCAATTTGTCAATTTCAAAGTTTGTAGAGTTTGTATTTTTAGAATTGGACAATTTACATGGAATTATTCCATCTTACTTCATAGTTTTGATTGCATGGCGTTATTACCCATATAGGTGGGTAATAACGCCAAATAGCATTGGTCAAGAAATCACACCACTTCATTTTATGAATACATATCTGTTAAATTATTTTTTTTTATATAGATAGTCAATGAGTTGCAGTATCAAATCATATATTTGTTTGAAAAATACAAACAAAAACTGAGCCGTGACAATTGGTAGAACCTTAACGTGGTGTTAATACCCCAGTGTACCTTATTTTAAATTTGAAACGTTTCAGTTAGGTAGTTTTTGCTCTGTTATATGCGGACATACGGACGACTATAGATGCTACGCATTTAGATAATTACGAACTCTCCTAGAAATGCTTTGCAGTATGAAATTTTCATGAATTCCTAATTTGGTACATAAAGGATTAACTGTAGATAGCGAAAGAATAAAAAAACTTTTAACGCTTTAGCTTTCGTTAGTTTCTCTGCAAAATCACAAAATTTTAATTCCGATATGCAACAATTACACTGGAATTTTAACTTAATAAAATCTATTTTATTATTTATGTAAAAAATCGCTTTTTCTTATTTAGAAATATATTTGTTCGCAATGACCGGTGTCATTCATTTATGTTTAACTTCTTAGCAAGGAAAATGCTTTGTTCGTTAAAGGGTTAAGGGTTTAAAACATGCATTATGAAATGTTATAGCGTCCGCTTAGCTAAAGCTGAAAATTTTTATGGTATAAAATATAAAATTTTGTTTTTTAAGAGTAATAGAAAAGAAAAAATCATTTAAAAATTATTAACCTGAAGTTATTATATTATAGTTAAATAATTTCCCCCAGGAAAAAAATAAATATTTCTTTACACTGTATAAGCTGTTATTCCAATTTTCGTCTCAAATCTGAATTCTAAAAAGGATGCTAGAGCAACAAGTGGGATAATCGAATCGGCTTTTGGCATGATTCCAAGCACACATAATAAATGGTTAACCTCTTAGCAGAAGAAAAAAGTGAAGATACCAAACCTGTTGATCTTATGAAAGCTCAGTATTTGAAGATAATGTTAGAGTATCTAGAAAATTAAGATTATTTTCTCTAAATAAATCTAATTAAATGCTCGAGAAGGCTTCAGTTTAATATTTTGTAGATAAATTTATTTTCTAAATAAATTTGATTACATAATCTGGTGAATAATTTTAATAAGATTTTTGATCATAAGCTAATTGTTTTTTGCTAATTGTGCCTTTGCAGATCATGATTTGACGATACCACCTACGAGCGTCCATTTTAATCATAATTTATTATTCTCACCAATAAAATTTTATTATAAATTTTGCATTGTTTAATACGAACAGTGAAAAAACACCGATAACACTGGCGATAATTAATACTTTAAATAATACACTTTGTTGAAATCACGATTTTTTTTAATGGTGATTTTTACAAAGTGTATTATTTTAATTATTTAACCCGTGTCAACAAAAATAAATAATATCCTTTCGGAATAAAGCTAGAAGAGGGAATTTTTCAACATTCATGTTTAGTTCGAATTAAGCGAAGATTCGATATATCCGATTTCGAAGTAACGAGAAACGACTGTATGTCACAAATATACTGTAGATATAGCATTATGATGTAGAATACATTTTCGATAATTATTTAAACAATTTGTTAAAATCCACTTTTTTTCAAAAAAAAAAAAAAAATTATGTAATTAATTTAAAATTTAGTCGGTGCGATCGAAAAATATATTATTTAAAATGTCTAAGATATACGTTTTTAAATAATTTTAAATTCTAGAAAACATTCCTAAAACAAGATGGAAATTGCACTTGAACGTAGCAAATGAGGTGCGTTCGTACGATAACGAAGTTTTAAAAATATTCAGATCTTGCTGATATAGTAGAGCGTACTCCGGATACAGTATAGTAATCGAAATCTTTACGTTTCTGTAAATATGCAGGAAGTAATTTTGATTACACCTCAGCAACGTATATCTTATTCATAAAATGTGAAATAGTTGAATATAATTAAAACACGTCCCAAACAATGTTTCCCAGTATAGCATTATGTAGTGGAATACTTTTGTGTGGCCCTGTAATTTAATAATAAAAATTCTTTGCACCACAGATTGTACAGAATGCGTATTTTAGTATATATTCTTTTCCCAAATGACCGTAATGTAATGGATTACTTTTGATTATCCCTGTAAATGATTTATGCATCCGATTTTCATAACATTTGAAATGACTCGACAAAATTAAGTAATAATTATATTTTTAAATTTCAAATGATTAAAATGCATTTGAAATTTTTTTCCCCATTGACCGTAATGTAACGGAATCCTTTTGATTGTCCCTGTAATTGATCTATCCATCCGATTTTCATAACATTTGAAATGACTCAACAAACTTACGCAATAGTTATATGTTTTAAATTTCAAACGATTAAAATGCATTTGAAACTTTTTTCCCTATTGACCGTAATGTAACGGAATCCTTTTGATTGTCCCTGTAATTAATCTATCCATCCGATTTTCATAACATTTGAAATGACTCAACAAAATTACGCAATAGTTATATGTTTTAAATTTCAAACGATTAAAATGCATTTGAAACTTTTTTCCCTATTGACCGTAATGTAACGGAATCCTTTTGATTGTCCCTGTAATTAATCTCTCCATCTGATTTTCATAAAATTTGAAATGACTCGACAAAATTATGTTATAATTATGTATTTTAAATTTCAAACGATTCGGTTGGGTAGTTTTTGCATTGTTATATGCGGACAAACGGACAGACGGACAGACAGACAGACGGACAGACAGACAGACGGACAGACAGACGGACAGACAGACGGACGGACGGACTGATAGGTGCTACGTATTTACATAATTACGAACGCACCTAAAAATTAACCGTGAAAAATATAAAATCCTATTATATTTAAAGCATCCTCTAGCCAATTTCTATTGTCCATCAAGAAAGAAATAAAATTCTTTTATCTTTTGAGAAAGGATTCCTTATCGTAGATTTAATTTTAAAGTTAAATAATAGCTTCAGGTTGATAGTTCTTAAGTTTCAATAGCATTTTTATTAACTTTTTTTTTTAATTGTCTTATAAAATAAATTTTTGTCGCTATTGGTTTAGTAGATATGACATTTCTAAATGAACTATTTCTTTAAGTATATAAATCTTTATCTTGTACTACATTCCGCTTAAAATAAATATTAAATATAGACAAATCTATATTCTAAATATCCTCCATTTTTAAAAACGTAACTTATTTTTTCGCAGCATAAAATAAATTTTTAATTGTTAGTTTAGCAGATTATATGATATGATATTATATTTTTAAAAGATAATATATTTTAACCATTTAACTATTCAATATTTTAAAAAAATTTCTCAAATAATATTTTTTTTTTCGTGTCTTTTACAGAATTTTTAATCTCGTATCACCGTTTTTTCACAACAGAAATTTTTGACTCAATGAATCAGAAAAAGGCTCGGATTAAATAATGAAAAAAATTACAATGAAATTTTACTGGTGAGAATAATAAATTATGATGGGAGTGTGAGTGCTCGTATGTGGTACGGATAGATCATGATTGACAAAAACACGTTTACCGTACGCATTTTCAGAAAGAATCACGTTTTGAGCACCAGCCTTGGCGATTTGGCGAAAACGAAACCGAAGAAGCGAAAACGTTCAGCTAGCTGCATCGCCAAACACAAAATAAACTAAGTTCAAAGTGCCATAAAACGTATGATTAATAGAATTATATTTATTACAAGAGAATTTTTACTACTGTTTTTAATTAACTTATCAATTTCTTCAAACATAGCAAGTTTAGGAAATACTATTTTTAAATTGAGAAAAAAAAAAAAAAAAAAAAAACTATGTTTAGACGTTCTGTGAAATTTAAAGCATTTTAATCTAAACAAGCTCTTTGTTTTAAACTATATTTTACTTGTAAACAAAAGAATAACATTTGCTCATATTATAGTCTTTGCTTAATAACATTTACGGAAAAACCATTGAGTAATAAGCGCGATCTCTTTGCAGAAGGGAGGGTTGCTATTCGCTAGGCGTTTGACGTCACAAACAAGATAGGGTGCGTAGCACTGACTTCATCTCCGCGCCAATCGTTGTTCTGGCGATAAGGTGCTCAAAACGTGATTCTTTCTGAAAATGCTGCCCTTACAACATACAGGTGGTTAAAATACATTTAATTGTACAAAATTTTCTGAAAAAGTTCTTTAACCATGAAAAATATAAAACCATTTTATTTTTAAAGTATCCTCTAGCCAGTTGATAGAGATTCGGAAACAAGAGAGAAATAAAGTCCTTTTATCTAAAGAGAAACGATTTCTTATCGTAGATTTAATTTTAAAATTAAATAATAGCTTTAGGATGATAGTTCTTAAATAGAATTTTCTTATCATCTACGTTTCAAAAGCATTTTTATTTTTTTTATTGTCTTATTGAATAAATTTTTGTAGCTATTGGTTTAATAGATATGACATTTCTAAATGTATTATTTCTTTAACTATATAAATCTGGATCTTGTTGTACATTCCGCTTAAAAATAAATAAATAAATAAATATAGAAAATTTTATATTCTTAATATCCTCCATTTTTTAAAAAACGCAATTTATTTTTTTCCATCATAAAATAAATTTTTTGGCTGTTAGTTTAGCAGATAATATGATATATTTTAACATTTTAACCTAATCAATATTCTTGAAAAAAAAAAAACTTTCAAATAATATCTATTTTTTTCATGTCTGTTATAGAAGTTTTAATTTTTTGTCACCGGTTTTTTCAAAACAGAAATTTTTGCCTAATTGAATCAGAACAAGTTGGAAATTGCACGTGAAGCGTAGCAAATAAGGTGCGTTTGTACGATAACGAAGTTTTAAAAATATCACTCTCATATATCAATCTCATAAAATTGTAAATAATTACAATTAAAATGCGCACCAAACAATGATCTCCCTATACCATTATGCAATTGAATACTTTTGTGTGGCCTTGTAAATCAATAACAAATATTCTTTGCATCACAGATTATGCAAATGTGTATTATAATATGTACTTTATAGATGCATATTAATTTTATTACGCTCGAATAAATGTAACACCATTAAAATGCATTTGAAACATTTTCCCCCATTAACCGTAATGTAACGGAATACTTTTGATCGTCCCTGTAATTGAACTATGGATCCGATTTTGATAAAATTTGAAATAACTCGACAAAATTATGTAATAAATGTGTATTTAAAATTTCAAACGATTAAACTGCATTTGAAACTTTTCTCCCCATTGACCGTAATGTAACGGAATCCTTTTGATTGTCCCTGCAATTGATCTATGTATCCAATTTTCATAAAATTTGAAATGACTCGACAAAATTATGTAACAATTATATATTTTAAATTTGAAACGATTCGGTTGTGTAGTTTTTGCGTTGTTATATGCGGACGGACGGACAGACGGGCGGACTGAACGACAACAATAGGTGCTACGTATTTACATAACTAGCAAAAGCCATGCTTTGTTTGGATTCGCGAAGCATTATTTTATAAAACAGATATTTGAAAGTAAAAATATTTTTTAATATTATTTTTGCATCTTTATTAAACAAAAACGTTATTTTATGTTTTGGCGCATTTTAATTTTTTATTTATGATGTAAGACTGGCATAATAAAATATTTTCGAAGCAAACTTTTACAAAATATTTTTAAATTTTCAACTAAAAGCTCTTTTAAAGATGTTTTTACAATTTCCAGTAACCACTGGTGTTTTTAAAGTTATTTGAAATATGCATGTTTCCAATCTTTGTAATTAACATCAAATAATCTTTGGTAGCTATTTTAGAATAATATATTTGAAGAGAGCTTGAAGAAAGTTACTTCGTCAAAATCCTACTTTCTGGAAAAACATTTGAAATCTGCTCTCGTCGATACTATGAATTTTTAACTGTAAAACATTTTTTTTTTTCTAATTTCTCAGTTTTTATACATGTAAGCGTATCAGAATTTTTGATATTGTAGAATTTTTCGTAAGGAAAATTTCTATTGAATGCTTAATTTTGAAGGACTTTCACTCTCGACAACGTTACGTACGTTTTTAAGCCAACTTGTGTCTATATATCCTCAATATCTACAATTCCGTCATCTAATGTTAAACCTTGGGATTTATGAATTGTAACAGCAAAAGCTAACTGCAGAAGAAATTCTTTCCTTGAGCAATTTATGCTTCCATTTTTCCAGAATTTAATTATTGGGTTGAATTGGTACGCACCAATTCTTATAAGTTAAATTATTGTAGTATTCAAATTTATCCATGATTATTCGCGATATCTGGTCTGGTGGCTTGTAATTTTCTTTATTACGTGCAACAAAGTCTAAATTCCCGTTCACTAAACCTTTTTCGGTCCACAAATAAGAACGTAACATTACTTTAGATCCAAATGATAAAGTAAGAAATGGTTAGAGTCAATTTGCCGTTTCTGAATCGGCCAACTTTGCTTTAGTACATTTATAAAAAGCTTGAATCGAGGCAACAACTTCATGCTTCAATTCTTTTAATTTTTCATTTATATAACAAATTTAACAATTAATTTTATTTGTTTACAATTCTTTTGTTGCCACTTTACAAAAAAAAAAAAAAAATGCATAATACAATTTTTTTTAAATGTTTAAGTGTCATCTGTGCAAACGATTTTGCTGAATTCGCGTTTGAAATGAAATAGACGCCCTCTCGCGGACAAAGTCGAACTAAAAGAAATAGAACTGATACCATGAGCATCTTCCGCTGAAATCAGTGTTTAAAAGGCCGATAAATAAATAAACAGTTCTATAATAAATAAATAAACAGTTCTATAACGAATGCAACGTTGGGTTCTTTGTATTAAAATTATCAAAAATCAAAATTTTATACACAAAGTTTAGATCTATAATATAAAAAAGTACATTTGACTTACTCATGACAAAATAACATGACCGCAACACAATGCTTGCATGATTCGCTTGACCCAGCTTTGCAAGAGCAAGAAAATTTTTTTATTTTCAATTTTTTGTTCTCCTTAACTAGCAAACCTGAAATGAAATGGGGATTTGCTTTTGTTTGGCTTGTTTGTAAACACGAGCCTACAATCTCTATTTCATCTCCTTTGCATTCTTTAATGCCGCACATTATTATTCTCTTTGCATCAATAATTGCTTCAGCTTCTCTAAAGCATTTACTAGATTTTCCAGCATCTACAAATTCTAAAATTGTCGATATTTGTAATTTATCTCCCATAACTAAATAAAAAAGCTAAAAAACAGCACTTTAACTAGCTCTTTAAACTGGTTCTATGCTACAGTGCTACAGCATGGAACGTAAACAAACAAACGTAAACAAACGATTATCAGGTCTAATACAACGCCATCTTTCGGTCATTACAAACGCGAATAATGAAAACATATTTTATTTATTAAATTAATCATGATTCTATCTATAAGTACTTACTCCATGAATTATATTCTTTTCTGAAAATATTCGCGTTTCTTTTTTTTATTTATTTCCTAAAATGCTTCCGTATTGGAAATGCATGTAAAATAAATTAATTAAAATAATTAATTTTTTAACGTTTTACTGTAAAAAAAAATTATATTGTGCAAATCTACAGATCATAATTTATTTTTGTGTTTAATTTGAAGTTAAAATATTGAATAGTTTTTTTGTAAAGCGTACGACAAAATGTAATTTGAGTGGACTAGTAGAGGATTCGCTTCGCTCATCCTAATAACGAACGCACCTAAAAATGCTCGGATTAAATAATACAAAATTTACAATGAATTTTTTATGGTGACAATAATAAATTATGATTCAAGTATGAGTGCTACGGATAAATCATAATTGGCAAAAACGCGTTGCCCGAAACGATATACGGGTGGTTAAATCACATTTAATTGTAGAAAAGTTTTTGAAAAAAAAAAAAAAAAAAAAAAAACTCTTTAACAATGAAAAACATAAAACCATTTTAGATTCAAAGTTTTTTCTAGCCAATTTTTAGAGATTCTTCAACTAAATAAAATCCTTTTATCTTTCGAGAAAGGAATCAATATCGCTTATTAAGTGCGTTCGTAATTATATAAATACACAGCACCTATTGTTGTCGTTCAGTCCGTCCGTCTGTCTGCCTGTCCGTCCGTCCGCATATAACAACGCAAAAACTATCCAACCAATCGTTTGAAATTTAAAATACATAATTATTACATAATTTTGTCGAGTCATTTCAAATTTTATCAAAATCGGATGGATAGATCAATTACAGGGACAATCCGTACAAAAGTATTCCGTTACATTACGGTCAATGGAGAAAAAAGGTTCAAATGCATTTTAATCAATTGACATTTTAAATACATAATTATTACATAATTTTATCGAGTTATTTTAAATTTTATCAAAATCGGATTCATAATTCAATTACAGGGACAATCTAAAGTATTCCGTTACATTACGGTCAATGGGGAAAAATGTTTCAAATGCATTTTAATGGTGTTACACTCATTCGAACGTAATAAAATTTACATACACCTATAAAGTATGTATTATAATATACATTTTGCATAATCTGTGGTGCAAAGAATATTTGTTATTCATTTACAAGGCCACACAAAAGTATTCCATACCATAATGGTACAGGGAGAACATTGTTTGGTGCCCATTTTAATTGTAATTATTTACAATTTTATGAGATCGATATATGAGAGTGATATTTTTAAAACTTCGTTATCGTACGAACGCACCTCATTTGCTACGCTTCACGTGCAATTTCCAACATGTTTAAGTTTAAAGTTAAACAATAGCTTCAGGTTGACAGTTCTTAAATGCATTTTTCTTATCATTTACGTTTAAAGAGCATATTTATTTATTTATCTATACTAATATTATAAAGAGGAAAGATTTGATTGTTTGTTTGTTTGTTTGTTTGTTTGAATTGAATAGGCTCCGAAACTACTTGACGGTTTTGAAAAATTCTTTCACCGTTGGAAAGCTACACTATTTCTGGTGAACATAGGCTAATTTTTATTTGATTTATTCAAATATTTTCCTTAAAAATTCAAAATTTCAGTATTTTTCATACAGAATCAATGAAAATTTTTCCGATAAAAAATAACCATTTTTCTTTCGCGTTGCCAAGAAAATCAAAAACTGGAATAACTTCTCTTCGGCAATAAATTTTCAGTTGAACAGTATCCACGTGAAAAATTAAAATAAAAAGAATTCAAAGGGAAAAAAAATGTGACGTCATAGTTGGAAAAAAAAGCATTTTATTATATAGGACGCACGAATATCGGTTACGTTAATAAGAGGTTCTGTGTAAAAAATGGCGACATAATTAGAAGTAAAGTGAACGAGAAAGAATTAAATTATTAATAAAATATTTGATTTGAAAAAACATGTCGTCATACTTTAAATAACATAGAAAGTATTTGTTAAAAGTTACAATTTTCAAGTATTTGTTAAAAGAACAAGAAGCATGGATATATGTAACTAATTAAAAATCGGTAAATAATGACGTCACATCTATACCAATATTATAAGGAAGAAAAATTTGATTGTTTGTTTGTTTGAATTGAATAGACTCCGATAGTACTTGACGGATTTGAAAAATTCGGTACTAATAGGTTATACCGTCGACCAAAAAATTATCGCCAAACTATAAGATTAAATAGCCAATAATGAATGATCGTGAATGTCACATTCAATGACATTAAACACGATTCACGTGTTTAAAATGTCATTGATTTTTATTTCGACTTTTTATTTGTATTTTTATTAATATTCTACTAATTATTTGTTTTTTTTTTTTGTTAATTAAAATAAAAATTACGTCAATATGTACAATTTGGCTATTAGTTTGGCGATTTGTATAATTTGGCGAAATTGGTCGACGGGATAACAGAGTAGTACCAAAAAATTCTTTCATCATTGGACAGCTACACTATTTCCGGTGAACATAGGCTATATTATATTTTCAAAAAAATAGGGAACCTTACTAAAATGCCAATAATGTAACCCAAGGTGTAGAAAAATGACCTTAAAAATTCTTACACCGCGTGCGTTGCGAACATTATTAATTATAAAACAAAGTAATGTACTACGACTTTGCAGTACGTATAATTATCTACAAAAAATGTCGCGACAGCATGCATTTTTGCCGATCGCACTGAAGCTAGCATAGGGGAGAAAAATACGGGCTTCTGATTGGTTGAATAATTTTGCTTTCCTTCATTTTTGAGTTTACGTTTATTTAATCATCAATTTCTGTTTGAAAAGCTTTTGAAAGCTGGATTTTCCTTCTGTTTTTAAATATTTTTTAATAGATAAAGAAATAGATAATTCGGAATTTATAATTAAAGAAGTTAATCAGGATGTTTAACAATTGCTCTGTATTACTTTTAGAAAATAATAAAAATAGAATTGCCATTTCTTCTTTCTGTTTTTTTAACATGATATGCACATATATACACAATCAGAACAGTTTATTTAGGAACAACAGTATTTTCATTAAGGCGTCAAACTCAATTGTTCTATATTACTTTAAAAAAAAAAAATTCAATTTTGTTTTCTTATTATAATTTTAATGATATACTCATTTACGCTCTTAATATGTACATTAGCATTCAGGATGATCTATTTGCAAATAATTTCTTGACCAATCAGAAACCGTATTTTTCTCCCCTATGCTAACTTCGGTGGGATCGGCAAAAAATGCCGACAGCATATGGCTGTTATAGTTACGTCACAATAAGTGGTTTTTTTTATTAAAAAAATAAGTAAAATGCCGTCTCAGTAAAAGCTTTTTATTTTTACCTTGGTATTAATCCTTATGGACATGGGACTGGACGACTTGCTCTACCGAAGCAAAGCGAGGGCGGACCGCTAGTTTTGTAATAAAATGGATTTTTGTTGCTTTTAGTATAGTAAGTATGACATCTCTAATTGCATTATTTATTTAGATATATAAATCTGGAAGTTATAATTCATCAGATTTAAAAATAATAATAAATAAATAATGAAAGAGAGACAATTTATATTTTCAATATCAAAATAAATTTTATTAATAAATTTTAATTATTTTGAATAATTCAAAATTTATTTGATGCTATCGAAAAAGTATTATTTAAAATAATTCATATTTTCAAACAAGAGTGAAATAAAATCCTTTTATGTTTGAAGAAAGAAATTCCTATCGCAGATTTAATTTTAAAGTTAAATAATAGCTTCAGGTTGATAGCTCTGAAATAGATTTTTCTTATCATTTACATTTAAAATGCATTTTATTTATTTATTCATTATTATGTTATAAAATGGACTATTGTAGCTCTTAGTATAGTAAAGATGACATTTCAAAATGTATTATTTCTTTAAATATTTAAATCTGGATTTTGTAACATATTCAACTTAAAATTAATAAATAATTAAAGATATAAAAACTTATATTGTCAATATCCTCGATTTTTTAAAAACATAATTTCAATTGTGTTTTCGCACCATAAAATAAATATTTCGTCTGTTAGATTAGCAGATAATATCTTTTAATGTATGTTTTCTTTTAAAATATAAATCCAAGTTGCATATAAAAATGCGTTCTACTAAAAACTCAAAAGTAAATAACGGATAATAATTACTTTATATCAAAGGAGTAAAACTAAAACTAATTCGTTTGTTTTATAAATTTGTAAAAACTTTTTTTATGGATATCAATGTTAAAAGAGTCATGGGGCAATGACGAAGATTTTGCTTGGATGCATCATGATATAGCATTTATAGATATATCAAGATAAAGTATAGATATAGCATTTAGATACAGCATGCATTTTCGATCATCATTAAAACAATTTGTTGAAATCCCATTTTTTCATTTTTTTCAGTAATTTAAAATTTAGTCGATGTGATCGAAAAAAATAGTTTTTAAAATCAAGTCTAAGATATACGATAAGATGTACGATAAGTCTAAGATAAATAAATTTTTCGGTTGTTAGTTTAGCAAATTCGAAGACATTTATTAATAAATTTCCTTCTTTAAAATGTAAATAAAATATTAGAATGTATGCTGCCTAAAACTGATATACAGGGTGATTCAAAAAAACGTGGACAAACTGATATGACAAATCAGGCATACAACAAGGATAAAAAATCCCATAGGAACATAGGGCCGCAAATCCCTTATTGAGTCGCACATACAGGGTGTTTCATTCTAACTCAATTTGGGTTGACGGTAATACATTTCAGAAAACTGAAGTATATTATAATAAAACATTTAACAGACATTCTCATCTTTGTTTTAAATGTGATAACACCAAACAAAAGTGTTAGAAATTTGCATTATGCGCACTAGAAATATGCACTTGGCTCCTCATATTTTGGACTCTGATAATCAGTTTATACGGTATCATCAATTGCTTGAACAATTTGCTTTTCCAGATCTTTTCGTAACGTTATCACATTTCACACAAAATAAGGCACATATCATTACATTTTCATTACAATATTGTTATTTTCGTCGAAATTATTTCTTTCAAACCGGGTGTAGGTAGAATACCCTGTATTGACCTGTATGAAACACCCTGTATTTGTGACTCAATAAATAGTTTGCGACCCTATGTTCCTATGTGATTTTTTATCTTTGTTGTAAGCTTGATTTGTCATATCATTTTGTCCACGTTATTTTGAATCATCCTGTATATTGAACAATGCTTAAAGAGCGAATTTCAAACAGATTCCATTGATATAGAAATTGTAAAAAAAAAAATCCAGATTTTTATTGGCATGAGTGTTTTGAAAATTATGTGGACATACTGAAGATTTTGTTGCAGTATAAAATGCCTAGATATCATTTAAAGTTATTTTCTTCAATGCTAATAAATTTTTAAAAATCTTCATTTTTTTTCATTTGTTGATATATTACACGTTTTTCTATTAATCACTTTACTTATCAATAATTTTTTTTAAAACTACTTTCAAATAATGTCTATTTTTTCATGCCTTTTACAAAAATTTTTAATTTTTTTTCATCCCCGGATCTTTAAAACAGAATTTTTTGCCTAATTGAATCACACTGTAAAAAAAATTCTGTAAAGGTACTAAACTTTTTCTAGGAAACTGGGATTCCAAGAACTTTTCCTGTAACGGTAACAGCAAAAATTCAAATTTCAGAATCGGTTACATGGATTTTTCTTGTTACCATTACATGAAAAGTTCGTGGAATCCCAGTTTCCTAGAAAATGTTTAGTACCTTTGCCGAATTTTTTTTACAGTGCAGAAAAATATTCGGATTAAAGAATATAAAATTTACAGTAAAAATTTACTGGTGAGAATAATAAATTATGGTTAGAATATGGATGACCTTACGTGATACGGGAAAATCATGATTGGCAAAAACATGTTGTCCTTATTACGTAAAGGGAAATCTGAGAAGTGGTTAAATGCTATGTAACTTTTCATAAATTCAGTAATTCAATCTTCAGTTCATGTCACTGAAAAATTTGTTATTTAAAATGACATTTAAGATGTACTTCTTCAAATGACATTAAATTCTTTGAAAAATATTCTTTACCAAAAACTCTAAAATCTTGTTATTTCTAAAGTATACTCTAGTCATTCTTAAGAGATTTCGCAACCAATCCTTTTATCTTTGGAGAAATGAATTTTTATTGCAGATTTATTTTTATTTTTAAATCATAGCTTTCGTTTAAAAGTCTTATCCTGCATGTTTAAAAAACATATTTATTTATTTACTGAGTCATAAAAGGGATTTCTGTATCTGTTAGTGTAATATGACATTTCCAATTCAATAATTTTTTAGCTCACAGGCTATCATAGCCTGAGAGTTTATGTGCCCGTCCGTTCTATATGTTTGTTCGTGCGTAACGCGATAACTCATGATAAAAATATCCGATCCACATAAAATTTTGTATATAAGTATATCCCGATAAGGCGCTTCCCTTATTAGTTTTTGGAGTTCATTCGATATATATAACAGGGGGAATGGGGGGTCGTGCCCCTCCCTTTAATTGATATAAATAGGTTTTTCATGCAGAATTATCAGTTTTAGATATAGGATCATTCTGGTTGGGCGCCTCCGTGATTGGTATTAGATTTCATTGAATAAGTATATATAGAACGAACGAGGGTTCTAATGCCCCTCCCTTTAATTTATATAAATGGGTTTTTCATGCAGAATTATCAGATTTCGTTCAAATCTCTAAATAGTTTTGGAAGTTTAATGGTTAAGTATAATAAATGGGGATAACTCCTCTTAAATTATATAAATGGGTTTTTATTAAGAATTTTCCGACTTGCCTTGAATTTTGGATATGGATTTTTTATGTAATAAAGTATGTCCCTGACTAATTTAGAGGGTTCAATAATTAAATATAAAAGGGGAAAGGGAAGTTGTTTCCCCCTCCTTTAATTTTTTTCCAAACGGAATTAACCCTTGAAAATATAAGGTTGTAATGTACAATTAGTATGCGTAGCCTGTGAGCTCAATGCCATCAGTTTAACTGGGCAGTATTCTTTTTATTAGATGTAGAATTAAAATGGGAATGATGTAATACATTTGACTTAAAAATATAAAATAAATAATTAAAAGTGTACAAATTTATATTCTTATAATGTCTTGCATTTTTAGAATATCCAATTTAGTTTTTCATATCAATAAATAATTTTTTTAATTGTTAGTTTAGCAGACACTAATACATTTTTTTAATAAATTTTGTTTTTTAAAATATAAATAAAATATTATAACATATGCTACCTAAAACTAGTATATATTAAACAATGCGTAAAGACCGAATTTCAAACAGATTCCACTGATTCAAAAATTTATAAAAATATTCCCTTTTTTTATCATCTTCTATCTTTATTTATACATCATACAGTGCTTCAATTAGAATTTAAAAGTATCAATAAAAATTTTCCTTTTAAAATTCTAAGAGTCAACAAATTTTCTATTAAAGCAAATTATATATTTTATTTTTAAAACGCAGATTTTACAAATATCTCGTTTGTACACATACATTCACGTTTGGCGAAATTGCAATAGAATGAAGGAATGGTCAAAATTAAATGAAATTTAATACACGAGTGACTGTTATTGGTACATACCGGGTGTCCAGTAAATGACTGACTCATTTTGAATGTAAATAACAAAAAAACTGTTTGAGATAAAAATGCGCGGCTTGCTGTATTGTTATTAGAATATAAATAAATTTTAAAACATGCACTTTGTTAATATAATAACATTTAAAATAATATCTCAGTCTCAAGATTGAGGAGGTAAAGTATAATACAGATGGTTCAATCATAAATATTATTTTAAATCACTTTCCAACCAACGTACCCTATTTCTGATGCTGATTCGAGAATCGATTCTACATATAGTTTCAGATTCGACAACATATAGATTCAGATTCAGCCGAAAATCTCATATTTATGAAAATTAGAGTCATGTCTCTATTCAAACAGCCTGTTACCGCCAGCGCGATATTTTTTTCAGAAATTTTAACTATATTAACAAAGTACATGTTTAAAAATTTATTGATTTTCTAATAACAATACCGCAAACTGCGCATTATTATCTCAAACCATTTATTTGTTATTTAAGTTCAAAATGGGTCAGTTATTTACTGGACACCCGGTACAAATGGTTACATTTTCAAATAGAAAAAGAAAAATATTAAGTGCCCGATATCAGTATTTTGTAACGCAGCCATGCGTTGCAATAAGTGCTGTTCTATACGACGTGGTATGAAGTTAAACAGATTTTGAGTGCTTGACTGGGGAAGAGTATTCCATATTTTTTGAATGCGTGTCAAAAGTTGATCTGTTGTTACTGTAGTACGATCTAAAAAAATTGGAAAATTACAAAAAGTTTTCTAATAGAATTATATTCCAAGAAACTTTTTATGCAATTGCAACAATAAAAATTCATGTAACAGATACCGATTGTCACTTTGAATTAAAAAATTTCTAAAGGTTGCTAAGAATTTTTTTTCGAAAATCAGATTCCCAGAACTTTTTAAGTAACGGTAAAGAGGATTACAGATAAAATTATAGTAAAATTACTACAATTTTAGTCGATTCTTTTGTAAAGTTACCGATGTCTTTAGTTTAGCTTACAAGTTTAGTAGATTGACATCATTTTCTTGTACAGTGTCCATATAAAATTTTAGTAGGCATATCAGATTTCTGTAAATTTAGATTACTAAAGTTACTTTTTTAAGTGTAGATTTTACTATAGTTAAACTGTTTAAAGAATAAAAAATATGCATTACTGTCATTTTTTGCTTTATTCTAACTGGTACAGTTTTCCCCGACATTCATCCTGTGATCCGAAAAATTTCGTAATCCGGCATGAATAAAGTCTTGAATTTCCCGGATTAGAGGATGTTTATTGCATTTCTTTAAGAAATCCAAAAAAAAAAAAAAAAAAGATATAAAAGTCATGTTTAAAAAAAAAAAAAAAAACTATATTTCAAGAAATCAAACATAAGTGCATTTTCTCGAAAATGTAAAAATATAATTTTTTAAGGATAAATTACAAGTATACTTTTGAAAATAATCTTTAGCAGTAGAAATTTTCTTTAAAAAAAAGTTTTATAACATGTAGGAAGAGATAAAGCTTCCAGAAGAGCCTTTTATTCACTTTTTAGAGATTTATCTTAAATCAGTGGAATAAAAGCCTTTGATCCGATGGGATATCAAATGTCTTCAAGGATTCAATTTGATTGTTGGAAGAATAGCTTCGGGTTAAGATTTCTTAACCCTTTCCTGCACACTGTGCCCTGTCTTGGATATCTAATTTTAATTCCAAACTTGAAAACGGCACCAATAATATTTTAATAAAATTTTGTTTATACAATGAAAGCTTAAGTTAGGGGACTCTTAATTTCTAAAAAAAGTCTTTTGTAAACACAGGTGACAGTCGATAATTTCTCCTTTTACAAACAGAATTTGACCTTTTCGTAAAGAGTTAAGACCCCACACTAGTCACTGAAAAAGTCCCGGATGATGGTGCTAAGTTTACGGGAGCGTTATTTTCAAATATCGCACTCAAATTTTAATATATCTGCATGATTTATTTGCATAGGGTAGCTGAAGACGATCTACAACCGTACTAGATTTTACTTTTTCGATTTTTGTTATATATATTTTTACTCTCATGATAGTTTCTATTTCACAATCGGTTTCAACCGGTTCTGAAAGTTAAAGTAATTTTTAAAAAATTCAAAACCAAAATCGAAGAAGTAAAAATTAGCTCGATTGTAGATGGTTCGTAAGCTATCCAACAAACACACTCAAAAAAAAAAAAAAAAAAAAAAAAAAAAAAAAAAAAAAAAAATTATGTGAAAATATGAAGATATTTGAAAATAAAGCCCCCATAGACTTAACATTATCATCCGGGTATTTTTCAGCAAGTGAATGGCCTCTTAATACGCAGAGAGTTAAAGAAATTTTCTACTAAAAAAAATCATTTGTTTAAATTTTCTTGAAAGAAAAGTTTTATAACAAGTAGGAAGCGATCAAACTTCCAAAAGAGCTCTTTATCAACTCTTTAAGAGATTTTACTTATATCAGTGAAATAGAAGCCATTGTTCCGATGAGATATATCAATTGCCTTTACAGATTCAATTTGAGTGTTCGAAGAATAGCTTCAGGTTAAGATTTCTTAAACAAATCCTTATCACCTTATCTTGATTTCCACACCGATCTACAGTGCTTCAGTTTGAATTTAAAAGTCTCAATAAGAATTCACAAGTTTATGTCTTAATGTTCAAGGAGTCAATGAAATTTTCTATTAACCGATTAAATGATCAATATTTAAAAAAAAAAAAAAAAAAAAAAAAAAAAAAAAAAAAAAAAACTTTTAAATAATGCCTGTTTTTCTCGCATGTTTTACAGAATTTTGTAATTTTTTATCGACGGTTTTTCAAAACTATAATTTTAGCCTAATTGAATAAAAAAATGATCGGATTAAATAATGCAAAATTCACAATAAAAATTTACTGGTGAGAATAACAAATCATGACTTGAAAGTCTTCGTCCGTACGTGGTACGGGTAAATAATGATTGTCAAAAACACTTTGTCCGTATGACATACGGGCAAATCAAGAAAGCCGTTAAAACAAAATATTAATTTTAATGTGCAGATTTTACAAACACATCGTTTATACTTATGAATTCATATTTGGGGAAATTGCAACAGAATGAAAGAATCATCAGAATTAAATGAAATTTAATACACAAACTACTAGTATTTTGACTGGTCGAAATTTCGTTATCCGACACAAATCAGGTCCTGACTGGCCAGATTAGAGGAAATTTATTGTATTTTTTTAAGAAATCTGATTTTATGTATGTATATATATATAAATCATGTCTTAAAGGAATAAATTCGAGAATTCAAACATAAGTGCAATTTCTTGAAAACGTAAAAATATAATTTATTAGTGCTAAACTTCAAGTATGCTTTTAAAATAATCTTTAGCAGTAGAAATTTTCTTGAAATAAAATGTTTTATAACAAGTCGGAAGAGATAAAATTTCCAAAAGAGGTCTTTATCCAATCTTTTAGAGATATTTCTAATGTCATTGAAAAAGAAGCCTTTGGTCCTGTGGGATAACCACCAATTCAATTCCACCGATTCAATTTGATTGTTCAAGAATAGTTTCGAGTTAAGATTTCTTAACACTAGAACGCTTTGAACTTTTACTCAAAAATTGATAATAATATTTACCGCCGGAATTTTTATTCAAAATTATTTAATTTATTTATTTAATGTAAATTTCCGTTGTTTGAACTTAGCTAATTTCAAGAAAAAATATCTGGCACGAATTGAAATTTAATCACATGGTCGCAATCAAATCGATTCCATCCGGCCGCTCTAGTGTTAATACGCCACATGAGTCACTGAAAAGACCCGCATGATAATGTTAAGTCTATGGGGCTTAACTCGATCAAATAGCTCGATCAATTTTTTTATTTCATTTTTCTGCATAAGGTAGTTGAGGACAATCTACAATCGTGCTAATTTTTACTTTTCCGATTTTTGTTATATATTTTTTAATATTATGTTAGTTTCAAATTCATAATCGGTTTGAACTGGTTCTGAAAGTTAAAGTAATTAAAAAAAATCCGAAATCAAAATCGAAAAATTAAAAACTAGACTTGTTTTAAATAGTCCCCAGGTACCTTATAAAAAAATCATATAAAAATATTAAAATTTGAGCAAGATGTTTAAAAATAATGCTCACATAGACTTAACATTATCATCCGGCTCTTTTTCAGCGAGACGAATGGCCTCTTATTATGCAAAGAGTTAAAGACATTTTCTACTAAAGAAAATTGTCTATTTAAATGTTCTTGAAAGAAAAGTTTTTTGACAAGTAGGAAGATACAAAACGTCGAAATGAGATCTTTATCCACTCTTTTAGAGATATTTCTTATAACAGTAAAGTAGAAGCCTTTGATCCGATGGGATAACAATTGTCTTCACAGATTCAATTTGATTGTTCGAAGAATTGCTTCGGGTTAAAATCCTTTAAGACGAAACATTAGTCATTGAGAAAGACACTGATGATAATGCTAAGTCTATGGGGACGTTCTTTTCAAATATATCGCACAAATTTTAATGTATCTACATGATTTTTTGGTCATAGGTTAGCTGAGGACGATCTACAACTGGGCTTACTTTTTCGATTTTAGTTATATATTTTTAATATCTATATTATAAAGGCCAAACGTATCTGTGCGTAACGCATACGTCATTTAGCACATGGCAATACTTTCTAATTTTAAATGAATTTTGCTACTAAAAATTTCTAAACTTCTTAAGGTTGCATATTTTCAATTTTTACACCATCGTGTAGGAAAAAAATGTACTTTTAAATGAAATTTGTTTGAAAGCTGTATCTTAAATTGTTTTTGAAATATTAATTTTTTTGTAGCTTTTAATACCTCTTTTCTAATTGTGGCAACAGGAGTACTCCATTTCTATTTAAAGCAAGGCAAAAAAGGGAAAAAAATGAGAGCTGTATCTTTATGTTGCCATTTTCTCATTAAAAGGGAAAAATAGAAATTTAAATATCTTCTGTTATAAAACCCGGTGAATATTGATTCCATTTACAAAATTTGATTTACACGTAAAAGAATATCAATAGTTTAATATCTATTTCAGCTAATAGCATTGAGACTTCAAGTTTTGAATCAAAATGATCAAATTAAAATGCCATTTTTTTTTAAACGTGAATGTAGATTTGAAATGGACTTTTGTAAATTTTGATATGGTGAAAATGAGGCCGGGTTTAGATTTCACGGGGTAAAAATTCTATGATTGAGTCAAAGTTGAATTAATTTTGCTTTTATCATTTTGGAATACTAGCATAAGAACCTTAATAGATAACTTTATCATAATAACATATCTTTATTATTTTTTACTGCTTACATGTACGATAAAAGTTTAATTTTAACAATTTCTACAACTGCGTTTTATAGAAATAGTATTTTGTTAATTTGAGGATAAATATCGTTTGTTTAAGAGTGAGACGTACCAATATAAAATGCATTTTTTACTATAATTAATTTTGTAGGTTTATTATAAGTTAATGAAACAGTTCCTCCTTAAACATTTTCTTTCGTCAAAATTTGACGGGTTCTACCTTGTTATAATAGTTTCAATTTTTGAACCGGTTTCAATCGGTTCTGAAAGTTAAAGTGATTAAAAAAATATCCGAAACCAAAAACTAGCCCGGTTGTATATCGTCCTCAGCTATCCTACCAAAAAAACATCATGTGAAAATATTAAAATTTGAGCAAGATATATTTAAAATAATACCCCCATACACTTAACATTATCATTTGTGTCGTCCATTTTTCAGCGTGTCGAGTGGCCTCTTAATATTCAAACAGTTAAAGAAATTCTCTATTACAGAAAATCATCTATTTTATTTTTCAGATAGAATTTTTTCTAATAGAACAGATAAAACTTCCAAAAGGGCTCTTTATCCACTCTTTAGACATACAGTCGACTCTCGTTAATTCGAAATCGGATAATTCAAATCTTCGCTTAATTCGAATTAAACATGAAGTCCCGAATTTTTCAATGGCAGAATAACGTTAAAAGTTTTCATTTATTCGAACTCATTTTCTCTCGACTTCGTTTTATTCGAACTAACAAAAATTCTGATGTTTTACTTTTTATTTCTTTTGTTACGGATTTCCGTTCATTTGAATAATTTTCTTTCTTTGATTTTTGTGAAAATTGTTCCGCACGAGTATACGTATAATCCAATGTATTTGATATATCCATTTTCTTAGTTCCCCGTCTGTCCATCAGTGACGCTTTAAATTTTTCTTCCATCGTGCTTGTTTCTAATCCCTTAATTAGCTTATACAGGGTGTCCCCTCTCAACGGTGGCCAATGGCTAATTTCTAAACCGTTGGTCATAGACATATAGTTCCAATTGCAAAAATGCTTTAAAAAAGGTAAAGAATTATTTTTTAAGCGATTTAGGTCAAAAAAAAGTTTTACTAAAAATTACGAAAATTAAATTTTTATACGGTCCCTTGGTCCTATAAGTGATATTTAGAAATTTTTTATCACTACTCTAACAAGTAAGACAAAAAAAGTTCCATTCCTCTGCGATCAAAATTGACCGAGTTATAGCTGTTTAAATTTGAAGCATATTTTTTGTTGCAAATTAGGGGTCAGTCACAAATATACTGAAAATAAAAATAAACATCAGATAGTAAATTTAACTTTAAGCATTGAGAGTAAAAAAAAATTTACAATGTTGTTTCTGAATTTATGTTGACGTTTACATGTTAAAGTAAAATTTGCAATTTGTGCTAAAAATATAAGTAAAGAATAACAGAAATTTTGTTAAATTAAATTATGAAAAGCAACAGTCACAAATCGTTACAAAATGATATATATTTAAAGCTCTATTAGATTACTCAAGCTAATAGAATTTGATGTAGTCCTATAAAATAAATAAGTGGAACGCACCTAAAATCGTATTAATATTACATTGTCATCGGGTTTAAATAAGTATGGGAATTGAACCTCCATCAGATATTTGGAAGTGAGTTAAAATTTGAATATAAGCTTTGACCTAGGAAAATTTACATACGAAAACTATGAATAAAATAAAAGTTTATAAAAATAACATACCTTTTTAAAATAAAATCACGAAAAGAATCAGCTTCATTTGCTTACAAAACAAAACATACGTAAAAATACAATTGAAGATATGAATTTCAAAATTCGCCTTATCGCTTTTTGATTTCTCTATCAGTCTATACAAACCTGCACTATTGTAACAATGCAATCTCAAAATTTATAATGAAAACCAATAGATGCATTTAAAGTTTTTTCGCTATTTCCAAAAATTTGATTTTTTTAGATAAAGAGAATTTTGAAATTCATGTCTTCAGTTATTTTAATAACCAATCTAGAAGTTAATTAATTATAATTAACATTACCGTAAAATTTATACAGTGACAGCGCCTTCAGTTAAATCACTCATTTAAAACGTTCTGTAATTGGAACTAGTATATGTCTGTGACAAATAGTTTAGGATGTAGCCTTTGAACAGCGTTGGAAATCGACTCCCTTTATAATACTTTAAGCACTTAGTGTACGTTCCCTTAAAGCTCAGTCGAACTCATCCGTTGTCATAGAAAAGTGGTTCAAGTCATGAAATTTAAAGTTTCATAACTCGGTCAATTTTAATGTTACATGAATGGGACTTTTTCTGTATTACTTGCTAGAGTGTTGAGAAAATTTTACTAAATATCACTTATAGGACCGGGAGACCGTATAAAAATTCAATTTTCGTAATTTTTTAGTAAAACATTTTTTTGACCAAAATCGCTTAAAAAACAATTCTTTGCCTTTTTTAAAGCATTTTTGCAATTGGAACTATATGTCTATGTCTAACGGTTTAGAAATTAGCCATTGGCCACCGTTGAGAGGGGACACCCTGTATATTTATATCTTTTAATTTTATCTTAAGTCACATTGAAATGATAACAGACAAAATGAATAAAAAAAAACACTATAACATTAATTCCTTTTTAATAGTACCATATTAAGCATGTTTTCATTTCATATTTTCAATAATTCGAACTTCGTATAATTCGAACATTTTTTGTGGTCCCGACGAGTTCGAATTAACGAGAGCCGACTGTATTTCTTTTATCAGTGAAGTAGAAGCCTTTGGTTTGATGGGATATCAATCGTTTTCACAAATTCAAATTGATTGTTCAAAGAATGGCTTCGGATTAAGATTTCTTCAAAAAATCTTTGTCATCCTCCATCTTGATTTCCGCGTCATTCTACAGTTCTTCAATTAGAATTTAAATGTCTCGGTAGAAATTTATAAGTTTACCTCTTAAGAAGGTACTCGACTCGCTGAAAAACACCCGGATGATAATGTTAAGTCTATGGGGGGGGGGGGGATCTTTTCAAATATCTCGCTCAAATTTTCATATTTTTTCTTTTAAACTTTTCATTCCTACATTCCTTGGCCAATGTGGCATTTCGCAATTAAATTAAGGCGGGATATATTTTATCCCACCGCTCTTCAAGGGTTAAGGGTGTTTTTAAATCAAAAAGGGCAACTTTGTGACACATGCTTTAATTTATTTTTGCTAGGAAATGTATGAAAATAGCAGGTGTTATTACTCAGAATCTGTCTAATTGCACTCAATTTTCTGTTTTTTTTTTAAACGCAGATCTTTCATAACAAGCCTTCAAAGTTGACACTTTTGAGTACACATTTAGCACATTGAGCACCGACGAAAGCAGAAAAACCGGTCGAAAAGTAGGAGAAAAAGGGTGATTACGTCATCGAAATAGCTTAGAACTGGATAGGTAATTTAACTATCATAAAATGGAAAAATAAGTTCGAGTCGAAATCGCATCCATAGTCAGGCATTCCAATTTTATATATTTCTGTTAAAAAATGAGTTTATAAATGTGTCAAAACGTTTTGCGCTTGTTGAGCGGAGCAGTTAAAAACACTCTTAAGGGATTCAAGAGATTTTAGGTGTTTTAGCACCAGAAATTTTATAAAGTACTGAAAAGTTTATCTGAAGATAGAATTTCTTCCCGTTAAATAAGTCAAATATTTCTTTACTAAAATTTTGGCAAAAAGATCTCTGCAACGTACGAAACCTGCACTTGCACAGCGCAACGTGATTTTTTTTCAGTTAAAAAAAAAAAAATACTTTTATGTTAATAACATTAATATTAGCTATTCAGATAGTTATAATTAGTATATAATAGTTAATAATGATTAATTAGTATATATTAGTTAATATTTCATTGTCTAAAACTTAACAATTTTATTGTTCTTATACTTTTCAATTCATATTCATATGACAATAGGCTAAGGAAGAATTTTAAGAGATGCTTAGACAATATTGTATTACAATAAGATTTAACTTATATTACAACTTTCTGATACTTTTGCCCTTTATTACACATGATTCTTTCTGAAAAATAACTTTTATTTTATATATACAGAGTGAAATGTATGTTTAAAATAAAAGAATCGCAAATGACGCTAAAAGAATTTAAAAAATAATAATTATTATTATTATTACTCAATGCTTAAGCCTAAAGAAAGATGTATAGTAAATGCAAATACTAACATTACTGTATGTAAATAGCAGAAAAAGATTTCTGAAAACGAAATAATACTCCATTATAAGTCATGTTCTATTAACCCCTTAACGCGCAGTGTTACCGGGTCGGCAACACCTAAAGTTCCCCCTGTTTAGAGACACAAAAACACCGTGAATATTTCAAAAACTACTCTAATGGCTACTTTAAATCTTTCTTATGAGTTCTAGATGGCAGCACCACAGAGATCAAACTCTACTGTTTTTTAATATTAGGTGAAATGTTTTAGTGTAATACGCGCTTCACAGCAATGCTCTTTTCACTGCGCTTATTAATGCTTTACTTATGGGAGGTGACCACTTCGGCAACAGCTGTATAATTAAAATGGTTAGTGCAATCGTTACAAAACAATACCTGTGTACTCCTCTAGGCCTAAATAGATTGCCTATTTTTTTTGTCTCTTTGAATTCCAACTTTAAAGAGTAGTGCGCCGGAAAGGGTTAACGGTGTATTCGAAAAAATGATTTTCATCCTTCAACAGGTCAAAAACAGACCCAAAAGGGTTAAAAGATACTGAAAAAGTTTGTTAACAATTTAAAGTATTGATATAAACAATTATTAAAACTATTTCCTTCTAAATCAGTTTTGTAAGTTTCTGAATTTTTTAATACTCAGTAATTCAATCTTAAAACTGTTCTTGAAACGAAAAATGTAATTTATAGAGAAATTTTAAGTATAGTTTTTTAAACATTATTAAATTGTTGTAAAAGCTTCAGGTAACAACTTTATACAACAAGGAGTGGATCAAATATTCTTATTCTGAAAGTATCTTTAGAAGATTTTCTAGCATCAGTGAAGTGAAATCCTTTGAACCCTGTGGAAATAAATTGTTATCGTAGATTTAATTTAATTGTTCGATGATAGCTTAAGGTTAAAAGTTCTTAAACGGATTTTATTTATTTTGTACTGTGATCTCAAAATGTAATTTAATTTATTTTTTATTATAAAAGAAATTTATTTCTCAACTTTATTTTTGTAAGAATCTTTATTTCTATTTTTGAAACTTATTTTTTATAACTATTATTACTTACTCATTATACATAATATAGGATAAATCTTACAATCGTTTTCAAAATCGAAAAAAAATTTTTTTTGTCGGATTTACACATTTCAGACACTGGAGATTCCGAAAAACATAACCTTAGAGACAAAATTGCCATCCGTCTGTCTGTATGTCGGTTTGTCTATGTGTGTGTGCATATGTGTGTCTGTATCTCTGTGTGTTTGTCTGTCTGTCTGTGTGCCTGTAAACGCTCTGCCTCCCAAACGAATTGAGATATAGACTTGAAATTTGGTGTGCATTTAGTATGTGATAATGAAAAAAAAAACCTGTTGAAAATCAGTAATCTCGGTTATCCGGAATTATTTTTTCGGATTCTCGAAATACAATTTCTGACGAAAAATATATAAAAATTTCCGGGTTTTTTTTTTTTTTTTTTTTTTTTTTTTTTTTTTTTTTTTTTTTTAAATTTAGAGATATATTTTAATTGGATATGAGGCGCTTAAACCGATGCAGTAAACTGTGAGTTAAAAAGATAATTATTTTTGGAGTAATAAGGATGTTCTTTTACGCAATGAGGTTAGATTTAGTAGTTTGACGTTTTATGTAATTTGTCGAAAGTGGTTCATCCGCAATTCATTAATAGAGTATTACTATGTATTAACAATATTTAAATATACGTGTAAATTTTACTTTGGAATTGCGATGCATTTTATTAACGGTTTACAAATGTTTTATTTTGATATATTATATTATGCAAATCTATGATGGGTAAGTATTAAGGCGGCGACCAAAGCATTTTATAAATAGTTTACTCAAGTTTTATTTTATATTATGCATGCACATGAGGGGTAAGTATTACGGTGGCCCCCAACGTCTAGTTTTATACTTCTTTATTTCATTATTTGCTTAGAATTCTAGATTGAATTATATGCTAATTTAAATGTTTTCTTGCTGCTTGATAATATATGTTTGTTATGTATTTACTTCATAAAGATAAAAAAATCTGCAGGACAGCTTGTTAAGCTGTAAACTATAACTTTTCAGCGGAGATTCTTCAAACAGTAGACCGGGAGGCGGCAGCACGGATAATCAACTCTTCGTGTTCATGGATGCAAATCTAGGATTAGTTATATCTCGGTTAATTTTAATTGCGAAATGCTACACTGACACCAGAATTTTGAAACAAAAATTTTAATTCTATGAAGTACATGAAGAAAAGCTTTTATCTATTTTGAAATAAATTTGTTTGTAAATTCTGGAGTCGATCAATCATTTCAGCATTTTAAGAAGAGAAGGTCTGTGCCCCTCAAAAGGTTAAAAAAACAAGAAAGTGGACGTCTAAAAAATGTCGAAATGGAGCTGCCTCCATACTTTCCAACTTCTTCTTTTTTTTTTTTTTTTTTTTTTTTTTAAGAAAAATATACTTTTAACGAGAAAATGTATTAAATAAAATGTTTTTTGTTTCCGCTTGATAGTTAATTTAAATATACATAATTTCATCAATTAAATAAAATTTCTGGTTTGAAAAATGTTTTGTCGATTTAAAAAAAAGGAGGTTGGGAAGTATGTGCCTCTTTTTTTCAGCAAAAAAGCTGATTGAGAAATAAATTATCATTCTTCAATTAACTTAATCTGCCGCAATTAGCTTATGTTACGTACATGTGTCAATAAGAAAATAAATAACTTATAATTAAATATTGAAAAAATACATTATATGTATAAGCTAGTTCCATGACTTTTTGTAGTGTAAGTCACACAATAAACAACTGCTATTCTTTTTTGCCACCGTAAGTTTTGATAAGTTTGCTTGGTATTATTAAATTAATAAGTTTCTCCCATAAATTAAATAAAAATTTTCCTTTCTAAAATACTGGTAACCAAAAATTGTAGCATAAAACTCACACTACTTAATGGAAACCAGACTATCCAATTGCGAAAAAAATTACTACCTTAGTACTGTCCATTACAACTATTCTTTAATTCAACTGTCACTGTAAGATTAATGTTAAAAAAGTATTTAATTTTATTAATATTTTCTTGCATTGCTATTTGAAAAAAAAATTCTTTAAGATTTTTTTTTTCAACTTTTATACTTCAACTGTAAAAAAAGAAAGAAAATGTAAAGGTTTAGGGGAGAGTGGGGATGAATGGGACAATTTTTACATTTTTACTAATAACTTAAGCTGTTTACAGTTGTTAATTTTTAAAAAAATACTTAAAGAATACTTCAGTATTTAGCAGCTTATTGACATGCTAATTTCAATCAACAATTGTTTTTTAAATTTTTAATAATTTTTTTTAACATGCATGCATACTGTCCCATTTATCCTCATGGTTGGGGATGAATTGGACAACTTTGTGGATGAACGAGACGGTTAAAAAAATTATTCCAAACATATTTTATTTGAAAACTGAATGATACATTCTATTTTACTACATATACTGACTGAAGCTAATATCAAATGACAACCGTCCTTTGGGTTTCGCAGTTTCCAGCGGTCTAGGCTTAATAGTTTCATAACAATATCTTCCAGATTAACATAATAAATTTCTGGTGGATCGTTCTGATAAAATAAGGAATAATTATCCTTTTTTCTCAAGAGTTGTACCTGAAGGTTATCATTAATGTTCTTTAAAACCCTAGCAATGTAATGATAATTATTTTTTCACACATATCTTTGTTAGGCGAAAGTCGTCTTCCATTATATTATCCAAGCTGCAAACTTGGTGGTCCATATCACTTGAAATCATGTCCAAATCACTTTCATCTTCATCATGAAGTGATAAATTGTCAGATTCATCACTACTGTCCATACCTTTACTAAAAATATTTCTGGAAAGCAGGTTTGGTTTCTGTTTTTTTACAATTTCCTTTTCCAAATATTGTTTTTCTGGTGTATCGATTAGGGCACGACAGTGGCCTCGTATTCTCCTCTTCACATCTGGTTTCTAGGTAATGACAAAATGTAATTTTATTTATTATGGAATAGCCCTGGGGATGAATTTGACAGTCCCATTCATCCCCATAAACAATGTCCCATTCATACCCATAGTCACATGGTTATATAAAACAGTGATTAGGATTAGTAAGCACTGTCAATATTGTTCATTTGCATCATAAGTATAACAAGCGATTATATCATTCGAACATAAAAAAATTATAAGGTTTTGAGAAGGTTAACTATCAATTAAATACTAAAAAAATTAAACAGAAAAAGCAAATTTGGTTCTTGAAAAATACACTTTGCACAGTAGCTAATCTTCTGTAATGGATATTGCTTTGAAACTATGTCTGTTGAATGACCTCAAAACTGACATCAGTCAGGTAAATTATCAAATTGCTTATGTTTGGGGAACATATATAAATTTCTGTTGTCCCATTCATCCCCCATTCATCAAGCCATTATCCATTCATCAAGCGATTATATCATTCTAACATAAAAAAAATTATAAGGTTTTGAAAAGGTTAACTATCAATTAAATACTAAAAAAATTAAATAGAAAAAGCAAATTTGGTTCTTGAAAAATACACTTTGCACAGTAGCTAATCTTCTGTAATGGATATTGCTTTGAAACTATGTCTGTTGAATGACCTCAAAACTGACATCAGTCAGGTAAATTATCAAATTATTTATGTTTGGGGAACATATATAAATTTCTGTTGCCCCATTCATCCCCTGTCCCATTCATCCCCACTCTCCCCTATTTGTTCTTAAATTTAATTTTTTATTTTTATTATTCTTTTATTCATTTAGTGAAAAAGCAAATGCTTGAACTTATTTTTTTTACATAAATTTGAAACAAATCAACGCATGCAGTCTGATAACTAAAGCATTTGGTTCTATCTCTTTTTAAAGTTTTTGCTGATTCCAACAACTAAACATTATGCTGTCAAACAACTGAAAATTATGCTGAATATTTACATAGCCGATTAAAATCTTTAAAACATTTATTGGAAAATGTGTCAAACAAAGTTTTCATTCTTGTAATCTGTTATTTATTGAAAATCTTTTTGTTTATGCAGTAGTAGCTGTTTTATGTTTTGCTTATTTATATACTTAAATTTGCTAGACGAAATACTTTTTTTCCTTTATTAGGTGCGTTTGCAATTATGCAAATTCGTAGTACATATATTCGTCGTTCAGTCCGTCCGTACGTCTGACCGTCTGTTGTATATAACAGAAAAAAATCTAACCAACCGAATCGTTTGAAAATTAAAATATATAAATATGGTAATATTTTGTCGAGTCATTTCAAATTTTATGAAAACCGGATGTGTTGTGCAATTACAGGGATAATTAAAAGTATTCCGTTATATTACAGCCAATGGGAAAATATAGTTTTAAGTGAAATTTAATGACCTCTTATTGATTTAATTTCTTTCGAACATGATAAAATTTATATGCATCTGTGAACTCTATACGAAAATATACATTTTGTACAGTCTGTGGTGTAAAGAATATTTGTTAATCATTTAATGGACAACACAAATGTATTCCATTACATAATTGTATAGGGCTTTCTACGCAGTCGGGTTTATTTATTTTTGTAATTTAATTTTCTATTCAAAAACGCATGCTTAGAATGTTCAAAGAGAGAAAAATGTTTAATTTTCATGCCAGCTGTTATCTTAAAATATAGACCCTAATAGCATGCATGATCACAATGACGTCACTTCGAGTCACTTTGGTCACATCGCATCTGTGACCAAAATGCCACCACTCAGTGACGTCACATTGTGACTGAGATGTGACTTTCTTAAAAATCTTTAGAAATTTATAAATATCCTTCAAAACATGTTTCTGGCAATTTAAATATCGTCGCTTTTGTCACAGTTTCGTCACAATGTTAATGTCAAATTAGTCACAAATAACACATTTTTCACAAATTTGTCACATTGTGACCACTTTGTGAAACGTCACAAAAGAGCAATAAAATGGTCATAACGACTTCACATTTTAGTCACAGTGACTTCACATCGACGTCACGTGACGTTACATCAACAATCGATGGTCACAAAGTCACAATGTGACTTCACAACGACGTTGCAGTCACGTCACCATGCTTTACGGGGAATGATAAATCTCCAACTTGACAATAAAAACCGAATGTCTTTTTTTTTCAATTATTCCTGAATACGTGACATTTAGTGATCTGCTTTAACCATTTCCAATAATAAAACTCTTTAGGTGAATATTTATGACAAAATAAACGAAGTGAATTCAGTGATTATGAGGTTTTCTAAACAAAATGATTTATTATGCTCGTAAGTTTTTTTTTTTTTTTTTATGCAAAAGCAACTATAGATTTTCAATTACGGATACTTTTTTCTACCTTTACCTCATAATTAATGTACTAAGGTTAAATACTATTGCTAAGAATGATATGGCTTTAATCCAGCATATATTTAAATGAGTTATTTAAATATCTTGATCAGGATGGGAAAAAAGAAATAATTTATATTTTAAAACATTTTTAATTTTTCTTACTTATATTTTAGGGTTAAAATTCCTCGATTGTAATAACATATTGTTTATAATAACTGCACTTTCAAAACAATTTCGTAAAAAAACGTAAAATGTACAGGCAGCAAATTACCGGAACCCTCCGGTGATTGGAAAATGTCTGTATTATTTGAAGTAATCTCCGCCCTTTACTCCTATGAGCTCCGACGGTACTCTAATTGCATCTCTGATTTGCCTGTACGTCGAACAGGCTACGTGTTTCTGTCAGTCATGATTTACATGTACGCATTTTCAGAAAGAATCACGTTTTGAGCACCTTATCGCCAGAACAACGATTGGCGCGGAGATGAAGTCAATGCTACGCACCCTTTCTTGTTTGTGACGTCAAACGTCTAGCGAATAGTAACCCTTCCTTCTGCAAAAAAGATCGCGCTTATTGTTCATTTGTTTTTCCGTATATGTTACAAGCAAAGACTATAATATGAGGAAATGTTATTCATCGTTGTTTACGATTAAAACATAGTTTAAAACAAAAAGCTTTTTCAGATTAAAATGCTTTAAATTTCACAGAACATCTAAACAAAGGTTTTTTGTTTTTCTAAATTCAAAAATTTTATTTCCTTAACTCGCCATGTTCGAAGAAATTGAGAAGTTAATTAAAAACAGTAGTAAAGATTCGCTTGTAATAAATATAATTCTATTAATCATTTGTTTTATGACACATTTGAACTTAGTTTATTCTGTGTTTGGCGATGCAGCTAGCTGAACATTCTCGCTTTCGCCAACTCGCCAAGACTGGTGCTCAAAACGTGATTCTTTCTGAAAATGCTACCCGTACCACGTACGAGCATCCGTACTCCAATCTTAAATTACAATTCTCACCAGTAAAATTTTATTCCAAATTTTGTGTTATTTAATCCGAGATTTTTTTCTGATTCAACTAGGTAAAAAATTCTGTTTCAAAAACTGGTGGAAAAAGATTAAAAATTCTGAAAAAGATCCGAAGAAAATAGACGTTACTTAAAAGTTTTTTTTTTTTTTTTCCAAAAAATATTGACCAGTTAAGAGGTTAAAAAATCCTCTAAGGGAGAAAAATATTTATTTTTCATACCAGTCATTGTCTTAAAATATGTAATGAAAAATCTCCATCTTGGCAAAGGGAATTGGATGTTTTCTTGAATAAAATGACATTTAGAGATCTGCTTTAACCTCTTCAGTCCCTGAGTACCCAAATGGGTACATCAGTTTTGTCCCATTTTATTAATACTCAAATATAAATGAAATTTCGATATAAGAATAATATGTTTCGATATCTAAGATTCGAGCTAATGAAAATAAAACAAAAATCTCGCTCTGAAGTCAAACGAGAGAAGAAATAATTCAGTAATAATTAAAAATACTGTAATAATCGCCAGTAGCGAAGAAGTTAACAATTTCCAATAATAAAACTCTTTAGGCGAATATTTATGACAAAATATATGAATTAAAAAGCATAAAGAATTCAGCGATAATGCACTTTTTAAACAGAATGATTTATTTATGCTCATAAGCCTTTTTATGGAAAAGCAGTTATAGATTTTCAATTACCGATATTTTTCTATCTTTATCTTATAATTAATGTACTAAGGATAAAAACTATTGCTAAGAATAATATGGCTTTAATCGTGTGTATATTTAAATGAGTAGTTTAAATATCTTGCTCAAAGAAAATAAAAGAAATAATTGTAAGAAAAAACTGTGCTTCGACGAAATAAAAAAAATAAATTTAAAAAAAAATCAAAAAACCCGAATTCGTAGAAAAAGGTACTAAAAAGTGGGGGGAAAATTAAATTACAAAAATGAAAAAAACCCGACTGCGTAAAATGTGAACTTAAAAAAAAGGAAACAATTGACGTAGGCAAATAGTAGAGTGTGTAATGAAAATCCTTTACACTTGATTAATTGCAGTCGTTTGAAAGCATGTAGGTAGCCGGAGCCGCAGTACACACTTAAACATTAATCTAATGCCCCCGACTACATATACTCAAGTAAGAAGGATTTCCATTGCACATTTTACTATTTTTCTACGTCATCTTGTTTCCCTCTTTCTTAGTTCGCTTTTTACGCAATCGGGTTTTTTGATATTTGTAATTTAGTTTTTTATTCAAAAACGCACATTTAGAATGTTCAAAAGGAGAAAAATATTTATTTTCTATACCAACTACTATCTTAATATCTATAATGATAAGTCTCCAACTTGACCTAGGAAATTCAATGTTTTCTTTCAATTATCCCTGAATATAATGGCATTTAACGATTTGCTCTAACCATTTCCTATATTAAAAGTCTTTAGGCGAATATTTATGACAAAATAAATGAAGTAAAAATCATTCAGCGATAATGAATTTTGTAAACAGAATAATTCATTATGCTTATAAGATTTTTTAAGCAAAATCACTTATAGATTTTCAATTACGGATATTTGTTTCCTATTCTTTACGATATAATTAATATAATAAGTATAAAAACTATTGCTAAGGAAAATATGGATTTATTCAAGTGTGTATTGAAATGAATATTTTAAATATCTTTCTCAAGGGAAAATAAAAGAAATAATTGGAAAAAGTAACTGTGGATTATGAAATACTTCGACGAAAATAAATAAATAAATAAATAAATTTTAAAAAAATCAAGAAACCCGACTGAGTAAAAAGCGAACTAAAGAGCGGGGAATAAAAAAAGTAAGTTAAAAAATTAAAAAAACCCGACTGCATAAAATGTGAACTGAAAAGAAGGAAATAAGATGACCTAGGAAAGTTGTAGAATGTGTAATGGAAATCCTTTTCATTTGAGTAATTGCAGCCGAAGTCAAGCATGTAGTTATCTGGAGCAGCAGTACATACCTAAACATTTATTAGATGCCGCATGCAGATGCAATTACTCAAGTAAAAAGGATTTCCATTACACATTCTTCTACTTTCCTTCGTCATCTTGTTTTTCTCTTTTTAGTTCGCTTTTTACGAAATCGGGTTTTTGTATTTTTATAATTTAATCTTTTGTTCAAAAGCACATACTTAGAATGTTCAAAGTTAGAAAAATATTTATTTTTCATGCCAGTCATTAGCTTAAAACAACGAATCATATTTCTGCAACTTGACAAAAGATACGGAATGTTTTCATTCAATTATTCTTGTATACAGTGACATTTAGAGATCTGTTTTAACAATTTTCAATAATAAAATTCTTTAAGTGAATATTTATAACAAAATAAAAGAAGTAAACAGCATAAAGAATTCAGAGATAATACACTTTTTAAACAGTGATTCATTATGCTCAGAATTTTTTTTTTTTTTTTAAATGCAAAACTAGTTGTATATTTTCAATTACGGGTATTTTTTTCTATCTTTACTTTATGAATGTACTAAGGATAATAACTATTATTTAAAAAAATATGGATTAAATCCAGTTTTTCTATAAATGAGTATTGAAAATATTATGCTCACGAAAAATAAAAGAAATAATTGTAAAAAATAACTGTGGATTTTTAAATATTTTGACGAAAAAAATAAATAAATAAATAAATAAAAATCCGAATATGTAAAAAGCGAACAAAAAAGGGGATTAAAAAAATTAAATTACAAAAATAAAAAAACGTGGCTGCGTAAAAGGTGAACTAAAAAGAGAGGAATAAGATGACGTAGGAAAATAGGTGAGTGCGTAATGGAAATCCTTTTCACTTGAGTAATTGCAGTTGGAGGAAAGCATATAGGTTGCCGGAGTCACAGTACATACCTCAATATTAATCTGATGACTTCGACTGCAATTACTCAAGTAAAAAAGCATTTCCATTACACACTCTACTATTTTTCTACGTCATCTTGTTTCCCTCTTTTTAGTTCGCTTTTTACGCAGTCGGGATTTTTGACTTTTGTAATTCAATTTTTTATTCAAAAATGCACATCTAGAATGTTTTAAGGTAGAAAAATATTTATTTTTCATATCAGTCATTGTCTTAAAATATAGAATGATAAGTCTCCGACTTGACAAAGGGAATTTAATGTTTTCTTTCGAATATTCATAAATACAATGACATTTAGAGATCAGTTTTAACCGTTTCAAATAATAAAACTCTTTAAAGTGAATATTTCTGGCAAAATAAATGAAGTAAAAAGCATAAAGAATTCAGAGATAATGCATTTTCTAAACAGAATGATTTATTTATGCTCATAAACTTTTTTATGCAAAAGCAGTTATAGATTTTCAATTACGGATATTCTTTACGCATACCTTTTACTTATAATTAATGCGTTAAAGATAAAAACAATTATTAAGAAAAATGTGTGTTTAATCCAGCGTCTATTTAACCGAGTATTTTTAATATCTTGTTCAAGGAAAGGAAAGAAATGATTTATATTTTAACCCTTTAACGGATAAAGCATTTTCATTGCTAAGATGATGAAATAAATTTTTGACACCGGTAATACTCCAAGAACCGACAGCGGAACCCTATGTTATCGAGAACAACAAAATCTTTTTTATTTTATGGAAGAGTAATTATAGGGGAATCGAATGATCCATTTCTGCCGCAAGTGAAGTGGTGCAAAGGTCAAAAATTAATACCACTAGTGGCTCACTCGTAGGTTTAGCATTGTGTTTAGCCTACAATCAAAAGTATAAAAACTTAGAAAACTGGGAGCAGGAAAACACAATGCTAAGTCTACGAATCAACTCCCTCATAGCATGCAAGGTCACAGTGACGTCACTGTGAGTCACTTTGGTCACATCACATCTGTGACCAAAATGCCACCACTCAGTGACGTCACATTGTGACTAAGATGTGACTTTCTAAAAAAATTTTCACAGTTCGTCAGAATGTTAATGTCAAAGTAGTCACAAATGACACACTTTTCACAAATTGGTCACATTGTGACGTCACAAAAAAGCTCTAAAACGGCCATAACAACTTCACATTTTAGTCACTGTGACTTCACATCGACGTCACGTGACGTCACATCGACAATCGATGGTCACAAAGTCACAATGTGACTTCACAACGACGTCTCAGTGACGTCACCATGCCTTACGGGAATTTAACAAATTACAACTATTATATAAAAATTAAAAGGATATTTTCAAAGACTAAAATTTTAAAGACTTATAAACAAATTCTACGTTCAAAATAATAATAGTAAATATCATTTTTATGCATCATACTACCCGTAAAGCATGGTGACGTCCCTGCAACGTCGTTGTGAAGTCACATTGTGACTTTGTGACCATCGATTGTCGATGTGAAGTCACAGTGACTAAAATGTGAAGTCGTTATGGCCGTTTTAGAGCTCTTTTGTGACGTTTCACAAAGTGGTCACAATGTGACAAATTTGTGAAAAATGTGTCATTTGTGATTAATTTGACATTAACATGGTGACGAAACTGTGACAAAAGCGACGATATTTAAATTGCCGGAAACACGTTTTTTTAAAGTAAATAACATGTTTTGAAGGATATTTATACATTTCTAAAGATTTTTAAGAAAGTCACATCTCAGTCACAATGTGACGTCAAAGAGTGGTGGCATTTTGGTCACAGATGTGATTTAACGAAAGTGACTCACAGTGACGTCACTGTGACCATGCATGCTATTAGGGTAGTGGTATTAGACTTTGGCTTATGAACCACTTCCCTTCCGGTAGAAATAGATCATTAAATTCCCCTATTATTACTTTTTCATAAAATAAAAGGTTCTCTCTTGTGCTCGATAACATAGGTTTTTGAGCTGTTGGTTTTTGGACTAAATTGCGAACAAACATATCAATATGTAAATAAGAAAAAGTGATTTTTCACATACATAATAAAATGAATTTCTTTAATATAAAATCCCATTGTTTTGCTATCTGAATTAAAATTTTGTGGTTTCATAGAGAAACCAGTGAACTTTAAAGGGTTAAAACATGCTGTAATATTTTTTACCAATTTTTTAGGATTATAATTCGTCGATTGTGAGAACTAATTCTTTAACCTCTGCTGACCTGAAGGTAAATTAACATGGTCTTCTGTTTTTATTAGAAATTCCAAATTCACAACCGAAATTTTAAAGATTAATTCGACCTTTATTTAATGACTGAGATTTCATGATTAAGTAAAGTAGATATAATTCATTTAAAATTTCTGTTAAGAATTTGGAGTTTCTTAATGTAACCTTCGATGTTCGGAAATATCACATACGGCTCTTTTAAACTTAGGATTTTATAGTTACTGCATTTTCAAAACAATTTCGTAAAAAAAAAAAAACATAGCGTAAAGAAAACGTAAAAACAAAAAGCGTAAAATGTACAGCAACAAATTACCGGAATACTCCGATGATTGGAAAATATCTGTCTTATATGAAGGAATCTATGTCTTCAGGGTTCGTAAAGTTAAGGCCCCTGTCCTTGCTCGAGGAAACGCTCGCGAGCTAATGCTATTCCTATGAGGAAGCATATTTCTAATAACTCTTTCGCATTTAAACATTTTTGAATTTTTTTTTTTTTTTTTTTTTTTTTTTTTTTTTTTTTTTTTTTTTGCATTTGATAGCTGAGGTGCATGCCGACAGCGCACCTTTTTTACTTTTTCGATTTTGGCTGCAGATATTTTTTTAAAAGCACTTTCAGTTTCGAAACCGGTTTTGAAAGTGAAACTAACTTTGTAAAAAATGTCTGAAACCAAAACCGAAAAAATAAAAAAGGTGCGGTGTCGGCATGCACCTCAGCTATCCAATGCAAAAAAAAATTATTCAAAAATGTCAAAATGCGAAAGAGTTATTAGAAAAAATGCTTCCCCATAGGAATAGCATTAGCTCGCGAGCGTTTCCTCGAGCGAGGACAGGGGCTTTAATGTAATTTCATGACTAGGTAATTCCTCGGTACCAGTATTTACTTATAGGGAATCTATGATTAAGTAAAACGAAATTTTGCGTTTTTCGAACTACGTTTATTTTTCTATAAAAAAAAATGGTGGCATTTCCCCTGGAAATTAACGGTACCTGTATAAACCATGGTCTTTGAACCCTTTGTTCCGACTGTACTTTAACCCCTTGATGGGCGGTGGGATAATATGTATCCCATTTAATTTTAATTGCAAAATGCCACATTGACAGCGGAATTTTGAAATGAAAATTTTAATTTTATCAAGTACGTGAAGAAAAGTTTTTATTTATTTTGAAATAAATTATCTTTTAAATCCTGGTGACGTTCAATTATTTCTGCATTTTAAGAATAGAAGTGCTTTTGCCCCTGAAAGGGTTGAAACACCATTAACCCCTACGCGACGGGAAACTTTTACAAAATTTTTAATGTTTTGTCACCGGTTTTTAAAAACAGAAATTTGTGCCTTATTAAACATAGGGGAAGATGGGGATACTTGAGCCATTTTTTAAATTTTAATATTTTTATAATTTCTTAGAACAAAATAAATATTAAAAATGAAAATTTGATATTTTTTCTTCAATTGAAAACCACTTTCATTTAATTTTGAACTATTTCTCTATGTCTAATAAATTTTTGCTTTTTCTTTTACATCGTGGCTCAAGTATCCCCATGGAGGAGATACTTGAGCCAGATGTCACATTTGCACCAGTATTTTGCAAAGGAAAAAACCGATTTACAATATATGCGAAAAAATGCATTAAATCTTTTTCAAATAAATTTGGTGGAATTTTCTGGTGTTGTTGTGACATTTCAGAATTAAAATTATGTGGTAGAAAATTCTACCAGCAGAGCTCAAAGGGTTAATCACAATACTTTCAAAATGGTACCAAGGTATGTGATTTCATTTTTTACATGTTCAGAACTATAAATATGTTACCATGTTGCCAATTTTAGAAAGAAAAATTGACCAACTGTAGAGATAATAGGGGTGGCTCAAGTATCTCCTGTGCTCAAGTATCCCCACTCTCCCCTAAATACTCTTATTAAATCAAGCAAATTTTATAGTAAAATTCTAATGATTGGGACAAACAAGGATTCTTAAGCCTTTTTGCGGCACGAATACAAGGTCGCTCGTCCCCAAGGTATTGAGCTCCTCGTTTCAGAGGTATCACAAGTGATACTTCATATTTTTTCTTTAATCCTTTGTATAGCAGCGTTGCATATCTGAAACATATATAAAAAAATCAGAATTACTTAATCAGCGGGATTTAACACTTTAACGATCATTAGATTCTCTACGAAACCACAAAATTCTAATTCCGGTATGCAACAATGAAACCGGAATTTTAAGTGAAAGAATTCCATTTTATTATGTGTGTGAAAAATCACTTTTTCTTATTTTCAAATATACGAGGGTAATTCAGAAAGTAACCTCCGTTTATGAATTTAAAAAAATCTAATGAAAGGAAACATGTTTTATTACTCACGAATGAAAGACATGTTCTTCAGCTACTTCTCAACATAATTGCCATATTAATTAAAACAATTATCATAAAGGTAAATCAGCTTTGAAATTCCATCGTCACAGACACCTGCCAACGGCCTATTCAACTGCGATTATTTTTAAATTCAACTCGCACCACTCTTTCAATCCAAAGAATTTTAACATATTCTTTTATCCATACTGACAAATTCCGAATTGCTCTCGTAATATTTTACTTGACCCACTATTTTTTAAAACATTTTTGGTAGTGCATTTATCAGAAAATTATACAGAAAAATATGTTAAACTTCTTTGGATTGAAAGAGTGGTGCGAATTGAATTTAAAAATAATCGCAGTTGAATAGGCCGGCGGCAGAAGTCTGTGACGAGGGAATTTCAAAGCTGATTTACCGTTACGATAATTGTTTTAATTAATCAGCAATTATGTTGAGAAGTAGCTGAAGAACGTGTCTTTCATGCGTAAGTAATAAAACATGTTTTCTTTCATTAGTTTTTTTAAAATTCATAAACGGAGGCTACTTTCCGAATTACCTTCGTATTTGTTCTCAATGACCGGTGTCATTCATTTATTTCAACATCTTAGCAATGTTAAAGGGTTAAAAGATGATTTAATTTATTGCTGCTAACTCTCAAAGCAATAGATTATAAAATGCTTATAAAATTCTCAACATACAACGGCAATGAATTATTTTTCCATGCCAAATTTTAATTTATCATTCGAACATTTTCGTATCGTTATTAGTAAATTGAATTTTATAAATTTAATGAAACTCAAAGGTTCTGAATACTTTCAAAAAGGATCTTTTACAAAAGTAATTTTGAATACTTTTCAGTTTTATATTTATAAGCCGTATTATCCAAAAACTGGCTTCAGCGAAAGACATTAAAATTCCTTAATGCCCTTTAAAAGTCCTTTTTAAAGTCCTTTAAGAATTAAAAGCAAAATAAGCAAAAATCAAAATTTTTAAATGTGTTTTGTACACTGGTAGAAATAGTGTTAAAAAAGCATGTTCTTTATGAAATAAACAAACAATATACTTATTTTTATAGTCTTTAAGATCGATATTATTTCTTTTCAGTTTCCGATATGCATTTTTTTTCTGGAGCACATATATTTTTATTCATTACTTATAAAATTTTCTGTTTGTATTTGCTTTCCGCGACTCTGTGTTACGCGGGTATCTCTATCCTCAGCTCCGAAAATTTTCTCTTCGCATGTTTAAAAAGCCAAGTCCTATTACGTCACTATCGACGCTGACCTTCGATTTTAACCAATAAGTTATATTGGGTTGTTCGAAAAGTCCTCTCCGTTTGCTAAAATCAATTCGTACCGGAAAATTTTATCCATTAATATCTATGTATTAGATATCGGAAGTAATATCTAATAATTAAATAACAGAATTTTCCGGTACAAATTGATTTTCCCAAACGGAAAGGACTTTCCAAACAACCCAATAATTTTGCTATTAGAGCGACGGGTAGTTTTAGTTTTTCATTCGGGATGCTTTGAATGCGGTATCACAACATTTTTATTACAACAATGTTCTAAATTACGATCGAAGCTTTTCATCATATAAGTTTTCTCCCATAAGCCTCTTGTTTTTACGAAACTTCTTATAAAACCGCAGTTATCCGAAAATTCGTGTGGGACCCCGGTTAACCGAAAAATGTTTTGATCCCATGCTTTTCGGATAATTGAGGTTTTATTGTATTAAAAAATCAACAATGTAATTTTGTGTTTATTGCAGCTGAGAAGAAAAACGCCTTTTACTGATTTTTTTTTTTTTTTTTTTTTTTTTTTTTTTATTCTAAATATTCTAATTTTTTTTTTCAATTATTTATTATATATTATAATTCAGTTATTTATTATATATTATAATTATTTTAATTATTTTTCAAATCGAAATTCTTGAGTTCAGAAGAGTGGGAAAAAGAGGCAAAATGGCGATTGCCTTAGGCACAGAAATAGAAGGGGGGGGGGGGGGCAAATTTATACTACCATTGCTTTTTAGCTCACAGGCTATCATAGCCTGAGAGCTTATGTGCCCGTCCGTTCTGTATGTACGTTCGTACCTGCGTTCGTGCTTAACGCGATAACTCGTGATAAAAATATCCGATCCACTTGAAATTTTGTATGTAGGTATATCCTGAGAAGGCGCTTCCCTGATTAGTTTTTGGAGTTCATTCGATATGTTTTAGAGGGGGAACGGGGGGCTCATGGCCTTACCCTTAGTTGATATAAATGGGATTTTCATGCAGAATTAAGTTTTCGTTCAAAATTTAGATTAGGATCATTCTGATGAGGCGATTCCGTAACTGTTATTAGGTGTTCATTGAATAAGTATAAATAGGGGGAATAGGGGTTCTAATGCCCCCCCCCCCTTAATTTATATAAACGGGGTTTTCAAGCAGAATTTTCAGATTTCGTTCAAATCTCTGAATAGTTTTGGAAGTTTAATGGTTAAGTATAAAAGAGGGGGATAACTCCTTTTAAATTATGTAAATGCTAAATGGGTTTTTATTAAGAATTATCTCATTTGCTCTGAATTTTGAATATATATTTTTTATATGATAAAGCATGTCTTTGATAGTATAGGAGGTTCAATGATTAAGTATAAAAAAGAGGAAAGGGGAGAGCTGTTTCCCCTTCTTAATTTTTTTTCGAGCGGAATTAACCCTTGAAAATATAAGGCTTTAATGTACAATAGTATTTGTAGCCTGTGAGCTCAATGTCATCAGTTTAACGGGGCGGTATTCTTTATTTTCTTTTTTTTTAAAACATATGTATACATAAACATTTATAAATAAATCCAATTTAACACAGAAATTAACAAAACTTAAAATTCAGTGAAAACAGTACATAAACTGTCTGTTTGTATAATGAATATGAAAAAATGAATTCCTATAAAAATAAACAAAACAAAACATCAGTTGAAATATGAAGTTCCATGGAATGAAAATTAACAGAAATATGAAAAATAGATGGATAAAAAAACAAACAATAGATAACCTTATACTGTAAACCACTCATTAGGGGTACAATTTACAAGTATAAGCAATAATCTAGTCAGTTTCTGTAGTAAATTGAGCTATAAGCTAAGAAATTTGATCCATTATCCTACCCTACTGACTAAATGAAACAATAAAACAAAATAGAGATGGAAAAATTTAAGTAAAAAATAGTAAATAATAATAATAATATTTTATGCCTGTTTATCCTGTAGAAAATTATTAAAGTATAAATCCATCAGTATATATGTAAGCATATAGGGATATTGTGTTAAAAAATATATCTGTTATAAGATTAAAATGATATAACATATTACATATGTCGAATCCTTTAATTCACTTTATTTATACATAAAACCAAAATAAAATACTCAGATTACTTAAAGGTGCTTTTTATTAACAAAACCTAGTACTTTCGAGCATGTCATGCTCATCATCACGGTTAAAACAACAGAAGAGTAGAAGTCGAAGGCTGAGTTCTTTTATACGAAGTGGACTGATCCAAAGACAACATAAAAAAGGGGGGGGGAGAAGTCGGAATGTTCCAAATTCGATAGAAAGGGGGGTTCAAGAATATGGTACAATCTGCTCAAAATCACTTGAACCCCCCCCCCCTTTCTATCGAATTTGGAACATTCCGACTTCTCCCCCCTTTTTTTACGTTGTCTTTGGATCAGTCCACTTCGTATAAAAGAACTCAGCCTTCGACATCTACTCTTTTGTTGTTTTAACCGTGATGATGAGCATGACATGCTCGAAAGTACTAGGTTTTGTTAAAAAAAAACACCTTTAAGTAATCTGAGTATTTTATTTGGTTTTATTTATTTTATTTAAATATATGTGTTCTCAAAATAGTATGTTGCTCCTTTCTTGGAATCCAAAAAGGGTTATACTGTACTGTTAGATACTTTTTTTCTACTTGTATTTTTCATATCCCCTTTGCCAAAGTATAAGTGCAATATTCTTTTATATTATTTAGTTGTTAAAATTAAACCTTTGAAAGTTCCAAAATAAACGCCAATCATATATTCAATAGAATTTATTTGTGTTTTTACAATTTTCAATTTTGTGACATCTGTCACAGAGAGAAATGGTGGGGGGGGGGGGGATGAAACTTCGCCCCGGGCGCAGTTTTCTCTTCGCACGTCGCTGCTTAAGTTACATAGTGTTAAATTTACCAATGCATTACAGTAAAAATGGCATGTCTCAATATAGAATAAGTAGATAAAAACAGCGTTTACAGTACCAAGACACACTGACTTGTTGCACACTTGTTTCCGTAGCCATAACATACCACCATCAGTGCAAAATATTATTGCTCAGAAAAGTTGATGAAATGTATGCAGGGGAAGTATATGTAGGTAACTCGATCTTTCTTTCTGATTACACTGCCCGTTTCTTAAAATTTTCTATTAGTTCTATTAGTCAATAAACTTTATCTCTGAATCCGTTTCTCTTTCACTGGCAATTTCCTAAAATTTCTGATAATTCTATTGGTCAATAAACTTTATCTTTGAATTCGCTTCTCATACATTGGCAGTTTCCCGAAATTTCTAATAATTCTATTGGTCAATAAACATTATCTCTGAATCCACTTCTCGTACATTGGATGTTTCCTAAAGTTTTTAATAATTCTAATAGTCGATAAATTTCATATTTCATCTGCTGTTTCTAAAAATTTTCCAATACCTATATTGGTAATTGTACGTTATCCACGAATCTACGTCTTCTACATACATTTGAGCAAATTTCTTTCTGAAGAATCGTATTTTGAAATAACGACGGTACGCTATGGCCATCGAAAATACTTTATAAAAAAAAAAAATGTGTTTTTTGTACTATAAATGTTGTTTTTTATCTACTTATGTTAACGTATGCTTTAAAATTATTCGTCAATTAGGCTGTGTTTGCTCGTATTCTGTTTTTTTTTTTTTTTTTTTTTTTTTTTAGTGTTATTGTGTTTGTAGGTGAAAAAGAAGCAATAATATAAAATTCAATTAATTTAAAATATACATAAACGAAATGTTTTTCTCTATGAAAATCTTTAATTTAAATAAGATTTTTTTGTCTTTCTGATAACATCTTAATTTTTTTTAAATTGTACTGAATAGAATAAACACAAAATTTGGTTTTAAATAAAATAATGTTATGAACTTATTAAATTAATTTATTGAATCGTATTATTTTGTCAAAAACATTTATAATAAAATGCGCTTTGTTTAATGAATATGTTGCGTAGGCGTCAGCGCTTCCCCAGTTAATTAATTTTCTGTTTAATTTTATCAATAAAGTAGTCTAGATTTTTCAGAAATAATTATAGATTTCTTTATTTTTGAAAAATCCATCTCTTGCCATTTCCATAAATAATTCATTAGAAAAACATTAATAGATAATAATACATAATTATAAGATAATTCATTCGATTTTTACTTCCTCGATACTTATTTTGCTTGTTTGTCAATAATAAAATACACTCATGTCCAAAATTAAGTCCATAAATTTAAAATATATGAAAACTGATTGTTATCACTATGTTCACACGAAACTTGGCACAGAGATATATTACAAAGGGAAAAATGATACAGCAACATAATAATATGGAAAAGATATAAATCTATAATAATGCAGAGGGAAGTTAATGAGTGTGTCAGCTCTGATCTGAAGAGACCGCACCGCGTAGAATTACAAAATTTGGATTGAATGTATCTCGGTGTATGAAATTTTGCATCTCGAAGCCCTATTTTTGATTTTTTAATTAGATTTTTTTTATTAAATTTGTTAGTCAATTTTAGCATTCTTTTTATGTTTCAAAGCGATTGTTCCATATTAGTGAAAGGAATAGGGTTTCATTCTTTTACCCAACATTGTAAATTTAGTTCTCTTTCCAATAAAGTTTCTTTAGAAATCGTGCAGCGATTTTTGAATTTTTAACAGATTTTTTTAATGCGATTTTTAGTATTTTTCGCGTTTGATATTGATAAAAAAAAATTCAAAATTTTAGCCTAATTTACTAAATTTTGTTTGTTACGATTTTAGAATTACATCGATATTTTAATGAGATTTTCAGTGCGATTTTCGAAGTAATTTTTAACGATTTTTGGAATTTTTGTGTGTTTTGAACTGACTTTTTTTTGTCAATATTATATGTTTTTTTATGCATCATGTATATCACGGACCTGTGCAATGCTGGGCGGTCGCATTTTCAGAAAGAATCACGTTTTGAGCACCAGCCTTGGCGAGTTGGCGAAAGCACGAACGTTCGGCTAGCTGCATCGCCAAACACAAAATAAACTAAGCTCAAACATGTCATAAAACATATGATTAATAGAATTATATTTATTACAAGATAATCTTTACTACTGTTTTTAATTAACTTATCAATTTCTTCAACCATAGCGAGTTTAGGAAATAATATTTTTGAATTGAGAAAAAAAAAACTATGTTTAGATGTTCTGTGAAATTTAAAGCATTTTAATCGGAAAAAGCTCTTTGTTTTAAACTATGTTTTAATCGTAAACAACGGTAAATAAAATTTCCTCATATTATAGTCTTTGCTTGATAACATTTACGGAAAACAAATGAACAATAAGCACGATCTCTTTGCAGAAGGAAGTGTTGCCATTCGCTAGGCGTTTGACGTCACAAACAAGAAAGGGTGCGTAGCATTGACTTCATCTCCGCGCCAATCGTTTTTCTGGCGATAAGGTGCTCAAAACGTGATTCTTTCTGAAAATGTGGGCGGGTCAGCTAGTTAAGAAAAAAGAAACAAGATATTTCGTAAAATGTTAAATCATGAATCAGAGATAAAACATTTATCTTCCGAAAAGTCTCTCTAATACGCAATGTGGCTGATGTACACTTCGATACAACCCTCACAACAATTTCTCATACTGTTTATAAGAATTTGAATAAAAAAACAAAAAAATTGTAACCCTCATAGGATGCATGGTCACAGTGACGTTACAGTGACGCCACTGTGAGTCACTTTGGTCACATCACATCTGTGACCAAAATGCCACCACTCAGTGACGTCACACTGTGACTGAGATGTGACTTTCTTAAAAATCTTTAGAAATTTATAAATATCCTTCAAAACATGTTATTTACTTTAAAAACATGTTTCTGGCAATTTAAATATCGTCGCTTTTGTCACAGTTTCGTCACAATGTTAATGTCAAATTAGTCATAAATGACACATTTTTCACAAATTTGTCACGTTGTGACCATTTTGTGAAACGTCACAAACGAGCTCTGAAACGGCCATAACGACTTCACATTTTAGTCACTGTGACTTCACATCGACGTCACGTGACGTTACATCGACAATCGATGGTCACAAAGTTACAATGTGACTTCACAACGACGTCGCAGTGACGTCACCATGCCTTACGGGAATTTAACAAATTACAACTATTACATAAAAAATGAGAGGATATTTTCAAAGACTAAAATTTTACAGACTTATAAACAAATTCTACTTTCAAAATAATAACAGTAAATATCTTTTTATGATGATCGTAACGAGTTACATATATTACGTACGCCGTGCATTAAACATTCATATTCCAAAACCAATAATAAAAGAAAAAAAAAAAAACAGTAGTAAGGTACCCTGGGGTAAAAACACCAGGCGGGGTAATAACGCCAAGTGCTTATATTTTGCATAATTATGAAATAATCAGGTAAATGACACCCTTGTGCTCTGCGCAGAAGGGTTTTGAGTCATATAAATCGCAAAAAACAGCTTCAAGTTAATTTGTTTCATTTTTAGGTCTTATTGTTTTTACAAGCAACTAAAATTAACGCTTGATCTAAAATTTGCGAGATAAGGTTTTTGATCTGAAAACTATATTTTTTATCCAGAAATACTTTGTTTATTACATAAATTTGTAGTGTATTTCATGTACTTTCCAATTGTTGTAGACGATTTTGGATATCTTCTCGAGATAATTTGTAGTTTAGGATTTACTGCGCAAGAAGTATCCCGGGGTAATAACGCCAATCCTTGGCATTAATACCCCGGTTGATTCCCTACAGTGACCTAGCTACATCCTAAATACTGATTCAAATAAACACTGTTAAAACTGTGCAATGTTTCTAATAATTCTATTTAAGCGGTCCTTTTTAAGCAAAAAGAAGCTCACGGTCTGATATTCTTTTGCCTCATCCCCCCCCCCCCCACACACACACACCGCACCTTTATTTTTCTTACACTTTCACAAAAAAATGAACATTTTCAATAGCTTAGAATGCAATTTGTCAATTTCTAAGTTTGTAGAGTTTATATTTTTAGAATTGGGCAATCTACATGCAATTATTCCATCTTATTTCATAGTTTTGTTTGCATGGCGTTATTACTCATATAGGTGGGTAATAACGCCAAATAGCATTGGTCAAGAAAAAACGCCATTACATTTTAAGAATACATATCTGTTAAATTTATTTTATTTTATATAGATAGTCAATGAGTTGCTGTATCAGATCCTATATTTGTTTGAAAAATACAATCTAAAACTAAGCCGTGAAAATTGGTAGAACCTTAACGTAGCGTTATTACCCCAGGGTACCTTATATATATATACAATTTTAACTTTTAAAACGTGCATTTTTATTGGATAGAATTCACCAGACTGACTTCTGAATGCCTCCTATTAAACACTCATATTCCTGCATTAAACATTCATATTCCCCTGGACCCATTCTAAACAAATTTTAAATGAAATACCACCTTCACAATTTTCGGAACTGCAAATTTTTAAACTTCTAAACATATAACAGAGTATGATAAACAGAGTATGATAATACTCTTCCGTTTTCTGAAAGTCATTACCGTCGATCCGAATTGAGTTAGAATGGAATACCCTGTATTTTTTATTCAATTCATGGTTTACGATTCCATATCCTATTGTATATTTTTCTCCTTTTGATGCCTATTAACACTCCTATTAATTTGTCGGTAGAATTTCGAAACATCCTATATATGAATTGTGTTAGTATGCTAAAAACTCTACGTATAATGAAATATTTCCTATTTAAAGTACTTGTCAACATATAAATTCGACACATTTCTAATTAATTATTCATTTAATTTAGAATTTAAGACTCTTTCGTTTAATTATCTAGAAGCATTAACACTTATTTATCTAGATCTTTCTTAAGACATCAACATAATTTAACATTCCATACAAAAGGAATTTAATTATATTATTACATTTAATGTAAAAGCAAACACGCCAGGAATTCCTTATGTCTGTTTGATTTAGAAATTATTCAATTTTGCCATTGGTCATGGATGAAAGCAATACTTACAATTAAAAAATTAAGAGTCATTGCTGATAAAACGTAATATATACAAAAGATTCTGAGGTTTAATTATTTCAATAATTTTATTAACCATTCATGACATAACTAATGTCAATATAATGAATTCATTAGTTTGTCAATAACTTAAGTAACTTTAAGGGGGTAATTTAATTAATGAAATCGTGTCATTCTGTATTAAATATTGTTTGTAGTTAACATTTTTTTTCTAAAGTGCATCTTAGAAATGTTTTTTTTTTTTTTTTTATCTCCCACATTTTATCGTTGATTGAAACAATTTTTCTCAATTATATGAAAATATTATAGATGTATTTATTTAAGTAACATTTCTATTTCAATATTTACACAATATTTTTATTCGGACAAAAGCTAATGTAATAATATAGATATTTAAAATTATGCAAATTTCTCATATCCATATATTCATATTTTACTAACTTTTATAACTAATATTTTGGAACAATAATAATGAATATTGTGTAACACTTTATTGAAAATACATGGACTGCATTTACTCAATCATAAGTAACGCAGAAAAAAACCCCTTAACAATTGGGTCAAGTATCCCTAGTTTCTCCTATTTGTCACCATTTCAATGTTTATGCAATTTTTTATTCGACACATTTCTAATTAATTCTTCATTTAATTTAAAATCAAAGACTCTTTCGTTTAATAATATTGAAACAGTTATACTTATTTAGAGAGATCTTTCTCAAGACATCCACATAACTTAACGTTCCATACAAAAGGAATTTAATTATAAGATTACGTTTAATGTAAAAGTAAATACGTCAGGAATTCCTTATGTCCGTTTGGTTTAGAAATTATTAACCAATTTCGTCATTGGTCTTGCATGAATAACAAACATATCAATTTAAAAATTAAGAATTATTGCTATACAAAAGGTTCTGAGGTTTAATTATTTCGATAATTTTATTAAGTATTCATGACTTGAATAATGTCAATATAATGAATTAATTAGTTTGTCAATAACATAAGTAACTTTATTCAAGTAATTTAATTAATGAAATCGTGTCATGCTCTATTAAATATTGTTCGAAGTTTATAATTTCTATCTAAAGTCTATCGTAAAAATTTCGTTTTTTTATTTTCTGTTAACTCTCACATTTTGTCATTGATCAAAACAATTTTTCTCAGTTATAGTTGTAGATATATTTATGTTAGTTGTAGATATACAGCGTGCGTCATAAATTCGTGCAAACTTTAAAAATCCATAATAAAAGAAGTAATGCTAGGAAAAATTTCGGTTTGAGTGGGTATAATCAGACGGATTTTGGATTATTTTTCCATGATAATTAAAAAAATGATTCTAAAAATAACCAACAGAGGGCGCTCAGACGCCTTTTTGGGAGGTTTTATGCAAATCATGCATAAAATCATGCATAAAATCATGCAAATCAAGAAATCCAAAATTGATATGAAATACATGACCCAAATTGTAAATTTAGAATATTCATATTTTACTAAATTTTCTAACTAATATTTTGGAATAATAATAATAATAAATATTGTGGGGTCAAGTATCCCTAGTTTCTCCTATTTGTCACCATTTCAATGTTTATACAATTTTTTATTCGACACATTTCTAATTAATTCTTCATTTAATTTAGAATCAAAGACTCCTTTAACAATCTTGAAACAGTTACACTTATTTACAGAGGTCTTTCTCAAGACATCTTACATAATTTAACGTTCCATACAAAAGGATTTTAATTACATGATTGCTTTTAATGTAAAAGTAAACACGCCAGGAATTCCTTATGTCTGTTTCTTTTAGAAATTATTTACCAATTTCGTCATTCGTCGTGGATACACAACAATACTCTCAATTTGAAAATTAAGAATTGTTGCTGATAAAACATAACATATACGAAAGATTCTGAGGTTTAATTATTTCGATGATTTTATTAAGTATTCATGACTTGAGTTATGTCAATATAATGAATTCATTAGTTTGAATTCATTATTATAAATTCATTAATTAAATAACTTTAAGGAGGTAATTTAATTAATGAAATCGTGTCATTCTGCATTAAATATTGTTTGCAGTTAATATTTTCTTTCTAAAGTGTCTCTGAGAAAAAAAAAATTCTGTTATCTCTTACATTCTATCGTTAATTAAAACAATTTTTCTCAATTATACGAAAATAATTATTGATATATTTATTTAAATAATAGTTCCATTTCAATGTTTACACAAATTTTTATTCGAAGAAAAGCTATTGTGATAAGATAGATACATAAAATTATACAAATTTCTCCTTTTGTTTGGTTTAGGAAACATGGCATTTTATCATTTATCATGAATAAATATAAATAAGAGTTTTACATTTAAAATTATAAGTATTGTAAGTCAGTGGTAAGCGCCTTTACTGCCACACAACAGGCCCTACGTTGGCCTCAAAATTTTTCATTTATATTTCATCTAAATAAGTACTAGTCCAAGACCTGACAGCAAAAATCGTTATGTTAGAAGAAAAACACTTCATTTTACGGAGATGTAGTCATAAGGGAATCTAATGATCCACGTCTGTCGGAACTGAAGGGGTGCATAAGCCTAAAATGAATACCACTAGTGATTTGTTCGAAGCTTTAGCATTGTGATTTTTTTTTGTACCCAGTTTTCCATGTTTTTATACATTTGGTTGTAGGATGCTAACCTATGCTAACAATGCTAAACCTATGAGTCAACCACTTGTGGTATTGATTTTTGGTTTATGCACCACTTCGCTTCCGATAGACATGGATCATTAGATTCCCCTACAGGGCCGTAGCTAGAAGTGAACCATAGGGGGGGGGGGGGGGCTCGAGAGAATGTAGGGGGGGGATAATAATTTTTTTTTCTCTTTCTGAAGCAGAAAGATAAATTTATGACTATTCACATTGTAGGTACTATGTTTCTTATTAAACTGTTGTACTAACTTCATTTTATGCTAAAAAAAGTACAGGATGATGAAAATTTTGATTGTATAACTGGTGCAAAACTAAACATTTTAACTTCATACGTACATATAAGATGAGGGAGTGTTGAAACACTTATTTTAGATACAATTTAGTAACTCTGCAAAACTGTGAAAGGGTCTCAAAACTAAATTAGATTTTTGAACAGAATTTCATTTGAATTTTCGGAACAGAAATTAATTGAGTGACCTTGGAATCTTTTCCAGGGGGGGGGGGGGGTCTGAGCCGCCCATAGTGCTCCCTTAGCTACGGGCCTGTTCCATTATAACTACTCTTCGGAAAAATAAAGGGTTTTTTTCTTGTGCTCGATAACATAGGGTTTTGTGTTGTCGGCTATTGGACTATACCAAGTGTGACTGGGGAACTGGATCTTGTATGCAGCACATCAAGGTGATGATTTCCTCTAAGCGTATGATATAGAACATAAATGGACGAAAGTAATCGAGAGTGTAATCGATTAAGATCTCACACTCAATCAAAGATGCTGGATGAATTGTGACATGGTGGTATTTGGGATTTTTTATTAAAAATTACTGTGCAAGAAATATCAGAGAAAATTTAATGGAACAAAATATTGCACACGGGATTATTTTTTTTTTAAATATTGCACAGGTAATCGCGCGAAAAATTAAAAAAGCAAGTATTGCACCAAGATAATTACGAAACAATATTTCATCGGGAATAAATCGAAACGTAAAGAACAAAATCTTGCACGGGGAGATTACACATAACCTAAAGAACAAAATATTGCACAGTCATATACACAAAGCATAAAGAACAAAATATTGCACAGGGAATTGCAAGAAACATAAAGCTAAAAATAATTCGCTTTTGTCTTTAAGGAAAGGAAAGTATGTTTAAGAACACCTTTTGATATCTTTATTAATGTGGAGATTAATTATTAACGTATTCTATTATGGTAAATATAATTAATTTTGAAAAATGAATTATAGTGCGACAAAGTTACTAGAATACAAGAAAAAAACTGTTGACTTCTTGTAGTCACTTTTTTTTTATCCGTAGCCTATTATATAACGGCATTGTTCGGAGCGTTCCTGTAAACAAAATGTTAATGTTACAGTGTTAAAAAAAGGAAGAACAATTTTACGGAGATTGTATTTGCAATCGGGACGGCAGTATAATCATCATTTTTTAACGGAAAAGTTTCTGTAAAGTTTAGAAACTTTTCCGTTTTTTCGTGGGAAAATCAGAAAAAAATTTACAGAAATTTTACCATTGAAAAATGGGGATTGTACTTGTATCCCGATTGTCAGTACAATCACCATAAAAATGTCCATTTTTTTAAAGCGCACACATTCTATTTTCATACACAAATATTCCATACTGAGTCTCAAAAAAACACATTAATTTTATTGTATACTGTATTTATGGGAGTTAGATGACAATTGCAGATGGACGCTCCATGTCATAAACAGTTTTCAATTGCATTTAGTAGAAGTGACAAAGATGTAAAATATTTAAAAGAAAACAAAAAAGTTCAAGATACTTTCATTTTTTTAACATGCATACCTTAACATACTTAGCAACTTCAACAAAAAGTACGTTTTAGTTCCTCGATTACAGTGAATAATTTAATACTTTAATTCTTCAATGCTAAGATTAGTTTTGTTTACTTAAGTTAATTATACTCTTTGAATAAAAAATATTGTTTGCAATGATTTTTTTTAAACAATACATCGCATAGGCGTTTACATTTTCCCATTAAATTACTTCCCATTTAACAAAGAATCAAATATTTTTTAATTATTATATATATTATAATTAAACAATTGCAGATATCTTTCTTTAAGTTATTAGTAACTCAAATAACATTTATTATTCCCCAAAAAGATATGAGGTAGAAATTCTTTTGTCTTCTTAAATTTAATAAAGTTATTTGTTATGTATGAATAGCAATTATTTCAAGTATAAAGTTAAATAATTATTGATGATAAAATGTATTATATTGAGAAGTGGGCGTTACAGTTTCTCTATTCAATTACTCTTTTTTTCTTAAAAACAAACACATTTCATAAATTACGTAAAAATAATTCTAGATTTCTTTTAACAGTAAGACTATAAAAATTCTCTATTTGACTCAATTGAAATAAATTTGTTTTAAGCCAGAATATTGATATAATAACGTCGATTGTCTTTCTGCATGATACAGTCCGTTCTCGTTAATTCGAAATCGGATAAATCGAATCTTCGTTTAATTCGAACTAAACACGAAGTCCGAATTCTCAACGGCAGGATAGCGTTAAAATTTTTCATTTATTGGAATTCGTTTTCGCTTGGCCTCGTTTAATTCGAACTAATGAGAATTTCGATTTTTCATTTTTCCTTTCTTTCTCACGGACTTTTGATCCTTTGAATTACAGTAAAGCATCGTTTATACGACGATCACTTATACGACGTTTACATTTACACGACGTTTTAATGTGATCCCGATTCATTCCTATTCATTTTAGTGTAAAAATATATCTTTTATACGACGCCTAAAATCGTTTATACGTCGATTTTCCGATTCTGTATAGGTTTATTTTTGTTTATTTTTCTTGTATATTTTACGAACTATCGGAAGTTGGCAGCTATGAATGACACCAAAGAGCGTGTTTGGATGCACTCCACATTTTAAAAATGCGAGCTGGTGGTCGATTAGTCTGAAAAATCAGCTTACGTGTAACAGATTACACTGGGAGGGGTCATTCTTTTTTCGGGGATGGTCAGCTTTCCCGACCTGTTTTAGGTTGCAAATTCTTCTAACTGTTATCAGTATTGGCGACTTATAGTTGGCCACGAGCGGTTTTTGATCTTTGACTTTTAATGGAAAGGAAATGATATACTGCAAATGAGGAACCTTTCGGTGAAACATAAATAAAGGTACGCATATTTAATTTGCTTACTAATACCCCCCCCCCCTCGCCGTTTTTTTTTTGTTATTTGTTTATTTTGGTTTGTTTAATTTACAATTACATGCAAATCATCTCGTTAAACATTAAAATTAAGTGAAAACAAAATTAATTCTAGTTTTGGAAGTGAAAATCGATTATAAGTCGTTATCGTTTATACGACGTTTTTCGGTAGTCACTTCGGCGTCGTATAAACGATGCTCCACTGTACTTTCTTTCTTTGATTATGTGAGAGTTTTTTCCAAACGAGTATACATATCATCCCATGCATTTGATATCCACTTTCTAAGTGCCCCGTCTGTCCTCAAATTTTTCTTCCATTGTGCTATTTATATGTGCTTTTTATTTATATATTTATGAGTTTTAATTTAATACTAAGTCATATTTTAATGAAACAGACGAAATAAACCTAAAAAACACTATAACATTAATTCATTCGTAATAGTACCATATTAAGCATGTTTTCATTTCATATTTCTCATAATTCGAACATTTCTTGTGGTCCCGGCGAGTTCGAATTAACGCGAACCGACTGTAATATATAACTTGTAATGAAACAATTTCAGATATCTTTATTTAAGTTTTTTGTCTCTCAGGATATATTTATTACTCCCCAAAAAGATAGCAATTCTTTTGTCTTATTTAGTTTAATTAAGTTATTTGTTATGTATGAATAGCAATTATTTCACGTAAAAAATTAAATAATTATCAATGGTAAAAATGTATTACATTGAGATGTGGGCGTTAAAGTTTCTCTATTCAATTGCTGTTTTTTTTCCTTAAAAACAAACACTTTTCATGAATTATGTAAAAATAATTCTAGCTTTTTTTTAAAAATAGAATTATAGAAAACATCTCTTTGACTCAATTCAAATAAATTTATTAAGCTAGAATGTTGATATGATCAATTCTAACATCTTTCTGCATGATATTAATTATTCGTATTTCTTAATTAAGTTCTTTTTTGTAATAAAATTCTCATTTAACATGGGAAAAAATTATCTTTAAGCACTGATTTCATTTTAGAATTAGGTGAGTACTTCCACTGTATTGTGACAATTAAGGCAACTTACTGTATGTGTCAACGAAAATATTTTAAAACATGTGCATACTGACGCGAGTAAAAGAAACAAGTTGGAAATTGCACGTGAAGCCTAGCAAATGAGGTGCGTTCGTACGATAAAGAAGTTTTAAAAATATCACTCTCATATATCAATCTCATAAAATTGTAAATAACTACATTTAAAATGCGCATCAAACAATGTTCTCCCTACACCATTATGCAATGGAATACTTTTATGTGGCCTTGTAAATCAATAACAAATATTCTTTGCACCACAGATTATGCAAAATGTATTTTATAATATGTACTTTATAGATGCATATCAATTTTATTATGTTCGAAAGAGTGTAACACCATTAAAATGCATTTTGAAAAATTTTCCCCATTAACCGTAATGACACGGAACACTTTTGATTGTCCCTGTAGTTGAACTATGCTTCCGATTTCGATAAAATTTGAAATAACTCGACAAAATCATGTAATAATTATGTATTTAAAATTTCAAACGATTAAAATGCATTTGAAACTTTTTTCCCCATTGACCGTAATGTAACGGAATCCTTTTGATTGTCCCTGTAATTGATTTATCCATCCGATTTTCATGAAATTTGAAATGACTCGACAAAATTATGTAATAATTATGTATTTTAAATTTCAAACGATTCAGTTGGGTAGTTTTTGCGCTGTTATATGCGGACAGACAGACGGACAGACATACGGACAGACGGACGGACTGAACGACCACGTATGCTACTTATACGGTGCTACGTATTTGCATAATTACGAACGCACCTAAAAAGAATTTTTATACCATATTAGTGAATATGTTTACATCAATAAGAAGCTTAAATTAGACAATATTTTCTTATGAAATTTACTGGTAGAAGTTTTCACTGACTGCAATCAGAAATTGCTAATAAGTATAAAACAAAACGGCGTCATCTTGGGAAAATCTTCCGCAACTGCTAGACAATACGATATATGAGGAGCCCAGAAGCCAAGGGGTACAAGTGACAAAATTTCGATTTGGAGTAAATTCAGTTTAAAGATAATTGATGTTAAATTGGAACATCAATAACAATTGAGTGGATTGAAATAGGAAACATCTGCTTGTTGCATTCTAATCTTTGAATTCTCATTTCAATAACTGTCAAAAAAATAGAGTACAATTTTCTTTAAATGTATAATTAATCAATGTTGTTTGTTTTTCGAAAAAAGTGATTTGCCTCTATAACTCCGCAAATAATAAGAAAATCACTTATATTTCTTTACCTGAAATGAAAAAAGCTTTTTTTTTAGGTCGTCTGTGTATTTAGTTTATTTTTTTCAATTTTGTCACTTATACCCCTTGGCATCTGGGGTCCTCATATGTGTTCTCCTCTTTATTAACTTCATTGTTCAAAAACGAGAGATTTTGCTTTATTTAGCGAGGAATTTTCCATTAGAAGTTACTCGTAACGAAGATTTTCCTGGTCATGAAATTCTAGGACCTGTATGAGCCCTAAAAATAGACCTTATGTATCTTGTTTATTATTTTGAGCACTCAAATGTTCAATATTTTTGAAAGAAACTTTCAAATAATGTCTATTTTTTTCACGCCTTTTACAGAATTTTTAATGTTTTTCACCGGTTTTTCAAAACATAAGTTTTTGCCTAATCGAATCAGAAAAATAGTCAGGTTAAGTAATGCAAAATTTACAATATACATTTACTGGTGAAAATAATAAATTATGATTGCAATATGGATGGCCGTACGTGGTACGGGTGAATCATGATTGGCAAAAACACGTTGCCCATATAACGTACGGGCAAATCAGGGAAGCAGTTAACACTTGAAAGACGGGAATTTTCACACAACTTTTATAAAAACATTTAACAACAGAATTTTTATTTAAAGCAGTTTAAGTTATTTAATAAACCCGTTTTTAGCTCACAGGCTATCAAAGCCTGAGAGCTTATGTGTCCGCCCGTTCTGTATGTATGTATGTGCGTAACGCGATAAATCATGATAATAATATCCGATCCACATGATTTTGTATGTGGGTACTGCTGAGACAAGCATTAAAGACCGGTCATGTGAGTAATAGGTCTCAGTTAGACCAGTCTATTGTTGATAAAAGGACTGGGAGCAATGAAAAGGGGGGTTTTCTTACTGTTGCTTTTGTCGGGAACGGACAGGAATTTCATCCCCTCCTAATGCTTCCCTACCTTCGGAAAAGTCCATTATTTTGGCAGTATGCTAAGACAGGTCTTTAAAGACTGGTCAAGCAGTATATCTTGATAAGGCGCTTCCCTGATTAGTTTTTGGAGTTCATTCGATATGTATAGCAAGGGGGAGGGGGTCATGCCCCTCCCTTTAATTGATATAAATGGGATTTTCATGCAGAATTGTTAGTTTTAAATATAGGATCATTCTGATTGGGCACCTCCGTGATTGGTATTAGGTGTTTATTGGATAAGTATGTTTGGGGGAACGGGGGTTCTAATGCCCCTCCCTTTAATTTATATAAACGGGTTCTTCATGCAGAATTGTCAGATTTCATTCAAATCTCTGAATAGTTTTAGAAGCTTAATGGTTAAGTATAAAAGAGGGGGATAACTCTTCTTAAATTATATAAATGGGTTTTTATTAAGAATTTTCCGATTTGCTCCGAATTTTGGATATAGATTTTTTATATGTTAAAGTATCTCCCTGGTTAGTTTAGGGGGTTCAATAATTAAGTATAAAAGGAGAAAGGGGAGCTGTTTCCCCTCCTTTAATTTTTTTTCGAACGGAATTAACCCTTGAAAATATAAGGCTGTAATATGTAGAATTAGTATACGTAGACTGTGAGCTCAATGCCATCAGTTTAACTGGGCAGTATTCTTTTTATTTTCTTTGAATATTTTAAACATATTTTAGAAAGAAATTTATGGCTCGAACCGAAATGTATTCCCTTAGTAGGGGCCAAATTGACCCCTCGCCTTCTTTCTAGTGTTGAACAACATTCTTACTTTACTGTATTGATTTTTGTAATAAAAAGAGTGATTGTCTGATTTTTTTATCCTATTAAAACAAATTACTAAAAACGAAATATTTTTACACGGCTAAAATGAGTAATCAATATTTTTCATCATTTTGTTCTGAATTTTTCATAAGAATTATGCCAAACACGTTTTAGTTTCTCTATTACATTAAACACTTACTTTATCTTCAAATATAACAATGCTAAGATTGTTTTCGTTCATATAATTGAATTGCAAAGTGAACATTGTTTGCCATTAATTGTTTTTCTCTTAAAAGTATACGTTGTGTAGGTGTTATTTCATCGTCATTTAATTAATTCTCTGTTTAACTTAGAATAAAAACATCGTTAGCAATTATATTATGACATATGTAAATAAGTTTATTATAATAATCTCTCGGCTTCATAGAAAAACTATTCCAATTTGCAGCTATTTTTTTATGTGAAAAGAAGCACGATAGAAATTTAATTTATTGTTTTATTTTTGGGGCATAAAGTATAAAGTGCTAGTATCCGTTGCTAGAAGTGAATACCAGCGGGGGAGCTCAAGAAAATGTAGGGGGGGGGGGGGCTCATGTTTTCTCTCACTCTCTTTTTGACGCAGAAAAATGAATTAATACATATTCACACTATACCGTATTTACTCGTGTATAAGGCGCACTTTTTTTCCAAAAAATTAGGGCAAAACTCCTAGGTGCGCCTTATACGCTGAACATTTTTTTACTATTGGATGCAGTCGAACGATATACATATGAAACAAGTAATTATTCAAAGAAGATATTAAAACTCGGAAAATTTTACTTAATTGAAGTATTACTGCATATTTATTTCATTCCTTGCAATTTTTTATACAACAGAGCTAATGACCTAATAATTAAATCCAAATAATTATCTAAACGCTAATTAGCAATTCTCTTTACCGCCACTCATTCCTATTTTCCGTCATACTCTTACAACCCGAAGTCTAAAAATGCATTCTTGTCTTGTTTTCTGGTCTGGTGTAATGTTTGTTTTGACTTTTTTTTTTCTTTGCTGAAATTCTTTTGGTCATTCTTCATTAGCGTATCAAATTTATGGTGCGCGTTAAATACGAGATTTCAAGAAATCACCATTTTTACTTGTAAAGTAGGGGTGCGCCTTATACACGCGTGCGCCCTATACACGAGTAAATACACTAGTTACTATGTTTCTTATTAAAGTGTAATAACTTTATTTTATGCTAAGAAAAGAATAAGATGATGAAAAGTTCGAGTGTATAACTAGTGCAATATTAATCATGTCACCTTCATATGTGCAAAACATGATGAGCAAATGTTGAAACAATTATTTTAGCTGGACAATTTATTATTTTCGCAAAACTGTGAAAAATTCTCAAAATTAAATTAGATTTTTAAACAGAATTTCATTTGGATTTTTGGGAACATAAATTCATTTAGTGACCTTGAAATCTTTACCAGGGGAGGCTCAAAATGTTTTAAGGGTCTGAGCTGCGGCCCTGAATACAGAGCTGCAACACATGACTATTTTTATATTCTGAAAGCACCCGTATTTTTCTAGTACAAAGTTTTGATTATATTTTTCTTGCAAATGTTGACAAAGTGTGTTAAGAATCTGTGTAATATGAACTTTAAAAATGATCAAGTTTATTTAAAATAATCAACTGTAGATGTTATTAGTTAATTTTCTTTAAAAACATCTTAGTACTTCCAAGCCTTTAATCAGGATCTTCCTCAGAGCTTGGAAAAAAAAAAAAAAAAAAAAAAAAAAAAAAAAAAAAAAAAGAAAAAGGCTTGAAAGTACTAACATGTTTTTAAATGAAATAAATTACTAACATCTACATTTGATTATTTTAATCACCTTTTAAGTAAACCTGCAACATTTTAAGGTTCATATTACGTATTTTGTGTTAAAAGCAACGCGGAAATTTCAATCCGTCATATACTTTCATATTTATTTTTATATATTCAGAATTTCTGTTTTGAGAGATGCCTGTTTTCTATAAGTATTATCTTTTTTATCTCATTTGTTCTCATCTTTCGGATAAGCCGGATTTTTGATAATCCGGATTGTGTCTAGTCCCAATTAATCCGAATTAACGGGGTTCTACTGTATTTCCGTGTTCGACAGTCGTTAATTTGTGTCAGCGCACAGGCCTAATATTCAGGGAATTGACGTAATGACCAAGATAATATTACATACGTTTAAAGATAGAAAACCAACGATTATAAATGCACAAAGAAAGTATGGAAAGGTAGCAAACAGCTGTTTCGAATCTACTATCGAGGTTCTTGATCAGAGCAAAACTCAGCAAGCTAGAAAAAGCAAAACTGAGCGATACTTTATTTGTGCATTTATAAAAGTTGGTTTTCTATCTTTAAATATTTTTGCACAAAGATTTTATTTGCTATTTTAATGACATATGTTGTTCGCGTCATTGAACTCAATAGGTTAATTACTTGCATCTAAATTTAATTTTATTTATTTTCTTCTTATAATTAAACTACAAAACCCCTAATTACACTAAGTAACCAAGTAAAAAAAAATTCACTGGGTTCACAGTATGTAATTATGGTTTGCCACCTAAAAACTATATGAAATATTGAAATGAAATTGTTCTATCTCATCAAGTTTAGTAGTGCAACGCATTTATTGATTTTACTTAAAATTATATGAAGTAGTGACATAAATTTTTATTCTACATCAAAAAAAATTATTATTATTATTTTTTTTTTTTTGAACGATTGGCATTTTTCTTATAGTCAGTAAGGGCAGGACAATAAAACAAGGTGCTGTAAATAACAATAAAAAGAATATTGCCCAGTTAAACTGATGGCATTGAGCTCACAGGCTACGCATACTAATTGTACATTACAACCTTATATTTTCAAGGGTTAATTCTGTTCGAAAAACAAATTAAGTAGGGGAACAGCTCTCCCCTTTCTCCTTTTTTATACCTAATCATTGAACCTCCTAAACTATCAAGGACAAGCTTTATCATAAAAAAAATCTATATCCAAAATTCAGAGCAAATCGGATAATTCTTAATAAAAACCCATTTAGCATTTATGTAATTTAAAAGGAGTTATTCCCCTCTTTTATACTTAACCATTGAACTTCCAAAACTATTCAGAGATTTGAACGAAATCTGACAATTCTGCTTGAAAAATCCATTTATACAAATTAAAGGGAGGGGCATTAGAACCCCCGTTCCCCCTGTTTATACTTATTCAATGAACACCTAATAACAGTCATGGAATCGCCTCATCAGAATGATCCTATATCTAAATTTTGAACGAAAACTGTTAATTCTGCATGAAAATCCCGTTTATATCAATTAAGGGGAGGGACATGACCCCCCCGTTCCCCCTGTTTAAACTTATTCAATGAACATCTAATAACAGTCACGGAATCGCTTCATCAGAATGATCCTATATCTAAATTTTGAACGAAAACTGTTAATTCTGCATGAAAATCCCGTTTATATCCATTAAGGGGAGGGGCATGAGCCCCCCGTTCCCCCTCTTATACATATCGAATGAACTCCAAAAACTAATCAGGGAAGCGCCTTATCAGGATATACCTACATACAAAATTTCAAGTGGATCCAATATTTTTATCATGAGTTATCGCGTTACGCACGAACATACATACAGAACGGACGGGCACATAAGCTCTCAGGCTATGATAGCCTGTGAGCTAAAAACATATGGAAAAACTCTCCTAAAGCAACTGTACGCGAAAACTTGCAAAGTGCCTACCTAAAAGTGAGTAAATAACGGGCAATGTGTGGGTGTAAAGGATTTTGTCCGTAGCTCGGGAAAAGGTATTGGAAGGAGGATTAAAAACAATGCAAAGAAACTTTTAACTTGCGAACAATTTAATTACCTGCCTGGTAATTCAATTATTTATTCATTCATATTTTAAGTACTGATATCTCGAAAACGATTGGATTCGAATGGATAATTCCACTCCACATTTTAACATACATGACGAGATCATTCTTTTGAAACCACATTCGTCCAAATCCATAACTTACACCTGGGAACGTTCCCTAGTAAGTACACTGTAAAAAAAAATTCAAGAGGTTACTAAAAATTTTTTAGTAAATTTGTATTCCACAGGATTTTTTAGTAACAATTACAAACTTTTTTTTGCAAGCGAAACAAGCATTTCTTTGTAAACTGAACAAAAGAATTTTTTGTATAACTAACTTAAAAATTTTTAGTATGAGTCACTAAGCAAATTTTAGTAATAGCTCCAAAATTATTTTTAATAACCATTACGTGGGCTCGAAGGGCAGGAGCTTCCTTCGAGCTGCATCCAGACTTCTGGAGCGGAAGATTTTCGGCAAACCCGCAATAGATGGCAGCACCAAACATTGCTCCTGCTCCGTCAGGATATTCATAATCCCTTTATTAACGAGTGCTTACACTGCATGCATTCGGGGCGTATTTGGCAATGGCCAGTATCGAACGCGGGACCTTTTAGCATGGAGTCCGTTACTATAACCACTATGCTATCAAGGCCACACCAAGTGAGTTTTAGTAATAGCTATTAAAAATACGAAATTATTAACTCTATTCGTTGCTAACTTTTTTCTAGTAATTCTTACAGATTTTCTTGTAACCGACTAAGATTACTAAAAATTTTTTAGTAATAGCTCCAAAATTATTTTTAATAACCATTACGTGGGCTCGAAGGGCAGGAGCTTCCTTCGAGCTGCATCCAGACTTCTGGAGCGGAAGATTTTCGGCAAAACCGCAATAGATGGCAGCACCAAACATTGCTACTGCTCCGTCAGGATATTCATATCCCTTTATTAACGAGTGCTTACACTGCTTACATTCGGGGCGTATTTGGCAATGGCCAGTATCGAACCCGGGACCTTTTAGCATGGAGTCCGTTACTATAACCACTATGCTATCAAGGCCACACCAAGTGAGTTTTAGTAATAGCTATTAAAAATATGAAATTATTAACTCTATTCGTTGCTAACTTTTTTCTAGTAATTCTTACAGATTTTCTTGTAACCGACTAAGATTACTAAAAATTTTTTAGTAATTACAAGCATCACTAAAGTTTTTTTAGTAGATCGACACTTTTTTTTACAGTGTATAGTGGAAAGTAAATAAAGTAAGATTACCGTTATTTATGTTTTGGGACATGATATCTAACTCTAAATTTCAGGGACCTATTTACAAATTTGAAGGCCCTGGATACAGACACTTATGGGGGCCCCTTACACCGATGCGAGTGAGTAAAAAATATGCATATTGAAAAAGTTACATATTATGATAACCACTATTGATTTTAATAATTACTTTCAAATATTCAATTTAATAATAATTTATTTTTTAAACAGTTATTTCACAGTTATGAAATTTAAATGAATACACGTTTTATAATAAATCGTGTTCTGCGGATTAATCTTTTCATATTTAAGTCTATTTGGAATGATAATAAAGTATGCAACAATGAATAATAAATTTTTCTCAACACCAAATTACAACTATTTAAAATATTAGGCGGCTCTGCCCCATATGAGCAACACATACCAATCTCCAAATAATCTGACAAGAACAAAAACAGGATTTAACAAGAAAAGAGAGAATATTTACTACATAAAAGTAATTAAATATGGATGTTACAAACATGATATATAGTGGATGTAGACAAAAATTTTAAATATTGATGTAGACAAAATATACCATGCTGTAAAAATATACTACGAACACGAAAAAAAATTTAAAATGAAATATAAAATTCCATTAAATTTTAAAACTACACCAAATTTTCGATAATAAAAAACGTTCAGCAGCATTTGGGGACTCCTGATTTTCAGGGGCCCTGGGCCCGTGCTCCGAATGCCCTGCCGTAGATCAGGCACTGCTAAATTTGTTTTCTTTGTCTATTAAGTATACCTAACAAATTACCACTCGAGATATCAGTGATTTTTTTTTAAATGTTTCATAGTGTTAGTTAAGGCATATATTATAATTCTTTCTACTTTTTTTTCTCTTTCCGTAGGTCTTGAATGGTCTCTCTAATAACAAAGCCTAGCCATGAGTCGCCTCAGACTAATATTCAGGCTCTTTATCATGGTGTCGTTGATCACTGTACATGGAGCGCAGAGCTCGCATTCGTAAGTACCCCTTTCATCTTCCCCCCATATACACATTACTGTAAAAATATATTCCTGTTAACCCCTTGAGGGGCAAGCAATTCAAACTGAATCCAAGAGCCGACAGCACAAAACCCTATGTCATCGAGCACAACAAAAAATCCTTTATTTTGTGGAAGAGTAGTCATAGAAGAATCTAAAGATCCATATCTGCCGGAAGTAAAGTGGTGCATAAGCCAAAATCTAATACCTCCAGTGGTTGACCCGCAGACTTAGTATTGTGTTTTCTTTACAATCAAAAGTATGAAAACATGGAAAACTGGAAGCAGGAAAACACGATAAATCTACAAGTGAGACACTCATGGTATTTATTTTCGGCTTATGAGCCCTTTCACAGCTGGCAGACAGGGATCATTAGATTCCCTTAATGCTACTCTCCCATAAAAAAAAATGGAGGTTTTTTCCTTGTGCTCGATGTCTTAGGTTTTTGTGTTGTCGGCTCTTGGACTGCAATGTCTCTGTAACATTGATTTATCAGCGAAAATAATCGACATTTTTTATTTTTAAATAAGAAAAAGCAATTTTTAACACTTTGCCGCCAGAGTTAAAAATATGAAATTTCGATAAAAGTTTCTGGTAAGAATCTCGTTTAATAATTAGGTGGGATAAAATATATCCTACCGCCCCTTAAGGGATTAAAGAGTTTTAGTTATGTGAAAAATCTTTCTTTTAAAGGAAAATTTCGAATTCGAATGATAATAGTGAATTTTAATGGAATGTACACTAAAATTTCTCTATTAGATTTACACGTTGAAAGTTAATTACGAAGAATTATTTCACAGGCAATCAGAGGAAACTGATATAATAAAGTTCCATTATCTTACTGTTCTTAACTTGCATAGGTCAAACAGACTCACTATTTTTCAAGAAATTTTCCAGATAATATAACCAGATAATATTCCAGATAAAATTTTTTATAGAAAAATAAATTTGGATTAAGGGGATTTGGATAAGCCCTATCTCCGCCATGTTAAATTGATCAACTTTATGTGCGTTTTTCTCATGTATTTTGAAAGATAGTGGTATAGATTTACTATAGTAATTAGAATAACACTGCCATGTTACAGACGCTTGTCAAGATTACTGCTGTATAATAACGTCTTTTTACGTATTTACTGAACGTCATATATGTATCACTTTCTGCAAGCTGAGGTTAAATGTAATATTTTTCCTTATCCTGAAGTTGATCCAATGTATCTGATATTGATCCGTTAGATCTTATTATTATTATCTTAAGACCTTATGAACAAGCCCTATTGTATCAGTGAATTGCAGCTTGTCTTTCTATAAAAGAAAGTAGATCACAAATAAGACAAACAAAAGATTTTCCGCTCTATCTGATAAGTAGGGAATGTCACCTGAGGGAGAATTTTTGATAAGAGAACGGTATCTCTGAATATCCCACGATTGGTTGCTCTGTTATTGGTGCTCTCGAGGTATGGCTGAGATAGAAACGGAACTTCTGAATAAAACCTCAAGAAGTGAGATTGGTGTATTTTTTGCTGAGTTTTAGCGAGGGGAGTGTAGTGAGTACGGTGAATGTGGAGAAAGTCGACACAACGGAAGGCCCAGAGAGATCTTCCCATAAACCTAATGAGGTACCGTAGGTTGTGAAGGAATTAGAGTTGTTAGTGATGTTAACCCAGTGCGAAGAAATTATTTGATTGATAACGTAATATCGCGCCTGATCGTTTATATCTGATCATTTAAATATGAATATTGTTTTGTTTCTATACAAACAATGTGGAATAAACTGTACTTAATAAAAATAATATTAATTATTAAGTTTAGCATTTTTGATAATCCTTCTCACATTGTGTACGATATTGCGTATTTACATCGGTGGTGGCAACATGTCTAATAAAATAATATTTTTTTCGCCATCCGCAAGAGAGGTGATCGCAGATCCTAATTTAAATCAGTATTCATTAATGTTTGGAATAAATTGCTCAACAGGTGAAGCTTCTAATCAGATATTTTTAAGAATTCTGAAATGATTCTATCTCAAAATAACGCACGGTTTCTCATCAAACTTCAGTTTCATTTAGAAATTCACATAAGTTGTTGTTTAGATTTTGGTTTAATTCACCTAACCGGTGATGCTACTGTGCCCTTTTTTCTGGAAATATTATTATGTACGAGATAGAAGAAAGTTTTTGAACTGCCAAATTGGACTAGTTTAATCTTCATTTGAGGTAAAAAAAACGAAAATTTTATCTTGTATAACAACCCATGTTATGCATTTAACCCCTTGCGGAGCGGTGGTATACCTGTGAAACCACTTAATTTTAATTCCCAAACGCCATATTGGCACCGAAATTTTGGTAAAAAATTTTTTTAAGGTTCATTGAATGTATGAAATGTAGCTCTTTCTTATTTACACATAAAGTTGTTTTCAAATTCAGTCCTTAATTTCAAAACTTGAGCAATGAATTTTCTCTGCGCTGCAAACTGTTAATGGTTCTCAGGAGTCTTTACCTGTCCATGCAGTTTAGAAACATATCACATTTAATTGTTTCTCAAATCTGTAATGAAACATATGCATAAAACTTTTAATATAAATATCTGACTATCTCTTCTATTTAAAATATACTTTTTAATACTCTATACAGTCGAACCTCGTTAACATGAATCTCAAAGGGAATCAAAATTTTGTTCATGTTAGGGGTAATTCATGTTATCAGTATAAAATAATTTTATTCGTCTTTTATAGAGGACAGTGAAAACAGTTCATGTTAAAAGTAGTTCACGTTAAGCGTGTTCATGTTAAGGAGGTTTGACTTTATTAAAATTTCATTTTTTTTTGTTTAATTTTTATAAAAAATTTTAAATTATTCTTTGACTAGCATCCATTACGCACAAGATTTCTCAGAAACTAATAAAACAACTTGCAGTAAACTTGGTACATATCTTCATTTTAAGACAAAGAATAACTTATACTTCAAATTTAACATTATAAATGGATAAATAATTTAAAATTGGCAATTTTTCAATAATTTTTTTTCAATTTTTATAATTTAAATTTAAAATTTAAATAAAAAAATCATTAAGTTGTTTTCAAATGAAGTGTAAGTTCAAGATACATTAGTTTTACATCTTTATTTTTTTGGGGGGGGGAGGGGGGGGTCTCATGAACAAATAGTTTTGCTATAGAAATGCGCGCAGTGGATGCGAGTCAAAAAACAATTTAATTCCTTTTAATCAAAATAAAACATAAAAAATAATTAAAATTTCAATGTACAATATTAAAAAAGTTATTTTAAATAGAAGAGATATTAAGTTGACTATATTAAAAGTTTTATGTATTTATGTTTTTTAGGGACAGAGAAAAAAAAATTAAATGAGACAGGTTGCTAAATTGCACCATCAGGTACAAAATAAGACTCTTGAGACCCCTTAATTCTTCCATTTTATCCTAAAACAACTATTCTTAATCACTTTATAGATTAATGTCATTTTTATTTTTCTATTTCGCAATTTTCTTTAAAAAATATGCATTGAATCAGTGAGGCAAAATTCTCTTAACTGTCATTATTCACGGTTATCAACTTTTTTCTGTTTTTTTTCCCTATCTTTTTATATTAAAAAAAAGATTTAATTAATTACGTTTTTCACTTTCACAGAATGCATTATTTTGTCTGACATGGGTTATATTTCAGATCTTTTAATTAATGATGGAACGCGCCATTTGCTGGATTTACTAATTTTAATTTACACAATAATAAATACTCTTAATTGAAGTAACAATGCTATAAAATTGATATGCATCTGATAAGTATATACAAAAGTATACCTTCTATACAATATACGGTGCAAAGAATATTTATTATAAATTTACAGGGTCACACAAAAGTATTCCATTGCATAATGGTATAACAGAAAACTGTATTTGAGGCAGGTTTTAATCATATTAAATTAGCTCACATTTTATAAAATTGATATACATTACTGAGATTTGCTAAAGATTACGTACTGTGTAATAGAAAGCAGATAGTATTTATAAGGATATACAAAAGATTTCGGATATTTATACGATATCCGTAGTACTGTATTATTATATCAAGATTTCAGTATGTTTAAAATTTTGTTGTAGTAAGATCATACCGCATTTGCAACATTTGAAGTTCAATTTCCGACTTGTTTTATTCAAACTATGCATCCGACTTTCATAAAAGTTGAAATAACTGGACAAAATTATGCAACAATTCCACATTTTAAATTGAAAAAACATTCGGTAAAATAGTTTTTTCTTTGTTATATGCGGAGAGAGGACAGACAGACGGATTGAACGACGACTACAGGTGATGCGTATTTACCTAATTACAAAAGCACCTTATAAAAGTAATAGAATAAACATTTCATTTAAATAAACAAAAAAATTAAAATAAATACTTTGAAATTAATTTACACCAAAGTTAAAAAATAAAACACATTTAAACAATCAAGCACAGCACAACCATTGTTCATTCAAGTCATATGTTAAATTATTTTTCTCCATTTTCTTTCTTTATTTTTTTTTAAATGGTCTGATTAAAAAAAAATTTCTGTAAATTTAATATAACTTTGTAGCAATTGACACGTTTTACTGCAAAATATTAATTAACGTTTAAAATAAAACTGAAAAATATCTTGAATTTTTTATAGCGGAATATTTAAAAAACAGTTAATTAATATTAATCTTAATTTTGTCCCAGTTAACACATGTCTTACCACATATTATTAATTAACTTTTAAAATAAAACCGGAAAATTTCTCGAATTTTTTATACTCGGAATATTTAAAAATACATAATTAATTGCATTCACGAGAAGAGCATTAATGTTTTACAAAATTTATTTTATAATGGAACTAATTCCATTTTTTATTTAGCATATATTTTAAGATCCTTATCAATTTTATTATGTTCAAAAGAGTGCAACTCCATTAAAATGCACTTGAAATTATTTTTTCCCATTGGCCGTAATGTAACGGAACATTTTTAATTGTCTCTGTAATCAAATAATGAATCCAATTATCATAAAAAATGAAATAACTGGACAAAATTATGTAACAATTACATATTTTAAATTTCAAACGAATCTGTTTGGTAGTTTTTCCTTCGTTATATGCAGACAGACGGACGGACTAAACAACCACTGTAGGTGCTGCGTATACATAATTATGAAATCCCCTTTTAAAATAATAGAATAAACATTTCATTTAAATAAACAAAAAATTTCAAATGAATATTTTGAAATTAATTTACGCAAACGCTTTTATAAAAAATACATTCAAACAATGCGGCCTAGCACTTTTAATTATCATCGTTCACTCTAATCTTATGTTTTGTTATTTTTCTCTACTTTATATATATATGGCTTTTAATTTTCTGTTTAACTAGTTTTTTTATCTGGAGATTAAATATAATTTACTTCCCTACTGATACATGTTTCACCACAATATATTAATTAAATCTTGAAATAAAACTAGAAAATATATTGATTTTTTTTACTCGGAATATTTCAAAACAGCTAATTAATGTTATTCACGAGAATAGCGTTAAATATTTTACAAAAGAGCTTGTTTAAATTTATTTTATAATGCAAATAATTCCATTTTTAATTTTAAAAATCAACGTTAAAGAATATAAAATGAATTTTAGTTATAGTAAGGCAGGAAGTTTTTTCTCATTTTAATTTATGTGTTGTTAATTTATATTAACCGTAAAAGCACCGTGATATACCGGGTGATCCAGAAGTTCCGGGAGTTTTCAAATGCTAAGAATTAACAAACTATAAACAATAGAAGTATGCGGTTTTCACAGAAATGCTTAGAAACTTGTGGGATTTGTATTTTTGATGAAACAAACAAATTATGTTAGTTACACTTTTTGCCTACAGGTGGAGCTAAAATTGACAGTATTATTTTTATGGTATGATATAGCTCGCTAAAAAGAAAGAATTAATGTCCATGAGTTACAAATTTTCATTATGACGCCCATAGCTTATAAGTACCGCTGTGAGCCGACTCAAAACAACGAGCACAGTATCCTCAAAGGAGAAAGAAATTCCAGATGAAATTTTAACTTTATCGTGATATTACAAGTGTACTGATTCATTATGAGCTGATGATTTCCACCGAGTATTGGCATCGAATTCTACCTCATTTACGATTGCAACAGATATTTGGGGTCTCCTGCTTCTATTACGATCTCTCAATTAGACTTTTTCTAAAACCTTTCTTACCATAACATTTCACATTTCTAATGGCCATCGAATCTTTTTCTATTTTAACTTCCGTATTGTACGATAAGAACACAGCTCGACATACAAAGAAAGCATGTCTAAACATAGCAGTTACTCATCAAATTTTGTATCAAAATTCCCTTTCAATGCAATTTCAACCACTTTAAAAAAAGTGGTTGAACATAAACCACCCTTAACCTTTTGATTACGGGCTAGGACAGCGACTATATTTATATTCATTCGTACCACAATTTACAAAGAAATTTCTTTGTACTAGGTTTCTGTTGAACTTGTTCTGTTATAAGTATATCGGTTGAGAATAGTTTACAAAAAGTGGTGCGAATAGAATATATTAATAATCTCTGGGACGACGTATGTCCCAACCCCGTAGTCAAAGGGTTAAAACGAAATATCATTAATAGCCTATAAAAGATGTTTCGCAATGAACTCATACTCATGTGTCTCTAAAGCATATTTTATAGTTACATCCAGTGTTGTACAGCAGCGCCACCTGTTGCTAAAAATTGTAACTATATACATGTAAAAAAAAAATCATGCTAAACAAAATCCCACGTGTTTCTGAGCATATATCTGAAACCCGAACCTTTGTATTGTACATAGTTTCCAAATTATTAACATTTCAAAACTCCCGAAACTTTTGGATCATCCAGTATTTCACAATAGAGGTTATATATATGGTCGGATTCATAAGTACTGAGCCTTTGTTCAAAGGGACAGATTTATTGAGAGAATTGATGCAATTTCCTAGCATACTTCAAAATGGGTACCTTCTGCATCAATACACTTTTGTAAGTGGCATTTCTATGGCTGGAAGGCATCCACATAGGCCTGTTCCCAAATGACTTCAAGGGCTGTCTCGACAATTCCTTGGATGTCCTCGATCGAGTTGAAGCGTTTGTCTTTCAACGCTCATTTTAAGCGCGAAAACAAGAAATCAGGGGGCGGCAAGCTCGGACTATAGGGAGGATGTATGACAATTGGAACGTTCAGCGACGTTTTTTTCAGCCTTTATATGCCAATGTATAAGTCAACGCCTCCCACCATCGTCCCTAGCAACAGGGGCACGCGCCGATGTACGCCTAGCGTCAAAATAAAATGAGGCTCATTACTTATGTATCCGACCATGTATTTTTACTTTATAACTAGGAGCGGTGAACATAGAACAAATTTTATTTTTCTATCAGTATTTTTTACCAGTAATCCTCAAGAGACATTTCTAACAAGATATACAAAAGAAATATATCCCAGAGACTACTGATAAACAATACTGGTAAAAACAATAAAATTTGTCCTATATGCTTCGTATTATATGCTTCGTATGCCATGTATATTAGAAATATTTTAATAAAATTTAGGATAAAAGTCATTGGTATTAGACTATCATGAATAATAATTTAAAAAAAATCAGCCAGATAATTTATTTAGGAACATAAAGGGGGAGCCATATTATATATTGTCTAAGAATAGCAAATGAAGTATCTTGGGAAATAGTCACAGTATGACAGCTGTTTATTTTAATTTTATCAACAGTTTCTTATTACCGCCGGTATAAAATTCCTCCGGTAAATTTGAATCGAAATTTCATTTAATTCAAGCGCCTCATGAAAGATAATTTTCTCTCCCTCGAATATGATAAACTATTTTCATTTGTTTTTAGCTCACAGGCTATCAAAGCCTGAGAGCTTATGTGCCCGCACGTTCTGTATGTATGTGCGTGCGGACGTAACGCGATAACTCATGATAAAAGTAACCCATTCACTTGAAATTTTGGATTTAGGCTTATTATGATAAGACGCTTCCCTGATTAGTTGTAAGAGTTTATTCGACAAGTATAAGAAGGGGAACGAGGGCTATTGCCCCTCCCCTTAATTTATATAAATGGGTTTTTCCTGCAGAATTAGTAGATTTCGTTCAAATCAGATGTAGGATCATTCTAATGAGGTGCCTTCATGATTAGTATTGGGTGTCCATTGGATAAGTTTAAAGAGGGATAGGGGGGGGGGGTAATCCCCCCGTCTTAATTTAAAATTTTCAAGCAAAATTTATCTATTTGCTTCAAATTTTGTATAAAGGTTTCTTCTGAAATGGTACTTCCCTGATTTGTTTTTGGAATTCACTGGATAAGTATAAAGAGAGGCTAGGGGAAACTACCCCTCATAATTTATGTAAATGGTTTTTCATACAGATTTAACCGATTTCTTTCAATTTTTGTATACAGGTTCACAGTAGTAAGAAGCTTCGCTCATTTGTTGTGGTATTCTTTTGTTAATTATAAAGGAGGGTACGAGCGATTACCTCCCTCTTAAGTTGGCTAAATAGAGTTTTATGCAGAGTTATCCGATTTGCTTTAAATTTTGAATGTAGGTTTTTTTCCTGATAAGTTGAATTTCTGAACAGTTTTAGAGGTTTAATGATTAATTATAAAGAAGGGAACGGGGGAAAACGTTTCTTAAGTTACATAAATGGGTGTTTATGCAGAATTATTCGACTTGCTTCGAATTTTGAATATAGGTTTATTATATGATAAGGCGTATCCCTGATTAATTTTGGGGCTTCAGTGATAAGTATAAAGAAAGAAAATTGGTGGTGGTAAGGGGGTACTTCCTTCCTTATTTTTTTAGAAGGGCATTATTATATAAGGCTGTAATATACAATTAGTCTGCATAGCCTGTGAGCTCTATGCCATCGGTTTAACTGGGCATCATTCTTTTTATTTACTGGTGTCGCTTTGCTCACGTATAATCTTTTCTTTGATATAGATAGTTGGTTGTCTTCACGTGGCAGAACGTAGTAGTAAAAACTTCCACCACTAAAAATTAATATCAATTCTATTATTTTTTATTGAAATTTTCCATTGATGAGGCATTTAAATGAAGAGAACTTTTCTACTTAAATGTGATGATGGAAGTTGTTTTGCAATAAACGGCTGCGAAAGCGGGGGTTTTATTATTTTTAAATGAAATTTAATTTAATTTAATTATCTTCAATATAATTTTTGTGTCAGCACTTAAGCTTAATAATCAAGGGCCGGTGACCAGGCAAAAAATAGAAAAAACATTCTATATTGTAACTTCGCGGGAAATAAAATAAAAAATCCTGCGAATGGCGATCGTCGCGAAATATCTTATTACAAGGTTCGCATACTCTTTATATTTTTTAAGGATTCTGGCACCACTACTAATGAAAAAAAAAAATTATATTTAATTTTTAGGAAACATAATTTCCAACCACCACCTTTATTTTCCTACTTCGCAGGTATTTTTTTTTAATAGTTAAATACTTTGAAAATACTGTTAAAATTTAGTGGTAAAATTGTGCGAACCCTGTAATTATCTACGTTTTTCATCTGCATATGTGATCTTCTTTTTACTTTTCTCTATTTCTATCCATCTAACGAAAATAAATTATTGTTTACGAAATAGTAATACAATGATTTACTCAAATGTTTTGAAGTTTATTTCACAAATTCTCTTAATTCCCTCCACAAACTGTCTCTTCTCTCCCAAAATTTTTATTATTGATTTTAAAGTAATGAATTTTGGTGTACTATTTAATAATGTTCTTGTAAGGAATAATTAGCAAAAGAATTCACTTTTTATTAAAAAGTATATTTTTATGGGGATTTTTATGATTTTTTTTGTCGAAAAATACACTTTTTAAAATTACTACTCCTCATTCAATTTTCAATATTTTGGTATTACTAAAATTTCTTAAATAGTGTTATAGTATATAGAAAAGAACTAAGGAGAGATATTTTTAATTTTCTATTTTAATCGGCTAAAAAAATAAATAAATAAATAAATAAATATACACATGGTAATTTTTTTTAAATTTGTTATAATTTTCATGTTTATCAATTTATGTAAATTTTCAGAAATAGTTAAAAGAAATATCTCTCCTTACTTTTGTTGCAAGTTTTTTTAAGATTCTAAAAACATAAACACTTTGTTTCCAAATCATTTTACCACTGAGCCTTAGTACTTTGAACACTAGGCAAATTATGAAAAAAGTCATTCTCAGGAAAACACGTTTTAAATGGCCGCTAGTCCTTTAAACTCTATAGTGAGCACAATTTAAAAAGCTCATTTTCTACCTGTTCCAAGTGTCCCCGAGTTTTGAAATTTTGCATGGATATTAGCAAATATTTTTTTATCGTTTTCTAAGAAAAAAAAAATTGAACTTTTGATGATTTTTGGCCGAAAATGGGGTTGGGGTCTCCCTTAAAGTATTTAAACAATAACAAGGAAAGTTTTAAATGACCATTATTCATTCTTGTGCTCCCCTTTTTTTCATAATTTTTGTATTTAAATAAATCATTTCATTAATTATTTTTTCACTTATATGGAAAAAAAAAGCTTTGTGTTAAAAGACACATGTTTCACATTATATTCATACATTCAATATTTTAATTAACGAAGAAAAAGATTAATCTTTATATTCAGAAAAATAATTTCATTAATTAATTTTTCGCGTATGTGGATTTTTTTTTTTTTTTTTTTTTTTTTTTTTGTGTGTTAAAAGACACATGTTTCACACCATGAATATTCTTTCAATGTGTTAATTAACGAAGAAAAAGTTTAATCTTTACATTTAGAATATTAATTTCAATGTAATAGTGCTATTAAATACTAATAATAGCTTTGTAATTTTCTCAAAAGGAATTGTATTATCTTTAAATAAAAAAAAATAAATAAATAAAAAAATTAAAAAAAATCGGACACTCGAATTATTTGTTATGATGAAAAATGCATAACAAATTCGATTTTTTTAAGGAGTGAATATAAAAGACAATATAAAAACATAAATTTTTCATAAAGAATGAAGTCTATCGGTAATTAGTTGTTGAGATATTTGTAATCCTGTTTTCCACACTCTTCGATTTTTCATGACGGTTTGTTTGCCGTTTTATATAATTTGTCGAAATGGGTTCGTCAGCAGTTCATTAATAGAGCATTACTATGAATATTAAAAATATTTCAATGTACGCTAAAATTTCATTTTTGAATTGCAATGCACTTTATAAATAGTTTACACACTTTTTATTTTCATATTTTATGTTATGCATATCCATGATAGTTAAATATTACGATGGCGCCCAACGACTAGTTTTTCTTTTCCGTTATTTTAAGAGTGAAACCATTTATAAAAAAAGTATTAGATTACGAAACTTTATTGCAATTATTTAACTAAATAATGTTAAATATCTATTCAGAAAACTCTTTTAAAATGCATGTAAGCAATCAAACGGAAGACCTTGAATAATTTTCCTTTTGTCTCGATATATTTTTTTCATTCTTCCCTTTGTGGGGAAAAAAAGGTCGATTCTCAACTGCACCGAAAAGATAATTTTATTCACGCTGAATTCCCTCTTACAAAATTTATTTAATCAAAGTTTAAGTAGATAGTGTAAAAGCTCCTGTATTTTTAACTTTAGCGTCCTTATTAAAATTTGTCCGGTTTTGGACCAGTGTCAGAACTGGTTTGAACCAGTTCTGAAACTGAAATTGACCTAATATAATAAATATATAAATAAAATCGAAAAAGTAAAAACTAGCCAGGTTGTAAATCATCCTCAGCTATCTTATGCAAAAAAATCATGTAAAAATATTAAAATTTGAGCAGAATATTAGAACAAAAGTACCCATAGACTTAACATTATCATCCGAGTCTTTTTCAGTGACTAGTGTTGCGTCTTAAGAGTGAAACCATTTATAAAACATCTATTAGATTACGAAACTTTGTAGCAATTGCTTAGCTAAATAATGTTAAATATCTATTCAGAAAACTCTTTTAAAATGCATGAAAGCAATCAAACGGAAGACCTTGAATTAATTCTTTTGTCTCGATATATTTTTTTCATGCTTCCCTTTGTGGAAAAAAATCGCTTAATTCTCAACTGCACCAAAAAGATAATTTTATTCACACTGACTGACCCTAACACAATTTATTTAATGAAAGTTTAAACAGATAGTGTAAAAGCTTCTGCATTTTTAACTTTAGAGTTCTTATTAAAATTTGTCGAAGATATCGATTGGAAAAATAATGTTTTAACAGAAGCAGATACTTTATAAAACGTTATTTCATACATATTTAAATTTTTCAATCAATAAGCAAGGTCCAAATTTTCGATATCCAGTAAAATTCAAAGAGGGTGTTTCATAAATATATTTCTAATTAATTAAGTTTAAATGTATGAAGTAAGTTAAATAATTTTATGTTTTTCAGTGATATATTGGATGTTTTAAAAGCTTGGTGCGAAAGTAAAACCCGATAAAAATATATCAATGGGTTAAAGATAAAGGCGGTTTGTATATAAATATTCACCGCAATACCAGATTTTGTATGCCACTAACAAAAAAATCGTTCAAAATCTCGACAATAAAGAGCGCCACTGCAGATAATTCCATGGAACTACTCCGTATTACTCACACAACGCAAAATTTGGATATCAAAAAGGTACATGCAATAATCTATACTGTTTTGGTATCCAACTGTTATGCTGTGCGAACAATAAAAAAATTATTCCCTGGAATTATCTGTAATACCGTACTCTACTGTAAAGATTTTTAACTAAATGTTGTAAAAATATCATTTTGTCCTTTAAAATTTTTCAATCTATAAGCAAGCTCCAATTTTCAATAAAAATTCAAAGAGAATGTTTTAAAAATAAATTTGTAATTAGTTAAATTTAAATGAATAATTAAGTTATAGAACTGAATTTTATGTGTCTTCAGTAATATTCTGGGTGTTTCAAAAGTTCGATGCGAAAGTAAAATAGGATAAAAAAAATTCTATGAGTTAAAGATACATGCGGTTTGTATATAAATATTCACTGCGATACGAGATTTTGTATGCCACTAACAAAAAAATGTTCAAAATCTCGACAATAGAGAGCGGTACTGCAGGTAATTACATGGAACCATTCCATATTACTCATGCAATGCAAAATTTGGATATCAAAAAGGTAAATGCAGTACTATACACTATTTTTGTATTCAACTGTTCTGCTGCGTGAACAATAAAAGAAAAAAAATTCCATGGAATTATCTGTAATACCGCTCACCAGTCCGAAAGTAAAACACGTTTAAAAAAAACGATCTACGGGTTAAAGATACATGTGGTTTGAGTATAAATATTCACTGCAGTACGAGATTTTGTATAGCATTACGAAAAAAATTGTTCAAAATCTCAACAACAGAGGGCGGTAGTGTAGATAATTCCATGGAACCTTTCCATATTACTCACACAGTGCAAAATTTGGATATCAAAAAGGTACATGCAATACTTTATACTTTTTGTTGTATCTAACTGTTGTGCCATGTGAACAATAAAAAAATTGTTCCATGTAACTATCTATAGAACCGACTTCTAGTGTCGAGATTTTGAACTAATTGTTGTAAAAAGAGTTCTTTTGTCTCGATATATACATACTTTTCAGAAGCTTCTTTTTAAAAAAGGTTATATTCTCAATTGTACCGAAAAGATAATTTTATTCACACTCAATACCTCTTACAGAATTTATTTAATCAATGTTTAAATAGTTAGTATAAAAGCTTCTGCATTTTTAACTTCAGAGTCCTTATTAAAATTTGTCAAAGATATCTATTGGAAAAATAATGTTTTAACAGAAGCAGATACTTTATAAAAATTTATTCTACATAAATTTAAATTTTCGATCAATAATCATACTCAAATTTTCAATAAAAATTCAAAGAGGGTGTTTTAGAAATATTTTTCTAACTAGTTAAATTTAAATGTATAAAGTAAATTAAATAATTTTATGTTTTTCAATAATAAACTAGAATGTTTCAAAAGTTCAATGTGAAGTAAAACACAATAAAAAGAGATCTATGGGTTAAAGAAACATGCTATTTGAGTATAAATATTCGCTGCGGTAACATATTTTGTATGGCACTAACAAAAAAAATGTTCCAAATCTCGACAATAGAGTAGATAATTTTACGGTCGATTACACACTATCAATTTTAGATAAGATCACTACTGTAGGTAAATTCATGGAATATTTTCATATTACTCACATAATGAAAAATGTGCACATGCAGTACTCTATACTTTTCTTGTATCCAAATGTTGTGCTGTGTGAACAATAAAAAAATTGTTCCGTGGAATTAAGTGTAATGCCACCCTCTTGTGTCGAGATTTTGAACTAATTGTTGTAAAAAAAATCCTTCAGTCTCGATATATTTCTTTTCACACTCCTCTTTTTTTTCTTTTAAAAAAAAAAGAAAAAAAAAAGGTTAATTTTCAACTGCACCGAACAGATAATTTTATTCACACTGAACGCCTCTTACAGAATTTATTTCATCAAAGTTTGCACAGATGGTGCAAAAGCTTCTGCATTTTTACTATACAGTCCTTATTAAAATTTGTCAAAGATATCGATTAGAAAAATGTTTTAACAGAAGCAGATACTTTATAAAAATTTATTTTATACAAATTTATATTTTTCAATCAATAAGCAAGGTCCAAGTTTCCGATATCCAATGAAATTCAAAGAGGGTGTTTCAGAAATATATTTCTAATTAGTTAAATTTAAATGTATAAAGTAAATTAAATAATTTTATGCTCTTCATTAATATACCTGATGTTCCAAAAGTTCAGAGCGAAGTAAAACACAATAAAAAAGATCTATGGATTAAAGAAAATGCGGTTTGAGTATAAATATTCACTGCAATACGATATTTTGTATGACACTAACAAAAAAAATTGTTCAAAATCTCGACAATAGAGAGCGCTACTGTAGAAAATTCCATGGAACTATTCCATATTACACATACAATGAAAAAAATCTGGATAAAAAAATTTTACATGCAATACTCTCTATCTCTCTCTCTCTCTCTCTCTCTTTTTTTTTTTTTTTTTTTTTTTTTAGCCTCCTATGCTATTTCTTTCAGACAAGCTAGAAATGTCGTGTCATCAGCCTTGAATGTTCTACTGAACCGGTTTTGATAATTATTTTTTTAAATGAAAGCTATTTATTTGTAGTTGTGCCCATTTTAGCTATTTTTTATTTTATTTCCATTTTTATATTTTATTTTTAATTTTAAATGCTTTTTACGGTATTTCTTCAAAAGGGTGGCAACACAGTTTAGCTTTTCTCTCGATAATAAAAATTTATTTTCCAAAATGATTGCGTATAATTATGCACTTGAAAGAGAATTGAGGTAAAAAAAATATATTTACTGAGAAATAATATTAATAATGTAAATAACATAACATAAAATAATTTATGATAAAAATTAATGTTTAAAGAAAAAGAAGAAAATAAGAAATAAGAAATAAGAAAAATTTCAAATGAGGAAAATGATGTCATTCAGCAACCAGATAAATGGGAATTACAATATTATTACGGATGCCTTTTTCATATTACTAACAACAGTAACTTTTAAAAAACATTTGAAGAGAAAATGACGTCACTATTTAAAACATCGCATTTTTACTCATAACGATATTACATTTCAATATTTCTTTTCATTATGGACACTGAGATTGAGATTTTACTTTCAGATGACTTCAGATAGTTAAAATAATGTCACAGTAAAAATAAAATTAGTTTTTTTTTTAATAAAACTATTTTTTTGTGAGTGCATATAAAATAAAATTTCTGGATTTCGCCGGAACTCAGATTACAATTTTAACTGAAGATGTGCGAATATTGTAACTGGCAAACTTGACATTAAGTTTGGAAATATATTTATTATATATTGATTTAATAATGTAATTACGTTTGCTTTTTTTAAAAACCAAATCGATCGGGTCTTTTAAACATTTCATTCGTCGAATTCGACGGGATTCCACTCGTTTTATTGTTAAAATGCATTTCCTTTTTCTCAGTGTCTATAAAAAAGAGTTTAAACTAAAGAAAAAATCCGTTTTTGATGAATCTAGTCAATGAAGAAGCAGCACGTCAAATTGTATCTCTTTATTATTCCGCAATTTCAATGTCTCAGAAAGAAATTGCTAATCAATTGGGTATTTCACGCCATTCTGTTTGCTATTATATTGATAAACACAACAAAAATGAAGTTAGTTCATTTTAAACGGCATTCTAAACGGAGTCGCTCTTCTAAAAAACCTCTATCGATTTTTTTTTTTTCTAATCGGAGGCGAAACTGAATTCTGCAATGGCAGAATCTACATTGAACTTTTTTTGTGTGTGTGTGTGTGTGTTCAACTGCTGTGCTGTGTGAACAAAAAACTTTTTTCCCATGGAATTATATGTAATACCGCCCTCTAGTGTCGAGATTTTGAACTAATTGTTGTAAAAAAATCATTTTGTCTCGATGTATTTTTTTTTCCACACTTTTTTTTTTCTTAAGGGTTGATTCTAAACTCCACCGAAAAGATAATTTTATTCACACTGATTGCCTCTTACAGAATTGATTTAATCAAAGTTTAAATAGTTTCTATAAAAGCTCCTGCATTTTTAACTTAAGAGTCTTTATTAAAATTTGTCGACGATATCGATTGGAAGAATAATGTTTTAACACAAGCAGACACTTTATAAAAATTTATTTTACACATATTTAAATTTTTCAATCAATAAGCAAGGTACAAGTTTTCAGTATCCAATAAAATTCAAAGAGGTTTCAGAAATACATTTCTAATTAGTTAAATTTAAATGTATAAAGTAATTTAAACAATTTTATGTTCTTCATTAATATACCAGATGTTTCAAAAGCTCAGTGCGAAGTAAAAAACATTAAAAAAGATCTATGGGTTAAAGGTAGATGCGGTTTGAGTACAAATATTCGCTGCGATACCAGATTTTGTATGTCACTAGAAAAAAATTGTTCAAATCTCGACAAAAGAGGGCACTGATATAGATTATTCCATAGAACTATTCTATATTACTTACACAATGCAAAATTTTGATATTAAAAAGGTACTGTTTTGTATACTGTTTTTGTATCCAACTGTTGTGCTGTGTGAACAATAAAAAAATTGTTCCATGGAATTGTCTGTAATACGTTATCTAGAAGAAATTGTTGTAAAAAAATCTTTTTACCTCAATATGTTTTTTCACACTCTTCTTTTTTCAGATGCGTTCGTAATTATGTAAATACGTAGCACCTATTGTTCTCGTTCAATCCTTCCGCCTGTCTGTCCGTCTGTCTGTCTATCCGCATATAACAACGCAAAAACTACCGAACTCAATCGTTTGAAATTTAAAATACATAATTATGACATAGTTTTGTCGAGTCATTTCAAATTTTATGAAAATCGGAAGCATAGATCAATTACAGGAACAATCAAAAGTATTCAGTTACATTACGGTCAATGGGGAAAAAGTTTCAAAATCATTTTAATCGTTTGAAATTTTAAATACATAATTATTACATAACTTTGTTGAGTTATTTCAAATTTTATCAAAATCGGATTCATAGTTCAACTACAGGGACAATCAAAAGTTTTCCGTTACATTAGGTTAATGGGGAAAAATGTTTCAAATGCATTTTAATGGTGTTACACTCATTCGAACGTAAATTTGATATGCATCTGTAAAGTACGTATTATAATATACATTTTGCATAATCTGTGGTGCAAAGAATATTTGTTATTGATTTACAAGGCCACACAAAAGTATTCCATGGCATAATGGAATAGGGAGAAGATTGTTTAGTGCGCATTTTAATTGTAATTATTTACAATTTTATGAGATTGATATATGAGTGTGATATTTTTAAAAATTCATTATTATACAAACGCTCGTCATTTGCTATGCTTCATGTGCAATTTCCAACTTGTTTTTAAATAAAGGTTGATTCTCAACTGCACCGAAGAGCTAATTTTATTCACACTGAACGCCTCTTACAAAATTTATTTAATCAAAGTTTAAATAGTCAGTATAAAAGCTTCTGTATTTTTTATTTTTGAGTCCTTATTAAAATTTGTCAAGATGTGTTAACAGAAGCAAGGTACTTTATAAAAATTTATTCCACACAAATTTAAATTTTTCGATCAATAAGCATACTCCAACTTTCAATAAAAATCCAAATATTTGTAATTAATTATATTTAAATACATAAGGTAGCTTACAGAGCTGAATTTTATGTTTTTTCAGTAATATACTGGGTGTTTCAAAAATTCGTTGCGAAGTAAAACACAATAGAAAAAGATTAATCGTTTAAAGATAGATGTCGTTTGAGTATAAATATTCGCTGGGATACGATATTTTGTATGGCACTAACAAAAAAATTGTTCAAAATCTCGACAACAGAGGGCGGTATTATAAATAATTCCATGGAACCTTTTCATATTACTCACACAATGCAAAATTTGAATATGAAAAAGGTACATGTACTCTATATTGTTTTTATAGCTAATTGTTGTGCTGTGTGAACAATAAAAAAAACTGTTCCATGGAATTATCTGTAATACCAACCTCTAGAGATTTTGAACCAATTTTTGTAAAAAAATCCTGTTGTTTCGATCTATTTTTTTTCACGCTATTTTTTTAAAAAACAGTTGATTCTCAAGTGCACCGAAAAGATAATTGTATCCACACTGAACACCTCTTACAGAAATTATTTAATCAAAGTTTAAACAGATAGCGCAAAAGCTTCTGCATTTTAAACTTTAGAGTCATTAAAATTTGTCGACAAAATCGATTGAAAAAATAAAGTTTTAACAAAAGCAGATACTTTATAAAAATTTATTCTACACAAATTTAAATTTTTCGACCAATAAGCATACTTCAATTTTCAATAAAAAATCAAAGAGGATGTTTTAGAAATGTATTTGTAATTACTTAAATTTAAATGCATAAGGTAAGTTACAGAGCTGAATTATATGTTTTTTCGGTAATATACCGAACGTTTCAAAATTCGATGCGAAAGTAAAACATGATAAAAAAAAGAGGATGTTTGGATTGATGATACAAGCACTTTGCATATAAATAGTTCGAGCGATACGGGAATTTGTATGTCACTAACAAAAAGTTGATAAAAATCTCAACAGTAAAGGGCACTACTGTATGTAATTTCATGCAATCATTCCATATTGTTCACACAACGCACAATATAAATACAGCAGGCATTTATGTGTCGAAATTCTGTATTAAGTATAATTCATTTATTTATCGAATTATTGTATTAAGTACAATGCATATATATCGAAGTGTTGTACTAAGTACAAAGGAATTCGAATTTAGGTATCGAAATATCAAATTAAGTACAATCATTTATCGTGAAAGATATTAAAAAGTATTTACTAATCACAACCATTTTTGTTCAATAATTATTAATTATGGAATAATTGCAATTATCTATAACATGTTTATAGTAAAGGAAATTTAAATATTTAAAAAACAACAAATCGCAACCAATTATTAATCTATTTTTTCTTCTTGCTTTTTGTTTTTATATTCTTCTCTATCTTCTAAAACCTCTTTTAAATCTAAAACCTCTTTTAAAATATATGTAGAAATTCATGCGGAATATTCCCAATCATTCCTTTTGTCTGTGTTTTTCAGATCTACGCTTTTCTATTTAAAAAAATAGTTGGTTCTCAAATCTTAAAAAGAGTTATCTTTATTTCCACTGAATGCATCTTAGCACAAAAGCTATTCATTCAGAATTTTAATTAATGGTGGAAAAGTTTCCACATTTCAAACATCAATGCTTTTATTTTAATTTAATGGCGCTGTTATTGGAAGGATGCTATAAAGTTGTGAAAATGGATAGTTTATTCATAAATAGATTTGTAAAATATCTAGCTTTTATGTAACATTTATGAAACAACTGCATTTACCTGACTAAGAAAACGTTAAAATTCTTTCATAAAATCTGTTTTAAAATACATCTAGAAATCAGGTGAAATACTTTCAAAAATTCCTTTTATCTGTGTTTTTTCATTTTTACGCTTTTTTATTTTTAAAAATGGTTGGTTCTCAAATTTGAAAAAAAGAATTATCTTTATTTCCACTGTACAAAAGCTATTCATTCAGAGTTTTTTAATTAATGGTGGAAAAGTTTCCACATTTCAAACATCAATGCTTTTATTTTTAGTTTAATGGCACTGTTATTGGAGGGTTACTAAAAAGTTTTAAAATTGGATAGTTTATTCTAAAATAGATTTATAAAATAATTAACACATATGTAACATTAATGAAACAACTGAAATTACCTAACTAAAAAACGTCAATATGGTTTCATAAAATCTCTTTTAGAATACATCTAGACATGGAATACTTTCAACAATTCCTCTTGTTTGTGTTTCTTCAATTTTGTGTTTTTCTATTATTAAAAATTTTTGGTTCACGGATTTTTTTTTTAAAAAAAGCGATTTTTATTTCCACTGAACCCATTTTAGTACAAAAGTTATTCATTCAGAGTTTTAATTAATGGTAGAAAAATTTCCGCATTTCAAACATCAACACTTTTATTTTACTACTAAGAATGTATTTATTAAAAATACAACGCATTGCTCAATGGTGCACAAAACAAGAATTTTAATATCAACTTGTACAATAAAATAAAATAAAAATATCGACGTTTCGCGCCGTCTTCTGCGGGCGTCTTCAGGAAAATATGATAATGAAAGGATTAAGTTTGCTTCCTGATCGAGAGATAATGTTTCTAATAAATTAAAATCGAAATGAATTAAAAGTTTAAAAATGTTGCTACTTACACGTGAGTAAAAATTAAAATATTGCAACGAGATAAAATTTAAGATTTTATGATGTTAGGCCATACTTTTGGTATATTGTAGGACAAATTATCATTACAAGGTTTATTTTCTCTTGCAATGATTTCGACAGATTCTCTTATTTTACCTTCAACTGGGTTATTGCACGAAACTATTAATTTGGCCTCATCAAAGTAGATAAAATTGCAAATTCTGATACAGAAGACTTTTATTTTAGTTTAATGGTGCTGCTATTGGAAGGATGCAATAAAGTTTTGAAGATGGATAGTTTATTCCTAAATAGATTTATAAAATAACACTTGCGTTACTTTTATGAAACAACGGCAATTACCTGACTAAAAAAACGTTAAAATCGTTTCATAAAATCTCTTTTAAAATACATCTTGACAATCAGGTGGAACACTTTCAACAATTCCTTTTGTCTGTGTTTTTTTTTTTTTTTTTTTCAGTTTTACGCTTTTTCATTTTTAAAAATGGTTGATTCTCGAATTTTAAAAAGAGCTATCTTTATTTCCACTGAACGCATCTTAAGTATAAAAGCTATTCATTCAGAATTTTAATTAATGATGGAAAAGATTCCGCATTTCAAACATCATCGCTTTCATTTTAGTTTAATGGCACTTGTATTGGAAGGATGCTATAAAGTTTTGGAAATGTATAGTTTATTCATAAAACGAAATCTGAGATTTATGGTATACATGGTGGGTACTACGTTCGGTGGAATACGAAGGCACATGATTTATTTACTTAAAAATTGGTTCAATTATATCATAACTTTATATACTTTTCGATGATAAAAGAGTGAAAATGGCAGAAAAATTGTTATTAAAGAGCCCCTTTTCGACAAAATACTTTAAAATTAGAGGACATACAGGCATTCGCTAAAAGTATGCACAAAAAGTTTGGTTCAATTCTTTGCATAACTTCATATACTTTTCAACACACGGACAGACGGACAGAAGGACAGACAAATATTTTGTATAAACATATTTTGGGAATTCTTTTTCCCCTAAAATATGTAAAATCATCGAAAACCAACAGTCGAAAAAAAAAATCTCAGTTACTATAATTTTTCTACTGAAAGTCGAAGAAATTAAATGGATTTTTACTTATCATTAATTTTCTTGATTTTTTTTTATCTCTTTTCGCATTTTTATACTTTTTATTTAATCTGATAAACATTCATCTAATTTTTTTTTTTTTTTTTTTTTTTTTTTTTTTTTTTTTTACCTTGTACAAATTATAACAATCTAGACTTGTGTTATACTGTTGACTACTCATTTAACATTTAAATTAATTATTCTAAATTTTACGTATTTTACACGAGATCATTTATTTTAATTTAAAAGTCCTGTTAAATGTAAAAGCAGCATTATATTTTCCAGAAAGAATGGTGTTATTTATTAATTAAAGTTTTAAAACTTTCCAGTCTCATTAATTTCATGCATGCATAATTTCGCTGAAATTTCACTAGTTCTATTGAAAAAGTGCGGCAATAAATTAGAATAAATAATTATTTCACAGACTTCTTTGAGAAACAAAATTTTAAAAAATGAAAGGGTTATTGAATGTCTCTCTACGTTTATATATTGTACTCCTAGAATTATTTTTGCATGAATTAACCATTTAAAAGGCGTGGTACCACTATTGAATCATCCAATTCATTGTTGCCAGATTGGTTGTTTCGTCCCTAATTTGGAGATTTTTGTGGGGACAAGTTAATTGGAGAGATAATGTTTGGGGACTATCAAGGTTTTTGGGAAATTTTTTTTTTTTTTTTACTGTTTTACGTAAAATTTACTTTTAGTGATCTGACTACACTAAATTTGTCGGAAAATCAATTTTGATTTGGAAAACAAACATTAAAAGGAGAAATCGAGCTATTAATCATTATTCTGGTGGTCATACTCATCTTTTACAACATTACTGTGTACATGTATCACAAGTGCATCCCAACCACAGACTTCTCATACATGTAGATACCACATTCCATTGTTCTCTCGGCAAGGTTTCGAATCCAACATTTTTGGCGAAAAGATACCGTTTTTTGGCGGTGATCGCTTTATTGGCAATTTTCAGATTTCACAAAGAGAAAAGCAGAAGTGCGGTCAACTGAAAACAAACATAACAATGTGAGTTTTGGCGGTAGAAAAATCGTTTTGGCGCCCTGAATCTGCCCTCCGTCACGTGACGGAAGGCAAAGATCCCGGCGTAAGAAAAGTTTGCCGATGTGGAGTCTAGTTATGAGAAGTCTGTGATCCCAGCCTACCTTTGACTATCCCCACTTAGATTTTCAGACCACTAAATGCGGCAGATTTTTCGGACAAACACACAAGCACATATGCATATTTCTCTAATTAACCCGTTGAGTGTGACCGACCGGTCTACGTGCCGCATAGGATGGTCAAAATCCTTAATTATTCATAACGGTAAATTTTTATTGAAAATTTTACCCTTTTCAATCCGAAGAGATTTTTGATTCAATTAGGGAAAATTTTCTGTTTTGAATAACTGCTGACAAGAAAATAAAAATTCTGTAAAAATCGCTCGTCCCAAAGGGGCTAATATACAGTAGAAATAATTAAGAAAATTGTACCTTTTTTTTGTTGCTTAACCCTTTCACTGATTTGCCCGAATGCTGTTCGGGCAACTGGAAGTTGGCCCGTTGGTTTGCCCGTACGGCGTTCGGGAGTCGATATTTTCTCTTTTTCCTCTGTGATATTTTTCATTCTTTTTAAAAGACTGTATTATCATTATTTTTCAATAGATGACGCAGCTTGTCAGAGTGAATGAAATTTTCCATCCGGGTTATTTTCTTTGTTAAGAGCCCACACTACTGATTGAAAAAGACCCGGATGATAATGTAAAGTATAAGGGGGCGTTCTTTTCAAATATCTCGCTCAAATTTTAATATTTTACTTCAAATTGTACCACACAAAAAAAGATTTCTGAATCAAAAACATCATTCGAAACTGAGAAGTATTAATATATGGTAAATTTGTTTGAATTAAATTTTTTGAAAAATCTGTAAAACAGTCTTCATTGCATACAAAGGTGGTTGCAAAAAGCAAACATTTAGGATATTTGTATTTCTGAATTCTGAAATAAAAAATAGTTTTATATCATTAATTATGGTAATAATAAAAATAAATCTTGCATTTTCATATTATATCAAGTGTGATGTTTGTTTATATGCCATATAAAAATAGGACTTTTTTGGGAACATTTTTGGTAAAAAAAAATTGTCAGTAAAGGGGTTAAGAGCACACACTAGTCACGCGGTAAAAGCCGAACGCTACTGTAAAGTCTATGGGATCGTTCTTTTCAAATATCTCGCTCAAATTTTAATATTTTGACATGATTTTTTTTGCATAGGATAGCTTAGGACGATCTACAACCGGCCTAATTTTTACTTTTTCGATTTTTCTCATATATTTTTTAAATTATGATAGTTTCAATTTCAGAACCGGTTTAAACCGGTTTTGAAAGTTAAAATAATTTTTTAAAAAAAATCTGAAACCAAAATTGAAAAAGTAAAAAACTAGGCCGGTTGTGGACCGTCCTCAGCTAGCCTATGCAAAAAGAATCATGTAAAAATATTAAAATTTGAGCGAGATATTTGAAAAGAACGCTCCCATACACTTTACATTATCATCCGGGTCTTTTTGAGTACTTTTTCTGTGACTATTCAGGGGCCTTAAGGCTGGTAAATTTATGTTTCATGGAATGACAGACAGTAGAGCATTTTGTATGGCATGAAATTTCATACTATAACCACATAACGTTTATAACTGAACATTGCTCGATAAATGCAATACACTCCTCTCTTGCCCTTATAAGAAACTCGAGTGATAGCCCTGCGGTCATAAATGATATAAATCTTCACATTATTAAATCTTCAGAGCTTACCTAAAATGTTGGAAGTTTTAACCACTTAACTGATCGATATTTTTGAAAAAAAAAAAAAAACTTTTAACCCTTTGAGGGGCAAAGAACTTGTTTTCTTAAAATGCTGAAATGATTGAATGACACCAGAATTTAAAAACAAATTTCTTTTAAACTAAATTACAACTTTTCTTTACGTACTTAATAGAATTAAAATTTTTATTTGAAAAGTCTGGTGTCAATGTGTCATTTCGCAATTAAAAATAAGTGGTATATATTATATACCACCGCCCTTCAAGGGATTAAATAGTGTTTATTTTTTTCATGTATTTTACAGAATTTTTAATCTTTTATTATCGGTCTTTTAAAACATAAATTTTTTAATTCAAAATAGGTCCGAGGTACACCATCTTCCCCTACTCTGTTTACTACCCGTTCAACATTTTAATTAATTAGTCTTAATTTTCTGCATTTTTCTCCAGAACATTCATTTTAATTTAAAAGTCTTGCTTGTTAATTGTAAGGGTAGCGTTATATTTTCCAGAAAGAATGGTGTTATTTATTAATTAAAGTTTTAAAACTTTCCACTCTCATTAATATTATGAATGCATAATTTCGCTGAAATTTCACTAGCTCTGTTGGAAATATGCGGCAATAAACTAGAAATAAATAATTATTTCAAAGATTTCATCTTCGAGAAATAAAAAAATAAATAAATAAAGGGTTATTTATTTTCTTTTTACATTTAAATATTGTACTCCAAAATTCCATTTGCATCACTTAACACCTTGAAAGGCGATAATGCCACTATAGATTCAGCTATTGATTCTAATCCTTTTCTTTCTTTCTAACCGATGACCAGGCCCCTACCTGTCAAATTATCTTCGCTTAATGGGTTAGATACTTGGTATCGAGATGGGTGACGACCAAATCGCCGCGTAGGGTCAATAAATTTTTATCTTCGCTTCGCATGTCATCATTTCTGCAGTACTTGCTTCTCGTTTGAGTATACTTTGTTTTGCCGGTTACTTAACGTTACATACTGTTGTTTGTACAGCAAATGGATGCTCAAGTTGGTCTTGTAATTTAGAACTTTGATCAGACGAGACCTTCACCTGGCAAGGCATCTCCAGAGGTATAATTTACAGGTAACATGGAGGACTTTGCATCTTCCACACTAACATCGAAATTTCCATTCTTTTAACCCTTCACTGTACCGTGTGCCAAATCTGGTACATACCTACACTGTAATTTTCATCATGTGCCAATAATTTGGCGAATATGATGGCAGTATTTGATTAAGAACAGTCCACATAATAGAATAATGCTAATTTTGTCCATGCCAGATGGTTGCATTTAACAACAAAATAGAACTTGTTCATCGGAAACAACAAAATTTTCGATCAAACTATTAACCCTTTAACGTTCATTGGTTTCTCTACGAAACCACAGAATTTTATTTCCGAATGCAACAACGACACCGGTATTTATTTTAAGACTTTCGCTGCCGATCAAGCGCCAGTGCATGATATGACGCCAACGTTGATGGGCCATTCACGCGCCAGAGCGTGATGTGGGGTAATGTCCAATAGCCAGTCACGCGCTGGCGCGGGAAAATATTTCACTGATTCTTTGTTATAAAGAGTAAATCGGCTTCTTGGAAAAACCCACTTCTACAGTGCGGCATTAACTGTCATCACATCTTCACGTAAGCGGCAGCAAACGTGTTAATTTAGAGAAATCCATCTTATTATGTATGTGGAAAAACACTTTTTCTTATTTACAAATATATTTGTTCGCAATGACCGGTGTCATTCATTTATTTCAACATTTTAGTAATGAAAATGCTTTGTCCGTTAAAGGGTTAAGGCAAAATTGACTTTTATTATTTTTACTGTATACTTAAAAATATTAATGTAAAGAAAGTTTCAGAGTGTTAACCAGCTAAAATTATTATTTTAAGTCCATTTAATTACAAAATATAGCATTAAAATATTTCAAAATCGCTTCTGTGTATACACACAGTAAAATGTTAAATTTTAGCTGAAAATTTTAAGTTTAATTTCTTTTTTTTGCTATTTTTCCATTGTTAGACCGATGTATAGATTTGATAATTTTTTCACAAAAAAAAAGAAAAAAAAATTGTGCAATGAAGGTTTAAATGTACGAAAATATACATTTACGTATTAACAAATAAATTTTCTTATAAACACTGGTGTCAATCTATTATTTCAACATTTTACGAATATATGTACATTGCCGCGGGAAGGTTAATTAAAAAATACAAGATTTCAAAATCATGCGGTCAGCATAGATTATGAAACACTTTTTAAAGTACATTCAAAATACTACAGCAAATTTCCACACTTTTCTAAGTTGAAAAATGTTGACCAATGTAGAAATGCATAAAAAATTAGGGAAAAAATCTGCTTTTACATTGAATATCTGTTAAAACACACTATTTTTGTGCATCCTTGTATATGATCCACAAATATGTATGCATGCTACATAAGATTATAAATGTTAGTTCAGCTAAGCGCATTGCATAGTTTAAAATTTTCACTCAGAAATTTCTTCCAGTAAATGAATGTTGTTGAGAATTTTTGTGCAACCCTGTATTTGTTCTATGGAATTTATGCACATAAAGCAATATATAAAAATAGTTAAATTTAAAATCGTATATTTTAACTGGAAGCATACATCCAGCAATGGTTGTTCGTAGGCTTTAACAGCTCTTTTTTTTTTTTTTTTTTTTTTTTTTTTTTTTTTTTTTACAATAGCCAAATTTTTTTGAGTGTCCCTGTAAATGAAGAATAAGCTGTATGCACACTCTATTCTAAAGTAACAATCTTGCAATACCCTTCAGTTATGTGCATCGATGCAACTATGTTTAAAATAATATGATATTATTAAAATACACGACAATGGATTTTCCCCATAGATCATAATGTAGCTGAATTCTTTTAAGTAGACCTGTAAAAAAAACCGAAAATGCTACATGATTCCTTTTTAATTTTTAGCATCCCATAATAACCCCTACCACATGCATTTGTTTCATGACGATCCTATATTTACGTAACTTATTGCACGGACAGATAGAAAGAACATAGACAGGCTGACAGATTGGCAGATAAACCGAATAGTTAAAAGATTTTTCTACTACGTTCGAAAATATTAAAACGGATTCTTACTTATACTTAATTTTCTTCACTCCTTTTTGTTTCATTTTTAGCAATTCCCCTTATTTCTTTCTTCCTTTCTTTCTTTATTTTTTTTTTTAACATGATTTGAAAAATAGACATCCTTAATTTTCTACGTCGTACAGAATATAATAACTTTAACCTGTGTTACATTGTTGATTACCCGTTCAACATTGAAATTAATTATTCTGAATTTTCCACATTTTTCTCTGGATCATTCACTTTAATTTAAAAGCCTTGTTTAATTGGAAGAGCAGCGTAATATTTTTCAAGAAAATGTGGATTTATTTATTTATTAAAGTTTTGAAACTTTTTAGTCTCATAAGTTTTACGCATTCATAATTTCGTTGAAATTTCGATATTTCTATTGGGGAAAAATGCAACAATAAATTAAAAAATAATTTTTTCGAAGACTGCAATTTTGCGAAACAAAATTTAAGAAGAATGTAATTTAATTCCTTTGCGACGGCAGCCTTTTACGAAATTTTTAATGTTTTGTCACTGGTTTATAAAAACAGAAATTTGTGCCTTATTAAATCGAGAAAATTCTCCCATTAAGGGTGTATTTCGATTCAAACTGCTTATTTTCCGATTTATTTTTGAATTCAATTTTGCTCTCAAATGCACCAAACTTTCAAAATCTCTTATTTGGAAAGTACACAAGGTGCCGTGATTGTCGATTCTTCGATAAATTCAGAAAATATTGCAAAAAAAGCAATCAAGTACGACATTTCGAACCGATTTTTCCCTAGTGGGAGTTCTGGGAGCGAAAAAAAGGGTCATACTGATAAGGTAATTGTTTATAACTCAAATTCTAATGAATTGAGAGTAAAAAGACATCACACGGCACCTCATACGTTCCTTCAAGAATCCCCTCAGCAAGTTTCATGTTTCTACTTTTAAAAATGTGTCTGAAATTGTATCGGAAAAATTCGAGCTGTTGAAGGTGGAAAAGCGTTTTTTCGAATACACCCTTAAATAAGACAAATTTTACTGTACAATTTTACTGGTGGGGATAAACAAGTATTCTTAAGCCCTTTTTGCGCCACGTCTCTTGTCCTCCAGGGGTTAACAAATTACAACGACCATATAGAAAATCATCATATTTTGAAACACTAAAATTTTAGACTAATAAATTAATACCATAATTAAAAATAATATTAACACTAAAATCCTTTTTATTGATATCAATATGTGGCTTGCGTAATAACAGAGTCCTATATTAAGTACGGTGTGGATTAAGTATTAACATTCCTCAAGAAACCATAAGCAGATTTTAAATGAAATATTAGTTTTACTATTTTGGGTATTGCGAATTTTTAAACTTCTAAACATCGCACATTTACAATTTTTACACCGTCGTATAGGGAAATAATGTACTTTTAAATGCAATTTGTTTGAAAGTTGTATCTCAATTTATGTTTGAGTAATTACTTGTTTGTAATTTTGAATACTTTTTGTCATCCTGTCGAAGACAAGGCTACCACAGACGACTATTTTTAAATTTTAATTTGTACAACTTTTTCAGGACAGAAATAGTTAATAAACACTTACAAGGGCGGTCTCCATACTGGGCATACTCAGAATTTTTTGAGGAAAAAAAATTAAACTACTTATATACATAATAAAATATCAGTCAAATTTAGCGGCGGAATTACAATTAAAAATCGATAAAAAAATAAAATAATTTCAAAAATTTGGCATGAAAAGACGAAAGTGTCACACTATTTGGCGAGCAGCACTTTTCCTCGCTAAAAGCAAACGATTTTTATCAAGTGAAAATTGTTTGTTATTAGATTTTTAGAAGGCGTGTAAATGGTATTTTATGAATTTAAAATTAAACAATGAGCGATTTTAAGATATATATTATATTGTACTATGTATATATATTGCTGGTTGCAGCAGTTATTTAATTTTAATACTGTAAAAATGGTTTTGTATATAAAAAATATTTTTATATTGAAAAACATATTTTCATATATTTAAGCGTATTCAAAGGCCTCGATGAAGAATGTTGCAGCAATACATTACAATATCGGAGAAGTTTTAGCTTCCATAGCAACAAAATTGAATCGACATTGCTCAATTTGATTTAATTTTGAGATTGAAACAAATTTAATTAATTTAATATTCATTTTAATTTATAAAATTTCATTGTTAACATTCATTATAAATACCTATATGACAAAACTATAGTTATAACAAACTAAAACCGACAAAACTGACTTTAAATGAATTTAACAATTTAAATGAATATTTAAAAAAAATAGTTCAAAATGAAACATTTTTACTTTAAAAAGTATTTGAAGAAAAAAATTTTTTTGAAATTTTATTTCTTCGCCATCTTTTGATAAACTACCAAATAAACGAAATGTTCCTTATTTTTTTACGAACGTTCAATCGGGATTCAGCCAAATATTGTTTTATAAATATATATATATGCACATAAGAAAAACATTCTGCAATTTTTTCTTATTCTGATTTCAATAAAATTCAATAATTCTGAAATTCAATATTCTGAATATGGCCCGTATGGAGACCATCCTTGTTATACAACATAGTGATGGGCGATTTCGATTTTGTAAATCGATTTAATCGATTCTACGGCCAACTCGATTTAATCGATACTTAAAAATTTTTAATCAATTTCTCTGAAGGTAATATAATTTTCATTTTCCTCCAAAAGTCGAAGATAAAATAGACAGATGTGCCAATTCCAAAATTTCAGTGTATTAGTTTCAAGATAGAAGAATTAAAGAAACCTCAGAATCCCCTCCCCCCCCCCCTGCAAAATAGCGTTTTTTGTTGAGTGATGTACACCAAAAATTGATCAGGATCAATTTTTATTAGGTACCAGCTGAATCGGAATTTTGATGAAAATCCATGAAAGCGCGAGATACAGCTATTGCGTAATCATAAAAAATGCAGCATATCAGCGCCACCTGTAGGGCAATTTACACCAAGAACTAAATAACACTAATCTATGTCAGAGATTTACTGAATCTCAATTTTGATGAAAATTCGTTCTTGAGATAGCGCTATTGCGTTAATCATGAATAATGCAGTATAGCAGCGCCATCTCTTAAGCGATTTCCACCAAAATGTAATTAGCATCAAATAATATCAAGGACTAATTGAATCTAAATTTTCATGAAAGTCCGTGCATTAGTTCTTGAGATAAAGCTGAAATGGAAACAGAGGCGTGCGAAAAGAGAACTGCGCCCGGTTCAAAGTTCCAATTTAGCCCCCCCCCCCCCCCCTATTAACTTTTTCTTGTGATAGACTAGAAGTGATGTTAGTAGTAAAAATTTGGCACCCCCTAAATTTCCGTGCTCAGAACGACCGCTTCCTTTCCTCCCCCCACCTTTCACATGGCGCTGAGTGGAGATTGTGAAAAATTAAGTATAGCAGCGCCATCTGGGAAGCTATATACATCAAAATGCAAAAAACATCAATTCATGTAAAGGATTAACTGGATCTAAAATGTGATGAAAATCCGTTCATTCGTTATTCAGATATAGCTGTTGCGCAAATCGCAAAAAAATGCGATCGCAGCGCCACCTGTTTACACCAAAAATTAATTAGATTCAGTTTATATCAAGGTCAAACTGAATCTAAAGTTTTGTGGAATTTCGTGCATTTGTTCTTGAGATAGAACGGTTAGAAATTTGTGTCGTATACAGACTCACAGAGTGACAGACACACACACACACAGACAGATATTTCTTAAAAACCATGAAATCGTGTTAAAGACCTTCTAAAATATATAAATCCATCGAAAACGGGAAGTCAAAATTTTTCACGTTTCTAATAGTCTCTTCTTGTAAAGTTACAAAAGAAAGTAAAAATGTAAAATCGATTCTGCCCGTAAGACCGATCTTTAGATTCGATTTCGATCTTTAGATTCGATGTCGATCTTTAGATTCGATTTCGATCTTTAGATTCGATTTTGATCTTTAGATTCGATGTCGATCTTTAGATTCAATTTCGATCTTTAGATTCGATGTTGATCTTTAGATTCGATGTCGATCTTCAGATTCGATGCCGATCTCTAGATTCGATTTCAATCTTTAGATTCGATTTCGATCTTTAGATTCGATTTCGATTTTTTTTTTTTTTTTTTTTTTTTTTTTTTTTTTTTTTTCTAGTCTAAATTAGTGTTGAATGCAGGTATCAGAGTTTCCCCCTGGTTTAAAAAAGGGCAGGGCGCTACTGTTCTGAAAAGGACACTTTTTACATTTTTCAGGACACTTTTTCATTTTTAAGGGCACTTTTATAGAGTTGAATCTAGAATCTAGTGGTTCAAAAAGACGTGAAAAAACAGAAATTTCATCAAAAATTTGAAAAAAAGAAGAAAAAGGTAAATTTTGTTAAAAGATCGTAAAAAACGGCAAATACTGTTAAAAGATCACTTAAAAACGGCCAATTTTGTTAAAAGATCGCAAAAACAGCAGATTTTGTTAAAAGATCGCAAATAACGGAATATTTTGCTAAAAAAATCGCGAAAAAACGTCAAATTTTACTTCAAGTTGCCGTTTTTTGCGACTCATTTGACAAAATTTTCCGTTTAATCGCGATTTTTGGAAGAAATTTGTCATTTTTCCACAATCTTTTGAGGAAATCTACCGTTTTGTGAAATTTCGTGACGAAATTAGCCATTTTTTTTTTTTGCGAATCTCGGCGGAAATTAGTCGTTATTTCGCGATTTTTAACGAAACATGCCGTTTTTTAGTGATTTTTTGATGAAATTACCCGTCTCACGGGACGCGTATGAGGATATTTTTTGCGTTCCGTTGCCGATTTTTTGCGTAATTTTACGCGCCCTAGCGCGTTCGGATCATCGCTGGAGGGCTGCGTATTTCAAATGTGGGGCAAGAAGGGCGCTATTTTTTTTGAATGAATGACTAGAGGGGCGCTAGTTTTTGGATGAGGGAAGAGAGGGGCGCAATTTTCAAACTAAAGGGCAGGAGGGGCGGAGCGCCCCCCTGAAACCCTCTGGGCGAAATTCTGCAGGTATTTTTTTGCGACTCCGGAGCAAGGCATCATGTTTTACAGCTCTGTAAGAGAGGGGGAATCGCAATTTGTGCATTAAAAAGCATAAAATCTCATAACTTCTGGGGGGGGGGTAATCCCTTGCGGGCCACCCCATTAATTCGACACTAGGTTAAATCGCTATATTTTTGTTTAGAAGTCCAGTTATTTGAAGTATTAGTTTATTATGTTTTATTTTTCACGCTCGTCTCTTCTAATCCCCCCCTTCCGCTTCAGTTTTAACTTACAGGGCCGTTCGAAATATGCATACAGTTTTTAAAATGTCCAATTCTCGATCTATTTTATTTTAGATCCACATTTTAAATCCTTGACAAAGATAAATAAAGGGTCGCTCTTCCGCCCGTTTGGGGTTCATCTGCGCCCCGCCGGGGGGCATATTTTTTTGTTTCTTCAAAAGAAACAAAAAAATTTTTGAGGGGGGGGGAGGCTTTCAACCTCCCCCAATATACACCTTAAAATTTCGCTCATTTAATTCTCTACCATTTTTAACTTAAAAGTTTAAGCTACATGGCACCCCCAGAGCTGTGGATCCCTCCCCCCCTGTCGATCACTCATCTAATTTTGCTTATTTCTTCACTTCATTTCAATCTTTAAAAGGCTATAACTTTGCTTCTATAGGAGTTACAGTGATGAGAAAAATTCTAGTATAGCTAACCATTTCTCGGCGTTCTTTTTGCTATTCCAGTTTCCCGGTTTCCCCTATAGGACTTTTTTTTGGGGGGGGGGGGGGCAGAGGGTTTTTTTCTCATTTCTTGATACAATATGTCTATTGAAAGCTTATGCTTCATACATTACGAATTGTAGCATAAGAAATTTTCTCCCATCATTTCAGGTCATGTTATGGACCCATAATGTGTTAAAATTTTAATTTTTCAAACTTCTAAAAAAAAAAAAAAAACATTGATACATATTAGCGAAACTGGGGTTCGAATCCGCAATCTTTTGATTGCACACGTAATCCCTAAGCTTATTGGCTACCGAGTACTCAGCAGCGCTATTATTTCTTTAGATTGTCATCTTTAAATTCGTAATCTTTTGAATGGAATGTCCGATTTGAATAGTTCAAAAAATAATCTACAGATATTGTAACAGGCATTAATACAAAATGATTTATTTGGATAAGGATTAAGGTATCGATAGTATGGTCTAATTTTGGTTGGTGTATTTATCGCGTTTTAAAATGTAAGAAAGTAGTTATAGTGAGTTAACTACAATAGCTGGACATATGGTATCGCGCGTTTTTTTTTATAGAGATTAATATATTCTTTAATATTATAGAAACTTTTTTTATTCATTTAAAAGTATTTCCTGACGATTCAAAATTATATATCCTAATGATTCAAAAAATACACAGGTAATTGTTCAAGGTTTCACTTCTATTGGCACTCTCAGAGTGCCACAATTTTTTTTTCATGTTTGCCCGTCCTACCGCCCCCCCCCCCTTTTCCTCACCAATCTTAACTTACAGGTTCGTTCAAATTATGACTGCGATTTTAAAAAAGTCTAATCCTCGTTCTATTTTGTTATAAATCCATATTTTGAAACCTCAACAAAAGATACATTTGGGCCGGGGTCGCCCTTTTGTCCGTTTGGGATTTACCTTGCCCCCCTGGGTGGGGGGCATATTTTTTGTTTCTTCCACACCATCTCATGTAACATCTCGTTATAAAGCTTTTATATCCTCGTTTTTTTCTGTTACTACCCCTCTCTCCATCTAGTTACATGCTCTTGGCACTTTTTATAGTTTCAAAGAGTACATGTTCCCCGCAAGCCACCCCATGAATTCAACACTACGTTAAACACTATATTTCTGTTTAGGATGAGTTATTAGTTAATTATGTTTTTTTTTTCAAGTTCGTCCGTTCTAATCCCTCTTCCCCCCCCCCCCCCTCCTTCCTCGCCAATCTTTACTAAATGGGCCGTTCAAAGTATGCATGCAATTGTTTAAATGTCCAGTTCACGTTCTGTTTTATTGTAAATCCTCATTTTGAAACTTCGACAAAAGATACATTTGGGCTATGGTCGCCCTTCCGTCAAGAGTAGGGTTTACCTGCCCCCTTGGGAATGGGGCATATTTTTTGTTCTTCCAAACTATCTCGTGTAACATTTGGTTGGCATTAGAAGAAAAAAAAAAGTTTTTTTTGTCTATACTCCTTGTTCCCCATCCTAGTTACACGCTCTTGGCACTCTTTATCCTCGGTTTAATGCCAAGTTACTCAGTGTTGTTATTAGTTGAGTGATGTCTCTCATATTTGTCAAAGTTTTTGTGTAAGTGACAACCATAAGTGACAATCATTTTAAAATTTAAAATTCTTACTATCCGACTCTAAAATCTGCAATATAGCTTAATTCTATGCCTCCCTAAATGGTGATGGGGGGGGGGGTGGGAGGCGGTAATTACTGTCCTGCTGATTGTCTAAGTTTTGGAATTAGTAATTTGGATCTTCTCTGTGTGAACCTGAATATCGAAATATCGATTCTAGTATCGATTCTAGAACTGGGAAATCGATTCTTATTATGATCGATGTTGTTTTATACGATATCGATTTTAATCGTTTCTCAAAATTTCCAGAATCGCCCATCACTAATACAACATTTGCAAGAAAATTATACTTCAAAATTTACATTAGAAAAATACTGGTGCTAGCAAAATATAAATATAGTTACCCACATTACGCAAGGGCAAATCAGGGAAGAGATTACTGTTTCATTTGCAGAAATTTTTTGCAAATGATGAAATGGATCAGAATTATACAGAGCGTATTTCTAAACTGCTGCAATAAAGAGAAGAACGAAAATCCTATAATAAGCATTGTTTGTGGAACATTTTCAAAACTATCAGAATATCGCAACAAAACTACTTATAAATAATTAAAAGTGGACTTTACACTGTGGCTTGCTATATGAATATCCAGACAAGCTTAGAATTTTCATACATAAACTTGCTAAAATAATGTACAATGGGATAAAATATAACAGTTTAAAATCTACATACAATTTTGCATGAAGTTTAAATGTTAAAAACTATGAGATGGCGTGGCGATTCTTGTAGAGTTTTTCCCCCATTTTTTTTTTCCTTTTTGTCCCTCATGTTTTACCTTTAACTCTCATCGAGCTAGATAACGTGCCTATGTCAGTTCATCTTTTTTTTTCCCTTGAAAAAGGCTGAGTATTTCTGTTGAAACCGTTCGGATGATTTTATAATTGTTTCTAATGTTTAAACGTTATGCAAAATACTATGTAGATTTTAAACTGTTATATTTTATCCCATTGTACACCGTTTTGTGAAGTTTATAAATAAAAATTCTAAGCTTGTCTCAATATTTATATAGAAACTATTTATTTTTTCCAAGGTTCGCTCGCTTCAGTGACAATCTGCCCGAAAATTCGAGTAATATAATATTTGCCTTATTTAATGAAAAATATACAAAAACAGAAAATTACAAAATAGCAAACAGGAAAATTAACAAAACATGCGTTTTGTGCAATCTGCTTAACCCCCTTCGCGTCGGGAGCCTTTTACGAAATTTTTACTGTTTTTTCACCGATTTTTAAAGACAGAAATTTCTGCTTTAATAAACGGCAAAATTGCTCTGGTTAAATATGATACATTTTACAGTAAAATTTTGCTGTTGTGGATATACAAGGATTTTTAAGCCTTTTTGTGGCACGCATATCTGTCGTTCGTCCCCAAGGGGTCAATAGAAAGTTATCAACGGGCAAAGCTTCCACAGGCGACTATTTTTTTATAATTGTAATTCGTACCACTTTTTCAGAACAGAAATCATTAATTAACACTTTGACATCATTTACAAAAAATATGTATATATATATATATATTTCAAAATTTAAATTAGAAAAATTCTGGTCCAAGTAAAATAAATTAATAGTCGCTTGTGGAAGCCCTGTGCAGCCAGAAAACAGAAAATTGTGTGTGCAAAAACAGTCGAAAGCATCTTATGAAATCCATTATACATCATAATTTGGTTGAATTTCACATCTAAATAAGTATTTCCACATAAATTCCTAATTTCCACATATATATATTCACATTTGCCACTCAGTAATTCATTATAATGTATACTGCCAAAGTATTAGAATATTCATAATTTGGCCCATCATTCAGTTTTGTAATCTAACTGTAAATTCACATTTCGCATATCTGATTAAAATCTGAGTTATTGTCTGTATTAGCCACATTAGATTTATTTGTTCAAGTCTAGCAAAAGTGAGTTTGGTGAGAAAAGTAAGATAATTATTGCTAGTGTATAATAATAAAACTTAATATTTCACTTACACAAACTTTCGGCAAATGACTTTATAAAAGGGGACCAGAAGTATACAGAGAGTTTTCTAAACTGCTGTAATAAAGAAAAGAACAAAAATCGCGCAATAAGCACAATTTGTGGGACATTTTCCAAATCTACCAGAATGTTACAACGAAAATATTCAAGCAACGTAAACCGATGTAACTGTTTGCAATACACATACATTACATTTAACGTCTGAATTTAAAAAAAAAAACTATTAAAAATTGAATAACATAAACTAAGACAAACTTGAATATCTTTTTGAAAAATAATAAATAAAATTTATATACAAAGAACTAAAACACTAAAAAACATTTAAAAACACAAAAATAAACGTTTCGCCAAACTACACGCACAGTCTTGTCAGTACAAATAATAATTCATTGCATAACAAACATTGGAACGAATCAAGATATCTACAGTTAGTTATCATTTTTTAGAAAAAAAAATGTTTAGACTGTTTTCTTTTTCTAAAAATTAATAACTAACTGTAACTATCTTGATTTGTACCAATGTTTCTTATGCAAAGAATTATTAATTGTATCGATGTAACTGCATTCAAAATAATGTTAGTTATATGAAAAATTAACAAAATATGTGTTTTGTGCAATCTGCTTAATATAAAATTATCTAACGGCATTATACAGAAAATTGCGTGCGCAAAATAGTCATAATTATTTTATGAAATCCATTATACACAATGATTTTAACGGAATTTGTATAGTTATCTAAATATTCTACATTTGCCTCTATAATTCATCATAATATATACTACTAAAGTATCAGAATATTCATGATTTGTCCCATGATTCAGATTTGTAATTTAGCTCGAATTTCACATTTAACATATCCGATTCAGACCTGAATTTTGGCTGTAATAGCCACATTAGCTCTATATGTTTTCAAGTGTAGCCGAAGTGAGTTTTGCGATTGAAGTAAGATAATTATAGCTGATGTATATCATTAAGAGCGTACACTAGTCAAGCGGTAAAAGCCGATCACTAATGGTAAGTCTATGGGGGCGTTCTTTTCAAATATCTCGCACAAATTTTAATATTTTTACGCGATTTTTTTTGCATAGGATAGTTGAGGACGATCTACAACCGGCCTAGGTTTTACTTTTTCAAATTTGGTTTCAGATTTAAAAAAAAAATTACTTTAACTTTCAAAACCGGTTTGAACCGGTTCTGACATTGAATTTATCATTATATAAAAAATATACAACCAAAATCGAAAAAGTAAAAACTAGGCCGGTTGTAGATCGTCCTCAACTATCCTATGCAAAAAAAATCGCGTAAAAATATTTAAAATTGAACGAGATATTTGAAAAGAACGCCCCCATAGACTTACCATTAGCGATCGGCTTTTACCGCGTGACTAGTGTATGCTCTTAAAGCTTAACCTATTAACTGCTCAAAATTTTTGAAAAAAAATTTCAAATATGAATATTTTTTCCCATTTTTAAAGTATTTTTAATCTTTTATCACCGGTCTTTCAAAACAGAATTTTTTGCTTCACTAAATCAGAAAAATGCTCGGATTAAATAAACCAAAATTTAAAAAAAAATTCTGGTGAGAATGATAAATCATGATTGTAATATGGGATGACCGTACGTGTCCGAGATAATAATGATTGGCAGAAAAACGTTGTCCTTTTGAACACGCGCAAATCAGGGAAGCAGTGAATGTAAAATTATCTAAAGGTAGAAAATAGAAAATTCTTTCTGCAAATCAATAGAAAGCATATTATGAAATCCATTAAACAAAATTATTTTGATAGAATTCACATACAAAAATTTGCATAAATATTCCATTTTTGCCTCAATGTAATTCATGATAATGTATGCTACCAAAGTATTAGAATATTCATGATTTGCCGCATCATTCAGTTTTGTAATCTAACTGCAATTTTACATTTAACATATCTGATTCAGATATGAGTTATAGTCTGTATTAGCCACATAAGAGTTGTACGCTCAAGTACAGTAGAAGAGAATTTTGTGATTAAATCAAGATAATTATAGGTAGTGTTTAACATTAAAGTTTAATAATTCACTTACAGAAACTTTCGGCAAATGGCTTTATAAAAGGTTATCTGAAGTATACAGAGAGTGTTTTTAAAACAGTGCTGAAATAAAGAAAAAAAAATCTAAAATCATATAATAAGCATAGCTTGTGGGACGTTTTTCAAATTTATCAGAAAGTTACAACGAAAATACTCAAGCAATGTAATCAATGTAACTATAGTCAAAATAATGTTAGCCATATGGAAAATTTACAAAATATGTGTTTTGTACAATTTGCTTAATGTAAAATTATGTAACGGCATTAAATATAAATTTGCAAGCGCATAACATCGAAATCATCTTATGAAATTCATTAATCTTCAAAAATTGGATGAATTTCATATCTGAATAGGTACATAAATATTCCACGTTTGCCTCTATATAATTCATCATCATGCATACTGCCAAAGTATTAGAATATTCATGATTTGTCTCATGATTGAGTTTTGTAATCTAACTGCAATTTCAGATTTAAGATATCTGATTCAGATCTGAGTTATTGCCTGTATTAGCCACATTAGCTTTGTACTCTCGAGTACAGTAGAAGTGAATTTTGTCATTAAACTAAGATAATTATAGTTAGTGCATAACATTAAAGTTAAATATTTCACTTACATAAACTTTCGAAAATTCACCTTATCAAATGAGATCAGAAGTATACGGAGAGTGTCTAAACTGCTGCAATAAAGAAAAGAGCAAATAATTTGTAGGTCATTTACCAAACCTATCAGAATGTTGCAACGAAAATATTCACGCAATGTAATTCTATATAACTATAACCCAAATAATGTTAGTCATATGAAAAATTAACAAAATATGTGTTTTATACAATCTACTTGATGTAAAATTATGGAACGGCATTAAAAAGAAAATTGCGTGCGCAAAACAGTCGAAATCGTTTTATGAAATCCATTATACATAATGATTTTGATGGAATTCATATCTAAACAGTTACATAAATATTCCACCTTTACCTCTATATAATTCATCATAATGTATACTGCCAAAGTATTAGAATATTCATGTTTTGCCCCATCATTTAGTTTTGAAATCTAACTCCAAATTCACATTTAACATATCTGATACAAATCTGAATTATTTTCTGTATTAGCCACGTTAGCTTTGTACGTTCAGGCAGAGTAGAAGGGAATTTTGTGATTAAAGTAAGACAATTATAGTTAGAGTATAATATTAAAGCTTAACATATCACTTAAAAAAATTTTCGGCAAATGACCTTATAAAATAGGGTCAAAAGTATACAGTGTTTCTAAACTGCTGCAATAAAGAAAAGAACGAAAATCATATAATAAGCGTAGTTTGTGCGACATTCTCCAAATTTACCAGAATGTTACAACGAAAATATTCAGGCAGTGTAATCAATGTAACTATAGCCAAAATAATATATTTTTGGAAAGTTAACAAAATATATGTTTTGTGCAATCGGCTTAAGGTAATATTATCTACCGCTAGAGTAGAAAATTGCGTGCGCAAAACTGTCGAAATTATTTCATGAAATCCATTATACATCATGATTTTGGTGAAATAGTTAGATATATATCCCCATGGCTGCCAACTTCTACGCCTTTTTACTGCCAAACAAACCCATTCCAACCAGAAATTCTATTTAACAAATTTAAAAAAAATGCAGTACAACACATCAATAAATAAATTTAACACGTATATTATTTAATAAATTTTCTGGTTTGAAACACGTTTATTTCATTTAAAAAGGCGTAGAAGTTGGCAGCTCTGTATCCCATATTTGCCTCGATATAATTCATCATAATGTATACTGCCAAAGTATTAGAATATTTATAATTTGCTCCATCATTCAGTTTTGTGATCTAACTGCAATTTCACACTTAACATATCTGATTCATATTTGAATTATAGTATGTTTTAGCCACATTAGATTCGTATACTCGAGTATAGCAAAAGCACGTCTTGTGATTGTAGTAAGATAATTATTGTTAGTTAATATTAAAGCTTAATATTTCGCATACAAAAATTTTCGACAAATGACCTCATAAAATAGGGTCAGTAGTATACAGAGCATTTCTAAACTGCTTCAATAAAGAAAAGAGAAAAAATCATATCCTCTTTGGTGCCTGGATCCGCATTTGAGGACATCTGTTCTTTTACTTAGAAATAAAATAAAATGTCTATTTTTGATTTTAAAAAATGATGGAACGCAATTTCCCCCTTCTTTTTAATACAAAATATATAATATGAACTTTAAAATGCTCAGTTTTACTAAAAAGGAGATTTATACAGGGTGTCCCCTCTCAACGGTGGCCAATGGCTAATTTCTAAACCGTTAGTCATAGACAGATAGTTCCACTTGCAAAAATGCTTTTAAAAAGGTAAAGAATTGTTTTTCAAGCGATTTAGCTCAAAAAAAAAAATTTTATTAAAAATTTACGAAAATTAAATTTTTATACGGTCCCCCAGTTCTATAAGTGATATTTACTAAATTTTTCCCACTACTCTAACATGTAAGAGAAAAAAGGTCCCATTCACATAACATTAAAATTGACAGAGTTATAAAGCTTTAAATTTCAGGGCTCAAACCACTTTTCTGTAGCTAAATACGGATGAATTGGACTGAGCTTTAAGGGAACGTTCACTAAGTCTTAAAGTATTATAAAGGGCGTCTATTTTCAACGCTGTCAAATAGCTAATTCCTAAATCATTTGCCACAGACATATAGTTCCAATTTCTAAAAGGTTTTAAATGAGATAAAGAAATATTTTAAAAGCAATTTAACTGAAGGTGCTACCACCGTACAAGTTTTACGGTAATGTTAATTTTTATTATTTAACTTCTAGATTGGTTAAAATAGTTGAAGATGTGAGTTTTAAAATTCTCTTTATCGTGAAAATCAAATTTTGGGAAATCGCAATTTTATTTTAAAAGGTGTGGTATTTTGATAAGCCTTTATTTTGCTTAAAACGTTCGTACTTATTTTTCCCTTGCTCAAAATTTCTATTCAAATTTTAACTCACTTCCAAATATCCGATAGAGGTTTAATTTGCACATTTATTTATATCCAGTAACAGTATAATATTGATACAATTTTAAGTGCGCACCATTTATTTATTTTTTAGGATTACATCAAATTCTGTTAGGTTAAGTAATCTAATAGAATAGTGAATATATGTCATTTTGTAACGATTTGTGACTGTTGCTTGACTGTTGTTGTTTGTTGTTGCTTAAATTAAATTAACAAACTTTCTGTTATTTTTTTACTTATAATTTTAGTACAAATTTTGCTTTAGTATGTAATCATCAACATAAATTCAAAAATAATATTGTAAATATTATTTTACTCTCAATGCTTAATGTGAAATTTTATATCTTACGTTTATTTTTATTTCCAGTAAATTTGTGACTGGCCCCTAATTTGCAGCAAAAAAGATGCTTCAACTTTAAACAGCTATTACTCGGTCAGTTTTAATCGCAGAGGAATGAGACTTTTTTTGTATTATTTGTTACAGTAGAGGGAAAAATTTACTAAATATCACTTATAGGACCAAGGGATCGTATAAAAAGTAAATTTTCGTAATTTTTTAATAAAATTTTATTTTGAGCTAAATCACTTGAAAAACAATTCTTTACCTTTTTTAAAGCATTTTTGCAGTTGGAACTATCTGTCTATGACTAACGGTTTAGAAATTAGCCATTGACCACCGTTGAGAGAGGACACCCTGTATAACCAGATAAAGATGTTAAGAGTTAATTCTTTTAAAATATTCTAAATACTTTCAAGCCTTAATCTGGTTCTTCTTCAGAGAATATGTTTTTTGTTGTTGTTGTTGTTGTTGCTGTTTTCGCCGTGTATTCAAACAATACAATGTGTTGTCAAACAAAAATATTTTTTCATTAAATAAGTCGCATTGTACCATTTAAAAAAAATGGTGCTCATGAAGAATCAGAATTTTTAAAAAGTAGCCCATGTGGCAACACTGAGTATGCATGAACGTTAGAGGATTAAAATTATATGACATCAATAACATACCTCTGCCCTTCAGGTATTAAAAGTATAATTTAAGCAGTTACTATATAAGTAGTTAAGTAGTTAATATATAAGTATATAAGCAGTTACTACATAAATGTTTTATAGTTCCATATGTCAGTAGCTTCAAGTCAAACTATCGTAATGAAAACTATCATTTCACCTTATTACTTGCCCATCATACGTAGTATAGGGGAAGTTTTGCAATCGTTTTTAAAATCGAAAAAAAAAATTGACGGATTGACGCGTTTCAGATTGTAGAGATTTCGAAAAATATATTTTTAGAAAAGAAATTGCCGTTCGTCTGTCTGTGTGTTTGTGTGTTTGTAAACGCTCTATCTCACGAAAAAAATTGAGATAGAGAGACTTGAAATTTTGTATGTACTTAGTATCTCAGAATGGGACGAATCCTATTTAATATCAGTAACCTCGATTATCCTGAACTATTTTATTCGGACTCTCGAAAAATTCGTTCTTATGAAAGGTATATAAAAATTTTCGAACATTTTTATTTTTAGAAGTGAAAGTAAAAGGAATAAAATAACACAAATTTTGCATAAAGAACGAATTCGATCGGATTATTAGTTGCGGAGATATTTGTAATCCTGTTTTCCACATTCTTCGATTTTTCATGACCCTGTATTTCATTCAAATTTCAATTCAGATATATATTTAATTGGAAATGAGACGCGTAATCCGACGCAGTAATCTGTTAGTTAATATGATTATTACTTCTAGAGTTTTAAGGATGTTTCTTTTATGCAGTTAGGTACTACTGGAGTAGTTTCGCATTTTATATAGTTTGCCGAAATAGGTTCATCAGCCATTCATTAATAGAGCATTACTGTGTATATTAACAATATTTAGATAAACTTTTAAATTTTGTTTTGAAATTGCAATGCATTCTATAAATAGTTTTCACATGTTTTGTTTTCATATGCTATATTATGCATATCCATGATGGGTAAGTATTACGGTGGCCCCCAACGACTAGTTTTTTTATATTTGTTGAATTAAAGTAAAATACTCAAAATGCTTTGTCCGAAGTTTCACAAAATTAAAAAAATACTACAGCATATTTCACATCATTTTCTAGTTGATTGTCCTATACAAATACCATTTTCTAAAAGAAAAAAAAAACTCAAGCTTTTTTATTTTAACATCAAGAAATGCAACTAACAGAACCTGTTATAGAAACTATATTCTCAGAAAATAAACTCAGAAATCATATACCTACCACATATCAGTATAAATTTAGATACACCAAACATATTAAGCTATGCAGATTTAAACATTTCGAATGTTAATTACGATTTTCATTATGCATCGATACGTTTGATTAATATATCATTTAGATACACAAATGGCCGAAACAATACCCATAGTAATTTATTATAAAGCTCATTGCCAAAAAATTACATTATTCATAATTTCTTGATTTATTCGCTTTTGTAAATTTTACTATAGATTTTTATTCCTGGTGTTCTCTTGGTCATATAAAATATTAAATGGTGCAAAGTTTAAGGGTGTCCTTAAAGAACAACTTTGTGACATAAGTTTTAATTTATTTTTATTCGGAAATGCAGGAAATTTGCAGGTGTTATTGTTCAGAAACTATCTAATTGCACTCACTTTTTCTGGCTTTTTTTTTTTTTTTTTTTAAGCGATAAATTTTTCAGAACATGCTGTCAAAAATGACGCTTCAAATCGTATTTTCCGACGAAAGCGAAAAAAAAAAAAAACAGTCGACGAAATGGTGAAAAAGACGTGATCACGTGATCAAAATAGCTTATAACTCGGTAGGTAATTTAGTTATCATAAAATTGAAAACTCAGTTGGATTCGAAAACGCTTCCATAGTCAGACTTTCCTATTTTTATATCTTTCCTTTAAAAAATGTACTTGTAAATGTGTCAAAACGTTTTGCGCTTGTTAATAAAAACAGTTCAGAACAGCCTTATACGTTATATATATTCTAAAGTATTTCAGCGAATGACTATACACATAGTACCGTAAGATGAAATTGCCAAAAAAAAGGGGGCAATATATATTAAATTTAGGTGTTCGCATTTAAAAATTCAAAGAAAGGTGAAATTTTTAGCATGAAATTTTATCACTATTATACCTTCATTAACTAAAGAGCCCGGCATTGCCAAGAATCTTAGATTTAGAAAAAACAGTTTCAAAAATAAACACAGCATGTGAATAAAAATATAAAAAAACAGTACAGCCATCTTTATTTCAGTTTTTCTCTACGCATGAGTTCTAGAGGGCCTTCCTAAATCTTTATGGAATTTCTAATATACACGTATACACATATGATGCAAATATATATAAAGAATGGGTTTAAAAATGGCGAAAAAAAATTCAGAGAACCTCAAAATGTTAAAATATGACAATGTTTCCATAATCGAATCCATATCCCGTTTCAATTAAAAAATGCTGCAGAATATTTTGCATCGTTTTCTAGTTGATTGTCCTATACGAATGTTATTTTGTAAATAGGAAAAAATCTCAAGCCTCTTTATTTTAAGGCCCCTGTCCTTGGCTGAGGAAACGCTTGCGAGCTAATGCTATTCTTATGGGGAAGCATTTTTCTAATAACTCTTTTGCATTTTGACATTTTTGAATAATTTTTTTTTTTGCATTGGATAGCTGAGGCGCATGCCGACTGCGCACCTTTTGTACTTTTTCAATTTTGGTTGCAGATATATTTTTTTAAAAGCACTTTCTGTTTCGAAATCGGTTTTGAAAGTGAAACTAACTTTGTAAAAAATATCTGCAACCAAAATCGAAAAAGTAAAAAAGGTGCACTGACGGCATGCTCCTCAGCTATTCAATGCAAAAAAAAAAAAAAAAAAAAATTATTGAAAAATGTCAAAATCCGAAAGAGTTATTAGAAAAATGCGTCCCCATAGGAATAGCATTAGCTCGCGAGCGTTTCCTCAGCCAAGGAAAGGGGCCTTAACATCAAGAAATACAAGTATCAGAAACTTTTATAGAAACTATATTTGAAGAAAATAAACTCAAAAACAATGTATCTACCACATATCAGTATAAATTTACAAACATCAAATATAATAACCTATGCAGATATAAACATTTCGAATGTTAACTACAATTTTCATTATGCATCGTAACGTTTGATTAATATCCCACCTAAGTGGATACACAAATAGCCGAAACAATGTCCATAATAATTTATTATAAAGTTCATTGCCAAAAGATTATATTATTCAAAATTTCTCGATTTATCAGCATTTGTAAATTTTACTATAAGTTTGTTTTCCTAGTGTTCTCCCGATCACATATAGTACTAAATGATGCAAAGTTTAAGGGTGTTCTTAAATCAAAAAGGGCAACTTTGTGACGTAAGTTTCAGTTTATTTTTGTTCGGAAATGCATGAAAATGGCAGGTGTTATTGTTCAGAAACTACCTAATTGCACTCATTTTTTTTTTTTTAACGCAATAAATATTTCAGAAAAAGCTGTTAAAACTGACGCTTTAAATCGCATTTTTCAATGAAAAAAAAAAAAAAAAAAAAAAAAAAAAAACAGTCGACGAAAGGGAGAAAAAGACGTGATCACGTGACCAAAATAGCTTGTAACGCGGTAGGTAATTTAATTATCAGAAATTAGAAAACTCAGTCGGATTCGAAAGCGCTCCCATAGCCAGATTTTCCAATTCATAGTGTTCTCCCGATTACATATAACATTAAATGGCGCTAAGTTTAAATGTTTATAATATCCAAAAGCATTTGATCGAATAACTATAAACATGGTACCGTAAGATGAAAATCCCCCCCCCCCACACACACACAAAAAAAAGGCCAATATGCCTTAAAATTAGGTGTTCTCATTTAAAAGATTCAAAGAAAGGTGATGTTTTTAGTATGAAATTTAATCACTATTATACTTTTACTAACTAAGGAACCCCGTGTTGCCAAGAATCTTAGTCTTAGTAAAACTAATTTCAAAATTAAACACAACATGTGAATAAAAATATAATAAAAAGAATGTTGCCCAGTTAAACTGATGGCATTGAGCTCACAGGCTACGCATACTAATTGTACATTACATCCTTATATTTTCAAGGGTTAACTCCGTTAGAAAAAAAATAAGAAGGGGAAACAGCTCTCTCCTTTCCCCTTTTTTATACTTAATCATTGATCTTCCTAAACTATCAAGGACATGCTTTATCATATAAAAAATCTATATCCAGAATTCAGAGCAAATCGGATAATTCTCAATAAAAACCCATTTTGCATTTATATAATTTAAGGGGAGTTATCCTGCTCTTTTATACTTAACCATTAAACTTCCAAAACTATTCAGAGATTTGAACGAAATCTAACAATTCTGCCTGAAAAACAAAGAACTTAAGGGGAGGGGCATTAGAACCCCCGTTCCCCCTGTTTATATTTATTCAATGAACACCTAATAACAGTCATGGAATCCTCTCATCAGAATGATCTTATATCTAAATTTTGAACGAAAACTGTTAATTCTGCATGAAAAATCCATTTATATCCATTAAGGGGAGGGGCATGAGCCCCCCGTTCCCCCTCTTATACATATCGAATGAACTCCAAAAACTAATCAGGGAAGCGCCTTATCAGGATATACCTATATACAAAATTTCAAATGGATCGGATATTTTTATCATGACTTATCGCGTTACACACGAACGAACATACATACAGAACGAATGGGCACATAAGCTCTCAGGCTATGATAGCCTGTAAGCTAATGAGCTAAAAATGCAGTACAGCCATCTTTATTTCAGTTTTTTTTTTCTACGTATGAGTCCTAGGGACCTTCTTAAATCTTTATGGAATTTCTAATATACACGTATACACATATGACACAAATATATATAAAGAATAGGTTTAAAAATAGCGAAAAGGAAATTAGAGAACCTCAAAAAGTTAAAATATGACAGTATTTCCATAGTCGAGTTCATATTATGTCGCAATACGTTTTCAAACTCTTATGACGTTATCAGTGCTGTGTATGAACGCGTTCACTAAACGAAAACTCACGAGTTTCGCTCACTATTTGTGAACTTTGAACTGAACTTCGTTCACTATTTTATAAACGAGTTTGAACTGAACGGAAACTCAAAAAATAGACGAGTTTGAACGAAATTTACGTTCAATTTTTTCATAATTTATTTAAAATTTTTCCAGACCTTAGTACACTTTTTCCCTCTTTCAAATGCCATTTAGAGGCCTACAAGAGCCTCAGGACGGGTTAAGTCTGGATATCACTTATCTGGGTGGTATCCTAGTCTTCTTCCGCAGACTTGGGTCTCACCGAACCGGACCTGGGCTTTATACAATTTCGCCGAAAATAGATATGTACAGTAAACTCTCTGTGCAAGGTGGACTGTGTAAGGCGGAAATATGTCTAAATCGGAAAGATTTTACAAGAAAGCATAAACATCGCAGCTACGGCACTTAATGGCTAAATAACTACTAAATGGAGATTATAAACAGACTAAGGGGTCATTCCATGTCAATTCAACCAATTTTTCCCCCATTTGTAACCCAACCCACAGGGATTTGGATTAAACTTTGTGTGCACATTAATTCTATCATGAAATGATTCCATCAGAAATTTCTCCTTCCCAGACCTCATAGTTTGTGAGATATGGGGGGTCCAATTTTTAGGTTTTTCTCAAATCGCACATTTCTGAGTCTGTATTTTGAGATTGTAGTTCCATCTTCAAAAAATTGTTTCTCACGATCTAAAACATGAATCATCCTAAAAATATCACTGTAAGAAGATAAAAAGATGCAGATTTTAATAAAAAATATTTAAAAAATTTACTTGTAATATTTAGGATAAAAAAAGTCAGCCAAAGTTGAGAGTTATGGTTATTTTTCCAAATTTTTGTGACTTCACGAAAAAGGCTGTACACAAAAAGGCAAATTAAATTTCCAATTTCTTTTTGTTTTAAATAAAAGTTTAAACTTTGGGATTTCTATCTATGAAATAAAAATGATGTGTTTCGCATGGCTTATGCAAAAATTTTGGGTACTTTCCAATTAGCCAGATGAGTGCTTTTTTTTTATATATTACATATGCACACAAAAAACCAAATGAAATTTCCCATTTCTTTTTGTTTTAAATAAAAGTTTACACTTTGGGCTTTCTATCTAGGAAATAAAAATGATATCTTTCGCATTGCTTATGCAAAAATTTTGGGTACTTTCCAATTAGCCGGATAAGTGCTTTATTTTTACATATTACATATGCACACAAAAAAGCAAATGAAATTTCCAATTCCTTTTTGTTATAAATAAAAGTTTACACTTTGGGCTTTCTATTTATGAAATAAAAATGATGTCTTTCGCATGGCTTATGCAAAACTTTGGGTACTTTCCAATTAACCGGATGCGTGTTTTATTTTTACATATGTACATATGTATAGATCTATATAAATGCAGATGTATTATACATGTACATATCTATGTATATATACAGTATATTGATATATATATGTATAACACTGGTGCCCGTCTAACCGAAAAGTACCAAATTTTGCCTTGTTTTGAGAATCTGCACCAATTAAGAGGAAAAAAAATCTGACTAAGTTTAGTTGTGGTACTTAAATAATTACTGGAATTTTTATGAGTTATTGAATTTAATGCTATTTGATGCATTTTTTTTTTTTTAAATTCTTAAAGTAAAGTTTAGGCTTTGTTTTTTTCTAATAAAAAAAAATCTGACTGTAATATGTTTCCCCATTAAATTTAGTGAATGGTCCATATATTTCATTTCGGTATTTAATAATAGGCATTTTTTGATAATCTAAAGAATCTCTTACTTTTATTTTCAATAATTAAACTCAAAACAGATTTTTTTTGTACAGTATAAAATAGAATTTTTTTTTCTCCTCACATTTCCATTCTTTCTTTTGAATGCTTATATATTAATTATTTGTGTTTAAAAAATGTTCAAAATCTTGTATTTCCTCTCCTTGGTTAATTTTAATCAGTTTAAATATTTATATAGGCAAGTTTAAATACACAAATATTTAACAGAACTTAAATTTGTTTCTATAGTCTGAAAGATTTAATTGCACCTGCCTTGTATAAACACCTTCTGATAAAGGCAGGTTAATATTCTTTAGTATGGCAGATGTTTTGAAATCAAGTTAATCAAATTATTGTCATTCTGTTGTTTCTTATCATAGAAGAATGATTTAACTTTTACTGTGCTACTAAAAATATATTCTGATTGTTACATATTTTATAGTTTGTGATATGTATAAAAAAAAATTTTCTTTATTGTTTTAATATGGAGCCTGATATTAAATCTTCTACTAGTCTTCAGGCTTGCAGTATTGTAATATTAAATGGTTTAGAATGTCACAAAACTAGCTATACAAATAACAGAGAAATAGACTACATTGATAATCTCTGTGATTCAGAAAAAGAACTTTTATTAGTTAGGACTATTGCATTTATAAAACAAAAATTAAGTGAAAACCGTTTGATTAATACATGTGAGCATCACAGAATTTCGCTCTTAATGAAATATGAATTATATAAATGTGGAGATCCATTTAAGCGACATAAAAAGCAAGTGAAAAAAGCAATTAGGACAATTAATAGAGATTTATATACGGCCGAAAAAGTAAACCAAAGTTGAAAATTATGATTATTTTTCCGAAATTTTGTGAGTTTATGAAAAAGTCTCTACACAAAAAGGCAAATGAAATTTCCAGTTTGTTTTTGTATCCAATAACATTAAATTCAGTAACTCATAGAAACTCCAGTAATTATTTAAGTACCACAGCTAAACTTAGTCAGATTTTTTCCCCCTTAATTGGTGCAGATTTTCAAAACGAGGCAAAATTTGGTACTTTTCGGTTAGACGGGCATCAGTGTTATACATATATATATCAATATACTGTATATATACATACATATGTACATGTATAATACATCTGTATTTATATAGATCTATACATATGTACATATGTAAAAATAAAACACGCATCCGGCTAATTGGAAAGTACCCAAAATTTTTGTATAAGCCATGTGAAAGACATAATTTTTATTTCACAGCTAGAAAGCCCAAAGTGTAAACTTTTATTTAAAATAAAAAGAAATTGGAAATTTCATTTGCTTTTTTGTGTGCATATGTAATATGTAAAAATAAAGCACTTATCCGGCTAATTGGAAAGTACCCAAAATTTTTGCATAAGCCATGCGAAACACATCATTCTTATTTCATAGATAGAAAGCCCAAAGTGTAAACTTTTATTTAAAACAAAAAGAAATGGGAAATTTCATTTGCTTTTTTGTGTGTAATATTTTTATTTCATAGATAGAAAGCCCAAAGTGTAAACTTTTATTTAAAACAAAAAGAAATTGGAAATTTATTTTGCCTTTTTGTGTACAGCCTTTTTCGTGAAGTCACAAAAATTTGAAAAAATAGCCATAACTCTCAACTTTGGCTAATTTTTTTTATCCTAAATATTACAAGTAAATTTTTTAAATATTTTTTATTAAAATCTGCATCTATTTATATTCTTACAGTGAAATTTTAAAGATGATTCATGTTTTAGATCCAGAGAGACAATTTTTTGAAGATGGAACTGCAATCTCAAAATACAGACTCAGAAATGTGCGATTTGAGAAAACCCCAAGAATTGGACCCCCCATATCTCACAAACTATGAGGTCTAGGAAGGAAATATTTCTGATGGAATCATTTCATGATAGAATTAGTGTGTACACAAAGTTTCATCAAAATCCCTGTGAGTCGGGTTACAAGGTCTGGTTGAATTGACATGGAATGACCCTAAGGTAAGTTTTTTGGCCAGAACTGTTCCGTAAGGGTAAATATCAAAGTCCTGTAGAAATGCACTCGGGGTCGGGCCGGGTTCGGTGCGAAATTTCAACATTTTTTCCGGGCCGGGCCAAGCTCGGGCCTTATTTTTAGATATTATATCGGGCCGGGTCGGGCCTTGTTCTTAGCTATTATATCGGGCCGGGTCGGGCCGCTAAATTTTCTCTACGAGCCGGGCTGGGCTCGGGCCGAAATTTTTTTAATATCGAGCCGGACTTTTTTTTTCTATGGATCGGGCCTGGAAATTTCCGTCCGTGCATACCTTTATCTTACATATCGAATAATCAAATGATTAGTTCACAAAATTTTATAAATTTGGACAATAATATCCAAACATAAAAAAAGAAAAAAAAAATAGTGAACTTTTTAGTGAACTTCGTTCACTTTTACAAATGAGTTTGGTTTGAACGAGTTCGTTTGAAAATTTTTGAATTTGAACGTAAACTTAAATCACTTTTCAGAAATTGAACGTGAGCTTGAGTTAGTTCGTTTATTTTGTGAACGTGCCCAACACTGGACGTTATGTATTCACCTTCTGGGGTCCATTCACTAAAAAAAATGGGTTCTCAAAATTGCGTAAAAAGCACTTAATTTTAAGTGCTTCAAATATTCAAAATAGCTCCGATTCAAAAGTTCTCAAAATTGAGAAACACATGTACTCATTTTTGATTCCATGATTGTGTTAAAATATAAATCACTATTATCTGCCCCTTGAATTTACAAATTAAAGGGAAAATATGCTGGTATTTATTTCTTGCTCAAAATTACTAACAATAAACATTTAATTGATTGTTTATTTATAGCAAAATTATAAGTAAAATGCCCCAATCGAACATTTTTATGGCAAGATCATTATTTTAATAAACATTTTCATAAAAATTTTAATTTTGCTTAAGAAAGGTGTTATAATAAAAATAAAAGACATTGACATGTTTCGGAACCGTCAAATAAGTTCCATAATCATAATATACTAAGGAACTTTAAAAAGTATGATTTGCCGGACGTTTCAGCTATAATCGATATTTTTCATTTCAACAGAAAGGAAATAGGAGGAAGTGTAAATGAATGCCAAGTTTTGAATAAAGGCTCCGTTTACGTTATCGGGATTTCATTTATCAGGATGGATGCTTTTAGTAAAGCTACCGTTTGAAATTGATGTTTTTCAAAATCTCCGTAAATAAATTGAATGGAATTATTTTATTATATCTTTTTATAGTTTTGTTAATTCAATATTGTCCGCAATTTATTCTAGAATCCGTTTCCTATAATAGTTTTTGTTACCACTTATATTATAAAAATAATCATCTTATTAAATTGCCAAACCTTCGAAAAAGGCATCATTTATGTTCTCGGATTTTCATTTATCACGTTGGATGCTTTCGGTAAAGCTGTCGTTTGAATTGAAATATTTTCAAAAATTCCATAAATAAATTGAATGGAATTATTTTATTGTTTCTTTTTATAGTTTTGTTAACTCAATATTTTCCGCAACTTAATTTAGAATTCCGTTTCCTATAATGTTTTTTGTTACCACTTATATTATAAAAATAATTATCTTACTGAATTGCCATACCTTCGAAAAAAGGCTTCATTTATGTTCGCGGGTTTTCATTTATCAGATTGGATGCTTTTAGAAAATCTATCGTTTGAAAGTTTTTGTGTTCTTGGTAATTGGTACTTTCTCTCTATTTTTTTCCGTCTAACTGCAGAATTATAATTTAAGTTTTTCGGCGTACAATTTAGTTTTTTCTTACTGTAAATGTCCGATTTGCCGGAACCTTCGGCAACAACCAATATTTTTCAGACTCAATAGAAAGGTAACTGAAGGAAGTGTAATATAATGCCAAGCTTTGGATAAAGGCTCCGTTTATGTTACCGGGGTTTCATTTATCAAGATGGATGTTTTTAGTAAAGCTGTCGTTTGAATTTCAAGTTTTTCAAAAGTGCTATAAAGAATAACGTTATAACTTTCCCTCTATTTTTTTCGTCTTACCGCAGAATTATAATTTAAGTGTATCCGCATATAATTTAGATTTTTTTCTTATTATAAAAGTCTGATTTGCCGAAACTTTCAGCAACAATCAATATTTTTCACGTTAATAGAAAGGAAATTGGAGGAAGTGTAATTGAATGCCAAGCTTTGGATAAAGGCTCCGTTTACGTTATTGGGTTTTCATTTATCAGATTCCATGCTTTTAGTAAATCTATCTTTTAAAATTGAAGCTTTTCAAAAATTCCATAAATAAATTGAATGAAATTCTTTTGTTACTTCTTTTTATAGTTTTGTTAAATTAATATTGTCTGCAATTTAATCTAGAATTTCCTTTCCTATAATGCTTTTTGTTACCACTTATATTATAAAAATAATCATCTTATTGAATTGCTATACCTTCGATAAAAGGCATCATTTATGTTCTCGGGTTTTCGTTTATCAGATTTGATACTTTTAGTAAAGCTATCGTTTCAAATTCAAGTTTTTCAATTTCAATTCAAGAAATTAAAGTTTTTCAACAACGATATTTCTAAATTGGATAGAAAAATAAAAAGTGAAAAAATAAATAAATAAATAAAATTAAAAACAGATAATAAAGACCAAAGCCATATAAGATGTAAAACAAAATCAGTTAATATGACTATGTTTACCTAAACTCAATACCTTAATATAAGATGAAATGTATATAAATTTAGCAATGGCTGTGTAGGAGGAAATGTCAAGTTAAACTCTATTCCTTGAAGGTAAAAATAACAATAAATCGTCTTTCTTTTTACTATAAAATTTGAATTTGCCGGAAGTTTCAGATATAATCAATATTCTTTACTTAAATGGATAAGAATATTTGAAAAAGTATACTTAAATATCGAACCTTGGAAAAAGGCTCCGTTTATGTTATCAGGGTTTCATTTATCCGGATGGATGCTTTTAATAAAAACATCGTTTGAAAAGTAAGTTTTTCAAAACTGCTCTAAATAAATTGATCAGAATTTCGAATATAAAATATTCGTTTTGTTCGTTTTTTATTCCTTTGTTGGCGCCATTTTTATAAACAATTTAATATTCAAACACATTTCTTCAATGCTTTACCTATTACCAATATATAAAATAAAGCAAAATTACACATTTAAAATATTGAAAATGCCAGATATTTCCAAAACTTAAAATAAAAGAAATTAAAAAATAAAAGAAAACTAAAATATTATTCTAAATAATGATCCAAAACTCTTACGAACTAATTTTCAAAATAAAAATATTTAGCAATGCCTTTGGAGAAGAAAATCTTAGATTGAATTCTATGCCTTGAGGGAAAATATTACCATAAATTGTCTTTCTTCTTACTTTAACCACTTAACTGATTTCCCCATACGTCATAAAGGCAAGAAGAGCTTGCTTGATGCATCATTTAAAGGTTTTTTGACACCACAAAACATTTAAAATACAATTTCATAGTATATAATGTCAGGCATATTGAGACTAAAGATTACGAATATTTTAACTTTTAAAATGTTGTGTTAAGCCCCTATTTTATTTATTTATTTATTTATTATTATTATTATTATTATTATTATTATTATTATTATTATTATTATTATTATTATTGTTATTATTATTATTATTATTATTATTATTATTATTATTATTATACGTAAAAAAGGAATCGTTAAATGGGAAACCTTGGATAAAGCCGCCATTTATATTCTTTGGGTTTCATTTATCAGTTTGGTTGCTTTTAATAAAGCTGTCGTTTAAACATCAAGATTTTCAAAAGTTCTATAAATAATTTGAGCGGAATTTCGAAAATGAAATATCCGATTTGTTCATTTTTTATTTTTTTACCTTTGTCACGGCCATTTTGATAAGCAATTTAATAATAAGTCTATTTTTTTTTCAATGCTTTAAAATGACGCAAACAAAGGAATAAAAAACTAACAAATTTATATTTCATTTTCGAAATTCTACTCAATTTATTCATACAATTTATTTATAAATTATTTTATTTATACAATTTATTTATAAATTATTATTCATTTTTACAATGCTTTTCTAGATACCGTTAAATAAAATAAAATAAATTTAGACATGATATTTCCAAAACTTAAATTAATTCAATTAAAAAAAATTAAAGTAAACTAAAATATTATTTTAAATAACTATCCAAAACACTTACAAATCGAGCGAATTTTCAAAGGAAAAATATTTAACAGTGGCTGCGCTATAGGAAATCTCACTACACATAAATTAATTTCTATGCCTGGGGGATAAAGATAACCATACAGATCCTTTCTTCTTACTTTACAATTTTTATTTGTAGGAATTAATATTCTTCACTTCAATGGATAAGAAATTTGAGGAAGTATAATTGAATTCAAACCTTGGTCAAACGCTCCATTTATATTCTTGGGGTTTCACATATCAGGTTTGATGCTTTTAGTGAATCTAGTGTTTGAAATTGAAAATTTTCAAAAGTATCATAAATAAATTGAACAGAATTTGGAAAATGAAATATACATTTTTTCTTCCTCTATTAGCGGCATTTTGGCAAACAATTTAAAATTAAGTCAATCTTTTTACAATGCTTTTCTTGCTACGATTACACAAAACCATGGAAAATTAGGCATTTAATGTATTGAAAGTAACAGATATTTCCATAATTTAAAATAAAAGAAAATATGAAATTAAGCTAAAATATTATTCTTAATAGTTATCTAAAATACTTATGAATTACTAATTTTCAAAATAAAAATATTTAGCAATGGCTCTGGAGGAAAAAAAAAATATTAGATTGAAATCGAAGGTTTGAGGATAAATATAACTATTAAGCATTGAAAACCATACCCATCATTTAAATTTAACCATAAAGCGTTCTTACGGTAAAATTTTGATTTCCTGGAAGCTTCAGATATATTAAATATTCTTCACTTGAAAGGATAAAAAATTCGAGAAAGTATCATTGAATGCCAAACCTTAAAAAAAAGTTCCCATTATGTTCTCGGGGATTCATTTATTAGATCAGATGCTTTTAGGAAAGCTATCGTTAGAATTTCAAGTTTTTTAAAAGTGCTGTAAACAAATTGAACAAAATTTCGAAAATGAAATATTCATTTTATTAACTTTTCTTCCTTTATTAAAGCCATTTTGACAAGCAATTTAATATTAAGTCACTTCTTTTAAAACTCTTTTCTTGTTACCATTACATAAAATAAAACAAAATTAAACATATAAATTATTTATAATAACCGATATTTCCAAAATTTAAAATAAAAGTAAACTAAAACATTAATTTAAATAACCATCAAAAACACTTATAAATCGAACGCATTTTTAAAAGAAAATATTTAGCAATAATAACTGCGTAAGAGGAAACCTCACATTAATTTCTGTGCCTTGAAGATAAATATAACCATGAAACGTTTTTCTTCTTACATTAAATTTTTAATTTGCCGGAAGCTTCAGATATAATCAATATTCTTCACTTCAATGGATAAGAAATTTCAGGAAGTATAATTGAATACAAAGCTCTGGATAAAGGTTCCATTTATATAGTTAGGATTTCATTTATCAATTTGGATGATTTTAGTAAAACTATCGTTTGAATTTCAAGATTTTCAAAAGTGTTATAATTGAATTCAGCAGAATTTTTAAAATGAAATATTTGTTTGTTTGTTTTTTTTTTTTTTTTTTTTCTTTTTTCTTCCTTTGTTAACGCCATTTTGTCAAGAAATTTAATATTAAGTCACTTTTTTACAATACTTTGATAGCTCTAAAAATTAAAAGTAAAAGAAAATAAAAAACAAAAGTAATCTAAATTATTATTCTAAATAATTTATCCAAAACTCTTATAAATCGAGCTAATTTTCAAAATAAATATATTTAGCAATAGCACCCGAGGAGAAAATCTTACATTGAATTTGATGCCTTGAAGAAAAACGTAACCATAAAACATCTTTCTTTTTACTTTAACACTAAAACCGCCATTTGGGGTCAAAATGACCCCTACCAGATTGAAAATAGTCGATTCGAACCAGAAATTTCTTCATAAGATTTCTTCATGTTAAATGTACGCAGCAGAAAAATAGAATAATTAAATAATTTAAAATTAAAATTCTGGTGAGGAATACTTTTTATAAAACTTGAGCTAAATACCCGGCGGTTCTAGTGTTAAGAGTCTGATTTGCCGGAAACTTCAGCTACAACCAATATTCTTTACTTTAATAGAAAGGAAATTTGAGGAAGTATAATTGAATGCTAAGCCCTGGATAAAGCATCCATTTAAATTCTTAAGGCTTCATTTATCAGTTTGAATAATTTTAATAAAGTTATCGTTTTTCAAAAGTGCTATAAATAAATTGGACTGAATTTTGAAAATGAAATATTCATTTTATTGTTTTTTTTTTCTTTCTTTTTTTACGGAATATTTAGAAGAAATTTAATAGTAATAGTCACTTATTTACAATGCTTTGATAGTTATAAAAATTAAAAGTAAAAGAAAATAAAAAAAGAAAAGTATTTTAAAATATTATTCTAAATAATTTATCCAAAACTCTTATAAATGGATCTAATTTTCAAACTAAACATGTTTAGCAATAGCTCCCGAGGAGAGAAACTTCTCTCTGATTGAATTCGATGCCTTCAGGAAAAACATAACCGTAAAACATCTTTCTTTTTACTTTAAAAGTCTGATTTGCCGAAAGCTTCAGCTACGATCAATGTTCTCCACTTCAAGAGAAAGGAAAATTGAGGAAGTATAATTGAATGCGAAACCCTGGAAAAAATCCCCATTTATATTCTTCGGGTTTCATTTATCAATTTGCTTCCTTTTAGTAAAGCTATCGTTTGAAAACGAAGTTTTTCAAAAGTGCTATAAATAAATTTAATGGAATTTGGGAAATGAACTATTCATTAGGGTGGATCTATTGTCTATGGTGAAAAAAAAATTATCATTCATCAAAACCTACCTATGCGGAAAAGATGTTCTATTGTATGGAGATTAAGGGAAAAATAATAAAAGAAGTTAATTTTAAAATTTAATGCTGCCACAAAAGGGTTGAATTTTCGAAAAAATTTTAAAAAAGGCCGAATTTTGGTTAGATGATTTTTGTCAAAAAGTAAATATTTTAATAATTTTTTTAATCCAATAATGCGGAAAAGATGTTATATCGTATGGAGGTTAAGTAATAAAAAAATAATAAATAATAAATTTAAAATTTAATACTGACACAAAAAAGTTGAAAATTCGATAAAATTTGGAAAAAATGTAAAAAGATCTAATTTTGGATAGATTTTTTTTTGACGCAAAATAATCATTTTAATATCAATCAAAGCCTATATACCTAAGAGATATTATACTATAAGAGATATTATACCTATAACCTAAGAGATATTATACTACATGGAGATTACGTGAAAAAAAATAATTTCGAAGTTTCTTCAATGAAGGATTTGTCTGCTTGTGTATTGTATAACTTAGTGTACTTTGAATATTACTGTACCATGGCGTTGTTAAAAAATGAATTACCCCCCTATTTGGGTCTGGCTTTGATATGCCAGTAAATATGCTCCCTATTACAAAAACATTATAAAATTTATATATTGGTACTTAAAAAGTAACTGAAGTAAAGAATCCATCTACATCTATTTATTTCCTGCCAGTGAGAATGAGTTGCTAATAAGTTAGGAGTGACTTGTAAATGAGATTCAAACACAATAATTTACCACTGCAGCATTCTAAGAAAAATTATTCTCACGACAAATATTGCGCTCTTCTTAATTCTTATAAAACAATATAAGATATTGAAAGCTATTACAGTCTTGTGGACCATTTCCGAAAACACTGCCAATTTTTTTTCAGTTCAATAGATTTGAATATGAATATTCGGTGTAAACTAAACCGACGTAGTGTGAGCAAACTCACTTTTCTGCGTCATCAGCTATCATTGAAAAGCCAAAATGATGACGAGCTAGGTGTCACACCACTTGTAGTGACGAAAATTGGCATCAGCCAAAATATTGGACATTTTGCGCATTTCCGACCAAACAGGTGCTGCCATCGTGTCAGGTGCACTTCAAGATGTGGGCATTATCTCACAAAACTATGAATCGAATGCTATTGACAGAAAAAAAATCGGCATGACAAAACAAACCAAACACCACTCTATCGTTTTAGTCATTTGTAAAAGATTATGATCATGGCCATTTTCTTTAAACTTTGATGGGTGTAAAGATAAGACTACATCACTAGAAGACAACAGAAGAAAAATCATAATAGAATGAGCTTGAAAAAAGAACTTGGTTCGAATATATCGGCCACATATATGAAAATTCTGGCAGAGTCCCAAACAATTTGAAAACATGACGTACATTTTTTGCCATGTGTTAACAAAGATGACATACAAGTACACATACATGTAACAAAGTTGGTTTCAGAATATCTGTTAACATAGATGTTAAGGGATGTGTTATTCGAAAATATGGAACTGATCTTCAAGCGTCCACTACAATGTTTTTTGCTCTAGTTACACACCAATGAGGTTTCACTATGTCATCTTTCCGCAACGTGGATGGAATCGTCGCTAGGCACAAAAGTTTCACTCGTGAAATAAAAAAATTATTCGCTGCATGTGAGAAGCTTTTTGTATTTTCATTTAAGTCAGAAGATTAATTCTAAAAGCGCGCGAGTGAAATCAAACAGTCTGCTGTAATCCTATTCATTACATTAAATAATACCTATATTTTCCATTCACCAGCTTTTTAACTTTTGCGACGGATTACATAGATTTAATTAAATAGGAAAATGTGTCGAACCTCCACGAACTGAGGGATTCAGCAATGACATGATTTCAGAAGCAATAGTAAATCCAGCAATCATTCCAGTGGCCATCACATCTACTATCAGTAATATGTATTCACGAGACGCTCATTCTACAAAACTAATAATCGAAATAGTCACAGAAGCATTTTCTGTTGTGTATGGACCATATATAAGAGACGGTTTTATAAAAATCGAATTCAATTTCAAAATCTCATGCCGATTTTCAATACCAAACGTCATCATCGCCACTTGTTATGTTGATGATTTTTCTTGATTTAATAATAAAGAAGCTGTTAAATAAGAAACTAAAGTTTTAATCTTGTAATCAAATAAACATTCCCTCATTGTAAAAAATGTTAAAAATTCTAAAATTCATATTTTATTTTACAAAAAACATTGATTTTTTACCGTAAAAACGTTCAAATACATAAATTTGAGCCACATTGCGGCAGATTTAAATTTTGAAATAATTTTTTTAATTATTTTTCTCATACTCAGCATACAATATAACATCTTTTAAGTATAGGTAGATTTTGGATAATTTTTTTAAACTATTATTTTGAATCAAAAACCATCTAGCCAAAATTAGGTCTTTTTTCACTTTTTTTCGAAATTCAACCTTATTGTGGCAGTAGTAAAATTCAAAATTAATTTTTTAAATTATTTTTCCCTTAATCTCCATCCAAGAGAACATCTTTTCCGCATAGGTAGGTTTTGACAGTGTGAAAAAAAAAATTTCGATCCACCCTACTATTCATTTTATTCTTATTTTCAAACTTTGTTAACGCCATTTTGACAACAATTTAATATTAAGTCACTTTTTTACAATGTTGTGATATTTTTAAAAATTAAATGTAAAAGAAAATAAAAAATAAAAGTAATCTAAAATATTATTTAGCTAAAAATATTATTAAAGTGCTACAAATAAATTAAATCAAAACCGAAAAAATAAATAATCGTTTGATTTGTATTTCCTTTCTTTCCTAACGTCATTTTGACAAACGGCAAAAAATTATGTCACTTTTATACGGTGCTTTTCCTGTTGCCATTACATAAAATGAAACAAATTTTGATATTTAATATATTGAAAACATCAGAAATTTAAAAAACTTTAAATAAAAGATGTTAGGTAGTATTTATGCTTTGCATTTTTGGCAGTATTTTATTGTCTGCGTTTGTTTATAAGGGTTGATAGAATGTTTTGTTGTAAAAAACGTAACCATGAGTGCCTTAAGTTGGGATTCAGCTATAATAAACGACAGTTCACTAGAGTATTATTCTATGTTTTCTTGTGTATAAACGAGTGTTTTAATTTGAGCTATCAAAAGAAATAAAAAAAATTATATTTAATCTAAAATTTTATTGTAAATAATGATCCAAAACTCTTATGAATCTTAATAATTTTCAAAATAAAAATATATAGCAGCAATGGCTCCGGAAAAGAAAATCTTAGATTGAATTCGATGCCTTGATGAAAAACATAACCATAAAAAATCTTTCATTTTCCTTTAAAATTATGATTTCCCGGAAGCTTCAACTACGATCACTATTTTTCACTTCAATAGAGAGAAAATTGAGAAAGTGTAATTGAATGGGAACAATTGTAAAAGGGTTCCGTTTATGTTCTCTTGGCTTCATTTATCAGGTCGGATGCTTTTAGTAAAGCTGTCGTTTGAAATTGAAGTTTTTCAAAAATTCTGTAAATAAATTAAACGCAATTTAGAAAATGAAATATTCGCTTTATTTATTTGTCCTTCCTTTGTTAACTTCTTTTTGACAAGCAATTTAATATTAAAAAATATTTTTACAATTCTTTTTGTGTTACGATTACTTTAAATAAAGCAAAATTAGACATTTAATATGCTGAAAATACCATATATTTTCAAAACTTAAATTAAAAGAAATTAAAAAATAAATGTAGTCTAAAATATTATTTTAAATAATTCTCCGAAACTCTTATGAATCTAGCTAATATTCAAAATAAATATATTTAGCTATATCTATCGAGGAGAAAATCTTAAATTGAATTCGATGCCTTCAGGAAAAACATAACCATAAAACGTCTTTCCTTTTACTTTAAAAGTCTGATTTCCCGGAAGCTTCAGCAACGATCAATATTCTTCACTTCAATGGAAAAGAAAATTGAGGAAGTATAATTGAATGCCAAGCTCTGGATAACACCTCCATTTATGTTCTTAATGTTTCATTTATCAGTTTGAGTAATTTTAGTAAAGCTATTGTTTGAAATTCAAGTTTTTCAAAAGTGCTATAATTAAATTAAATGGAAAATTAAAAAAAAAAATCATTTTATTTTTTTCTTCCTTTGTTAACGCCATTTTAATAAGCAATTCAATTCTAAATCACTTTTTACATTGCTTTTCCTGTTATCATTAGACAAAATAAACAAAATTAGACATTCAATATGAAAAAGAAAAAAAAGCAGATACTTCCAAAATTGAAAATAAAAGAAATTAAAAAATAAAAGCTAACTAAAATGTTATTATAAATAATTACTTTAAACTCTTATGAATCGGGGTAATTTGGAAAATAAAAATGTTTCCCAAGCGCTCTGGAAGTGAAAATCATAGATTTACGTCGTTCTTTTTCCTTTAACCTTTTATACGCCGAATTAATATCGCAATGAATTGTAATTTTATTTTCCCAAAATTACAGTTTCAAATGTTTTAATTTATGTATACAAATTTAAAAAATACCAAACAAAAATATTTCTGCAGTTTTTTTGGCTGTTTTCATTTCAGTGTTCGCATTTTGAAACGTGATTATTGATTAAAAACCTATGCAAATATAACAAATTATTTTTCGCTAGATACAATTGTATATTGTTCTTGAGTATTTTCTCGAATTCCAAAAACATTTAGGTACCTAGCGGTCAAATGTTAATAATATAGAGAAAACAATAAAAGCAAATAATGTAAGTTTTGTGCAAATTAATGAATTTATATTTTTCTTATACCTGTGATAAATGCTTAAACATAAATATTTTTTTTTTAAGTTCAAATCAACTTTATATTTTATAGGAAAAATAAGGATATCGCTATTATGTTGGAAAATATGTTTTATATCACAAATAATGCAATGTTCTCATTTGGGAATATTGGCGTTTAAAAGGTTAAAATTCTGATTTGCCGGAAGCTTCTGCTATGATTAATATTATTTACTTCAACAGAAAGGAAAATTGAAGACGCATAACTGAATGCAAAGCTCTGTGTAAAAGCTCCATTTATATGCCTGGGGCTTCATTTATCAGGTCGGATGCTTTTAGTAAAGCTATCGTTTGAAATTTAAGTTTTTCAAAAGTACTTTAAATAAATTGAACAGAATTTTCGAAAATAAAATATTCGTTTTATTAAGTTGTTCTTCTTTTGTTAACGCCATTTTGACAAGCAAGTTAATATTAAATATGTTTTTTACAATGTTTTTCCTTTACCATTACATAAAATAAAACAAAAATAGTCATTTAATACATTGTAAATACCAAATAGTTTCAAAAATTTAAAAAAAAAATAAAATAAAAGTAAGCTAAAATATTAATCTAAATAATTATCGAAAGCTCTTATGAATCTTACTTATTTTCAAAGTAAAAATATTTAGCTATGGCACTGGAAGGAAAAAAAAATCTTAGATTAAATACAATGCCTTGAAGAAAAACATAGAACGTTTTTCTTTTTCCTTTAAAATTCTGATTTCCCGGAAGTTTCAGCTACGATCAATATTCTTCATTTCAATGGAAAAGAAAATTGAGGAAGTATTATTAAATGCCAAGCCCTAGATAAAGCCTCCATCATTTATCAGTTTTCATAATTTTAGTAAAGCTATCGGTTGAAATTCAAGTTTTTCAAAAGTGCTATAAATAAATTCAACACAATTTCAAAAATAAAATATTTGCTCAAAAATACATTCATTTGTTCTTCCTTTTTTATCACCATTTTTATAAGCAATTTAAAATTACGTCATGTTTTTACACATTTTTTTTCCTGCTACCATTACTATGCATTCAAAATATCAGATATTTCCAAAATTTGGAGAAATTTTTTTTTAAAATAAAAGTAATCTAAAATATTATTCTAAATAATGATCCAAAACTTATAAATCGAGCAAATTTTCAAAATAGAAATACTTCGCAATGGCCCCGGAGGTGAAAATCATAGATTTAATTCATAGCCTTTAATTTATCTCGAGCAGAAAATCTAAAATTGAATTCGATGCCGTGAAGAAAAACAAAACCATAAAACGTCTTTCCTTTTACTTTAAAAGTCTGCTTTGCCGGAAGCTTCAGTTGCGATCAACATTCTTAACTTCAATTGAAAGAAAATTTGAGCATGTAAAATTGAATGCGAAACCTTTGATAAAGTCCTCATTTATGTTATTCGGGTTTCATTTATCAGTTTAATTGCTATTAGATAAGCTATCGTTTGAAATTGAAGTTTTTCAAAAGTGCTTTAAATAAATTGAACAGAATCTTCGAAAATGAAATACTCGTTTTATTTATTTGTTCTTCCTTTGTTAACGTCATTTTGAAAAGCAAGTTAATATTAAATCCTTTTTTTACAATGTTTTTCTTTGTTATCATTACATAAATTAAAACAAAATTAGAATTGTATTAATATAATTTTTATAAATTATGTATTAATTTAATTAATATGACAAATTATTTAATTTATTGAAAATTCAGATATTTTCAAAATATAAGACATTAAAAAAATAAAAGTAATTTAAAATATTATTCTAAATAATTCTCCCAAACTCTTATGAACTGAGCTAATTTTCAAAATAAAAATACTTTGCAATGGCTCCGGGGGTGAAAATCATAGATTTAATTCATAGACTTAAGGAAAAACATAACCATAAAAAGTTTTTCTTTTTCCTTTAAAATTCTGATTTTCCGGAAGTTTCGGCTACGATCGATGTTTTTCATTTCAATAGAGAGGAAATTTGTAGAAATATAATTGAATGCGAAACCTGAATAAATTGGAACTTAATTTATCTGGTCGTATGTTTTTAGTAAAGCTATCGTTTGGAATTGAAGTTTTTCAAAAGTACTTTAAATAAATTGAACAGAATTTTCGAGAATGAAATATTCGTTTTATTCATTTTTTATGCCATTTTGACAAGCAGCTATAAATTAAATTACTTTTTTACAATGCTTTTCCTGTTTCTATTACATAAAATAAAAATAAATTAGACATTTAATATATTGCAAACATCAGAAATTTCCAAAACTTAAAATCAAAGATGTTGGTAGTATTTATGCTTAGCATTTTTGGCAATGTTTTTTATCGTCTGCGTTTGTTTATACGAGTTGATAGAATGTTTTGTTGTAAGGAACGTAGCCATGAGCGGCTTAAGTTGTGATATAGTTTTAAAAAAAAGGACAGTTGACTATAGTTTTATTCAATATTTTCTTGAGTATAAATGAGTGTTTTAATATGAGTTTTTAAAATAAATTAAAAAAATAAAAGTAGTCTAAAATATTATTATAAATAATTATCTAAAACTTATAAATCGAGCTAATTTTTAAAATAGAAATTTATTAAACAATGGTCCCCAAGGAGAAAATCTTAGATTGATTTCGAAGCTTTGAGGAAAAACAAAATCATAAAACGTCTTTCTTCTTATTTTAAAAGTCTGATTTGCCGCAAGCTTCAGCTACGATCAAAATGCTCTTAACTTCAATAGAAAGGAATTTTGAAGAAGTGTAATTGAATGCGAAAACCTTGGAAAAGCCCCCACTTATATCTTTCGAATTTCATTTATCAATTTGGTTGCTTTTTGTAAAGCTATAATTTGATGGAAGTTTTTCAAATGTGCTATAATAAATAGAGCGTAGCTTAGAAAATGAAACATTGATTTTGTTCGTTTTCTATTCCTTTGTTAGCACCATTTTGATGAGTAATTTAATAATAAGTCACCTTTTGTTACCATTACAAGAAATGAATAAGTAAATAAAGCAATAATAATCATAATAATAATCAGACATTTAATGCATTGAAAATAACAGATATTTTCAATACTTAAATAAAAAGAAACTAAAAAAAATACAAAAGTAAACTAATGCATTGTTTTAAATAACTATCCAAAATTCTGATGAATCGAGCGAATTTTCAAAATAAAAATGTTTTTCAAAGGCTGTGCAGGAGGAAATCTCAGATTAATATTTATGCCCTGAAGAAAGGAGTGCCACTGGCGACTTTTTTTTTATTCCGTTAGTATCAGTATTTTTCTAATATAAATTTTAAAGTAATTTTTTTTTCAAATATTGCCAAGTGTCTATTAAGGATTTTTATTTTAAAATAGTGGTGCCAGTTTGAATTAAAAAATAGTCGCCAGTGGCAGCCCTGTGAATGTAACATAACCACAAATCGTCTTTCTTCTTACTTTACAATTTTCATCTGCGAGAAGCTTCAAATGTAATGATCAGTGGATAAGAAATATGATTCAGTGGATAAGAAATATGAGGCAATATAACTGAATATAAATAAATTGTAGGGAATTTTGGTAATGAAATCTTCGTTTTATTATTTTTTTAATCTTTTGTTAGCGCCATTTTGAGCACAATTTAGTACTAAGTCACATTTTTACATTTCTTTTGCCATTACATAAAATAAAACAAAATTAGAAATATAATGTACAGAAAATGTCAGATATTTTCAATACTTAAAATAAAAGAAATTTAAAAATAAATGCTAACTAAAATATTATTCTAAATTATTATTTAAAGCTCTTATGAATGGACATAATTTTCAAACTAAAAATATTTATTTTTTTTCTAAATATTATAAAAGGACCTATTACACTGTTTCATAATACAACACACATAAGATTCGGCTCATCGGTGTATAACAGATGCTACAAATTTTAATTAAAAATTATGTACTGCTTACAGTATAAAGTACAATTCATTTCCTACAGTTTCGAATAACGCAACTTGTTCATCATCAGGAAAAAATTATGAGACAAAACTACCAAGTTACAAAGTGTGCATGATACAATACAAATAAACAACTGTGAGTTGTTTAATATTAGTAAAATATTTAGCAATGGTTCCTGAGGAAAAAAAATCTTAGATTGAACTCGAAGCTTTGAGTTAAAACATAACCATAAAATGTCTTTCTTTTTACTTTAAAAATCTGATTTGCTGAAAGCTTCACTAAGATCAATATTCTTCACTTCAATAGAATGTAAATTGGAGGAACTGTAATTGAATGCCAAACCCTCAATATATATTCTTAGGGTTTCATTTATCTGTTGGGATGACTTTAGTAAAGCAAAGTTTGAAATTTAATACAAAAACTACAAGTTTTCTTATTTACTTTTTAATTTTAAATAAATGGGATATTTATTTTCATTTTATGAAACAACTATTTCGTTAAATAACGTTATCTCTAGATATTCTTCTTAAAAAACGTACAGTTTCTCCTTTTTTTAAAAAAGTCAAGTGCGATCAGTTTCAATTTTTAACACACAATCACCACTATCCTCAAAGTTCAACATTTAAAAAACAATTAAAAAACAATCTTATATCAGTCATTTTCAATTACTACAAAAAATAGTTCTTGATTCATATATAATCGATCGCAAAAGTTTAAGTTTATCGTTTATTCCGTGCCAACATCATCACTCTATAGTTCATAATTGTCAAATTCAAAATAGTTTTTTCTTTTATAAACAAGACGTGCACAATTAGCTCCAATTAATCTAGAATCATCTCTAGATTTGTTTGTGTTTGTAGTTTTTGTAATGAGAAAAACTAATGCCTGAAAGTGAGATGCATATGATATTATAAATAACATATGGGCATTAATATAATATAATATAATAATTCTGTTAGGTAGAATTGTTTTCTAAATAAAACTAGTTGGATGTGTCAATCCCAAAACTTTCTTCTATCATTCTTACTTCATAAGTACATTTTAATATTAAAAAAAAAAAAAAACATGGTGACCCCAAAGTTACCCACTATCGAATTTCTTCGAACATTTGACCTAGCCTAATGAGATTCTGGTATCCGAAAAGCCTAAAATGCAAAATTTAATTAATATTCTGAGAAAATGAGCTTAGTAGTGCCTCATGTTGGGTAATTTATACTAAAACCTAATAAGCATCTATTTACATCAAGACCTAACAGAATCTGAAATTTGATGGAATTTCATCCATTAGTTCTTGAGATATAGTTATAACAAAAAAAATTGCAAAACGTAGCACAGCAACACCATATCTTGGACAAATTATGCCAAAACGTAAAAAAGCGTCTAATTATGTTATGGTGTAAAATAATCTGAAGTTTGATGAAATTCTGTGCATTAGTTCTTGAGATATAGCTAGCACAGCAGCACCATCAGTTGAAGGATTTATAACAAAACGTAATCATCGTGTAATTATGTTATATGTCATTTTGTAACAAAATCTGAAGTTTGATGAAATTCTGTGCGTTGGTTGTTGAGATATAGCTATCGGAAAAATCTTGCAAAATGCAGCATAGCTGCATCACCTGTTGCAAGGTTAATACCAAAATGTAATCAGCGTCTAATTATGTTATATATTCTAGTGTAACAGAATCTAAAATTTGATGAAGTTCTTTGCATTAGTTCTTGAGATATAGCTATCGCAAAAATTGTGCAAAATATAGCATAGCAGCGCCATCTATAGGGCAGTTCACACTAAAACCTTATCAGCGGCTATGTATCTCAAGGTATCGCGGAATCTGAAGTTTGGTGAAATTCGGTGCATTAGTTTTGAGATATAGCTATCATGAAAATCATGAAAAACGTGGCATAGCAGCGCCACCTGCTGGCCAATTTACACCAAAACTTAATCAGCGTCTATGTATATCAAGGGGTCACAGAATCTGAAGTTTGGTGAAATTCTGTGCATTAGTTCTTGAGATATAGCAATCCTGAAAATCATGAAAAACGTAGTATAGCAGCGCCACCTGCAGGCCAATTTTCACCAAAAACCAATAGGCACTAATTCATATCAAGGTCTAACTGAATATATAATTTTATTAAATTTCGGGCATTAGTTCTTGAGATAAAGCGCCCACAAATTTTTTGTCACATACAGACAGACAGACATACATACAGACAGACAGACAGACAGACAGACAGACGGACAGACTCACAGACAGACATTTTCTAAAAATAGTCAAAACGTGTTCAGGACCTTCTAAAACGTATAAATCCGTCGAAAACCGGAAGTCGAAAATTTTCATGAATCCAATACTTTCTTCTTGTAAAGATAGAAGAAAGTAAAAAAATTAAATTCAAGTTTTTCAAAGTGCTGTAAATAAATTAAACCGAAATTCAAAAATAAAATATCCATTTTATTAATTTTTACTTTCTTCTATCTTTACAAGAAGAAAGTATTGGATTCATGAAAATTTTCGACTTCCGGTTTTTGACGTATTTATACGTTTTAGAAGGTCCTGAACACGTTTTGACTATTTTTAGAAAAGTCTGTCTGTGAGTCTGTCCGTCTGTCTGTCTGTCTGTCTGTCTTTCTGTCTGTCTGTCTGTCTGTCTGTATGTGACAAAAAATTTGTGGGCGCTCTATCGCAAGAACTAATGCTCGAAATTTAATAAAATTTTATATTCAGTTAGACCTTGATATGAATTAGTGCCTATTGGTTTTTGGTGAAAATTGGCCTGAAGGTGGCGCTGCTATACTACGTTTTTCATGATTTTCAAGATTGCTATATCTCAAGAACTAATGCACAGAATTTCACCAAACATCAGATTCTGTGACCCCTTGATATAAATAGACGCTGATTAAGTTTTGGTGTAAATTGGCCAGCAGGTGGCGCTGCTGTGCCACGTTTTTCATGATTTTCATGATAGCTATATTTCAAGAACTAATGCACAGAATTTCACCAAACTTCAGATTCCGCAATACCTTGAGATACATAGCCGCTGATAAGGTTTTGGTGTGAACTGCCCTATAGGTGGCGCTGCTATGCTACATTTTGCACGATTTTTGCGATAGCTATATCTCAAGAACTAATGCAGAGAACTTTATCAAATTTTAGATTCTGTTACACTAGAATATATAACATAATTAGACGTTGATTACATTTTCGTATTAACCTTGCAACAGGTGGTGCAGCTATGCTGCATTTTGCACGATTTTTCCGATAGCTATATCTCAACAACCAACGCACAGAATTTCATCAAACTTCAGATTTTGTTACAAAATGACATATAACATAATTACACCATGATTACATTTTGTTATAAATCCTTCAACTGATGGTGTTGCTGTGCTTATATTTTACACGTTTTTTGTTACGTTTTTTTATATCTCAAGAACTAATGCACAGAATTTCATCAAACTTCAGATTATTTTACACCATAACAAAATTAGACGCTTTTTTACGTTTTTGCATAAATTGTCCAAGATATGGTGTTGCTGTGCTACGTTTTGCAAATTTTTTGTTATAACAATATCTCAAGAGCTAATGGACGAAATTCCATCAAATTTCAGATTCTGTTAGGTCTTGACATAAATAGATGCTTATTAGGTTTTAGTATAAATTACCCAACATGAGGCACTACTAAGCTCATTTTCTCAGAATATTAATTAAATTTTGCGTTTTAGGCTTTTCGAATACCAGAATCTCATTAGGCTAGGTCAAATGTTCGAGGAAATTCGATAGTGGATAACTTTGGGGTCACCACGTTTTTTTTTTAAATATTAAAATGTACTTATGAGATAGAAGAAAGTTTTGGGATTGACACATCCAACTAGTTTTCCTTGTTAACACATAGGTGCCAACCTGACAGAGATTATCCGTAATACGTGCGTTAATTTGACCCTGGTTTAATGAGTTTCGAACCAGAATTTTTTCAAAGTAATGAAATTAAGTATATTCCACTAATAATCTTGAAATTAAATAAATAAAGATTCATGAAATATATTTTCTGGTTTGAAATAACGTTAACCTGGATCAAACTAATCCAGGTATTACGGAAGGTTCGTTGAAAGTTGGCAGCTATGTTAACATCATTTTTACAAGCAATTTCATATTAAGTCACTTTTTTACAATGTTTTTCCTGTTACCATTACATAAAATAAACAAAATTAGACATTCAATATGAAGAATAAAAAAGCAGATACTTCCAAAATCGAAAAAAAAAGCTAACTAAAGTATTATTCTAAAAAATTACTGAAAACTTATGGAGCAAGGTACTTTTCAAAATAAAAATATTTCGCAATGTCTCCGGAGGTGAAAATCTTGGATTGAATTCATAGCCTTCAGGAAAAACATAACCAGAGAACGTCTTTGTTTTCCTTTAAAATTCTGATTTCCCGGAAGTTTCAGCTACGATCAATATTCTTTACTTCAATGGAAAAAAAATTGAAGAAGTATAATTGAATGCCAAGCCCTGGATAAAGCCTCCATTTAAATTCTTAAGGCTTCATTTATCAGTTTGAATAATTTTAATAAAGTTATCGTTTGAAATTCAAGTTTTTCAAAAGTGCTATAAATAAATTCAACCAATTTCAAAAATAAAATACTTGTTTTATTCATTTGTTCATCCTTTGTTAATACCATTTTTACAAGCAAATTAAATTTACGTCATTTTTTTTAAACAATTTTTCCTGCTACCATTACATAAAATAATATAAAATTAGACATTTAATGCGTACAAAGTATCAGATATTTAGAATAAAATATTAAAAAATAAAAGCTAAAGAATAAATAAATAAAAGCTAAAATATTTAGAAAAAATGTTAAAAAATAAAAGCTAATTAAAATATTATTCTAAATAATTACTGGAAACTCTTATGAATCGTGCTAATTTTCAAAATAAAAATATTTAGAAATGGCTCCGGAGGTGAAAATCTTGGATTGGAATTCATAGCCTTCAGGAAACACATAACCATAGAACTTATTTTTTTTCCTTTAAAATTCTGATTTCCCGGAAGTTTCAGCTACGATCAATATTCTTTACTTCAATGGAAAAGAAAATTGAGGAAGTATAATTGAATGCCAAGCCCTGTATAACGCCTCCATTTAAATTCTTAAGGTTTCATTTATCAGTTTGAATAATTTTAGTAAAGCTATCGTTTGAAATTCAAGTTTTTCCAAGTGCTATAAATAAATTGAACAGAATTTTCGAAAGTGTTAATTTGATTTTTTTTTCTTCCTTTGTTAACGCCATTTTGAAAAGCAATTTAATATTAAGTCACTTTTTTACAATTCTTTTCATGTTACCATTACATAAAATAAAACAAATAGTAGTCATTTAATATATTGTAAATTTTAGATATTTTCAAAATTTTTAAAAAATTAAAAAAATAAAACTAACCAAAAATATTTTTTAAAATAATTATCCAAAACTCTTATAAATCGAGCTAATTTTAAAAATAAAAATATTTAGTAATAGCTCTAGGAAAGAAAATCATAGATTTAATTTGATGCCTTGGGGGAAAACATAACCATTAAATGTCTTTCGTTTTCCTTTAAAATTCTGATTTCCCGAAAGCTTTGGCTGATCAATATTCATCATTTAAATGGAAAAGAAAATTGAGGAAGTATAATTGAATGCCAAGCCCTGGATAAAACCTCCATTTATATTCTTAAGGTTTCATTTATCAGTTTGAATAATTTTTGTAAAACTATTGTTTGAAATTCAAGTTTTTCAAAAGTGTTATAAATAAATTCAACGCAATTTAAAAAATGAAATGTTTCTTTTATTTATTTGCTCTTCCTTTATTAACACCATCTTTACAAACAATTTAAAATTACGTCACTTTTTTATACAACTTTTCCTAATACTATTACATAAAATAATACAAAATTAAACATTTAAATGTTTAATTATGAATCATCTATGATCATCAATAATGATTATGAATCATCATATATGAATATCGCATTCAAAATATCAGATATTTCCAAAATTTAGAAAAAAAAAATTAAACAAAACTAGACTTTAATATCTTGAAAATATCACATATTTTCAAATCTTAAAAGTAAAAGAAAATAAAAAATAAAAAATAAAAGTAATGTAAAATATTATTCTAAATAATGATCCAAAACTTATGAATCGAGCTAATTTTTAAAATAGAAATATTTAGCAATTTCTCTCGAGAAGAAAATCTGACATTAAATTCGATGCCGTGAGGAAAAACATAACCATAAAACGTCTTTCTTTTTGCTTTAAAAGTCTGATTTTCCGGAAGCTTCAGTTGCTATCATTATTCTCCACTTCAAAGGAAAGGAAATTTGAGGATGTAAAATTGAATGCGAAACTTTGGATAAAGTCCCCATTTATATTCTTCGGGTTTCACATATCAGGTTTGATGCTTTTAGTAAAACTATCTTTTGAAATTCAAGTTTTCCATAAGTGCTGAAAATAATTTGAACAGAATTTCAAAAATGAAATATTTATTTTATTAATTTTTTCTTCTTTTGTTAACGCCATTTTGACACATACTGAATATTAAGTCACTTTTTTATAATGCTTTCCTTGTTACCATTACATAAAACAAAGCAACATTAGACATTTAATATATCGATAATAACAGATATTTCCAGAATTTAAAATAAAAGTAAACTAAAAGATTAATTTAAATAACAATCCAAAACAGTTATGAATCGAACGAACTTTCAAATGAAAATATTTAGCAGTAATTGTGCAGGAGAAAATCATCTCAGTTTAAATTCCACGCCTTGAGGATAAAAATAACCATAAAGCGTGTTTTTTTTTTTTTTTTTTTTTCATTTTGATTTGCCGGAAGCTTTAGATATAACCAATATTCTTCACTTTAATGGATTAGAAATATGAGGGAGTATAATTGAATGTCAAATCTCGAAAAAAGTTCAGTTTATGTTTTCTTGGCTCGGATGTTTTTATTAAAGTTAGCGTTTGAAACTGAAATTTTTCAAAAGGGCTATAAATAAATTGAATTTCGAAAATGAAATATTAATTTTATTCATTTGTTCTTCGTTTTTTAACATCATTTTGACAAGCAAGTTAATATTAAGTAACTCTTTACCATATTTTTCCTGTTACCATTGCATAAAATTAAATTAAATTAAACATTTACTATATTGGTAAGACTGATTTTATCCAAAATTTATAGTAAAATAAAATAAAAAAATAAAATAAAAATAATCTAAAATATTATGCTAAATATTTATCCAAAACACTAATGAATCCAGTGATTTTACAAAAGAAAAATGCATAGTAGTGGCTCCGGAGAAGAAAATCTTTGATTGAATTTGAAGCTTTGAGAGAAAAAAATAACCATAAAACGTCTTTCTTCTTAGTTTAAAATTCTGATTTTCCAGAAGCTTCGGCTTCTATCAATATTCTTCATTTTAATGGAAAATAAAATTGAGGAAGTATAATTGAATGTCAAGCCCTGGATAAAGCCTCCATTTATATTCTTATGGTTTCATTTATCAGGCCGAATGCTTTTAGTAAAGCTATCATTTAAAATTAAAGTTTTTCATAAATGCTGTAAACAAATTGAACAAAATTTCAAAAATGAAATATTCATTTTTCCTTCCTTTGTTAACGCCATTTTGACAAGCAAGTTAACATTAAATAACTTTTTTACAAGGTTTTTCCTGTTACCATTATATAAAATAAATAAAATTAATCATTAAATATGAAGAATAAAAAAGTAGATATTTCCAAAATTGAAAATAAAAGAAATTTAAAAAAAAACCTAACTAAAATATTATTCTAAATAATTACTGAAAACTCTTATGAATCGAGGTACCTTTCGAAATAAAAATATTTTGCATGGCTCCGGAGGTGAAAATCTGAGATTAAAATCGATGCGGTAAGGAAAAACATAACCATAGAACGTTTTCCTTTTTCCTTTAAAATTCTTATCTTCCGGAAGCTTCCGCTTCGATCAATATTCTTCACTTCAATGGATAAGAAATTTCTGGAAGTATAATTGAATTCGAAACCTTGGATAAAATCTCCATTCATATTGTTTGGTTTTCATTTATCAGTTTGGTTGATTTTGGTAAATCTGTCGTTTGAATTTCAAGTTTTTCAAAAGTGCTATAAATAAATAGGGCGGAATTTAGACATAAAATATTCATTTTGTTCTTTTTCTAATTCTCTATTAACGCCACTTTGATAAATAATTTAATAATAAGTTACTTTTTTACAATGCTTTTCTTGTTACCATAACATAAAAAAGCTAGTCAAATAATATGTTGAAAATAGCTGATATTTTCAATAGTTAAAATAAAAGAAATTTAAATATAAATCTAAAACAAAATATAATTTAAATTTTTTTTTCCAAAGTTAATATAAAACGAGCCTTTTTTCAAATAAAAAACAATTGCTATGGCTCTGTAGGAGAAAATCATATATGTAATTTGAAGCTTTGAAAAAATATATAACCATAAAACGTATTTCTTTTTCCTTTAAATTTCCGATTTCCTGGAAGCTTTGGCTGCGATAAATATTCTTCATTTCAATGGAAAAGAAAATCGAGGAATTATAATTGAGTGCCAAGCCCTGGATAAAGCCTCCATTTATATTCTTAAGGTTTCATTTATCAGTATGAATAATTTTAGTAAAGTTATTGTTTGAAATTCAAGTTTTTCAAAAGTGCTATAAATAAATTGAAACGGAATTTTAAAAATGAAATATTTCTTTTTATAATTTTGTTAACTCAATATTGTCAACAATTTAATCTAGAATCACTTTCCTGTAATTCTTCCTGTTACCACTAAATTATTGAATTGCCCATTTCGAAAATACAATATGATGAAGTTTAGTGTATAAATTTCCATGTAACAATAAAAGACTAGTCCTTGGGTTCCACCACTTACCCATCATGGTTTTGCATAGCATAATATTTAAAAATAAAGCAAAAGAAAACTATCTATAAAATGCATTGCAAATTCAAAACAAAATTTAAACGTATATTTAAATATTTTTCAAATACATAGTAATGATCTATTAACGAATTGCTGATAAACCAATTTCGACAAATTATGTAAAACGCCGAGCTACTCAAGTAGTACCGAATGGCGTAAAAGAAACATCCTTATAACTCCAAAAAATAGTAATCCTATTAACTATAAATTTACTGCGTCAGATTAAGCGTTTCATTTACAAATTAAATATATCTTTGAAATGAAATTTGAATGAAATACAGGATCATGAAAAATCGAAGAATGTGGAAAACAGGATTACACATATCTCGGCAACTAATAATCTGACCGACTTCGTTCTTTATGCAAAATTTGTGTTATTTTATTGCCTTTTACGCCCATTCATTAAAATAAAAAAATGAAATTTTTATATATTATTCACCAGAACGAATTTTTTGAGAATCCAAAACAAATAGTTCCAAATAATCGAGGTTACTGATATTAAATAGGCTTCGTCCCATTCTTACATATTAAGTACATACAAAATTTCAAGTCTCTATTACAATTTGTTCGAGAAATAGAGCGTTTATAGACACACAGACAGACGGGCGGCAATTTGTTTTCCTAGAAATATGTTTTTTGAAATCTCCAATGTCTAAAACGTGAAAGTCCACCAAAAAAAAATCGATTTTCAAACACGATTGCAATACTTACCCTATATTGCCTATGATGTTTAAGTAATAATAGATAGCAGGTAGGAAAAGAAGCGTGTGCTCGACGGCAAGCAATAATGAGTTAATTACGGGAAATTTCCTATGTAATGAGAAGATAACCTTTGTTGAAGCTCGCACCCGAGATTGTTGTTGGTGTATTTTATAGCAAGACCAAAAGCAGATAATGAACAAAATTTGTCATAAAAAATCTTACATTATATATTTTTGTATACATTTAGTTGTAATGAATTTTTATCAGTCCAAAAACGAATTAAGTCACAAATACAAGGTGGTCGTAATTAAACTGACAGTACTCGTTGTGTTTTGCAGCACAATCTAATTGGGAGAGGGACGCGAAATTTTATAAGAAGATTAAACAAGATGGGGGACGAATCATTCCGAGAGAAGAGTAGAGGGAACTTTTTTATCGATTCTTATAACATTATACGATACAAATTATTTCAATTATTTCATATTGATAAATACCACAGCATATAAAGAAATAAAAAAAAATATTATACAGCTGAACAAGAATACATTTTTTTAAGAAAAAGCTCTATATGGAGTGTTTTAAAAATCTTTTCAAATAATCCCAAGGGTATACATTTCTGTTGCCAAACTTAATTAAAATAATACTTTTCCTTGAACGCCTTTTCTTATTTGTCTAACGCTATAATGAGCAAGCTCCAACTACGATAAAAATTTTAACTTTCCAGAGGTTTTCAAAAAGCATAATTGATTGTCATGAAAAAGCTGAGGTCAACAGTTGTAGTGATTACATTTTTTGTTCCGGGTGTATTTAATCAAGCTATTTTTTAGATCTGGGAACGTTTATATTACAAAATGAATAGATTTTTTTAAGTAAAAATGATTTTGTGTTGTCTTATTTGCTGTTTGTACACAGTAAAAAAAAAAGTCCTGAAATGGGTAAAAAAAACCCAATTTGGGTTGAAAGATTGTTGGGTAGGGGTAACCCAAATTGGGTTAATACCAAATTGGGTCATGATCCATGCCTGTTTTGGTTATCACTGTTTATTCATTTTGGGCACTGTTAAATACCCATTTAGGGTTGAAAGATTGTTGGGTATGGGGTAACCCAAATTGAGTTAATACCAAATTGGGTCATGATCCATGCCTTTTTTTTTATCACTGCGTATCCATTTTGGGCACTGTTAAATACCCATTTTGGGTTGAAAGATTGCTGGGTATGGGGTAACCCAAATTGGGTTAATACCAATTGGGTCATGATCCATGCCTGTTTTGGTTATCACTGCGTATCCATTTTGGGCACTGTTAAATACCCATTTTGGGTATTTTAAGACCCAATCTGGATGCTAGTGAGAATCCATTTTAGGCAGCGTTTAATACCCAATTTGGATACATTAAAACCCATTCTGGACATCGCTGAGAATCTATTTTAGGCAGTGCTTAATACCTAATTCAGACATTTTAAGACCCATTCTGGACACCACTGAGAATCCAATTTAGGCATTGTTCAAGACCCAATTTGGGTATCTTAAGACCCATTCTTGACACCACCAAGAAACCATTTTAGGCAGAATTCAATACCAAATTTGGATATTTTAAGACCTATTCTGGGCACCACTGACAAGACTTTTTAGGCACTGTTTAATACCCAATTTGGATGCTTTAAAACCCATTCTGGATACAATCACCTATTCGTTTTGGAGATTATTTAATACCCATTTTGTCTATGCCAACAGCTGTTTTCCACAATTTTAAATGTCTTCTAGGGCACATTAGTACTCAACAATCAATTTAGATAAATTTAAATATCTTTCTTCGCACACTTATCTATAATTTTGAACATTGCACAATCATCTTAAACGTTTGAACTTTCTATATATACTTATTGATTTTATTAAAGCATTACTTTCAAATTCTAAAGTTAAAATATTACTTCAAAAAAATATTCATATTTAAAATAAGACAATAGCTGAATATGAGTTATTGATAGATGATTATATATTATTATTGGGATAACAATAATAAATAATTTCTTCAGCAACTTTTGGAATTTTCTGTCAGATTTGGAACTTTTCTGGTATACAAGAGCTTGATTTGTAACAAATTTAGGACATTTTTATGACATTTTAATAACAATTTTAATTTTTCTTAAGAAAGGTGTTATAGTAATTACTAGTGATAATTAAAAGTGATATCAAAATTACTATAACACCTTTCTTAAGAAAAATTAAAATTGTTATTAAAATGTGTATATAAAAGGTGAATACTATTTTAAAATCTGATGATTTAATAATCAATTGGATTTAATTAACTTTTCATCACATTTTTATGAGTTAAACTATTAAATTAAATATGTTATGCTATCAAATTTTATTGCTTTGTCATTAACTTTATTTTATTTATTATTTATTTATTTTTATTTTATTTTTTTTTTGGGGGGGGGGGTGTCTGTCAAATTCTTAGAATATTATTCTCAGTGCAAGCAATAAACTTAACAGTAGGAAAACTGATTAGAGCCATTTTGAATATCAAAAGCATAACTTATGTATTGCATTCTTGGTTGTGATATTTTATATGTGAATATAATTAGGTATTTTGTCATTATCCATACTTAAAATAGAATCTAGTTAATCGAGCATTATAACACTGGAGTTCATTATCGTTTATTCTAATGTCATCTTCGAATAATTGTGTTAGACAATGAAGCGGCTGCACAATCATCTTATCGAGGTGAGAGGGCTGAAATTACAAGATTACTTAAAACAAGATTTACATATTAAAATGCAACTGGTCTGCCAATTCATATCTTCATGGATAGATCCTACAAAATTGTTTCTAGCGGTTGACTGATAATTTTACCATTGGACTTCCCTGCTTCCAGTCCTCCATATTTTTATAACTTTGAGTGCAAGAAAACACAAAGGTAAATCTATCAACCGTTAAATTGGGTCTGCAAGTGGTTTCCATGATACGGCTTGACAGAACAGTTGAATTTTACTATGCTCATCAAATTTTGTCTAATTTTGGAATATCAGCTCTCAAATGGAGAGATGGTCTGTACAGTCGCCACTTGGTATATGTTTTATTCGTGCTGACAATTACATTAAATCATCAACTGCATTTTTCGTATGTAGGGGTTAAAATGAAACTTTCCAGTAGATAAAACATCTTGATCTTTCTAGTGTTAAGAACCAAGCATGCAATAAAATCAGCACACAGAGCAATGTTACTATATTTCAAATCCAGGTATAAGTAAAGTGCAAGAACTTTTTTAATTTGTAAATAAAATAAGATTAATTATGCTCATTTGACAATTAATAATTCACCATTTTTTTTTCTTTCATCAATATTTTTGTCACAATTGAATGAATGAAAAAATTAAATATCCATTTCTTAAAAAAAGAAAGAAAAAACAGTGATCTCTTAAACAGAATAATAAGCAATTGAACTAAGATATTGTTATTTGAAAACCGTTTGTTCAGGATTCATTTATCTCTATTACTGTGTTTCAGAAATGAAATTTGTTTTGATGGAGCCAATATACTTTTTGAATTTATAGATTCAATAATTTTGTGACAAGAATAGTACAACAAAGCTATAACAAACTTTCTTATGCAAAACAACTTAAATTTTTTATGCTTACTATCTTCTGAAAATTAGTGAATATGATTATTTTTTCTTTATTGCAGTATGCAATTAAAGAAAGAAACTACATGATGGCTATATTTTTAATGAAATAGGAATCTAACTTAATTTTTGCTGCAATAAGCTTTTTATTTAATATTTTTCAAATAATATCTTGTTCTTTACTTGCTGAACAGTGGAGAGAGATGTTCAGCATATGACCTTTTGATCAGATCAGCATTCAAAAGTACAAATCAATGAAGCTTAACTTCAGAAATCTTTAATTTGGGATGTCTGAAGAGGCAAACTCTGAAATTTTCTCCTGCTGACTTGATTGCCACTAGAAATGTCAAAACTAAATTTAACTATTTCATCACTTCTCTTCATAGATGATCTAAAGTTTATAATTGTATACTTATGCCAAAGTGCCATCACCAAGATTTTTTATTGATGGGGGAGAGAATCCTAAATTGCCAACTCAAATTTCAAAATGTGCCAATTTACCAAAATTAGAAAATGCAATATATAATATGTAGAATATTCTCAATTAGTCTTGTAATTTTTGCTGTCTATCAAAAATAGAAAATAAATTAGTTTTTATTAAAGTTCGAAACAAATTTGTAAATTTTCCCAGTGTAACAATAGTCAGGAATGTTTGGGGAGAGAGACTTCCACCTTAGTGATGTCCTTGTATGTTGAATAACTTCATACTTTTAGGTGTAATCGCTAATTTAGCTGATTTTATATATATATATATATATATATATATATATATATATATATCCTTTTAATTCAAAAATCATTTAGTAAATCCAATTAGTTCCGGCTACACAACTTTTGTTACGCATACACTGACATAAAGTACGGTACACAACAAATCAAGATATAGCTGAAAATATTGCAATCATGTACAAAAAAAGGGGGTACATACATACAAAAAAGAATCCAGCAATTTTATTTCATAAGAAACTTACAATAGAATTATAAATTCAATTGCTTCAGCAGACCAACTACTGCTCCACATTTTTGCAACATTTTTGTGTTAAATTTATCCTTCAATAATACTCTGCTTAAAATCAAGAAGGATGGCCTACTTTCTGCAGGAAATTGGATGTTAAAAATCCAATATGTTGCCAGGAGTAAAAACATAGCTTTCGTTATATCATTCGTCGTGAATACAGGAATGCCATCCACATAGCAGTATAAGCATAAATTTTCTTCATTCCCAATTCCTATTAACCTGGGTGGATCAGTTTTTTAAGGCATTGTGCTTTCAATGGTAGTGTTTTCCTACAAAATCGAAAAAGGTCAGTTTTAACATCTTATTACTGTTAATTAGTATTTAAAAAAGTGATAACTACAGTAGAAGATCTTTACAAACCTAAAAATAAAGATTTGCAAGATCATTTCGCACATAATAAAATTTACCTTGTAAGCAAGACAAAACATATTAAACACAATATGAAATTTTATGTATGAGTCGCAGAAAAAAATTAAAATAAAATAAAATAAACTGGAGAAAATATTTCACTATGATGTGATTGGTTACCAGTAAAAGTTCCAAATGTTGTGTATAGTTATTGCACCTTAAAATTATTTCATAATATTAGACAGTTTATTTTATTTAAAATGTGAATTAAAGTCGAAAAGATTAAATGTGAAATTTAGTCTCTTAGAAAAGTCATTTTTCACAAGTAAGAGTTTTTTGAAATGCAAATTTCACTCTACATATCAGTTTACTTAAAAAGGTGAAATACATGATGGCTCCTGACACTTTTAAACCATACATGTGCTGACTTTCAAGGAGGAAAGATGACATGTATTTTACTTCTTAAGCAAACTGATCTGTTTTTAATTTATATGTTTGAAAAAAAAAAAAGATGTAAAATAAATTGCTAATAATGAATTTTTAAAGATTTAATCACCGCAAACATCTGTAACACATATTTGACATTTTCTTTAGTCCTTTTTCCTGACTGTAATATATTTGGCAGCTTCTGTAGAATCTTTATGGTTATAAAATCTAAAAAAGAAACAAAATATCAAATTATAGCAGGGTTGAACAGTATTTACTGCCTGATGGTTTTTACCATCTTTGGAAAAACATGTTTTTTTTTTTTAGGTTTCTTACCACTTTTGAAAAAAACTATTGATTTGACTGTTTTTGTCAATTTAATCAAAATCCTTCTCAATTTTTTATTTTTTCCAGGTATGACAGTTTTCAAGGTATTTAAGAGGCTATTTGAGTCAGGCGAAAACACCTGTTTGCTAATGTTAATCCAATGGTGGAAATTTTTGAAGATATCTTGCTTGCATTTCAATTTTTTTTTTTTTTTTTTTTTTTTTTTTTTTTTTTTTTTTTTTTTTTGCATTGGATAGCTGAGATTGATCTATACATCAGCCCTTTTTTACTTTTTGTTTACAGGAATTTTATGAGAATGCTTTTATTTCCAAAAGCGGTTTCGAAATTTAAATGTCCAAAAAACAAAATCGAAAAATTAAAAAAAAAGGGCCGATGTATAGATCAATCTCGACTATCCAATGCAAAAAAAAATTGTTTAAAAATATTGAAATGCAAGCAAGATATTTTCAAAAATTTCCGCCATTGCATTAACATTAGCGAACGAGTGTTTTCGCCGGACTCAATTAATCTCTTAATATCACTACAGTAAACTGAGGCGGAATCGCTCGGGACAGAGAAAATTTTTCGTAGTAGACAACATTCCGCCTTAGACAAATTTCACTCTATGTATATGGGTTCACAAGGACTTGAAAATATTTCCGAGTTGGACAGATTTCAGCCTTACACAGAGTCAGGCTTAGATTTTACTGTATTTCCATTTAGCAATGCTCACCAGTTTTAGTTTCTGATTAAGTCAGGGGTTGATCCAGGAAAAATTTGGGGCCTAATATGGTCCCCTTCATAAAAATCAATTTAATAAAACAGGCCCCCTTTACAAAATTCTTCTTAATAAGATGGGCCCCTTCACAAAATTACATTTCATAAAAACATACTCTACATTAATTACTTTTATTTTGTTAGGTTTTAAATGCGCATTTTGTAAACAAAACAAGTTCACTAGAAAGCAAAATTTTAGCAGAGACTTAAAAGTAATTGTTAATACTTCAAACTTGAGTAATTGGATTTCATTATAAAATGTATTTTTCACAAATATAAAATATTTCACAAAAATAACTTTAATTTTTACAAAATGGGCCAAGAAAGAAATCTTGCATCGATTCCTGTAAGTAAAAAAATACTACACAAAAATAGTGATTTTTAAGGAATAATCATTAAATCTAAAACTCTAATCTCTAACTATTATGAGAATGTACATTACATTTATTTTAATGGAGAATAATTTTTATTTGAATAAAAGAAAAAAGTACACTTTCATCATGCTTAAAAATTGAAACATTTTAATCAGAAACTTACAAATATTAATCATTACATAATGTAGTTTTGTACAAATGCCAGTACAGTTTACCAAAATATGTCCCTGTAGCTAAGTCCTGCATGGTTCAGGTTATACCAGACCAGCAAATTCTATTTGAAGAGCATCCATTGTAACGTTAGGTTAATTTTTTTTTTTTTTTTTTTTTTTTTTTTTTTTTTTTTTTTTTTTTTTTTTTGGCCCGGTAAAAAGCAACCCTTAAGTAAAGTAAACTTCTGACTACTTCCCCTCCTCCGGGATGTATGAAATCTTCCCCCATGAAATCTGCCCCCGTCCGCCATTTTGACCTCTGCATTAGATGGGGGTAGATATCCAGCGCTGCAGCATTTCACTTTCTACGAGGGCCTGATATCTGCCCCCAGTATATCTTCCCCCGTCCGCCATTTTGAGCTCTGCATTAGAAGGGGAAGATATCCAGTGCTGCAGAATTTCACTTTCTATGAGAGCCTGATATCTACCCCCAGTATATCTGCCCCCGTCCGCCATTTTGACCTCTGCATTAGATGGGGGTAGATATCCAGTGTTGCAGCATTTCACTTTCTACGAGGGCCTGATATCTGCCCCCAGTATATCTGCCCCCGTCCGCCATTTTGAGCTCTGCATTAGAAGGGGGAAGATATCCAGTGCTGCAGAATTTCACTTTCTACGAGAGCCTGATATCTACCCCCAGTATATCTGCCCACGTACGTCATTTTGATATCACAGTAGAGGGGACATACATGGAGTGCTAGAATATTTTTTAGGTTCATCGAGAACCTAAGAATCCTGGATATATATCCTTTCTGCGTATAGTTTTTATTGTTTCCGCTAATAATCATACGGTTTATTTATCTAGAAATTTGTAGACGACACTTAAAATGTAACTCTAAAATTATATAATATATATGAGGATGTAAACTTCAAAACGCACTTTATCGACATTTTTAAAAATGAATTTTCTGTATGAACCTATTCTATTAATAAATCTGCGTAAAAGAAAAAAAACCTATAATTTTAGAAAAAAAAAATGAAAAAAAGAAAGAAAGAAAGAAAGTTTTAACCTGTGTTTTGGCATTGTAAAATCTTGGTGTTTACAATGAAAACTAATAGTTTTTAAATATTTATTTAAATCGCAAAAATTTTACTTTCTGGAAAAGGCAAAGTTTGAACCTCACGCCCTCTTATATACATGTAAGATTTTTAGTACTTTTGTAGATTTTTAGCATTTTCCAACAAAGTTAAAGAGTGCTTTTGCATTTTGTTTGTTTGTCCGTCTGTCCATGCACTGATTCCCGTAAATACACTCGGATTTTCATACAATTGATAAAACTTATTTAGGTTTATTAAAACATGTTTGTTATTACATATTAAGTATGTACTGTTAATGTTTCAATTTTAGGGACACTTAAAAGAATTGAAGAGTATTTTAATGACATTATGCTATTCCAAATCTTTTGAAACTGGCATAAATTCTTGAATTTCTTTACGATCACGTTAAAATAGAACATTCTTAACATTTTTTATTAATTTACAGGGACACATAAAAGAAATCGGTTACGGTACTGTCTTTGCATAATAATTGCTGGAGTGTACGTTTTAAAATTCGGTATACGCTTTTAAATTTGCTTAGTTTTTTTTTTTTTTTTTTTTTTTTTTTTTGCGTATTACTCTTTATATTAAATTCTATACTTAATACACAGTACCAAATAAAAAAATAAAAAAAGTAATAAAAAAATTACTTCTAAGTTTTAAATACTCGAAATGATAATAATAAAAATATACGCTTTTTTCCAACTTATATAATAATTAAAAATGTGGTTTCAATATCTATATTATAAAGACCAAAAGTATCTGTGCGTAACGCATACGTCATTTTAAGAATGGCAACACTTTAAAGTTTGAAATGCATTTCCGGTTTTGCAATTTTTCTGCTGCAAATTTTTTTATTTCTTAACTGCCCACTTTTCTAATTTTTACACCATCGTATAGGGGAAAAAATGTACTTCTAAATGCGATTTATTTGAATACTGTATCTTAATTTATTTTTGAAACATTAATTTTTTTGTAGTTTGTAATACCGTTTTTCTAAACGTGGCAACAGAAGTACTCCATGCTTATTAAAAGCAAAGGGAAAGAAACCGAAAAAAAAAAAAAAAAAAAAAAAAAAAAACAGACTACTGGATTTTTATGTTGCCATTTTTTTATTAAAAGTGAAAAAAAATAATTAAACTACGTTGTGTCAAGAATATTGTCTGTTATAAAACCCAGTGAATGTTTGTTTCTTTTATAAAATTTCATTTATGCTTTTAAAAAGTATATGGATAGTTTAGTATCTGTTTCAGTTAATAGCTATCGAGACTTCAAGTTTTGAATCAAAATGATCAAATTAAATTATCGATTTTCTTTAAAAAGTGAATACAGATATGAAAGGTGTATATTTAAATTTTGATATGATGAAAATGACGTCAGATTTAGGTTTGGGGAAAATATTCTATGTTTGAGTAAAAGTGCAATCAATTCTGCTTTTTTTCATATTGGAATGGAAGCATTAAAACCTTAATAACTTTATTACAATAAAAGATCTTTATTTTTATTATTTTTTTATTTTTTAGATGTAGAATAAAATTTAATTTTAATAATATCTGTAACTGAATTTTATAGAAATAGTATTTTGTTAACTTTAGATTGAATATAATTTCAAATAAAGAAGTACTTTACAATTAAATTAATTAAAAAATATAAAATACAAAAACAAGTTATAAAAGGACGTGTATACGGTGAAAAACTTCATAAGCTAAAAATTTCATGTTTTGAGTGAAAAGAATAGCATACAGGCATGGGAATAGCCCCCCCCCCCAAAAAAAAAAAAAAGAAAAAAACCCACCATACTAACGCCTCAACAAATTATTGTAGAAGAAAGTTGTTGGTACCAAAGGATTGGAAATAAAGTGCACTATTAAATGATGCATATAAAATGTGCTAAGTGGGGGGAGGTGACATGTACATATTAAAACGAACCGAAACTTTTTTTTTTCAACGGCGGTACCCAATTTTAACAAGATATTTCAAATTTTTGGTTTAAATTATGCCTAATATATATATATATATATATATATATATATATATATATATATATACTGTCGCGTAGATTTCTCAATCGTAGTGTGTATTCACTATGAACAAGTGAAGACAACGAGTATCCACCAAACTCTGAAACTTTATTCTGTTGAACTGAAGGCTACACCAGCTTATATACAGACGAGGAATTTTCTCGAAAGGAACATTCCAGACTTGGAAAGTTCTAGAAACTGCATAACAATAAACATAAGAATTTTCTGGAAAGTACATACACGAAATTTTAACATAAAAACAAATTTTAGGTAACTTGCCTTCAGTTGGAATCGAACTCACAATCTTCTGCTTCGCAGGTCAGTGCTTTACCGCGAGGCCACGGGCTCGCACAGCATTGGATGCTATCTTCGCTACAGTATATATATATATATATATATATATATATATATATATATATATATATATATATATATATATATATATATATATATATATATATATATATATATATATATATATATATATATATATATATATATATATATATATATATATATATATTACCCATTTTAACGAAACATATGTCGTGACTATAGCCGAAAGATATTAAGCGACTAAAATGGTCTCATTGGTAAAAAATAATATACATTAATAGAAGAGACATAATCATTCTGTAGCATTCCAATAATTGAGTACATAACTTCAATTTAGATGCAGTCTCTAAAATATGCTTGTTTTAAAATAATTAATTTCTTTGAAATTAATTGTACAATAAGAAATTTATGAAAATTTGAATTTAGGCTAATTTAAGGGTGCAAAATCTATTTATGGTGGCAAAATTATTTGTTAAAGGACAAAATTTGGATTTATTTTTATATGAAAATGGCCCCCTAAACGATTTTATATACATCATTTAAAAGTAGACATTATTTTTTATCTTTTGCTAACAGCAACTTTCTACTAAAATAATTTATTGCACAGTTGATAGGGGGTGGTTACCTTTTTCTTCTACGATTGTACGCAAAAGGTTAAAAATATCTCAAAGAAAGGTAATTTTAGCAATTTTTGGAGCGAATTATTATTAGTAGTATTGTTATTTGCATTTGCATATGTTTGTTAAGATTTCTATATTATACTATTTACTTTTGGATTTTCCTTGTTTTGTAAATTTGCATATACAGCAATAACGCTTTCAACCATTAACAAAATGAAGTGATAACTGAATGTTCTATATAATAATTCTGAACTATTCTATATAATAGTTCTATATATTCTATATAATAGTTCTGAACTATAGTAGAACTTTCCTCTTATGATAAAATATATTAATAGGGTATGTATCTTCACTATTGAATTTTTTTAAATTATTAAAATTTTTAATGATTTATATGAAGTGAAAATTCATGTGAAAGGTTATAGCTGTTTCTGCCCTCTTGAGTTATAAAAAGATACATATATATAGTATGTAATTCATTTTATAATCTGAAATCCCCCTCCTTTTTTATATAGTTGTAAATGAAACTATATTCAGTAATTTAAAGCAACATTTATACAATTTTTTTTATGTTATTTATGTTTTAAATCAGCAGCTCTCACTGTTTTATTGATGTTAAAAATTTAAATTTAATCGACGCATTATATAAAATAAATTCTCATTTATTTGAAAAAAAGGAAAATTCTAAAAAAAATATTCTAAAAAAACAAAATAAAGAACGAATAAAACAAAACATTTAACATTTAACAATATTCGTTACATTTTGTAAACTTAAAATTTTCGAAATTTAGCTTTTGGTTTTCGCTTTAAATTAACATTGTTAAAAAAAAAAAAAAAAAAAAAAAAAAAAAACATTCTTAACAAATTATTTTGCGCTTAACAAAAGAAAAAAAAAGTTCTAACGAGAGCTATTTAATTGACACATTAAAAAGAATCAAAATATATAAACACGTAAATACTAATGAAAATAATGATAAGTATCAAAATTCAACATTTAACAGACAATAGAGAATATGCAATCCATTTTAAACGTTTATTGAAAGTATTAGTTCCTTTTGTGATTGACAATTTATCTTTAAATGTTACTCACAGATTGTCAGTTTTTAACACATAAAATATTAAATTAAGAATATATTTTGGAAAATATTTTGGCAACAAAAAAGAACATATAATATTCATTTCCTGGGGTGATTTTTAAACCCTAAAACCTATTCCGGGATTCATTTTATGAAAAAGAACTTATATCCAAAATATGAAATACATCTGATAAGTGTGCATAAAAACAATTTAACTAATTTAAGGGGAGGTTATAATCACTCGTCCCTTTTTAATTAGCAAAATAATTCTATATCTAATCAGGGATACACCTTATCATAATGAATCTATAATCCAAAATTTGAAGCAAATCCAATAATTCTGCGTAAAAAGCCATTTATTTAATTTAAGGGGGTGGGGGTTGTATTCGATTCACCTTCTATACTTAGCCATTAAAGTCGTAGAACTATTCAGGTATTCACCTGAAAGTACCTACATTTAAAAGAAATACATCGGGTAATTCTGCATAAAAAACGATTTATCTAATTTGAGGCGAGATAATTGCCCCCCCCCCCCCTTTATTAATAAGCAAAAAAAAAAATCACATAACTAATCAGAGATACTTCTTATCATAATTAACTTATGTCAAAAATTCCAAACAAATCGGATAATTCTGCATAAAAACCTATTAATTTAATTTAAGAAAGATTATTCCCCCGTTCTCCCTCTATGCTAAACCATTAAATTCCCAAATCTCTTCAGGCATTATATACTATATATAAGCCTTATCAGAAAGAACCTATATCCAAAATTTGACACACTTTGGATAATTCTGCATAAAAACCGATTTATCTAATTTAGGGCGGTTAAGTGAATTAAGTGATGAAAAATGAGCCACTGCCCTTCAAGGGGTTAATAAACATCAAATTTGTTACCGAAACATGTTACCGAATTTTGTCAGAATTTATACTTTTAAACGAAAACCTAATCTCTTATCAGGATCTATGCAATATTCCTATTTTTTCTTTATTCTACCTCTACCTGGAAAAAAGGATGGATTCATAAAAATTTTTGAATTTCGGTCTTCGTCGGATTTACACGTTTTAGGGGGTCAAAGATTCCAAAAAACACGTGTTTACGAAATGTCTCTCTGTGACATAAATTTTGTGGACACTCTATCTCAAGAATTTATAAGCAGAATTTCACAAAACTTTATATTCAGTTAGTCCCTGAAATACACTGGTGGTAATTAGTTTTTGGTGTAAAATCGATCAATAAGTTGCGCTGCTATGTTGCATTTTTTACGATTTACTCAACAGCTATATCTTGATAACTAATACGCATATTTCCATCAAACTTCCGATTCAGTTAGTCCTTGATATGAACTGATGTTTGTTTACATTTTAGTGTAAATGTTTCAAGAAGTGGCGCTGCTATGCTGTATCTTTCACAATTTTTGCTATCGTTCTGTCTCAAGAATTAAGGGTGTATTCCAAACCAAATTTCTTATATTCCGATTTATTTTTAAATTCCTTTTTGCTCTCAAGTGCATCAAACTGGCAAATTCTATTATTAAGAAAGTACACAATGTGCCGTGCTTATTGAGTTTTTGATAAATGGAGAAAATATTGCCCAAAAAAAAAAAAAAAAGAAAGGCTGTCAAAGATGACGTTTTGAACCGAAGTTTTTGAAGCGGAAGATCTAAAACAAAAAACAAAACAAAAATAAAATAAAATAAAAATAAAAGATCAGAGTGAGAAAATAATTGTTTATAAATCCAATTCTAATGAATTGAGGGGAAAATTAAATCACACGGCATCTTCAAAAATCATCTTAGCAAATTTCATGTTTCTACTTTTAAAAATGAGTCTGAAAATGTATCAGAAAATTTCGAGCTGTTGAGAGTTGGAACATATTTTTTCGAATCCACCCTTAATGCACGGAATTTAATAAAAGTTTACTTCAGGTAGTCATTCATATATATTGACGCTGACTAGTTTTGGTGTAAATCGCTCAATAGGTGGAGCTGCTATGCTGCATTTTTCACGATTTTTGCAACAACTCCATCTCAGGAACAAATACACGGAATTTAATGAAAATTTATTATCCTGGTAGTCCCTGATATAGATTGATGTTGATTAGTTTTTGGTTCAAATCGCTCAACAGGTGGCGTTGCTCTGCTGCATTTTTACGATTTATACGACAGTTTTATCTCATTAACTAATGCACTAATTTCCGTCGTCGATTCCGTTTGTGATTTTTTTTCTGCGATGTTTAAAAATTGACATCATAAATATTGAAATCAAAAACATAAAAAAAAATAAAGGTACCAAAGCAGCATATCTACGTTCAATTTTCTCTCTGAAAATGACAATCTATTAAAAAAATAATAATTTTTTGAAACTCACACTTTTGTATTATTTATTTATTTATTTATTTATTTATTTATTTATTTTTGAAATACTTAAAATTTTTCACCCAGAATTTAAAATCTAAATACGAAAAGACAAATCACACACGCGTAAACAAACATTCATCTTTAAGAAGATTTTTTTCAATTTTAAACGATATTGACATTTAACCTTTCAGGCAAATTCGTTTCCAGACATCTCTTCAGGATTTTTTATAGGTAGATTTCGTAAAGAATACTATACCTATTATATTTTCCCCTATGTTGAAATTTCTGAAAACTTTTTGCAGATCCATGCCCATCATGAGTAATAGAATCCAAAGCCCCTCCCCCCCCCCCCCAGTTTAAAACTTTATATAAATATTTATCTGTTCATATTTATTTATTTATTTATACCGTATATACTAGTGTAAATGTCGAAGAATTTTACACAAAATTTGGGAGTTAAAAATAGGAGTCGGTCGACTTATACACGAGTTAGTAAGATTTTTTTTTCTTTTCACAGGGCTAGTCCTTTTATTGATCTATGTTGGAGAGACAGGTAAAAACGAACAATGATCAGTCCCTGAGATTGACAAAAAAAGCTCAACAAAAATGTCCCTCTAATTCTTCTGCACCCATTCCCGCATGCAATGCTCCTCAACGTAGGATATTAAATTTCAGCATTTGAATCCCCTTTTAAAAAGAGTTCAACGTGAGAATGCTTGTAGACACCGCTTCTAAAAGTCCTACAATACAAAGAAGTTTTGTACATTAGCAGTCTAAGGAACTTTTTACTCTGGTAAATAAGGCTTAAGTAGATTTTTCAAAGATTTTTTTCTTTTTAAATATCGAATTGATGGGAATGGGTTTCAAAATAATTTAAACTTCTGTGTTTTCACATAATTATGCTTTTTGAAAATATTACACTTAAAAAACTCTGATTAGAAACGCAGAAAAAAGTTATTATTGTTATTACTATTTTATTATTATTATTATTATTATTATTATTATTATTATTATTATTATTATTATTATTATTATTATATCTTCGATTGCATATCATTTTCAACATAAGTGCTATTGAAGTTTCAATGAGGAAAGCTTTTTTCTTTTAGCGATGAGAGCCGCTGGCGCCTAGATTTTTGCACTCCTGTATATATCCACGTAATTTCTACAATTTTGCATAAATCTCTTGCAACCTCATACATAAAATCAAGGAGAAGAAAATCTCGGTCATGTTCGTTAATGGCCAAAATCAGACCAAGGAGGTTGGAAATGGGGAAGGGATTTGTGAAAACAGAAAAAACCCATAATTTCACAATTGTGATGTACATAAAATCAACTACCGTTATTATTACTTCTAAGAAAAGTTCTAAAAATTTATCTATGACAGATTTTTGACATCGTTAAAAATGGGCTCAAATGTATATATATCAAAATAATGTTTTAACCCTTTCATGGGCAAGGCTTTTCTGCTCAGAAACTGGTCAAATAATTCATTCAAACTGCGATTTTTGAACAAACTGATTTAAAAATAATCGAAAACTTTTCGTCATGCATATTATGCGATCAAAATTGCAGTAAAAATTTACTGCTACCGTTTGTCAGTTTGAACCTTCAGATTAACCGTTTCCAGACTGCAAAAGACGTCCTTAAAAGAATTAAAATAAAACAAAAAAATCATATCTTCGTCGGTTTACAAGATATTAAATGCAATTAAATTTATTAAAAATCTTCTTAATATTATCTACAACTTTTATATTGACAAGTTGTTCATGGGACCAAGTCTAACAAAAAAAGAATCATAAAGGGAGAGGAGGTTAGAGAAGAAAAGAAGTCGCAGTAACATAATTCTGATTAAAAAGGCGCTTACTGAAAATTGAATTAAAAACTCATCAAAAGCGGCTAGATGAAAATGCGTTTATTTCTAATCTTGATTTCCTTTTTTTAAAAATTAGTAATTAACTTTCAAATATACCTTACGGCTATATTTTGAGGAGGTAGGGGCTTTTTATAATTATTTGCTTAAATCGTAAATTACGCATGTCAGTATTGCTCTTGATGTGCAGCACTTTTACCACTAAATATCAGCCTTTTTGCATGAAAATTAAACACGGAGTTTGAAATCACCACATTTGTATTTCATAAAATTTTTAAATCGTTTAGACAATAATAAATATCTTTTAAAATAATTTAAATGTATTTATTGGTAGTCGATAAAAAAGAAAAACAGAAGAATGCTTCTGCAAGCTTTTTATACTAGATTTCCGTTTAAAAATATAAAGTTGTTCAAATTAATGAACGGTTTTATTTCAGGTGTTTTTAAAGCTAATATTTTGATCCCGACTAAAGCTAGGCGAGACACCTACTATTTATATGTTGTTAAGCACCAGTGTATTTATATGTTGTTATTTATTGTTGTTAAGTTTATAAGTTGTTAAGTTGTATGTCTTTGCAAATTAGTTATAGGAAAAAAAAAGAATCTTCCACGCATTCATTTTTATCGAGGAAAATAAAAATAGTAATGTAATTGGAAAATGTTTCCTTAAAATTTTATTAGTTTGAGGGAAATATTTCTAGATTTCGAGAAAGAATCGTAAATATTCCAAGCTAAAACATGGTTTTACTTTAAATTTTGAGTCTTGAGCAAATTTTAGCTTTGGATATGAAATTGGAATCCACTCGCTCAAGAATTATTAAAATTATAAATATATAACTTTATATTGCACCCTGAATATTTTTTAACATTAGTACTAATCATCCTAAAAATATTGCAATTTTTATACATTTTAGCAACATTTTCATTTTAAATATGAGCTTTGACATTAATAACCGAAAAAATTATTTAACTATGATTGCAGCCAAAATTTGTGCTGAAAAACAATTTTAAGGACATAAGAGAGATTGCTCGCCAACTAGCAATTGATTATAATCAAAATCTAAGATGCATTATGTTTATGGGGACATATTTCTTAATTCCTTAAATTTGACTAAAATTAGCCGAAATTTTCGTTTACAAATGTATAAAAAGTATTAGGATTGTCAAGCTTGTAAAAAGTTTACCTTTTATATTAACACTGTTTGTAAAGCAGAATTTGATTCGATTAAAGAAGACGGTGCTGATTAAACAAATGACAAACGTTGTTTTCTTAATTAAAAAAGGACTTATTCAATAGTACAGTGATTCAAATAAGCGGCAAATTTCCATATGTTTAATTGTAGGAGGGGGGCCGTATGTTTAGTCTGCCCAGGAGCCCGTGAAACCTGTTACCGGCCGTGCACACTAGAAATTCAAATTGCCACACCTCAGCCATTTTTTAAGATATGAACGAAAGAAAAAAATCTCCGACCCTTTTTTTATAAAGTTCAAACACATAAAAAACGCTTATTTTTTTCATTTTTTGTACTTCATTTTTATGTTTTAGTTTTTTAGTTTTAAATGGCCACAGGGCCGGTTAGAGGGGGGGGGGGGGCACAGTGGGAAACTGCCCAAGGGCAAGGGCACTGAGAACAAGATGGGGCCCGCACCGTATCAAACAACTATAGAGATTACATAATATTACAAATCTGAACTTGCACCCATTTTTTTAATTATTATTCACAAGTTAACTGGAAAAATGTTTCCCAGAATTGTTGTGAGAATATTTTCACCCAAGACATAGAACCATTGGTAAAAGAATCCCTGCATAAGAACCATTACTAAAAGAATCCCTGCATAGAACATAGAACAAGACAAATATTATCTCTTCTTGTTTCGTACTGAGGTGAGTACTAATCTAAATCTGTCACTTCATTCATCATTCTTTTTACAAACACCCAGGCACTTCCTGTTTTCGTAAGAAATTCAGAAAGAACCCTTCTTTGATTACGGATTGCCATACCCATGCCTTCAGGCCAAAGAGCCTGTGGACTACAACGGGTCTATCTGATACTGGCAGCTAGACCGACTCAATTATCGGACAAACGATGCGACAGTTAGGGCACGGCCCGCGCTAATTGGGGTCTCCTAGGGAGTTCCGATTTACTGATTACCGAATAGGTACGAGAAGTACATGCTTCCCTTAGAAAGTTTTGAAGGGGGCCAAAATTGAGAACACAGGGGGCCCTGAATTTTGCATGGAATTAACTTAATTCTAAAATTTTACCTAATTTCTTTTCAAATTATTAATTATGCATATATGCATATATATATAATTTGTATTATTTAAGTGCTTCGTAAATGCAAATAACAAATTAATTTTTCATGTAAAAGATCAGTTTTTGTACATTATTTTAGATAAATTTTTATTTTACATATTGAATTTTAGAATTGTTAAATTTAGCTTATATGTACAAAAAAAAAAAATAGCTATTGACGTTATTGAAAGAAGTATATCAAAATATTGACACTTTATGTTGTGCATACATTTTTAATTCAATCTTTTCATCCAATTATATTTTTTATATTAGCCCCATGCTAATCTCTTTTAGCATATTTTGCTTGATTGTATTCAATTTTAATGTAAAAAGAAAAAAAAAGGGGGGGGGATATTGATTAATGAAATACATACGAAATCAAGTGAGCCTTTCTTTTGAATAATATTTGTAGCAGTGGTGAATTTCCAGGTATCTCGAATGTAAATTCTTTACAAATGAAAGAGGGGCCCCGAAATGACACTGTGCTTCCCATAGCATCAGAGCTTAATCGGGCCCTGCCTTTTTACAGGGAAATATTGTTTTGAAATACCATTTCCTCTGTACAAAATAACATTTTCCCCATGATTTGTTTTTAAATATTTCTTTTGAGAATTTCTGAAAGTCGAAGTTTGTAAAATTTTCAGAGAGTGTGTAGTTTTGACAATCTCGAAAATAACCATTCACACAAAAAATCACAAACTATCTTATAAAATTGGTTCACTAATTTATTAATGGTTTTTATAATCTTCGATTAACCCTTTATCTACGGACGGTACTTATAAGTCCATTAAAATTATTCATTATAAAATTCTTTTAATACGTCAATTAGTTGTAATACTGTTTAGAATGAGTTACAGATACATTACTTTATTTTGTTCCAAAAGCATTATTAGTTACACAAAACAAATATTTTTAATTTTAATTTTATTTTTAAAAGTATAATTTCTTTTCCCTTTGTATTTTTTCAGCTTTATTGGCGCTGAGGGAGGGGGATGGGGATTTTTCAATTCGGAAATACAGTCGGCTCTCGTTAATTCAAAATCGGATAAATCGAATGTTCACTTAATTCGAACTAAACGTTAAGTTCCGAAATTTTCAATGGCAGAATAATGTTAAAATTTTCAGTTAATTTGAACTCATTTTCTCTTGACATCGTTTAATTCAAACTAACGGGAACTCCAATTTTTCATTTTTCCTTTTTTTTAAACTCCAGATCCTTGAAATAACTTGATTTCTTTCATTTTAGTAAAAATTGTTCTGAATTAGTATACACATAATCCCATCCATTTGGTATCCGCTTTCTAATTATCCGTATGCAAACCCTAACTATCGCACGGGCACTCGAGTTCTATGCCCTGGGAACGAAATTTCTGTGGAACACAAAACATTTCCTATTTCATCTAAATTTATATCATAAAAATCATAATTGCGGAACGAAAAGTGGTATTAATTCGGTAAAATGACAAAAGTATACATCAATTTATGTTTAAAAGCACGTTTCAATAAATAGTAGAATTTCTTTCTTAATTTTTATTTATGGAATTGTTTTTCAATTTTCGAGGAAACTTTTTTTCGGATAAGTGTATAATGTGTGAAAAAACTACTATCAGTAAATTAACTAATCTACGGGGGCACGAAAATTTGAAAGTGCCCAGGGCATAGAAACTTATTAGTCGGGCCTGTCTGTATGTCTGTAAATGACACATCCACCTCTTCTTCCATATCGATTGTTCCTAATTCCTTAATTGGTTTATGTATTTATGTATTTTAATTTAATATTAAGTCACATTCTAACTTGAACAGATGAAATGAATTTAGAAAATACTATAATTCCTTTGTAAAAGAACTCTTTTAATTATGTTTTTCTGTCATACTTACCATAATTCGAACATTTCTTGTGGTCTCAGTAAGTTCGAATTAACGAGTGCCGACTGTATTTCTACATTTATATTGTAAGAACACCATATTTGTACATTTTATAATTCTACAAAATACGAAGAAAACAATTTAAAATAAAAGATTTGAGTGGGTTATAAATATTGCACAAAATCCCTGTAAATTCAAATTTAATTAATCCTTCTAAATAATTCAATCCTTCTAAAATCCTTCAAAAATTTATTAAAGGATTAATAAGGAAAGCGTCTTTTCAATATGGGCGTATATCCAAAAATTGGACCAAAACCGTTAATTCAGTATGAAAAATCCATTTACCTAAATTAAGAGCCTCCGTCTGATCAATGAATCCCCAAAATCAATTCCTTGTCACTTTTTTCCTGTAACTTTTTTTTCCGTAAACTTTTTTCCGTGTCACTTTTCTCCGCTTTTATAGTTTATGTCACTTTTTTCTGTTTACCTACCAGATGGGGGAAATTGTATCCAGATGAACTAACACTAAGTAGCTGCCACTTGTTTCGTCGGTCACTTCGTGATAATTTAAAAACAATGATCTTATACAGGATGAATGGATATATGTTTATAATAATTGATTTATACTTGAAATGATATAATCACATGCAGAATTTTAAATTTAATTATAGCGAATTGCTAAATGACTAATTTTATAATTCATATTATTAATGAAATAAGGTCAGGCAAAGTTAGTTTTAACGAGAAACAACATCATCACTGAATTGAATCGTGTTTAAAACAGCCATCACTTTAAAATAATCTAAAAATTCGTCGGAAAACAATTGATAAAACTAAATTACAAATACAATCAGTTACAAAAAATCAAACCTGTGGAATTAATATATTAAAGTGTTTTTTAAATATAATAATAAGTTTCTGCATTATGAAATTAATAATTTTAGGAATATATAATTATATTCGATTTATATTTATATCTATTCTAAGGAAACTTTAAATGTTGTTTAGAAAGCTAATATTTGCTCTTCACTGAAATACTGTGTAATCAAAGTTGCGTTCTCTTTAAATTATTTCTGAATGGAAAAATACAATTTAAATCAATGTCCAATGCATAATTTTATTTTGTTTGCTTCTGTCAAGTTATCGGCTGTTTGAAAGTTGTTTTAACTCTAATTAATACATTTTACTCATCATATGAATTTTAAACGGAATCAAGAATAATTTTACTTATGGCATTTTCCAAAATATGTTCAATAATGTCAAAACAGCAATGAGAATCCAAGAAAATAATGCGCATGTGCTATCCATCAGTTTTCTTTATTAATATATAAATCAAGTTATTATTATTTTTTAATGAATTGAAGAATGCTATCTATATTTTACATTAATCATAACAACAACCTAAGACTAAATCTTATGGAATGGAGAAAAGTTCAGTTTTAAGTATAGGCTTTCTTATCCCTTTATGTTCCGGCGTCACTTTAAAGCACCTTTAAAATAATTTGCTTTAAAATGCATGTAATACTCGATTAGTAGTAATACATTTTAGAATGCGTTCTAAATACTACTTTACTTCATCTTATCTCAAGAGCATAATTGGTTGAACAAACAAAAATATTTTTAAAAGGACGATTTGTTTTTCATTTGCATTTCTCAGCTTTCTTAGCGTTGAAAGATTGTGGGGGGAAATTTTCAATTAAGTATCATTTTATAATTCTAGAGTAAGACCATTATGTTTGTACATTTTGTAATTCAATAAAAATCTAAAAAAGTATTTAAAATAAAAAATTTGAGTGCAGTTATAAATATTGCATAAAATTTCTAAAACACAAATTTAATTAATTAATTTTAACTGTCAAAACTCTTTTAAATTTTATTAAGAGGAACTTCAGTCATGAGAAAAGACCCGCTAGCTTATGCTAATCCAATGGAAAAGATTTATAAAGATATCTCGATTGAATTTCAATATTTTTAATATTTTTTCTTAGATGATCTGTATGCAGGCCGTTTCTTACTTTTTCGATTTTGATTATGTTTTTTTCTCATGAATATGCTTTCACTTTCGAAACCGGTTCCGAAAATAAAAGTGTTTTCACTAAAATTATCTGTAAATAAAATCGAAAAAATCTCTAATATTCAATGAAAAAAATCATTTAAACACTTGTAAATTCAAACGATATATATATTTTTTTAATTTCTTCCACAGGATTAGCATTATCTAACGGGCCTTTTCGCTTGACTGAAGTAGCCTCTTAATTAATTGTGTACATCTTCTTATGTAGATTCAAAAATTCACAAAAAATGCTTCAGAAGATGAAATTTTCATGAATTCATAATTTGGGAAATACAGGGTTCGGAGGTACACCGCTCTTAATTATTTTCCGGTGATCACGAATATTTTCCATTTAGGAAAACTCCATTTTAAAGAGGTTTCGCTTTAATCGGGTTCCTTTATAGACAGATCCATTTTATCAGTTTTTAAAGTATTTAGTTTGCTTAATTACTGCATTAATAATTGCTAAAAGATGTTAGCCCCCCCCAAAAAAATTTTCGGAGTCCACCCCTGACATGATTCGCTGGTTGGCACATGATTCGCGCCCTGCTCTGAAATTACAGATTGTTTTTCTTTTACGCAGATTTATTAATAGAATAGGTTCATACAGAAAATTCATTTTTAAAAATGTCGATAAAGTGCGTTTTGAAGTTTCCGTCCTCATATATATTATATAATTTTAGAATTACATTTTAAGTGTCGTCTACAAATTTCAAGATAAATAAACCGTATGATTATTAGCGGAAACAATAAAAACTATACGCAGAAAGGATATATATCCAGGATTCTTAGGTTCTCGATGAACCTAAAAAATATTCTAGCACTCCATGTATGTCCCCTCTACTGTGATATCAAAATGACGTACGGGGGCAGATATACTGGGGGTAGATATCAGGCTCTCGTAGAAAGTGAAATTCGGCAGCACTGGATATCTTCCCCCTTCTAATGCAGAGCTCAAAATGGCGGACGGGGGCAGATATACTGGGGGCAGATATCAGGCCCTCGTAGAAAGTGAAATGCTGCAGCACTGGATATCTACCCCCATCTAATGCAGAGGTCAAAATGGCGGACGGGGGCAGATATACTGGGGGTAGATATCAGGCTCTCGTAGAAAGTGAAATTCTGCAGCACTGGATATCTTCCCCCATCTAATGCAGAGCTCAAAATGGCTGACGGGGGAAGATATACTGGGGGCAGATATCAGGCCCTCGTAGAAAGTAAAATGCTGCAGCGCTGGATATCTACCCCCTTCTAATGTAAAGGTCAAAATGGCGGACGGGGGCAGAAATACTGGGGGCAGATTTCAGCATTCCCCCTCCTCCCACCCTTTCCTAACTTTTTTTTTCTTATTGGAATCTTAAATCTTTGCCAGCTTGGCTTACAAGTGCAGGTATATTTCGAAGTTAAGTACTAATTTCACAAACAAAAAGTACATTAAGTTAGAGTTAAACCCAGTTTAACAATTTTATCTGGACACTTTTGAAGAGTTTTGTTTTCAATCATACTTTATTAAAACCATGTTGTAATTATTTCATTAAATGAGCCACACATTATTTTGAATTCTGACTTTTATTAAAAATTTCATTCAACCAATGATGCGTTTTGATTGTCTTAGTGGCAGATTAATAAAGATAAGATTTTTTTTTTTTTTGGGGGGGGGCGGTCGGAAGGGTTAAATAAAAATAATGTATTCTGGTACATTGGAGTCTTTTTATATTGCGAAAACTAGGTGCTAACCTTTCTCTTCATACTAATACTTTTGTTCTTACTTTTATTTGGAAAAAGCTTTTAGTTTCGTTTGAAGATCTTCTATGATCAATTTGGTTTTAGCATTGCATTTGCCGCGTCACACTTCCGCTTTATTGCCGCTACCGATCGTATGCTACACTAACTTTACGAAGTCTACTCTATTTTCTTACATTTCCAACTTTGATTCATCGAAAATTCATTCATTTTATCTTGCTTCACAATAAAAGGTTTATTTTTACTATCAGAAATAATTGCCCCTCATTTCATTTCAGATAATGACTCACAATACCGGATATTCTTTAAGAGTCTTAGTTGGTGGTAGAGGTCTGCACGGGCCGGGCCTCGGCCCGAAGCCCGAGCCCGGCCCGGCCCGCGGGCCGGGCTCGGGCCGATTTCCAATAATGGTATTCGGGCCGGGCCGGGCTCGGGCCTTACTTCTGAAGACTCGGGCCGGGCCGGACCGGGCCTAGTCACTAATCCTTTCGGGCCGGGCCGGGCCGGGCCTAATCACTAATCTTTTCGGGCCGGGCTGGGCTCGAGTCTTAATTTTTTTGATGGAGTATCGGGTAGGGCCTAACTTTTTTTTTCCGTACGAAGCCGAGACTGATTCCATTCTTCCTAGTTTTCATGGACCAAAATAATCAGTTCCTATATTGAATCTTCCTATATGAAAATCCTTTTCTCGACTTTTTATAAATCAGTAATATTTGGCTTTGTCCAAAAATTTCTGCAAAAAAAGCATATACTTTTAAGCCGTCATTATTCTATAATTAAACATTAGAATTTATTCATTTTAAATAATCGTAGATACTAGGTGTTTTAAAAATGAATTAAACACACACAAAAAAAAAAAAACATGATTATGACGGATTTTTTTTTTTAAACTGAAAACTGAAAGTTTCTTTTAAAATGTTCGTCCATTCAAAATGAATACAACAATACGGGAGAAAAAAATATATTAAACATTTACATCTGTTAAGGCGCCTGTCGTCGCTCGAGAAAACAATCGCGAGCTAATGCTATTCCTATGGGGAAATTTTTGAATATATATTTTTTTTTTTTTTTGCATTGTATAGCTGAGGTGCATGCCGGCAGCGCACTTTTTTTATTTTTTCGATTTTGCTTGGAGATATTTTTTACAAAGTTAGTTTCACTTTCAAAACCGGTGTGCTTTTTAAAAAATATATCTCCACCAAAATCGAAAAAATAAAAAAAGTGCGCTGCCGGCATGCACCTCAGCTATACAATGCAAAAAAAAATTATTCAAAAATGTCAAAATGCGAAAGAGTTATTAGAAATATGCTTCCCCATAGGAATAGCATTAGCTCGCGAGCGTTTCCTCGAGGGAGGACAGGGGCCTTAAGAAGGAAATGTATTTTTTTCGTTCCAAGGCGATTTGGTCTTTGGAAATTTTACCATATACCTTTTTTCGATTTTTTGTCTCCATTACAGGGAATATGAATTAATAATACTAGTGATAACTGAAACATTTACATACAACAAACAAAGATTCATTTAAAAGCATAAATATCGCAGCCTGCGGCACTTCTGCATAAATGGAGATTATAAGCATGGAAAAAAAAAAGACTAATATAATTTTTTTTGGTCAGAACTCTTCCATAAGATTAAAAATCAATGTTCTGTAGAAATTCACCTGAGCCGAGCCGGGTTCGGGCCGAAATTAAAAAATTTTTCCGGACCGGGCCGAACTCGGGCCGAAATTTTAACTTTCGGGCCGGGCCGGGTCGGGCCATTATTTTTTTCGTTCGGGCCGGGCCGGGCTCGGGCCGAATTTTTAACTTTCGGGCCGGGCCGGGTCGGGCCAATATTTCTTTCGTTCGGGCCGGGCCGGGCTCGGGCCGAATTTTTAACTTTCGGGCCGGGCCGGGTCGGGCCAATATTTCTTTCGTTCGGGCCGGGCCGGGCCCGGGCCGAAGTTTTAACTTTCGGGCCGGGCCCGGGCCTGGAAATTTCGGCCCGTGCAGACCTCTAGTTGGTGGTTTTATAATGTAAACACATCGCGAAAGAAACGCAAAATATCAAGTGCATTGAAAGCTAAATGTTTTCTATTTTCATCCTTTATCTTCTTGCTTAGTAAAAGCCTGTGTCCCGAATCAAATTAGCTGGACTAAATATTTTATTCAAAATAAGTTTTGTTTTCAGCTTATTAAATTTGTTTCAATTTAAAATTCATATTATTTTTATTCCATAAGTCAAGCAGCAAAATGATCGTACGATCTGCTCTTGCGGCTTGCCGTAATGATTCTATACTATATTATTAATTCCCCCCCCTTTTTTTTTTTTTTTTTTTTTTTTTTGCAAGAGGAATATTTTGCAAGAGCAATTTTGCTATTGGAAGTCTCTTTTAATTATAAAAATGATCCTACGAATGTATCAATCAATTTGCGTTGCTAAGTGCAGAAAAAACTACTGAGTTGTAAAAAAAGAAAAACCAAATTTTTTTTATCATCACTGTTAGAAAGAAAAAAAATCCATATTTCCTATGTAAGTTGACCAATTTCTTTCAAATTTTCAGCAAGTTGAAATGATAATAAGTTAGGCAGTGTAATAATTTTTTGTTAAAATATAACCAGTTTTTAGAAAATTACAATGCCTGCTAAAAATTTCCACTATACAGAAACTGCGAAGAAAGTTGTTTTTATTAACCTTGCTAAGTGAAATCGGAAATCTACTGTTGTTTACTCAGATTATCAAAACTTTGGATGGATAATGTTTTGCTGTGCAGAAAGGAACCATGACTAGATTCTTTATTTATTTTTTCTCTTTTTAATTAAGAGGTGATTTTGAGGAACAATTTTGAGTAAAAAAAAAAATATTTTTTTTGAAATTTACAGCAATTTTTCTGAAAGGTTGCAACAGTCTGGGGCGAGGGGGCATCCACTCTCGGCACAATGTTTTTTGTTGTTGTTGTTGTTGTTTTTTTCTCGCAATCCTTTGACAAAATTTAGAGTTTTTAACGCGATTTTGATAAAATTTGCTTTTTTTTCGACGTAATTTGCGATTTTTAAAAAAGAAATTAGTATTTGTTTCGTGAACTATGGATGAAATTTGCGATTTTTTACGATAGTTTGATCCCGTTTTTTCCGCGATTCTTTGACGATATTAGCAATTTTTCTTTGAACGATTAACTATTTGTCGAATATCGCGATGGATTTTATATTCAAATTTTCGGAATTATAACCTTTTTAATTTTTGGATATTTATTGCCTTATTTTTTCAGAAAAATTGGAACAAAATCGCTCTTTAACTAAAGATACTTTTATAAAAAGTTGTATTTAGCTTTCATAAACAAAAAAATCTCAAATTTACTTTTTACTTCAGATAACTTCCTTTTTTACTTTTTTTTCTATTAAAATATCTGTTTTAATATTAGCATTTTTTTGTATTGAAAATGCGCTCTTGACATACATCATGCCCCCCCCCCTTTTTTGGGGGGGGGAAGTAAAAAGGGAGCAGTAGAATTTTTTTTTTTTTTTTTTTTTTTTACATAAACAGAAAATAATCTGAAATCCGGAATCGCCGAGATCCGGGGGGTTCCGGATTTTGGACTTTGTACTTATAAGCAAATCAGTCGAGTTCTGTTAAAACCTAAACATTAAACTTAAACTCTTTCTTTCAGTGGTCTTTGTCGAAAAATGGAAAACACTATTTGATTAGTTACTTATTTGATACTACTTATTTGATTAGCCACTTTCATAGTTAGAGCATCACTGCACTTATAAGTTAAAAACAATTAAAAAAAATTATTTGAAAGTAGTTTGAATTTGAGAACAGTCTTAAGAAAAATGCCAGTACGACAAAGTAAAAATAAATTTTCAAACGGAGCCGTTAAAAAAATAAAGGATCCGGGGTCAGCTAATAAAAAAAAAATTCCACATTAGTAATTTTATTTAATAACTTTGTTTGAAAATAATAACATTGAGATTTTTCTGTCAATCAGTGCTTTAATTTTTGAAAACAAGGAGCAAAATTAAGTGTCTGAAAGATTTTACGGATGCAAAGTAAGCAAAATAAGTGTATACTACGCTGTCCTGATTTTATTGCTATTCGAAGAGAAATCATACAAAAAGTACTGTAAAATAGCAGGACACTCCCGCTGTAGGTTCTTAACCACTGAGAGGCTTTTTCTGAATAACAAAAAACTTCCCCCACACTCACCTGAAATTGACGTTTCCCCTTCTCCCTCCCCCTTATTATGTACACAAAATATAAACCATTTAAAACTCTTTAATTTAAATTATTTTATTTTATTTAAAATCTTTAATAAAATAAATAAACAAGTGATTCAATAGCTGCTTAAAGGGAAAAAAACTTTCTTTTCTTTTGATTCTTACCTCATTAAGTCAAAAACCTTTCAAAGTCTTTTTCCTTCTTGTTTAATTGTTGCTTCATCTTGCTATAACAATGAAAAATCGATCATGTAATTCTCCCCCCCCCCCCCCCATCCATGATAGAATATTCCTCTGCTCCTCTACCTAACATATAAAATTTGAAAAATTTAAAACTCTTATTATTATTGTCTTATTTGTAAATCTTTAGTAATTGATCAGTCATCTAATAAACTCCCCCCCCCCCCTTCTCAAGAAAATATACTACCTTTCCTCCCAGTTTCTACTAATTTGTAAAAAATCATGTTATTTAAAAGGTAAACAACTATTAGGTTTTTTTTTTTTTTTTTTCAAAAAATAAATAGCAATACGGTAGGGAAAAAAATGTAAGCTTGGCTTGTAGAAGGAAAAGGAAAGGAAGGTGGGACTGGGGGAAATATAAAATTCTAGAAAGGGAAATTAATATGATTATTTTATATTGTTACTGCAAAGTGTGAGGGGAGAGAAGAAAATACTTTTTTAGGGATGGGGGAAGTTCGATTATTTATAATTACATTAATGTGCCCCCCTTTTTTTTTTCATCGTGCCCTTTTATGGCAAAGTGTGCCCTGCTTGTCCTTGATTCTAAAGTGAACTCTGGTGATATATTATATTTAATTTTGAAAATGAATCTTCGTTGACACACCTAGTGAATATTTTTTTTTTCATTTCTTACTTTATAGAAAATAAGTTATGAATTTCATAAGAGCCTTTTTTATATGTGCATGGAACTTGTAGACATTAATAAATATTCGAGCGTTTTAGAATAAGGCAGTGTTTTATATCTTGAATTGTAATATATCATTCTCTAATGTTGACATTTTCCGTACAATTAAATCTCCAACTTGGGCAGCATTTTCTAGAATATCACTAACCAGGGCCCGACTTAGACAGTGGGGGGCCCTGGGGCAAACATTATTAGGGGGCCCCCTTATATCTTAAAATTGTCAATTATACTCAAGTGACTAAAATTAAAATATAAACCTATTGTATGTATGCATAAATTTCGCACCAAGTACTGATTTCAGTATTCATATTTCACATCTTTATACATAATAACAGAAGATAGATAATTTTAACTATTAATTTTTGTATGAGTAACTATTACTTTAAGGGAACATGGGGCTCGGAAACAAAGGGGGTAAGAGAAAAAAAAGACCATTTAAAATTGAAAAAAAAAAAAAAGAAATTTGGTAATATTTTGTTATTTTATATCATTTGGCCCTCTTTTAAGAAGAAACTTTTCTCTCCTTGGGGGCCCCCCCTCAAACCGGGGGTCCCGGGGCAACTGCCCCGCATGCCCCTGCCTTAGTCAGGCCCTGTCACTAACTTTTATAGAAAATACAGAAAGGCTGTATATTTTTTAGTATCTGAATAAATCTATATTTTGTAAGTAAGAGTGAGAATGACTTCATAAATGAAGTAGCCAATTTGGATTAGAGGAAAAAAAAATGCAAGAATGAAATTCTTTAAATCCGAAATTTATTTGGCAAGATATCTTTCACTATTCGGTGAGATTTTAGCAGTATTCGGTAAGATATCTAAAACATTCGGCTACAGGTATTCGGTCAACAAGCCTTCAATATTCGGCCAACCAAATATTCGACAAAAGGGCCGAATACCGAATAGTGGCCGAATATTCGTCCCATCCCTAACATAAAGTAAATTAAAAATGTTAAATATGTTCGCGTACAGTCAAATAATGTTGCAGCGAATTTAAATCTACATTATAGTGGATCACGTGTAAATAAAAATTAAACATTTGTTAGGGCAAAAATTAGAGAACTAAAATTAAGATAAAGTATCAAACAAATAAATACCTGAATAAATCCAGTGACGGTTAAGCAACTCGAGGTTGTCTATGCGATCTCCAGAAAAACATGGCGCTGGCGCGTGCCGTGCAGCTTCGTTTTCATTTTTCAAAATCAAAATGAACTGGGAGCAGCGGCGGCCTAAATCAGGTGCCATAGAGTCAAATTAGTCGTACCGAGGATCTATTTAGAAATGCGTTTGCTGAAGGACCTGTTTTGAGTTGGATTTTATGACATTTGGGGATACTGAGACCCTTAATGTGCCTGAAACTCATAACAGGTGTATTACAACCCAAATTAGAAATAGGAAAGCTATTATGGGTGTTATTTGATTTTGGGTAACATCCTGAAATAGGTTTCATTTTTTACTGTGTAGAGTTATTTTTTATATTAAAGAAAAAAGGAAACCCTCTTTACTTTTAGTTATAATTTCAAAGTATTTCTAACTGTAACACTCTTTTCTGGTAACTTTTGTTTTGTGAACTGATTAACATTTCTTCTTCGTCTTCTTTTTTTTTTGTATATGTTACAGGCCAAACCCGATTTTAGGCCAAACTAGATTGGCCTAGGCCAAACTAGTCTATCCTAACGCCCATCGGATAAACTAGTTTTTCCTAGGCCAAACCGGTCTATCCTAACGCCCATCGGATATACTGTTTTTTCCTAGGCCAAACCGGTTTATCCTAACGCTCATCGGATAGACTAGTTTTCCTAGGCCAAACTAGTTTGGCCTAACTTTTATAGGATAAACTAGTTCAGCCTGCTGTTTATTGGTCTGAACTATTTTATCCTAGGCCGATCTAGTTTATCCTAGGCCAATTCAATTTGGCGTGATTTTATTGAATTCAATGACTGCCTCAGCGCCAACATTCTATTTTCTCCTAGGCTGATCTAGTTTGTCCTAGGCCAATGTATTTATCCGTGCTTTTAGCTCACGGGCGTCAAAGCCAGCGAAATAAAGGGCTCACAGGTTCTGTATGTCTGTACGTACGCATGTATGTACGTATGTACTTACGAATGTACGTAACGCTATAACTCTTGATATAAATATCCGATTAGCTTCAAATTTTGGATGTAGGATCCTTCTGATAAGAAACTTTTCTGATTAGTTTTGGAAAATCACTGAATAAGAATAAAGGAAGCGAACGGAAGTCTAATCCCCCACCGTTAATTTAGAGAAATGCATTTATCATGCAGAATTATCAGTTTTCATTTAAAATGTTAGATATAGAATTATTCTGACAAGGCGCCTCCGGGATTAGTTGTGGATGTTTATTGTTTAAGTGTTAAAGAAAGGGCAATGTAGGTACCCCCCCCCATAATATAGATAAATGGTTTTTAACGCAGAAATTACGGATTTGCTTCAAATTTTGCTTATGGGTTCTTTCTGATATGGCAATTCCCTGAATAGTTTTGAGGGTTTAATGGTAAAGTATGAAGGGAAAATGACGGATTTCCCTCTTACCTAGTAAAAACTTCTTACTTTCCTACGGGTATATAGATAAACAAGTTTGGCGTAGGAAATCTAGTTTATATAATTGGCGTTAGGATAAAATAGTTTGTCTTAGGCTAATCTAATTTGGCTCGAAATCGGGTTTGGCCGGTAAAAAACATGTGTTTCACTAGAATAAGTGTAAATATGTGTCAAGAGTAATTGCTTATAACATCAATACAGGAATTTCACATGTCCACCCTAAAGACATAATGCATTTTACATGGTTTTCTTTTACTGTAGACTCGTGCCAACTGAGATCAGGCTTGCATTTATTATTATTATTATTATTGCATATTCGAGCCAGATTGGAGGTGAACATAATTTGGAATCGAACAGCGTTTTCCATTTTTTAGAAATTAATTTCTTGTCGACATATAAGCTATTCTTGCCACGGCGTTAAGTTTTTCTTTTCCGTGAAGTCGTAACCGAAAATTCGATTCAAAACGTAGCTTTAATAGTATTTTCTCAAAGGTACATCGCTTTTATGGAAAAAATGGTTAACACCATTCGATTACATATTTTCTGAGTGAGATTGACTGTTAATCTTATGCTTTTCCGAAAACGAATTAATTTTTAAATGTGTTAGGATAGGATGTAGCTCTTTTGGATTTGAGAAAAGTCTTAAGGAATGACAGAGAAACATATTCACAAATTTACTTTTTACTGAACAGTTTAGTTATGATGTTTATAATTCTCCTTTTTTCTTTTGTTCTAAACTACATTGATTTTTTAATGAATCCCCATTTCAATATTGAAAGGTCTATGAAATTAAATAATCAATAAGATATTGTGTATTTTTCATTCTGTTAACACCTCGTAATTTAAAAATACATTGTAAATTTATCCAATATGTATGTATGCAGTATTTTTTAAAGGAATACTAATTGTATGTTAAGTAAAATCTGAATTTTTGGCAGAAATTGAGTAGGGCCAGATTGAGTGAGACTGAGTCTTTTTTCACATATTTTTGTAGAGGCAGGGCTCGGGCTGAACTTTTAATTTTTACACAGGGTCACGGCAAAATATCTTTCCTTCGAGAAAGGCGGGGCCCGGAACTCGAAATTCTGGCCCGTGCAAACCTCTAACAGTATTCTACAACGCATCGAATAAAATACATTATAATGGTGATGACAAAACCACTTTGCACAAGGTTAGCAATGGAGCAGTAGTCGGGATCAATAGTAAAAAGAATATTGCCCAAGTAAACTGATGGCTTTGCATTCACAGGCTGTTTACAGTCATTGTGTATTTCAGCCTTATTTTTTTATAGAATAACACCCTCGAAAAATAAAGTAAGTTGGATTACTTTTTCCCATTTCCCCCACTTATATTTAACCATTGAGCCCCCAAAACTAATCCCAGATACGCTTTATAAAATTAAACAATTATCCAAAATTTGAAAGAAATCAGATAATTCTGCTCAAAAAAACCATTCATCTGATTTAGAGAGTGTAATCCCACATTCCTTCCTTTATACTTAATCGTTAAACCCTCAAAACAATTGAGGGATTCGCCTTTTAAAGAAAAGACTATAAGATATATTCAAAATTTACGGCAAATCGGATAATACTGCATAAAAACCCATTTATCTAATTTAAGGAAGGCAATAAATCGTCCACTAACCCATTATGCATAACCATAAGAAAAGACCCAAATTAATTAAAGAAGCACCTGATCAAATGAATTCATGTCCAAAATTTTAAGCAAATTGTATAATTCTGTATTATAACAAATTTATATATTTTAAGGAAGGAAATAAATTGCTGGTTAAGACCAAAAACCAAAGAACCACCAAAATTAATCAGTGAAACGCTTTATCAGAATGAACAAATCTAAGATTTGCAGGAAATCGGTTAATTCTGCATGAAAAACCCATTTAAGGGCGGGATTCCCCCGTTCTTCCCTTTGTTCTTATTCAATTAATCCCCAAAACCAATTAGGGAAACGCCTTACCAGAATGAATCTATTTCTAAAATTTGAAGTAAATCAGTAAATTTTGCGTGAAAAAAGCATTTACATAAATTATGGGGCGTTACCCCTATTCTCCCCTCCCTTTACACTTAAACAATTGACACCCACAACTAATGAAGGCGCTTCAACAGAATACTCCTATATCTAAAATTTGAATAAAATATGCTAATAATCCATAGAAATCCATTTATTTAAATTAAGGAAAGGGGCGAATCAGCCTCTCGTCTCCTCCCCCCTTATTCTTCTCCAATGACCTCCCAAAATTAATCAGAAAAGCTCCTTATAAAAATAAACCTATATTGAAAGTTTGATGCAAATCGAGTATTTCTATCAAAAATTATTGCGTTACGTACTTACGTACATACATAGATATAGAACCCACGGGCACATTAGTTCTCAGTCTTGGGTAGCTGACAAGATAAAAACATGTCAAATTACATTATTTCTATCAAGAGTTATCGCGTTACGTACACACGTACGTACATACGTACATACATGCGTACATACATACATAGAGAACCTGTGAGCCCAATTTTTCTTTGACTTTGACGCCCATGAGCTAAAAACACGTAAAATTACACTGGCCTAGGATAAACTAGATCAGCCTAGGACAAACTAGAATTTTGGCGCTGAGGCGGTCATTGAATCAAATAAAATCACACTAAATTGAATTGGCCTAGGATAAATTAGATCGGCCTAGGATAAACTAGTTCAGACCAATAAACAGCAGGCTAAATTAGTTTATCCTATAAGAGTTAGGCCAAACTAGTTAGGCCTAGGAAGAACTAGTTTGTCCTATGGGCCTTAGGATAGACTAGTTTGGCCTAGGAAAAACTAGTTTATCCGATGGGCGTTAGGATAAACCGGTTTCGCCTAGGAAAAACTAGTTTATCCGATGGGCGTTAGGATAGACCGGTTTGGCCTAGGAAAAACTAGTTTGTCCGATGGGCGTTAGGATAGGCCAAACTAGTTTGGCCTAAAATCTGGTTTGGCCTGTAACATATATATCCATGGAAATAATTTTATTAGGACTCCATTATCTGAGTCAAAATATTTCAATTATTTCATATGTATAAATACCAAGACATATGCAAAGAATGGACAAAATAATGACTTTAAAGAGCTCAACAAGAATACAATGTTTAAAAAAAGGCTCTTTCGTGATTGTTTTAAAAATCATTTCAAACCATCCCAAGGGTGCACATGTCTGTTGTCAAACTTAATTAAAATATGCTTCCTTAAAAGCTCTTTTTTTATTTGTCTAACTCTAAAATAAGCAAGCTCCACCTACGTCAAAAATTTTAATTTTCCAGAGGGTTTAAAAGTATAATTGTTTGTCACGAAAAAGCTAAATGTTGGCAGTTGTAGTGATTACATTTTTCATTTGGGATGTATTTAATCAAGCTGTTTTTAGATTTGGAGATGTGCATACTGCGAAATGAATAGATTTTTTTTAAGTTAGAGTCATATTGTGTTGTTTTATTTGATGTCAGTAGATTTATATTCTATATTAAGAAAAAATGAAACCTTTTAACTTTTAAAACAACTTTTAAAGTATTTCTAACTCTAATAGTCTTTTGTGACAACTTCTGTTTTGCATACCAATTAAGATTTTTTTTTCATATATCCATGAAAATAATTTTATTGTTTATATCTCATTATCTGAACCAAAATATATCTATCATTTCATTTAATTACTTCATTTTGATAAATACCACGGTATATACAGGAATGGGGAAAATATTATAGAGCTCAATATGAATGCAATGTTTAAAAAAAAAGCTCTTTTTCAATAGTTTTTAAAAATCATTTCAAATTATTCCATGGGTACAAATTTCTGTTTTCAAATTTAATTAAAATATATTTCCTTAAGCACTCTTTTTTTATTTGTCCAACGCTAAAATGAGCAAGCTCCACCTACGATAAAAATTTTAATTTTACAGGGGGTTTCAAAAACAATAATTGATTGTCACGAAAAAGCTGAAGTTCGACTGATGTAGTTCGTACATTTTTCATTTGGAATCTATTTAATCAAGCTATTTTTTACATTTTGTATTTTTATATTACAAAATGAATAGATTTTTTAAGTTAAAGTGATATGGTGTTGTCTTATTTGCTGTCAGTACATGTATTTTGTATATTAAGGAAAAATTAAGCCTTTTTTAACATTTAGTAATAATTTAAAAGTATTTCTAACTGTAATATTCTTTTGTGAAAATTTTTGTTTTGAATACTGACAAACATTTTCTTTTATCTTTTCTTCCTGTCTTTCTTTTCTTTTCTTTCTTTTTTTTCATATATTAATGGAAATATTTTTATTCATTATATCCCATTATCTGAGCCAAATATTTCAATCACTTCATTCAATTATTTTATTTTATAATTACCACATTATATAAAGGAATAGAAAAAAATTATAGAACTCAACAACAATACAATGTTAAAAAAAAGCTCTTTTTGGATTGTTTTAAAAATCATTTCAAATCATCCCATGGGTACATATTTCTGTTGCCAAACTTAATTAAAATATACTTCCTGGAGCGCCCTTTTTTTATTAGTCTAACGCTAAAATGAACAAGCTCCACCTAGGATAAAAATTTTAGCTTTCTAGAGGGTTTTAAAAAGTATAACTGATAGTCACGAAAAGGCTGAAGGTTGACATATGAAGTCAGTACATTTTTTATTTGGCATGTATTTAATCAAGCTATTATTTAGATTTGGAAATGTTTATACTGCAAAATACAAAATGAGTATATTTTTTTCTATATTCCCATGGAAATTATTTTATTGATTATATCCCATTATCTTAGCCAAATTATTTCAATCATTTCATTCAGTTGTTTCATATTGATAAATACCACAGCATACACTGTAAATAAAAACGGAAGACTTTACGGAAATACTACTGGTAATCTGGACGTCAGTACAATTTACTGTTTTTTAACGGAAACACTCCCGTAAATTCCAGGAAAATACGAAATATTTTCTGGAATTTCCAAAAAGTTTTCCGTAGAGAAACAGTAAATTGCACTGACGTCCAGATTACCAGTAATATTTCCGTAAAATCGTCCGGTTTTTTACAGTGTATAAAGAAATTAAAAAAATATCATAGAGCTCAACAAGAATACAATGTTTTAGAAAAAAAAAGCTATTTTCGGATTGTTTTAAAAATCATTTCAAACCATCCTAAAGGTACACAGTTCTCTTGTTAAACTTGATTAAAATAATATATTTCTTGAACGCCTTTTTTTTATTTGTCCAACGCTAAAATGAGCAAGCTCCACCTACGATAAAAATTTTAATTTTCCAGAGGGTTTTAAAAAGAATAAATGATTTTCATGAAAAAGCTGAAGGTCGAGAGATGTAGTGATTACATTTTTCATTTGTAATCTACTTAATCAAGCTATTTTTTACATTTTCTAATTTTTATTTTAGAAAATGAATAGATTTTTTAAGTAAAAGTGACATTGCGTTGTCTTATTTGCTGTCAGTAGATTTGTTTTGTATATTAAGGAAAAATGAAGCCTTTTTAATATTTAATAATAATTTTAAAGCATTTCTAACAGTAATACTCTTTTGTGAAAAATTTTCTTTTTAATACTGATTAACATTTTCTTTCTTTTCTCTTTTTTCCTTTTTTCATTTTCTTTCTTTCTTTCTTTCTTTCTTTCTTTTTTTTTTTTTTTTTTTTTTTTTTTTTGCATATATTAATGAAAGTAATTTTTTTGAATATATCTCATTATCTGAGCCAAAATATTTCAATCACTTCATTCAATTATTCTATATTTATAATTACCTCATTATATAAAAGAATGGAAAAAGTATTATAGAGCTCAACAATAATACAATGTTAAAAAAGCTCTTTTGGATTTTTTTAAGAATCGTTTCAAACCATTCCAATGGTGCACATTTCTGTCGTCAAACTTAATTAATATACCATATTTACTCGTGTGTACCGCGCACGCATGTACAACGCGCACCCCGTACTTTATAAGAAAATTGGTGATGCTTTAAAATTTCGTATGTAATGCGCACTTTAAAATTTGATATGGTAATGAAGAATGATCAAATGAATTTCAGTAAAGAAAGTCTAACCAAACATTACATCAGGTCAGAAAAGAAGACAAAAATGCATTTTTAGACTTCGGGTAGTAAGTGAAAGACAGGAAGTCGGAGTGTGTGACGGTAATGAGAATTGCTATTTAACATTTAAATAATGTTACTAGCTCTGAAGTACAAAAAATTGCAAAGAGTGTTATAAAGATGCAGTAATACTTTAATTAAGTAACATGTTCCGAGTTTTAATGTCTTTTATTTTTTTTTGTGTGTTTTATATGTAATTCATGTGATTATATCCAACAGTAAAAAATTATTCCGTGTATAACGCGCACCTTGGCGTTCTGCCCTAATTTTTTGAAAAATATCTGCACGTTCTACACGAGTAAATATGGTATACATCCTTAAACGCTCTTTTCTTACTTGTCTAACGCCAAAATGAGCAAGTTCCACCTACGATAAAAATTTTAACTTTACAGAAGGTTTCAAAAAGAATAATTGATTGTCACGAAAATGCTGAAGGTCGACATATGTAGTGATTACATTTTTATTTGGGATGTATTTAATCAAGATGTTCTTGAAATTTGGAAATATTTATACTGCAAAATAAATAGAATTTTTTAAGTAAAAGTGATATTGGGTTGTCTTATTTGCTGTCAGCAGATTTATTTTCTATTTTAAAGTAAAATGAAACCTTTTTAAATTTTAATAATAGTTTTAAAGTATTTTTTATTCTAATACACTTGTGTAACAACTTTTGTTTTTTAAAGTATTTTTTATTCTAATACACTTGTGTAACAACTTTTGTTTTGTATACCAATTAACATATTTTTTTTTTTTTTTTTTTTTTTTTTTTTGCATATATCGATGAAAATAATTTTATTGATTATGTCCCATTATCTGAGCCAAAATATTTCAATCACTTCATTCAATTATTTTATATTTATAATTACCACATTACATAAAGAAATGAAAAAAAAATATTATGAAGCTCAACAAGAATACTTTTTTTTTTAATAAAAAAAAGCTCTTTTTGGATTTTTTTTAAACCTTTTCAAATAATCCCAAGGGAACACATTTGTGTTGCCAAACTTAATTAAAATAACACTTTTCCTTCAACGACTTTTCTTATTTGTCTAATGTTAAAATTAGCAAGCTCCACCTATGATAAAAACTTTAGCTTTTTTGGAGTATTTCAAAAAGCACAATTGATACTCACGAAAAAGCTGAAAGTCAACAGATGTAGTGATTACATTTTTCATTTGGGATGCTCTTAATCAAGCTATTCTTTATATTTGGAAATATTTATACTGCGAAATGAATAGATTTTTTAAGTTAAAGTGATATTGTATTGTCTTATTTGCTGTCAATTTTTTTTCTATATTAAGGAAAAATGAAGCCTTTTTAACTTTTAGTATTAATTTTGAAGTATTTTTAAATGTAGTACTCGATTGTGACGAGTTTTGTTTTGTAAACCGATTATTATTATTATTATTATTATTATTATTATTATTATTATTATTATTATTATTATTTGCATATACGTATGGAAATTATTTACTGATTATATCCCAATATCTGAGCAGAAATATTTCAATTCTTTCGCTCAATTTATTCATATTGATAAATACCACGGCTTATAAAGAAATGTAAAAAATATTATAAAGCTGAAAAAAATACAATTTTTTATTTATTTATTAGAAAAAAACTCTTTTGAAATTGTTTTAAAAATCATTCCCTATTATTCCAAGGATAGGTAGTTCTGTTGTCAAACTTAATTTAAATATAGTTCCCCGTTTTTGTCTTATTTGTTTAGCACTAAATTGAGCAAGTTCCACCTACGATAAAAATTTTAGACTTCCAGAGTATTTCAAAAAGCAAAATTGATTGTCAGGAATAAGCTGAAGGTTGACAGATGTAGTCTGTACATTTTTCATTTGACATGTGTTTAATGAAGCTGTTCTTTAGATTTCAAAAAGTTTATACTGCGGAATGATTAGATTTTTCAAGTAAAAGTGATCTTGCGTTGCCTTAATTTTAAAGTATTTCTAGCTATAATACTTTTTTGTACAAATTTTGTTTTGTGTACTTATTAAGGGGCCGCTTCACTCAAATGAAAAGAGCTGTTCGCTAATGCTAATCCTATGGGAGAAATTTATAAAGATATCTCGGTTGCATTTTAATATTTTTAAATGATTCTTTTTTGCATTGGATAGATGAGATTAATCTGAATGCAGGCCGTTTTTTACTTTTTCGATTTTGTTTACAGATATTTTTTATGAGGGTGATTTCGCTTTCCAAACCGGTTTTGAAAATGAAAACGTTCTCGTAAAAAATATATGTACACAAAATCAAAAGAGTAAAAAACGACCTGCATTCAGATTAATCTCCTCTATCCAATGCAAAAAAGAATCATTTAAAAATATTGAAATGCAACCGAGATATCTTTATAAATTTCTTCCATAGGATTTGCATTAGCGAACGGCTCTTTTCATTTGAGTGAAGCGGCCCCTTAACATTTTCTTTTTGCTTATACTCATGAAAATAATTTTATTGAATATATTAAATTATCTGTGCCAAATTATTTCAATCCTTTCATTCAATTATTTCATATTGATAAATACTACGGCATATACAGGAATGAAAAAAAATATTATAGAGATCAACAAGAATACAATGTTAAAAAAAAAGCTCTTTTTAGAACGTTTTAAAAATCATTTCAAATTATCCCAAGGGTACACGCTTCTGCTGTATAACAAATGATTTCTATGATTTCATTCAATTATGTTACATATTAATAAACACCACAACATATAAAAAAATGAAAAAAAAATATTATGCAGCTCAACAAGAATACATTTTTTAAAAAAAGGCTCTTTCTGGATTGTTTTAAAAATCCTTTCAAATAATCCCAAGGGTACACATTTTTGTTGTCAAACTTAATTAAAATAACACTTTTCTTTGAACACCTTTTCTTATTTGTCTAACGCTAAAATTAGAAAACTCCACCTGCGATAAAAATTTTAACTTTCCAGAAGGTTTCAAAAAGCATAATTGATTGTCACAAAAAAAGCTGAAGCTCGACAGGTGTAGCCAGTACATTTTTCATTTGGGATGTATTTAATCACGCTGTTCTTTAGACTTGGAAATGTTTATACTGCGAAATGAATAGATTTTTTAAGTTAAAGTGATATTGTGTTGTCTTATTTGCTGTCAGTAGATTTATTTTGTATATTCAGGTAAAATTAAGCCTTTTTAACATTTAATAATAATTTAAAAGTACTTCTAACTGTAATCCTCTTTTGTGAAAAATTTTGTTTTTAATACTGATTAATATTTTCTTTCTTTCTTTCTCTCTTTCTTCCTTTCTTTCTTTCTTTTCTTATATATATATATATATATATATATATATACATCCATGGAAATATTTTTATTCATTATATCCCATTATCTCAGCCAAAATATTTCAATCACTTCATTCAATTATTTTATATTTATAATTACCACATTATATAAAGGAATGGAAAAAAAATTATAGAACTCAACAACAATACAATGTATAAAAAAAGCTCTTTTTGGAATGTTTTAAAAATAATTTCAAATTGTCCCAAGGGGACACATCTCTGTTGTCAAACTTAATTAAATTATACTTAACTAAACGCTCTTTTCTTATTTGTCTAACGCTAAAATGAGCAAGCTCCACCTACGTTTAAAATTTTAGTTTTCCACGGGGTTTCAAAAAGTATAATTCATTGTCATTTAAAAGGGTAAAGGTCGACAGTTGTTGTGATTACATTTTTCATTTGGGATGTATTTAATCGAGCCGTTCTTTAGATTTGAAAATATTTATACTAAAAAATGAGTAGCTTTTTAATTTTTATTTACTCTTTAACTAAATGTGATATTACGTAATCTAATTTGATGTCAATAGATTTTTCTACATTAAAAAAAATGAAATTCTTTTGACTTTTAATAATAATTTCAAGGTATTTCTGTAATACTCTTTGTGTGACAACTTTTGTTTTTTGTGTATCGATTAAATTTTTTTTCTTTTGCATTTACACATGGATGTTATTTTATTAATTATATCCCATTATCTCATTCAAATTACTTCAATCATTTCAATCAATTATTTTGTATTGATAAAAACCACGGCATATTAAAAGAATAAAAAAATACAGTATTTTTTAAAGCCTTTTTTGGATTGTTTTAAAAATCCTTTCAAATAATCCCAAGGGTACACATTTCTGCTGTCAAACTTAATTAAAATAACATTTTTACTTGAACGCTCTTTTCTTATTTGTCTAACGCTAAAATGAGCAACCTCCACCTACGATAGACATTTTAACTTTACAGAGGGTTTCAAAAAGAATAATTGATTGTCACGAAAAAGCTGAAGGTTGACAGATGTAGTCTGTAAATTTTTCATTTGGGATTTATTTAATCAAGCTGTTCTTTAGATTCGGAAGTGTTTGTTCTGTAAAATGAATAGATTTTTTTAAAGTAAAAGTGATATTGGGTTGTCTAATTCTTTGTCACTAGATTTATTTTATATATTAAGGAAAAATAAAACCCTTTTAACTTTTAATACTAATTTCAAAATATTTCGAACTGTAATAATTTTTTGTGACAACATTTGTTTTCTGAACCGATTATTATTATTATTATTATTATTATTATTATTATTATTATTATTATTATTATTATTATTATTATTTTGATACATCGACAGCGTATTTTGAATGAAAAGTCATTTAAGTATAATGTCCATAAAATGAAATCCCAAATAAATAATAACACGGATTTTTTTTTTCTCAACAAATTACCTTTTCTACATTATTATTTCATTTGTCACTCATTACTCTAAACGAATTTTTTTAAAGTTTTTTTAATACTCATTTAGGGTTGGTTATACACCAGAAATTTTTACGTAGTTTTTTTTTTTTTTTTTTTATTACCTAATAAAATACTTTTGTAGTCATTTAAGATTCATATATAATTATTGAAATGCAGTGTTTTCTTAGAAGTCAATTTATTAACCCTTAACGAATGAATGCCCTCATTTTCGTCTTAACTAATTCTTATTGTATTAACTCTTTGCACTTGAGAGGTGGTTCTCAGTGACCAGTTGTGTCCCGCGTAAAAGGGTGCTCCAAATGCTCTGGACACCAGTATTTTAAACTAATTTTCGTTCTCCCTTACCTAATAAGCTGAATAATCTGTGATAAAAGATGTCGAAACAAACTGTAAGATATGAGTTTTGTCCAAAGCATTTGGCGTACGTATTTACAAGGGACACCTCACAACACGTAGTGTTGAGCGAGAATCACATCTCGACTGCAAAGATATAATGTGATGTTTTTTATCATTGCATTTTCCATTTGCACCTTTATTGTATTTTTTAATAGCAAAAATACTCCCATTAAGCACTTTCGACAAAAAAAAATATCGCCTCAAAAATAAATAAATAAATAATAAATAATAAATAATAAAAAATAAAGCATTATCGGGGCGTCACATTCATCTGTCGTCAAATCCATTGCACTCGTTTATTGTTTCATCAAGTGAAATTTAACCCTTTCGGATCTAGTCTACTATTAATAGTACATATATTTTAATGGAATGTTATTTTGTTTTAAGAAATACCTTTTGCTACTATTTACATGCAGTAATTTTAATATATGGCTGTGCATTCACTATATGACTTTATATATTTTTTGGCATTCAGTATTAATAATAATTATTATTATTTGCTTAATTCCCTTTGTGATTCTTGTATTTCAAGTATATATTTCACTATTTAAATTTAAAATTAAAGTTACTTGTCTGAAAACATTATGTGTAATAAAGCGCAAAAAGTATTATAAAGGTGTAATATAAGTTAAATCTTACTCTAATACGATACATTCTAAACATCTCCAAAAATTTTAATCATACTATTGTCATATGACTTTTAACTAAATAGTACGCAAAATAACAACATTGTTATCTTTCAAAAAAGGAAATATTCGTTAAGCATTAAATGATTTATTTGGAACCTATAGTGTTAATGTTTTTAACATAACAGTAAATTTTTGTACAAATTGAAATAAATATTCAGACCCGAAAGGGTTAATTAGACGTTTATCTGTATTTTAATGATTTATTGCATTAATTAAATTCATCTTTTTAAAAATTTCAATTTAGTCTTTTATTGATGGTGCCATGATAAAGCGAAATGGGATTGAATTGCGAAATTGTTACGATGCATACTTACATAGGATGGAGCTTCTACTGACGTTACATATACACAAGACAAGAGGGATAATTAAAAAGACAATTCAAACCTATAAATCCCCAACATTTTTTTTTTGTTTCATTGTATACAGAGTAATTCTAAATTCATGGTACAAGTTTTAAGGATTAGTAAAAGAAATAATAACAATCATTTATTATATTGGAATGTATGGACGCATGTGACAAAGTGAGGTGCAAACACCAGGAGAACAATTTGGTCCTTGTTTATTTAAAATTTTCTCATTCATGTCGGAATTTTTTTACATTATTCTTTTCTTCATTTAAGACAAACATTTTAACATTTTACGATTGCATTAAAATAAATTTTTTTATGAACATTTATGGTGTAAAATAGAATTTTTTGAATAAAGAAAAATGAAACACTGCCAAATATGTCAAAAGCAAAAAATACTTGAATTTCCGGGTTTTTTTTATTATTATTATTTAAAAAATTCGATTTCATGCCGAAATTTTTCAAAAAAGAATTTTTTTCTTAGAATAATCATGGGAGGGGGAGGGGGAACTGTCTGTCTTAAATAACAAAAGAATTGTATATAAATTTTCTTGTTTGAATGAGAAATTTTGAAACGAAGACGGGCTATATTGGTTCCTTGGTTTATGAATCTAACGCGTCAATATCATTTATATGTGGAGAAAAAACATATTTGTTGCTATGAAATCACAGTTGTAGTTTTTATTTGAAGAATGATAGATTATGAACAGCAAATTTTATATTAAATTATTAGAAATAACAGAATCTGTTTCCATGAGCCGATAAATGCTCTATATAGACACTAGCAGACATCCCGCACTTAATTTGGATCTTAACAAATCAATTATTATTATTATTAATTTAAATTTAACCCTTATATAAAAGTAAAGTATTTTTTACTAAATAGAATCTGTTTAAAGGGTTTGAAATTATTCTTTCTCTATCTATCCCATTTATTTCGTTCAGTCAACTGAAATAACAGAAAGATGATATTTACTTTATCAACATTCTCTATTTATAAACTTCGGAAAATTCCGTCGCTATAAATATCAGCCAGGTAAGAATAATACACAGGAGAAAATATAGCCGAGTTATTGTAAAAAGATATTCTCTGTTATGGAATTTTGAAAACAATTACATGCGATATGATTTTTTTAGAAATAAGGTATATTATTGCTTTACAAAAATAGTTCATTCAAAGAATGTAATCTTTGACCTAAAAAAATAACACAGAAGTGTACGGTTTATACAGAACAATCGATTCTAGAATTTTCATTCATTCATCCCTTATATAAAACCAAATATCGTATATTGCTTTATGGGAATAATAATAATAAAATAACTTAATATATACAGGGTGACGAGTAATACTTTAAGAAGGCAAACATTAATGAAGATGCGCCAATTCAAACTTTTATTGTTTTTGTTTATTTTCGACGAGTTTAAAAGGTACCAAGTCCCCTTAAACCTCATATAAAAATGAATTATTTTTTACTCTATAGAATATTTTTAAAGGTTTTTAAAAATATTCTTTATTTATATATCCCATTTATTTCGTTCATTCAGCTGAAAAAGCATAGAGATCATATTTCCTTTCTCAACAGTCTCTATTTATAAACTTCCAAAAATTCCGTCGCTATAAATATCAGCCAGGCAAGAATAATACACTAGAAAAAATGTATCCGAGTTATTGTAAATATATATTCTCTTTTATGGTTTATGAAACCAATTATATTCGACTTTTTTAGAAATAAGGTATATTGTTGCTGTAGAAAAATATTTTATACAAAGTGTATAATCTTTGTGCTAAAAAAAATAACAGATGGGAAAGGTTTATACAGAGAAAATCGCTTCGCGAATTTTCGTTCTTCCATGCATTAGATAAAAGTAAATATCGTATATTGTTTTATGCGATTGGAAAAATAAATTTCTCAAATTAATATATACAGAATGATGTAAAATAATTTAAGAAGGTAAAAATTATGATGATACAATAATTAAAATTTTCAAAATTTTTATTGATTTTTAAGTAAATTTAATAGTGTAGAAGAAGTTATTTTCTACAGAAAGGGGGGGGGGTTAACAAGAATTGTCAGTCATAGCAGTTTGAACCCTTATTATTTTGTTTAATTTTTGCGAATGCAGCTTTTATAAATAATATAAAAAATGCTGAGAAATACTATTTTCTATAAAAATAACGCTCATATAAAAGTAAATTATCTTTGACTATGTGGATTCCTTTATAAGGGTTTTAAAATATCCTTTTCTTTATGTATCCCATTTATTTCGTTCATTCAACTAAGAAAGCAGAAAGATCCTATTTCCTTTCTGAAAAATCTCTATTTATAAACTTCTGAAAAATCCGTTGCTATGAATATCAGCCAGGCAAGAATAATACACTAGAGAAAATATAGCCGAGTTAGTGTAAATAGATATTCTCTTTTATGGTATGTAAAGCAAATTATATTCGATGTGACTTTTTTAGAAATGAGGTATATTGTTGCTTTATAAAAATATTTCTTACTGTGTACATAATCTTTGAGCTAAAAAAATAACACAGAAATAAACGGTTTGTACAGACACAATCGCTTCTAGAATTTTCTTTCTTCCATCTGTTATATAAAAGTAAATATAGTATACTGTTTTATGCGATTGGAAAAAAATGTTTTCTAACTTAATATATACAGGGTGATGAGTAAAACTTTAAGAATGTAAAAATTAATGAAGATACGGCATTTCAAACTTTTAATGTTTTTGTGGATTTTCGTCGAGTTAAGGGTCTAAACTTAAGGGTTACAAGGCCCCTTAACTCTCGTATAAAAGTAAATTATTTTTTACTAAATAAAATATTTTTTAAGGGTTTTAAAATAATCTTTCTTTATGTATCCCATTTTTTTTTTCGTTCATTCAACTGAAAAAAACTGAGAGATCATATTTCCTTTCTGGATTTATAAATTTATAAATTATATTATTTATAAACTTCCGAAAATTCCGTCGCTATAAATATCAGCCAAGCAAGAGTATTACACTAGAAAAAATGTACCCGAGTTATAGTAAATATATATCCTCTTTTATTGTATAGGAAACCAATTTTAATAGATGCAACCTTTTTAGAACGCTTCTTTAGAAAAATATTTCTTACAAAGTTCATAATTTTTGCTCTAAAAATGTAATATGAAAGCAACAGTTTTCGCAAAGATAATCCTTACTGGAATTTTCTTTCTTCCATATCTTATATAAAATTAAATATTGTATACTGTTTAATGCGATTTGAATAAAAAAAAATTTAACTAAATGTATAGAGAATGATGTGTAATAATTTAAAAGGTAAAAAATTAATGAAGATACGCCAATTTAAACTTTTAATGTTTTTGTGGATTTTTGACAAGATTAAAAGTTACAAGACCGCTTAACTCTCATATAAAAGTCAATTATTTTTTTTACTAAATATAATATTTTAAAAATGTTTTGAAAATATTCTTTTTTTCTACATTCCCATTTCGTTCATTCAAGTGAAAAAGCTTTAAAAACTTATTTACTTTCTGAACAGTCTCTATTGATAAATTTCCGAAAATTCCGTTGCTATAAATATTAGTCTTGCAAGAATAATACACTAGAAAAAATATAGCCGAGTTATTGTAAATAAATATTCTCTTTTATGGTATATAAAACTAATTATATTCGACTTTTTTAGAAATAAGGTATATTGTTGCTTTAGAAAAATATTTCCTACAAAGTATTTAATGTTTGAGCTAAAAAAAATAATACAGAAATAAACGGTTTCTACAAACACAATCGCTTCAAGAATTTTTTTCCTTCCATCCCTTTCATAAAAGTAACTATCGTATATTGTTTTATGCGATTGGAAAAGAAATGTTTTTTTTAAACTTAATATATTCAGAGTGATGTGTAAAACATTAACAAGGTAAAAATTAATGAAGATACGCCAATTCAAACTTTTAATGTTTTTGTGGATTTTCGACGAGTTTAAAAGTTACAAAATCCCTTAAACCTCATGTAAAAATAAATTATGTTTTACTAAATATAATCTTTTTTTAGGGATTTAAAATAGTCTTTCTTTATATATATCCAGGGGTCTCAGCGTCCCTAAATTTTTCATACTTTCCTACCACAATTTTAAACCGATAATATTTATCGTATAATTTCCTGGTAGACGCTCAAGCAATCTGGGTCGAAAATGTTTAATTTAAAATATTGGTACAAAAGTGCGAAAATTTTAGGGATGCTTCGACCCTTGAATATCCCATTTATCTCGATCATTCAGCTGAAAAAGCAGAGAGATCATATTTCCTTTCTCAACAGTCTCTATATATAAACTTCCAAAATTCCTTCGCTATAAATATCAGGCTGACAAGAATCATACACTAGAGAATATATAGCCAAGTTATTGTAAATAGATATTCTCTTTTATTGTATAGGAAACCAATTATATTCGATTTGACTTTTTTAGAAATAAGGTATGTTGTTGCTTTAGAAAAATATTTTATACAAAGAATGTAATTTTTGAGCTAAAAAAAAAACACTGAGAGAAGCGGTTTATATAGAGACAATCGCTTCAAGAGTTTGCTTTCTTCCATCTCTTACATACAAGTAAATATCGTATATTGTTTTATGAGATTGAAATACTTTTTTAAACTTTATAAATACGGGGTGATGTGTAATACTTTAAGATGGTAAAATGAATGAAGATAGGCTAATTCAAGCAGGGCTCCCAAATGGTCCGCGAACTGAACACCAATATTTTTTAACAGAAAATTTCATAGTAGGTTTCTACAGCATTTGTGCTAAAACTAACCTCTGATGTTGGTTTCTGCGCAGTTTGCAATAAAAATATAAAACAAAAATATTTCTAAGATAATATTGATGTTTAGTTCGCGGACCATTTGGGAGCCCTGTTCAAGTTTTCAGTGTTTTTGTTGATTTTCGACAAATTTAAAAGGCACAAGACCCTTTAACCCTTACATAAAAAGTAAACTATTTTTTACTAACCAAAATCTTTTTAATTGGTTTTTAAATATTTTTTCTTTATATATCCCATTTATTTCGCTAATTCAACTGAAATAGCAGAAAGATTATATTTCCTTCATCAGAAGTCTCTATTTATAAACTTCGGAAAATTCCGTCGCTATAAATATCAGGCAGACAAGTATAATACACAAATATATATATATATATATATATATATATATATATATAGTCGAGTTATTCAAATAGATATTCTCCTTTACGATATCGAAAACCAGTTATATTTGATATGACATTTTTAGAAATAATGTATATTGATTATTTAGGAAAATATTTCATACAAAGTATATAATCTTTGAGCTAAAAAAAAAAAAAAAAAAAAAAAAAAAAAAAACACAGAATGGTTAAACAGAAAAACACGGTTTGTACAGAGACAATCGATTCTAGAATTTTCTTTCCTTTATCTCTTATATAAAAGTAAATATTGTATATTGTTTTATGCGATGTGAAAAAAAAATTCCAAATAATATATACAGGGTGATGTGTAATACTTTAAGAAGGTAAAAATTAATGAAGATACGCTAATTCAAACTGTCAATGTTTTTGTGGATTTTCAACGAGTCAAAAAGGTTCAATATCCCTTAACCCTCATATAAAAGTAAATAATCTTTTACAAAATAAAATCTTTTTAAAGGATTTTGAAATAATCTTTCTTTATATATCACATTTATTTCGTTCATTCTGCTGAAAAAGCAGAAAGACCATATTTTCTTTCTGAACAATCTCTATTTATAAATTTCCGAAAATTCCATTATTATAAATATCAGCCAGGCAAGAAACGAGAGAAAATATAGTCGAGTTATTTTATATAGATATTCTCTTTTATGGTATATGAAACCAATTGTATTTGATATCATTTTTTAGAAGTAAGTCAATTGTTGCTTAAGAAAAATATACCATACAAAGTATATAATCTAAAAATAACACAGAAAGAAACGGTTTTCACAGAGGCAATCTTTCAATCGCTTCAAGAATTTTCTTTCTTCTATTCTTTATATAAAAGTAAATATCATATATTGTAAAATTGTAACACTCTGAGCGAATTACTTAACCTAAAAACTACAACATTAATATGCACTCTCTTAAAAAGTCATCCACAAAATAGCTCAAGTTGAGCTGAAATCCACTCATCTCAATGTTGAAAGGCAGCTTCTCAAAAAAGAGTTGAAATAACTCGAGTTTTAACCAATTTAAATGAAGTTGAGCTATTTAAATAACCAATTTAGATCAAGAAGATTTAATCGTTTGAAAAACAACTCTTTTATGATCGAAAAAATTACAGCACTTTCATTAGAAGCCAAATCAACTCTTTTGTTTTAACAGTGCACAGATTTCGTAAAACACAAACCCTCCAAAGAATTACGCCGTTTGAAGGATGCCTCGATCCCCTTCCTCAGTGCAAGAAAAAAAAGAAAGAAAGAAAAAGAAAAGAAAAAATGATTGAATTGGTTCAAAAAACCCTCTCGGTTATAGCCAAGGTACTGGCTGTGGAATGATTAAAAATGTGTCTGCAAGGAGTTTAAATAATTCTATTAAACTTGAGTAAAATGTCCGATCTTTCTACTGGTAACACAATAATTCCTATAACTCACAGAATCTACGGCAATTTTAATCATTCTAAATAAAATAATAATTTACCACTCTTACTAAATAACTATATGTAGAGAATATTGATATATATTCAAATTGTAGCAGTAACATTTGAAAATCTTAAAAGTAACTTGACTGAATGCATCCCCACGGAAAAATGTAATCGGTATAAACGTCTGCTATTCGCTATCGTCTGACGCTTTTTAAAAATCATTTTGGAAATGGAAAATATTGATTAAGTTTGAAGCTTCCGGGTTTCGGTGTTAGAAAAATGGGAAAAGGGCGTAACAGGAAAATGTGTTATCTTAACAAAGTTTGACAACGTAAATCTGTTTTCACTTGAAAATATTTGAAGTGTTTTTTTAAAGCAATGTGAAAAGAGCTTTTAAATAATGTGTTGTACAATGTGTTTACGTCAATTTTATTTTTTCACTATTTTAAGTATATGTCACATTTTCTTTCTTGATAGTTTTATAGTTGAAAGTAACTTAATACCCAGTCTCCGCCTCCTTAATACTGAGTCTGAGTTCTGACACAAAAATGGCTACTGCCAAAAACGGATTTTTTTTCTCAGCATGTCTACGGACACTTGAATTTTGGTAACATTATTTTTTTAAATGTTCTTTCTAATTAAATTCCCTGAAGCTAAACAAGACAATGAAATATTTTATAAAATACTGGTATCCAAATTAAGGGGACCGTACACTCGTTAAAACAAATGATCCTTCGGCAGTAGCCTTTTTTGCGCCAGTGCTCAGACCTAGTTTTCAGGGGGATGATGACCCAGTCTGTATATTAAATGACTTGTTATATTACAAGTCATTGGGGAAAGAAAGGAAATGTAGTATATAACAGATCATTTACTTAAGAAGCATAAAATAAAAATAAAAGGAATTATTTAAAAAATAATAAAATTTAAAATACTAAGAAGTAAAAGTTGAAGTTAGTAAACTTAAGTCAATGTTTGGTTAGTGTGTTTAAGTTAAATATAGCTATGGATAAACAACTAGATTTAAATAATAGAAGGTAAAAAAATGGAATGATGAAAATACTTTAAATAAATTAATCAAACAGTTTTAAATAAAAATTTTGGAATGAAATAATTTTGTAAAATGTCCGTTCTTTCTACAGGTAACACAATAATTCTTATAACTCACAGAATATACCTCAATTTTATGTAATTGTAACTAAAATAATACTGCGCGACTGTTGTTAAATATATATATAGAGAGAGATATATTCGAATTGTAGCAGTGATACTTGAAAATCTTAACAATAACTTGATTGAATGCATCCCCACGGAAAAATGTAATCGTTACAAACGTCGGTTGTCAGCTATCATCTGACGTTTTTTAAAAATCATTTTAGAAATGGAGAATATTGATTATGTTTGAAAGCTTCCGGATTTCGGGATTAGAAAAATGTGAAAAGGGCGTAACAGGAAATATGCTATCTTAACAAAGTTTGACAACGTAAATCTGTTTTCCTTTGAAAATATTTGAAAGGTTTTTAAAGCAATGTGAAAAGAGCTTTTAACTAATGTGCTGTAATTTGTGTTCATGTCAATTTTATTTTTCCTTCCAATCGATTAATAGTAGAAATCTGTGTTAAAGTACAAGTAGCATAGAATCAATCTTGTTCTGAATGATACTCATTTATAATTCTTTCTATCATTGTTATAATTGTATTTAATAGTACTGCTTTGTTATTCCTAAGACAAAATGATTAGTCATATTATTTTGTTTACCGTCAATTGTATGCCCTGCGGCAGAATTTTTTTTTTTTTTACGTTTTTTGTGGCAAGCCTCATTAATAGCACTTTTTTCTGTAATGTGATGATTTTTAATAGTAGAAATAAATTCAATTTTATGTTTAAGAAAATTAGAAAAAGTCCAGAACTATAAACCAGGTATTACATGTTTATTATTATTATTATCATTATTATTAATAATATTACAAATGTTCTATCTGTTTTTAATTAGCCAATTAAAAAGCCCAAAATCCTAAATTTTATGAATCAGCATAAGAGGCATAAATTAGCATATTTACAGTAATTTATAAAAAACAGACTGCCCTTTTTTTTCTTAACCTTTTTGATCGAATCCCAGATCAAATTACAGCAATTTGCAGCAATGCACCATAAGTTCGAATTAGATTATTTATTGACGGGGGTCGGAGGGGGGGGGAAGGAAACGAAACACATTTTAGATATTAGCGTAAAATTACAATCAATTGAAATATAAGTCTGCATATAGGGTATTTCGCTAACAGACCGACTTACTTCCAAGAGATGTAGGAGGCACAGAGACAATTTGGAATCACATAGCAATGATGTGTCCAAAATTCCGTAATTTGGAGTTATGGTACGAAGCAATGCTGTCAGTGGGCTACATTTAAAAAAAAAAAATTCAAATTTTGTTGATCGGCACCACTTTTTTGAAAATGGTAAAAAATTCCTTATTAAGTAAGATATTAGTTAATGCGAAAATAAGAGAGATTTTACAAGTTCAAAATACTGGTGTCAATCAAGAAAGCTGAATTAAAAAAAAGGGTAGCCCATTGGCAACACTGGTACAATGATGCAGAGAAAAAGAACAGAAAACACATTAATGGGTAGGGTAGGCACCCAACCTGGTGACCAGTTTTGCGCTTATGTCCAGTATAAAATATTAAGACCTGGGGGGGGGGGCATTCATGGAACAAAAGCATTTTTTTAAGTTCTACTTATAGAAGGTGGTCGAAAATATGACCAGAAGTCGTTAGGCAGCGCTTACAGTGGCGCCAAAATCTTCATATTCTGGAAGATTTCTGACTTGTCGGGTATCATCCCGGCAGCTACAGATATTCAAGCGACGAGTTATTCAATTGAAGAAACAACCGGGTCGCTCTCAAGCTTGTGTAACAGCTTCTGGTCATAATTTCGAAACCCTTCTACCATACAATCTTTTAATAAAATGTTTTCTGCACCAGTAATGTGGTTCTGTTTCTATTCTTTTTCTGTGCTTCCTTTTTACCAATGTTGCCATTCAACTACTTAAGAAAACAAAAAAAAAAAAAACGATTTTTTGACTGCTATCAATTTTTTGAAATTGCGAATTTTCCTCTAGTTTCGCATTAATTAATATGTTGTTTAATAAGATGAATTTTACCATCATCAAAAAATCGTGTCTATCAAGAAATCTCATTTTTTTTTAAATAGCCCACTTGCAGCTATTGAATTTCGGACCCTGCATTGCTATATGATTCCCAGTCGTCTCTGTGCCTCCTACACGTCCTGCAAGTTTCTGTGTCCGGTAGCGAAACATCCTGTGTATACAAACCTAATTTTTCATCTTGCTAGATATTGAGAATAAAGTTATTCTCATTCATGGTACAAATAAAAATAATAAAATTTCTCTTTTTGCAAAATTAATTTAAAGGAAATAACTTAAAGGAAATTAAAGGTTTTCTGCAAGTTAATTGTTATTTTTATGCGACAATGTCGTCGCGTCGCTGCCTCGAGGGATAAGATGTATTAGAAAACTTTTTCAGTTCAAGGAAAAAGAAGACCTTCAATTTTTTTTTTCAATTTAACTTTAAATACTATTTAAACGAATACTACATACATTATGGCATATACCCTCATAGCATGCATGGTCACACTGACATCACAATGACGTCACTGTGAGTCACTGTGGTCACATCACATCTGTGTCCAAAATGCCACCACACAGTGACGTCGCATTGTGACTAAGATGTGACTTTCTTAAAAATCTTTAGAAAATTTAAAAAATTCTTCAAAACATGTTATTTACTTTAAAAAACACTTTTGTCACAGCGTCGTTTTTGTCACCGTTTCGTCACGATGTAATGTCAAAGTAGTCACAAAGGACACATTTTTCACAAATTTGTGACCTTGACTTCACAAAGTGGTTACAATGTGACGTCACTAACGAGCTCTAAAATGGCCATAACGACTTCACATTTTTGTCCCTGTGACTTCACATCGACGTCACGTGACGTCACATCGACGATTGATGGTCATAAAGTTACAATGTGACTTCACAACGACGTCGCAGTGAAGTCACCATGCCTTACGGGTATTTACAACACAAAAAAATAAATACGCATTTTATGCTATCATTTAAAATCCTCAATTTTTAAAATGTAAGTTTGTTTTAGGTATGCAAATTATTGTTCATAGCTTTTTAAACTAAAAATAGTTGAAAAAGTTAAAGGTAGTTATTTCTAGAAATATAAAGCAAAACTGCTGAAAATATCATGATTTTTTTTCTTACCTTTATAATCAAATATAAACAATTCCATGCACCAAACTTGTAAAATTTGTTGTATATATAATTCAAACTTGTTATTTAAGTCAAGCTTATATTTAAAAAGTATCGGCAATTTTAATTGTTGTGGAATGCGCATGGGACATTCCGAAAATTTCTTGATAACTTAAAATATTCAGGAAAATTCCTAGTACTTTATTTTTCTACCATTGTTTTAATTATATTATTATTATTATTAAATTTCTTGTGCGATAAAGATAGGTCATAATGCATGTAGTGTGACCTTAATTAATATTTAAATTGAAATAAAAAAATATATACAAAATAAAATGAGTTTGAAGGTCCCCTTAAACAGAAATATCTAACATATAAAAATGACAATTCCCATATTTTAACGACACATACTTGTACATTAGACTATCGTTATTCCGAACTAATTGGGACCAAACACTCTTCACTTTAGAGGAAATTTGGAATAGACAAATTTAATTAATAATAATAACGTTATTTCTTATGATTTTATATTTATTTATATTATTGAAGAATTTTTTGAAAAGGTTCGAAAAGTTTAATGTTTTTTCTTAATTGGATTTTTGTGAGCTTTGTAACTATTCAGTTGATTTTTTTTTTTTTTTTTTTTGTAATTGTTTTTAATTAATTATGAACAGACGTAGTACCTTTTTTTTTTCCCTTAAGTAAATTTTAAGCTTTGTTTAATCCAAGAGTTTTGTAAATATATAATGCAATAGTTATAATTACTTTCTGGTGATATAAAATGTATGGAATGAATAATTGACACACGTTTTTAAGATGTTGTAAAACCAAAGTTTAACTAGTTGGAAATTACATGTCAAGCATGGTAAATGAGGTGCGTTCGTACGATAACAAGTTTTAAAAATGCTCAGATCTTGGTGTAATAGTATACAATACTTCGGATACAATACAGTAGCCGAAATTTTTCGGGTGTCCTTGTAAATACAATCTTCTTTCTACTATACCGGAAGTAAATTGTAGTAAACATCAGCAAAGTATATCTGTTTCAAAAAAATTTTAAATAGTTTAATATAACTGAAATGCCCCCAAACAATGTTTTCCCACTACACAATTATGTATTGGAATACTTTTGTGGGGCCCTTTAAATGTATAACAAATATTCTTTGCACCACAACTTATACAGAATGTATATTACAAATTTAAAAAATTTTCGCCAAAACTAACCTTTATACTATCTTAATTTTCTTATAATAATGTTCCGTACATACTTCAAATTATTAAATTAAAATCTTGTTTCTAAATCTAATCTGTTAATCTTTATGCAGACGATATAAATTCTTAAATTGCCTTAAAAAACATTATTCCAGTATGCGTAAATTTAAAAAGATGGCTCTAAATTAAAAATATTCTTAATTAAATTTTTATTTCTTAATATTCCAAATAAAATTCATTTTTCTATGTTTTTATCAACCCTTTTTAAGAAAGTCTTATTAAATTTATTCCAAAACCATACCTTTCAAAAAATATCATTATTTTATTTTATCTATTTATTTATTTTTCCTCCATCAACCTTTGATAGTAGTTCATTTCTTTTCTTTTTCTCTTAAAATTAATCATCTCTAAAAATCGTCTGCCTAAGAAATCCTGAGTCGATTATAAATTGGTTAAATAATATATTTTTTTTAAAATAAAACTATCGTCTGAATGAAGTGTTTAATCTCGAAGCTGGGCAAGAATTCTGTTTACATAAAAGAATGATGGTTTGAGGTTACAGAATGTTCTAGAATTTTCTTTTTAGATTTAAGAGGGGAAGCCTCGAGCTAATAAGGAAGATTCTTGGGTTTTTTCTTCGATGAGTACGGCTCGCTGAAATAATGATGGAATGTTTCGGTAAAAGACAGTTTGCAAAAGGAGCTTTTCCCTTTCTCATGACTACGGATTAAATAAATGAACTTACAGCAGCCAATGAGTAATTTATTCGATCCTCTACATCTATTTATTTATTTTCCTCGATGGCCATGACTTCTGTGCGGTGAAAGAAAAACTCAGCGTTGATGTCTCTGGCTCCTAACTTTTAAATCGTCACATGTATATTTTACTACGTACTTCATAGATTCATATCAATTTTATTATGTTTGGAAGAGTGTGACACCATGAAAATGCACTTGAAAGTATTTTTTCTCAATGGCCGTAATGTAACGGAAGAATTTGGATTTTCCCTGTAATTAAATTATACATTCGATTTCCCTGAATTCTGAAATGACTTGACAAATTTATGCAACCGTTAACATTATCAACATTTTAAATTTCAAGTAATTCGGTTGGGTAGTTTTTGCTAAGCTATATGCGGACAGACGGGCAGACCGATGGACGGACTGAACGGCGAATTTAACTCTTTAACTCTTTAATGCCCATAGTAACAGATATTCTACAACCTGTGATTCCAATTTACTGGTTTTTTTCATTCAGTATTTTTAATTCACGTCAGAAATTTAAAATAGAAATTTCGCTTTATTGAATGACATTGAGTTGACATTAAGTCAAAAATTAAATACAGCAAAATTTACTGTTGATTTTTCTGGTAAAAATTAAATTTCTCTGAATCGCGTGATTTCTAGCAAGTATTTTATTATGGCAGTTATAGTGTTAAAGTCTTAGAGTCGATAAACATTTTGTGCAATAAGATATATCTATATATTTAATAATTCTTTTATTAAACTCGTCTTTAATTATTTTAAAAGCCAAACGTCCTAGGGTGCTGATATTTTTTTTTTTTAGGTTAAGGGGACACACAACTTCGAAATTGGTCAAAATATCGATTTCCTTTTTTAAATATTAAGTGAAAGCTTCGTCAATTGTGAATATTGACACCTCCTTATAACCTATGCGAATATCGTATTGCCAGATATGGTAAATTTTGTTAAAAGATTTATTGCAATAACCAAAACAAATGAAAACTCTAAACTGATTATTATCCCAGTTCATATTTTTATAACTTGTTTGTTCTTAAAATACCAAGGATTTTTTGCTAATTTAGTAGAGGTTTGAATATTTTTTTCATTTGTTCTCCATAGTGTATATACCGGGTGTCCCAAAAATGACTGACGGATTTTAAAATTCAATAACTTGCAAACGGTGACAGCTATTTAAAAATTTTTTGGAGGAGAGTTATGGAGAGTAATCTCAGGAGATCTTTTACCGTAATTTTTTTATTTTAGTTCGAATTTCAAACAATAGTTGAAGCTGACGGCGATTGAAGGCCAGGTCGACGCTTCACTCAGCATTGATCCATTGGCCTTCAACCGCCATCAGCGCCACCTATTGTTTGAAATTCTAACTAAAATAAAAAATTATGGTAAAAAAACTCCTGACATTATACATAACCCTCTTGCAAAAATTTTTTTAATAGCTGTCACCGTTTGCAAGTTATTGAATTTTAAAATCCATCAGTCATTTTTGGGTAACCCGGTATACATATATATATATATACATATATATATATATATATATACGTGGATTTAACATTCAAGTTCAGAGTTTTTTTTTTAATATTTAAATTGTGAGAGTTTGTTGATTTTCTTCATTTTTTATTATACACGAGATAAAAAAAAAGCATGTTAAATGTAAAATTCCATACATCTAAAATTGGATGCACAGATTTATGAAGTATGTTTTAATGAATGCGCTAAAAAAAGTCGAAGCAAAAATATTTATATCTAAAAAAAAGCAGAGATTTTTAAAAGAAGTTATTTTTTTAATTAAATTTTAGTAAAATTGACTGTTACGAGTTTTTTTAACCCTTCACTGCACAATTCTTTTCTATTTTTATGAAAAAAAAATCTGAAATCTATATATCGGTTTTATAGTTGAATTAATAATAGTTGAAAAAATAATTTTCAAAATTTCAGCTAAAATTTATAGTTTATGGCGCGTACACTATAAATACAATCAGGGATTTTTAATATTGTATTGCGATATTTTGCAATTAAATGGACTTGAATTTATTATTTTTATCTGCTTAACACTCTGCAACTTGCTTTATATTAATATTTTTAAATATTCAGTAAAAACAGCCAAAGTAAATTTTGCCTTAATAGTTTGATGGAAAGTTTTTTTTTTTATATTCCGAAGAACAAATTCTAATTTTATTGTAAAATGCAGTCATCTGACATGGACAAAACAAGTGTTAATCTATTCTTTGGACTGTTCTTGATCAGTTACATCTATCCTATTGTCCAAATTCATAGTACACTGTAAAAAAAGGGTCGATCTACTAAAAAAATTTTAGTGAACTTTGTAAATACGAAAAATTTTTTAGTAATCTTACTCGGTTACAAGGAATCTGTAAGAATTATTAGAAAAAAAGCTAGCAGCGAATTTAGTTAATAGTTTTACATTTTTAATAGCTATTACTAAAACTCATTTGGTGTGGCCGTGATAGCCTAGTGGTCATAGCACTGAACTCCAGGCTGAAAGTGCCCGGGTTCGATGCTGGACGCCACCAAATATGCACCGATGTATGCAATGTAAGTACTCGTTAAATAAAGAGATTATGAAAATCCTGTTGTATCAGCTACAATGAGTAATGATCTCTAGACTTTCCCTCCCCTTTCCAAACATGTCAGAATAGAGCAGGTAGCAATGTTTGGTGCTGCCATCTATTGCGGCTTCGCCGAAAATCTTCCGCTTCAGAAGTCTGTCTTTTTACCCGCACTGGATGCAGCTCGAAGGAAGCTCCTGCCCTTCGGGCAAACGTAATGGTTACTAAAAATAATTTTGGAGCTATTACTAAAATTTGCTTGGTAGTTCATACTAAAAAGTTTTAAGTTAGTTATACAAAAAATTCTTTTGTTCAGTTTGCAAAAAAAATGTTTGTTTCACTTGCAAAAAAAAAGTTTGTAATGGTTACTAAAAAATTCTGTGGAATACAAACTTACTAAAAAATTTTTAGTAACCTCTTGAATTTTTTTTTACAGTGTACGTAATGAGAATTATAATGTTTTTAGGTATATGATAGATATGGCTCATGGTGCAGTGAAAGGTTAAAATATTATAAAATTTTTCCATTAAGTATAGAGCAACCATAAATATGCTATAAATATAGTGTTATTCAAAATTGAAGAGATAGTTTCAAATGTATTGTATCCCCTTAAAGAAACTTTAAGAGAAAAGATTACATGCGATAACAAAACAGTTTATTTTATTTACAACATTTATCATTCTTAAAATTAATCCTTTTGGTATAAAAGTTTTCGTTCGTGTTTCCGATTTTAAAACAGCATCATTCATGACAAAATGCCACAATAAGCCATTATAGTTATTATATTGTAAAAGAAAACTTTTACTTATTATAATTCAAAATTTACGGGAAAGGCTTATTTTTAAAACTAAACGATACGTTTTCATTAAAACCACTTTATTTTGAACATTATAAAGATTTATATCATAGCGTTTAAAAATTGCTTTGTTCTTACTTGTATTTTGTTCTAATATGAGATAAAATATAAAACTAAAAAAAAAAAATAAAAATAAAAATAAAAACATCTAAAATAGCCCTAAGATTTATATTTCGCTGTTATTTTTGAATGGATATCTATTTAACTTGTAAGTTTTTATTTTGGAAATTTTAGAGATATAGTATTTCTCTCTTCTCATATTAAAAAAATGTAATATGTAATAAAATAAAATAATGTAAAATAAAAAAGAAATAATAAATAAACACTTTTTTCATACAATTTTGCTTTTCTTTTTATTTACTAAAATTTATACATAAATATTTAAAATACATTAAAAAATAGAAAAGTCTTGAAAAAAAAATACATTGAGTTAAAAATAAATTGCGATGTTTTCAGTTTTAGAGGATTAATTGATTTAATTACTTTATTGATTAATACATTTATTGATTTTAGGTGGTGTATTTGGTGTATTTTTGTCGGCCGATTATCTACGCTATGGGATATAGGCCCTATGGGGTGGGTTGCCCTCCGTGGGGGTCTTTCTAAGGGAACCTAACCCGTATTTACGCAAGGTTTGAAGAAAACCACGGAAAACTTCGAACGGTTTGGCCGACGGTCGCGATTTGGTTCGAACCCAGCATCTACCGTCTACTAGTTTGGAGGTCAGAACCTCGCGGCCACTGGTGGGGCCTATTAATTTTAGGAATTGCGTTAAATTAGCCCCCTGTCGCCACATTTGGTAAATCATGTTTGTCGCTAAACTGCGCGATACTTTGCCAAGTTTGTCACAATTTGGCGCTATTGGGATAACTCTGTCATTTTTAATTCTTATACATATATATAATGAACTAAATAGTAGAAAACTTTTGTAGAAAACGTTAAATACGCTGAGTTAAAACTATATTGCGGTGACTTCAATTATAGAGGATTAATTGATTTAATTAATTTATTGATAAATTTATTAAATATTTTTAGGAAATGCGTTAAATTAGCCAGCTATAGCCACATATGTTAAGATGTTTCTGTCACCGAATCGCACGATATTTCGCCAAGTTGGTCAAAATTTGGCGCTATTGTGATAACTCTGTCATTTTTAGTTCTTATGCATATATATAATGAACTAAATAGTAGAAAAGTCTTGTAGAAAACGTTAAATACGCTGAGTTAAAACTATATTGCGGTGACTTCAATTATAGAGGATTAATTGATTTAATTAGTTTATTGATAAATATATTAAATATTTTTAGGAATTGCGTTAAATTAGCAAGCTATAGCCACACTGCTAAGATGCTTCTGTCACCGAATCGCACGATATTTCGCCAAGTTGGTCAAAATTTGGCAACCTTGTCATTAATATTTTTCTAAAATACATATTGTTGAAGCTGATACTGATTTTTCCAAAGGTAATATAACTATAATTGAGTAACCATTATGTTATTTTCTTCACCGTTGCCCTTCTTATAGTACAAAGTAAAAGAAAAAAAACACGAAAGAAAAAAAATCATGCGTCAAGCAAAGATTTTGAAGCACTTTTCAGCACATTAATAATAATATAACAATACCGTTTAAGAAAGTAAAATATTACGTCTCATTTCACAATATGCAGATGTGTATCGCATTTCAAAACGAATTTCTGCTGTTCCCATCTGTAATCGGAATATTATACAATTTTTTTAGCAATCCGTACATGGTATGGAAACTTTTATCTATTAACAACATGAATTCCAAAATTTAGTTCATTTAAGAGTTACATATTTTTCAGTTAAAAATTCCCCTTCAGCAATTTCCTCTAATAAGAAGAATGGTATGCGAATACTTTTGTGTTATCCTATATATGAAGTAAAACATTTATATATAAACAGTAATATGCAAAAAAATTATATAAATTTAAAAGCGCATACGGAATTTAAAACGCACTCTCCAGTATTTATTATGCAAAGGCAGTATTGTAACCGATTTTGTTTTGTGTGTGCCCCTGTAAACTAACAAGAAATGTTATGAGTGATCTGTCTTAACATGATCGTAGTGAAATTCAGGGATTTATATCAATTTCAATACATTTGAAATAGTGCAATATAAAAATATTCTCCAAACGATTTTTCCCCATATACCATAATGTAATCGAATTCTTTTGAGTGTCCCTGTAAATAACTATTAATGATACATACTTCATATCAAACGTATTTTGGTGACCCTAAATAAGTTTTATCGTTTGCTTGAAAATCCAAGTACATTTACAGGAGTTAGAGCATAGACAGACAGACAGACAAATCGGATGCATAAGCGTTTTTTTAACTTTGTTGGAAAGTGCTAAAAATCAACGTCAAATTCATGCTTCAGGAATACAATAATATTACAAATTTCATAGCTCTATCTCAACAGTGGATCCAAAGTGATTAACAGTTTAACTGTCGAAGCTTTAAGAAAAGAATCTTCAACATTTTTGCTAAAAAAAATTTTCCCCCACAAATTTTGGAAAATAGTTTTGCCTTTATTTAATGGTAATAGTTTCTGTTTGTTGATAAAGCAAAAATTTTAATTCAGAAAAAGTGGTTGTTGGATAGTTAATTTCAGAAATATGCATTTATTTGGGTGAGACGTATATAGAGCTATTCCATCTCAATTCAGGCAGACAGTACTGATATGCGTCAAGTCACCATCACAGATTTTTTTCAAAAAAATTCAGTAGTTAGAACTAAGTGATTTATAAAATTTCCTAAAAGGATTTTTCCCTAAAAATTTTTTTTCTCTGATTACAGCACTTTAAAATTTATGATAAAATTGGCAGTTTTCAGAAAAACTGAAAAACGCTTCATTTTGAAATGTACACAATACCAAACATATTCAACATATTCAGTCAATTTATTTTTTATAAACAGTTATTAAACTGAATTTTACTTTGGCATAGTTTTAAAGAATATAGTGACATTTTTACTTAATTAAAAAAATTAGATTTTAAGTATAAAAAATATAATTATTAGTGAATTTAAGATTTTTTTTCAGAATGAAAAAAATATTTTAAAGCTAAACATTGATGGCAATCTAAAGACCTTTAATGGGAGTTTTACAGCAAATTTTATTTTAACTCTAAGGTGCTTACAACTTCTGTAATTCAATTTTAAATTTTGCAAAATTTTGTAAAATCACTACTTTTGAAATGCAATTTCTCAAAAACACCATTTTTTAAAAATCTGATAATATGCTCAATTCATACCTTATTAGTCTCTAATAAATACCTTACAAGCAAATCGTGTGTTTTTGCTTAGAAAATTTTATATGATTTTTTGAAAATAACATGTTGTGTGTATTTTTCAACAGACCACAAAGGCAAGTTCTTCCTTACTTAACCGAACTTGTAATGTAATTAATATTTCAAACTAAAAAATACATCACTAGTACATAATTATTACTGTTAAATTATAGCTAATCATTTGCCTAAATTTAAAATTGCGTAAAATACAGCCAATAATAAAATTAGTATTGATGATATGTTATTTCATTCCATGCTCATGAATGTGTTAAATCCATCTACAGTGTGTAAAATTTTTTTTATATAGTATGGATATAATATATTAATGTGCAAATACATACATAACAGAAGAATTAGGTAGTGAAGGTTTCTTAAATTAACTTCAACTCCTTATCGTTGAAGGTATGAAGTCGCTCAGATTGTCCTATTGTAACTGATTTTTCTGTTTCTAGAAGCACATTTTCCAATGGTTGCACATTCATATTTTTTCTTTCCAGATTCTTTTGGCCACTGGAATGCTTTATCTATGGACCATGTTGGGTACATGAATGATACTTTAATGTCATTTAGTTCTTGTGATTGATATACCATTGATTTGTCCTATCCACCAATTATTTTCATAAATGCATCCAATGACATCACCGATTTGGAAACTATGTATTGAATATTGTCTTTTCATTTGGCTGAAGGTTTCAACTTTTGTCAATTCATTTTTACTTGCTCGTTCCATATAATTTTCATTATTTACAATCACCCTATAATGTTTATATCTAATACCAACAATAGATTTTGCATTAGCATATTCTTTCTCATTATTAGTTCTATAGGATTGAGTAATATTTTTGTCTGGATGGACTAGAATGTTATTTTTTAGCAGAGAAGTTAGTTCAGCAACAAATGAGACAGAATTTTGGATAGCTTTTATTGGATCCTTTTGGAGATTAAATTTTGTTGCATAGTGCTTGTCTCAGCATCACATGCACTTTTAACATGGCCAGTACCTGAAAATATCCTCTACTTTAGTACAATTTTATTTTTGTGCAATTCATAAAACTGATACTTGTTTTTAAAATGTGCTCCAGCTCCATCTGATATATACACAGGTGATTCCAGTGTTTGTAATTGGTACAACTTAAATAATTCTTTTTTTTACTTTTTCTATGTCACAAACAGCATGAGCTGTATCATGAGTTAATCATCAGAAACTATGATAAAACTCTTTATTTCTTCTCTAAAGTATGCTGTGCAGGTAACTAACGATATCTGAGTATTCTGCCAGTGGTAGCTTTGTACTTCATTTGGCAGTATTAGTGAGTAATTTTCAGCAAAGTCAAAATGCATCACAAGCGCAGATTTTTTTTAAGGGGTTTGGCTTATTTAATTTTATGAATAGGAATTTTTGAAGATTAGCTTATATTTATCTGCCATAATAATGTGCATATTATTATTTTTTCATTAAAAAATATTATTATAAATATAGAGAAATAAGAAAAAGCTTGATCTTCTGGTTTCCTGAGAAAAAAAAACTAATTGGAAAAAAACTAAACTTGAAAAAAAAAAAAATCTAATTCAGTTGTAATGTATGTATTTGCATTTTAATATATTATATCCATACTATATAACAAAATATTTAACACACTGTAGATGAATTTAGCACATTTATGAGTATGGAATGAAATGACATATGATCAATACTAATTTTATTATTGGCTGTATTTTACGCAATTTTAAATTTAAGCAAATGATTAGCTATAATTTAACAGTAATAATTATGTACTAGTGATGTATTTTTTAGTTTGAAATATTAATTACATTACAAGTTCGGTTAAATAAGGAAGAACTTGCCTTTGTGGTCTGTTGAAAAATACACACAACATGTTATTTTCAAAAAATCATATAAAATATTCTAAGCAAAAACACACGATTTGCTTATAAGGTATTTATTAGAGACTAATAAGGTATGAATTGAGCATATTATCAGATTTTTAAAAAATGGTGTTTTTGAGAAATTGCATTTCAAAAGTAGTGATTTTACAAAATTTTGCATAATTTAAAATTGAATTACAAAAGTTGTAAGCACCTTAGAGTTAAAATAAAATTTGCTGTAAAACTCCCATTAAAGGTCTTTGGATTGCCATCAATGTTTAGCTTTAGAATATTTTTTTTCATTCTGAAAAAAAATCTTAAATTCACTAATAATTATATATTTTGTACTTAAAATCTAATTTTTTTAATTAAGTAAAAATGCCACTATATTTTTTAAAACTATGCCAAAGTAAAATTCAGTTTAATAACTGTTTATAAAAAATAAATTGACTGAATATGTTGAATATGTTTGGTGTTGTGTTCATTTCAAAATGAAGCGTTTTTCAGTTTTTCTGAAAACTGCCAATTTTATCATGAACTTTAAAGTGCTGTAATCAGAGAAATAAATTTTTTAGGGAAAAATCCTTTTAGGAAATTTTATAAATCACTTAGTTCTAACTACTGAATTTTTTTGAAAAAAATCTGTGATGGTGATTTGACATGCCCTGCCTGAGCTGAGATGGATTTGCTCTATATACGTCCGGGATTTAGTTAAGAAGTTAACAAGATTTGACCGCATTTTATACAAACAGAACTATAAATTCAAAGAAAGTATTAAAAATAGAAATTAATTAAACTATGAATAAAAAACATGTTCATGAATAATCCGGAATTTATATTGAATGGTGGCGACGCCTGTCTCAAATTTTTTGTTTTTATTAAAAAGTTTTTGATTTTTTAAAATTTTCAAAATTAAAATTTTTACTGCAACAAAGGGTTGGTGCAATTTGAAATGCATTTTTTTTTTCAAAAATTGCATCTCAATTTTCTGATTTTTCACATCTTTTAAATAATTAGCCGCACTTGGCGACCGGCTTCGTCCCTAAATTGTATGCTAGGCATTGTATTGTATTTCTTTTATTCATAATTTAATTTACTAATTCACACAATTTTCTGCCAAATCAAAACATACTTCTAGAGAAATCAAGAACTCGGTATTTTTATGCTAACTGGCCGCAGGTGATAAATCGCCAAATATTGTTCTCGTGGAATTTTTTCGTATTTTATTAATTTCATTTAAAATATAATATTTTCTCTCATTTCATTTATAACACATAAATTTAATTTTAAACTGAAACGTTTAAAATTCATGACTTTTATTTATTTATTTATTTTTAAATAACAAGAAAAGAAAAAAAAATAATGATATTTTGAAGCTTCATAACTGCTGTGAAAGAGCAAAATGTAAATAAAGCAGATTTACCTCGCCCTAAATCCTGCCAAAGAACTTTTACGCAATAACCAATGAGATGAGTTTTATTCGTTCGTTGCCATTAAACCATTAACAAATAATCGCGTACATCGTACAATAGCGTAATATATGTATCAATTTCCAATTAAATCTTTAAAAGAGAAAAATATTTTCTCAACTGCGTGCGGTCCGCTTAAGAAAAATCATTTTGCACCTTCAAGTAACAATGTAAAGTATGATTCAGAGTAAATTGGAGTTGCAAATATATACTTTTTTCATTTTGAAATTATTCTCATGCATATATTTTTTAACTTTTTGGAAAATTGATGTTGTCCTGGATAGAGAAATGTGAAATCTGAAGTATTTCTGAATCTTTTTTTGTTGAATTCCGTATTTTATTCTTTTTCTGATTTGTCCATCGGTTAAAATGGTCCATCGGTCTAATTGGTCCATCGGTCGTTTTCTGATTGTCCAAAAATGAAATACTTATGTTTTTTTTTATTCGTTTTCTGATTGGTCCATGTTTAATGTCCAAAAATGGAATACTTCTGTTTTTTTTATTTTATTCGTTTTCTGATTGGTCCTTGTTTCATGAACAAAAATGGAATATTTCTGTTTTTTTTATTTTATTCGTTTTTTGATTGGCCCATTTTTAACGTCCAAAAATGCAATATTTCTTTTTTTTATTATTAATATTCTGATTGGTCCATGTTTCATGTCCAAAAATGGAATATTTCTGTTTATTATTATTATTATTATTATTCGTTTTCAGATTGATCCATGTTTAATGTCCAAAAATGAAATACTTCTGTTTTTTATTTTATTCGTTTTTAGTTTGGTCCATGTTTAATGTCCAAAAATGAAATGCTTCTGTTTTTTTATTTTATTCGTTTTTAATTTGGTCCAGGTTTAATGTTCAAAAATTAAATACTTCTGTTTTTTATTTTATTCGTTTTCTGATTGGTCCACGTTTAATGTCCAAAAAATTAAATACTTTTGCTGCCACGATTGCAAAAAAAATTAATAAAAACTTTTTTGTAAAATAATAATTTTAAAACAAATTATGATAAAGATTTTAAACAAATTTCATTTGAAAGTGAATTTTTTTTTCTGCGCAACGGTGTAAAATTTTAAAATGTGCGACGTTTAGAAGTTGAAAGATTTGCAGTTCCGAAAATTGCAAAACGGAAATTTCATTTAAAATTTGTTTATGATTTGTTCAGGAATATAAAAGTTTAATCCATGTAGTACATAATATGAGGCGTTCAGAAGTATAACGTAATATATGACTCGTAATGATAAACATAAAAATGATGTTTATTATTATTAATTTAAGAATAGAATTTATTTAAAAATCTTTAAAATTTTAGTCTTTGAAAATATCACTTTCCAAAAAGTCGTTAAAATTTGTTAAATTGCATTTTTAACCGAATTCAAGAAGGAAGTCATGATTTCGACCTGCATGTATTTCTTGTTCACTCATAACTTCCCTTAATATGAACCAATTTTGATAATTATTATTATTATTATTATTATTATTTTGAAGTATAACATACCCACGTGGTCGCATTCCAATTTCATTATATTCTGATGATTAGAATTTTTTTAATAAAAAAATGTGGATTTGATTTAAAAAAAAAAATAATGATATGTCGCAAATCATCTTTCATTGTTGCAACCGTTTTCAAATCATAAATATATAAAAACTATACATTCATATGCGTTAGCGCCAAGTTGTCGCCAAGCTTAATTCTTTTTTTGAAGTCGGTTAGTATTTTTTTAAAGCATATTTTATTTTTCTTTTGTTATTGTTTTATTTTTTTAATAAAGTAGCATAAAATAGTATTAGAAAACAAATTTTTAGTAATTTTAGAATATATATTTGCATAATAAGAATTTTTTATACTGCAACGTAAAACGTTAGTTATATAAACTCCTCCTATAATCGACTCTCGTTAATAAATAGTTAAAGTAACAAGTAAAATAAGGAACTATTTAATAAGTAATTTATTAAGTAACCTATTTCTAAATTGAAACTTTAAATTAAAAAAAGAATAACATAAATTTTTCAGTTTTATAAACCTATATATATCTTAATATTTTCCATGCATAACTTTCATTTTTTTTCTTTTCGAAAACCAAAGTACCTGAAACAAATTAAACAAACTTCAGTATCATAACAAAGGAGAAACCAGGATTTTCGAGAGGGATATCCTGCCATATATTACGAACATCTTTATTTAGTTGATATATGCTGTTAAATTTATCCTTATGTCAAATTGCTAAAACGGCTTAAATCATAAAAAATAAAATTGAACTGAAATAATCGAAATAGAAAATATTCAACAAACTTTAGAATTTAAGCTTTTTAAGGCACAAGTTCATTAAAAGCTTTTTTTTTTTGGAAATAATCTTATTACATAAACATGTTTTAAAAGCAACGGTATTTTTTCCATAATGGATTTCTAAAAATACTGCAATTTATTATTTGGTACAAAAAGTATCACTTTTCAATTCGGTAAATATCTTTCTAAATCAAGTATTTTGAGTTTAAAGGAAATTTTATTTCAGAAATGTTTGAAATTAGATCAATTTTATTTAAAAAGAACTTTTATATAGAAATTATTTTCTCTTTAAAGGTACGCTTGTATTAAACTATCTTCAGTCAAAAAATGTAATGTTAAACTGAAATCATCAAGATTTGTAAGGTAGTATCAAACTTTACAATTTAAACTTCTTTAAGGCATATATTCATCATAAAGGTCATTCCATGGCAGGCGCGGATCCAGCGGGGGGGGGGGGGGGCGATGGGGCGATCGCCCTTCTTAAAATTTCCGAATTTGATTTGAAAAGTTCTCGAAATGAAAGGGAAAATGAGATTTTTTTTTAAAAAATAGGTTTCATTTTTCTGAATAATTTCTTGAAAGCTCAATTCACTTCATCCAACAATGTTGTAAAGTCATTCACCATCACGAAAATTCGATTTTTCAAGTCCTCCAAAATAATCGTCGACAGCTAATTTCACTTCTACACTGTTAAGAATATCGTGAAATATTACCTCTATTTTTAAAGTCTACCTATTTTCTGGCAGCGAACGATGCATTTTTCAGATGGAAAATTACCTTAATCTTACTCTATAGTATTTTATTCGCATTAATTAATCCATATCCATTTAATAATTAACTGAATATAATGACATAATTAATAGAAACTAGGAATGTATTGATTATATGTCTCTTGAGATCGCCCCCCCCCCCCCCAAAAAAAAAAAAAAAAAAAAGTCTCTGGATCCGCCATTGTTCCATGGTAACTTACGTTACATTTAGAAAAATTTACTGCAGTAATTTTAGTAATATAGCACTAAAAAATATCCAAATGGTAAAATTAACATGATTTGTCAATGAAACCTATCTAAGGATCAAACTGGATGAAAATTACCTAAAACACGATAATGAAAATTTCACTTAATATGGTAACTTATGTTCCATTTTCAGCAAAGTCAGTCTTCACAGTAAATATAACTACCAAAATTTATGAAATTACACTAAAATTGGGTAATTTTCATCTAAATTGGGCTTTGAATAAGTTTAAGGGGACAAGGGACCTTTGAAATCAATTTTTTTTTATATTTTTAAAATTGCACTTTAAATATTATTTAAGGGCAGATTATTGCTTTATATCATATATTTGTCACAAAAAATGTAAAAAAGAAATTTTTTTTGAAAAAAAAAATAGGGAAATTTTTGTATAATTTTAGATTTAACGAAAAATTTTCAAAATGCTCCATGCGCATTATTTTTTCTCTGAATGCTTTGAAATTTTTTATAGTTATTTATCACAATATATGTCATAAATCTGTGCATGGTTTTTTAAAAATAAAAATAATTGCAAAAGTTATAGGTAGTTAATTGTAAAAATAAGTTAAAAAAAGCTCAAAATTTCAGAAATATTGAGAAAATATTTTTTTTCTTACCTTTATATTCAGATATATAAAATTCAATGCACAGTTTTATTTATATATGTAAATAAAACTTGTATAAATATTATTGGAGATTTTTATTGATATGGAATGCGCATGGGACATTTTGAATAATTCCCGTTAAATCAAAAATATTACAAAAATTTCCCTATTTTTTTTTTTTTTTTTTTTTTTTTTTTTTTTTTTTTTTACATATTTTGGGATAAATATCTGCTGTAGTGAACATAATATACCCTTTGAATAATATTTAAACTGCAATTTTAAAAATATAAAAAAATGGATTTCAAAGGTCCCTTGTCCCCTTAATTAGCAAACCATGTCAAATTTGCATTCTTTTTTGGGTGTTATAGCACTAAAATTACTGAACATATTTCTAAATGTAACGTAATTTACCATGGAATGACACATAAGCTCTTTATGGATTTCATCTTATTGCAGAAACATCTTTTAAAAGCATTGACATTTTTTCTACAAAGGTTTTCTAAAAATATTGCATTTTATTATCAGATACAAAAAGCTTTCATATTTCCATTCCGTAAGAACTCTTTTACATCAAGTATGTTGAGTTGAAAGGTATTTTTATTTCATAAATATTTCAAAATCGAGAGATTTTATTCAAAAATAGATCTTATATAGAATATGCATTGAATTTAAATATATACTTATATTAATGGAATAGCTTCAGACATAAAAGGTAATGTTAAACTGAAATCATCAATGTGAGTAAGGTTGTATCAAATTTTAGAATTTAAACTTTTTTAGGGAACACATTCATTAAAAACTCTCTTTGGAAATCATGTTATTCCAGAAACATATTTTAAATGTATTGACTTTTTTTCCATAAAGGTTTTCTAAAAATATTTCACTTTATTATATGATACATAAAGCTTTCAAATTTTTTTTTTTTTTTTTTTTTTTTTTTTTTATTCCACAAGTTTTTTTTTTTTTTAATCAAGTATCATGAGTTAAAAGGAAATTTTATTTCATAAATATTTCAGAATCGATAAATTTTATTTAAAAATGTCTTATGTAGAATTTCCATTCTATTTAAATATATACTTGCATTAAACACCTGAAATAACTTCAGTCATAAAAATTAATGTTAAACTGAAATCATCAATATGAGCAAGGTTGTTTCAACTTTAGAATTTAAGCTACTTTAAGGCATATATTCATTAAAAGCTCTTTTGGAATTACTCTTCACAAAAACATCTTTTAAAAATGCTAACATTTTTTCGATAAAGGTTTTCTAAAAATATTGCACTTTATTATTTTATACAAAAATCTCTCATTTTTCTATTCCGTAAGTACCATTTTATACTAAATATATTAAGCTTATTTTATAAAGATTCAAAATAGAAAATTTGTATTCAAAAGGAATCTTAAATAGAATTTGTTTTTTGATTATACATTCGCTTGTATTAATTACTGAATTAATTACAATTATTAAAGTTTATGTTAAACTCAAACCATCAAGATGAGTAAGGTTTCGTCAAATCTTAGAATTAAAGCTACTTTAATGGCACATTGTAATAAGAAAAAAAATCTGGAATTTTACAGACATAAAGTTGCCGAAATCTGTATGTTTACTAACATTTTATCTGTACATTTTACAAGAAAAGATGTAAATCTACAAAACTAACTTTTGTAAAACTACATAAATCTCTAACTTTACAGACGAATCTACTAAAATTACTGTTATATTTATTAAGATTTTATCTGTAACCTAAGCTTTAGTTATATAAACTAATCTGGGAATCCCAGTTTACTAAAATTTCTTAGTAATCTTACAGGTTTTATGATTTTCAGTGCAAATCTGTATATGTTACATAAATGTTTGCTGTTACCGCTACATAAAAAGTTCTAGGAATCCCAGTTTCCTAGATTATTTTTAAAACGTTACAAAGGTTTTTTTTTTTTTTTTTTTTTTTTTTTTTTTTTTTTTTTTTTAAACAGTGTACAGTTGTACAGTGGATTTTTTACAAGTTCTTAAAAGCTCTTTGTGAAAATCATCGTATTTTAGAAACATCTTTGAAAAACGTTGATATATATATATATTTTTTTTACAGTGTACAGTTGTACAATGTTTTTTACAAGTTCTTAAAAGCTCTTTGTGAAAATCATCGTATTTTAGAGACATCTTTGAAAAACATTTATATATATATATTTACAGTGTACAGTTGTACAGTGTTTTTTTTTACAAGTTCTTAAAAGCTCTTTGTGAAAATCATCGTATTTTATAAACATCTTTGAAAAACATTGATATATATATATATATATATATATTTTACAATGTACAGCTGTTCAGTGTTTTTTTACAAGTTCTTAAAAGCTCTTTGTGAAAATCATCGTATTTTAGAAACATCTTTGAAAAACATTCATATTTTTTTTACAGTGTACAGTTGTACAGTGTTTTTTTACAAGTTCTTAAAAGCTCTTTGTGAAAATCATCGTATTTTAGAGACATCTTTGAAAAACATTTATATATATATATAATATATATATATATATGTGACGATTTAAGGAGAACTCAAATTATTTCCACTGGTTAAAAAGAAACACGCAGTCATGGCAAGCGAGGGAAAAAACAAAAATAATAAATAAATGTAGAAGATCCAATAATTAGTCATGGGCTGCTGTAAATTCATTTATTAAATTCGTGATAATGAGGAAGGAAAAGCTCCTTTTTGCAAAAATTCCATCATTATTTCAGCGAGCTGTCCTCATCGAAAAAGCAAAGCAAGAAATCTTCAGAATCTTCCCTTTCATCTCGAGACTTCCCCCTTTTAAACTCAAAAGAAAGTTCTGGAACATTCTGTAATCTCTAACCATCATTATTTTATATAAACAGAATTCTTGTCCAGCTACGAGATTATTTTAAACAGACGATAAATTTATTTAAAAAAAAAAATATTATTTAACCAATTTATAATTGACTCAGAATTTTAAATATCTTAGGCAGACGATTTTTTTACATGATTAATTTTAAGAGAAAAAGAAAAGAAATGAATTTATTAATATGCAAATTATCGTTGACGGCGGAAAAATAAATAAATAGATAAAATAAAATAATGATATTTTTTAAAAGGTATGGGTTAGGAATAAATTTAATAAGACTTTCTTAAAAAGGGTTGATAAAAACATAGAAGAAATCAGTTTTATTTGGAATATTAAGAAATAAAGTTTTAATTAAGAATATTTTTAATTTAGAGCCATCTTTTTAAATTTACGCATACTGGATTAATGTTTTTTAAGGCAAATTAAGAATTTATATCGTCTGCATAAGGATTAACAGATTAGATTTAGAAACAAGATTTTAATTTAATAAGTTGAAGTAAGTACGGAACACTATTATAAGAAAATTAAGATAGTATAACGGTTAGTAATGACAAGAAAAAAATTTAAATTTGTAATATTATCCCCCCTCCCCAAAACTTTGTATGAAATTGATAGTTAAAAAAAACTACAAGTTCAGACAACAGAAATATAATAATTTAGAAAAGTTAAATTTTGGAATAAAACTGTCAAACTCAGGAAGCCAAGAGATGGAAGAAAAGAAAATTAACGCAATATATAAAAAATATTAGCAATTAAAATAAAATAGTTAAGAGAAAATAATTCTGAATTAAATTTAGGTAGGAGCATTTCCCTGAAAGAAATACAATAATGTTACAACATCACTTACCATTTGTAAGTGCATAGGAGATAATACATATAATAACAGTAAATAAGTTATGAATATTATTAAGCAAGAGATAAAAATATAATAAAAACAATAAAAATTCGTTCTCATGGAAGTTTAAATAATTACAATGACTTAATGCATAGTTTATTTTAAATAAGTCCTTTAAATGAAAAAAGTCTTTCAAGAATATATAAAAGAGTCTTTTTCAATGTCCAGTGAATACAGTCTCTTTAATTAAAAATCTTCAAACCTAGTTTAATCTTTGGTTTTAATGTTATGTTGGATCCAAAATCTTTCAGTAATATATCAATTTTTCAATAATAAATAGCATCACTCTCAATATCAATAATAAATAATATAGAAAAATTTAAATAATAACAATAACAACAATAATAAGTAATAGTATAATAAGACTCCATATCCTAATATTTTTCAATAAGAGTATAATTAATACTAAACTTCATCATAGAAATCATAATAATAATAATAATAGTAAAACAAGAGTATAATCAAAAGAAAATATCACTATTTGTTTATTATTGATAGGGAAAATATTGGTTGAGGATAAAAATAATTACATAGCAACTAAATAATTTTCTTATCTTCTAATAGCATAAGAAAGTATTTTTTGCTAGCCGAAAGTATAAATAAAAAAAATCATAATAATTCCAAAATCCAAATAAAATTAAATCTAACTATTTAGAAAATGGACTCTCAACCAGTATTTCCTTACAATAATTCCTCTCTGATACGCTTTTACAAAATTGTCAAATTTGGTTATAAGTTCTCAAATGGCAAATGTAGAATAATGTTTTATCTACACATGGTTTATAAACTTCAATAATAGAATACAAATAGGAATAAAAGGTGTCATTCTTAATTGAGAAATGGAAATAAAAATAGTGTGCTTTTTTGAAAAACTTTTAATAGCTGTAGTTTTCACAATCACTGAAAATCACATATTATGTTATAGGTTTGAGTAGAATCATTAGATTTTATAACTGTTATAACATAAATATCTGCTGAATAAATAGAATAATACTAAGGTCAAATACATGAGTAAATATAGTTAGACTTAAACACCCTTAAATTTAATTTATCAACATCAATTTGAAAGCTTTTACAATCAAAGTGTTCACCTTATGCCTGCATAAGGAGCCCAATTTAACCCCAAAAACTCCCAAAAACAAGTAATATTCTTGTAGGCCTCCAAGAACATACCTGCTAATGTTGAAAATTATGGTGATAAAATATTTAGACTAAGAATTAAAATTTAATCTATTGTCTTGACTTTATTTTGATCTAGTAATTGTATCTGAGGTTTTGTTTGCTTTTTGGGTTGCTCATGAAACAGTTTAAAATCTTCGGGTGAAAAATAGGGTCTTAATTTAGAAACATGCACAATAACGGAATTCTGTCCTGTCTCATAATTAAATTTATCTATTACATAAGTTACATCAGAAAGTTTATTTATAATTTTATATGGTCCAGAGAAAGTAGGTTTTAATTTTCGAGTGTTAGGGTATTTAAATTCTTCATAAATTACAGAGTCTTGTATTTTTAATGGGCATTCGACAAAATGTCGATCATAGAGTCTTTTACTTTTAAGGTGAAATTCCTGAGTTCGCGCTTTCGCAATTTTGAGGGCTTTGTCTACTGGTGGGTAATAGTTTTGTTTTAAAGGAGATTGATAAGGCAATTGACCATAAAATAAATAGGCAGGTGGGAATTTGGTGATAGAATGGGGCGTATTGTTGTATTCTTCGATAACTTGGTTTAATAATCTAGTCCAAGGTATTTTAGAAGAAGTGGAATTAACTTTACATTTAAGCCTGGTAACTATAGTCTGATTAACTCGCTCTACTTTTCCATTGGTCTGAGGATGATGTGCAGATGTAAAACGCTGTTGAACATGATGATTTCTAAGGAATTTCTTAAACCTTGGAGATCTGAAAGATTTATGCCTGTCACTAAGTATTTTTTGAGGTGCTTTGATATTGAAAAATTGTTTTAAACAGTTAGTGTATGTTTCAGTGGTAACATTTTTGGAGGGAAAAGCCCAAACAAATCTAGTTGCATGATCTATTATTATGTGTAAGAATTTTTTTGTTGAGTTGTAATAGTTAAATCCACCAACAGTATCAATAGAAAGACATTCAAAAGGTTGATCTGTTGCTGGCATAGCTTGTAATAAGCCGAATCTTTTCTGTTTTGGTTTTTTATTTTTCTGACAGGTATCGCAATGTTTAACAAATTCGGTAATGTCTATTGTCATATTAGGCCAATAATAGTTGGGAGATATTAAATTAAGCATTTTTTGAATTCCTAAATGTCCAAAATTATCATGAGCAATATGGAGTAATTTTCTTCTTAATGACATTGGTACAACAATTTTTTTGAATCCCTTTTTCTGAACTATAATAATTCCATTCTCTTTTTTATATTTTTTGTCACAAACATTGTCTTTGTCTTGCATCTCTATAATTTCTTTCCTATCTAGCAATAAACTAATATGTTGATTAAAATGACAAACAGGATTTCGTGACAACATGTCTGCTTCGACATTTGTTGAACCCTTTTCATATTTTATCTCATAATCAAACATACTAAGTTTGAGTGACCATCTAAAAAGCCTACCTCTTAAGTTTTTAACACTCTTTAACCATACTAGAGATGCGTGGTCCGTATGAATTGTAAACTTGACACCATGAAAGTAATGATAGAATTTGTCAAGAGTATCTATAATAGCTAAACATTCTAATTCAGTTATGAAATAATTTTGTTCATAACTCTTCAAAATTCTAGAATGATAAGCAATAGGATGTAAGAAATTATCTTTATCAGGTTGTTTTAGAACGGCACCTACTGCTATCTGAGAGGCATCTACAAACATATGTAAAGGTAATTTAGGATCATAAATTTTGAGGATGGGTTTAGCAATTAAAGAATTTTTTAATTTTTCAAAAGACTCCTGGCACTCTGAGTTCCATTCCCATATTGTGTCTTTTTTAAGTAATCGATTTAGAGGATATCTAATTTCAGCATATTTATTTATGAATTTATGGTAAACATTAATGGAACCTAGAAATCGTTGTAACTCTTTCACATTGGAAGGAGGTTTTAAATTTTTGATGGTTTCAATATTGGCATTTGCTGGTGTTATTGTTCCATTAGTAATTTCATAACCTAAGAAATTGATTTTATTTTGGCCTAATTTACATTTAGAAAGTTTAAGTTTAATGTTTTCTTGTTTGCAAATGTTAAAAATTTGAGCTAAATGGTTTAAATGTTCTTCTAAAGAGGAAGAGAAAATTATAATATCATCAAAATAGTGGCACGCAAAGTCGATTTTATATTTATTAAGGATTCTTCGAATGGTTCTGTTGAATATGGGAGGGCCCGTTTTTATGCCAAAAGGGAGCACGAGCCACTCAAAAAGTCCAAAATTGGTTGCAAATGCTAATTTTTCTGTATCGGATGGATGTATTGGTATGTGCCAGTAGCCAGAGGCTAAATCCAAAGTTGAAAAATACTGAGCACTACTCAATTTATCTAAAATTCCATCGATACGGGGCAAGGGTTCTGCATCATTTTTAATTATTGCGTTTAATTTTCTATAGTCTATACATAATCGCGTTTTTTTACCTTCCTCTCTTTTCATAACTAGTGTAACAGGGGCAGAATAGGGGCTATTACTTTCCTTTATCAGTCCGGCTGCTAACAATGATTGAATTTGGTTTTTTATTTCTATTTCTTCTAGAGGAGATGTTCGGTAGGGCCTCAAAGATATAGGTAGGTCTGAGTTTAGTATAACGCGTTGTGGTTCAATATTAATCCTACCCACATCATATTTATGCTTTGCAAAAATATCACTATAAATATGAACTAATTCCCTTAAATTTACATCTTGAATTAAATTTATTTCCCCAGTTAAATCTGAATCCGAATTATCGCGAAAATTTTGAAGAGTCATGGAACCTCTATAATCAGGATGCACATTAATTGCGTGATCATATTCAACACAGTCTTCATTTTTCATAATATTTCCACAGGTAGATTGTAACTCTATATCATGATTATTTACATTCAGTGTTTCATTATCATAATTATCTATATCTACAGTATTACCAGTATTTAATTTCATATCTCTTTTATATTCAGAGATTACAAATTCATTAGATTGATCCCTGTTTTGTTGTACTTGGTCCATATTTACTGTATTGAAATGAAGGGATCTCTCATTATGTATGGATATACTGTTAGTTATAATTTTCCTTCCCTGCCTTACAATACAATTTTTACAATCTATGGTTAATTTAAATTTAGAACATTCTTTTAACCCCAAAATAGCATAATCCAAATTTGTATTGCATACTAAAAAGTTAACATATTTTTTAATTTTACCCACTTTTAGAAGAACACTACATTTTTTATTTATATGTAAAAATCCTTTTGCCTGACCAATGGTAACTGAGGGTATAGTCTCAATTTTAGCATTAAGTTTTTTAACAAATTTAAGTGGCAATAATGCAATAGTTGAACCAGTATCTACAACACATGGTAAATTATAATTATTTGTACATCCATACACAATTAATTGACAAACATTATGAGAATTATTTTGTGAGATATTTGGAAGAGTATCAGAGGATGGCAACTCATTCCTAAAAATACATTCTCTTTCCCAATGAAAAGCATTACTCACACCCCTATTTGTGCATATCCTACAAGGTCTTGAAGGGTATGAATTTTGAATATAATTATTTTGACAAACTCTAGGTCTTTGAAACTGAGATTGCCTTTGGGGTATCCAATTCCTAGGTGTAGTATTCGGCCTAACTGGCTGAATCCAGGGCCTAATTGGTTGAAAAGGTTGAAAATTTTGTCTAGCTGATGGTTGATTTATTACTTGGTTTGAAACTAGTGGGGTGGAAACTTCCACGAATTGTTTGACAACCCGGTACCATTCGGTGGTACTACTAGGAGGATTTATAATAATACTGTTTTTGAATTCTGGTTTTAAACCATCAGTTAAACCTTGTAATAGTATATTTTCACTAAGATGTAATTTCCTACCAATTTCCACTTTCTTACGAAAATAAGTTTCTAAATTGTCTAAATTATCTAATTTCAGATTTGAAAAATCAGAAAAACTCGGGAAGTCTAATTCAATGAGTCTTTCTATCAAAATTTTCTTAATTTGTTCATAATCCGTACAATTTAAGCAGTCATTGATGTAAATTTTTTGCGCTTCACCTTTCAAATATTGCGCAATAGAATTAAATTTCCATTCTAGATTTTTCTGTTCCCTATCACATGTTTTATCAAAATAAGTTAACCAAGACAAAATGTTCATTCCAGAACTCGGGTCAAACGGTACGAACTTAGGATCTTCCATAATTTTTTGATTCTTACTCATTAGAATAAATGAAGCACTTCTATTTTCTTTATTAAATCCTGATCGTAAAATCATTCGCAATAAATTTCAAAGTTAATAATTTCTATCAATTACATATTTTTTCAAAATTACTATATTTAGCTGCTAACTTTAACCAGAAATTTTATCTAATAAAACAGAAATTGTAAATATCATAGATATACCTTAAATTGGGATCAACTTTTAATTCTATTATTTTATAGATCATAAACATATTCAAAAATTTTAATTATAGGTAATTCCTTACTTAAAATCACAAAATTTACAAAAAAATTAATCATATTTATCAGTCAAAATTCTAGCAACAGCCTTGCACAGTTCCATATTCTTACTGAATTTAAATAAATTATAAGAATCCGGGAACCAAAGCTCACTGTCACTAGAAATTCTAACAAATAAAGGGAAAAACATAAATGTTAACTTAATTTTCAGCTCAAATGTCTAGTTGTAGGAACATTATCATGAAAATACTGCATTCTGAGAATAGTTCTTGATAACAAACAAATATCAATAAAATAGAAAATGTACTTTTTAAAAGTAAACTTGAGCTACTAAGTTTTTTATATAATTCCTTATTATTACAAAATTGCCTTTAATCGTGCATAAAAATGTCATAATAGTCTTAATAAGTAACAGTAAATATCTTAAGAACATCATACTCCTCAATTAAATCCTTAAGAATAAAAATATTTCAATCTCCAACGCATAATAATGATAATAATAATGCTCATAAATTGGTAAGTAAGTAAGATTCACAGATAAATAATCAAATAAATAAATAAATTAGTAAATTAATAAATTAACTTCAAATTACTCTCATCAATAAAATAATAAATAAATAAATAAATAAATAAATAATAAATACTTTCCATCAATCATAATTAGAATAGAAATAATAATCAAAACATTTAATAAAATAAACTTACAGTTCAAGAACAATCTTCAATAAATTCCAATCTTCATTAAATTCCTCATCGAATACCTTTCACATACTCACCACTTTGAAATCATTAACTTTCAAAAATTTGTTATTATGACCATGATTATCTTGAGTCATCAGTTACACATAAACAGCAAAAAGGTGGAATATCAGGCCTCAGGAATTCACGAGATATTTAGAAGAAATCTTTCAAACCACTCGGACAGAAAGCTGTTTAACATTAAAATCTCCTCTGTTACATTCACTCGAGGAATCAAAAGATAATGGCAATTCTTGCTTAATAACACTTTCAACCATGGCGGGAAAAATTTTCGGCGATTCATATTTTTGTCATCACTTCGTTTCAGTAGATTCATTAGATTCATTTACATAGCATTTTACTTCTTCAGTAGATTCATTTCAAATCCGAAACAGGCACTAGCACAGGCATTACCTATCCTGTCCGACTTTTCGATTAGTTGTGACGATTTAAGGAGAACTCGAATTATTTCCACTGGTTAAAAAGAAACACGCAGTCATGGCAAGCGAGGGAAAAAACAAAAATAATAAATAAATGTAGAAGATCCAATAATTAGTCATGGGCTGCTGTAAATTCATTTATTAAATTCGTGATAATGAGGAAGGAAAAGCTCCTTTTTGCAAAAATTCCATCATTATTTCAGCGAGCTGTCCTCATCGAAAAAGCAACCCAAGAAATCTTCAGAATCTTCCCTTTCATCTCGAGACTTCCCCCTTTTAAACTCAAAAGAAAGTTCTGGAACATTCTGTAATCTCTAACCATCATTATTTTATATAAACAGAATTCTTGTCCAGCTACGAGATTATTTTAAACAGACGATAAATTTATTTAAAAAAAAAATATTATTTAACCAATTTATAATTGACTCAGAATTTTAAATATCTTAGGCAGACGATTTTTTTACATGATTAATTTTAAGAGAAAAAGAAAAGAAATGAATTTATTAATATGCAAATTATCGTTGACGGCGGAAAAATAAATAAATAGATAAAATAAAATAATGATATTTTTTAAAAGGTATGGGTTAGGAATAAATTTAATAAGACTTTCTTAAAAAGGGTTGATAAAAACATAGAAGAAATCAGTTTTATTTGGAATATTAAGAAATAAAGTTTTAATTAAGAATATTTTTAATTTAGAGCCATCTTTTTAAATTTACGCATACTGGATTAATGTTTTTTAAGGCAAATTAAGAATTTATATCGTCTGCATAAGGATTAACAGATTAGATTTAGAAACAAGATTTTAATTTAATAAGTCGAAGTAAGTACGGAACACTATTATAAGAAAATTAAGATAGTATAACGGTTAGTAATGACAAGAAAAAAAATTAAATTTGTAATATATATATATATATTTACAGTGTACAGTTGTACAGTGTTTTTTTTACAAGTTCTTAAAAGCTCTTTGTGAAAATCATCGTATTTTAGAAACATCTTTGAAAAACATTGATATATATATATATATATATATATTACAATGTACAGCTGTTCAGTGTTTTTTTACAAGTTCTTAAAAGCTCTTTGTGAAAATCATCGTATTTTAGAAACATCTTTGAAAAACATTCATATTTTTTTACAGTGTACAGTTGTACAGTGTTTTTTTACAAGTTCTTAAAAGCTCTTTGTAAAAATCATCGTATTTTAGAGACATCTTTGAAAAACATTTATATATATATATATATATATTTACAGTGTACAGTTGTACAGTGTTTTTTTTACAAGTTCTTAAAAGGTCTTTGTGAAAATCATCGTATTTTAGAAACATCTTTGAAAAACATTTATATATATATATATATATTTACAGTGTACAGTTGTACAGTGTTTTTTTTACAAGTTCTTAAAAGGTCTTTGTGAAAATCATCGTATTTTAGAAACATCTTTGAAAAACATTGATATATATATATATATATATATTACAATGTACAGCTGTTCAGTGTTTTTTTACAAGTTCTTAAAAGCTCTTTGTGAAAATCATCGTATTTTAGAAACATCTTTGAAAAACATTCATATATTTTTTACAGTGTACAGTTGTACAGTGCTTTTTTACAAGTTCTTAAAAGCTCTTTGTGAAAATCATTGTATTTTAGAAACATCTTTGAAAAACATTCATATATATATATATATATATATATATTTTACAGTGTACAGTTGTACAGTGTTTTTATACAAGTTCTTAAAAGATCTTTGTGAAAATCATCGTATTTTAGAAACATCTTTTAAAAACATTGATATATATATATATATATATATATATATATATTACGGTGTACAGTTGTACAGTGTTTTTTTACAAGTTCTTAAAAGCTCTTTTTGAAAATCATCTTATTTTAGAAACATTTTTGAAAAACATTGATATTTTTTTTCCATAAAAGTTTCCTAAAAATATTACAATTTATTATTTAATACAAAAAAAAACTTTCATTTTATTATTCCGTATGTTCTTTTTTAAATTAAGTATCTTCAGTTCAAAGGAAATTTTATTTCATAAATATTTCAAAATAGAGTCATATTATTCAAAAAGAGGTCCTATATATAGCATTTGTTTTTATTTTAAGATTTTCTCGCGTTAAACCCATAAAATAACTTCATACGTGAAGGGTGATGTTCAACTGAAATCAAGATGTTTAAGGTTGTATCAAACTTCAGAATTTAAACATTTTTATGGGACATATTCATTAAAAGGTCTTTTCGGAAATCATCTTATTACAGAAACATCTTTTAAAAGCATTGCTTTTTTTTCATATAGGTTTTCTAAAATTATTGCACTTTATTATTTGATACAAAAAGCTTTCATTTTTTTTTTATCCCATAAGTCCTTTTTTAAATCAAGTTTCTTGAGTTCAATGGAAATTTTATTTCATGAATATTTCAAAATAGAGTCATTTTATCTTAAAGTGTCTTATGTAGAATTTGTATTCTATTTAAATATATGCTTGCATTAAGCTCCTGAAATAATTTAAGTCATAAAAAGTAATATTAAACTGAAATCATCACGATGAATAAGGCTTCATCAAACTTTACAATTTATACTTTTTTAGAGCACATGTTCATTATAAGCTCTTTTTGGACATCATCTTATGGAAGAAACATCTTTTAAAATCATTGATATTTTTTCCATAAAAATTTTCTAAAAATATTGCACTTTTTTGTTTGATAGTAAAAGCTTTCATTTTTTTTATTCCATAAGTTCTCTTTTAGATCAAGTATACTGAGGTCAAAGATTTTTTATTTTATAAATCATTTAAAATAGAGAAATTTAATTTAAAAAGAGGTCTTATATAGAATTTGTTTTTCTTTTAAATAGATGCTTGTATTAAGTCCCTAAAATCATATTCATTCAGTCATAAAAAATAATGTTAAACTGAAATCATCAAGATGCTAAGGTTGTATCAAACTTTGAAATTTTGTAGGGCACTTAATCATTAAAAGCTCATTTTGGAAATCATCTTATTGCAGATACACCATATAAAAGCATTGATATTTTTGCCATAAAGGTTTCAGAAAAAATTCACACTTTCTTATTTCACACAAAAAGCTTCCATTATTTTATTCCATAAGTTTTTCTTTTAGATAAAGTATCTCAAGTTCTAAGAAATTTTGTTTTATAAATATTTCAAAATAGAGAAATTTTATTCAAAATGAGCTCTTATATAGAATTTGTTTTCTGCTTAAAGATACTCTTGTTTTAAACTACTGGAATAACTTCATTCATAAAAAAATAACGTTAAACTGAAATCATCGATACGACTAAGGTTTCGCCAAACTTTGAGAATTTAGGCTACTTTAGGATACACTGTAAAAAAATAATCTCTAATCCTAGAAATGTAATGTTGCCGAAATCTGTACGCTTTCTATCATTTTCAATGCACATTGTACAAGAAAAAATGCAAATCTAGGAATCTAATTTTTGTAAAACTACAGAAATCTGTGAAAAAATTTGAAATTTTACAAAAGAATCTACTAAAGTTACAGATATCTTATTGAGATTTCATCTATAATCATCATCCCACAGAGTACGGACAGAGCCTCAACTCGGCTTGAAAAGAACGCCCTCAGTGGATCACTCAAAAACTAAACCATCGCGTTGGCCATTTTTATCCTCGTGATTTCAGTTTAACTGTAACCCTATTCTGGTTTGGCACGTCTTGCTGAATGCTGATTTGCACACGTGCTTATTCTATTTGATATTAGATTTCCGCGCTTATATTGATTCGTAATTATTACTGTTATTGTTCTTGAATTTTCAAGTTTAAATTATTAGGTCGTTATGTTAAGAAGAGACACATGCATTGTTTGCAAGACGAATACGTCAAAGTTATTACATATTAAAATAATTCTTTCATAAATTTCAAAACAAGAAGCAGCAAGCCGTCGCTGTATTTTTTTTCTTTTTTCCCTCATCATTTGTCGCCAAGGAAGCGATGTTTCGCCGAATTAGCAACCTCTCTTATGTTATGATCGTAGTTTCAGAGTGGTCCGCTCGTGTCACTACTGTCTATGCGTAATCCCATGTTAAACAAGTTGCCATTACAGTGTATGAAAGTTGATTCTCTGTTCCGTACTCTGTGCATCATCCCAGTTTCCTAAAAAAGTGTTAGTAACCTTACAGATTTTTTTATTTTTTATTTTGAGAGTAAATTTGTATCTGTTACATAAATTTTTGCTGTTGCCGCTACATAAAATGTTCTCATCCCAGTTTCCTAGAATATTTTTTGTAACTTTACTGATTTTTTTATTTTTATTTATTTTTTATTTATTTTTATTTTTTTTATTATTATTATTTTTTTTTTTTACAGTGTACAAGTTTTTAAAAGCTCTTTTTGGAAATCATCTTATTACAGAAACATCTTTTAAAAGCATTGATTTATTTTCAATAAATATTTTCTAAAAATATTGCACTTTATTATTTGATAATTAAAGCTTTCATTTTTTTTTTATTCCGTAAGTCACTTTTTAGATCAAGTATCTTGAATTCAGAGTAAATGTTATTTTATAAATATTTAAAACAAGAAAAATTTTTTTCTAAAAATATCTTTATATAGAATTCGTTTCCTCCTTTAAAGATACGTTTTTATTAAATTACTCAATTAACTTTAGTCATAAAAGGTAACGTTAAACTGAAATCATCAAGATGAATAAGGTTTCACCAAACTTTAGAATTTAGCCTACTTTAGATGCACTTAGAGTTCTTAAAAGTTCTTTTTGTAATTCATCTTAATACAAAAACAACTTTTAAAATCACTAATTTTTTTTTTCCATAAAGGTTTTCTCTAAATACAGTCGAGTCGCTCTATAACGAAACTCCATGCATCAAATTTCTCTATATAACGAATTTTTAGTAGGAACGGTTCTTTTTTTGCATGATTACATTAAAAACAGTCTCTATATAGCGAAATGTCTATCTACATATAACGAATTTTTTCATAAATTGGTCTTAATTTATTCAGTTTTGAAAAGCTTTGAAATCATATGGAATCATTTTTCCATCACTTATTTTTATTTATCGTCAGTGCTGAGATTTTTTTCTTTTTTTTTTATTACTTCCCTCCTTGTTCTTTAAATCCAACGAATTCCTCCCACCTCCCACACACCTTACCTGATCCTTCTCAAAACAGTATCAATTGGATTGATACACATGTAAGAGAGGAATCAATAAGAGACACATAAGAGGGACCTTCAAATGGTGGGAAATGTTAACAATAATTTTTCATTCCTTGCAAAAATTTGAGCATTATTTTGAGAGCGTAACAACTTTAAAATCAAAACAACAAATAATTGCAGATTTCTTCATCTGAAATTAATGCAAGCCTTCCTTATTTGATTTCATTAAGCTTTCAAGTAAATGTCTGTTCTCTTTTTTAAAACAGCTTAAATAATTGAGAAATAAAATGTTAGGTTAATATTTAAATTTTAAACATTTCAAATTCTTAATTCAAAAGATCAAAAATAATATTTGTTCAAATTTCACACATTAAATATGATTTTTAACATCATTCTCTACGCATCGAATTTCTCTGTATAACGAATTTTTTACTGGAACGGTGGATTTCGTCATATAGAGACCCGACTGTATATCAATTTATTGTTTGATAATAAAATCTTCCCTTTCTTATTCCATAAGTTCTCTTTCAGAACAAGTATCTTGAGTTTAAAGGAATTTTTTTTCATAAATATTTCAAAATAGGAGAATTTTATTAAAAAACAGGTCGTGAATTTGTTTTCTATTATGAAAGATATGCTTGATAACCCTTCACTGCACCACACATTCCTTAAAACATTGTAATTATCATTATGTGCCGTGAATTTGGCCAGTAGGATCATAACTGATCATAAACAGTGCAAAAAAACAGGTTGGAAATTGCACGTGAAGCGTAACAAATGAGGTGCATTCGTACGATAATGAAGTTTTAAAACTATTACTCTCGTATATAAATCTCATAAAATTGTAAATTGTAAATTACAATTAAAATGCGCACCAAACAATGTTCTCTCTGTACTCATTATGTAATGGAATACTCTTGTGTGGCCTTGTAAATCAATAATAAAAGTTCTTTGCACAACAGATTATGCAAAATCTGTATTAAAATATGTACTTTATGATGCATATCAATATTATTATGTTCGAATGAGTGTAACATTATCAAAATGCATTTGAAACCTTTTTTTTTCATTGTAACGGATTTCCATTGTACTGTAATGTAACGGAGTACTTTTGATTGTCCCTGTATTTGATCTATGCATCCTATTTTCAAAAAAATGAAAATGACTCGGCCAAATGATGTAATAAGTATGTAATTTAAATTTCAAACGATTAAAATGCATTCGCAACATTTTCCCCCATTGACCGTAATGCAACGGAATCCTTTTGATCGTCCCTGTAATTGATCTATCCATCCGATTCTCATAAAATTTGAAATGACTAGACAAAATTATGTAATAATTATATATTTTAAATTTCAAAAGGTTCGGTTGGGTAGTTTTTGCGTTGTTATATGCGGACAGACAGACAGACGGACTGAACGAACACTATAGGTGCTACGTATTTACATAATTACGAACGCACCTAAAAATGGAATAACACTTATTTTATCCATGTCAGATGGCTGCATTTGGCAAAAAAAAAAAAAAAAAAAAAAAAAAAAAATACAATTTGTTAGTTGAAATACAAAAATCGATCAAGCTATTAAGGCAAAATTTACTTTTACTTTTTTTTTCTAAATACTCAAAAATATTAGTAAAAAGAAAGTCGCAGAGTGTAAAGCATATAAAATGAATTTAAACCCATTTATTGCAAAATAGAGCAATACATTATTTTAAATCCTAAACTGAGTATATAAGATATACACACCATGAAATATTCAATTTTAGCTGAAAACTTTGGCATTTAATTTTTTTTTTACTATTTTACCCCAATGTTAGAATTATATATAGATTTCAAATTATTTTTTATTCATAAAAATGGAAAAATTCGTGCACTGAAGACTATAATTCCTGAAATAAATTCAATCATAAAAGGTAATATTAAATTGAAATTATCACGGTGAGTAAGGTTTCATCAAATTTTAGAATTTAGGCTACTTTAGGAACAAGTTCATAAAAGCCTCTTTTTTAGAAATCACTCTATTTCAAGAAATACCTTTTAAAAGCTTCGATATTTTCTTGGAAATAGCTTTCTAAAAATATTGCCTCTTTACACGTGAAGTATAAAAGATTACATTTTTTTTATCTCGTTAAATCTATTTCTACATCAATTAAAATAATTGATTTAAAAAATTATTTTTCGATATAAAAAAATGTTCGAAATTTGCTATGCTTCATTAAAATTTATAGCAGAGAATTTTTAATAAAGAAGTTTTTGAGGAGAAATTTATTCTGTTCAACCGCTTCGGTGATTTGCCCGTACGTCATACGGGCAGCATGTTATTGTCAATCATGATTTATACGGATCAAGTACGGACATCCAATAAGTTATTATTGTCACCAATAAATTTTTATCGTAAATTTTGCATTATTTAATCCGAGCATATTTCTGATTCAATTAGGCGCAAATTTCTGTTTTTAAAAACCAGTTATAAAGCATTTAAATTCTGTAAAACATATGAAAAAACAGGCATTATTTGAAAGATTTTTTTCAAAAATATTAATAAATTAAATGGTTACAAATATTTTTGTATCAAACCCTTGAAATAACTTCAGACATACCGGGTGTCCCAAAAATGACTGATGGATTTTAAAATTCAATAACTTGCAAACGGTGACAGTTATTTAAAAAATTTTTGCAGGAGGGTAATGTATAATGTCAGGAGTTTTTTTACTGTAATTTTTTATTTTAGTTCGCATATCAAACAATAGATGGCGCTGACGGCGATTGAAGGCCAGGTGATCAGTGCTGAGTGAGGCGTCGACCTGGCCTTCAATCGCCGTCAGCGCCACCTATTGTTTGAGATGCGAACTAAAATAAAAAATTCAAATCTTAAAATATACACATAACTGCTTAAAAGGCGTTGAAAAATAAATATTATTTTTTTATTAAATACCTTAGATCTTTCGGTATTTAATCGCATCCATTTTCAAAGGAAGACAAAGAAAATGATTAACAAATATTAAAGATAAAGAAAACAATAATTAATAAATGAAAAACATCTATTTATCAGTGCCTTTTAAGTAGTTACGTGCATATTTTTAGATTTGCATTAATAACAAGGTGTAAATTCCATCAAGACATTGGTATTAATACAGTGATTTGACTCATGACTTAAAATACATTAAAGTCTGAAGTGGCAAAAATAAACTAAATCTGTTGGAAAAAAAAAAAAAAAAAAAAAAAAGGGTCTCATAAAATTCTCGAATTTAGGCTATTTCGGTATACAAGTTTTAAATTATCTGCATAGAAATCATGCTATCCGCTAATTTTATTTGTTTTATTAGTGTAAGTCACATAGCTGAAAACTGTTATGTTTTAGGTCACTATTATTTGCAAAGTGCTTTCTTGACGTTTATCTCCGATTATATAAATTACATTTTTCCATTCTAGCCATTGGTAGCCAAAAACCGTAGGATATGACTTATACTGCAATTATTTATGAGAACAGCCTGTTACAGAGCTGCCAAGTCTCTGGCTTTTTGAATACCATAATTTTAATACAGAAATTGTTATTTTATTTCATTGAAACTGTTGGGCGATTTAAAATAATCAGATCGGACCGTGGCAGCCTAGTGATCATAGCATCGAACTCCAGACTGAAAGGTCCCGGGTTCGATGCTCGACATCACCAAAGGCCCGCGAAGTGTATGCAGTGTACGGGCTAGTTAAAAAATGGGGTTCTGTAAGTCCTGTGGTCGGTCGTAAGTATTATGAGTTACCCAATTACCATGGGTATTAATCTCTGAAGAAATTTTCCATTTCCTTCGGATTTATTTCAAAATGGAGGAGGTGGTGATGTTTGGTGCTGCCATTTGTGGCACTTTGCTGTTTGATAATGAAATGTAGTCAAACTGTGGCTTAAAAGAAAAGTTTTGAATTATTCCAAAATATATTATTGCTTCTGGTAAATATCTGACCTACAAATATCACTTGGTATATTTAAACTATTATACGCGAGCAAAGCCGCGGTGTTTACTAGTAATTTAAATATATACAATGCGTCTCACTATAACACATTATACAAGAAAAAAAAGACGCTTTTGAAGTACTACTTTTAATCCTAATAAAACTTGAATTTTATTTCGAGATCAATAAATCGACATCCCAACATTTAAATGAAAGTAGATGTCTTGAAATATTATAAAATTAACTATGTTTTGATTAACTGTTGTCGGCTTTTTAATCTCTCTAAATATATATATATATATAAGAGTGTGTTTGCATGCATACATTTAAGTGATAAAAAAAACTTCTACTTCAATTTTCATACACTTATCCTAATTATCGCAATCAAAGTTGCTGTTAAAAAGTCGAAAAAAAACCGAAAAGATTTAAATTTGAAAAAATCCTAACGAAAAAGACCAAAATAAATGTTTAGGTTGTAAAAAAGGGCGCTGTTCTAATAAAACGTAAAAAATAATTACTTGTTTCAATTCAGTTACGTAATTTTTCTTTGAGTATTTATTTCTTAACGTAAATAATAAAAATTTTAAACAGAAAAGTAAGACGTAATAAGTTAACTGATATTTAAAAATTAATAAACAACTGAAGTTTAATAAAAATACATGTAAAATTCATAAATCCAGTACTAACACGCTTGCATTGTTATGATACTTATTATTCATAAATTTACGACATTTTTTATTACAAGCAATAACAAAAGTTAAAAAAAATTATTTTTCAAATATATATTTTAATTTTAATGAATTTTAATCTTTTAATACCCGTAACAAAATGTGTTCAAAAGATTTCTAATTCATTAAATAATGCTTTTTGTTTCATTTATTGACAAAGAGTTTGTTACTAAATATGAATTTTTAAATTTTCTGATATGAATTTGCGATAGCTCGTAAAAAAAAAATACTGGATTAGAAACATTGTTTGAAGATTATGTGTTACTCATGGAGCTATTAAGTAAGGGGAACGTAGAAATACTTAACCCTTTCCGGCGCGAGTAAATTCTGCTCATAAAATAAGAAATTATTGATTGAAACCGGAATTTAACAAGTTGAAAATTGCACGTGAAGCGTAGCAAATGAGGTGCGTTCGTACGATAACAAAGTTTTAAAAAATCACTCTCAAAATCACTCATAAAATTGTAAATATTTACAATTAAAATGCGCTAACCAAACAATGTTCTCCCTATACCATTAAGCAATGGAATGCTTTTGCGTAGCCTTGTAAATCAATAACAAATATTCTTTACACCACAGATTATGCAAAATGTATATTATAATATGTACTTTATAGATGCATATCGATTTTATTACGTTCGAATAAATGTAACACCATTAAAATGCATTTGAAACATTTTCCCCCATTAACCGTAATGTAACGGAATCCTTTTGATTGTCCCTGTAATTGATCTATGCATCCGATTTTCATAAAATTTGAAATAACTCGACAAATTTATGTAATAAATATATAAGTTAAATTTCAAACGATTCGGTTGGGTAGTTTTTGCGTTGTTATATGCAGACGGACGGACTGAACAACAACAATAGGTGCTACATATTTACATAATTACGAACGCACCTAAAAACGACTTTTATAGAAATTAAGAATTTCTAAATTAACGCTTTCATTGTAAAAGGAAAAATTTCTTTAAAATATTCTTCTTGCCGTTTGTAAGTTTGGAATTAAATTTAAGTGTGCACGGGAGTGGACGCACTGCGCCGGAAAGGGTTAACATAATGAAGCTTCCAATATAACCGTTTTCAACTGGTTCATTAAAATCGCGAAAAAATTCCACCATTAAATTTAAGTAAAAAAAAACTGTCTTTTGTTTTAAACGCCTCGTTAATGAAAAACTTTTCTTTTAACTGGTGTCAGTTTGGCGAGGTGTTATAATCTTTTCACTGACACAGTTTTGGTTGCCACAATGTGGCGAATCTATTGCCGCAGACCTGAAATCTTACCAGTAAAAGTGAATATTAGTTTTTGTCGTTCTTTTTGATTGACGATTTCGATTAATGAGCCGTTTAAAGAAAGAGAAGCTTTCTGCATAATTTTATTGGTGGAAGTTCACCGCGGTAGTAAGGAATCTCTGCGAAAATCGGCCACAGTGTAAGCTTCACTATTTGAAGGATGTGTCAGTTTCTCTTTCTCAATAGTTCATGCTTTAGACATGTTAAAACAGATCTAGACACATCTTGCTGAAGTCTGTTTTTATTTTCTAAATATTAAACAATAAATTCAATTTCAAAGAAAAGACTACATACCAAATGTCATAAGTTCAGAGTAAAAAATAAATCTAACAAAACAAAACATCTCTATTCTATCAACCTCCTCATCGTCATCAACCAGCAAAAAGGCAATTTTGTAATGTTGTTTCCACTGTAATTTATAAAAAATGTTAAAAAAAGATATTTATTCCAACATGATACTAAATATTTTATTACCTATAAGTTTATAAGCTTTTAAAAATATTAATCTTAACATATTTTTTTAATGACTTTTATTTGTAGAATTATATCATTTTAAATATTGCTTATGTTGCAATGAAGCGTGCAGCTTAGTGAACGCATATATCAGTTCGCGGAGGTCAGAAGGTTGAGTAAAGTTTTATTATCACTTGGAAAAAACCGGATTTGTTTCTCGAAAGAAATTAAAATAGCAGTACCTGATGGAAAAAAAATATAATTTAAAAAATTTTACTCCGATTTCACTATTAATTCAATATTCTGCAATTAACACCTATATTATAGTAAAAACATCAACTATATTTATGATGAATAATTCTCAATCTAGACGTGTTAAAATAAGTCTAGACAGATCCTGCTGAAGACTGATTTTTTTTCTAAATATGAAACAATAAATGCAATTTTGAAGAAAAGACTATATACAGAATATCATAAGTTCAAAATAAAATTAATCTAACAAAACAACACGTCTCTATTCTATTAAGTAGAGTTTTATTATCACTTTAAAATAATTAAAAAATCTGTTTTATATCTCAAAAGAAATCGAAATAAAAAGTACTTGGTGGAAAATATAATTTCAAAACTTTTAATCAGATTTCACTTTTTATTCAATTTTCTGCACATAATGCAAACAATATAGTAAGAACAGCGACTCAATTTATGACTGATTATTCCCAGTCTATATGTGTTAAAATATGTCTAGGTAGGTCTTGCTGAAGACTGATTTTATTTTCTAAACATTAAACAACAAAAGCAATTTGGAAGAAAGGACTTTATACTGAATATCATAAGTTCCCAGTAAAAATTAATCTAACAAAACAACGCATCTTTATTCAATTGAGTAAAGTTTTATTATTAATTTAACATAATGAAAAAAAAATCGGATTTATATCTCAAAAGAAATAGAAATAATTAGTACCTGGTGAAAAAAAAATTAAAACTTTTATTTTCATTTTACTTTTAATTCAATTTTCTGCATATGTTAACTTTTCTATAACACATATGTTATAGAAAAAACAGCCACTAAATTTATGACTAATAATTCTCAGTCTAGACGTGTTAAAACATGTCTAGATAGGTCTTGCTGAAGACTGCTTTGATTTTCTAAATATTAACCCCTTAACGGTCGCATTAAATTAAGGTTTAAAAATTCAAATTTATTATTACCACCACTTAAAATATATATACATATTCATCTTATTTAATTACAAGTAAAATGATACCAGAATAAAACCAGTAACACTGTTTTATAAAACTGGTTTCAATCAAACAATTCTGAATAAAACTGTGAAGCTTGCAGTTCGTCAATGTCTCGAGCGCGACGATTTATTGATTAAACAATAAATGCAGTTTCGGAGAAAGGACTCTATACCGAATATCTTGAGTTCAAAATAAAACATTAATCAAACAAAACAACGCATCTCTATTCTATTAAGTAAAGTTTTATTATCACTTTAAAATAATTTTAAGAAATCGCATTTATATCTCAAAAGAAATCGAAATAAAGAGTACTTGATTGTAAAAAAAAATAATTTCAAACCTTTAATTCAGATTTCACTTTTAATTCAATTTTCTGCACATAATACATATATCATATTTAAAACAGCAACTAAATTTATGACTAATAATTCTCAGGCTAGACGTGTTAATATAGGTCTAGACAGATCTCGCTAGAGACTGATTTTAATTTCGAAAAATTTTACGATAAATGCAATTTCGAAGAAAGCTATGTACCAAATATAATAAGTTCAGAGTAAATATTAATCTAACAAAACAATACATATTTCTATTCTATGAAGTAATATTTTATTGTCTCATTAAAATGATAAAAAAGTCGGGTTTATAGCTCCAAAGAAATCGAAATAAAGAGTGCTTGATGGGAAAAAAATAATTTCAAAACTTATATTCAGATTTCACTTTTATTCAATTTTCTGCACATAATACATATATTATAGTAGAAACAGCAGCTAAATTTAAGACTGATTATGCTCAGTCAAGACGTGTTAAAATAGGTCTAGAAAGATCTTGCTGGAAACTGCTTTTATTTTCTAAATATTAGCCCCTTAACGGTTGCATTGAATAATGGTTTAAAAATTTAAATTCATTATTTCCACCATTAAACAAAAGAAAAAATAATATTCTTATTCAATGACAAGTAAAATGATACCAGAATAAAACCAATGACACTGTTTTATAAAACCGGTGGGAATCAAACAATTATGATTGAAAGCCGTGAAACTTGCAGTACGTGAATGTCTCGGGAGCGACGATTAAGGGGTCAAACTATGAATGCAATTTCGAAGGAAAGGCTATGTGCCGGCCGACCCTGTGGCGTGGTTGGTAGCGGCAGCTGCTGCCACACCGCGGGTTCCTGGTTCGAATCCGGGTACAGGCATGGATGTTGTATTTGTCCCTTTGAAGTGAATTAAATATATGTAATGGATATCTGTAATTAAAAAAAGTGTTCTGTATTGTCTCTGTTTCTGTGTATTATGGATCAATCGAGGCGACAGCCATAGTAGCTATAGGCCTCAAAGCACTGTCAATTCAAAGATCAAAGACTATGTGCCGAATATCATAAGTTCAGAGTAAAATTTAATCTAACAAAACAACACATCTCTATTCTATTAAGTAAAGTTTTATTATCACTTTAAAATAATGAAAAAATCTTATTTATGTCTCAAAAGAAATCGAATTAAACGGTACCTGATGGGAAAAAAATAATTTCAAAAGTATTATTTAGATTTCACTGTTAATTCATTTTTTTGCACATAATACATATATTATAGAAAAAACAGCAACTAAATTTATAACTAATAATTCTGAGTATAGACGTGTTTATATAGGTCTAAATCTTGCTGAAGACTGATTTTATTTTCCAAATATTAAAAAAAAAAACGAAATTTCGAAGAAAAGGCTACATACCGAATATCATAAGTTCAGAGTAAAACATTAATCGAACAAAACAACACATCTCTATTCTATTGAGTAAAGTTTTATCATCACATTAAAATAATTTAAAGAAATAGAATTTATATCTCAAAAGAAACCGAAATAAAAAGTACCTGATGGATAAAAAATAATTTCAAATCTTTTACTCAGATTTCTCTTTTAATTCAATTTGCTGCCCTTTTTTTTTTCTAGTCTTTGAACTAAACTTCTTAAAAAAAAAAAAAAAAAAAAAAAAAAACTATATCAGTAATTGAAATAAAAGGGTGATTTAAGAATGTTGTGTGGAAAAAATATTTTTTTTTTTCTGCATAATAATCCAAATGTCAAAGTTTAAAAGAAAGATAAGTAATCCAAAAAAAATTGCTTTCTCGTTCTTAATTATATTAAATAGTTTTCCTCTAATATATGTTTTTAAATACAATAAAATCTTCCAAAATAAATTTAAAACGTCATCACAATTTATAATATTTAATGGAATGTAACCTTTTAAAAATGGGTAATTTTATTTTCATATGCTATTTTTTCCATTTATTATGTTGGTATGCAATTTCTTCCTTATGAATTTTCTATGTAAAGAATTTCAATTTTCTGCTTTTATTTTCTTAATATATATTAGTTTTTGAACTGAAATTCCTTAAAAAATGATAGCAGTAATTGAAAAGAAATGAGTTATTTAAGAATACCTCGAAGAATGTATTTTTTTTCCTTCTGTATAATAATCCAAATGTCAAAGTTTAAAAGAAAGATAAGTAATCCAACAAAAATTGCTTTCATTCCTTAATTATATTAAGGAAGTTCTTCTGTAACATATGATTTTTAATATAATTTTCAGAAATAAATTTTAAACGTCATTTCAATTTATAATATTTAAAGGAAAAAAATTCAAAATGGATATTTCTATTTTTGAATGACTTTTAATTTCTTTTATTATGTTGGTATACAGTTTCTTCCTTACATATTTTCTATATAAAGAATTACACTTCTTTGCCTTATTTTCTTAATATGTATTAATTTTTTAACTGATCTTCGTAAAAAACGATAGCAGCAATCGGATACATATGAGCGATTTAAGAATACCAAGAAGAAAATAATTTTTATCTTGTGCATAGTAATTCAAATGTCAAAGTTTAAAAATAAAATAAGTAATTCAACAAAAATTTCATTCTCGTCCTTAATTATATAAGCTGATTTTCTTCTAATACATGGTTTTTAAAATAATAAAACTTTCAGAAATAAATTTAAAATGTCATTACAATTTATAATACTTATGGAAAATGACATTTTCAAAATGGATAATTTTATTTTTGTATGATATTTATTTTCATTATGTTGGTTTACAGTTTCTTCATTATATGTTTTCTATATAAAAAATTTCCCTTTTCTTAATATATATTAGTTTTTGAACTGAACTTCTTAAAAAATGATAGCAGTAATTGAAAACAAAAAAGTTATTTATCTTGAAGAAAGTTTTTTTTTTTTTTTTTGTATAAAAATCCAAATGTCAAAGTAATCCAAAAAAAGTTGTTTTATCGTCCTTAATTATATAAAACAAGTTTTCCTCTAACATATATTTTTAATATATATATATAGATAGATAGATAGATAGATATAGATATATATATATTTGTATGTATGTATATAATAACATTTTCAGAAATAAATTTAAAATGTCATTACAATTCATAATACTTAATGGAGAATAACATTTCCAAAATGAATAATTTTATTTTTGTATGACTTTTATTTTCATTTATTTCGTTGTTTTGCAGTTTCTTCTAATGATCAATATCCTTTACTTCTAAAAAGAGCCATCGTGAATATAATTGAATTTTAAATACCAAAAAAGAGAAAATCTTTTATAATAGCTAAGCTATGTATTTTTTTTTAATTATTTCAGCTGGACTAATATTTATGGGCGGTAGAGTTTCAGGAGCTTATATATAGGTATGAGATATACAGGGTGCCCCTAAACTCATGGCACATACGCTAGGGGGTGATAGAACACATCAAGTCGAGTAATAGTAAATAGGAAACCAAGGGTCCTAAACGTTTTCCAAAGGAGACATCCGCCATTTAAGTTTGGGGCCCAAAATTTCAAATAAACATAAAAAACGGAAAAATTGGTCGATTGATTTGCGTTTTTCACTAAAACTGTTTTTTATGACGGTATTTTCTTGAAAATAAATTATAAAGATAAATTTCGAAAAATGCCGATAGAGGGCGCTTTAAACTTTGGATTAAAGAACAATTAATTTTGGCAGTTATTTTCTGCATCTCATTAATGGTTTGGTAAGCTTAGACTTAAACTTAAATTTTGAGCTTTAAATATGGATAGTTAGGAATGGTCAAGTAGCACAAACTGAACTGTGTTCAGAGGGTTCAAATTTCAAATGATTATAAAAAATGGAAAAATTGGTCGATTGATTTGCGGTTTTCACTAAAACTATTCTTTATGTCGGTATTTTATTGAAAATAAATTATAAAGATAAATTTCAAAAAATGCCGATAGAGGGAGATTTAGATTTTGGATTAACGAACAACTATTTTTTGCCGTTATTTTTTGCATCTCATTAAATGGTTTCGTAGTCTTAGATTTAAACTTAAATTTTGAGCTCAAAATCTGAATAATTGGGAGTGGTTAAATAGCATAAACTGAACTGTGTTCAGAGGGTTTAAATTTCAAACGGTTATAAAAAACGGAAAATTTAGTCGATTCGTTTGCGGTTTTTGCTAAAACTACTCTTTAAATCAGTGTTTTCTCGAAAATAAATTTTAAAGATAAGTTTCACAAAATTCCGATAGAAGGCGCCTTAGACATTGGAGTAGCATACAACTATTTTTAACCGCTATTTTTGTAAATCTCATTAAATGCTTTCAAATGCTTAGATTTAAATTATGAGATCAAATTCTGAATCGTTGCGAGTGTTCAAGTAGCGCAAAAGTGAACTGTTTTCGAGGGGGAGGGGGTTAAATTTCAACTCCTGAACACACTTCAGTTTGCGCTTCTTAACCCCTCCCAACTATTCAGAATTTGAGTTCAAAATTTAAGTTTAAATCTAAGATTTCGAAAATATTTAATAAGTTTTGGATAGCATTTAATTAGATACAAAATAACGGTTAAAATTAGTTGTTCGTTACTCTGAAGTTTAAGGCGCCCTCTAACGGATTTTTTTTAATTTATCTTTAAAATTTATTTTTAAGAAGATACTGACTTAAAGAATAGTTTTATTTTTTACCGCAAATGAATCGACAAATTTTTCCGTTTTTTATAATCATTTGAAATTTTAACCCTCTGAACACAGTTCAGTTTGTGCTACTTAACGACTTAACTTTTGAGCTCAAAATTTAAGTTTAAGTCTAAGATTACGAAAACAATTAATCAGATGCAAAAAATAACGTACAAAATAGTTGTTCGTTATTCCAAAGTCTAAAGCGCTCTCTATCGGCATTTCTTGAAATTTATCTTTATAATTCATTTTTAATAAAATACCGACATAAAGAATAGTTTTAGTGAAAACCGCAAATCAATCGACCAATTTTTCCGTTTTTTATAATCATTTGAAATTTAAACCCTCTAAACACAGTTAAGTTTCTGCTACTTAACCACACCCAACTATTCAGATTTTGAGCTCAAAATTTAAGTTAAAGTCTAAGCTTACGAAACCATTTAATGCGATGCAAAAAATCACGGCAAAAAATAGTCTTTCATTACTCCAAAGTCTAAAGCGCCCTCTATCGGCATTTTTCGAAATTTATCTTTATAATTTATTTTCAAGAAAATTATAATATAAAAAATAGTTTTAGTGAAAACTGCAAATCAATCGACAAATTTTTCCGTTTTTTATGTGTATTTGAAATTTTGGAACCCAAACTTTAATGGCGGTTATCTTCTTTGGAAAACGTTTGGGACCCTTGGTTTCCTATTTACTATTACTCGTCTTGATGTGTTCCATCACCCCCTAGCGTATATACCATGAGTTTAGGGACGCCCTGTGTATTGGTAGAGAACGGAAATATAAACTTTTCTTCCGTCTGTTCAATGAACGAAATGAACGGGATTTATTAAATTGACTCGGAACCCCCCCAAAAATTGTTTTGTAACAATAACCAATAATAATACAACGAAAGTTTTGACAAGATTAGCTGTTTTTTGAAAATATTTTTCATCTGTGACATTTTCTAAATTAAAAAAAAAATAATAATAATCCATATGAATTATTTTGCTATAGTATCAATATTCTTTATTTCTAAAAAAAGCCATTCCGAATATAATTGAATTTCACATACCATAAAATAGAAAATCTACTTACAATAGCTCAGCAATATCTTTTCTTTTGAATTATTCCAGCTGGACTAATATTTATATAGACAATGGAGTTTCAGGAATTTATATATAGGAATTGTTAGAGAACGCAAGTATAACTTTTTCCTCCTCTGTTCAATGAACGAAATAAATGGGATTTATTATAGGTATTCGGAACCCCCTAAAAACTGTTTTGTTACAATAACCAATAATAATAAAGCGAAAGATTTAACAAGAGTAGCTATTTTTGTAAAAACAGTTTTCATCTATGCCATTTTCTAACTTAAAAAAATAATCCATATGAATTATTGTGCTATAAAATCAATATTATTTACTTCTAAAAAGAGTCATCGTGAATATAATTGAATTTCACATACCGTAAAAGAGAAAATTATTCACAATAGCTAACAAGGAAGGTCTCCATACTGGGCATACTCAGAATTTTATGAAAAAAATACTAAATAATGTACTTATGTATGTAATAAAGGATCCGTCAAAATTAGCGGCGGAATCACATTGGAAATAATGTAAAAAATCAGTTTCGAATATTTGGCGTGAAAAGACGAAAGAGTCACTCGATTTGGCGGACAGCTCTTTTGTTCGCCAAAAGCAAACGATTATTATGCAATTCAAAACTGTTGGATATTTAGAATGCGTGTAAATCGTATTTAATAAATGTAAACATAAACAATGAGAGACTTTAATATATTATATACATATATATACACATTATATTGCATATATATATATTACTTGTTGAAGTAGCTATTTAATTAATCACTGGAAAAAATGATTTCATAGATAAAAAAAATCATAATGAGAAAAATCATCTTCATAAATTTAAGCGTATTCAAAAATAAAAGCCACATATTTCCATAGCAACAAAATCTAATCGACAATTCTCAATTGGACTTTGAGCAGGAAACAAATTTAATTAATTTAAATTATGAATTTTGTTTTAAATCTCAAATTTTGGTGATTAAATTTGAATATAAATACATATAAGTATCGATATAACAAAATTATACTTAAAACAAATTAAAACCTATAAAACTAAAGTTATTTAAATTAAATTTATCAAAACAAGTTCAACATAAAACTTTTTTTTTCTTGAAGTATATTTGACATAAAGTATTTTTTTGAAATTACATTCCTTCGCCAACCGGCGATAAATCGCCAAATAAAGAAATTTTCATTATTTTTTTACGGATCCTGAATGGAGGTTCCGCCGAAATTTTTTTATGAACGTATATATCCACACGAGAAGAACATTCTGTAATTTTTTCAGATTTTTCGGTGTATGCCCGTATGGAGACCTTCCTTGTAAGTTCTATCTTTTCTTCCGAATTATTCCAGCTTTGCTAAAATTTATAGGCAGTACAGTCTCAGGATCTTAAAGGAAATATAATCTTTTCCTCAAAAAGTTCAATGGATGAAATAAATGGTATTTATTAAAGGGATTCCGAATCCCATAAAAATAGTTTTGTAGCAATAACTAGTAATCATAAGAAGAAAGATTTGACAAGTACAGCTGTTTTTGTGAAAAGAGTTTTCATCTGTGTCGTCTTCTAAGTTAAAAAAATAATAATCCATAAAAATTATTTTCCTATAAAATCAATATTCTTTACTTCTAAAAAAAGCCATCGTGAATATAATTGAATTTCACATACCATAAAAAAGAAAATCTTCTTACAATATTTAAGCTATATATTTTTTTTTCTTTTGAGTTATTCCAGCTAGGTTAATATTTATAGGCAGTAGAGTTTCAGGAGCTTATATATAGGAATTGTTAAAGAACGGAAGTATAATCTTTTCCTCTTTCAGTTCGATGAAGAAAATAAATGGGATTTATTAAAGTGAAATTCATGAAAAAATATATTTTGTAACAATAACTTACATTATATTTTAAGTTCATGTTTGAATAAAGCATAGTCATAATAGATCATAAAAACAGTAAGATTTTCAATATAGTGATATCTTATTTATTAAAAAAAATAATAATAATAACCGCTTCTCTGATTGGTCCGTACATCATACGGGCCATGTGTTTTTGCCAATCATGTTTTGCCCGTAAATAAATGGGCCGAATAAATGGGATTTATTATAGGGATTCGGAACCCCCCAAAAATTGTTTTGTAACAATAACCAATAATAATAAAACGAAAGATTTGACAAGAATAGCTATTTTTGTGAAAACAGTTTTCATCTATGTCATTTTCTAACTTAAAAAAATAATCCATATGAATTATTGTGCTATAAAATCAATATTCTTAACTTCTAAAAAGAGTCATCGTGAATATAATTGAATTTCACATACCATAAAAGAGAAAAACTATTCACAATAGCTAAGTTCTATCTTTTCTTCCGAATTATTCTAGCTGGACTAAAATTTATAGGCAGTACAATTTTAGGATCTTAAAGGAAATATAATCTTTTCCTCTCTATTTCAATGGATGAAATAAATAAATGGTATTTATTAAAGAGATTCCGAATCCCAAAAAAATTGTTTTGTAGCAATAACCAGTAATCATAAGAAGAAAGATTTGACAAGTACAGCTGTTTTTGTGAAAAGAGTTTTCATCTGTGACGTCTTCTAAGTTAAAAAAAAAAATAATCCATAAAAATTATTTTCCTATAAAATCAATATTCTTTACTTCTAAAAAAAGCCATCGTGAATGTAATCGAATTTCACATACCATAAAAAAGAAAAGTCTTCTTACAATATTTAAGCTATACCTTTTTCTTTTGAGTTATTCCAAATAGGCTAATATTTATAAGCAGTAGAGTTTCAAGAGCTTATATATAGGAATTGTTAGAGGAAGGAAATATAATCTTTTTTTCTCTCAATTCAATGAACAAAAAAGGTGGAATTTATTAAAGGTATTCGACCCCCCCCCCCAAAAAAAAAAAAAACATTTTGTAATAATAAAAAGCAATAATAAAACGAAAGATTTAACAAGATTAGTTGTTGTTGTAACAACAGTTTTCATAAGTAAAATAATCCGTATGAATTATTTTGCTATATAATCAATTAGTCTTTACTTCTAAAATCTCCGTCGCGAATATAATTGAATTTCACATACGATAAAAAAGAAAATCTACTTACAAATAACTAAGCTTAATATTTTCTTTTGAATTATTCCAGCTGAGCTAATATTTATGGGCAGTAGAGACCCAGGAGTTTTGGTTTAGGAATTGTTAAGGAACCGAAATATAATCTTTTCCTCTTTCAGTTCAACAAATGAAATAAATGGAATTTATAAAAGGGACTCAGAATTTCAAAAAAATTGTTTTGTAACAATGTCCAATGATAATAAAACGAAAGATTTGACAAGATTAGCTTTTTTTATATTTTGTTTTCTTTTTAATGGTATGAGAAATTCAATTATACTCACGATGGCTTTTTTTTTTAAGTAAAAGATATTGATTCTATAGAAAAATAATTCATTTTTTTTTTTTTTTTTTTTTTTTTTTTTTTTTTTTTTTTTTTTTTACTTAGGAAATGACACAGATGAAAACTGTTTTCACAAAAACAGCTAAAATGAATCTAGTGTTTAACTATTTTTATATTTCGTCCACATCAGTATTTTTCTAAAATAAATTTTAAAGTATATTTTTCTTGCAAATGTTATCAGAGTGTCTGTTAAGGTTTTTTGTTTAAATAAATTGGTGCGAGTAGGAACTAAAAATTAGTCCCCTGTAACAGCCCTGCATATGTTTTTTTTTTTTTTTTTTTTTTTTTTTTTTAATAGAATCAATATTTTTTACTTCTAAAAAATCCATCGGAATATAATTGAATTTCACGAGTTATTCCAGCTGGGCTAATATTTGTAGGCAGTAGAGTTTCAGGAGCTTATATATAGAAATTGTTAGAGAACGGAAATATATTTTTCTCTCTGAGTTCAATGAACGAAATAAACTGGATTTATTAAAGGGTTTCTGAACTCCAAAAAAAAATGATTTGTAATAATAACCAATAATAATAAAACGAAATACTTGACAAGATTAGATGTTTTTGTTGTGAAAACAGTTTTCATCTGTGTCATTTTCGAATTAAAAAAAATAATCCATATGAATTATTTTGTTATAAAATCAATATCCTTTGCTTCTAAAATAAAAATAAATAAATAAATAAATAAAAGCCATCGTGAATATAAATGAATTTCACATACCATAAAGGAGACAATCTACTTACAACAGCTAAGCTCTATCTTTTCTTTTGAATTATTCCAGCTGGGATAATATTTATAGGCAGTAGAGTTTCAGGAAGTTATGTATCGGAATTGTTCGAGAACGAAAATATAATCTTTTCCTCTTTTAGTTCAGTGAACGATATAAATGGGATTTATTAAAGGGGGTGGAAACTTCAAACAATTGTTTTTTAACAATAACCAAAATTATATTTTAAGTTCATGTTTGGGAAAAGCATAGCCATAATACAGGGTGGTTAGTTATTAACGTCAGGTGTTCAGAGCCCTCTAGCGAGTAAATATTTGGGCAAAACATAACCAAATTTGATCAGCATACATAGTAGACCATGGGATTTCGAATTCTTAAAAAAAATAAAGAAAATAAAAAGTTTAAAAAATCGCCATTAGGGGCAATTTTAACTAAAATGTGACTAAAATGCATTTAATTTGCATAAAATCAGCAATTTTGGCGCACCAAAAGTGTATTAGTGTAAATGTTGAATGATTAAATGAAAAAAAAAATACAGTACAGATCAATTTTATACTGCTGGAATACTGCCCGAGCGCTGATGGTACCTGCACATTTTTCATCTCTTGTTCGACAATAGCAGTTACAACTTCGTCAACTTGTTTTTGACTAGTCACTTTGAGTCCTAGGCCTTGTTTCTGCATAGTTTCAAATCGATGAATCATCTTTTGTAAATTTGTTATTCTCATCGGTTCTTTTGGCAAATTCTGTAATCGGTGAAATTCAGTACGAGCATCATTGCAATTCTCGTTCTGCTGATAACACAGCTTGACTAGCAAACTATGGTGAGAGTTGATAATGATGAGAACTCTCAAAGCCTTTCTTTTTATACTCATGATTGTTATACACAACTGATTTTATGCAAATTAATGCACTTTAGTCGGTAAACAACGCTAAAATTGCCCCTAGTGGCGATTTTTAAAACTTTTTCATTTAATTTTTTTTAAGAATTCGAAATCCCATGGTCTACTATGTATGCTGACCAAATTTGGTTATGTTTTGACCAAAACTTTACTCGCTAGAGGGCTCTGAAGACCGGACGTTAATAACTAACAACCCTGTAGATCATAAAATCGATAATTTTTCAATATAGCGATATCTTATTTAGTAATAAAAAAAAATTTAACCGCTTCCCTTATTTGCAGGTACGTCATACGGCAGTGATGCAAGCGCTGCGCCAAAAATGGCTAGTTTTAACCACTAAAATTTCGTAGTATTCATTGCTTTATTAAATCTCAGAAATCTTGTCATTAAATAAAACGAGAAACTCTTTAAAAATTAAGTGGTGGGATTTGGTCATTTCTGGCGCAGTACTCGGATCCCTGGTCATACTGGCAATGTGTTATTGCCAATCATGATTTGCCCGTACCACGTACGGGCATGCATGTTCAAATCATTATTTATTATTCTCACCAGTAAATTTTTATTGTAAATTTTGCATTACATAATCCGAGCATTTTTCTGATTCAGTAATCCAAAAATATCTATTTTGCTAAACCTATGACAAAAAATTAAAAATTCTACGTGAAAAAAATAGATTTGAAAGTATTTTCCAAAAATATTGTTCAGATTAGTGGTTAAATACTGGTTTGAAATGAATTTCTTTTTTTTATTTTCCTATAATAAATAAATAGATAAAATAAAATAAAAATAAATGTTTAGATACGCTTTGATTTATGTACCTAGATCGTGGAAATATATTAAAAATATGTCACTCAATCTCAGAGAAGGCTATAAAAATATTTCCCAAAGAATTTCTTTTTCCCACACGTTTTATTCTGCATTGAACATCAATCAATCCCAGCGTCATAGACATTCAGTTTTAAACGGCACTGCGTGTTAAACAGCTGGAAGAATTCCTGATGTTTTCTCCCCATTTTTCTTCCCTGATACTAGTTTCACTCAACGAATGTTTGGGAAGATTCATCTGATACTTTTAGAGCTATACATTTCATCGATCGTTTTCGAATATTTACGTCTTTTCTTTAATACTTAGAATTATATTAATATTTAGGAGTTTCAAGTGCATTTTAATGGTGTTACACTCCTTCAAACACAATAAAACTGATATATATCTATGACGTATGAGCTATAAAATACATTCTGTACAATCTGTGGTGCAAAGAATATTTATTATTGATTTACAGGGTTACACAAAAGTATCCCACTACATAATGATTTGCGGGAAAACATTGTTTGTGTCGTGTTTTAATTATCTTAAACTATTTCACATTTTATGAAATTTGTATACGTTGCTGACGTTTAATACAAGTTATTTCCTGTATAATAGAAAGCAGATAGGAACACACAAAAGATTTCAACCACTATACTATATCGGAAGTACTGTATACTATACAAGCAAGATCTGAATATTTTTAAAACTTCGATATAGTACGAACGCACCTCATTTGCTACGCTTCAGGCGCAATTTCGAACTTGCTTTCCCTAATACCAGTCTACTGAACGGAAGTTTGGAAAGATTCATCTGATACTTTTTGAGCTATACATTTCATCGATCATTTCCGAATATTTCCGTCCTTTCTTTAATACTTACAAGGAAGGTCTCCATACTGGGCATACTCAGATTTTTTTGAAAAAAATACTAATTAAACTACTCATGTATGTAATAAAGGACAGTGAAAGTTAGCGGCGGAATTACATTAGAAAACATGTAAAAAAATAAAATACTTTCGAATATTTGGCGTGAAAAGACGAAAGTGTCACACGATTTGGCGAGAAGCACATTTCTCCGCCAAAAGCAAACGATTTTATTGCAACTGAAACCTTTTGGATTTTTAGAATCCGTGCAACTGAATTTAAACATAAACAATGAGCGAGTTCAATATTATATATATATATATATATATATATATATATTAAAATGCATGTGTATATATTATTTGTTGCTGTAGTTATCTAATTTACCTTTGGAAAAAATATTTTCATATATAAAAAATTCTTATTCAGTAAAATTACTTTCATACATTTAAGCGTATTTTAAAAAAAGACAGATACGTTTCCATAGCAACAAAATTGAATTGACAATGCTCAACCGGACTTTGAACTTAAAGCAATTTTAATTAATTCAAATTTGAATTTCGTTTAAAATCTCAAATTTTGATGGTTAAACTTGAATATAAATACACATAAATATTAATGTAAAGAAATTTTACTTAAAACAAACTAAAGCTGACAAAACGAAAGATATTTAATATATCTAAACACGTTGAACATGAAACTTTTTTTCCCTTTAAAATGCATTTGACATGAAATTTTTTTTTTTTTTTAAATTGCTTTTCATCGCCAACCGATGATAAATCGCCAAATAACGAAATTTTCGTTATATTTTACGGACAGGGTTCAGGGGTTCCGCCGAAATTTTTTTTTATAAACGTATATATCGTCATGAGAAGAACATTCTGTAATTTTTTCAGATTTTTCGGAGTATGCCCGTATGGAGGCCTTCCTTGTTAGTGTTCAAATGATGGAATATTTTAGAATTTGTAAATGTTTAATATGTTACTCATAGGCGTGTGAATTATTCAGTCCAAAAGAATTCGAGCACGAAAAATATATTTCTCTTGTAAATTATGAAAAAGTCTGTGAAAGTATCTCTTTTGATAAACCTGTTATAAACGATTCAAAATTCTGTAAAAGACATTTAACCTCTTCAGACCTGAGCTTAAAATAACTCTACAAATATATATTTATTGCTTTTGCATAATCAAAATCACACCATAAATGACAGAAAGAGTAATTTTTATGAAATCAGTACATTAGGGGACTGGTAATTTAGTTTTACAAATATGGATATAAACGTACTAATCCCTTTAAAACATCAGTTTAACTATCAGTAATATAAATTTATGCAATAACAAAATTAAGGTCTTTAAACAAGTAAATGATCAGCAAATCCTCAAATTGTTTTACTGTAAAGCATTTAAATTAAATAATCATGAATATTTCTAACTTTTTTGGCTACAATGCCTTAAAGGTATTTTCGAAACTCGAATGAAAATGATATTTATTTTATGAGGTAATATTCATCATTGTTGTCACTTATTGTTTTTTTTTTTTTTAAATCATAAAACATTTAGCTGTATAGAAGTAAAGCAAAAATACAAAAAAAATCCAACAGTTTAGTTTTTGTGAGGAAAAGAATGGAGGTACACATTTGTGTACCTCAGGTCTGAAGATGTTAAAAAAAGCATCATTTGAGGTTTTCTTCTAAATTGTTGATCAATTAAGTGGTTTATGGATAATTTAAAAAAAAATCCTCTTTTTCATTTTTATATTTAATTTTATTTGGTTGGCACAACTTTTTTAAAAGAAGTTTACCTTCATTGACGAAATTTCGGAAACTAATTAATTTAATAAAACAATTATTTCTTCTTTATTTCTATTGTCAAATCAAACTTTGAAAATATAAATGTTTCCGAGTCATACTCGATATTGGGCCGTACAGTGTAAAATCAGGGTTATCAGTTTATTGATCTTCATTTTTATTCAGGAATTATAAATCCAAACCAAAACTTCCTAATAGGAATTTCTGGTTTAATACGTTTCTTGATTTCGCAAAGAAACATTCCTACTTTCGGAATATCCGCTATGAATTTTTGAAAAAAAAAAAAAAAAAAAAAAAAAAAAGATTGGCAATTTTGTTTGAAGTATTGTAATGTGATTCAAGTTGTGGTTCAATAACTATTATTTTCACTACATATTTTACAGAATGCATATTTTAGTGCTCTTCGCAAGTGCATATAAATTGTAATGTTTTTGGCAGGGTGTAACACGATTTCAATTCATTTGAAACGTTTTTTCCTGTTGGCCGTAATGTACCAGAAAACTTTTGATTATCCCTGTAAATAAACTAATCTTTGTAGAAACCTCATTTTCAATAGGGTTTATGCTAGAGTAAATGTCAATAACATCTAAAAATTTCATGGCAAATCGAATGTATTTACGGGAGTTAGAGCGCGGACAGAAGGCCATACTGCCACACAATCCAAAAGCAAAAACATTTTTCAACTTTGTTAGAAAGTGTTAAAAAGGTGAATGCAATGCCATTTGATAAAGAATTCTAAAAAAATAAATGAAGATATAAATCTTATTGTAAAAAAATAAGTGCTTTGCAAATGCTTCCAATAAATTTTTAATACTTTGGGGGTCAAGTCTAAATTGACTCGATGTAAATTTTCTTTGCAAAATTTGTTTTCGACACCAATAATAACAGAGTTGCTATAGGTGACTGTTTTTTAATTCTTTCTCAAACCACTTTTTCGAACCAAAAGTCGTTCGTATACTCTTTGCCAGAATCTTCAAGAAAAAAAAAATTAAAAAAAAAAAATTTTAAAGATAGTAATGCATATTCAACATGAAAAAAGTTGAATGCAGAAGCTCTGTTATAAAAGGAAATGAAGGTCATCCTATTTAACTGAAGCATTTTCGAAACTAATTAAAGGTAATTTATATTTAAAGAATGCTGAGAGCCGAAGGAAATTTGGTACCGATGAATCGTTGAAAACCGATACTAATAATTTATTTCAACGATTTAGCATTGAAAATACTTTGCCACTGAATGGGTTCATAAAAGAGATAAAACATTAACCCCTTGAAGATCAGTGGGATATACAGGGTGGTCATAAAAAACTTTGCCGATATATGGAGCTCTAGCGGCCAGTCCGCTCAATCGATCGAGGTGAAATTTCAGATATAGCTATTCAGAGGTATGAGCTCGAGATTCTGTGAACGGCAACAAAATAGCGCTCACGGTGACGGTAATAGTTACAGAAATTCGAAAATTTCCAATGGCAACACCCATTTTTTTCATCGCAAAATGCTCAGCGCATGCGAAAACCCTAAAGAGCGTTGAAACCGTAAGTGAATAGCAAGAAACGGACATGTTATGCACGCACAAAAAACCGTTCTGGGACCCCCCCCCCATAGAAAAAACTCGATTGGGACGCAAGTAGTAAATTTGCAAATGACGCAGAGTCAGTACACTAATCTCTGATTACATTACAGATCGGAGAAACTAAAACTTTTATTTTGATTAAACATTTTCCACATGGGTGCCATCACAGGCATCATACCTCTGAATAGTTATATTTGAAATTTCATTTCGATCGGTTGAGCGGACTGGCTGCTAGAGCTCCGTATATCGGCACAGTTTTTTATGACCACCCTGTATTATATTAATATATCTTAATTTTTTCCACTTAATTTTTATTCCAAAATGCCTCATTCACACTAGAATGTCAAAATAAAATATTGCTTTAATAGTATGGGCAAATTTCTTTTGTTCTCTCAAAGTTTTGTGAATAATAAAAGTTTTTGAAATTGACCATATAAGCATTTAAGACGTTAGTCTTCGATATTCCACATCAACTATCACAGTATAAAAATGTTACATAGGTAAAATAATTACTAGGACAATAATTATTGATCCACTTCGTATATTAAAACTTCTAATAGACATTATCACCTTTGTTATAAATATGATAATATGGAAAAAAAGTAATAGAAGTTTGCATTATACGTGCCAGCAGTATGCACTTGACGTTAGACAATTGAGACTGTTGAATTTTAATGCATGCGATATCATCGATTGCTTGAGAACCTGTTTGTCTATAACTTTTCGTGATGTTATAACGTTTTACACAAAATAAGGTACACATTGTTCCAGTTTGATTGTGATGTTTTGATTTTTCTTAAAATTACTACCATCAACACAACTTCAGTTGGGATTTAAAAAAAAAAAAAAAAAAAAAAAAAAAAAAAACAGTATTTGAGGCTATATACGTAGTTTGCGTTCTATGGTAATTTTTCATCCTCTTCATGTCGTTTATCACACATCTTAATTTGCAAGTGGAGTTTCGGAAAACCCTGTATATTTATTCACATATTATACCATCTTGTTTAGAAGAAGATCATTGTAATGCTTTTTATTATATTTTTTGAGAAAAAAGTAAGACATATTTTACAAAATAAAAAGACAAAACTTTTTTGAAAAAGAACTACCATCAATCTTTCGGAATTGTTTTGGAAATTTAGCAGAATTTTGGAAAGCTCTGTATATTTATTCATATATTAGACCATCTTATTCAGGAGAAGATCTTTCTAATGTTGTTTATTATATTTTTCCGAGAAAAAGTAAGACATATTTTTATTAAAAAAAATGCATAAATTTCTTTGAAAGGAACTACCATAAGTTTTTTTACTGGAGACTCCATAATTTTCTTGTAAACAAACCACGTCCAAAAATCTTCTGCTAAATTGGTGGTTGCTGCTCTTTTTATGATCTATTGACTAGACAGGGAATAATTTTAGAGAGGGAGATTTCCTGATATCAGATAGGAAGTTTTTCCGATGCGTCTTCTGTGTTTTTTTCTTACATATTTCTTACTTTTATGTACATAATAACCTCGAAAATCCGGCATCGTCAGGACCGAGACTAAACTGGATTTTTGAAGTCTACGAATTTCTGAAGGAATATCAAAGTATTTTCGATATTTTTAGTGGTGCCTTTGTTCGTTACTTAATTCAGCAATCGGTTCGAAACTCGGTTATCCGGGTAACAGTGTTATATATTCACACACATACATATATATACATACAGTATGTTTAGAAAATAAGATCCCGACTTCAAAATTGAATTTCTAAAAAACAAAGATCGACAGACTTATGCTATAAATGATTTGTTTATAAGGTGAAATGTAAAAATCTTATACAGAAGTTTCGATCAGTGAATATTTTGAAAATATTATGTTCTGATTGCAAAGAATGCTTGACTTTCCTTTTTTCTTGTTTTAGATTGCTTGCAAAGAACGAGTTTAAACGAACCACGTCCAAAAATCTTCTGTTAGATTGGTGGTTTTGATATCTATTGACCAGACAAGGCATAGGGAGATTTACTGATATCAACTCGAAAGTTTTACCGATATGTCCGCTATAGTTTTTTCTCCCATTTTTTTCTGCTTTTGTATATACTATAAGGGACTGTGCAAATATAATTTTATCAACTTTTTGGAAATTTTGGACCCCTTCCTCCCTTTCCGATATCATACGTTATTATTACTTGAACCGCTCCCCCACCTTCTTTCCGGTAAAGATATCGTTATCAAAGTATAATTTTTTTTTAATTTTTGGAATGTATTTCTTCTGTTTGGGCACATAAACAAAACTAGTTAAATTTGTTTTTCGCATAATTTATTGATTCAAATGAACAGATAACAATAAAATATCAATTTATATCAAACAACACTTAAAAGAAATACAGTCGAGTCTCTATATAACGAAATCCATTGTTCCAGTAAAAATTTCGTTATATAGAGAAAGCCGTTAAAAGTTTTGTTTAATGTGCAAATTTTGAACAAATATTATTTTCATACGTTTAATTAAAAATTTGAAGTGTTCAATTATAAATATTTACGTAACATCCTATTTCTTAATTATTTGAACAGTTTCAAAAAAGAGAATAGACGTTTATTTAAAAGCTTAATAAAAATCACACAAGACAAAAGTACGTTAATTTTTTTGCCATTGAAAACACAATTTTCTCAAATTTTCGGGGGCGATCCCATTGCTCTGGGAGTGAATGTCCCCCCAAGCCACCCTCTGAAATCAACACTGACTTCAATTACCACATTGATCCAGGCTTTATATGTGTAACAATTAAATTGACACTGTTTCTCGAAGGATGTTAAAAGATGTGTGGGAGGGGGACTGGTGGAATGAATTCGTTGGACTTTTAAAGATCAAGGAGATTCAAGGTAGAGAAGCAATATAAAAAACTCAGCCTTGAACGATAAATCAAAAATAAGTGATGGAAATTTGATTCCATGTGATTTTGAAGCTTTTTTAAATCTGAATAAATAAAGAAGATTTTATGAAAAAATTCGTTATACGGAGATAGATATTTCGCTATATAGAGACTGTTTTTAATGTAATCATGAAAAAGGGACCGTTCCTGCTAAAAATTCGTTATATAGAGAAATTCGATGTATGGAGTTTCGTTATAGAGAGACTCGACTGTAGTTACGTTTTAAAAATATTTTATAATAGCTTTTTGTTACATAATGCATTGGACAGCAATAAAGTTTCACTTATCCCGCATGGAGGAAAGCTTGGGGGGGGGGGGGGGGTACATAGAAACTCTTAGCAACAAAACAAATGAACAACTTTCTTTCTCTTTCTCTTATTAGAAAACGCAAGCTTCATTCATGTACTTCACATATGATTTTTCGCACTGTAATTATACATTCATACACATATGATGAAGAACAGGAATGTCAAACGTTGGCTTATTCTATATCTTAGAATTAAATGCTTTTATAATAATTTAGTGATTCTAATAAAAATTACACTGGATTGATTAAAAAATTTTACAATATCTCACGATACAATAGCCGCATAAGTATAAAAGAGGGGCCAAAATTTTCACAATTAACGAAGCTTTTTTTTTTAATATTAAAAGATGAAAATCGACATTTTGAACTATTTCAAGGTACTTTGTCCTCTTAAGATTTTAAGCTTTGAAAAAGGGGTGCCAGTTAGAAATTATAAATATCGCCTGTATCAGGCCGGTCATTGATATGATATTTAAAATTTACAAATTATATTTTTTAATTTAGTATTTTTAACCCTTTAAGGGGGCTTAGAATCGATTTTTTCAAAAAATCGATTTTTTTATGATCTAGTTTGATTATTCAATTAATTCTTAACTCACTGCAGAAAACCGCATAAAAATATTAGCATTTTTAACGGAGTTATAAGCATTTATGTATCAATACGTACATAGCCGCATCTATATAATTTTCAGCTTTAAGTCGTGTTTTCTCACAACTTGATTTTTGACGACTAACACTAAGATTTAAAAAAAAAAAACTATTTGATGGAATGCCTTTTTTTTTTTTTTTTTTTTTTTTTTTGCATGCATATAACATCATAATCTAGAATTAAGGATATAACTATTACTTGATAAAAACAGTATTAAAAAAATCGCTCAAAGTTGAAAATTTAACCCCCATTCCCCCCCCCCCAAAAAAAAAAAAAATTTCTATTAAAAATATTCAAAATATTAAACTATCTAAAATATATTAATTCATAATCTAGATAATGATGTTATATGCATGCAAAAAAAATTAAGCCATTCCATCAAATAGTTTTTTTTTAAATCTTGGTGTTAGTCATCAAAAATCAAGTTTTGAGAAAAAGAGACTTGAAATTATATGGATGCGGCTATACAAGTGTTGATACATAAATGCTTCTAACTCCGTTAAAAATGCAAATATTTTTATGCGGTTTTTTGCATTGAGTTAAGAATTAAATGAAAAATCAAATTAGATCATAAAAAAAATCGATTTTTTGAAAAGTCTTCAACCCCTGAGCTCCTTTAACGTTCATTGGTTCATCTACGAAACCATAAAATTTTAATTCCGATGTGTAACAACGACACCGGAATTTTAATTTGAAAAAAATACATTTTATTATGCGTGTGAAAAATCGCTTTTCATACTTACAAATATATTTGTTCGCAATTACTAATGGCTATTTCCATGAGTACTTGTAGTGTAAGTCACAGGCTACGATTTTTGGATGCCAGTATTTTAGTACGAAAAAATGTGATTTATTTTAGCGGCACATTCTCATTAATTGAATAAGGCTAAGCAGACTTTTCAAAAGTAACGGTGGCAAACAAGCATAGCAATTATAAGGTAATGTGACTTACACTACAAAACCCATGGAACTAGCCTAATGTCATTCATTTATTTCAACATCTTAGCAATGAAAATGCTTTGTCCGTTAAAAGAGGAAAAACTGTTTTTGGAGCATTAATTTTTAATTTTAGTAATACTGAAGGATGTTCTTAAATCAAAAAGGGCAACTTTGTGACACATACTTTAATTTATTTTTGTTCGGAAATGCATAAAAATAGCAGGTGTTGTTATTCAGAAACTGCCTAATTGCACTCAACGTTCTGTTTTTTTTTTTTTTTTTTTTTTTTTTTTTTTAACACAATAGATTTTCTATAACCATAATTGCCGTATTAATTAAAATAATTATCATAACGGTAAATCAGCTTTGAAATTCCACCGTCACAGACTCCTGCCGCCGGCCTATTCAACTGCGATTATTTTAAAATTCAACTCGCACCAGTCTTTCAATCCAAAGAATTTTAACATATTCTTTTATTCATACTGACAAATTCCGAATTGCTCTCGTAATATTTTGCTTGACCCACTATTTTTTAAAACATTTTTGGCAGTCCACTTACCAGCAAATTATATAGAAAGACGTGTTAAAATTCTTTGGACTGAAAGAGTGGTGCGAATTGAATTTTAAAATAATCGTTGAATAGTTGAATAGGCCGGCGGCAGAAGTGTGTGGCGATGGAATTTCAAAGCTGATTTACCGTTATGATAATTGAATTAATTAATACCTCAATTATGTTGAGAAGTAGCTGAAGGACGTGTCTTTCATACGTAAGTAATAAAACATGTTTCCTTTCATTAGATTTTTTTAAAATTCATAAACGGAGGTTACTTTCCGAATTACCCTCGTATATATTTTGCGTTAAAAGCAAGGAGAAAAATTCAATCTGTCATATATCATTATATTTATTTATTTATAACTATGTTCAGTTTAATTACTTTCAACTACTTGTTTAAAAAAAAATATGAGGAAAACACTTAAGTGAAAAAAAAAAAGTTTCTCCTTCAACTTTCATACAGTTAGCTTAATTAACACAAACAAACTTTTTCTGACAACAAATGCTGCAGAAAAGTAAAAATAAAATCGTAGCTTCCAGAAACGAAAATAGAAGAAAAATATATGTTTGAAAAAATCACACACGCATAACAGAAAAATTGTATTTTTTATTTTTAGATTTAAAAAAAAGTTCAGTGCGTTGATTAACAGAAAAAAAATGTTTTTAACTATGTAATTTTAAGTATAATTCAGATTTAAATATTTTTATTTTCATCATGAAATATTTATTTTTTAATGTATTTAAAATAAATAAAAAATTCAAATATAAAACTAAACTAGTCGTTGGGGGCCACCGTAAAACTTACCCATCGTGGATATGCATAATATAATATATTAAAATAAAACATGTGTAAACTGTGCTTATAAAATGCATTGCAAACAAAATAAAATGCATTGCAAACCAAAACAAAATTTAAACGCATATAATTTTAAAAAATCTACTAAAATGTAACGGAATACTTTTGATTCTCCCTGCAATTGATCTATGCATCCGATTTCCATAAAATTTGAAATGACTCGACGAAATTATGTAATAATTATTTATTTTAAATTTCAAACGATTCCGTTCGGTAGTTTTTGCGTTGTTATATTCGGACGGACAGATGGACAGACGAACGTACGGACTTAACGATAACTATAGGTGCTACGTATTTACATAATTACAAACGCACCTAAAAAAGACGAGAAATTGAAAACGGACAAATTTAAAAGAAATAGTAAGCAAATTAAAGACACTAAAAAGCGAGAAGTGGGTGGGGCGATGATGCTCCCGAAAAACTCTAAATATGTCCCGAATATATAGATTTAACAAATGCATAGTATTTCTTAATTTAATGTCTTTATAGGGAAAAAATATTTTTTTAAGCATTAATTTTTAATTTTAATAACACTTAAATTTTATTTAAAACTCAGCAAGTCAGTACGAGAAGTAATTTAATTTTTGAAAATAATTATATTTAGTTTAATTACTTTCGAGTACTTGATATTTTTTAAAAAATAAGGAAAACACTTAAGTGAAAAAAAAATGAAAGTTGCTCCTTCAACCTTCATATACTTAGCTTAATTAACACGAACAAACTTTTTTTGGCAACAAGTACTGCAGAAAAGTAAAAATAAAATCGTAGCTGCCAGAAACGAAAATAGAAGAAAAAATACATGTTTGGAGAAATCATAACAGAAAAATTGCATTTTTTTTTTCGTATATAAAAAATGGCAAAAGTTTACTGCGTTGATTAAGAAAAAAATATGTGTTTAACTATGTAACTTTGATTTCAGATTTAGTGTTTTTATTATTATTATCAAACATTTATTTTTTAAGTACATTTAAAAAAAAATAAAAAAATTCAAGTGTAAAACTAAAAAAATATTCAGTAATCGATATATAATTTCGAGTGCAATTCAGAATTAAGTGTTTTTATTATTATTACCAAGTATTTATTTTTTAACATACATAAAAACGAGTCGTTGGGAGCCACCGTAATACTAATTCCTCATGGATACACATAATATGATAAATGAAAATAAAACATGTCTAAACTATTTATAACATATATTTAAAAACATATATTTAAATATTTTAATATAGGAGGAACTGGGGTACATTGATACTTGGGGCACATTGATACACCCCCTGTACAGCACACAGGGTCATTACAGGAATTTTCATAACAGCTCCAAAAGGTGATACTAGTGAAATTAACAACATACAGAAAGTTTTGGAATGATTCAATAGTTTGATGAAATGGAATGGGTGATTAATTTTTTTTTTTGTAGCTCAAAAGTAAATTTCAGTTGTACAATTGAAATAGTATTATACAACTGTTCCAGTGTTTTCAACCGAAAAGAATACCCTCCCTGGCAAGTAACGCTAATCTTTATCAGTTCCTCATTCTTTATTGTTAGATAAATTATAATGTGTTGGATTTGCGACTCATTTTATTTAAAATGGCTGCATGGGGCACAATGATACAGTCTTTGTCGGGGCACATTGATACAACCTAAATCTTTTTCTAGTTCATTTTTTCTTTACCTTTTATTTTAATTTTTACCATACACTCCTTAATTCAACCATTTTTTGTCAAAAATTTCTACTATTAGTTTCTATTGAAGTGAAATAGCTCTAATTTCTTTATATTAGAACATTTTATAGAATTTTTGCAAACAGAAGACGTACAAACTTACACAATGTCTAGTGCTAGTAGAATTAACAAAAGAAATGGACGGCAGCCTGGCAAATCTCAAATTTATATTGATTCTCCAGAGAAAAAAGTAATATCGACATGAGAAATGTTAAGTAAGAGAAACAAGCTGCAGAACAGTACATGATAATTATATTATAAACATAATTTTAAACATAATTATCCTTTATTTTCTGTTTGTAAACCGATTTATAAACAGAAAACCTGGTAATTCTTTCACCTTTCCTAAGAAAGAAGAGAGTTCTGGGGTTAAACTGCCAGATATGACAAAGTTACCACAGCCAACAAACAGACAAGGAACAGCCAGAACATCAGGTCATTATACATTTCATTTTGATTGCTTTAATATCGCTCACAAATAAATTGTGTGCGATTTTAATGTCTATAAATATATATAAAATGGTTTGCTAACTATTTTTCTGTGAAAAATATGCATTGGTGTTATTTTGTCTCATTTTTCCCAGACGTTTCAAAGTGTATCAATCTGCCCCGGGGATGGGGCACTTTGATACAAATTACTTTTTTTGATTTTTTTAAAATTACATGCAAAAATGATACATAAAACTACGATTGTGCATTTTTGTAACACACTACGTAGGTTTTGTTAACATCACATAGAAAAATAACTTGAAATTTCTGCTTTCTAGACACCAAAAATTTTTTTTAAAAAAAGCTGTATCAATGTCCCCCAGTTCCCCCTACATAGTAATCTTCTGTTAATGAATTGTTGCGGAACCAATTTTGAAAAAATATATAAAACGCAAAAATTACTCAAGTAGTACCGAATTGCGAAAAAGATACATCCTCATAACTCCAAAAATAATAATTATATTAACTTGCAAATTATTGCGTTGGATTAAGCGTCTCATTTCCAATTAAAATACATCTTTGAATTGAAATTTGAATGAAATACAGGGCCATGTTTAAATTTTGTTTCGGAATTGCAATGCGTTTTATAAATAGTTTTTACAACGACTATTTTATTATTGCAAGATTCGTACGCTTGAGTCACTTTCGAGCACCTTTATCACATCATTTGAAAAGTAATATTTGCCATAATTAAGATGTTCCAGGACAAATTTTAAAATAATTTTTATTTATTGACTTAAAATTCTGGTTTTTCTTTGTGATTGTTAACCACATCATTTGTAAACAAAATCACATGATATAACTTCTAATATATATTTTTTAAAGTTTTAAATTTTAAATATATGAAAAAATTGGGTTAATTTAAAAGCATTATATCTTGGAATATTACCTGTAGAATTTCAATTTGTTTTCAATAAAATAAACATAACTATCTAAATTTCAAATGTGATTCAACATTTTTTAAAATACTAGTTTTAAAAAAAAGTAAAAAATTTTCAAGTAAAATATGGAAAAAAATATAATGTAACTTTTTCTAAAAAAATCATATTTTTATTTTTATTTTTATTTATTTATTTATTTATTTTTTTTTTGTAATTTGTTAAATTAGAAATTAAGAAAATAATTGAAAAGACATGTTTCAAGTTAGAAACATTTATCTTTAACGGTCCTTCAGTTACAACTATTTGAATCTGAGAAATTGTCAAAAAAAAAAAAAAAAAAAAAAAAAAAAAAAAAAAAAAAAAAAAAAAAAAAATCCATCATGAAGGAAAAAAAATGTTTTAAAAGTAAATGTTTTTTTTATATTATTGTTTGCTAAATCAAAATTAAAGTAAAACAATTGAAAAGGTCCTGTTCCAAGTTTGAGCCATTTATATTTAAAGGTTCTTGACTTATAAGAATTTAAATAAGAGAAATGACGAAAAAACCTATGATGGAGAAAACGCATTTTCACAAAAAGTCATTTCCACGACAATCAGTGCTTGAAAGCTAGATTTTGAAAACAAAAATATTCTAATTAAGATAGATTCATCATTTAAATGTCATTATTAGCATAAAAAACAGAAATTTTAAATGTAATATTTTTTTAGAATATTTGAAGATTTTTATGTCCGGGACCCTCCCCCCCCCCCTTTAATATGCTTTTGGAATATATTTTTTTTTATCTCTTTTAATATGTGCGTATTGTTAGATTAGTTTAATAAAAAATACATTTTTCAGAATTTATAATTTCTTAAAAAAGGCACATTACTTACCCTGCTTGATTTTATGTCTGCTTTACATATTTCAAACTATAGGAATTCAAATAATACATAAATTGCTAGCATCCACTTGTTAGGATATCTCGGTCTAGACAGGTAAAAACCGGTCTAGACATTCCCGTCGGAAGGGCTAGAAAAACTAAAGATTAAAAATGAACTTGAAGGGAAAAAAACAATACTTTCATATGATGAACCATAAATCAAAAGTTCAAAAGTACAACAACACAAAAAGTAATATTGCAAAACTTTTGTTGTATTTTAATTTCATTAAGTAATATATTCTTAGATATGCATTTTCAAATAAATCTGAATCTAAATTTCAAATGTATTCAAGTTAAAGGAAACCTAATGGATAAAACTTAAATTATAAAACTTTAATTCAGCTTTCACTTTTTAGTTTTTGTTATGTTATAGTTTCATATTCATTACTTTTGAAAGTCATCGTTGTTAAAAACGAAAGTAGCAAAGAAAGGAAAAAGTGAATGAATTAACAGAGTCAATAAAACAAGTTAAGTTTTTTAATCAAAAATACAAATGTCAAAGGTTTTAAAGAAAAATAAGTTATTCAAAAACAATAATAACAAATTCTCGTCTACAATTATATTAAGTTGACTATAATTACCCAAATGCTTTTTAAAATAATAAAAAAATCAAATGTAAATCTGAAAGGTAATTAGAATGGAAAATACTTTGCAGATAATATTAAAAATTATGCCACCGGATAAACTAGATTTTACTTGGCCAAACTAGTTTATACTAACGCACATCAGACAAACTATTTTTTCTTAGGCCAAACTAGTCTGTACTAATGCCCATGGGATATACCAGTTTTCCCTAGTTTAAACTAGTCTAGCCTAACACCCATAGGATAAACTAGTTTTTCATAGGCCAAACTAGTCTATACTAATGCCCGTAGGATAAAATAATTTTCCTAGGCCAAAGTAGTGTATCCTAACGCCTATAGGATAAACTAGTATTGCATAGGCCAAACTAATCTATACAAATGCCCATAGAATATACTAGTTTTTCCTAGGCCAAACTTGTTTATCCTAACGCCTATAGAATAAACTAGTTTTGTATAGGCCAAACTAGTCTATACTACTGCCCATAATAAAAACAAGATTTTCCTAAGCCAAACTAGTCTATCCTAACGCCCATAGGATAAACTAGTTTCTCCTAGGACAAACTAGTCTATCCTAACACCCATAGGATAAACTAGTTTTTCCTAGGCCAAAATAGTTTGATCTAACGGTTATAGGATAAAATAGTTTAGCACACTATTCATTCGTCTGAACTATTTATTCTTGACCGATGTAGTTTATTCTTCGTCAATTCAATTTAGCGTGATTTCACTGAACCCAATGACCGAAAAATAATGAGAATTGTAATTATGATATTTAGTAAATATCCTAAAGAAGGAAAGGATCAACAAAGAGCGTAACGCTGTATTGCACTTTTTACTGCAACGTTTGAAAAATAATAAACTAAGCCATGGTGCTATATGTGCTGTAACTATTAATGTTAATGTACTTCGTAATGCAATATTCTTTTTTTGAAAGTAATCAAATATGTTCAAAATCAATAATGGTGAAATTTACAGTGTAAATTCCCGCAAAAAATGGTTAATGTGGACAAATAAATAAATTAATGCATGAAATAAAATAAAGTGAAGAAAATATTTCAACAATTGAGAAAGGAGGTTTCAATAAAATACCCTTGTTCATTAGCTGGAAGAGAGTTTAATGTGATTACTGGTGGAAGAATTCTTACAAAAAACACCCTGAAATTTCTTTAAAATGTTCAAACAAAATAATAACATCACCAGTAACAATAAACAATATGAAAATATTCAAATGTAGCAACTAATTTGAGACAGAGGGAGTAAAAATTAATTCAACTTTAATTTTTGAAATTTCAAAATAAAGTTTTCTCTTGGAAAAAAAATTGCATTCGTTTCTAGACATAAAAAGCTTTGTAAAAAAAATCGCCATACCAAAAATACTCTATGACCGCCTAAGGTTTATCGAAAGTGTTTTGAAATAACCTGTATAAATGTCCGTAATAATTGGAAATCCATAGTAATGTGCATAAAATAGATAATAATTAACTCAACGATCTTTAATGTCATCAAAGTAACTTCCTGAGGTTTAAAATTACTGATCTGAGATATATTCATATTTTCCTAATATATACATACTGCTTTCATAAACATTATAGAAATTTCATTAACGCCTTTGTGCGATAATGAGCGAATGGTTAACTAAATATATATTAAATTAGTGCTGAATTTCTCATTAGATAAGCTACATATTTCCCTATATTAGTCTTTAGTTACAGTGTTGAAGTAAATGGTATTAAATTGAACCACAAAGAGATATTATACTAAATATTATACTACATAGCTAACGATATTGATAATGTTTCTAAAGTATCATCAAAATGTTAGAATGTACAAGCAAAAATACTTTACTGCCCTTTCGAGCGAAATTTTTTATATAAGAAAATATGAAAACAAACAGAAATATTATGTTAAAAAAGGGAAATATTTCTGGAATTTACGGCATTTTTCCCCGTTAAAATACGGAAGTAGTACAGGCGTCTAGATTACCAAACCAATCTCTGTATTTTAGCGATTTTTTTTTCTTTTTTTTTTTTTTTTTTTTACAGTGTATGACCGCTTAACGTCTCCCACGGACTTTATTCTTATACCAACGGACTTTTCTATGACATCAACGGTTTTTACCCGTAAAACACAAAAAATTACGAATGTTGACCGTTTATGGGGAAAAAAAAAAAAAAAAAACATATTCCATAAATTTACTGGATAATTCACGGTAAAGTACCGTAAATTTACAATTTTTTAACAGTGTATAGAATGTGTTTTGAAATAACCTGTATAAATATCATATTTTGTACTAATTGGAAATCCAAACTAATATGTATAAAATAGATAATAATTAACCTTTAAATTTTATGCAAATCATCAAAAAACCCTCTGAAGTTGAAAATTACTGATCTGAAATATAATATTCATATTGACTTAATACACATATGTTTCTTTCATAAAAATTATAGAAACTTTAATAAAGCCTTTGTGCGATAATGAGCGAATGGTTAACTAAATATTAAATTAGGGCTGAATTTCTCAACAGATAAGCTACATATTTCCCCATATTAGGCTTTAATTAAAGCAATTCAGTGTTCAGTTTAGTCCAGAGTTAAAGCATTGGTATTAAAATGAACCACAACGAGATACTATAATACATAGCTAACAATGTTGATAATATTTCTAAAAAATCATAAAGATGTCAGTTTCTCCTTGAAAAATTCATTACTGCCTTTAGAGCGAAAATTTTTACATAAAGACATATGAAAAAAAAAAAAAAATAAGGAAATACAGTCGAGTCTCTATATAACGAAATCCACCGTTCCAGCAAAAAATTCGTTATATAGAGAAATTCGATGTATAGAGAATGATGCTAAGAATCGTATTTAATGTGTGAAGTTTGAAGAAATATTATTTTTGATCTTTTGAATTAATAAATTGAAATGTTTAAAAGTAAATATTAACCTAACATTTTATTTCTTAATTATTAAAGCTGTTTCAAAAAAGAGAACAGACATTTATTTAAAAGCTTAGTGAAAATCAAATAAGGAAGACTTGCATTAATTTCTGTCAAAGAAATCTGTGATTTTTTGTTGTTTTGATTTTAAAATTATTACGCTCTTAAAAAAAAGTTCAAATTTTAGCAAGGAATGAAAAATTGTTGTTAAAATTTCCCTCCATTTGAAAGCCTCTCTTATGTGCCTCTCATTGATTCCTCTCTTACATGTGCATCAATCCAATTGACTCTGTTTTGAGAAGGATGTGGAAAGGCGTGCGGGAGGTGGGATGAATTCTTTGGATTTAAAGAACAAGGAGAGAAGTAATCTAAAAAAAACTCAGCACTGACGATAAATCAAAAATAAGTGATGGACAATTCATTCCATATGATTTTGAAGCCTTTTAAAACTGAGTAAATTAAGACCAATTTATGAAAAAATTCGTTATATGGAGATCGGTATTCCGCTATATAGAGACTGTTTTTAATGTAATCATGCGAAAAGGGAACCGTTCCTACTACAAATTCGTTATATAGAGAAATTCGATGTATGGAATTTCGTTATAGAGAGACTCGACTGTATTACGCGAAAACAGTGAAATATTTCTGGAATTTACGTCTATTTTTTCCATTAAAATATGGAAATAATACTAGCGTCTAGATTATCAAAACAATTTCTGTATTTTAATGATTTTCTTTCTTGTTACTGTGTATGGACACTTAAACTCTACAGAATGTGTTTTGAAATAACCTGTATAAATTTTTGTAATAATTGGAAATCCAAACGAATATGCATAAAACAGATAAAAATTAATTTATATTAATATTAATAATATATAATAGATCATAATTAATTAATCTTTTATTTTCATGTCAATCATTAAAAAACATCTATGAGGTTGAAAATTACTGATCTGAGATATGATATTCGTATTTACCTAATATACACACGCAGGTTTCATAATTATTATGGAAATTTCAATAAAGCCTTTGTGCGATAATGAGCTAATGGTTAATTAAATATACATTAAATTAGTGCTGAATTTCTCATTAGATAAGCTACATATTTCCCTATATTAAGCTTTAGTTAAAGTAATTCAGTGTTCAGTTAAGTCCAGTATTAAAACATTGGTATTAAAATGAACCACATCGAGATATTGTACTACACAGCTAGCAATGTTGATAATATTTCTAAAAAATCACAAATATGTCAGTTTGTCCTTGAGAAATTCTTTAAAGCCTTTCGAGCGCAAATTTTTATATAAGGAAATATGAAAAAAAAAAGGAAATATTACGTGAAAAAAGGTGAAATATTTCTGGAATTTACGGCCATTTTTTTTCATTAAAATACAAAAATATTGTAGTACTGGCGTCTAGATTACCAAAACAATTTCTGTATTTCAACGGAATCTTTTTTTTTACAATGTATGACCATTTAACGTCCATAGAATGTGTTTTAAAATAACCTGTATAAATTTTCGAAATAATTGGAAATCCAAACTAATGTGCATAAAATAAATTCACAGGCCAACCAAAAAAAAAAATAAATAAATAAATAAAATACGTGTGGTACACGGGGACTGCCGCGGTAAAGCTATTGCATAGCATTTTTTATCAACTTATGCAATTAGAATTATTTATTTATTTTGTATTTATGCAGTTTTTTTTTTTTTTTTCGTCTTTGATATTAATTTAAGTTTTTTCTTTTTCTTTGATATTAATTCAAGTTACACTTTTTGAGCGTGATGACCGATAAGAAAACAATTTTTTTTCTTTTATTGAATAATTGAGAAGTCTGCCGAACTGAAACGACGTTAGCCGGGGTGTTAGGTTTTTTTTTTTTCTCGTTACGGAATTTCTAGATTCGGTCGCCGCGCTCAAACCCCGCGATAAAAGCTATGCAATAGCTTAAAAAATTTTTGGTGTCTAAGATTTTACAACTGATTTTACATATTTTTAGCATACTGAATCTAAATAGTAAATCAGTTTTTCTCTATCATCTCTACTTTTTTAGATATACGAAGATAACTAAAAATTTTTTAGAACTAAAGTGACCTTGAATGCTTAAACTAACCTTCTGACACATGGGCCTGTCGCGACGCTGAAGGCGATTTGTAAGGCGTTGAAATATGAGAAAATCTTGAAAAAACATATGTTCAAACAAAAATTAGGTTTTGAGCATGCTTATGAGTTCGTACCGCCCATCCATAAAGAGAAACAGAAAAGCTGCCAAAGATAAGATAGTTTCAGAATTCTCTCCATGGATGCAAAACATTGTTGACCTTCCATGCTATTTGTGTGTGGGATAGATTTCTTATAAAGTTAACTTAAAAATCATTATTGTTGAATAGAACTTAAATAAGTTCAAGAAGAATTTGTGTCATATATCCCGATGTGTTACGCGGAGGATACACGTTAAAAAGATCAGAGAACAAAATGTTCCGGGCTTTGTAAAGAGAGCTTATCTTAGATATTTTAATGATAAAGGGCATAGCCGGATAAGCATTGGAAACATGCCTTTCAATCGAATTTCTTAATTTTTTCTCCATGTGTGGCTGCTTATCTGATAATGTATTTCCCTTATTATCATCTTATAAATATTGATATTTTATGAAATAAAAATGTTTTTTCGATTTTTTAAAAACCTCATTTTCTCAAAAACTACCAAACCGAATTATATGCTATTAATTGAGTTTATACAGATGTGAAAGATGAATATCGGGAAATTTTTGTATAAATTTTGATCGTAAAAAGTGTGTGAAAAAGTGATTAAAAAATTTACAAGAATAAAAATTATATGTTATAGTTGTCCGAAAATTACCATTTTCTTGTAAAAAATTCCTCATTTGTGCCCGCATATTATATAAAAATTTCAAAAGTTTGCGTTGGGTACTTCATATAAATATTTAGAAAAATATGTATAAAAATTATTAAAATTCATTTAAAGGCGGTATTTGGGGCGGAGCTACTCATCTTCGATGTCTGAAGAATTTTGGGGATATAAACTTGCTGGTTTTTTAATTTTAATGAGCACATGGGCATCATTCTCAACGCTGGCAATACAGTTTCAATTTCAAAATTTGTTGTTGTCGTGGTATACAAGAACTGGAAAGAATATTTTTGGTATAGAAACAAAACTACATTCTTCGATATCAAAATGTAACGACAGTGATCAGAAACAATTTAATTAAAAACGTTTCTCACCAGTTTTTATAAACAGAAATTATAGTTAATAGTTTCAAGATTCTTCATGAATGATGTGCTCTGTCTTGTATCATGAAGACGCGCATGCGTATGTTATTGCTAAACTCTGCAACCGGAAACAAATTCGTTTTAGTGAATGATTTTTATTTGTTACGATGTCATCTAAGAATGATAATATGAAATAATGATTATTGTGGAAGTTTCTTGGGGGGAAAAAAGGGGTTACAGAAAAAAAAAAAACTATTTTTTTTATATATATAAAATAATGTAATACATTATCAAGTGTCAGCCTTATTTCCCCATAAAAAGTGACTGTTCTTTAAAGTGTGGCCTAAATCTCTGAACACGACTATGCATTTGCATATAAAATTTCACAAAAAATTAGCTATGTCTTTACAATATTTTAATCTCCTGGTAAATTTTCCATTGTTTTTTTAACTGATATTTATTTATTAAAAAATTACTTAATTAAATATTAAACAGCTCAAAATTACAGAAATATATTTTTCAGTACAAAATATCATCCAATGTTATCAGCTTTCTATTTTTTCTTTTAACTCAAATTATGTATATTTCGCTAATATTTATCTTTTAATTAAACAGCCTCAGTAATCTACCATAAAGATAAACAAAAAAATTCTATAGCATAAATCTTAAATAAAAAATTGTCTATTACTACACATTCCAGATAATATGTCAGAATTTTAAGAACTGATTAAATTTTAAATCTAGCTATGAATCACCCATATTAACGCAGTAAAAAGATTAACTACTTATTCTTATTATCCTTCCTTAAAAGTGGTGAAAATGTTTGAATAAATATCATGATATAACAGTCGTTACATTTCGATACCAAAGAATGTTGTTGTTTTCTAGGCAAAACTTTTTTCTCTATTGTTTCCAAAGCAAAACACCAGTTTTCAATATCGAAATAGTATCGATAGTATTGAAAATTATGGTTTATATGCATAATGAAATCTATAATTTATTAGTTGACTCATTCTCTGATGACATTGTATCCAAAAGTCTTCGGATGTCGAAGTTAAATAGCTCCGCCCCAAATAACGCCTTTAAATGAATTTTAATAATTTTTATACATATTTTCGTAAATATTTATAAGTACCCAACGCAAACTTTTGAAATTTTTATATAATATGCGGGCACAAATGAGGAATTTTTCACAAGAAAATGGTAATTTTCGGACAACTATAAGATATAATTTTTATTTTTGTAAATTTTTTAATCACATTTTCACACAATTTTTACGATCAGAAAATTATACAAAAATTTCCAGATATTCATCTTTGATATCTGTATAAACTTAATAGCATATAATTCGAGTTGGTAGTTTTTGAGAAAATGAGGTTTTTAAAAAATCGAAAAACATTTTTATCTCATAAAATATCAATATTTATAAGGTGATAATAAGGGAAATACATTGCCAGATAAGCAGCCACACATGGAGAAAAAATCAAGAAATTTGATTGAAAGGCATGTTTCCAATGCTTATCCGGCTATGCCCTTTAGTCACTGCAAGACACGCGGCTCTTTACAAAGAAGGAGTGTCGATTCCAACTTTTTACCAGTTACCAGAGCTCAGTAAAGATTAATACTGTCCTACTGATCATCCTTCCGATAGTTATGAAAATTAATATGAGGAGATAACGTCAATGCCTCAACGTTTCAGCCAGAAAGATTTAAATTATCTTAACAGAGATATCAATCTATCAATAAAAGTGTATGAATCTTGTCTAGCTTCAAGATTGAAAAACAAAGATTTATTGGTACAAAGAGCCAAAGTTACCTTTCACTACAAATTAGAAAAGAGTTTATCACTCTTCTTCTTCCAAGAAATCTTGTATTTTGTCTTGAAATTGGAGGATTTCTGAAAAAAAATGGGTTTTTCTGATTATTTTCCAGATGATTAGTCCTTATTTGTTAGCAGCTCAAAGCGGGGTTTGAATCGTGTCTTTCAACACAATGGGAACAAATATGGTTCCATACCAATTTCTCACTCAACAAAAATGAAAGAAGAATACAACACAATTGCTTTTATTTTTGACAAAATAAAGTACCATGAATATCAATGGGTGATTTGTGTAAATTTTAAAAATTAGAAATTTTTGCCTTGGACAGCAAAGTGGTTACACCAAATACCCTTGCTTCTTGTGTTTTTTGGATATCAGTCATAAAAAACACCACTGGGATAAAAAAAGAGTGGCCTAAGAGAGAAAGCGTGGTTGTTGGGGAAAGGAATGTCATTGATAATCCCTTAGTTGGGCAAGAGAAAATCGTACTTCCTCCACTGAATAACAATCTTGATCTTGTGAAGCAGTTTGTAAAGGCTCTTGATAAAAACAGATCATGCTTTGCATATAGTGGAGAGAAAATGCCCTAATTGTCTTATGAAAAAAAAAAAACAAGAATATTTGATAAACCACAAATAAAACAACTGTTTAAGGATCCTTCCTTCGTAAATTCAATGAATGAGACTGAACGAAAAGCCTGCACTTAATTTATAGCAGTTGTTGAAAACTTTCTTTGCAAACGAAAAGAAATTATGTAGAACTGGTAAATGAAATGCATAATAGTTTTAAATCTCTTGGGTGTAATATGAGCATTAAAGTGAACTATTTACACAGCCACTCAGAGCATTTTCTTGAAAATTTTGGAAACACAAGTGAGGAACAGTGTTAAAGATTTTACCAGAATATTAAGAATATGGAGGACCGTTACCATGGAAGATGGGATATCCATATGATGGCAGATTACTGTTTGAGTTTAAGTACTGTTTGAGGACTGTTCAAAAATATATTCGACAATGTCATGGAAAAGAAGCTTCCGAAGGTTCAGTGAGAATCGGTCTCATCGGTGACATTTTTCTCTATCTTTGTGAGTAAAAATATTTGTATAATATAATTTTAAAAAATATTGTTTGAATATGTGTGTATCATAATAATAAAATTTAATATTTGTATAGTATAAAAATAAAAATTATGTGTTTATTTTATTTATATATTTTTTTTTAATACATGGACTTACCTTAAAATAATGCAACATATATTCCACAAAAAGTTGTTTAGCTAAAAAAATTGAGCTGCTAGAGAAAAACTAATGCCATATTTGAATTCAGGACATTAAATTCATATAAAATCAGCTCCAAATTCCTAGGCACCGAAACGGCTGTTGACCAGTGTTATAAGTAATGCAATTATCTTTAATTTTCATGCTAATAAGCAAAAAGATCTCTGAAGTTGAAAATTATTGATATGAGATACAATACTCATATTCATCTAATGTACACAAGCTACTCTCATAAACATTATAGAAATTTCAATAAAGCCCTTGTGCGATAATGAGCGAATGGTTAACTAAATATATATTAAATTAGTGCTGAATTTCTCATAAGATAAGTAGGTTTTAGTTACAGTGCTACAGCAATCGGTATTAAATTGAACCACAAAGAGATATTATATTGCATAACTAACGATGTTGATAATGTTTTTAAAGAATTTCCCAGGCATATTATTAAAACATGAATAGTTTTATTATTAATAAATGTGTATTAGCAGAGCTAAAGATATGTGAAATTAATTGAGTTAAGGATAAAGAAGAGAAAACATAAAGTTGCAACACTAGGCGCGGAAAAAGACCCGGATGATAATGTAAAGTCTATGGGTTCGTTCCTTTCAAATATCTAGCTCAAATTTTAATATTTTTGCATGATTGTTTTGCACAAAATAGCTGAGAACGATCCACAACCGGCCTAGTTTTTACTTTTTCAGTTTTGGTTTTAGATTTTTTTTTTAAGTACTTAACTTTTGAAACCGGTTTAAACCGGTTCTGAAACTGAAACTATCATAGTATAAAAATATATAAGCAAAATTGAAAAAGTAAAAACTAGGCTGGTTGTGGATCGTCGTCAGCTATTTTGTGCAAAACAATCATGTAACAATATTAAAATTTGAGCTAGATATTTGAAAAGAACGAACCCATAGACTTTACATTATCAACCGGGTCTTATCCTGTGCTTAGTGTGGGGCCTTAAGATGGTTTTCATAACATGATGGGTTTTTTTACATCTTCAGACCTGATGTCGCTTAGAAAAGAAACTATATAACAGCCTTTAAATTAATTTAAACGCTTCTAGAATTGTTGAAATTACTTCTAGACCTTTTTATTCAATATGTGCATATTATAATACTCAATTTATCAATTGATACATCTTTGGAAATGTTGTATAGTAACTTTAAACCTGCTTTGTGGTCTCTCGTAATATATTTCTTTGGACTGAGGAGGTTAAAATATCGGATCGACAGTTTCTATTTATTGCATGGAGAGAGGGGGGGGAGTCCCACAAGTAATCTTAAATAGAAAATTACATCCTCTTTAACCGCCTTATTCAAAATGTTTCTCACTGACGGGGCAAACAATTTCTCAGTTTTTTTTAATGGTGTCAGTTTGTCCATGTAATAAAATCTTTCTCTCTGACACTGGCGGAAGTTTGTCTGTGTTGTCACAATATGGAAGAAGCACAGAGCCTTACCACTAAATAAACTTCCACCAGTAAAAATAAATATAAGTTTCTGCTATTATTTATCAGCGATATTTTGCTTTAATAAAAAGTCAATAAAGAGGAAAATTTCTATTTAAATATAGTGATGAAGTTTTTTTTGGCGATAACTTACTCCTATGAATGTGATTGCACTTAAAGCTTCACAGTTTTAACACTTAGCATAGCATTTGTATTGCCAGTGTGACTAGACATCGTCTTTCTTTGCAAAACTTGTTTTCGGCACTAGGAATGAATAAAATATGCCACATTAACCCCTTGAAGGGCGATGGTATAAAATATGTACCACTTAATTTTAATTGAAAACTACCACATTGACACCAGAATTTTGAAATGAAAATTTTATTGTTATGAAGTACGCGAAGATAAGCGTTTATCTACTTTGTAATAAATTTCCTTTTAAATTCTGGTGTCATTGGATCATTTCGGCATTTAATGAACAGAAGTGCTTTCCTCCTCAAAGGGTTAAATTATTATAAGTAGTGTATTATAAGTAAGTATTATTATAAGTATCATAAGTATTTTTGATATTCTGTAATTGAAAGTAAATTCTTTTTAATCCCTTTACGATGGGTACCTTTTACGAAATTTTAAATGTTTTGTCACCGGTTTTTAAAAACAGAAATTTGTGTCTTATTAAATTAAAAAAAAAAAAATGCAAAGCAAATTTTTATAGTAAAATTTTTCTGGTGCGGATAAACAAAGATTCTTAAACATTTTTGCGGCACGTATACCTGTCGCTTGTCCCCAAGGAATTAAAAAGTTGCGCGGACCGAATAAAATATGTGTAAGAAATGCCGGAGTCGGAACAGTTAAGGCTATGTCAATTCATCTTTATTAACAGTTGAACGGTAGATTATAGCAATATACACATAAAAACAAATATGCAATCTCTCATAAATAACAAGAATTTGACGATATCAAAAATGTTTTTTTTTGCCTTTGAAGGAATATTTGTTGGAAGAATATACTTTTTGTTTTGATTTAAAAAATATGCAGGCGATATCCATCGTTTACTGTTATAATCTTACATGATCTATGTGAAACTATTTTAAAAAAATAGATATATTTTTTTGGAACAAGTAATCGTGTTTTCTTAATGTTGAATTCACTCAGATTTCCAAAAAAAGTTTTTCACAATATGGGTATTCATATGGGTATATGGTTCATTTCACGTCCATCGAATAAAGCAATTTGTTTACATGTTATACAGGGTGTTCATAAAGTAACTTTGTTGAAGTATGAATCTTCAGCGACTGCTCCGTTGAGCCGCACGAAAAGAAATATGAGATTACAGTTATTTGAAGGCAAACGATCAAGATTTTTGTGAACAATAACAATGGGATTCGCGTAGTTAAGTTTATAAAGAGAACAATTTGAAACTCTCCAATAGAAGCACCCCCTTTTCTCATCCCAAAAATATCAAAGTATTTAAAAAAAACAGTAATTGTTGTTTGAACTTATGCGTCTAACAGCAACATATGCAACGAAAGTATAATACAAGATAGATTTTTTTTAAATAGTAGTGCCAACAGAATATATAAATGACAGATTTGAAGTCGCTATTTTGTCATTCGTGGAACCTAGCCTTCTCAAATGTCAATGGGCCTGACTATCACACGGGCACCTGGTACCCGTGCCATGGGCACGAGATTTCTTAGGGGCACAAAATTGTATCTTAGTTTCAATTAAATAATCATAATTGTGAAAAACATGTAATATTTGAGATACTAATGCTATGAAATGGCAAAAATATGCCTCAATATATCGTTAAAAGCAGATTTCAATAGGTATTAATAGGAATTCGTTTTTCATATATTCCTGGAAACTTTTTTCAATTTTCGGAAAGCGAATTTTTTTTAATAGAATCATTAAATCAACCGATCTAAAGGGAACACGAAAATTCTAAAGTACCATGGGCACAAAAACTTGCAGGTCTTGCCCTGGATTAGTGTATATGATGATTTTTAGAATTTATTTTTCTTCAGAGAAAAAAAAAAGAAAGAAAGAAAGAAAGAAAAATATATTAAGGAAGCAGTTAACGTATTTTATGAATAATTTTTTCTTTGTACTCGAAATATATACATATTAATTTTCTACCATTTAAAACACTGGTTCATGGCCGTTGTATTGTTAAAACCAAATAATTTTCTAGATCTCAAATTTAATAAAAAAATATTATACATATTTATTAGAGCTGAAAACCAATATTTAGCTTGAAACAACATAAATAAATATATTATTAATAAATAACAGTTTTAGAAAGTATTTCTGTCGAAGTAATTTCGCTTTCTCAAAAGATTCATAGTACATTTTCTAACAAAACTCATGCAAAGTGCATGGCATACTGAAAAAAATATGTCCAAACAAACATGTCTAAGAGACCAGAAAAAGTATAATTTTCGTTAAAAATGATGAGTTTTGTAGATTGAAATCGAAAGAAAGAGTTTGTTATTTCGCTGAAATGACTTGTTTATGGTACTTTTTTTATACTTTATAAAGTAAAGGATTCATAAGTAATGAGAATTTGTTCAAAGGGACAGATTTATTAAAAAAATTGGAACAACTGCCCATAGTCCAAGAGCGAACGCACAAAAATCATCGATTAAAAAAAAAAAAATCCTTTATATTATGGAAGAGTAGTCGTAGAGGAATATAATGATCCATGTCTGCCGGAAGGGAAGTGGTGCATAAACCAAAAAATAATTCTAATGTGAGATGCTGAATTTTTTCCTATGAATTTGTGCACGGATTATTAGCAGTAGTATGCGCCAGGTAGCGATACTTATGATACAAAGTTATTTATTAAGTTGGCAACTATAGGAACAATTTCAACAATAGATTTTCTCCTGAATGCGAGGCCTTATTATGACAAGATGGTCTTGGTCTCTAGCAACAGGTGCGCGCGCCGATGAAAGCTAGCGTAAAAAAAAGTGAGGCTCATTACTTATAAATCAGACCATGTATAATCTCTGAAAATTATGGTAAAAGGTGCTTGAAAGTATTTAAATAGTACGAACCCTGTCAGTATTTTACCCAAATAAATTATGTATATAATTTATTTATATTATGCTGATTTGTGTTATTTTTATTTTTCATTTTTAGGGGTTCTCTCAACTTCCGTGCAATGGAGAAAAAGATTTTAGACAGTATCATTGGTCCCGGTCGCTATGACAGCCGGATCCGACCGTTGGGTATGAACAACGCTACAAGTAAGGAGCTTTCTGGTAAATCGTTTTCCCTCATACTTTGTGCGGTCCTAGACACAAGTAGGTGTTGTAGAAAGATCAGTGTGCTTAGATAGAATATATTTTCTTTGTTGTTCCGCAAATATAGGGAGTTACTATATTCGCAAGATTATAGATTAGGAATGCGCGTCCACTGTCCCACGTTTAAATAAATTGCCACCTTTTTAGTAAAGAACAATTTAATTGTCAGCGAATATTTTATAATTTAATATTGTAATAATTACATTATCAGAGATGCCAAGTCTCCGGCTTTTTCGAAACCAATATTTTAATACAGAAAATTTTGGACGATTTAAACAACCAGATTTTCACTAAAAGTATAGGGATGCATGAAAATATGGATACTTGGCAACTCTGCATTGTAAAAATCGAAGGGAAACACCAATCGACGATCAATAAGTTATCAACTTTTTAGTAAGGAACAATATAATTATTGGCGGACATTTTGTGATTTAATTATGTAATGATTACATTATAGAAATCGAAGGGAAAATCTGATCAACGATTCAATAAGTTACCAACATTTTAATAAGGAATAATTTATGTATTGGAGGATATTTTGTGATTTAATATTATTATGATTACATTATAGAAATCAAAGGAAAAAACTTATTGATGATTCAATGAGTTACCATTTTTTAGTAAGGAACAGTTTAATTATTGGCGGATATTTTTTAGTTACATCATAGAAATCAAAGAGAAAAACTCATCGACGATTTAATAAATTGCCAAAGTTTTAGTAAGGAATAATTTATGCACAGACCTTGTGATTTAATAACATAATGATTAAATTATAGAAATCGAAGAGAAACACTGGTCGACGATTCAGCGAGTTATCAACATTTTAGCAAGGAACAATTTATGCATAGACATATTTTGTGATTTAATTATGTAATGATTACATTATAGAAATCGAAGGGAAACCCTGATCGACGATTCATTAAATTACCAAATTTTTAGTAAGGAATAATTTATACATAACTTGATACTTTGTGGTTTAATAATATAATGCATTTAATAATATATGCATTATAGAAATCGAATGTAAACACTGATCGACGAATCAATAAGTTACCAGCTTTTTAGCAAGGAGCAATATAATTATTGGCGGATATTTTGTGACATTTAATTATGTAATGCTTACATTATTGAAATCAAAAGGTAAAAACTAATCGACGATTGAATAAATCACCAACTTTTTAGTAAGGAACAATTTCTGTATCGACGGTTATTTTGGGATTTAATAATATAATGTTTACATTATAGAAATCAAAGGGAAACTCTGACCGATTATTCAATAAGTTACCAACTTCTTAGTATGGAACAATTTAATTATTGACAGATATTTTGTGACTTAACTGTGTAATGATTACACAAAGTTCGCACACTCCTTATATTTTTTAAGGACTCTGGAACCATTATTCATGATAAGAAAATTTACATTTAATTTTTAAGAAACAGAATTCTTAACTAGCCCCTTTGTTCTCAAATTTCGCAACATTTTCCTGCAGTGAAATAATATGAAATCAGTGTTAAAATTTAGTGGTAAAATTGTGCGAACCCTGTTGCATTATGGATATAGAAAGGGACATACTTCTTTCAATAAAACATATTGAGCAGCTGTAGAATAGAAATTGAATTCCGTGTAAAGAAATACAGCATTCGCTCCCGAATTACATTAATGGACCTATGAGTATAGACTAGGGGGAAAATCGATGTACCCGACACCAGTGATGTCAGACGATCTACTTGTTTTAAATTTGACTAGCACTACTTTTATTAGAATATAAAATTCCTCTTGATTAATATGTCAGTCCCCTGACCGCCAGACAAAAGGGCGAATATGTGATGTTGTTTTCCTTGTAATTTATGAAAAAATAAAATAAAAAAGAGTATTTTTCCAACATGATATAAAAAATTATTTACGTATAAGAATTTAATCCTTGAGAGTATCAATAATAATATAATTTAAAAAAACAGCATTAAATTTGTTGAATTATATTAATTGAAATAATGCATCCATGGCTGTGAAACCTGCAGCGTAGTGAATGGACATATCAGTTCACGGTGGTGAGAAGCTTAATTAAAATTCGTTTTACCATTACAAAAAAATGGTTCAGATCTAAATTAAAAAACTAGCCCGTCTGACAACACTGATGTATTCCGACTAATAACTTTTTAAAATAAAAGAAAAAAATGTGGATTTGATAAAAAAAATAATGACTAGAAATCTGAATATCTTTTATTGTTGCAACCGTTTTCAAATCATACGCATAATATAACTATGTATTCATATGCGTTAGCACCAAATGTTCGCAAAACCAGATTTTTTTTTTTTTTTTTTTTTTTTTTTTTTTTTTTTTTTTTTCTTGAAGTCGATTGTTATTTTTTAAGCTTATTTTCTGTTATTATCGTTCTTGTTTTTAAATGACTGATTTAATCTTAAGAAACATATGCTGGATATTCATATACATTTTAGATTTGTATAACGTCTTTTAGGAGAGTACTATTTAAGGGTATGTCTTCTGTGAAAAGTTACTCAATTGTATCGTTTCGGTCAATCAAAATTTAAGTTTATTATCTTTAACAAAATAATTGTTCTCTAAGTTAAATATCTCCTACATATTTATGTATTAAGGGAAACATCGATAAAAATATCTCGTCTAAGTGGATTATAAAATCGACACAAACAACATCTCTTTTAAATGCTTGGAACTGTCTTGGCAAACATTATTAGATAAATGTTTTGAAAATGTTTCTATTTGAATACTTAGATACGACAAAACTGTTTTCAACAGTTTTTTAATGAAAAGAGATTTCTATAAGGCGTTTGAAAAGTACTATGTTGTAAACACTGCGTGAAATCTTTTAAAAAGATTTAAATTTTTTTTAATTCAATTTAAATGAGTTGACATCTCTCCAAGTACTTTAATACTTTAATATTATTTCAGGGGCCTAGTTAAAATTTTTCTGGACAATTAACAAATGTTTCCGAAATAATAATATTGTCTTTATGAAATGAATCATTATTCGTTTTCAAAATTGTTCATTTAGTTTTTATATTTTATTTTAGTAAGCTGTAAAATTTTATTATCAGATTCGGAATGTGCTGGAAAGTGTTTGTTGTTTATCTTAATCTATTCTGTGCGTATTAAATTTCTCGTTCTTTTTTTTTAATGACTAAAAAAAATAATGGATGTTCATAAAGGGATAGTAAAATTCATTTGCTAGCTCATTGTTAATTAGATTTCTGTAATGCCCTTTTGGAGAGTAATATCTTGGTGTATTTCTTCTGTGAAAAGTTACGCAGTGCTACAGTTTTGGGACCATAAAAATATAAGTTTATTATCTTTAACAGAATAATTATTCTATAATGTTAAATATCTACAACACTTTTATGTATTAAAGGAATTCTCAATAAAAACATCTCGTCTAAGTGGATTATGAAATCGATGTAAACAACATCTCTTTTAAATGCTTGGAACGGTCTTGAGGAATATCATTAGATAAATGTTTTGAAAATGTTTCTATTTGAGTACTTGGACATGACAAAACTGTTTGCAATCCTTTTTATATAAAACGAGATTTCTGTAAGTCCTTTGAAAAGTACTATGTGTAAACATTGCGAGAAATCTTTTAAAATGTTTTAAGTTTCTTAAATTCAATTTAAACGGACTAACGACTATCCAAGTATATCGTAATACTAATAATATATATTCTACATAAATATAAGAATTTTTATTATAAAAAATATTTTGCTTCTAAGACGTTGTATATTGATAAAAAAAATTAAAATATATTTAAAAAAAAAATTTATTTACATGTTTCAACTTCTATTAATAGTCATCCTCAGAATGTAAATAGAAAAAAATTACAAATACAATGAACGTGAAAATTGGAATAAAGAACTATAGAAAATAAATTAAATGTATCACGCGCTTTTAAATTTGGATATTATCCTTGGTCTATTTAAATAATTACCGTGTAAATTGTTTAACCATTCAATCCATATATTTGGAATGCGAAATGATAGTGTATCTTTACAAATATGTGGACTTTTTAAATAAATTTCAATTAATTCTCTTATGAATAATTTTAAATAAAAATTAGACCTGTATATTAATTTACTCTCGTTAAAAAGTATGTTAATGTTCTCTTTTTGATTTAATCTGGATAGAGCGGTTTTCTTCCTATTAAGTTTCATAACTGTTATATTTTTTTTTAGTCTGATTTTAAAATTACATTGGGTCGTGTTTATATAGAAGTTTTTTATTCCTCCTTTTCTAATAAATTTTGTTTAAAATTACTCATAAGAGAATCAATTGAAATTTATTTAAAAAGTTCACATATTTGTAACGATACCCTATCATTTCGCATCCCAAATATATGGATTGAATGGTTAGACAATTTACACGGTAATTATTTAAATAGACCAAGGACAATATCCAAATTAAAAAGCGCTTGATACATTTAATTTATTTTCAATAATTCTTTATTCCGATTTTCACGTTCGTTGTATTTGTAATTTTTATTTTTCTATTTACATCTGAGGATGACTCTATTAATAGGGGTTAAAACATGAAAATACTTTTTTTTAATATAGTTTAAATGTTTTTATTAATATACACTGTAAAAAAAAAATCTGTAAAAGTACTAAACATTTTTTAGGAAACTGGGATTCCAAGAACTTTTCATGTAACGATAACAGGAAAAATCCAGGTAACCGATTCTAAAACTTGAGTTTTTGTTGTTACCGTTACAGGAAAAGTTCTTGGAATCCCAGTTTCCTAGATAAATATACCTTTACAGATTTTTTTACAGTGTACAACGTCTTAGAAGCAGAATATTTTTTATAATATAAATTCTTATTTTTATGTAGAGTATATATTATTAGTATTACGATATAGGTATTAGTGGACGTAATCAAGACTTACTAGTGTTATTTTTCACATTCATGTCTTTCCAAGTACTTTAATATTTTAATACTAATCCTGGATCATATTTAAAATCTTTGAGGAGATTTTAAAAAAATGTTTTCGAAATAATATTATTGTGCATATGAGATGAAGCATTATTCCTTTTACAATTTTTTCATTTTGATTTTATATTTCACTTTATTAAACTGCGAAATTATGTTATCATATTTTGAATACGTTGGAATGTTGAATCTATTCTATTTGTATTATTTTTCTCGTTCTTGTTTTTTAACGACAAATTTAATCTTAGGAAACAATTAATTGATTTTCATAAAAGGATGGTAAAACTCATTTGCTGGCTGATTGATGACTAGGTTTCTGCAATGTCTTTTAAGGAAATACTGGCTAAGTTATTTTTTTGGATGATAAGTGATACAGTTCTACAGTTTTGGGGAAGCAAAATATAACTTCATTATCTTTAACAGAATAATTATTCTATAATGTTAAATATCGCCTACACATTAACGTATTAAAGGAAACATCGATAAAATATCTCGTCCAAGTGGATTATAAAATCGACGCAAATAACATCACTTTTAAATGCTTAGAACGGTCTTGAGAAATATCATTAGATAAATGTTTTGAAAATGTTTCTATTTGAGTACTTAGATACGACAAAACTATTTTCAATCGCCTTTGCATCAAATGAGATTTCTGTAAGTCTTTTGAAAAGTACTCTGTTGTAAACATTACGCGAAATCTTTTAAAATGTTTTAAGTTTTTTAAATTGAATTTTAAATGATCTAAAGTCTTTCCAGGTGCTTTAATATCTTAATATTATTCAGTAGCACATTTAAAATCTTTGTGGACATTTAAAAAATTGTTTTCGAAATAATAATCTATGTTTATATTATAAAGAAGTAAAGTTTGATTATTTGTAGAGGGTTATCTCCGGAACTACCGAACCGATTTCAAAAGTAATAGTACTAAAATGATGGTGTTCACCCCGAATCAAACATAGGCTATATCTTATATTGATACCACTCATACAAATGGAAATTAATAGAATATGAAATGGAAATGGAATTTAATCGAATATTTGGCTCTAAATTTTACAATTAGTTTATAAACACAAAATAATTTTTCAAAAATTAATCTGCTGATTTTCAATATCTTTCTTTTAACCAAATTGTGTGATGTCACATTTCTTCTTAACCGCTCCCACCACCTTGTCACAAACTGCAAAAAATTCACAACTCCCCCTCCCCCTCCCCTCCAGGCGTTACATTATTTATGGACGGCCCCAAATTTACACCGTGCTACAGTTTTGGGGCATAAAAATATAAGTTTATTATCTTTAACAGAATAATTATTCTATAATGTTAAATATCTCCAACACTTTTATGCATTAAAGGAGTTTTCAATAAAAATATCTCGTCTAAGTGGATTATGAAATCAATGTAAACAACATCTCTTTTAAATGCTTGGAACTGTCTTGGCAAACATTATTAGATAAATGTTTTGAAGATGTTTCTATTTGAATACTTAGATACGACAAAACTGTTTTCAACAGTCTTTAGATGAAAAGAGATTTCTATAAGGCGTTTGAAAAGTACTATGTTGTAAGCACTGCGTGAAATCTTTTAAAATGTTTTAAGTTTATTATAAAACCAATTTAAATGAACTAACATCTTTCCAAGTGCTTTGGTATTTTAATACTATTTAAGGAGTACATTTTGAAATCTTTGTAGAGATTTAAAAAATTAATTTCGTAATAATAATATTGTATATATGAGATGAAGTATCTGAAGTAATATTTTCAATTTTCAAAAGCGTTATCTTTTTAAGTAATTTTTTATTTGAGAGCTTTATAAATATTTATAGCTTAGAAAGTAAACATATTTTATCCCGACTGAAAAGAGTGAACTAGCAAGAAGCAATGTCGCTCGCGATTTAGGGAAAAATATCTTATAATATGTGAAACTCATTGAATTTCGACACAGACATCATATATTAACCATTTCGATGCAGTTTATTTATTTATTTTTTTTACGCCAATTTAGCGAAAACTTCATTTTCCAATACAAGTTACATGCATATATTTCAGTTATTTTCTGTTATTCTAATAAAGAAATAATAATAGCAATAAAGTTTATTTATTAATTATTGAAAAAAAAATAGTTTATATCATTTTAAAAAAGAAAATCAAAGTAAATAAGCCATTACTAATTTAACAAAAAACAACAATTGCAGTCTTATCCTGTGGGGCATAAAATCGCCATTTTGTTGCGAATTTGTGCGTGTATTTGTATTTGGTGCCTGGATTTCTACGAAGAAATGTTTAAGAAGAATCTGCTTCACAATTAATTTGTAATAAATCTGCAAATTTAATTACAATAAAATAATTTCTGCTTATACTGGGAAGTTAACTCTCAAATACTTATTATTTTAATCTAAAAGTCACTGCACTTTTATAAAAATATCTTAATTATTTTTTTAAACTTTGCGTTTTATCACTGTATGATTTTAGTTCCGTTATTTTCAAAAGTTGTTTCCGCCAGTGAAGAACTAAAAAGTTACTCGAGTGAGAATGATGCACTCCTACATAACTTCTTTCAGTTTAAGAATTAAAATATATGCTTCTATTTTATATAAAATTGACGTCATTTGAATCCGTTTCAGAATACCACATTTGCGATCTAGTCTTAAGAGCCCACAATAGTCACAGAAAAAGTACGCAAAAAGACCCGGATGATTATGTAAAGTCTATGGGAGCGTTCTTTTCTAATATCTCGCTCGAATTTTAATGTTTTTACATAATTTTTTTGCATAGGCTAGCTTAGGACGATCTACAACCGGGCTAGTTTTTACTTTTTCGATTTTGCTCATATATTTTTTAAATTATGATAGTTTCAATTTCAGAACCGGTTTAAACCGGTTTTGAAAGTTAAAATATATATATATTTTTTTTAATCTGAAACCAAAATCGGGAAAGTAAAAACTAGCCCGGTTGTAGATCGTCCTAAGCTAGCCTATGCAAAAAAAATCATGTAAAAATATTAAAATTTGAGCGAGATATTAGAAAAGAACGCTCCCATAGACTTTACATAATCATCCGGGTATTTTTGCATACTTTTTCTGTGACTATTGTGGGCTCTTAAACAACATCGATTGAAAAGTATGCATATGACGTTACTCTCATCAATCTTCTCATCAAACCCATCATAAAACAATTTCGTAAACTATGTAAAAAAATAGATAGCTAATGATTTACATTCCTTCATTTGTTTGTAACATTAATGTTAATGCTTAAAATTAAAAATAGTTTGTAATAATAGCTCACGTTTATCAGAAATCATTCATTTATATTTTTTCAAAGCGGTACGTCTTTTATTTACAACTTTTTTCAATTGCTATGAAAATATGGCAACAAAAAGGAATATTAAATAACTATTTTCCAACTTTTTTCATTTACATTCCACAGAAATGGAGTGCTTCATTTGCCATCTTTACAGAAATGATATTAAACAACTACAAAAATTTAAAATTTCAAAAATAAATTTATATGGTGTTTTGAAACAAAATTCAGTCTAAAATACCTTTTTCCTCCACGAAAAGGTGCAAAAACTAAAAATATTTGCTGTTTAGAAATTTCAAAAATTGCAGTATAGATTATCAGAATTTAACAATATAATGAGGAATTTGCACACATCGGGAAATCAATCAGCTACATGTTTTTCTGATAATTACAGACTCATACTTTCCAAAAATGTCAACAAAAATGTGAAATAATGGGTCAATAGTTTTTAAATTAAGCTTAAAGTTAACAGAAAAGCACGCGACTGGGAAACGCTGCGTGATTGGCTGTGACGTCATAGTTCACGATACGCCAATGTTTACGTTTTGTTAGCAGGCGTTTTTGAAGCAAGCAAGCAGCTTTTATTCTATAAGCCTGTGTTTAGGAAGCATTTAAAATTTTTCTTACATCCAAATTTATTTACTCTTGTTGATATTTATTAGATTTCATCAATCTACCGTATTAATGGGAATTAAATGGAATTATTTCTAGTATTAAGGAAAAGTTTCGATTAAAAAAAATCCGTTATATTAGTCTGTTTTTTTAACAACTTAATACATAAATTCTCCTTGAAAAATATAAGTTAAAGATTTTTTTAATGTTGCAGTTAGAAATTATTTCACACACACACACTCATATAAGCAAAACTGTTGTCTTAAATCTGCACCAACGCAATGTGCATATTTGAGAAGGCGTATCATATTTTTAAAAATATAAAAGATTTTGTTGCCGTGCATAAATAAATTGCTTCAAAACATTCAATTCTCATGATTGCCACAAATGACATTTTTTGTTTATTTTGGTTACATTACCTACCTGTTTTAAAACAACCTGGGTGGTGAATTGCTAAAAATACTTGAAAAGTTATTGTTTGGAAATAGTTGTCAATAAAGAAACATTTAATTTCTAAACCCTGATCTCCATGTATGGCTTTGTAAATCATTTTTTTTCTTTCTTTTTTAATTGTATGTTTACTATACATTGAATATTGAGCTCAAGAATATATATTAATTTTTTTTTCTTAACTGGTTTGATTTCCATATTTCCTACCGAGTGAAATTTTAAAACAAACTGAATTATTTAAATGTAGCTTTATATACAAAATGACCTCGCTTCAGGATCAGACAAGCTTGAATATCAAATCAAAGAATATTAAAAAATAGGCAGAAGTAAGCAAAATCAGAGCACAGACACTGGATTCAACATTGAGTTTGGAATCCATTGTGCACAGACCACACTCTTAACAAGAAATAATAATAATAATAATAATTAAAAAGAAAAAAATCGCCTTTTCTTGCATTCCATTATGTTATTCAATTTTTCTGATTGCAATACGTTTATTATTAGCATATTTATTTGTGCTATTCAACTTTACTAATAGAAAATTGACAAAAGTTTACTGTTTAGTATTTTTAAATATAAAAGTGACTGATAATTTAAAGCAATTGCACAATTTTGAAACTGTTACAACTGGCAATTGGCCAGTAATGAAATTTCCCAATTTTGCCCTTTATTATGGCTGTTTTCATTACCAAATTAATTTTTTAACGGAAAAATATAAAATTGGTAAGCTTGAGTATGTTAGCGATTTGGAATCAAAATATATTTTCCCCTTTGTGATAAAAAAAAAAAAAAATGATTATTGAGTGATTTTGATCATGTGACAAACACGTTGCTTTTCATCCCTGTTTGAGTGGTTATACTTCTTTCTAGCAGAAATTCGGTTCAAAATGCCCAGTTTGACACTGTTTTCTAAAGGATATAGTGTGTTTGACGAGAAAAAAAATAGAGAAAATGAGTGCGATTATATAGTTTCTGAACAACACCTGCTAATTTCATGCATTTCCGAACAGACATAAATTTAAACTTATGTAATAAAGGAATTTGTCTCCAGTATCGGTACGGCTTCTTATAAACTTGCTAAATATCTTGTTTCCATATTTTCTCCTCTCTCAAGCAGTAATTCTTTCACTGTTAAGAATTCTTTTGAATTTGTTAAGAAACTTCACAGTTTTAAGCCACAAGGCCACATGATGGTTTCTTTTCATGTTTCATCATTATTTACTAATGTTTCTGTTCTAGCTCGCTGAGTTTTTTGCACTGAAGAAGAATGTCGATAGTAGATTCGAAACAGCTGTTTGCTCCCTTTCCATTCTTTATTTGTGCATTTATAATCGTTGGTTTTCTATCTTTTAACATTTTTGCACAAAGGCTTTATTTGCCATTTTAATTTTTATGTAATAAAGTTGCCCTTCTGGATTTAAGAGCTTCTATGGGTTTAAAGAACAAAACTCAGGGAATTACAAGATTTCAGATCAAATGCGTCAGTAATCTAAAAGCTGTGTGTGCAGATTTTTTTTTTTTTTTTTTTTTTTTTATAAGAATGATCTTGAAAAGATATTTTTTCCTAACAATAAAGCGGAATTTTCACTAATTTTTCAGTCTAAAAATACATCAGTTTCAGGCATGATTATCAAAGCGATTTATAGCTGAACAATTTTTCAATTTTCTTTAAATTCTTTATTTAAATCTTGATCTATAAGTGATTGTTGTTTCATTAGAGCAGTTTTTTTTTTCTTCTCCTGTCTTATAATGTCTGGGATATTCGTTTTTAAACATTGACTTAACTGCATTTTCTGCTTTGACCCCCCCCCCCTCCCAAAGAAAAATAAAGATAAACGTGACACACACCGCTACTGTATTACCTCCATTTTTTAAAAGAATGTCGTATATCCTCTGTTTATCAAAAAAGCTTTAATATATACTCTGTTAAGTATAATTCTCTGCTAAAAAAGTGCATTTTTTTTAAGTACACCCTTTTTTTTTACTACTAAACCACTGTATATAAAATTGCGTTATTGTCATTGTGATAACAGATAAATTCCGGATTTAGAATAATTAAATGTCATATTCCGCAAATTAAATCATTGCATATGTTTCAAATGAGAAACTTAGACAATATGTCTTAATTTGCCTACCTGTACTAATAATTAGAAAAAATATAAAAATGTTAACAAAAATACATGGTTATAATGAGGATGTAGTGTCAGTCATAATAAATAATGTAGTACACAAGGATTTTATAACGAAAGAAAAGGAAACTCCATATATCAAGCATGATATTCAACGCACAGTCACTCCGAACGCGTGTCAACAGAGTTGTTGTCATGAACGATGACATCACAAGTCACGGCGTAGGAAAAGTATCGTTTTTGGGGCACGGTAAATAGTGCTGTATAAAAACCGTTATAAATCGATAACTACAGCTCAAAATCAAAAAAAATTTTCACTGCCCGTCATGTCTGTTAGTTTTCTATTGTTTTTAGATAAAATTAGAAAACGTGAAAATTCCTCATTATAAATTTGTTCCTTTTTATGACTATTATTTTTTTAGCGACGGCACTTTGACTATTGTCAGAAGAAATAGCATATCGGGGCTTAAAATATAATGAAAATCATCATGTCTTTTAAAAAATGCTTTTAACATAAAAAATATCTGTTTCGGAACTACAATATCAGGCAACATGAGAATAACACGATATAAAATAAATTTTAATAATAAAATAGAAATGTAAGAGATAAACAAAAATCCATGTTTTCCCAAAATTACAATTTGTATAAATCTTTATATTTGAAAATTTATTACATAAATTTTCATTTGCAGGATTGCTACAGGTAAATATATTTATATTCTGTTCAAACCACTATTTTTTTTTTTTTTTTTTTTTTTTTTTTTTTTTTTTTTTTTAATATACATGTTATAGTCTTTCCCTTGAAAATGTTAACAAAGAGTATGTAAAAGATTTCTGTTTTGAAAAATTCATGCAAAATGGATTTCATTGGCTAAACATCTGAAAATTTTTCGTATTAAATCCTTGTTAGGATGAAAATTTCAAGTTCCGATATCGGAGATCGAACTAATAAGGAAGACAACCTAACTGGGCATACTCAAAATATGTTGAAAAACATTCTAGTTGTACTACTTCCGTATGTAATAAACAATCAATTAAATTTAGCGGCGGAATTTCTGTAGAAATTCTGTGGGAAAAAAATAAAATATTTTCGAATATTTGGCGCAAAAGTATGGTAATGATACGGGATTTGGCGGACAGGATTTTTCCTCGCCAAAAGCAAACGATTTTATTGCATCTGAAAATTACTTGTTAATTATTATTAGAATCCTTCATTATTTCCAACAGTTATTTTTATTGTAAAGTTTACATTACTTAATCTGAGCATTTCCGTGATTCAAAAAAAAAAAAAAAGTTTGTAAAAACGGGCGATAAAAGGTTAAAAATTAGTTAAACAACTTTTGTAACGAAGACGTTAAAGAGTAATCGGCATAGAAGAGTATTTTTTGAAATTCTGTTTTATTGCCAACCGACAATAAATCGCCAAATAAACGAAAATTTCCTTTTTTTTTTTTTGTTAGCTGTATCAAAGTTCCGCCGAAATTTCTTTTTTGTACAAATATATCTATATCAGAAGAGCATTCTTTATTTCTTTCAGATTTATCTGAGTATGCCTGTATGGAGACCTTTCTTGTAAGAATCTTCCATTTTCTAACGAGATGCTTTTCGCCCAAGCCATGATGTCTACATGCAAAACGTTCAAATTAAGTTTCTCTTTTTAAAATGCAAAAATTAACGTATGATATTGAAAAATTAATTTAACTAGTAAATCTGCAGATCAGGAGCCTCATCGTCAGCTTTTCACATCTTTTTTTTTTTTTTTTTTTTTTTTTAAACACACTTAGCAGCGTAATATTCAACTTCCTGGAAATTGTAATTTAAAATTTTCGAATTACGTAATTATTTATAAGAATAAAATAAGAATAAGAAATTTCCAGCCATCAAAAGCGTTAAATTAAAGATTTAGTTATGTTAGGATATTCTGAAATTTTCATGATCTATTATTTTTGCTTTTTTTATTGTACCACAGTAGATTTCTTCATGCGTGCGGAGCCCCACTGAACCCCCCGTAGTCTCATTAAATTTTAATTTCTAACTTTCTATCAATCTGCTAATGGTTATCGTATATCTTGTATTTCTTTATACATTTTGATTTATAAGGATAAGTGACAGTTTTAACCTTTTTCATTATACTCATAGTTCTAGATACCTGCCCACCAAAAACACCTAAATCTGATGTATCAGGAACTTTTGAAAGTGTAAACTCAGTAATCTAGAGTTTTACAATTTTGTTTCCGAAAAAAAGAATTGATTGCATTTTGTGGCGTTATCGGGAACTGACAGATAGACAGAAGGAAAGACTGACAGATGGAAAACAATAAATTTTGCGTCGCCAAAATAAGCCTTCACTGAAATTTCGGCAATGACGTCATTATTCATGAGTTATAATAGTCCCAGCAGGAGAAGAGACCTGTCAATCATACGTGACGTAGCTTAAGACGATTCCATTTCTTTCATATCGGAGCGTCGATTTTTCTTCCCTACGCTGCGCCGTAAAACAGAAGCGCGTAGGTTGCCACATTTCCCAGGTGTGCGACAGTTTGGCGCTGTTAATTTGTATCTTATTGACTTAAAAGGGAAATTATTTAACCTGGGAGAACGCACGCAGAGAGCACGTGCCTGGCCTCGACCTGATTTTCATTAACAGCATTTGGGCAAGGCCGGGCCCAGGCTTTACTTTTTTCTGAAGACTCGGGCCTTACTTTTTTCATCAAGGATCAGACCGAGCCTAACTTATTTTTTCCATATTAAGCCGCTATTGATTTAATTTTTCCTAGTCTTGACGGATCAAAATATTCAGCCCCGTTTGAATCCTCCTGTATGAATATAATTTCCTCGACGAAACCAAGTATGTTCAAAAACCTGTAAAATTTGGCTTGGTCCATTTTTTTTTTTTTTTTTTTTTTTTTTTTTTTTTTTTTTTTTTTAAGTCATATACTTTTAAATTGTCATTGTTCTACAATTACATTAAACATTAAAACGTATTCTTAACTTTTATATAAATTGTTACTTTTGTATTATTACGATAATAAAGATAAATATTTTGCTTTAAGTATATTTTTTTTTAAAACTTGTTAAATATTATTTTTTAAAATGACTAAAGAAATAATTACGCAGAACAATACAAAATTAAATTTTATTTTTTGCTTTTCTGAACTTACCAAGGATAAACTAGTAAAAGAGCAAGATAATTTATATAAAAATTCATAATTAAAAAAACGAAAATAAAAAAAAATGTTATTTTAAAAATGGATGGAATCTGCAAAATCAAGTAAAATATACATACAATTTAATTAATTTTAAGGGAGTCTTGAAAAAAGAAATTTCTTAGCGCAACAACACCAAAATCGCGATAAATTAATTATATCTCGAGTTGTAAAAGCAATTCCATAATGAAATACATATGATTTACTTTATTTGTGGCTATTCTCAACTGCTCTGCTCTGCTGAACAAACGCAAAACGTTTTGGCATATTTAGAAATTAATTTTTCAATGGAATGATATAAAATTGGAAAGTATAGTTATGGAAGCGATTTAGAATCGAATTGTTTTCCATTTTTTGATCAATAAATAACGTATTGAGTATCACGTGACCAACACGTATTTCTCCCCTGTTTGAGTGGTTATTCATTTTTCGAGCAGAAATTTGGTTCAAAACTCTCACTTTGACACTATTTTCTAAAAAATCTATTTTGGGGGGGGGGGGAAAGAAAGAAACGGGAAAATGAGTAGGATTAGGTAGTTTCCGAACAACAACTACTAGTGTCATAAAAACAAACCTTTGAACAAAAATAAGTCAAAACTCAAAACTTATGTGATAAGGCTTTTGGATTTAAAAACAGCCTTAAACACATCTTTCATTTTAATAATAATTAAATTTTGTCCTTTTTTAAAGGTTAATGGCATATTTTAAATTTTTAACTTATACTATCTTAAAATTTAATATTTTAAAAATACATTAAATATCATTCAGAACTGCAGTTTTGATTCTTTCTTCATTTATTTTCTGCTCTATGGATAGAAAAAAATCGACTGGAGAGAAAAAGTAAAAAAATTGCTTCCTTCTCAAAAAAATCCGCAACTTTATGAACAATCATTCTTCCTTTAGAGTGAATTGTTTTCCCTTTTGAGGACATGTTTGTAATAAAAAAAATAATTGTTTTGAAAAAAACAGTTTAAAAATGGCGGGATAAATTATAAAAGAGAGAGAAAATAAAACACAGCTAAGCTAAACGACAGAAGGAAAACAGATTTCTGTCAAAATGCGCAGCGCAAGTTATTGGCGCGAAACTCAATTGGCGCGCTATCATTTCAACCCTAGTTCTTTGCGGGGAATGGTCGAATTGAAAACACGGGATTAATTTTCCCCTTATGTATCACCTTGCACACCTTTTGTAAAATCGACTTGTCTAAGAGAAGGAGTTTCCTAAGTCTCATCTCGTGATGGGAGTATTATGTTTCTTGTATTTTTATAAAATACATGTTTTATTTCAATTATGACGTCAAATTTTACCAAGTGAAAAATTTGTTAAAAATATAATTCTTTTTTATTTCTTTTACTTCTAATTATACCCCCATTTTTGTCAGAAAAATTCTTATTAACGAAAGAAATTTCCGTGTTTAATATTTAACAAAGTACTATATTTATTTTTATTTTAATTTTGACGTCATTTTGATTTTTTCTTAGTTTAATTTTTCGAATGAAAATTGCTCAATTGAAACTTATTGCCCTTGAAAAATTATTTCAGATTTTGATTTTTTTTTTAACGATAAAGGAAATTGATTAAATTTTATCTAAAAAATCGCTATTGATTCTGTATGAAAAAGAAGGAAATTTTGAATTATTAAGGAAAATATTTGAATAAAATTAATGAAACATAGCCTATGTTCTTTTCTGGGCTATGTTATAGTTATACGCAAAGATACAAAGACATTAATTCATCAGTTTTGACGTTGACTTCATTTAAATTTTCGTGCACGCATTCAAATTTATAACATTATAAAAATAAGGATTAGGATGAATGGTTGCTTAGCAACCATTAAGAGAAAATAAAGAAAGTGAAATAAATACATTTTAAATAAGTAAATCTCTAAAACAAATTAGTTTATATTATTGGAACACATTTATAAAAAATCTCCAAAACTTACAGTAATAATTTTAAAAATCTGACAAATGCGTAGACAAAATTTCAAAACAATACGAATAATTTAACTGGTAAATTTTAGTATTCATTTATCGTTGAATTCCATTAATGAAATGTGTCATCTTCTCTCAAGAAAAAAAAATTGAAAATCATTGGATTTGCCATAGAAAAGCTTATTGCGCAAAATAAAATATTCGATATTTTCCGAACGAATGAATCAAATCTAACAAAAAACTATACAGCTTAATCCCAGTGCCTCACTAACATACCCAGTTAATTTCAAGCCAATCGGATGCTTTTTGCGTCAGTTATCGCGGAACAGACAGACAGACAGACTGACAGACAGAAACCAAAAAATTTCGAGTCTCCAAAGTAAGCCTTCACTGACGTTTCAGCAATTAAAATAATAGGCTTTTTAAAAACTTTCATGGTTTGTCGTGTAACACAAGGTGTTCAGCTGTAAGTACGCAAAATTTGAATACGAATTTTACAATTCCAATTGAGCGAAAAATTGCCCAGGCCGGGAATCGAACCTAAATCCTTGGCTTACAAGACCAATGCTTTACCGTTTAAGTTAACTGGGCATTTTTCGCACAGATAACCTTGTTGGTCATAACATCTGGTCTGCTATTTAGACAGCTCGGCAGAATGAACCGCAGGTAAAGAAACTCCATGTAAGGATGAATACGTAGATATACTATATGTAGATATATTTAACACAATCAAACTGATTGGTAAATTTATACGAATTGAATAGTTCCAACTGGGCGAAATATTTGAAGTCTTGAATTATACAGTTTTTGTGTACGGACTCTGTGACGGACAGACAGACAGACAGAAAGACAGAGACGAATAGGGTTTCGTCAGATGAACGAAACTCTAAAATGTAGAATCATTAAATAAATAGATTAAGGTTTAAAGTAAAAAAGTGCAATGGTTTTTAATTTAGATTAAAAAATAGAAATAAAATGTAAGAAGAAATATGATGAGCATAAGTGCAAGTAGGGGGATGTTAATTAGAAAAAATTTTTTAAATATTAATGCATCTATTTTTAGATTAAAATATTGTATCTAACACTAGAATAGCGGAGACGGGTCATTTTGACCCGTACTCACTGAAAAGATGTCGACTGGAATCAGATAAGTCTTCTTAAAATAATTTACATGTAAGCTGCAGAAAAATTATTTAAAATAAATAACTTAAACAGACTTAATTAAAAATTCTGATGTGAATGATTTTTATAAAACTTGGGTCAAATTTCCCGCGGTTCTAGTGCTAAAGAAATATTATATCTAAAGAAATAAGAAGATATGTATCTAAAGAAATAAGAAGATAATAAGAATATAATTCTTTTAGAAGATATGTTTGGAAACTATACTTAGATCGCTCTGCTTTTAAAATGTTCTCAATCGGGAGTGCTTTAAAGTACTTAATACAATTCTCAGGAAACAATAGAAAATTCTCTACCTCAGACATGCATTAAGAGACTTAAGCTCTGTAAAAGATGAAAATAAATCGGTAGATTCCTTCTTTAAATCTGGTCTCCTTAAAATCACTTTAAATTGAGGACTGTATCTACAGAATTGTAAGAGGATTGCTGCTTCTTGAATAAAAAAAAAACTTAAAGCCTCCTAACCCCTAGAGGGGAGGTGGGATACAATATATCCCCCTTAATTTTAATTCCAAAATGTCACATTGACATCAAAATTTTGAAATAAAATTTTGCATTCATTTTGCTATCCTTATAGTTTTTACGCAGGCAAAAATAGTGGTGTTTTGTGCAATTACTTTATTTTCGTAACAAAATTTTCACAGTTGATTTTTTTGTCTATTAGTTTTTCAGCATGCGTAAACATATTATAAGGGGAAAAGTTTAATTTGTTTTGAAATATATCAAAAAAATTATATTTTTTACTGTCCTTATAGTTTTTACACGCACATTAATATAAACTTTTCATTTTTACAAACAGTAAGTTGTCAAGGTTGTCACAATATGTCACCGCTGAAATAAGTTCCCACCAGTAAAAAAGAACATCAGTTTTTATCATTATTTTTTATTGAGATTTTCTATTAATAAGCCTTTTAAATAAAGAGAAATGTTCTGCTTAATTTTACTGATTGAAGTTTTCCGCGTTAGTAATAAATGCCTCCAGCGTGGTTATTGTTGAATGTACACTATTTTACGAATATGTTAGTTCCTCTTTCTTAATACTTCCATGTTTCAAATAAGGAGAAGTTGGTAAGTAAAAATTTAAAAACATAAAGTCATTTATTTTTAGACTAAAATATTTTTTCTATTTTTAGAAGATACTAGCTGTTACCCGTGACGTCGTTCACGTAGCATTAAAAAAAATAAACGCTTTAGTTAAACAAAACGTTTCATTAATAATAATTTAAAATATATATAACACATATCTTATAGGAGGCTATGCAGTAGTTTTTTTTATGGGGGACTTAAAGAACTCGGTCAAATAAAATGGAAATGTGTTAGATAATATGAGCAATCGCGAAAATGAAATTGCAACCACTTATACTGTAGAACAACTGTAACGCACCCGAATTGTACACAAATCATGTTGTAGTGTATTTCAGAATTCCATATCAAAGAAAGAAAAATCATATGTTAAACCTAGGTAATAAAAAAAAATCCAACATTTCCATAATACATAACTTTGCCGGCCCATTCTTTTCTTCAGCTGTGTATATGATCTATGTGTTTGTAAATATTCTAAATACAATGTTAAAATTTTGCTTAGTTAGAAAAAGTGTAACGAAGATTAAAATTCACCTTTAGCAATTTCTAATAATAGACAGAAACTTACTTGGATTCTTTTTTACAGTCCTGTATGCTACGTGCAAATATTTATACGACCGCATATTTAGCTTAAATTATTCGAGCAAAAAAACCGATTAAAATTATTGAATTCATATTTCCGGGAATCGCTATTGCACAGGTGACCATATATCCAGTTTATTGTATAGTCCGATACATGGTTTATTCAAATTCTACAAACATCTCTTATTATACTAAATGTAGCTGAACTTCAGGATGCATTAGTTTTCCTTAAAATACATACGATAATTGTAAAAGCTCTTCAGCATTCTTTTCTATTAAACCATACTTTGGATACAATATCTGAGATCTGGACACAGGTCCAAAATCTTTTATGCGTCTGTGTAAATGAACAACAAATGTGATGCAAATCATACTTAACTGCAAGAATATTGTAGTAAATTTCAGTATTTATCATTGTATTGATTAATCTCAGTATATTAATTTCATCATGTTTGAAATAGTGCAACGCAATTAAAATACGCTGAGAATATTTTTCCCCGTGGACTATTATATTACCGAACATTTTTCTGTGATCTTGTAAATGAATGTTAAATCTTTTCACCCCATTTTCTATAGAAATCCTTTTTTAGTGCACTTCAGAAACTGATATCAATTTCAATATTATTAAAAAAACCTTAATAAAAAAAACATTATTAAAATGCGCTGCAAATGGTTTTTCTTCACAGACCATTATATATTGAAATACTTTTGAGCTCCCTGTACGCACACTATAAGTACTACACTTAACATATTCAATGGTAACCATGTTCTTGTGAACCTTAAAAATGCATGTAAATTTCATTACATTTAAAATTATGTAACATTATCAAAATACACCAGAAATGATTTTTCCTCCTTAAACCATAATGTAAAGTCTCCTTATGAGTGCTCCTGTGATTCAGCTATAATTGCTACCTGGCGCATTTTCAATGCCGCACATGCTATGGCAAAACTGAATAACGTAAGTTATTTTCGTATGAATCCTACTATATTTACTCAAATTGAAACACGGACAAACAGACGGCAGACCCCAGGCACTCGGCATCCGGTATACAGACATGCTGAAGTCGTAAACACTTTTAGACCATGTTAGAAAGTGTCAAAATGGAGGTAGTTTCCGTAAAACGGAAAAAAAAAAAAAAAAAAAAAAAAAAAAAACAGTGTTAGGAAAAATGTACTTTAAAACTGTGTTTTAGGTGGCATTTTTGTATAATTTGTACATATATGTTTTGCATATCATAAAAATTTATAGAAATTTATTGTAAAAAAATATTCTTAAAAGTGACAACATATTTTTACTTTTTAAGAGCTAAAAAAGTGGAATTAATATCCATTTACAAACCTGTTTCCAGCACAATTCGAGCGCATTATGCGAAATTGAGATATTGACTGAGGGAATGTACAGTGTCTCACAAAAGGGATGGGACACTTGTGCTTTATAAAAAGAAACTGCAATAAAATAAATAAACAAACATGTGCAAAAATTTTTTGGGTGTGTTTCATATTTAAAGTTGGTAACAATTATTACATAACATAGATTTTGTCAAAATATTAAAATATTAATTTAGTAAAAATACAATTGTTCAGAACGGAGCAAAAAATGGCTCACATAAGTGATGGGACACTTCCTTTCTATATCAAATATTTATCCAAAAATTTTACTTTTTAAAAGGTTTTAATATTTTGTTGGATTTCCTTTTACTTTTAAAACATGATTTAATCTTTTTGGGATGGATTCGACTAATTTTTTTGTGATTTCTGGAGTGATTTTACCCCATTCTTCTTGAAGCACCGATTTTAGTTGTTGTTTTGAAGAAATGGTGTGTTTGCGAATTCTTGATTCCAATTCTTGCCAAATATTCTCTATGGGATTTAAGTCTGGAGATTGTGGTGGTGTTTTTATTATTTCAGGACAGTTATATAGCAGCCATAGTCTATAACGTTCAGAGCAGTGTGCTTGGGGTCATTATCCTGGTAGAATTTAAAATCGTTATGAAGGTTCAATTTTCGTGCTGAAGATTTCAAATTTTGCTTTAAAATATCAATAGACTTGTACTGATCCATTATACTGTCAATAAAAACAAGATTACCAACTCCAAAGGACGACATACACCCCCATACCATAACTCCTCCTCAACCATGTTTTACTGTAGGTACCAAGTTCTGTTTGCGAAATTCTTCCCTGGGTTTTCTCCACATCAAGATTCTACAACCAAATATATTAAATTTACTCTCATCAGCAAATATAACTTTATTCCAGTAATCAGAATTCTTATTTATGTTGGATTTTGCGAAAGCTAGTCTGAGTTTTCTATTCTTTTCACTTACGAAGAATTTTTTCCTGGCTACTCTACCGTGATATCCAGCAGATCGAATTAGCCTTCTAATAGTCTCAGGATTAACAATTATTCCATATAATGCTTGTAAATCAGCAGCAAATTTTGAAGCACTATTTCTTGGATTTTTTTTAATACTTCGAACAATAATTCGCTTTATTCCATTGGATAGCTTTGATGGTCGGCCAGGTCTTCTTTTATCCTGAATCATATGATTCTTTTTATATCGTTTAATGATATTGAAAACTGTTGAACGACTCAAGTTAACTGTTTCAGCAGTTTTTCTAATAGATTTTCCACGTTCAATATGCAAATTAATAACTAATTTTCGAATTTCAGGCGAAGTTTCTTTTCGTTTAGCATTCATGGCTACACAGAGCTAAAAAACACAAAAATTCCAAAACAAACTGGAGAGAAATACTGCAGACGATTTTATAAATTATTGCGAATTGCTTTTAAGTAAAAATAAAACCCCCAAAAATATTTTTATTGCTTATTTCAGACGATTTTTGTTGCATATATAATGGTGTCCCATCACTTATGTGAGCTATTTTTTGCTCCGTTCTAAACATTTGTATTTTTATTAAATTAATATTTTAATATTTTGGCAAAATGTATGTTATGTAATAATCTTTACTAAATTTAAGTATGAAACACACCCACAAAAAAATGTGTACATGTTTTTTTAATTTATTTGATTAGTTTTCTTTTGTAAAGCACAAGTGTCCCATCACTTATGTGAGACACTGTATTTTCTCACAATTACATTAAATCTTTAGATTTTAAGCCCGGTAGTACATTTTTAAAGTGATTTTTATTTATATTTGAAGAATTGAACAATTTTAAGAATTAACACACAAAAATATATTTTTTTAATTATTAGTTGAGTTTTTCTTACTTTCTAAGAATGGTAAAAAGTATTTTTCATTGATCATTACGTTATTTACGATATGTATAAATTATTAAAATTTTCTAATCATTTAATATTTGATCTTTAAAAAACTTATTTCATTTTAAAATTAAATATTTATACTAACCACGCTCAGACGATAAACTTAATTTTCTTTAAATAATAACTTTTGATATCATAATTCAATCTCATTTCATTACAACATCAGAGCATATTTATTTTATTTTTAATATGTGACGTCACAGTCGTCTCTTTTTAGCACTTACTCTAAATTACATTGTGTTATTAAAATGAAAACTTGAAAACTTATACTTTGTTTCAGATATGACGTTACATTGATAAGTTTAAAATTCTTAATGGAAAGTAGTCCTGTGACGTCACAATTGGTAAAAAATTGAATTGTATAGCCTCGAACCGAAAGAAAGAAAAAGGTTATTTTGATTACGGATTAATATCTGGAAAAACTACTAAAATATTTATTTTCTTGTAAAGTGTGAAGTTATATTCTTGTGAAGTCTTCTAAGTGTAAAAGAAATTTTACATAATCGTCTGCCTGATATAAGAAGAAAAACAGTATTCCTCTGACGTCACAATTGGTAAAATTGCGGTTTTTAACCTCGAACCGAAAAACAGAATAGGGTCCATTTATTTAATTCATTTTGTTTTATCACATGAAAATCTTTCAGTTGAAAATTAATTACGGAAGATAAATAATTATTCCTTTTTTTATTTTTTGGCAATGAAAAAAGAAAGATGATTAAATATTATGGAAAATTTTTCAATTTATTCTGTATGAAAAATAGTGAAATTTTGAATTATTAAGAAAAATAATTGAATAAAATAAATAAAAATTAGCCTATGTTCATTTCAAGCCAATAATCTATCTATATACAAAAATTCAAAGACATTAATCCATCCGTTTTGAGGCCAAGTTCATTCCAATTTTCGGACACACTTTCACATTTATAATATATATAAGGATATTTGGAAACCATATTTAGATCGCTGCTTTAAAAATACTCTCAATCGGGATTACTTTAAAGTACTTAATGCAATTCTCAGCAAACAATAGAAAATTCTCTACCTCATACATGCATTAAGAGACTTAAGGACCAAAAGTGTTGAAAATAAATCAATAGATTCCTTTTTTTAAACTGGTGTCTTTAAAATCACTTTAATTTGAGGATTGGATTTACAGAATTGTAAGAAGATTACTGCTTATTGAATTAAAAAAAGTTATTAGAGCCCCACACTAGTCAAAGAAAAAGACCCGGATGATAATGTTAAGTCTGTTGGGGCATTCTTTTCAAATATCTCGCTCAAATTATAATATCTTTACATGAATTTTTTTTCATAGGATAGCTGAGGATGATTTACAACCGGGTTAGTTTTTATTTTTTTGATTTTGGTTACATTATTTTTATATTAGGATAGTTTCAGTTTCTGAATCGGTTCAAACCGGTTCTGAAAATGAAAGTGTTTTTTTTTTTTTAAATCTGAAACCAAAATTGAAATCTTAACCCCTTGACGTGTGGTGGGATAGAATATATCCCACTTAATTTTAATTCCGAATTGCCACATTGACACCAAAATTTTGCATTTGTATTTTACGTGATGGAAACCTTGACTGATTTATCAAAAAATTTGTTTGAGAATTCTGGTGTGAATCAGTCATTTCGACATTTTAGCAAGAGAAGTACTTTGCCCCTGAAAGAGCTAAACATTTTTCATTCAATTTTCTCGCATAATAATGTTATTAGATAGTTTCAATTTAAAAAGTTTTTATTATTTAAAAATTATGTTATTTTTTATAGCTATATAAGTCAATTAAACAAATTTACTAGAGATAGTTATGGCAATAGATAGAAGAACAGATAGAGAATAGGTTAAAGCACACCAATTTAAATTTTGCAAAAGAAAAAAAAAATTGTTTTAATTACAAATTGAAAATACAAGACTTTAGTAAGACTCAAATAAAATTGATGAAATTTTGTTAAAATTTCTTAAGAATGTTAACAATATTTTTTTGTCTGAGCAGCAAAACCGATTTTTTACTTTAACTAAATAACTTGCTTAAAACAACCAAAATGTACTCAACAAAACATGTTTTGTAGTTTTAATCAATTCCTTTTTCTGGGTGCAAATCCAGTTTTGTCTTCCTTTAAAGGAAATTATGACATATCTATTATAAAATGCATATCAAATGGATCTTTTCATAAAATGTTTAAGGTATTGAAGCTAGTGAAATAATCTGTTTAATACTATTCAAAAGTGCGGATATAATTCTCCAGCTACAAAGATAGATTACCTCTCAAACATTTAAAAACACAATGAAAGTGCCTAAAATGATAAATCGCCTATTCTGTCACTGTTGAAACTGTCGGGTTATATAACACCTTGTAAGAGTTATGTAAGACAGCAATATGTACAACGACAAAAGCTTTTTATTTTTAAATCGGATTATAAATAGTGGGTCGTATAGAAAAAAACCCGCAATCATTTAAAAAATATCTTAGGTACGATGTCAAACTATTCTTAGTCTGACTTCTTAGACTAGTAGTAGTCTAACCTTTCTAAGCCAATGTTGGAATGTTATTATTTTAGATCACTCTTTACCTGAAACCTAAAGACAGATTTCGCTGAAAGCGATCGATCCCATCTATCATGTTCCAATCCGTATGAAATATCTTTCGTCTGTAAAAGAAGTGCGAAAATGCGATAGAGATAGAATAGTGGAGAAAAGACTAGAAGTTTTAAAATGAGGGACTAAATAGCCTCAGAAATTTAAATTTTATAAATCTGAAAATAAATCCTTTTTTAAGAATCCTTATAAATTAAAAAGAGTTTTTATCAGAAAAAGAATCACCTGATATAAAGAAAAATGTAATTTACATTGACATGTAAAAAGTGATTTACGTAAAAAAAAAAAATATAAAACAAATCGGAAATCGCGCTTCAAGCGTAGCAAGTGAGGTGAGTTCGTACTACAAGGAAGTTTTAAAAATATTCAGATCTTAGTGTAATAGTATACAGTACTTCGGATACAGTATAATATCCGAAGACTTTTGTAAGTCTCTGTAAATACTATCTGTTTTCTATCATACAGGATATAACGTGTAGCAATCCCAAAAGACTTATATCAATTTCCTAAAGGACTTTATATCAGGGGGTTCAGGTGGGTATTTTCATTCAGAATTTCCCCCCCAAAAAAATTTCTAGAGGGGAGGGGGATTTAACATTTCCTAACAATAGTTTCATAAATGGTGCTTAAGGGTATTCTTAAATCATAAAGGGCAACTTTGGGACATAAGTTTTAATTTATTTTTGTTCGGAAATGCGTGAAACTAGCAGGTGCTGTTATGCAGAAACCGTCTAATTGCATTCAGTTTTCTGGGTTTTTTTTTTTTTTTTTTAACATAATAAATCTTTCATAACAAGCCTTCAAAGTTGACGTTTTTGAACACATTTCCCGGCGAAAGCAGAAAAACAGGAGAAAAACGTGTAATCACGTGATAGAATAAGCTTAAAGCTGGATAGGTAATTTAACTATCACAAAATGAAAAAGTAAGCTCAATTGGAAATCGCTTCCATAGTAAGGCCTTTTAATTTCACATCTTTCTGTTAAAAAATGAATTTGTAAATACTCCAAAACTTTTTTGCGCTTGTTGTGTGGAGCAGTTCAGAACACCCTTAAATGCAAAAAACAACTTGTTTAGCGTTAAGAAATATTTTTCACTGATCTCTTCTAAATCATGCGTACTTTTCTAAAAAAAAGTACCTGCTATTTTTTAGGTGCGTTCGTAATTATGTAAATACGTAGCACCTATTGTTGTCGTTCAGTCCGTCCGTCTGTTTGTCTGTCCGTCCGTCTGTCTGTCCACATATAACAACGCAAAAAACTACCCAACTGAATCGTTTGAATTTTAAAATACATAATTATTACATAATTTTATCGAGTCATTTCAAATTTTATGAAAATCGGATGCGTAGATCAATTACACGGATAATCAAAATGATTCCGTTACATTACGGTCAATGGGAGAAAAAGTTTCAAATGCATTTTAATCGTTTGAAATTTTAAATACATAATTATTACATTATTTTGTCGAGTTATTTTAAATTTTATCAAAATTGGATGCATAGTTCAACTACAGGCACAATCAAAAGTATTCCGTTACATTACGGTTAATGGGGGAAAATGTTTCAAATGCATTTTAATGGCGTTACACTCATTCGAACGTAATAAAATTGATATACATCTATAAAGTACATATTATAATATACATTTTACATAATCTGTGGTGCAAAGAATATTGGTTATTGATTTACAAGGCCACACAAAAGTATTCCATTGCATAATGGTATAGGGAGAACATTGTTTGGTGCGCATTTTAATTGTAATTCACTATTTACAATTTTATGAGATTGATATATGAGAGTGATATTTTTAAAACTTCGTTATCGTACGAACGCACCTCATTTGCTACGCTTCACATGCAATTTCCAACTTGTTTATTCTAAAAATATTTTTCACAGAAGCTTATAGTCCAAGAGCCGACCACACAAAACCCTAAGAAATCGAGGTCCTTTATATTATAGAAGAGTAGTCATAGGGGAATCTAATGATCCATGTCAGCCGGAAGCGAAGTGGTTCATAAGCCAAAAATGAATACCAATAGTGGTTGACTCGTAGACCTAGCATTATGTTTTCTTGCACCCAGCACATTTTTCATACTTTTGATTGTACGGCAAACACAATGATAAACCTACGTGTGAACCACTAGTGATATAAGTTTCTACTTACCCTTCATACGTAGTATAGGGTAAGTCTTGCAATCGTTTTGAAAATCGAAATTTTTTTTTTTTGACGGATTTATACGTTTCGGACACTGGAGATTCCGAAAAACATAGTTTTAGAAAAAAAATTTTGCCGTCCGTCCGTCTGTCTGTCTGTCTGTAACCACTCTATCTCTCAAACAAATTGAGATAGAGACTTGAAATTTTGTATGTGCTTAGTATGTAAGAATGGGACGAAGCCTATTTAATATCACTAACCTCGATTATCCGGAACTATTTTTTACGGACTCTCGAAAAATTCGCTCTGATGAAAGGTATATAAAAATTTTCGATTTTTTTATTTTTTTATTTTAAGGAGTGGACGTAAAAGGCAATAAGTTAACACAAATTTTGCATAAAAAACGAAGTCATATAATTAGTTGTCGAGATATTTTAAATTCTGTTTTCCACACTCTTCGATTTTTCATGACCCTGTATTTAATTCAAATTTCAATTCAAAGATATCTTTTAATTGGAAATGAGACACTTAATTCGATGCAAGAAACCATTAGTGAATATGATAATTATTTTCAGAGTTATAAGGATGTTTTTTTTATTTAACTCAGTGCTATTTGAATAGCTTGGCGTTTCGTACAATTTATCGAAATTCATTAATAGAGCATGATGATGTGTTAAAAATACTTAAATATACGTTTATGTTTTGTTTTGGAATTGTAATGCATTTTATAAATTGTTTACATATGTTATGTTTTCATATATTATGTTATGCATATCCATGATGGGTATGTATTACGGTGGCCTCCAACGACTAGTTTCCTTATGCACCCCTTCACTTCCGTCAGACATGAATCATTAGATTTCCTTATTACTTCTCTTCCATAAAAAAGAGGTTTTTTTCTTGTGCTCGATGACATAGGTTTTTTTGCAGTAGGCTCTTGGATTATTACCAAAATGACCTTTAGAATTCTACAGAAAAAGTTTTATAGAATTATATAGATTTATAGCCCGTTTTTCTATAAGCTAGTTTAAAAGCTATAATAATACCTGTAGAGGTTAGGGTTTTATGCGGTCAGTTCTGGAACTATTAAAAGGGAAGATTAAGCAAAGAATGGTCGATCATGCCCCAAAAAGATCAAGTTCTTTCCGTAAAAGAGGTGCGATAAATACAAAAGAACAAGCACTTGATACCAGGATTGTCAAATGGTCTTTTTCTTTTTTCATTCAGAATTTTTCAAAAGAAAATTTACCAGGAAGAGTTATGCATTAAATGGGAAAATTTTATAAATGGGATATAAATTCGTCGAGCAGCCTGCACTGTGTTAACTCCATACGGGGCAAGCAAAAATGTCACTATAATATTAAAATCTCACCGGAAAAATCGAAAAAAAAATTAAATAAGAAAAGGCAATTTTGCAAGATTTTGCCGCCAAAGTTAAAAATATAAAATTTCATGAATATATACAGGATAGTTGAACCATAAAATTTATCTAATAAGAATGTATTTATTAAAATACAAGACATTGCTCATTTATCATAATTTATCCTATAATATACCAAAAATATGGCATAACATCATAAAATCTTAAAATTTTTATCTCGTTGCAATATTTTAATTTTTACTCACGTGTAAGTGGCAACATTTTTAAACTTTAAATTCATTTCGATTTTAATTTACTAGAAATATTATCTCTCGATCAAGACGCAAACTTAGTCCTTCCATTTTCATATTTTCCTGAAGACGCCGCGAAACGTTGATAGTTTTATTTTATTTTAATTGTACAAGTGTATATTAAAATTCTTATTTTGTGCATCACTGAGAAATGTGTTGTATTTTAATAAATGCGTTCTTATTAGATATAAAATTTCGGTTAAATTTTCTGGTGAGAATATCGTTTAAATTAGATAGAATAAAATATATCCCACCGCACACCTCAAGGGGTTAAGAATTATTTTTTACTGATAGTCCCTAAATCGCAAGCACTTTTCTAAACCAATATCTACATTTTTTTTTTTTTTTTTTTTTTTTTTTTTTTTTTTTTTGTATTTAGGGAATATTCTCCACTAAAGCATCAAATTAGAAAATAGACTAAGAATGATTGATCATGTCTGTCATGTCCCAAACCATGGAACTATTACGAAAGAGGAACTGACATACAGTCGACTCTCGTTAATTCGAAATCGGATAATTCGAATCTTCGCTTAATTCGAACGAAACATAAAGTCCCGAAACTTTCAATGGCAGAATAACGTTAAAATTTTCATTAATTCGAACTCATTTTCTCTTGACATCGTTTAATTTGAACTAACGAGAATTCCGATATTTCATTTTTCTTTTCTTTTTCACGGATTTCAGATTTTTTGAATTACTTTCTTTTTTTTATTTTTGTGAAAATTGTTCTGAACTTGTTTACATATAATACAATGCATTTGATATCCACTTTCTTACAGCCGGTCTGTTCATCAGTGACGCTTTAATTTTTTCTTCCATCGTACTTGTTTCTAATATTTTAATTAGTTTATGTATTTATACATTCTAATTTAAAATTAAGTCATATTCTAATGATAAAAGATGAAACACGTTAAAAAAAACACTATAACATTAATTCCTTTGTGATAGCGCCATATTAAGCATGTTTTTCTTAATTCTAACTTCGGATAATTCAAACATTTCTCGTGGTCCCGACGAGTTCGAATTAACGAGAGTCGATTGTATCAGTAAAAGAGTGAAGCTTCAACTGTAACCGCTTTCGCAGAGGGGGAGAGGGAGGGTCATTGCAACGACAGAAAATTCTTACCAGTAAATTTATGCAGAAAATTCTTCTTTATTTAAACTCCTCATTAGTGAAAAAAAAATTTCAATCCAAAATAATAGCAAAAATCGATATTTGTTTTTACTGATAAAAGTTTAATTTGTCAATAATAGTTCCGCCAAATTGCGAGAACCGAGGCAACATTCTGTCAGTGTCAGTAAAACGATTATAATACCTTGGCAAAAAGATACCAGTAAAAAATAAGTAGAATTGTTTTACTATTGTTAATTTCAAATTCGATATTTCAGTAGAAAAATATTCTTAAAATAATAATATAAAAATTTCCTACCTTTCTTGAGGGTTCTTGAGGGATGCACGGTGGTCCGAATCTAAATTCTTGGCCGTCTTCAAAGACAAAAAATCCACATCAAAAATAAGAGACAAAACGTAAACACACAAAAAAGAAAAGTTGATTATTTACACACGCGCGCACAGATATTACATGTTTCTTGATCATTATTCTTAAATCGACTACATCGAAATCTGAAAGGTACAAAAAGAACATTAATAAAAAAGATCGTAAAAATAACCAATGAGCGTTTAGTTTGCACAAGAAAGAAAAATAAATAAATAAAAGAATGTTCTGAAAATGAGCGGCTGCTGGTACCAGAATGTCTTCGTGAAGAGTGTTTTCACACTCCCCACCTTGAGTTCATTAGGGGACAGAACTCAATCACTGCAGTTGGAGTCTTTCGGGCGGCCGTACAATTCGACCATGGCGAGTAGTCAAACGCTTCTGCAGTACTGCATCACTTTGATTATCGGCGATTCCATTCACCTCCAAAGAACAAAGTTTCTTAATTGGACGATTTAGCATTCCAGTTGCAGTCTTCAACTTTACTACGCGCACAACGCCATCTTGACTGGGTATAAGTTCCACAACTCTATCAAGAGGCCAGTTTATTCGGCTAGAATTTTCCGTCCATATTAGGACAACATCTCCTACACACAAAGATCTTGATTTTTTCCCACTAAAGACCGAACATTTTAATGTGCCGAGGTATTCGCTTCTAAATCTTGATTTTAAATCGTTTCTAATTTTAATTCTATAATGGTATCGTTTATTCATTTCTTTGTGGTCTAGAAACTCTAATTCAGGCATACCTATTTTAGTATTTTCCTGTAAGAACATTGAAGGAGTTATAACTTGAAGATCTTCATTATTATCTGTAACATACGTCAAGGGGCGGGCATTTATAATACTTTCACAATCGCAGATAACGGTATGTAGTTCTTCAAAATTTAAAGACGACTTGCCCAATACCCTTCTCAGGATTCGTTTCAGGATTCCAACAAGCCTCTCCCAAAATCCACCCCACCAAGGTGCAGAAGGTGGAATAAATTTCCAATCTATACGTGAAAACGCAGTAACCGCTTTTACTTTTTCATAGTCTATTGTTTTCAATAAATTGTGGCAGCCAGTAAAATTTGTGCCGTAATCTGAATATATTATTGCAGGACGACCTCGTCTAGAAATAAAGCGTTTCAGTCCTAAGATAAAAGTTTCGGTTGAAAGAGCTGTCAATAGCTCGAAATGCACAGCTCTAAAAACTGCACACGTGACTATCAAAATCCAGACTTTACTTTGATTTTTCAAATAAAGAGGCCCGCACAGATCGATTCCTATTATTTCGAAAATCGCGGCTTCTCTGACACAATCAAGAGGTAAGACACTTTCTACTACATCAGGTGGTTTTGCTGAGTGTTTTTTACAAATGATACATTTGCCGATTACCTTTTTGATTGTTTTCCGACTCTTCAGTACCCAGTAATTTTCTCGTAACGCAGTCATTAGCAGGGGTACGCCACAATGACCGAATTCTAAATGTTTCGAAAATATAATCTGTTCTACGACGTAATGATTTGAAGGGAGTAAGATAGGTAATCTAAAATTAAATTCATCTTCTCGTTGAAATATCTTCGTTTTTACGCGTATGATTCCTTCCGAATCTGTAAAAATATTCAGGCATTTTAGTCTTTGATTATGTTCATTCACAAAGGATTCTTTTTGCACAAGTTTTAATAATACTGTTTCTGCCGCTTTTAATTCGTTGTGTGTTAATTGACCGAATATTCTGTCGGTACTACCCCTTTTCGAATTTTGGTAAAATTGCAAAATCCAACCAGTAACTCGCAAAATTTTATTGTAAGAAGAATAGCGATTATAAAATGGTGCCTCATCACTCTCTACATTAGGAGCGGTCACAATAGTTTTTCTTTTTTCAGAATTCACTATATCCATATTAGGAAAAATATTAGTACTAGGCCAATTTTCCTTTGATTCTGAAAGCCATGATGGTCCTAACCACCACTGAGATTTAATAAGGGATTTTGCACAACAACCGCGTGACGGTAAATCTGCTGAATTCATATGTCCAGGTACGAAATTCCATGAAGTGTTGGGGGTAAGCTTTCGAATTTCTCTAACTCTATTTTCTACAAATGTAGCCCAAGGACCTTCCCGTTTTATCCAGTATAACACGTCCATTGAATCTGACCAATAGAAAGTATCAACATTTTCTAATTTCAAATCGTTTTTAATACTATTAGACAATCTAGCTCTAATACAACAGGCCAATAGCTCAAGGCGTGGAATGGAAATGTCCTTTAGAGGAGCTACTCTAGAACGAGCCTGAATAAGTTGACAAGTTACACGATTTTCTACTTCATTTCTTAGATAAATGCATGTAGCCTAAGAAAATTTACTCGCGTCGCAGAAAATATGTAAAGATAAGTTTCCCTCTTTTAGAGATAAGTTAGACAATCTTCGCGGGATCTCAAGATTTCCCAAATCATTAATTTCCTTAGTCCATTTTCTAAATTCCTTAACTATCTCATCGGGCAGCTTGGAGTCCCATGACGCCTTTATTTTCCAGCATTTCTGTAAAAGTAATTTTGGAATTAAGGTCACGGGGCAAGTGAAACCGATGGGATCGAATATTTTATGAGTTAAGGATAAAATTGTTCTTTTAGTGATGCACTCATTTTCCAATTTAAAATTCCGAAAATCACACGATAATGTATCACTCTTGGTGTCCCACATTAAACCAAGTAAGGGAATTTTATCCTCAGCCGCATCACTCAAATGACCCTTTTCATTAAAGCCTAATCCAATTTCTTCGCACCGATTATGACACCAACCACGAAGATCAAATTGTGCCGAAGCTAAGAGTTTCCGTGCTTCATTGCGAAAATATTCTAACTCTTCTAACGATTCTACACTAGCTACACAGTTATCTACATAGAAAGATTCTTTAAGTTTTATAGCAACATCTTTAATGTTCTCAGGTGCTTCATCTAAGTGACGTGTTAGAGTAGCAGCCAAAAGGAAGGGGCTACAACTGATCCCAAAGACAAACCGACAATGTCTATAAATTTCAAGGTTTTCTGAATTCCCATCTCTCCACCAGAAAAAACGTAAATAATCTCTATCCTTTTCATTCAGTGATATCTGTAAAAAAGCTTTACGAATATCTGCTACAACACCTATCTTTCCCACTCTAAATCGATTTAGAACAGAAGGAATTAGTTCAATTAAATTAGGTCCCTTCTCTATACAATCATTTATGGAAACAGAACCCTTAACATGTGCTGATCCATCAAATACTGGCCTAATTTTGGTCGTAGAATTAGGTTTTATTACAGCTCTATGAGGGAGATAATGGACTTTGGAGTTAAGTTTTTCCTCTTCTTTCACTCTTTCAATAATCCCTTCCGTTTCCCACTCATTTAAAACTGCTTCGTAATCTTTCAACAAACCGCAATTTTGGAGATTCTTAAGGGGTCTCAGGAGTCTTACTTTTCACCTGGTAGTGCAACTTAGCAACATGTCGCATTTGATTTTTTTCTCAGTCCCTATAAAACATAAATGCATAAAATTTTTAATATAGACACCTTAATATCTCTTCTATTAAAAAGAATTTTTTTAATATTCTACATTGAAATTCTGTTTTATTTTTTTAATGTTTAATTTTGATTAAAAAAAATTAGACTTGTATCCACTGCGCGCAGGATTCTAACAAAACTATTAGTTCAAGAACCGCTAAAGAGTTGATAATGGTGTAAAATTAATGTATCTTGAACTTATACCTCATTTTAAAGCAATTTATGCATTTATTTATTTAAAATTTAAATTTAAATTGAAAAAATTGAAAAAAAATCACTTTTTATTAAAAAAATTGCCAATTATCAATAATCAATGTAATTGAAATTCTAAATTTGAGGTATAAGTTGTTCTTAAACTTAAAATGAAGATATTTACCAAGTTTCATACAAATTGCTTTATTATTTTTTGAGAAATGTTGCGCACAGTCAAAGAACAATTTAAATTTTAAATCAAAATTAAACATAAAAAATATATAATAAAAATTCAATATAGAATGTTTAAAAAAATATTTTATATAGAATTGATTTTAAGTTGTCTATATAAAAAGTTTTATGCATTTAAGTTTAATAGGGACTGAGAAAAAAAATCAAATGTATATGTTGCTAAATCGCACTACCAGGTAAAAAGTAAGACTCCTGAGACCCCTTAATATTATTTTGCAGGCGTTTTATCGCTAAATCTTTATTACTTGGAATGGAAGGATGGTCACTTAACCAGGGAAGACAAACTTTGTACCTACCATCAGTTTCGCGTCTTACGGTTTCTTTAAAATGCTCCAAAACTAATTTCTGAACTTCTTCCTTAGTTTGTTTTTCCGCAGGATCTACTATGCCTAAAGAATCTAAATTCCACAAATCTGTAATTTTGGCATCGTTTACATATAATGAAAGGACCAAAAGAAAACTATCCCTTTCATTTCCGCCAATTTTGCCCAGAGTAGTCCAACCCAGTTTTGTTTGCATCGCAACCAAACCACAAGATAAATTTTCTATTTTTCCTGTAAACAGTTCTCCCACAACATCTGCTCCCAAAAGTACATGTATTTCATTTAAATTTCTTTCATATAAACAATTTTTACCTTCAGGGCAGATATCGCTCAAAAATATATTTTTTCCTTTTAACTCCGCAATACAACGAATGTCTCTAATTTTGGGTACATTAGCACAAATTTTTTCTTGTTCCATTACCTCAATTTTAATCTTTTTACCTCCCTTTAAACCCCTTAAATTAACAGAATAACAGTTATGATCTACCGTTGTTTCGGTACCTCCAAACAACCCGTGAGTAATTCTGACCTTTCTTAAACTTTTTAATTCCATCTTATTGGCTACGAACTTTGAAATATACGACTTAGATGAAGCCGTATCTAACAATGCGCGTACTATATATTCACAACCATTATTTCTTACATAAACATATAAAGTTTGTAAATAAATTTCTTTCGGCAAGTTTTCATTCGCAAAAAGGGCAGTATCCGACACTTCGGTCTGTTGTTTAGAATTTTCTCTTTTTACGTTTCTATAACAAAACAATGTGTTATGACTCCCGTTGCAAATCCGGCATTTTATATTTTTTTTGCAAAAACGCGATAAATGTTTTTTCATTTCTAAGCACTTAAAACATGCTCCCTTTTTCATTAGAATGTTCTTAATTTCATCAATAGATAACTCTTTAGTTCTATCGCAATCAACCGATGAGTGCTGAAATGATTCACAAAAAACGCAGTTTATTACGTTTAAATTCTCCTTTTTGTTCGTTGACACTAAATCATTAGCTGTGGGATAATTTTTTTGTTTATTGTTATTTCGAAACGAATTAAAGTTTTTCTTTTCAGGAGGAATAAACATTTTCCTTTCTTCGTGAATTGGGTTTATTACTAGATTAGCCTTTTCTCTTGCTTTTAAACAAGTAGATAAGAAATTCATTAGCTCTTCAATTTCATAAAATCCCTTTTCATTATCGGACTTGTTAAGTTCTATTAACAAATCTTTCGGAATTGTTGTACATAATACACTTGAAATGCTATTTAAATCTGTCCCTAAGCTTTGCAAACTTCTCAGTTCTACTGATAATTTATCAAAATATTGTCGGAAAGCATATATATCATTCGAAGTTCTCAATGGCTTGATAGCTAAAAGATTACTAATATGATTGTGTATTAATAATTGTTTATTAGCAAACCTACTTTTCAGCAATTCTATAGCCGCATCGTAATTTTTTTTGGAAACAGGAAAACCTTCTATTGTATTTAAAGCGGTCGATCTTAATTGCGATCTTAAATAATTAAATTTATCAACTTTATTTAACGACTTTTTATCATGAATGGCCGATTCAAAACTGCTCCAAAAGGAAAGCCATTCATTTATATTTCCATCAAATATTGGTATATGCAATTTCGGTAACTTAACTTTTACAGAATTACCCACTTTTTCATTAAATGTATTGTCTGAAAATTGTTCTTTGTTACTTTCTTGTTTTGATTTTAAATTTAAAAATCCGGCATTTAATTCTCTAATTTTCTGATTTGCGCGTGACTTCCATAATATTACATTTTCGCTATACTTTTCAGCGGCTTCTAATTCTTTCTCTAAATCATCGGGATTGACTAATAATTCAATTGAATTATCTGTTGTCTTAAGTGACTTAAATTTGTCGGTCAATGTTTCAACATGTTCTTGCAGTTCTTCGATAGACACATCGTCTGATTTTATGGAAGTTTCGATTTTATTTAGAATTTTCGTAACAGCCGATCGAAAAATTGTTCTTCTTTTTTTAAGTGTTTCTAAACTTTCAGCCATTTTTTTTCTCTTTTTCTCTACTTAATTAGTTTATTTCGAAATTCAAATTCTTAATTGTTTCAAAATATATTACCACCGTACATCCCGCGACAGGGATGCCATGTTAATTTCAAATTCGATATTTCAGTAGAAAAATATTCTTAAAATAATAATACAAAAATTTCCTACCTTTCTTGAGGGTTCTTGAGGGATGCACGGTGGTCCGAATCTAAATTCTTGGCCGTCTTCAAAGACAAAAAATCCACATCAAAAATAAGAGACAAAACGTAAACACACAAAAAAGAAAAGTTGATTATTTACACACGCGCGCACAGATATTACATATTTCTTGATCATTATTCTTAAATCGACTACATCGAAATCTGAAAGGTACAAAAAGAACATTAATAAAAAAGATCGTAAAAATAACCAATGAGCGTTTAGTTTGCACAAGAAAGAAAAATAAATAAATAAAAGAATGTTCTGAAAATGAGCGGCTGCTGGTGCCAGAATGTCTTCGTGAAGAGTGTTTTCACAACTATATTTGTGAGAGAAAATTCCCATCAACAAGGCTCTAAAATAAAAGTAATTTTCTAGTTAAGCTTTCTTGTTGAAGTTTTGATATGTGGTAATCAGAAACTTTAAATCCAATAAAAAAAATTTAAAAAAGTTGGAAATTGCACGTGAAGCGTAGCAAATGAGGTGCATTCGTATGATAACAAAGTTTTAAAAATATCACTCTCATATATAAATCTCATAAAACTGTAAATAACTACAATTAAAATGCGCACCAAACAATGTTCTCCCTATACCATTATGCAATGGAATACTTTTGTGTGGCCTTGTAAATCAATAACAAATATTCTTTGCACCACAGATTATGCAAAATGTATATTATAATATGTACTTTATAGATGCATATCAATTTTATTACGCTCGAATGAGTGTAACACCATTAAAATGCATTTGAAACATTTTTCCCCATTAACCGTAATGTAACGGAATAATTTTGATTGTCACTGTAGTTGAACTATGCATCCGGTTTTGATAAAATTTGAAATAACTCGACAAAATTATGTAATAATTACGTATTTAAAATTTCAAACGATTAAAATGCAGTTGAAACTTATTTCCCCATTGACCGTAACGTAACAGAATACTTTTGATTGTCCCTGTAATTGATCTGTGCATCCGATTTTGATAAAACTTGAAATGACTCGACATAATTATGTAATAATTTTTAAATTTCAAACGATTCAGATGGGTAGTTTTTGCGTTGTTATATGCGGACGGACAGACAGACGGACGCACTGAACGACAATAATAGGTGCTACGTATTTACATAATTTCGAACGCACCTAAGAAACAGAAGCCATCTTGTGACAACCGCCTCAATTATTTCGCTCGCAACTGTTAGACAATGCGCGACATGTGTCCTTTTTATTCATAACTTTATTGTCCCAACAAACAAGATCATGTTATTTTCGTAAAAAAGGTGGCAAAATTATTACAGAACAAGGAGTAGATATCAGTATTGTCAGATGGTCCTTTTATTTCATTCAGAATTACTCAAAAGAAAATTTTCTAGGAAGAGATAAGACGCAACACTTGTCACTGAAAAAAACCCGGATGATAATGTTAAGTCCATGGGGGCGTTATATTCAAATATCTCGCTCAAATTTTAATATTTTACATGATTATTTTCACATAGAATAGCTGAGGACTATCTACAGCCGGACTAGTTTATACTTTTTCAATTTTGGTTCAAATTTAAAGAAAAAAAAACTTTAATTTTTAGAACCGGTTGTGAAATTGAAACTATCCTAATACAAAAAAGAATATAACCGAAATCGAAAAAATATAAACTAGCCCGATTGTGGATCGTCCTTAGCTATCCTATGTTAAAAAAAAATCCTGTAAAAAAATTAAAATTTGTGTGAGTTATTCGAAAATAACACCCCCATACATAGACTTAACATTATCACCCGGGTCTTTTACATTGACTAGTGTGACTAGCATCTTAAGTGTGTATTCCGATCAAAACCGCTGACTTTCAGATTTATTTTTAAACTCATTTTTGCTCTCAAATGCACCAGACTTTCAAAATCTCTTATTTAGAAACCCCATGAGGAACTGTATTTATCGAGTTTTTGGTAAATGTAGAATATATTGCTAAAAATGCTCCCAAATTTGCCAATTTGAACAGAAATTTTCGAACCTGGAGATCTGAGGACGAAAAAATGATCGAACTCTGAAAATAATTATTTATAAATCAAATTCTAATTAATTTAGCGAAAAAATACACCACACGGCATCTTATACATCACTTTAAAAAACACCCCAGCAAGTTTCATGTTTCTACTTTTAAAAATGAGTCCGAAAATGTATCGTAAAATTTCGAGCTGTTGAAGGTGGAAAATCATTTTTTCGGATACACCCTTAAGATTGTTCTCAATTGCTTCGCTCCACCAGCGCAAAACGTTTCGACACATTTACAAATTCATTTTTTAACAGAGACATATGTTATGTTTGGAGAGAAAAGAGAAACACTTATTTATTGTTTCATCTCAGAAGTAGGCTAAGTGATCGTACTAATTTTGTGAGGGACATTGCGTTGAATGCAGGCCAGCAAACGACCCAACAATGCTACCATTATAGCACTCTTAAAAATAGTGAAGAAAAGAATCTCTAACCATGATGATAAAAATTCAAAGCAAAGTTGTAAAAAATATAAAATGATAAAAGATAAAAGTTACCTGTAATTTCTTGGTTGCTGAGGATCAAATTCAGGTGGATAAATACACATGTATGAAGACAAAAATGAAGAGAATATTTTTTGAAGAGGACAAATATTTTATTTAATATCATATGAGAACTTCTTTACGGACTGAATATTCCATATATATATATGTATATACTTTGTTTCATACGAATTCTCATATAAATAGAAATTATTAATTATTTTGTTGCAAACTTTCACAAAGGTGATGTATTATGAGTTGACATTTTTCTAAAACAATTCTTCTTCACAATATATTTTTTTGTATACATTTTCATAACATGAATAAACATTTTTTTCTTGATCGAAACCAGGATAACATCATTGTCAGAATATTAATTAGATGTTATTTCAAAAGTATGCCTGGACAAATCACACAGAAATGTTTCCAATACTTCCCTTTGGGGACGCCGTTCCATATCCAAATAAAAATATATATGGCCGAATAATACAATATGAAGAGGGATTGAATTTTGTAAGAAAAAATATGTATGAGACATCCTCAATTCTTGAGTAAGAATCACCACCTCAGCATTTTTCTCAGAGGGAAAGTGAATTCACTAAAAAAACATTGAAGAATATGAAAAATCGGTTGGAGAAAATATGATGACAGACTGACGAATAATCTCTTTGAGAATAACTATGACATCTTGAGTAGCCAGAAAGAAGTAAAAACCAAAGGATTCAGGATGTGTTAGAAGAGGAGCTTAACTCCTCGAAGCCTTAAAAAATCATCCTTGAGAATCCCTTATGCGGTCAGTGTAGAACAAAAACGGTTACGCTCAACGGCCTCGGGGGGGGCGCACACTTGTCCCGGTGTCCGCTAAAGTTTCCGGCACATCGATCACCCAACTGCATCCATCTCGGCTGAGCTCTAACTGCGCAACTCTACTGGCGGCGGAGAGTCAGGAGGGAAAAAGAACAAGGGTTACTGTAAACCCGGGATACGCCAAGTTGGCAACGCACGAAAGAGGGGAGCGAGGAAAAAATAAGCCAAGTTACGATTCAAAGTATAGTAAAATATGGATTTAATAAGGAAAAAAATGATAAACACATAAAGAAGGAAGGCCAAAGCAGGTGGCCAGGCACTCAACGGCTTAAAACACGTCACCTGCGGAATTTAAATTGATAGGCCAAGGGGCGTGCCAGACTAACCGGAAATACCACCCATAGAACAAACTAGATTGTTCTAGAAGGTTTTCTAAACCGGAAGGAATGAATTCAAAACAAGATTTTACCGGCTTGGAACATTCGAAAGCTAGGTAAAGAAGAAAACATTACAGGCGACAATATCAAAAGAAACGAAATCGAAATAATATTTAAATTAAGAACATAAATAAAAAAAGAGATGATATGAAATAAAATAGTTAATAAAATTGAATTAAACTAAAAAAATATGGGGGGGTTATCGAGTAACCACCACAACATATAAAATTGGAAAGCCTGACTATGGAAGCGATTTCGAATCGAACTAATTTTTCCATTTTATGATAATAAAATCACCTATCTAATTCTAAACTATTTTGATCACGTGATCACCCGTTTTTCCCCTGCTTTTCGAGTGGTTTTTCTGCTTTCGTCGGGAAATGTGTTCAACTTTGAAAGCTTTTTATGAAAGATCTATTGCGCATGTAAAAAAACAGATAACTGGGTGCATTTAGACTGTTTCTGTATAAAAAATATCAGCAAAATTCATGCATTTCCGAACAAAAGTAAAATAAAAGTTATGTCACAAAGTTGCCCTTTTTGATTTAAAAACATCCTTAAGCATTTCCTAACGCGTTTTATGAATGGGGCATAAATGCGTCACGCAACTAGCAGTGGCGCAGCCAAGGGGGTGGTTTTGGGGTTAAAACCCCTCCCAGGGCTAAAAAAGATCGCTTTGATTTCCGCTTATATGAATGAAAACCAAACTTAATATTTAAACATTTTGGCGTATTTCGGAATCCTCCGTTTTAATGAATCAGATTTCATTCAATAAAGTGATTTAATTAATTGCCAAAAATTCTACTTAAAACTCTGAAAGTGCATATTACATGGATTAGTTAAGTAAAAGTTGGTTATCTATACTAAATTCCTTTTCTGAGAAATATTATGCTAAAAGAATGATGTTTTCCTGCCACACAGATGCTCTTTAAGTATTATACAACAGTGAATATTCCAATTAGTACTGATTCTATTAACCAGCGATTTGAAAAACCTGCAAACACCTTTATCAGAAACTCAAATTCCTCCCTAGAACCGAATTCTGGATGCTCCAATGGCAACCAGTGTAGAAATAGTTTTCGTTGATCGCCTCGAAATCGCTTATACTTTTCTAAGCCAATATCTACAATTTTTTCATTCTTCACTGAACCATAATATGGCAGATTAGATAAAGAATGATCGATCAATCGATATCTATCATGTCCCAACAAGATCAAGTTACTTCGATATAACAGGTGCGAGAGAGTTCAGGGTTATCGGATTGATCCCCTTTTTCATGCAGAATATCAGAAACAATGTTGCTATATTTGACAGATTTTTTATTTAGGTGATCTAGTCTGGCTGATTTTTCTAAATAAAACAACTGCCAGATCCGGCAACATTAATGAAACTTGTTGGAAATTGCACGTGAAGCGTAGCAAATGAGGTGCAATCGTGCTATAACGAAGTTTTAAAAATGTACATATCTTCCTGTTATAGTAGACAGTACTTCGGATACAATATTTTGACAGATGGCAGAGTATAATGTCGAAATATTTTGTGTGTTCATGTAAATATACAGCAAGTAACTTGTATTAAACCCCAGCAACGTATATCATAATTTCATAAAATGTGAAATAGTTTAATATTATTAAAATGCATTCCAAACAATGTTTCCCCTTATAGCATTATGTAGCGGAATAATTTTGTGTGGCTCTGTAAATTAATAATAAATATTCTTTGCCTCACAGATTCTACAGAATGTATATTTTAGTATATACTTCATAGATTCATGTCTATTCTATTACATTCGAAAGAGTGTAACATCATTAAATGTACTTGAAACTATTGATCTTATCTTTCCTATTGATGTAATGGAATATTTTTGATTGTCCCTGTCAATAAATTGTACATCCGATTTTCATAGAATTTTAAATGATTCCATGAAATTGTACAACATTTATCATTAGGCGCGTTCGTAATTAAGTAAACACGTAGCACCTATTGTTGTCACTCAGTCCGTCCGTCCGTCTGTCTGTCCGTCTGTCTGTCCGCATATAACAACACAAAAACTACCCAACCGAATCGTTTGAAATTTAAAATACATAATTATAACATAATTTTGTTGAGTCATTTCAAATTTTATGAAAATCGGATGGATAGATCAATTACAGGGACAATCAAAAGGATTCCGTTACATTACGGTCAATGGGGAAAAAAGTTTCAAATGCATTTTAATCGTTTGAAATTTAAAACATATAATTATTGCGTAATTTTGTCGAGTCATTTCAAATGTTATGAAAATCGGATGCATAGATCAATTACAGGGACAATCAAAAGGATTCCGTTACATTAGAGTCAATGGGGGGAAAATTTTCAAATGCATTTTAATCGTTTGAAATTTAAAACATATAATTATTAAGTAATTTTATCGAGTCATTTCAAATGTTATGAAAGTCGGATGCATAGATCATTTACAGGGACAGTCAAAGGTATTCCATTACATTATGGTCAATGGGAAAATATATTCAAATGCATTTTTATGATGTTACACTCATTCGAACATAATAGAATTGGTATGAATCTATGAAATATATACTAAAATATGCATTCTGTACAATCTGTGATGCAAAGAATTTTTATTATTAAATTAAAGGACCACACAAAAGTATTCCACCACATAATGCTATAAGGGGAAACATTGTTTGGGCCGTGTTTTATTTATATTCAACTATTTCATATTTTATGAATAGGTTATACGTTGCTGAGGTGTAATAAAAATTACTTCCTGCATATTTACAGAAACACAAATATTTCGACGACTATACTGTATGCGAAGTACGCTCTACTATATCAGCAAGATCTGAATATTTTTAAAACTTCGTTATCGTATGAACGCACTTCATTTTCTACGTTCACGTGCAATTTCCAACTTGTTTTGAATTTCAAACGATTTGGTTGAGTAGTTCTTGCACTGTTATATACGGGCAGACAGACGGGCTGACGGACTACAGGTGCTACGCATTTGCATAATTACAAACGAACTTTTTTTTTTTTAACTTTTTGTTATTACGAAATGTTTAAGTTTAGATGAAGCCAAAAATTTTTATTCGAAATTTTTGAATTAATAAAGAGGCCAATTTTGGTATATGTCAGAGTACATTAGAGAAAATTGAAAGCTTTAGAAATTAAAAGAAATTATACAGCTAAAAAAAAATTAAACTGAAATACATTCATATTTGAATATAAGGGATGGTTTCAACTTTATTTTTCTTGTTCAACAACAACTTTTTTAATAAACGAAAATCTAATATAGGTACAGGTGTCATATATGCACCATATTCGCGCGAGTGAAACAAAATGGCGATTTTATGCCTCATATTATATATGCCCCGGATATTGTTGTTTATTTATCTGTTAATTTACTTTATATTTTCTTTCATAAATTAATATTAATTATTTTGTTTTATAATTATGAATTAAACTTTTGTAGTTTATTATTATTATTATTTTAAATAATAGGAAGTAATTAAGAAAAAATCGCACCAATATGGTGCTTATATGACATCTCTGCCCAAATATATTGTATTTTATTTTTAAGTACTTAAAACTAAGTCATATGGTGTTTATAATTGTAAAGTTAAGCTTAAGTAGTTAACTGCTTCCCTTATTTGGCAGTATGTCGCACGGGCAACGCGTTTTTGCCAATCATGATTTGCCCGTAACACGTACCGGCATTCATATGCCAATCATGATTTATTATTCTCACCAGTAATTTTTTTAATGTAAATTTTGCTGAGCATTTTTCTGATTGAATTGGGCAAATAATTCTGTTTTGAAAAACTCTTGATAAAATATTAAAAAATTCCGTAAAAGACATGAAAAAATAGGCATTAGTTGAAATTTTTTTGAAAAAATATCACTTTAATGGTTAAACATGATATCAATCATAAATCTTTCTGAAAAGATTTATAGAACCACATAAAAAAATTAATTGGAAAATTCTTGGTAATATTAAAGTCCTAAATAAGCATTACACGAACTTTTTTCTTCGTCAGTATTACAAAACGCTCAAACCAAAACTCTTTTTAAAGTAAGTTATAGTCCACGGAATAAAAAAATTATTCTGAAAATGCATTTAAAAATTACATTACTAAATCAAAATTTCTGTAATATCGTTCTTAGTCATTATTTCAATTCAATAATGTTAGTAAAAAGATTTATAAAGAACCAAATGAGTTCTTTACACATAAAATATTTGAAATTCTTGAATTTCTAGTAATCAACATTCCCTTATTATTGTTGCCGGTCAATATAACAAAAAGATTCAAAAGATTTATAAAGCACAAAAAGAATGATTTACACATAAAATATTTGAAATTCTCAAATTTTTAAGAATCAACATTCCTTTATTATTGCTACCCGTCAATATAACAAAAACATTCAAAAGATTTATACAGCACTGAAAAAAAATTGGATTAAGGCTTATATATATTACAAAAAAAAAAAAAAAAAAAAAAAGATTCTTTATATTTAAAAAGCTTTAAAGTACTAAATCAACATTACGTTAATTTTGATCCTAGTCAAATAATGCAAAAAGTGCAAATCAATAATGTTTTTAAAAATTTATATGTCACAGAAAAAATTATTTCTATTAAAAACGCTTTAAAGTACTAAATCAAAATTACGTTAATTTTGCTCTTACAAGGAAGGTCTCCATACGGGCATACTCCGAAAAATCTGAAAAAATTACAGAATGTTCTTCTTATGAGGATATATACGTTTATAAAAAAATTTTCGGCGGAATCTCCGTACCCTGTCCGTAAAAAAATAATGAAAATTTCGTTATTTGGCGATTTATCATCGGTTGGCGATGAAAAGCAATTTCAAAAAATGTTTTTTTTTTTTTATGTCAAATGCATTTTAAAGGAAAAAAGTTTCATGTTCAATGTGTTTAGATAAATTAAACATCTTTAATTTTGTCTGCTTTAGTTTGTTTTAAGTATAATTTCGTTATATTGACATTTATATGTATTTATATTCAAATTTAACCATCAAATTTTGAGATTTAAAACGAAATTCAAATTTAAATTAATTAAAATTGTTTCAAGTTCAAAGTCCAGTTGAGCATTGTCAATTCGATTTTGTTGCCATGGAAACATCTGGCTTTTATTTTTGAACACGCTTATATGTATGAAAGTAATTTTACTGAATAAGATTTTTTTATATATGAAAATATTTTTTCCAGGGGTAAATTAAATAACTACAGCAACAAATAATATACATATATATGCAATTTAATATATTTATATGTACATTAAATATTAAACTCTCTCATTGTTTATGTTTAAATTCATTAAATATCATTTACATGGAAATTAAAAATCCAAAAGTTTTCAGTTGCATTAAAATCGTTTGCTCTTGGCGGGGAAAAGTGCTGCTCGCCAAATCGTGGGACACTTTGGTCTTTTCACGTCAAATATTCGAAAGTATATAAGTATATAAAGTATATAAAGTTTATAAGAATAGTATATAAAGTTGAAATGTATATGAAGTATATAGATATGTATATGAAGATATAGTATATGAAAGTATATAAAGTTTTTTACTGCAATTCCGCCGTTAATTTTGACTGGTCCTTTATTACCTACACGGGTAGTTTAATAAGTTTTTTTTTCAAAAAAAACTCTGAGTATGCCCATATGAGTATGCCCAGTATGGAGACCTTCCTTGTAAGTCAAATAATGCAGAAAGTGCAAATCGATAATGTTTTAAAGACTCACACTACTGATTGAAAAAGACCCGGATGATAATTTTTCGTCTATGGGGGCGCTCTTTTCAAATATTTCGCTCAAAGCTTAATATTTTTACGTTTTTTTTTTTTTTTTTTTTTTTTTTTTTTTTTCATAGGATAGCTGAAAACGATCTACAACGGGGCTAGTTTTTACTTTTTTGATTTAGGTTATATGTTTTTATATTATCATAATATCAATTTCTGAACCGGATCAAATCAGTTTCAAAAATTAAAGCAAATAAAAAAATCTAAAATAATAATAATAATAATAATAAAGCCAGCTCGGTTGTAGATTGTCCTCATATATCCTATGAAAAAAAAATCACATAAAAATATTAAAATTTTACCAAGATATTTGAAAAGAACGCCCCCGGAGACTTAACATTATCATCCGGGTTTTTTTCACTTAGCAGTGTGGGCTCTTAAAGATTTATGTATCACAGATTTTTTTTTATATTGAAAATGTTTTAAAGTATTAAATCAACATTACGTTTATCTCACTTTTATTCAAATAATGCAGAATGTTCAAATTGATCTTATTTTTAAAGATTTATTGATCACAGAAAAAAATATTCATATTGAAAATGCTCCAAAATCCTTAACTAATAAATCAACACTATTTAACTGGCTCTTAATCACTTATGAATTAATTTCGAATCAAAATTGTTAGTAAAACAATTTTGGATCACTAACAAAATTTCTGAGGACAAAATTTATATAGTTTCATAATTAAATTTAAAAAGTCTATAATAAAATAGTAATATGATAAATATAAATTGACTCAATAATTATCCTTAACCATTACTAAATTTGTTTGCGCTTTTTAAACTCAGTCTGTCAATATTCAGTTCTAGAATATTTTTCAAAGGACAGATTGAAACAAAGAGTGATCGATCATACCTATCGTGTTCCAACAAGTTTCAGGTTCCTTTTCACCTAAAAGAACTGTGAAGAGGGTAAAAGAACAAAGACAAATATAACAGCTTCCAAAGTTTAAATTTTATCTGACTAAAAGCAGAATACTTTAACGCCTTCGCAATGAGCGTCCGAACACTTAACAAAATAGAACTACTACACTAGTTTACAGTACATCTGTTGCCGAAAAAATTTTAGCTGTTGCTGACTACATATGATATGCTATTTTCAAAAACATAATTAGAATATTTCAATCAGCTCTAGTTTATGAGTTTCAGCTATGTAGGTATTAAAAAGAAAAAACACGTATTTACTAAGTAAAACCTTACTAAAAAAAGAATTAATCATTGAGTTTTATAAAACTTTGTTTTAAAGATCTTCTCTGATGTGTAGGCTTTGGAAAATGACATATCAGAGACCAACAATAGTCAGACATCATATTCGTATCCCAGAAACCCTGATACCACTCTTCCATGACGCGTAAGTCCTTATGCATAGGATCTCCCTGCTCTTCGCTCATATCTCCTAATTTTTCCGGAAACCTATCCAGGTGACTATGGAGGAAGTGGAGTTTTATGCTCATATTGCACCCCATATTTTTTAATCGTAGCAGAAGGTCTTCTACAAGTTCAATATAATTTTCAGATTTTTTATTTCCGATAAAACCTAATTTTAGTAACTGAGAAAGCAATTTTTTTCTTTTAGTCTTGATGCTAACAATTCTGAAGCTTGTTTAGAAAGATTAATCTCTTACAAGATCATCTAACTCATTTTGAGAAAAGTATTTTGACTCATTTGACATACCTTCAAAATCAGCATCATTTTTGTGATGAGCTTGGTCCTTCAATGTTTTGTTCTAATGGTTCAGATATATTTTTAGCCTCTGAAGAGTCAAGTGAACGCTGCAGTGGACGTTGAACACAACTAGTACTTGGGCACTGCCATTTAGCACGATTTTTAGTATTTAAACTGTTTACGTTCACGCTACAAGAACAACAGTCTTCGAGATGATTTCGTGGTTTTGGCCAAATAGTCGGTGTTCCTGGCACTTCTTTTACTACTTTTGCGTATCTTAAATCCTCCACACACGATTACAAACACAATTGAGAGGCCAAGTCTTCTCATTTTTATCCAAGAGCTTCCCAAAATACTCAAAATAGATATTTTTCCCCAACTCTGATATAACTTTTCTACAATTGTTAAAGACGTATTCTCCGCATATATCGCAAAAATGATCTGAATTGTTTAAACGACGTCTTTTTGAACTACTCATGACGCAAAAACTTGAGAAACTAATTTTAACACTGTAAAATACGCCTGTTATCAATTAATATATATGCTTAAATGATCAAAATCAAAAACAAATTAACTCGAGCTGCTCAAAACATTTTCCTGTTACAGTTGACAAAAACAAGTCATAATTGAACATTATCAACCACAGAATTCGCAGCAACAGACAAAAAATTTAATTTTGTAAACTAGTGTTATTTTTAAATAGTAATGTCAAAACTCATAATTTAAACTCAGACTATTTGCAAGGAATTATTTTGTAATTTTCATATGTGTATATTTTATGTATTTTTTAAACTTTAAATTTAACCTTTTTTGATCTATTTAGATTGCTTATACTTAAAAAAAAAATTACTCATTTTTTTATTATTATTTTATACTTTATTCTCATCTTTTTATATTTATTTTAGTAGATGGTTGCCAGGATTCTATTCAGAAATTCAGAATAATAATTTTTGAAGACGAAAACGTCATTACAGTACTAAATTTGTATAGTTACACAATTAAATTCAAAAGTCTGTAATAAATCAATAATATAAAAACTATATTGAAGTAATAATTACCATTAAAAATTACTAAATGGTTTATGCTTTTCGAAATCCAACAATACAATTTATTGCCTTAAGGCGCCACTAGACACTGAAAAATGCCCGTATGTTAAAGTTAAGTGTATGGAGGCGTTCTTTTCAAATATCTCGCTCATACTGTTTTTTTATTTATTTATTTTGTTTTGTTTTGTTTCTGCTTTTTTGCATAGAATAGCTAAAGACGAAACACAAAAAATGGAAAACAAATCATGTAAAAATATTAAAATATGAGCAAGATATATGAAAAGAACGCCCCCTTAGACTTAACATTATCATCCTGGTATTTTTCAGTGTCTAGCGTTGAGTTTTAAGAACATTTTCCCCCCAAGCATAAAAGGACGGATTGAAACAAAGAATGATCGATTAAATCTATTGTGTTCCAACAAGTGTCAAGTTTCCTCTTCCATAAAAGAATTTCAAATAGTGTAAAAGTACAAAGAGAGAGAAATTTAATAGCTTCCGATGTTTCAATTTTATCTGGCTAAAACAAAATACTTTAATGCCTTCGCAATGAGCGTCTCGAACTCTTAACATAATAGAACTATTATTTTAAAATAGAAATCTCAAAACTTCGCATAATTTAAACACAGAATATAAGCAATCGCTGATTTTGTAATTTTTCCAGTCTAAACAATTCAAGGGCAAGAAGTTGTGTTTGTTTTTGAAAGATTGATTTAATAGCGGATATTTCGGAAAATGTTCTTTGAAAAAAAAAATCATTTTTTTCCAACGTCACTGATATTATAACAGTAAAATTTGATCAGAAATTTTAGCAAGAAAAAAAATATATAATTAATTGCTCTAAAAATATTCTAGGGTAAGAAGTTGGGTTTGTATTTGAAACAATGAGGTGAGAAAGGTGGTATGAGAAATATTCCAGATATTTCGGAAAGTTTTATTTAAAGTTTTATAAAATGTAATTATTTTTTTACCACCAGACGACCACCAAGTTACCATGTGAAGCATAAAATCATCATTTTGTTACAGTCACGTTTATGTGGTGCGTATATGACATCTGTGCAGAAACTCACAGAATTGGTTTAAAAAATGACTCTAATAACTGTTAATAACATGTTATTTATTTAATTGAGTATTAGATTTTACCAAACAATGCGCTTTTAAGCAATAAAAGTCATAAACCTGAGCAATGTTCGCGACTATGTTCTCCCTCTCTCTCTTTTAGGTCAATTTCGTAAGAAATACTACCTATTGCAGTCGTTATCATGGTATGACTTTTGAAAAATTTCGTCATAACTTTTCACTATATGACCCCAGGAACCAAAATTACTACCATTCAAAAAGTATACATATTTTTCAACTTTCATTTACCATTCAAAAATTTTATACATTTCGCCATATACATTTAGATGGTTATTATCTCAGCGGGATTACAAATGGGAAAAATCGGCCCAATAGGGTAAAAATTGGAAGGATTCAAAAGTTATAATACCGCCTTAACATGGCTTTGACATAATCAGGTCTTACAGAACAATGACAGGAAAAAAAATAAACATTTTTCGTTATAGTAGATGCCAAAAATTAAAAAACAGCAATAAAATTCTTGCTGAACCAATTACTTTACTGTTGCAAAATTTGCACGTGAAAAAAAAAAGTGTGACGAATTTAAGAAAAATTGAGCATTATGTCATAATTTTTCCATACCAAGATTTCTATATGAAAACTAAAAATAAAATAAATAGTTTGACAGATTTTTTTAAAGCAAATATTACGTGATATGGAAAAATAATGGACGAAAAGCAGGTGAATATATATAAAGTTATATGAGTTTGTTAAATCTTATTGATGCATGATAAAAAACAGACCATAAAAATATGTCATATAAGAGAGGTCAGGAGTTCAAGAATTGACAAAAGCAAATAAACCACCTAACCTCCTGACTGCCGCTGGCTGATTTTTTCGCACATTAACTTGCAGGTTTTACTGCAGCATAAGCAATTTTTAAATTAATATAATTCTACAAATAAAACCCAGTTTTGAAATTTTAAGTTAGAATAAATTAAGATTCTTTATATTTAAGTTATAATTAACTTTATATATCTCTCAAAGATAATACACCTCTACATAATAACATATTTTGTATCAGGTTGGAAAAAACATCTTTTTTTAATATTTTTAATAAATTACAGAGAAAACAACATTACAATTTTACCCTTTTTCCGGGCAGTCAGGGGGTGTTATTTATGTTCGATAGTCAATCTGTGCAATCATTGTAACTTTCTCTAATTTAGTAGTGTAAGATCAGAGACCACAGTTGTTCAATTCCTGTTGTCATAACGGTCTCATTTCCTTACCAAAACTGCACTAATAATTGTCAACTAAAAGAGTTTCATTATAGAAGCTAAATTTGTCCAACGCTTAGGATAATTTAATATCGCAATGACGTCAACATAGTTTTCATCAATAAGCAAGATCCGGCTGAAGGTCCATATTGTTTTAAATACGAGTTAAAATTCACCATTTTCTTTCATCGAATGTTTATTCGGGAAAATTAACCAGCGCAGCGGGCATAGCCTGCTAGTATTAAAATAATGACATAAAAACTATATTGAATTAATAATTATCATTAACATTTACTACGTGATTAATGCTTGTAATTTGAGTGAGGTATTTGAAAAGAATGCCTCCGTAGACTTAACATTATTACTCTGGTGTTTTTCAGTGTCTAGTGTTGAGTTTTAACAATATTTTTCACCCAAGCATAAAAAAGGACAGACTGAAACAAAAAATGATCGATCGAATCTATCGTGTTCCAACATATATTAAATTTCCATGGCTGCCAACTACTACGCCTATTTAAAGGCTAATAAACATAACAGGAACAAAAATTTTAGTAGATAATTAACAATACGGAGTGTAATACGTAACATTGAATATATTTCGCATACATTATACTAAAACTTTTTTTGTGGTTCCAATCATATTTATGGGATTTAAATAGGCGTAGAAGTTGGCAGCTCTGAATTTCATTTTCCGTAAAAGAACTGAAAATCGTGTAAAAGCACAAAGAGAGAGAAATTTAATAGCTCCCGAAGTTAAAATTTTATCTCGCTAAAAGCAGAATACTTTAACGCCTTCGCAATGAGCGTTTCGAACTTTTAACACAATAGAGCTACTATTTTAGAATAGAAATATCAAAACTTTACATAATTTAAACACAAAATATTTGTAATTGATGATTTTGTAATTTTTCTATTCTAAACAACTCTAGGGCAAGAAGTTGTATTTCTTTCTGAAAGATTGATTTAATACCAGATATTTCGGAAAATGATATTTAAAAATAAAAAATAGAATCATTTTTTTCCAACATCACTAATATTAAATATAAAAGTAAAATTTATTCAGAAATTCTTACAAGAAGAAAAATATGTATAATTAATTGCTCTAAAAATATTCTAGAGCAATGACATGTGTTTGTATCTGAAAGGTTGAATTAAAAACAGATATTTCGGAAATTTTTATTAAAAAAAAATATTTTTCTCAACACCGATATTTTAAAACTAATTCTGTTCAGAAATTCTTGCAAAAAAAATTTATAAAATTGATTTCTCTAAAAAATATTGTCAGGTAGTTTAAGCAGTTAGAATGTTGAATACGACTTAAGTAGACAGTTGGCTACCACTTTTTTTTATACCATCGAAAGAAATGATGGAATTAGTGTTGTACATTTTATGTAATTTTTTTAATCTTTGTTCATCTACTTATATTGTTTATACTTTTTTAATTTATTCATATTTTTATTATTTTTTTTTTAATTCTCAATTTTTATGTTTATTTTAGTATATGATTGCCAGGATTACTTTTCTATTCAGAAATTCAGAATACAAATTTTTGAGGACGATTTTTGCCTAGTGTTGAGTCATAAGAACATTTTTCACCCAAGCATAAAAGGACAGATTGAACCAAAGAACGATCGATCAAATTGTTCCAACAAGTATCAAGTTTCTTCTCCTTTAAAAGAACTGTGGAGAGTGTAAAAGAGCAAAGAGAGAGAAATTTAATGGCTTCCGAAGTTTAAATTTTATCTGGTTTAAAATAGAATACTTTAACGCCTTCGCAATGAGCGTCTCGAACTCTTAACGCAATAGAACGAGTATTTTAAAATAGAAATATCAAAACTTTGCATAATTTAAAAACAGAATATTTGCAATTGATGATTTTACAATTTTTTTTTTCTAAACATTTCAGGGGCAAGAAGTTGTGTTCGTTTCAGAAATATTCATTGATTTAATCCCAGATATTTTAGAAAGTTTTATTTAAAGTTTAAGGGGGATCAGGGGTTGATCGATACGGAAAAACATAAAAACAGAGCTCTCGCTTCGAGTCCATATAAAAACAGAAGTATTCAATGTAATTAATTCAAACTTTCTGATATTTTAAAGGTATGTTTGTAGTCTTATAAAATTATAAAATGAAGTATTTCAATGTAATATAATAAGAAATATAGCAAAATTTATATGTAACACAATTTTCGAAAAAAATATTATGCGTTATATCACCAACACCAAGATATCTTAACGTTGAATTGACATAACAACCTAATTTTTGCTTTAAAATGATGCGAAAACTTTACTCTATAGAATGAATTAAGGATATTACTATTACTCAAAAACAACATTATTAAAAAAACTCTCAAATTTGAAAAATTAAAAAACTCTTAAAAAACTTTTTTTAATTAAAAATACTCAAAATATTAAACTATCTAAACTATATTAATTCATTCTATAGATAATGATGTTATATGCATGCAAAAAAAAATTAAGCCATTCCATCAAATAGTTTTTTTTTTTTAATCTTGGTGTTAGTCGTCAAAAATCAAGTTTCGAGAAAACGCGACTTAAAGTTAAAATTATATGGGTTCGGCTATGAAAGTGTTGATACATAAATGCTTATAACACCATTAAAATTGCAAATATTTTTATGCGGATTTTTGCATTAAATTAAGAATTAATTAAATAAATTAAATAAATTTATTAAATTAAATAAATTAAGAATTAATTAAATAATAAAACTAGATCATAAAAAATCGATTTTTTAAAAAGTTTTCAACCCCAGAGTCCCCCTTAAAAAATGTATGATTTTAATCTTTTTTTCCGCAAGACTAATATTATAAAATAAAATTTGTTCAGAAATTTTGGCAAAAACATTGATAAGCCATTGATAAAAATATTCCACTGTGATTTAAGCTATTAGAATGTTGAATGCGATTTGGGTACCACTATTTTTTTTATACCATCCGGTTACAACCGTATACAACAGGTTCAAACCGGTTCTAATAGTTAAAGTATTTTTTTTTTAATCTGAAACCAAAATCAAAAACGTAAAAACTAGCCCGTTTTAGATCGTCCTCAACTATCCTATGCAAAAGAAATCATGTAATAATATTAAAATTTGTTCCAGATATTTGAAAAGAACACCCCGCTAAACTTAACATTATCATCCTGGTGTTTTTCAGTGTCTAGGGTTGAGTCTTAAAAAAAATTTTCACCCAAGCATAAACGGACAAATTGAAACAAAGAATGATCCATCATATCTATCGTGTTTCAACAAATATCCAGTTTCTTCTTCCGTAACAGAACTGTGGAGAGTGTAAAAGAACAAAGCGAGAGAAATTTAATAGCTTCCGAAGTTTCAATTTTATTTGTGTTAAAAAACACATTAAAGGGACGGTAACCTTTTTATTTTTTTATTATAGTAATATGAAATTTTGTGCATTTATACATTTCACTAAAAGCATATAGAACACCTTAAAAAAATTACAATCTTACTAAAATTTTTATTTAAAAAAAATAATAAAATTTATAAACGAATTTTTAAAATGCTGCTCCTGTCTTAATTTTTGAATTTTTTTCTTGCTTTTGCATTTCTAGCACTTAAAACTCTATTATAAACAAATGTGTGTAATTTTTTTTAAAACTCTTGAATAGTTAATAATTTACAGATTATTTTCTAAATTCAATATCGATTTTCATCAAAATTTCGACTTTTAATGAGTAAAAAATCAAATCTGACTACCTTAATAATGACAAATTTTAAAAAGCTTACACAATTTCTTCCTAAACAATATCAGGATACTTCCTTATCAATTTCATAAATATTGATCAAAAGTTACAACGCAAGAATCATTTCAAAAATCTAACAAGTTGGAAATTGCACGTGAAGCGTAGCAAATTAGGTGCGTTCGTACGATAACGAAGTTTTAAAAATATTACTTTCATATGTCAATCTCATAAAATTGTAAATAGTGAATTACAATTAAAACGCTCATCAAACAATGTTCTTCCTATACCATTATATAATGTAATACTTTTGTGTGGCCTTGTAAATCAATAACAAATGTTCTTTGCACCACAAATTATGTATGATGTATATTATAATATGTACTTTATAGTTGCATATAAATTTTATTAAGTTCGTATGAGTGTAACACGATTAAAATGCATTTGAAACATTTTTCCCATTGACCGTAATGTAACGGAATACTTTTGAGTGTCCCTATAATTGATCTATAAATCCGATTTTCATAAAATTTGAAATAACTCGACAAAATTATGTAATAATTATGTAGTTTAAATTTCAAACGTATAGAATATATTTGAAACTTTTTCCTAATTGACCATAATGTAATTGAATACTTTTGATTGCCCCTGTAATTGATCTATGCACACGATTATCAAAATATTTGAAATAACTCGACAGAATTATGTAATAATTGCGTATTATAAATTTCAAACGATTAAAATGCATTTGAAACTTTTTTCCCCATTGACCGTAATGTAATGGAATACTTTTGATTGCCCCTGTAATTGATCTATGCATCCGATTTTCATATAATTTGAAATAACTCGACAAAATTATGTAATAATTATGTATTTTAAATTTCAAACGTATAGAATATATTTGAAACTTTTTCCTAATTGACCATAATGTAATTGAATACTTTTGATTGCCCCTGTAATTGATCTATGCACACGATTATCAAAATATTTGAAATAACTCGACAGAATTATGTAATAATTGCGTATTTTAAATTTCAAACGATTAAAATGCATTTGAAACTTTTTTCCCCATTGACCGTAATGTAATGGAATACTTTTGATTGCCCCTGTAATTGATCTATGCATCCGATTTTCATAAAATTTGAAATGACTCGACAAAATTATGTAATAATTATGTATTTTAAATTTCAAACGATTCGGTTGGGTAGTTTTTGCGTTGTTATATGCGGACGGACAGACGGACGGACAGACGGACGGACTGAACGACAACTATAGGTGCTACGTATTATATAATTACGAACGCACCTAAAAACGCTGAAAAATTAGTTTTGAGAAAAACGAATTTAAAGTATAGTATAAAGACACTTACCTTTATTATTTAATTCTTAAAACCTTCATAAATGATATTTTTATTAAAAAAACTGTTTTGGTACTATTATAACAGAAAAAGACCATTTTTGCGACGATTTTGCTCAAATAAAGGACCACTGCGCTTTAACGCCTTCGCAATGAGCGTCTCGAACTCTTAAATCTTTCAGGCCTGGTCTACAATTAATAGTACATGCCTTTTAAAGGAGTACTATTTTGTTTTAAGAAATATTTTTGCTACTATTTACATGTAGTAATGTTAGTGTATGTCTATGCATTTACTATATGACTTCATTTATATTGAGGCATTTAGTAATAATAGTAATTATTATTATTTGTTTAATTTTCTTTGCACTGTTTGCGATTCTTTTATTTTAAACATATATTTATGTTACGAATTGAAAAATTGCCCAGGCCGGGAATTGAACCCAAATACTTGGCTTACAAGGCCAATCCTTTACCTGTTAAGTTAACTGGGCGACAGCCCTCTGGGATTTCTCGCTCATAAAACCTTATAGTTGTATAAGGTTAAATAATAGTACATATTTACGTCTTTAAATTTAAAATAACAGTTACTTTCCTAAAAGAATCATGAGTAATAAAACGAAAAAAAAAATTAGAAAAATTTATTATAAGTTAAATCTTATTGTAATACTATGTTTTCTAAACATCTCCAAAAATTCTTCCTTAGCCTATTGTCACATGAATATGAAATACATAGTACACAAAACAATGAATAGTACACAAAACAACAACATTCATTTCTTTTCACTCAATCAAATATTCGTTAAACACTAATTAACCTATTTGGATAGCTAATGTTAATGTTATTAAAATAAAAGCATTTTTTTTCTAAAAATTGAAAAAAAAAATTCGCATCCGAAAGGGTTAACATAAAAGAATGAGTATTTCAAAATAGAAATATCGAAAATTCGCATAATTTAAACGCAGAACATTTGCAATTGATGATTTTGTAATTTTCTTTTCAGTACTTTGATTCAGTACTTCTTCAGTTTGTTTTCAGTATTTCAGTACTTTTTCAGAAGTTGTGTTTGTTGCCAATAGAGCTGCGGAGTCGGAGTCGGACCCATTTTTGAGCAAAAGAGTCCAAGTTGGAGTCACTAAAAGACAAGCCGAATCCGGCTGTTTTTGTAAGACAGTGTGACGCAATGATTTGACAGACCACTTACGTTTTAATATGCGAATCGAGATTTAACTAATCCTAGATTTTCATCCGTGAACTCAATGAGGTTATTGTATATGCGTTCACTTGTTTTACATTGCACCTAAAATAAATTAAAATAGAAAACATACTTTTACATAATTCACCAGATATATAAATATATATATATATCTATTTCATGCTAGAATTCTTTTAAACTGAATAATTCACAGTCCTATGAGTAATATATAAAACATTTACAATATCTAAAAGACGCAATCATTTGAACACTATGTATTAAAGAAAGGACAGAAATATTCGAAAATGTTCGATGAAATGTAAAGCTCTAAAAGTATCAGATGAATCCTTCCAAACTTCCGTTGAGTGGACTGGTATCAAGGGAAAAATGGGAAGACACCTCCATTTCCCCATTTTATACTTATTCAATGAATACGCAATACTAATTACAGAAGCGCCTCATCAAATGATCCTACATCTAAAATTTCAATAAAATTTATTAATTCTGCATGAAAAGCCCATTTATCAAAATTAAAGGCGGGGGTTAGCCCCCCGTCCCCCTTTAAGACTTACTCTATAAATTCCCTAAACTAATTACGGAAACGCTTCATGAGAATGATCCTCAATCTAACGTTTGAATGAAATCTGATAATTCTGCATGAAAAAAACTCATTTATATAAATTAAGAAGAGGGGTATTAGCTCCTTCCCCCTTTTATTCTTATCTAATGAACTCAAAAATCTAATTAGGGAAGCGCCCTATCAAAATAAACCTATATCCAAAATTTTAAGTAAATCGGATGTTTTTATCATGAGATATCGCGCTACATACATACGTACATATAGAACAAACAGGCACACAAGCTTTCGAGCTCTAACAGGCAGTGAGCTAATAAAAATAGAACATTGAGATACCGAATTTAGTCGTGTATAGGGCGCACGCGTCTATCAAGCGCGCCCCTACTTTACAAGTAAAAATGGCGATTTCTTAAAATCTCGTATATAAGGCGCACCATAAATTTGATACGCTAATGAAGAATGACCAAATGAATCTCTATAAATAAAAGGAATTCCGAGGATAATTAATTAATTAATTGAGGCACAGGGGAAAGCAAATCTTGGCAATGCGCCAACTCGGTCCAGAGGAAGCAAATCTTGGCAATGCGCCAACTCGGTCCAGAGGAAGCAAATCTTGGCAATGCGCCAACTCGGTCCAGAGGTATAAAAGCAAGATAGAAAAAAACGCGCAGGTCTGTGCATTCAAGTACAACCACCCATATGTATATGCTGAAAGTTTGTTCTGACGCTCACCCGACGCACGTGGAGTGCCGATGGTCCGGGAAGCGTACCATACACATAAATTATTAAATAAACCTTCAAATTAAGCCCGGCGAAGCGGGCTGGGTATGCTAGTTTTAGTAAAAAAAAAAGTCGAAACAAGCATTACACCAGACCTGAAAACAAGACGAAAATGCATTTTTAGACTTCGGGTTGTAAGAGAATGACGGGAAATAGGAATGAGTGACGGTGAGGAGAATTGCTATTTAGCGTTTAGATAATGTCACTAGCTCTGTTGTATAAAAAAATGCAAGGAGTGAAATAAATATGCAGTAATACTTGAATTAAGTAACATTTTCCGAGTTTTAATATCTTCTTTGAATAATTTCTTATTTCATATGTATATCGTTCGACTGCATCCAACAGTAAAAAATTATTCCGTGTATAAGGCGCACCTAGGAGTTTTGCTCTACTTTTTTTGGAAAAAAAATGCGCCTTATACACGAGTAAATACGGTATTTGAACGCTTCATTAATAGAATATACCAATCAAAAATGATGGGGAAAACTGATATTCATTTTTACTGGTTGAAGTTCACTTCATTGTGACAACCGAAACAACCTCCTGTCAGTGCGTGTGAAAAGATTACAATACCTACCCAAACTAACACCAGTAAAAAGAAATAGAAAATTTTAAGCTTAAGCTTATTTGTGAGTGAAATTTCCCGTTAATAATGCATTTAAAAAAGACAAGATTTTATATTGAAGTTATCTGGTGGAAATTTTCCCCAGTGGTAAGCATTTTTGCCGATCCGACCGAAGCTATCATAGGGAAGAAAATACGAGCTTTTGATTGGTTGTGTTGTGTATTTAACTGTAACCGCAACTAAAGTAAAAATGTAAATAGAATGTTTTGATGTAAGCGGCAATTGTGTTCTATGCCGATTCTGTGTATCTGTGATCGTCTGCTGTAAATAATGTGTCCGTATTAAATAAGTTATTTAGTAAGATGAAAGTATTATTCTCCCAAAGTACATATCACTTGCAAATGATATTAAATCGATATTTAGTTCACATATTAAAATAATATGTGATATCTGGCGACGATGTATGGAATACAAGTGTCGGATTCACGCACATTAGATGCCGAAGACTGCCAAGGTGAAAAATTCTTTTTGTATTTATCTTTAAAGAAGATTAAAAATGGAGCAGTTGGTTCAAAGTTTAACTGAACAAAATAAAATTTTATTAGAGAAATTAAACACTTTTGCCGATCCGAAAACGCAAGAAGCTAAAGTTTCAGTTCAATTTGAAAAATTTGATGAAACAGATGAGGCTTTTGATTCTTTTTTAGAACGCTTCGAAGCTTTCATGGATATTCAAAATGTTCCGGATGGCAAACGTGGGAAAGTTTTTATTTCTAGTTTCAGTAAAAAAAAAAGTCGAATCAAACATTACACCAGACCAGTAAACAAGATGAAAATACATTTTTAGACTTCGGGTTGTAAGAGAATGACGGGAAATAGGAATGAGTGACGGTAATGAGAATTGCTAATTAGCGTTTAGATAATATCATTAGCTCTGTTGTATAAAAAACTGCAAGGAATGAAATAAATATGCAGTAATACTTCACTTAAGTAACATTTTCCGAGTTTTAATATCTTCTTTGAATAATTTCTTGTTTCATATGTATATCGTTCGACTGCATCCAACAGTAAAAAAAAAAAAAAAAAAAAAAAAAAAAAAAAAAAAAAATCCGTGTATAAGGCGCACCTAGGAGTTTTACCCTAATTTTTTGGAAAAAAAAAGTGCGCCTTATATACGAGTTAATACGGTACTTTTACATAATTCACCAAAAAAATATCTTTCTCATGCTACAATTCTTTTAGATTGAACATTTCACACTCCTATGAGTAATATATAAAACATTAACAATTTCTAAAAGACGGAATCATTTGAACACTAAGTATTAAAGAAAGGACGGAAATATTCGGAAAAGATCGATGAACTGTTTAGCTCTAAAACTATCAGATGAATCCTTGCAGACTTCCATTGAGTGGAACTTGTATCGGGGGGGGGGGAGGGATGGGGAGAAAACATCAGGAATTCTTCCAGCTGTTTAACACTCAGTGTCGTTTAAAATTGGATCCCTGGATTGCTGGAATTGATTGACGTTTAAAGCAGAATAAAACATGTTGGACAAAGAAATTCTTTGGGATATATTTTTATAGCCTTCTCTGAGATTGAGTGGCATATTTTTAATATATGATCTTTTTTACTGAATGATAAATCACAGAGTTTCAAAAATTTTATTTATATATTTATTTTTAGAAAAATAATAATAAATTTATTTCAAACTAGAATTTAACCCCTTGAAAAGCGGTGTGATATATTTTATTCCACCAACGAAATTAATTCAATGGCACTCTATAACATATGACTATAAGTTGCCATGATGATTAATCTATTAAATCTTACACAACATCTTTAGTTCAATGATATGGCCTGATATATAATGATTCTGGGTTACGATAGTGATAACGTCCCATGTAAGATTGGGTCCTTTTAATTCCGTACGTCTCAATTTAATATATAGAATTGTAATAAATTTTGTATTCATGCATTTTTGCATAAAAGTGTAATAGCTATCGAAACAACTTCTGAATATTTGTAAAATATATTTATAGTACAAGCACATCTCATTTGCCACATATGAATACATTTTCTGACTTGTTTTTAGATTGCTATTAAAATTATAATAAAACATTAACATACGTTTACATAATTCACGAAAAAATGTATTTAGTGCTAGAATTTTTTTATATTGAATTTTTCTATATACCCTGATAGATAATGATTCTAGTTTGTCGTGGTAACAACGTCCTATTTAATATAGGGCCATGTTATTTCTGTGTTACTGAATTTAATATATAGTAACGTAAAAATTTTGTTTTCATACATTTTTGCGTAAGAGTACAATAGCTATTGAAACAACAATTGAATACTTATAAAATCTATTTATAAGAACGAGCGCATTTAATTTACCACATTTGACATACCATTTCTGACTTGTTTCACTTTGTTATTAAAATAAAAACAAATCATTGAAATACTTTTACATAATTCACACACACAAAAAAATAAATAAATAAATAAATTAAAAAAAATATCATGCTGGAATTTTTTAGATTGAATAATGTACACTCCTATGTGTAATATATTAAACATTTACAAATTCTAAAAAATGCCATCATTTGAACACTATGTATTAAAGAAAGGACATAAATATTCGGAAATGAAATGTATAGCTCTAAAAGTATGAGATAAATCCTTCCAAACTTCCGTTGAATGGACTGGTATCGGGGAAGAAAAATGGGGAGAAAACATCAGGAATTCTTCCAGCTGTTTAACACGTAGTGCCATTTAAAATTGGATCCCTGGGATGCTGGGAATGATTGATGTTTAAAGCAGAATAGAATATGTTGGACAAAGAATTTCTTTGATGTATATTTTATAGCCTTCTCTTAGATTAAGTGACATATTTTTAATATATGTTCACAATCTAGGTACATAAATCAAAGCGTATCTAAACTTTTATTTTTATTTTGTTTTATCTATTTATATATTTATTAATAATAGAAAAATTAAAAAAGAAATCCATTTCAAACCAGTATTTAACTTCTAATCTGAACAATATTTTTTGTAAAATACTTTCAAATGATTTTATTATAGCTCTCAAAACTATTTTATAAAATAATAAAAGATTGGATAAATAATGAAAACTATTTTTTACTAAATAGAACTACATAATATTCTGTTTAGTATTAATAAAGTCTAATAATAATAAAGTCTTTTCCCGCGCTTCTGTGGATGCGTTTTGTTACTCTATGAATCATTTTCAATCTTTTATCTGATTGTAGACGCTTAAGGGAGACCCGTACCCCATTTTTGGCCAAAAATCATCAAAAGTTCCAAATTTTTTTTTTCTCAGAAAACGATAAAATACATATTTGCGAATATCCATGCAAATTTTTAGAACTCGGGGACACTTGGAACAGGTTGAAAATGAGCTTTTTAAATTGTACTCAATATAGAGTTTAAAGGACCAGCGGCCATTTAAAACGTGTTTTCCTGAAAATGACTTTTTTCATATTTTGCCTATGTTCAAAGTACTAAGGCTCAGTGGTAAAATGATTTAGAAACAAAGTGTTTATGTTTTTAGAATCTTAAAAAAATTGCAAGAAAAGTAAGGAGAGATATATTTTTTAACTATTTCTGAAAATTTTACATAAATTGGTAAACATGAAAATTATAACGAATTTAAGGAAATTTACCATGCGTATTTTTATTTATTTATTTTTTAGCCGATTAAAATAGAAAATTAAAAATATCTCTCCTTAGTTTTTTTCTATATACTATAACACTATTTAAGAAATTTTAGTAATACCAAAATATTGAAAATTGAATGAGGAGTAGTAATTTTAAAAAGTGTATTTTTCGACAAAAAAAAAAAAAAAAAAAAAAAAAAAAAAAAAAAAAAAAAAATCATAAAAATCCCCATAAAAAATATACTTTTTAATAAAAAGTGAATTTTTTTGCTAATTATTCCTTACAAGAAGATTCTTAAATAGTACACCAAAATTCATTACTTTAAAATCAATAATAAAAATTTTGGGTTTTTTCTTACGGGTCTCCCTTAATGAAAACAAAACTAATACTTAAAGGAAAGCGTTATGACAATGAAAAGATAGAGCGAAGTTATTAAAGCGCCGAATGTAATAAAGACTTTCAAATGATGTCTTTTTTTCCATGTTCTTTACAGAACTTTTAATCTTTTATCTCCAGTTTTTCAAAACAAAAATTTTTACCTACCTAAAAAAAAAAAAAAAAAAAAAAAAAAAAAATGCTCGGATTAAAAAATTTACTATAAAAACTTACTGGTGTGAATAGTAAATCATGATTGGAATATAGATGACCGTACGTGATAGGGCAAATCATGATTGGCAAGAAAAAAAGTTACCGGTATTAGTAATATATAAGACATTTACGCCATCATTTGAACATTAAGTATTAAAGAAAGGTCAGAAATATTCGAAAATGATCGATAATGCCTATATTGCCTATAATTGCATTTAAAATAATGTCTATTTTTTCGCATCTTTTACAGAATTTTTAATCTTTTATCACCAGTTTTTCAAAACAGAAATTTTGGCTAATTGAATCGTAAAAATGCTCAGCCAAAACAATGCAAAATTTACAATAAAAGTTTACTGGTGAGAATAATAAATCGTGATTTATAATAGTTTTGACGTACATGGTACTGACAAATCACGATTCGCAAAAACACGCTGCAAGTTTGACGTAGGACAAATCAGGGAAGCGTTAAATCTTATGATATGTAATTACTTAAATGATATCCCCAAATAAGTAATGATTCTACGTTGCGTTGGTGCCAACTCTATGAAAGCCAATCATATGTAATTTATTCATTGGTATTCCTAGATATACATTTATTCTAGATTATCTTGACATTTACATACGAGTCATAATACTTTCTTATTACTCAGTATAATGTATAGAATCGTAATAAATTTTGTATTCATGCATTTTTGCAAAAAATTGCAAAAAACATTGAAATAATATATAAAGATTTATAAAAACTATTTATTGTACTAATGCATTTCATTTGCTCCGTTCATATACATTTTCTGATTTGTTTTACATTACTACAAAAATAAACATAAAACATTAAGATACTTAAACATAATTCACCAAACAATATTTTTTTTTGTGCAAGAATTCCTTTACATCGAATAATTCACAATCCTATGAGTAATATATAAAACATTTACAATTTCTAAAAGATGTCATCATTTGATCACTAAGTATTAAAGAAAGGACAGAAATATTCGGAAATGATCGATGAAATGTATCGCTCTAAAAGTATCAGATGAATCCTTCCAAACTTCCGTTGAGTGGAACTAGTATCAGGGTAGAAAAATGAGGATAAAACATCAGGAATTCTTCCAGCTGTTTAACAAGCAGTGCCGTTTAAAACTGGACCCCTGGGATGTTGCGAGTGATTGATGTTTAAGGCAAAATAAAACCTGTTGGAGAAAGAAATTCCTTGGTTATATATTTTTATAGGGCCTTCCCTGAGATTGAGCCACATAATTTTAATATATGTTAATGAAGACAATATATAAATCACAGAGTTTCTAAATTTTTATTTCTGTTTTACGTACTTATTTATTTATTGTATGAAAATAAAAAATAATCCATTTCAAACCAGTACTTAACCTTTTGAAAGGGCGTGGGATATATTTTATCCCCCCGACGTAATCAATTCAACGGTACACTTTGATGTATAATGACCTCAGATTGCCATGATATCTATTGTATTAAATCCTACACTTTGTCTTTAGTTCAGTGATATATCCTGATAGATAATGATTCTAGGCTAGCATTATGTAGACGCCCTATTGAAGATAGAGTCCTATTATTTTCCGCATATAAATCAAAGTGTATCTAAAAATTTTTTTTTATTTTATCTATTTATCTATACTTATTATAGAAATCCTTATTATAGACTTATTATAGAAATCCTTATTATAGACTTATTATAGAAATCCTTATTATAATTACTTATTATAGAAAGTCGACTTCAAAATGGTATTTAACCGTTTGAGAAGCAAAGCCTTTCTATTCTTAAAATAATAAAATTATTAAATGAAGTATATTTTCAAAACAAATATATTTCAGATTATACAGAGTGCATAGGAAAGTATGTCTCTTTATCCTGAACGTGAAAATTAGTTATTTTTTAAAGATTCTCAATGAATAATCCATTAAACATGTTTCCAATAACATATTTGAAGTTTTTAGCGGTAGAATCTAAAATATGTTTAAAGTTTTGAAAAGTATACCATTACGAATTTCAGAAAAAAAAAGAAATATTTCAAAATGATGGGTGGCATGTTTTTTATTGCTCTAAAAATCTTGAAATAGATGAATCCTCCCAACTCCCATTAAGTATGATATCTGGGAAGGGAGAGGGAGAAAAATGAAAAATTGTTCCAGCTCTTCCACACGTATTGCCGTTTAAAACTGGATCCCAAGGAGCTAAGATTGATGGATGTTTAAAGCAGAATAAGATACGTCGTACAAAGGAATTATTCGGAGATATTTTTATAGCATTCTCTCATACTGAAATGAAATATTTTTAAATTATGCTGATGGAGAATTAAAACCTATGCAGTTTTCAGCATTTTTTGAATGAAATGGAAGAATCGGAAGATATGCGGCTGAAGATGAAAGCAAAAGAAAACAATTAAGAAAGTGCACCTAAAGCGTGGAAAATAAGGGGCATTTTGTACTATAACAAGTTTTATAAGTTGAAAATAAGGTGCATTTTGTACTATAACAAGTTTTATAAACATTCTGATCAGCGTTGACAAATTAGAGATTTATTTAGAATGGTACAATTCGCCTTATTTTGTCATTTTTTCCATCCGTTTTTAAGGATGCCGAATATTTTTATTTCAAAAAAGCGGTGGCAGTTTATTATGAAAGGATTTTTTTTTTTGTCCCTAATCTGGCAACAGTAATTATGATTTTTGTACAATTGTTGTGGCTCTCTCACATCTTTCATACGGGGGCAGCTATTTTCGGATCAAAACTCAGCATTTCTTTATAGAAAAATATATATAGTTCAAAATCGCCGAATTTCGTCTTATTTCATCAGAGTATTTCTGTAAGAAAATACTCATACCTAAGAATTTTCTGGTTATGAAATTTCAACACTCGTACGAAAACATTCTTATGCAAAAATGGATGAATTAAAATTTCGAAAATAGAAATGATGGATGACATGTATTGCATTTCTCTAAAAAGTCTCAGATGAATCCTCCCAACTCCCATTAAGTATGATATCTGGGAAAGGAGAGAGAGAAAAATAAAAAATTGTCCCAGCTCTGTAACGCGTATTGTCGTTTAAAACTGGTTTCCAAAGAGCTAAGTTTGATTGATGTTTAAAGTAGAATAAGATACGTCGGACAAAAAGAATTCTGTGGAAATAGTTTTAAAGCATTCTAGAGAACTGAATGAAATATTTTTAAACTATGCTGATTGAGAATTTAACCCTTTAACGTTCACTGGTTGCTCTACAAAACCATAAAATTTTAATTCTGATATGCAGCAGCGACACCGAAATTTTAATTAAAAAAATTCACTTTATCATGTATGTGAAAAATCACTTTTTCTTATTTACAAATATATCTGTTCACAAATACCGGCGTGATTCATTAATTGGAAGATCTTGGCAATAAAAATGCTTTGTGCGTTAAAAGGTTAACAAGTATTACCGTTTAAAACTGGATCCCAAAGAGATAAGATTGGTGGATGTTTAAAGCAGAATAAGATAAGTCGGACAAAAGGAATTCTGCGGAGATAGTTTAATAATATTCTCTGATACTGAGTGAAACATTTTTAAATTGTGTTGATGGATATGTTAATATAATTTTACTCTTACAATGCAAGCTATAAATGGGGCATTCTTAATTCAAAAAGTCGTTTGAAAATTCCGATGACAGTTGATAATATGTCTTTTTTACTATATAATAGAATTTGTCCGTGCTGGAAAGGGTTAAACTAGTCAGATGTGGCAATCCCAAAACTTTCTTCTATCTTACGCATGTTAATACTTCCTGGAAATTGAAACACAGTAGCGTCTACAACTAGGTAATTCATGCCAAAATCTAGTCAGCAACAATGTACTTCAACTTCTAACTGCGGATCTGAAGTTTTATAAAAATCCAATTACAGTTGAGTCTCCCTATAACGAAACTCCATACATCGAATTTCTATATATAACGAAATTTTAGTAGGAACGGTCCCTTTTTCGCATGATTACATTAAAAACAGTCTCTATATAGCGAAATATTTATCTCCATATAATGAATTTATTTCATAAATTGGTCTTAATTTATTCAGTTTTAAAAAGCTTCGAAATCATATGGAATCAATTTTCCATCACTTATTTTTGATTTATCGTCAGTGCTGAGTTTTTTTTTACTTCTCTCCTTGTTTTTTAAATCCAACGAATTCATCCCACCTCCCACACACCTTTCCACATCCTTCTCAAAACAGAGTCAATTGGATTGATACACATGTAAGAGAGGAATCAATGAAAGGCACATAAGAGAGGCATTCAAATGAAGGGAAATTTTAACTACAATTTTTCATTCCTTGCTAAAATTTGAGCATGTTTTTGAGAGCGTAACAACTTTGAAATCAAAGCAACAAAAACTTACAGATTTCTTCGTCTGAAATTAATGCAAGTCTTCCTCAATTGATTTTCATTAAGCTTTCAAATAAATGTCTGCTCTCTTTTTTGAAACGGCTTAAATAATCAAGAAATAAAATTTTAGGTTAATATTTACTTTAAAACATTTCAAATTCTTAATTCAGAAGATCAAAAATAATATTTGTTCAAATTTCACATATTAAATGCGATTTTTAACATCATTCTCTATACATCGAATTTCTCTATATAACGAATTTTTTACTGGAACAGTGGATTTCATTATGTAGCGACTCGACTGTATTACTTTCTGAGATATGCCTTAACACAGAAAAAAGTTAAAAAGGCCGTTTGTAAATTTTGTTGAGAGCGGATAACTTCTCATTTTACTAACAGAATTTGTCTGTGCCGGAAAGGTTTAGCACGTATTGCCGTTTAAAAGTAAATCCCAAAACAGCTAAGATTGATGGATGTTTAAAGCAGAATAAGATACGTCGGACAAAAGGAATTCTTCAGGGGATATTTTTATAGCACTCTCTGATACGGAATGAAATGCTTTTAAATTATGTTGATGGAGAATTTAAACCAATCCAGCTCTCAATATTTTCAGAATGAAATGGAAGAATCGGATGATATGCAGCTCAAATCGTAAGCAAAAGAAAACAATTTGGAAATTGCACGAGAGTCGTGCAAAATTAGGTGTACTATTATTTTCAACACAATCTAACTGACTAGTAAAGTAATCATACGAATTGAATTTTTCCAATTGGAAATATTCAATTCGTATGATTATTTTACCAATCAGTTAGATTGTGTTAAAAAAATAATAGTATTTCTATGTACCCATCGTCATATGGAGTTCCATTACCTGCGGTCTATTCTGTTGAGCAGTCTAAATGACAGACCAGATGTTATGACCAATAATGTTATTTGAGCGAAAAATTCCAGCTGGCTATCGCCCAGGTAGCTTAGCAGGTAAAGCATTGGCCTTGTAAGCCAAGTTTCTGGGTTCGATTCCCAACCTGGTCAATTTTTCGCTCAGTTGGAAATATTCAATTCGTAAAATTTGGTGTGTTCGTACTTGTGGTGGTTACTCCATACCCCCCCCATATATTTAATTTAATTCAATTTTATTAGCCATTTTATTTCATATCACCTTCCTTTTTATTAATGTTCTCAATTTAAATTTAATTTCGGTTTCGCTTATTTTCATTTCGTCGCCTGTAATGTTTTCTTTCTTACTTAGCTTTCGAATGTTCCAAGCCGGTAAAATTCTGTTTGAAATCATTCCTTCCGGTTTTAAATTTGTTCGAGAACATTCTCGCTAGTTCTTTTGGGTGGAACTTCCGTTTATTCGGACACACCCCTAACCTATCAAATTAAATTTCACAGGTGACGTATTTCAAGCCGTTAAGTACATGGCCACCGGCTTTGGCCTCCCCTCTTAAGATGGTTATCAATTTTATTCTTATTAGTTACATATCTTTTCATACTGTATATTGTAATTTGGCTTATTTTTTCCTCACCCCCTCTTTTGCTCTCTGCCAAATTGGCGTATTTTGCATTTACAATAACCCTTTCTCTTTTTCCCCTGGGCTCGCGGCCACCTGCGTCAGTTGCGCTACGAAACACCAGCTGTGATGGATGCGGTCCGATGACTGCAGGTTTTGGGTGGAAGTTCGGGCCATGTGCGCGCCCCTTTGAAGCCGTTTTATACGGGCTACGTTCTATGCTGCTGTGATCCCCGCATGGTTTTAGAATAGGCTGATTTTTTAAGGCTGCGAGGAGCAAAGCCCCTTCGTGCTGCGAGGAGCAATGAAGTGGTTTAATGCATTCCTGAATGTATTCGTTTTATGTGCCTTCTCTTTTGGTTTATTCAACGTAAATAAGCGCACTCCATAGATCTTCTGGTTGGTGTTCTTGTGGAAGCATCATAAGTGATGTAGTATGTCATCATGAGTCCACTTAATACCTATTTCATCTTTCATCACCTCATCGTTAAAAAATAATTTTTCTGCAGCTATTATTGGTGCTCGAATTTTCTTCAATAATTGTTTTATGTGATGCCAGTCCTCTGACAAACAAGCAGAGGTGAAAATCTTTTCTTTTCGTGAGATGCAAATATTTATTTACATAAAGTTCCTTCATGTCGTTATCTGGCCCATTTTATATATATAATTTTTGATTACTCACGGGGCGTTATGAAGAAAATATTGGTTTGTATCTATGCAATATGAAATATAATATATTTTGTTTTTTTGAAAGTTCATATTATGAAAGTTGCTCTTTTTCAAGAAGAAATAATATTATATTCTCCTTTTATGTCATGAGAAAATTTATAATTTACATCCTGTTGTGATATCTAAAATATATTATTGACAAAGAATTTTTATTGCTTAGAGATAGCAATTGTAGTGATTAGCATATATTATGATATGGTTTTTTATGAAAAGAGAGATTAATATGTACGAGTCAAAATAATATAAATATGTGAAGAAATATTTATTCATGAAAAAAGTAAAACAAGTTCTTCATGAAATAAAAATAGTTTTCTTCAAATTTTGTGTGCATAATAATTTCTTGTGCCTATTGTCTGGATTTATTTGTCATCAACATCCAAGGACTTGACAGGTAACTTTTTTACCTTTTCAATTTTATATTTTTTTTTAACTTTATGTTTGACATTTTATGTCATCATGGATAAAGATATTTCTATTGTTTTAAGTGAAGTAAGGATGGTCACTTGGGTCGTTTGCAGGCCCCCATTCTCCGCGATGTGCTGTCATTATCACGATCATTTATTTGGCCTAATTGTGGGTAGAGGCAAATAAAAAGTGCTTTTTTCCACTTTCAAGTAAACATAACATTATTTTTTCTTTGATGCCCTGACCAAAGCGTAAGCTCATACACAACACTTAATTTCCTGTGGTGCCGTCACCAAAGCGTATCCAACATTCCATGACCATCCATTTTTCCTTTGCCACCATCATATTTTTGTTATATTTATACATATTGTCGTCATTATCTTCAGTTAATTCTTCATTATTTTTCAAATTATTTTCTTCATACATTAATATTATTAATTATATTATTATTGAGAGTGGTGCAGTAATTAATTGCAACATATTGATTCTATACTGAAATAATATTTTTCTGGAGCAGTGCATGATATATATATAACATAATTTTTCCATATATATTTTTTCTTGTCTTGCTATATTTTGCAACTAATATATATATGCATTATTTAACGGAGGTACTGGTAAAAATTATTGTTCATGCTAAGATAAATTATTCTTCTTGTCATACATATAATAATTTATGTTTTGAGCCATATTATATATAAATATTTACATAAAATATTTGGGTCTTATATTCTTCATATGATACTAATATGTTAGTATACGTTTTCTTCTTTTTTTTAATATATAAAAATGGTTTATGACGTATATGAAAGTCATCAATATTTTAAATAACGAGTCAATTTATATATATATTATTCATCACAAGACCAATCAATAACCAAATTTATCATGTCATATATTGAGCTCTTATATTAAATTTTTCATCATGCCTCCAAAAGCCAAACTAAATATTGCAATCCAACCTTTCGACGGTAACCCTCAGACTGTAGAATTTTTCTTCGATCAATTATCTGACTTACAGGAACTAAATAACTTTACAGACAAGGAACTTTTCGTTCTCTTTAAATCAAAACTTGAAGGCACTGCCTTACTCTTCTTTCTGGAAACTCAGTCACAGCTCAAGAACTCTAATTTTAGTGAAATTCGAAAGGCATTTATAGACTATTTCTTACCCACAAAAAAATCTGTTTCTCTAAAATCTTTACAGAACTTGACCTTAGATTCAAATGAATCAGTTAAAAATTTTGCTTTTCGGTTGGATAAACAACTTCGACTTGCTTATCCAAAATTGGATCTTTCTGCTCTTAATTCATTAAAGTTTACTCATTTTCTTGAGGCTTTACCTAAACAAATCAAACGTAAAATCTTAGAAGAAAATATTACGTCCTTCGAATTAGCTCTTGAACGAGCAACTTTTCTTCAAAATATATATGACTCTCCCCCTAAAAAATCGTATGAAAATTTTAATCAAGCCTATTGTATCGATTCTGAAAATGTCCACGATAATTCTAGTAATACTCTTCATAAAACTCCTATAAAGCATACGAAGGATAAAATTTATCACAATTCTCAAACCAACTACTCTCCTTTACAAACTCAAAAGGACAGTTCTCATACTTCTCGTAATTTTCAAAGAAGACCTAGGACATTTTCGCCTTCTCCACCGAGACAAGAGGCTACAAATAAACGTAACAATAATTTTCGTCATCAAAACTTTCACCGGAAACGTCCTTATCAACCAACCTTTGACAAATATTCTCACAAAAAAAATTCTACATCCTTTTACCACAGACGAGATGTTGTACAATGTGCGTTCTGTGGGAAATTTAATCATCGTATGGATACCTGTTATAAATTTAAAAACATTATTGGTAATTCTTATCAAAACTCTTCAACTCAGGTTTCGTCTCACCCTTACAGAAAGAAAAACCACACCTCTTCTTCTGAAAACAAAAATAATGTTTACCATTTAAACAAATAAGGGAGACTGGTTCTACTGACCGCCTTCTCTCCCGTAATTCTCATTCAGGGTCAGTACACTTTAACAACAACAACAACAAACATCAACAATTGGACAAACGCTCGTCAGTCACTTTAGTGTCATCCACAGCTGTCCAAACTTCTCCTATGACATCTAAATTTAACAAATCTTCTTGTTCATATAATTCTTTTCCTTCCAAACAAAATTTTCAAATCAACGATGACATACAAGAAAATCATGTCATATGCAGTTCTTTTAACAACTCTTATGTTCTTCCATGCATCCTAATAAATGTTCAACATAATGAAATCGCCACATTAATAGATACTGGATCAAGTTTATCTCTCTTGGATGAAGAATGCTTTAATAGCATTAAATCCAGGCTTCATTACAAATTTTTATCCAGAAATGTATCAGTTTCCACCATAAATTCTAAGGTCTTCTTCAAAGGATGCATAGAGATAGCTTTTAAGATTGATAAATATTTTTTTCATCATGTATTTTACCTTACAAAAATTCAAAATGTTCACTTTCAAGCCATACTTGGCTTTGAGTTTATTAACAAGCATTCTATTACTATTTCTCCAAGTTTTAAGTCTATCCTAATTAAGGACAAACACATTCCTTTTCAAAGTTATAATGAATCTCCTACTTGCTATTTTATGAATTCTGAATATAATTATGTGAATTCAAATGTACCATATTCTCTCGATGCACACAAAATGTCTTACTATGAACAATCTATGTCAAATAATCTAACGAGTGATACTTACATTGATAATACTTGTGCAAATTATGATAATTCAAGTTTACAGTTGTTCAATAATTATACAACCTATCCTTATAATTATAATGTTCAAAATAATGGTTTGTTTACAAATAATATGGCTCATTCTACTATGAATTTTCATAATCCTTATATTGATGGTCATTCTACTTATTTTTCTAATTATTTTCCAACTGATTATGCTAATGTGGTGAATTATGTGTCTACTAATGATAATAATATACTTAACAAGAATTCCTCATCTAAAAATACTAGTGATAGTAGTTATATTGGTGAAAAGCAACCTCATTTAAGTATGGGTAATAAAGTTTTGGTGAGTTCCAACATGGTACAATTACTCAATAGAGAAGTAATACCTCCTAATTCATTTGTTTATTTACATGTTAAGTATCTCAATCCTCCATCTGAATATTTTGTTTTCAAACCAAATTTAAAAAATAAAGGTCTTATATTACATGAATCATTGCACTCAAAATCTTCCATTCAAAATGATTTATTTTTGGTAGTATGTCAGAATGTTTCAAAGCTCGATATTCATTTAAATAAAAATTCAATTATTGGTGAATGTATCAATGTAGATGAAAAAGATATTGAAGAATACTCTTTTGATTTAGAATTTGAAAACGAATATTGTACTTTAATTTTGCCATCTGAAGAGATTAAGAGAAAACGTATTCAAGAATTATCTCCAAATGACTTTGATCTTAAACATTTACCTCCTCATGAAAGGGAAGCTTTAACAAAATTATTATGTAGTAAAGCGCTTGCCTTTTCGAAATCTCTTGACACTTTAGGTCATACTGACCTGGTCAATCCTCAGTTTACCATGTTAAATTCTCATCCAGTAAAAACATTACCTTTTCCTGTACCTCAAGCACTCGAGCAAGAAGCTCTTGACCAAGTTAATCAAATGTTGAACGCTGGTATTATTGAGAGGTCAAATTCATCTTGGGCGTGTCCCATGCTTCTTGTTAAAAAAAAGAGAACTGATATGTCTAAGCCTCAAAAGTATCGTTTGGCTCTTGATTTAAGATTGTTAAATTCGATTATAATCCCATCATCATATCCTCTTCCTAGAATTCAAAATCTATTGGTGCAGTTGTCAAAATTTAAATATTATACCACTCTTGACTTACCCTCTGCATATTGGCAGATTGCTGTACCTAAAGATATGCAAGATAAACTTAGTTTTACTACTCCATGGGGAATTTTTACCTATTTACGTCTAGTATTTGGCCTGAAGACGGCCGCCAGCACTTTCCAACAATTAATCGACTCTGTTATTCAATTATCTCAAATTGATTCCTGTTATGCATATCAAGACGATATTGTAGTGGGTGCTAATTCATTTGAAGAAATGTCCATGAAACTCACAAAGCTATTAGACACTCTCATTGCTAATAACATTACTCTGTCTCCTGAAAAATGTGCATTTATGCAAACAAGCATTAACTTTTTGGGTTTCCAACTCACAGATCATAAAATTCTTCCTATTACAAGTAATATTTTAAAAATTACCTCCTTTCCAAAGCCTAAAACCAAGAGGCAAACAAAGAGTTTTATCGGCTTGTGTTCATTTTATAGATCAATTATACCTAATTTTTCTAATTTGATTACTCCTCTCATTGAAGTCACCAAACCTAAAAATAAGTTTTCTTGGAAATCTGAACAAGAAAATGCATTTAAAGAATTACAGGACATTTTCTTTCATAAACCTATGCTCAATCTTCCTATCTGGAATGAAACATTTTATGTTAATACAGATGCCTCAAAAACAGCAATATCAGCTGTTCTTATGCAGAAATTTGATGGTGAACTAAAACCTATCTCCTATTATTCTAAAACTCTATCTCAATCAGAAAGACACTACCCTGCCATCAAATTGGAACTTTATGCCATTTACAAAGGCATAACTGCTTTTAAATACTATATTTTTGGTCGACCCTTTATTCTTCTATCTGATGCCAAACCACTTAATAATTATAAAAAAGCTACATCACCTGCTGATATTACTACTCGTTGGATGTTAGAACTGTCAGAATACTCGTACACATTCCAACATGTTCCAGGCAAAGAAAATGTCTTGGCAGATTTTCTGAGTAGAACTCCTCACATTCCTACTGAAGATCTCAATAATAATCCAGATCTTATTTCTTCACAAGAACCTCTACCTGTTGTTGATAATCAAAACGATTTACATAATGACATTCCTCACTTTCCATGTGGTTTAGTCGACAAAATCCACCATACATGTCATCTTCAAAGTGACTCTTCACTTCTAACTAAGGATAATAACCAAGATCCTTTATTAGAAATTCTTGATCACACCATCTTCTCTGAACAACAAAAGGACCCAAAAATCAAACAAATTTATGAAGACCTTAAAAATAATAAAAAATCTAAAAGTTTAAATGGCTACTATATTAATCCAAGTAATGAGTTACTTTGTTATAATGGTCATTTCTCTTCAGAAGATATCGAGCTGCACAAAGCTGTTTTACCTGTGTCACTTAGAGCAAAGGCCTTAAGAATTGCTCATATTACTCATACTGGAATTCATAAAACCATTGTTAATTTAAAGAAAAGATTTACCTGGAAAACCCTTGTTTCTGATACCATTAATTATGTCAACTCTTGTGAAATTTGTTTAATAAATAAGAATCATAAAAAAAACACTGCTCCATACCTACCTGCACCACTCCCAACAGCTCCCAATCAAAAGGTCTCTATGGATTTACTCGGCCCATTGAGAAATCGTCAATATGTGTTAACAATGATAGACCATTTTTCTCGTCATTTAGAATTATATGCCTTGAATAATATCAGTGCTGAGTCAGTTACAAAGGCTTTATTGCATTATATTTCCACTCATGGAAAACCTGAATTAACTCTTACTGATCATGGTTCTCAATTTACGAGTGATATGTTTTCATATTTTAACAAAAAGCTTGGCATTAAATTGGAGCATAGTTCTGTAGCCCATCCCCAAGCTAACGGTTTAAGTGAACGTGTCAATTCTCAAATAAAATCGTCTGTGAACACAATGGCTTCACAAGGATGTGATATACCAACTGCTCTAAAAATTCACCAATCCATATATAATGCTACACCTCATCCAGCCACAAAATTCACTCCAAATCTTCTTCATTTTGGAAGAGAAATAAATGATATTTATTCCAATTATAAATCTCAAGTTTCATGGAAAATTCTCAACACTGCATATGAAATTCATAAATTGATGGATGTTATTGAAAAAATATACTATCAAGCTTACAAGAATAACGAATCATCCAGACAAAAGGTGTACCAAAAATCCAGAGAAAAATTAAAGTTTTCCAACATCAATGTTAATGACATTGTTTATGCAAAATTTCCTACTGTGTTTAACAAAAAGATACAAGGCCCATACGTGGTCAAGAAAATAATTTCTCCTGTGCTCATTCAAATTCAAGATCCCAATAATAGTCATGCTTCACCAATGTTGATTCACACTAATCGAATCTTGAAGCTTCAAAAGAGAAATGAAGCACTGCAACATCCTTCAGTTTCTTCAAAAGGTGCATCACATGATCAACCAGCTGTTGATAATGCATCCTCCACTCCTGTGAGACAACACTCTTCTATTCAAGTTTCAAATCATGATGCAGCTTGTAATACTTCTCCTCAAATTCTTTCTTCTTCTAAATGCCAGCAAACATCTTCATGTTCCAGTAAATCGGTACTGTCACAAGCTCCTCCTGATAGCACTCATACTGGTGCTAAAAACAAATCCACTCAATATAGAAGTTATGATCTTCGTCCTCGCAATCATAAACTACATAAAAAATAGACTAACTCTCTTTTTTCCTTTTACAGGATGACTTTTGCTTTGTAATATATTCAGTCGAAGCTAGCCGCACTGATTGTCCAGCAAGAAGAATCGCTATGTAATTTTTTTTTCTTTTCTCCAGGCTGCAGGCAGCTGTTATTTTTTTTTTTTTCATTTTATTTAAGTCTTCTTCTCCCTGGTACAACTCAACGGTCATCCTCGGGATGTATGTATGAATTTTAATAGTTTTATTAGTTACTGCATTTATCTATAAGTCATAATTTTTACAATATATACACATAATCTCATGTATGCCATACTTTTAAATTTTATAAGGTCTTTAATTACAATAGTTGATAAAAAAAAATTGAGAAAGAATTTGTCTTTGTTAGAATATGATGTCAGTATTTAAAGTGATTTTTGACAAATGTGCATTATAATAAGAAAAGTGAAATTGTAATTGATATAAGGTAAACATAAAAATGAGTACTCATCAAATTATTTTCTCTATTGTGTCTCCTCTTTACAATGCATGCATGTTTTAACATTTAACCTCTTTTAAAAAAGAAAAAGAGAAAAGAAAATGCATGATAAACTTATTCATACTAATATTTCTTCTCTTCTTGTTGAAATATAGAAAGTGAATGACTCACCATAAGTAGTATATAATATTTTTTTTTGTATACTTTTGAGTGTTTATACTTTGGATCCAAAGATGTTTAATGAGTCATTATATATATTTATATAAAGCAAATTCTTGATTTATGACAAATGCAAAAGTGATCACTTACTTAATTTTTTTTTTAAAAAAATGTTTGAAAATTACAAGTAAATATGTTCTAGATATCTTCTATATAGAAATTTTGACACAATTGATTTTTCTTTGTAAGTTGACATTATCAAGTCATATATAAGATTGACATATTCATATAAGTTTCTTCCTTTTTTTCAGAATATTAAACATCTTATGTTTTATGTTTATTTTGAATGAAGTATAGTATTAAAGGTATTTATGCAATTATTGTCAATTTATATTGAAAATGTTTAAGAATATTCCTTTATGAGAGTGTAAAAATTCTCTCTTTGAAAATTATTATATTCACTTTGAAGATATTTTTATTGGAAAATAATATCATGCTTTTATTACCATTCTTTTTGCAACTTATTATTTTATTTTCTGCGAAAATGTGTTATTGAATAATACTAAAGTTTATTCATTTAAGATTTATTGAAAGCTTAAAAGGCTATGTGGTGATATAAGAAAATTTTTTTTTATGAGAGCATAACTAATCTCTCTACACCATTTATATATATATTTTTGTTCAACTTTCAACTTACAAATTCATTCAATTTATTATGTGTTATTTGAAACCATATATGTTATATATAGTTATAACATGATTCATATACAGTTATAGTATATTTCATTTTTGTTCACAACTGAGAATATAAATATACATATTATTGTATAATCACATATTGCGACATATGTTAAAGCATTCTACTATTATAAGTGCATTTTGCACAGCCTAACAAGAGACTCTACAAAGTTATGGACTGTTGTTCTGCACATAGACTTTAATTTTTTTTGATATATGATAGATACCTCTGAAAGAAACTTTATATACCTTTCATGTTAATATTTACTACAGTTGGTATATTTTCATAAGGATTACTATCATAACAGTAATTATTTTTTTTATTATTTAAACATCATGTGCAACAATTATGTATATTTTTATAACTATTGCTGATACATTTATTTTGTGTAACTATTTAGTATATTTGTACATGTGTTAGAAAATATTGTCTCGATGAAAAATTGTCATTTTTGTCATCTCACCAATATTTTCTTTTGGGGGACCCTGGGTAATATGTGGTGGTTACTCCATACCCCCCCCATATATTTAATTTAATTCAATTTTATTAGCCATTTTATTTCATATCACCTTCCTTTTTATTAATGTTCTCAATTTAAATTTAATTTCGGTTTCGCTTATTTTCATTTCGTCGCCTGTAATGTTTTCTTTCTTACTTAGCTTTCGAATGTTCCAAGCCGGTAAAATTCTGTTTGAAATCATTCCTTCCGGTTTTAAATTTGTTCGAGAACATTCTCGCTAGTTCTTTTGGGTGGAACTTCCGTTTATTCGGACACACCCCTAACCTATCAAATTAAATTTCACAGGTGACGTATTTCAAGCCGTTAAGTACATGGCCACCGGCTTTGGCCTCCCCTCTTAAGATGGTTATCAATTTTATTCTTATTAGTTACATATCTTTTCATACTGTATATTGTAATTTGGCTTATTTTTTCCTCACCCCCTCTTTTGCTCTCTGCCAAATTGGCGTATTTTGCATTTACAATAACCCTTTCTCTTTTTCCCCTGGGCTCGCGGCCACCTGCGTCAGTTGCGCTACGAAACACCAGCTGTGATGGATGCGGTCCGATGACTGCAGGTTTTGGGTGGAAGTTCGGGCCATGTGCGCGCCCCTTTGAAGCCGTTTTATACGGGCTACGTTCTATGCTGCTGTGATCCCCGCATGGTTTTAGAATAGGCTGATTTTTTAAGGCTGCGAGGAGCAAAGCCCCTTCGTGCTGCGAGGAGCAATGAAGTGGTTTAATGCATTCCTGAATGTATTCGTTTTATGTGCCTTCTCTTTTGGTTTATTCAACGTAAATAAGCGCACTCCATAGATCTTCTGGTTGGTGTTCTTGTGGAAGCATCATAAGTGATGTAGTATGTCATCATGAGTCCACTTAATACCTATTTCATCTTTCATCACCTCATCGTTAAAAAATAATTTTTCTGCAGCTATTATTGGTGCTCGAATTTTCTTCAATAATTGTTTTATGTGATGCCAGTCCTCTGACAAACAAGCAGAGGTGAAAATCTTTTCTTTTCGTGAGATGCAAATATTTATTTACATAAAGTTCCTTCATGTCGTTATCTGGCCCATTTTATATATATAATTTTTGATTACTCACGGGGCGTTATGAAGAAAATATTGGTTTGTATCTATGCAATATGAAATATAATATATTTTGTTTTTTTGAAAGTTCATATTATGAAAGTTGCTCTTTTTCAAGAAGAAATAATATTATATTCTCCTTTTATGTCATGAGAAAATTTATAATTTACATCCTGTTGAGATATCTAAAATATATTATTGACAAAGAATTTTTATTGCTTAGAGATAGCAATTGTAGTGATTAGCATATATTATGATATGGTTTTTTATGAAAAGAGAGATTAATATGTACGAGTCAAAATAATATAAATATGTGAAGAAATATTTATTCATGAAAAAAGTAAAACAAGTTCTTCATGAAATAAAAATAGTTTTCTTCAAATTTTGTGTGCATAATAATTTCTTGTGCCTATTGTCTGGATTTATTTGTCATCAACATCCAAGGACTTGACAGGTAACTTTTTTACCTTTTCAATTTTATATTTTTTTTAACTTTATGTTTGACATTTTATGTCATCATGGATAAAGATATTTCTATTGTTTTAAGTGAAGTAAGGATGGTCACTTGGGTCGTTTGCAGGCCCCCATTCTCCGCGATGTGCTGTCATTATCACGATCATTTATTTGGCCTAATTGTGGGTAGAGGCAAATAAAAAGTGCTTTTTTCCACTTTCAAGTAAACATAACATTATTTTTTCTTTGATGCCCTGACCAAAGCGTCAGCTCATACATAACAGTACTGTAACAAATTTTATAAATATTTTGATCGTGGTACAATAACTGTGGCCTACTTATGCAAAAATACATGAATACAAAACTTAATGGGATTATATACATTAACTCTTTCAGGGATGAGATTTTTCCGCTTTTCTGCATATCGATATATTAGGCAAAGTGTTTTTCTGTTAACCACTTAACCCTTCAAAATATTATCATTGCTAAGATGTTGAAATAATTACTGACACCGGTAAATGTGAAAAAATATATTTTTAAATGAGAAAAAAAAAAGATTTTTTTACGTACATAATAGGGTGGAATATTTAAAATTAAAATTCGGGTGAGTTGTTGGATATCCAAAATAAAACTTTGTGGTTTCATAGCGTAACCAACGAACGTTAAAGGGCTAACTGATTAATATTTTTGAAAAAAAAAACCTTTCAAATAATGCTTATTTTTTCATGTATTTTACGAAATTTTTAAATTTTTATCACCGGTTTTTCAAAATAAAATTCTTTGCCTGATTGAATCAGAAAAATAATTATTAAATAATTTAAAATTTACAATAAAAATTTACTAGTGAAATAAAAAATCATGATTGGAATATTGATACCCGTCCGTGGTACGGGCAAATCCTGATTGGCAAATCATGATTGCTCTCGGCACTGTTTTCATGTAACTTGGCGATAATCATACTTGGCGTAGCGATAGATGCTTCCGTCGAGTTTGATTTCCTTCCGAACCGAGTACAAAGTAACTTTTCTCTTGCAGCATTGGATTGGATGGAACGTGTCTTACTGAAAGCTGTACTCTTTAAACGTTTTTACACAAAAGAGCACAAGACCACGAGGATAAGAATGTAGGAAGAATAAGAATGAGTTGGTTAGGTTTTAGGTTTACTCGTCCACTTACAAGCGAAGTATTTTTCGCCATGTATGGTTATCGCCAAGTTACGTGAAAACAGTGCCGAGAGCAACAACCAATGAGAGTGCGAGCTTGGGCTTGGAACGACGAAGGAGCTTGGAAAAAATTTCGCCGTCGGACTAAAGGAATTATTAGGGGTTAATTTCATAGCATTCACTGATTCAAATTGAAATATTTTTAAATTATGCTAATGGAGAATTCAAACCAATACAGTTCTCGGTATGTTCTGAATGAAATGGAAGACTATATGCAGCTGAAGACGAAAGCAAAAGAAAACAATTAAGAAATTGCACGTGAAACGTGCAATTTCTTATTCGTATAATAAAATATAACAAATATATATATCGTATCGTATAATAAAAAATATCTAAGTATTTTGATCTTTGTACAATAGCTGTGGCATAATCATGCAAAAAATGCATGAATACAAAATTTATTGGGATTACGTTTATTAACCCTTTCAGAGATGAGATTTCTCCGCTTTTCTGCATATCGATATAAATAACCTCCTCAGTCCTGAGACAAATATTATGAGGAACCACAAAAACCTGCTTAAAATTTTTATAAAACATCTCCAAACATGTATCAGTCTATATGTCGATGCTTATGATAATATGGACGCATTTATTTAAAATGTTTAGAATTAATTTTAACAAATCTAGAAACATTTAAATTTATTTCAATGTAGTTATTTACTGTCTCTTACAAGAGACATCAGGACTGAGAAGCATATTATAAGAGGAAACGCTTTCTTTTTAATCGCTATAATTTAGGATTAAATAAGAAAATATTTCTTGAAAATTATTCTGGTATGCAATAGAGCGGTGACATCTCATCCCAGCCCTTTGCCCTCCAGAACTGATTCTCAATGACCTCTAGTGTCCCGCGTAAATGGGGGATTCAAATGCTTTGTTACACCAATATTTTAAACTAATTTCCTTCGCCTTATCTGATGAATGAATAATTCGTGATAAAAATGGCAAGTTATTAATCCCTTTTCGATGGGAGCTTTTTACGAAATTTTTAATTTTTTTTCACCGGTTTTTAAAAACAGAAATTTGTTTTTTATTGAATCGAGAAAATACTCCAATTTAAAAAGAGAAATTTTACAATTAGCACGCGAGTTGTCACGACTTTTTTCCAACGTCATTAGTCGCGCTCGGTATTTTCGCCGCTGGCCCACCAGTTCACCAAATATGTAAAATAAGAACTATTTTTCACCAAATATACGAAAATAACATTTCCATGAAGATATAAATTTGCAGTTTTCTTAAATTATGCATTTTATTCATGAGATCTGGAGTAACTGGAAAAAGTAAAAATGAACTGACAGTAGTGTATTACGTAGACCTTTTTCGCCGATTTCAACTTTGTTTGTAAAAATGTACCTGAAAGAAAAACAGAGTTGTCCTGTTATTTCCCTAAGGTGGTCGAGAAACCTTCAACGTCAGCTACATGGTAAATATCCGTTGTGTTTGCAATGTGATACAAGTTAGGAGAAGATAAGTTATATGGGCGGCAAATAGACCGACACGCGACTACTGACGAGTTAAATTTTAGTCGTTGAGATAAAACACGGATTCTCAAGTCTTTTTGCGGCACGTATACGTGTCGCTCGTCTCCAAGGAGTTAATGGTGTCCCTAGCATTAGACATCCCGATTTATGAGTTACATTTGGCCGGTGAGTGAGAGTCACCTCTCGAGTGTAATTTCTGTAATACGGAAATAACTGAAGTTCATCTTATCTCATAAAGCATGGGCGTGCCTTCTGAATCTTTCAAGTTTCTAGCTAAAGATTTAGCGCTAAAAATCTCTTTAGAAAACGGTTTTATTTTGAACATTTATATGTTTTTCCAATGTAGGCAGCCTTAAGGTTTTAGGATATTATCCTACTAAAATTTTTGAGATAATCTCATATTGGGTTATCATAATTCCATATTTAGTATAATTTATATTTCCGCGGCAGCGTTTTTTTTCTTCTTTTTTTATGTGAGTATATTTATTGCGAACAATTATATGTTTTTTTTTCAGCGCAGTCACCCTTAAGATTTTAGGCCCTTATCCTACTAACATTTTCGAGATAATCTCATCTCGAGCAATTATAATCCCACATTTTCTATAATTTATATTTCCGTTGCAGTGTTTTTTTCTTCTTTTTTATATGAGCATATTTATTGCTGCCAAGTGTATATGCTTGACAAAAGATGAGCATGTGTCACTAACACTACCGACTTAAGTGAACTCGCCGCTACTCTTCATAAGGGAAATGAAGAAATTGATAAAAAATGAGCAAAATATGGGTTTTCTAATTTTTTGCTTAAAATATACTTTCTCTATTACATTCAGATGAAATTTCCAAAAGATTGGAACAGGGGTGTAAAAATCTAGGCGCCAACAAGCAGTGTCTCATTACTAAATTTATTTCATTTTTTTAATATTTAGAATCCTATTAAATTTGTTAGAATTCTGTTAAATTTTCAGAGAAAAAAAATTTTGAATTTTATTGGTGAGAAACAACCACCTGGCGCTAGATTTTTGCACTCCTAGATTTGAGTACCATAAATATAGTTTAAAGCGAATTTATTACAGTGCTGTATTCTAAAATGCCACAATACACTTTACCAAAAAGGGATTTTTCTCGATTTCTGATTATTCAATGAACAGGCATATCCAAAGAGATATAAAATTTTTGTGTACAAAAAACTTTCGTTTTTCATTTTTTTTCTCTCATTCATTTTATATTGCTTTCACGTTACTGGGAAAAATAAATTGCATAAATTTATTAAAAGTCTAAGCATCCCAAATATAGGATACTAAACATAACAAGATTTCAAACATGAATTTAAAACTTTCTACAGAATAACAGTTAAGCTTCATTCACTTACAAAGCAGTTCTTCCCAGAATTCATTAGCAACATTTTAATGTAATAGTCGCAAATCATACTTGATGTAGCAATTTGAAGTTTGAAGTTTCCACGAACACAATTTAAAATTATTACAATTTTCTATCTTTACAAGAAAAAATTTACTAGATTCTTGAAAAATTTCGATTTCCGGTTTTTGATAGATTTATACATTTTAGAATGCCCTGTTCTCAAATTAATGGTTTTTAGAAAATGCTTCTCTCTGTGTCACTCTTCATTCTGTAAATCTGTATGTGACAAACATTTTGTGACTTATTTATCTTAAGAATTGAAGAACGGAACTTCACAAAACATTGATTATACATTTAGATTTATATACACACATATTTTATATTTCATGCATAGCTTTATACATTTTACAATGCCCTGTACTCAATTGGGTGGTTTTTAAAAAATGTCTGTCAGTGAGTCACTCTGTCACTCTGTGAGTCTGTATGTGACAAACATTTTGTGGGTTCTCTATCTCAAGAACTAAAGAACGGAATTTCACAAAACATTATTTTCTGTTGGACTTTGATATAAACTGGAGCTGATTATGTTTTGGTGTATATCGCTCAAAAGATGGCACTGCTATGCTGCATTATTCACAATTTCCACAACAGCTATATCTCAAGGACTATTGCAAGGATAAAGTTTTGGCTGTTGACAATATTTTGGTGTAAATTATCTAATTAGTGGCGCTGTTATGCTGTATTTTTCAGAAAGTATTAACGAGATGGAGATGAACTCTTAACGAGATTGAGATAGAAGAACGTTTGGGATTGCAACCTGTTACTATTATTAATTTCTAATTCTTCCTTTGATTTATGAATTTATTTCTTTTTCCATTTTTATTCCAGAGTCACTTCATATTGTTTTCATATTAAAGGGATAAATAAATTATATAAATTTATTAAAATTCTAAGCATCTCAAATATACCCTAATAGCATGCATGGTCACAGTGACGTCACAGTTACGTCGCTGTGAGTCACTTTGGTCACATCACATCTGTGACCAAGATGCCACCACTCAGTGACGTCACATTGTGACTGAGATGTGACTTTCTTAAAAATCTTTAGAAATTTATAAATATCCTTCAAAACATGTTATTTACTTTTAAAAACATGTTTCTGGCAATTTAAATATCGTCGCTTTTGTCACAGTTTCGTCACAATGTTAATGTCAAATTAGTCACAAATGACACATTTTTCACAAATTAGTCACATTGTGACCACTTTGTGAAAAGGTCTCAAAAAAGCTCTAAAACGGCCATAACGACTTCACATTTTAGTCACTGTGACTTCACATCGACGTCACGTGATGTCACATCGACAATCGATGGTCACAAAGTCACAATGTGACTTCACAACGACGTTGCAGTGACGTGACCATGCTTTACGGGTAGGATACTAGGCATAACTAGATTTTAAACACGAATTTAAAAATTTCTACAGAATAACAGCTAAGCTTCGTGAAATTGTGACGCATCTCGTTTCAGAAATCATTTGCAACATTCTAATGCAATGGCCGCTAATCATACTTGTTGTTGCAATTTGAAGTTTGAAGTTTCCGCGAACACAATTTAAAATCATTACAATTTTCTATCGTTACAAGAAGAAAGTGATTCGTGAAAATTTTCGATTTCCGGTTTTCGATAGATTTATACATTTTAGAAGGCCCTGTCCACAATTTGGTGATTTTTAGAAAATGTTTGTCTGAGAGTCACACTGTTACTGTGTGAGTCTGTAATGAGACAAACATTTTGTGGGGTTTTATTTTAAGAACTAAAGAACGGAATTTCACAAAACATTATTCTCTGTTGGACTTTGACATAAACTGGAGCTTATTAGGTTTTGGTGTAAATCGCTCAAAAGATGGCACTGCCATGCTGCATTATTCACAATTTCCACAACAGCTACATCTCAAAAATTATTGCACGGATAAAGTTTTTGCTGCTGACTATATTTTGGTGTAAATCATCTAATTAGTGGCGTTGTTACGCTGCATTTTTCAGAAAATATTAACGAGATTGAGTTAGAAGAACTTTTTAGTATTGCCGCATCTGACTATTTTTTTTTTTTTCGATTTTTTTTTTTTTCAGAAAGTTTATTTTTCAGAAAGTATTAACGAGATTGAGTTAGAAGAACGTTTTAAGATTGCCGCATCTGACTTTTTTTTTTTTTTTTTTTTTTTTTTTTTTTTAAATCGAATATTTATTTATTTATTTATTTATTTATTTTTAATTCCTTATTTACTTCATATTATTTTCAAGTTACAAGGAAAAATAAATTACATAGATTTATTAAAATTCTAAGCATTCCAAATATAGCATACTAGACATAATTAGATTTCAAACACGAATTTAAAACTTACTACAGCTAAGCTTCATTCGATTACAAAGCAGCTCTTTTCAGAAGTCATTTGTATCGTTCTAACGCAATGGCTGCTAATCATACTTGATGTTGCAATTTCAAGTTTGAAATTTCTGCGAACACTATTTAAACTGATGAACTCAGAACAAATCTTAGTTAAATGACATTATTTCATATGAAGAACTAATTAAATCTGTTAAAAGAGAGAAAATACGAGTATTCAATCTAGTTATTAAATATGGTTATATTTTCAGTGGCGATAGCTAAAATGCAATTAATGCATGGTTATAGAACATTGGGTGAATGTGCATTATGCAGATTTAAATTATTATAACACCATTAAAATGTACTTGAAACAATTTTTCCTATTGCCCATAATGTAACAGAAAACTTTTGTTTATCTTTGTAATTAAAATATGCTTGCGATTTTCAAAAAACTTGAAATGATTCGACAAAATTATACAATTATATATTTTAAAATTCAAATGATTCGGTTGGGTAGTTTTTGATCTATTATATGCAAACAGACGGATAGACGAACAGATGGACGAACTGAACGACGACTATAGGTGGTAGGTATTTACATAATTACAAACGTACCTAAAAATAGCTTGCAGCAGAAATGTACGAAATGTACAAAAAGGAAAAACAAAATTGTTTTTCTGTGTTTTAAGATACTGTTTGTAGAATCCATTTGTAATAAAAATTCATTAAATATATTTTTATTTTACCTGACCAATTTTTTGTTGTTGTTTGGCTTAATCTTTTCATTTCAACTTCAGGCGTTTTTCATTTTTATTCATTAGTGTTTTCATATTTTTTTCATGCTACAGGGGAAAATAAATTGTATAAATTATTGAAATTCTATGCATTCCAAATATAGGATACTGGGCATAACTAGATTTTAAACACGAATTTAATAATTTCTACTGATTAAAATCCAAGCTTCATGAAATTATAACGCTTCTCTTTTCAAAAATCATTTGCAACATTCTAATGCAATGGCCGCTAATCATACTGGATGTCGCAATTTCGAGTTTGAAGTTTCCCTAAACACAATTTAAGCCAATGAACACAGAAAAATCTTAGTTGAATGCCATTATTTCATATGAAGAACGAATTAAATCTGTTAAAAAAAAAAAAAAATACGAGTATTCAATCTGGTTATATTTTCAGTGGCGGAATATTTAATGAAATACTGCGCGATTATATGATATTGGGTAAATGTACATTTTGCACATATTAAACTGTTTTAAAGATAGAAAGATAGTAATGTTATGCTTTAAGAAAATTATTACTAATAAATTCTACATCTAAGGAGTTTTATTTCATTCGTTACTTCTTTAACACGTTCGATGCCGCTTACTTAAAGAAGTAATGATGGTTAATGCCGCACTGTAGAACTGTATGTACTTTCTCGGAAGCCGATTTACTTTTTATAACAAAGGATCGGTGAAAAAATTTCCTGCGCCAGCGCGTGACTGGCTATTAGACATCACCCCACACCACGCACTGGTACATGAATGGCCCCTTAACGTCGGCCCAATATCACGCGCTTTCGCGTGAGCGGCAGCGAATGTGTAAAACAATTTTATGGTTTTATCTAAGGCATTAAACCTTTAACGTTCTTGGTTTTTTCTATGTAACACAAGATTTTAATTCCAATATGCTAGATCGACACCGGAATTTTAATTTTAAAAAATCCGTTTTGTCATGTACGTGGAAAAACAGGTTTTTTTATTTACAAATATATTTAATCGCAATTACTGGTGTTAATCATTTATTTAAACATCTTAGCAATGAAAATGCTTTGTTCATTAAAGGTTTAAGCTGATGAACACAGAAAAATCTAGTTAATACTTTTATTTCATATGAAGAAATAATTAAGTCTGTTAAAAAGGGACAAAATACGAGTATTCGATCATGTTATCTTTTCAGTGTCGGCAGTTTTAATGCAAACATTGCAGTATTATATGATAATGTGTGAATGTGAATTTTGCACATTTTAAATTGATTTTTTAAAGTTGAAAAGACCGAAATCATATGCTTTAAGATAATTATAACTAATAAATTCTATATCTAACGAGTTTTGTGTGATTCGTTATTTTTTCGGAATTTTTAATATCTATTAAAAATTTTTAATGTATCTTTCTTGATTAATTATATAAAAAGAACAATGAAATGTTTCTTCTCAAGCGTGAAAACATGGTACATGGATAACATGAATAAAACATGAATATTGGTTTGGTACAGTAGAAACTGTTCTGAAGAAAAAAATAATAAGTCTAAAGTGTCCATTATGCTGTTCCGTGATTGGCTGATGCCTTCTACTTTCCTACTGGCTGTTCTTTCAGCTTGCTGCCTTTCCCGCCTTTTCACTTTAGTCATGCCGCTACTTTCATAGTAGACGCGCGTCTTTTCGTGCCTGACGAAGAAAGAATAAGTTCTTTCAAAAGACTTGGCGCAATTTAATTTATTTTATGGTGTTTTAAAGAAGTTTTTTCATTTCTAAAATTTTATTTTAAAAGAGAAGTCCGCATATACATTACGTAAATGTAGCAAGAGTAAAGCGCAAACCACAAATGTGCAATTTTTTCCCAGCTGTAAAGCGAAGAATCAAGTTCTGATATTAGGTAAGAATAAATTTTCATGAGTTTCTTTTGTCAGGTGTTGCAAACCTCAACATAAACCGCTTTGAATTCGGTCGTTTCATGCATAAATATAAAATGTATGCCTGAATATTCGCTGATTTATAATGCATATCTCTACCCGTAAAGCATTGTGACGTCACTGCAACGTCTTTGTGAAGTCACATTGTGACTTTGTGACCATCGATTGTCGATGTGAAGTCACAGTGACTAAAATGTGAAGTCGTTATGGCCGTTTTAGAGCTCTTTTGTGACGTTTCACAAAGTGGTCACAGTGTGACAAATTTGTAAAAAATGTGTCATTTGTGACTAATTTGACATTAACATTGTGACGAAACTGTGACAAAAGCGAAGATATTTAAATTGCCAGAAACGTGATTTTTTAATGCAAATAACATGTTTTGAAGGATATTTATAAATTTCTAAAGATTTTTAAGAAAGTCACATCTCAGACACAATGTGACGTCACTGAGTGGTGGCATTTTGGTCACAGATGTGATGTGACCAAAGTGACTCACAGTGACTTCACTGTGACGTCACTGTGACCATGCATGCTATTAGGGTATTCTCGACCGAGAGCAACAACCATTTTCCAGATGGTTAAAAAATAATAGGCAAAACCTCCTTTTATGTGTACCAGAAGTTTGCATATGACAATCCACACTTCTGACTTCAATTTCCAGTTCATACGGTATCATCAATTGCTTCAGCACCCTGTTTTCTAAAGCGTTTCTCGATGTTGTAACTTTTCACACAAAATGAGGTACATATTTTTGCATTATTATCGTAATGTTTTGATTTTTTTCAATATTATTAACATCAACGCAAGATCAGTATTATCAAAAACACCTTATATTTTTGACTAAATACGTGGTTTTGCGATCACATGTTCAACGATAATTTTTCATCCATATAGAGCTTTCTATCAACCCATTTAATTTTCCGATCGAATTTTGCAAGACACTGTATTTTTATTTAATTATTAATTTTAAGTATGTTTCTCATCATTAATTACACTTTGCAACATTTAAAAAATCATCGATATCCAGAGTGGTGATTTGTATTAGGTATATTTAGTGAACAACAAAAAACAAATTTAGATTTAGATATCACGTCCCAAAACATTAGTGACGGTAATCTTACTTTATTCACTTTCCGATACACTTACTAGGGAACGATGTAAGTTGTGGATTTGGACGAGTGTGGTATCAAAAAAACGATCTCGTCATGTACGTTAAAAAGTGGAATAGAACTATCCGTCCGAATCTAACCGTTTTCGAGATATCAGCACTTGAAGTGTGAATGAATATATAAATAAATTGACAGGCAGGTATATAAATTGTTCTCAAGTAAAAAGTTTATTTGCATTGTTTTAATCCTCCTGACAATGCCTTTTCCCGAGTTATGAGCAAAATCCTTTACAGCAACACATTGACGGTTATTTCCTCTCTGTTAAACAGGCACTTCGCATTTTACGAAGTTTTCGCGTACGGGTGCTTTCGGAGAGTCTTTCCATCTGTTTTTGTAATTTCCAGCGCCTTGTTTTATTATCCTGCCACTACTGACTGTAAGAAAAAAGCCAATCATTAAAAAAAAGGGTTTTTTTTAATATGGAATAACAATTTATGTCACTACCTCAAATAATTTTAAGTAAAATCAATAAAAGAATTTCATTTTCTAAACTTGACGTGATAGAACAAATTTTTTTTCAGTGTTTTACAGAGTTTTAAGGTGGCAAATCATAATTACATACTGTGTGAATCCAGTGATTTTTTTTTTTTTACTTTCTTGCATAGTTTTGTATATATTATCTGTCTAATTTACAAATCATTAGCGGCTTATATTTAGAGTTTTATGCAAATTTCATTCGAGATCATTATAAATATAGCATAAGTATATCACACATTGTACAATTAGACTGTCTAAAGAGGATTTAAACATTTTATTAACATTTTTAACAACTATCTAAAGCCGTACTGTTTATTAATCAGGCCCTTGAGTCTTAAAAATATTTATGCTACCTTATGTGTTATCGCTTCGAAAAATGGCATATGGCTATAATACATTTTTAATGCTCTTGTTAATTTTGTATAGTTGACATTAAGGGCCTGTCCATTATTTACAAAATGTATTTAATAATAATGGGTCTTTTTAGAGTATGTAACAGGGAATTGAATACAAACTATAAAGATAAAAAAAAATACATTGTCACTATCTATGAAACGAAACTTAAAATGAAATTAATTTTAAATGACAAATATGGATTTAACATAATGTTTTACTATTAATTACATTTATTCCTTATAAATTACATTTTATCACTTTCCAAAAAAGTTGAAAAGTGGTTATGCTTTCGGCACGTCTGGCCGTCTGTCCGAGCTTTAACTCCCGTAAATATGTTCGGATTGCCATGAAATTTTTGGACGTTATTGACGCTTGCCCTAACACGAATCCTAATGAAAATGAAGTTCCTACCATGATTAGTTTATTTACAGGGGCAGTCAAAACTTTTCCATTGAAACTTTTCCATTTGAACCATTCCTTTCAAATGAATTTTAAAGATTAAACCCGATACACCGATACACTCGATAAAACATATTCAAATTTATATGCATCTACGAAGTGCACTAAAATATGTATTCTGTAAAATTTGCAGTGGAAAGAATAGTTATTATTCATTTACAGGGCCACACAAAATGATTCCACTACATGATAATAAAGAGGGGAATTGTTTGAGGTAAATTTTAATTATGATAAACGATTTCATGTATAATCAAATTGATATCCTTCTCTGAGTCTTAATATGAGTTATTTCACACATAATACGAATCGCATAATATTTACAGGGACACACAAAATATTTCAAATAGTATATTCTATCCGAAGTTCTGTATATTATGGATGGTGGCTGTTCGATGGATGAAATGCATTTTTAATTATGATATGTTCTTTTAAGTTTTACTAAGTATATGTACATTATATGGTGTGTATAAATGCTAATAGTTGCACAATTTAGATATACAGGTTTATACAAAAGAGCTCAGAAAGATTACTGAATATAAGCGTAATTTACTTAAAGGTGGTTTTTAAGTAAGTGATGCATTTTTTGCGTTGAACTACATTCAGTTTACTGATAAATTTTTGAAGAACATAGATAAATTTATATACAAGGTCACGCAAAGAATTAAACACGACAAACTATTCAGGTAGTACCGAATCGCGTAAAAAAAAAAAAAAAACATTATATATCCAAAATTTCCTTATGTATCCAAAAATTTATAATCATATTAATTAACAGTTTACTGCGTCGCATTAAGCATCTCATTTTTAAATAAAATATATCTTTGAATTGAAATTTGAATGAAATACAGGGTCATGAAAAATCGGTGAGTGTGGAAAACAGGATTACAAATATCTGGACAACTAATAATCCGATCGACTTTGTTCTTGATTCCAAATATGTGTTACCGTAAAATGGGTGAATCGGAACATTTTTCAACTTTAACGTTAAAAAAAAAGCAACAACTGATCTTTTTATTTTTTTATTTTTCTACTAGAAACTTCGGTCTTGTTTTGTTCTTTACTTTTAAGGCAAAAACGAAACATCATTACTGTTTTTATATATTTTATTTATTTATTTAATGGTGTTCCGATTCACCCCGCAGATAAGGGTGAATCGGAACAAATGCTATAATCTTTATTTATTCCGATTCCAACTTTAATAGGGATTATAAAACAGGTAATAATGATAAGGGAGGAATAAGAACACGTAATTACTATCAAACCAAGCCTTTATTTCACATACAAGTAAAGATATGCATTTTTAAAAAATAGAAAACAACTTTTAAATAAAAAAAAATAAAATTTATTTTAAGAAATTATATTTGAATTGCAGAAGTAGAATTTAACACAAATTTAGCCCTGTTCTGTGTTATTCTTTACTAGTAGTCATTGGGTAAGTAAATCTATTGAGTAGCCCCAATCGCTGCATGTATTAATACGATCTACTAATACGCCCTCATCCCCAGCCATTATTACTGTTTGCATCCCTCTCTTTTTTAAATTGGTTTTTCATTTTGAGATGTTTGTGTAATGTTGTGGATGTCAGAGAACAATTCTATGTAGTTTTTCTAACTAATTTGCTATTTTTAAATTTTTTTATTGTGTTTTAATGTCTGTTGGATTAGGCGTTGACTATTTTGTTTAACCAAGTAATTTCTTGGCACCTTTAAACTCTTCAAGTAATTAGAACAAACAAAATATTGTTACAATACATATTCATACATATGTTTCCATATATTACATGAAACTATTACTGTATAGAAAAATAAACCATCAGAGAAAACGTGTTCCGATTCACCCCTTTAATCTCTGATGCTACAAGCCATTTTTCATTTTTTCATTATGTAGTTTAGAAATAAGTAGAATTTAATACAGAATTTCGTTTACAGGTCTATCATTAATTAAAAATCCCTTCTCTTAGGTTTAGAATACGAAACATACTGTGGTTACATACAAAGTTTTGAAGACGTTGAAAAAATTAGGTTTTTGAGGATCCTCTTGAACTTTTTTTTTATATAATCCAGTACTGGTGCCAACATGTCGAAACTGAATTTCCCAACTCTTAATGTTATTACCTTCTTATAAATAAATTGTCAACTAAAAATATCATCACATATATTTATAATGAATTTATTTGTGTGACCGGGAAGTTTCGTTCCTATTCAACCCGCTGTTCCTATTCACCCCATTTTACGGTATTTTATTGCCTTTTACGTCCACTCCTTAAAATTAAAAATTTCTAAAATTTATATGTACCTTTTATCACAACGAATTTTTCGAGAGTCTGAAAAAATAGTTCCGTATAATCGAGGTTACTGACTGTCATTTTTTAATGAGTTTTTCGCAATCTCCAATGTCTGAAACGTGTAAATCCTTAATTTATTTTTCCGATTTTCAAAACGATTGCAAGTTTTACTCTATACTACGTATGATGGATAAGTAATAAACAAAATTGAAAAAAAAATGAATAAACATCGAAATAACTTTTAGGGTCACAAAAGCGACAATAATAACCATATTCTTTTCCACTCGGTGACTGTATTTTCTTTTTTCAGCTACAGTTGCGTTTGTCTGAGAATATTTTTACACCCCCATTTTCTATTCCATTTCAATTTGACGTCATTCCGTATCCATGGTGACCGTTGGTTTCCAAATACTTTTCTTGGAAAATGAACATCTTTTCCATCTTTAATCTCAAATATCCTCAATAAGTAGCTTAATTACAAATGCCAAATACACTCTCATTCTGCAGGGTTTTTTTTCTTTATTTTTCCTTTCTTTTTTAAACTATTTTTGAAAATAGTTGTTCTCCGTAGAGAATTCGGACATCTGAATCTTTTTATTGGTTGAACTCCGCAAGTTTTTTTTTATTTTATCCGTTTTCTGATTGGTCCATGCTTAATGTCTAGAAATGAAGTATTTCTGTTTTTTATTTTGTTCGTTTTCTGATTGGTCCACGTTTAATGTCCAAAATTGGAATACTTCCGTTGCCACGATGAAAAAAAATAAGTATTAAAGCTACAAAAAAAATTAATAATTCAATAACAAATTAGATACAGATTTCAAACAAGTTGCTTTTAAAAGTATTTTTTTTTTTCCTTATACGGCGCTAGAAAAACTGAAAATAAGGGATGTTTAGAAGTTTAAAAATTTACAGTACCGAAAATTGTTAAACTGAAATTTCATTTAATATTTTTTTATGACTGGTCCAGGAATATTAACGTGACTCTAAAAGTCCAGGCATATTAATATGAATCTGTTATTACGTAAGCTACGTTTTGATCATTCTAAAAATGATGTAATTATTGTTCTTTTTTAAAATATAAAAAAGTATTTAAACATAGAATTCTAAAATTATAGTCTTTGAAAATATAATTTTCCAAATAATCATTGTAATTTGTCAAATTACAATTTTTTTCTCGCTCTTTCTTCTGTTTAAAATTGATGGGATATTTAGTTTTTTTTTCTTTTCTGAAAAGAAATATTTTGGTAAGGGTAAGATTTTTTTCTTTTTTTCTTTTTTTGTTATTTCTTCTGCGGATTATCCGGAGGATAATTGCGTATTTGATGTTTGGTGCTGATTGTGGTGCTGGACTTGTGATTACATGTATCGAAATAAATTACACTCAAGGTTTGCAAAATCCTTGGAATTTACGAATGTGCGAACAAATAATTTTTTAATAAAAATTAAGTGGCAAGTATATTACGACCACCCGATAAAGGGTTAACTGACCAATATTTCTGAAAAAACTTTCCCATAATGCGTATTTTTTTTTTTTTTCATGTAATTTACAGAATGTTCAATCTTTTAATACCGATTTTTCCAAACAATAAGTTTGCGTAATTGAATCTGAAAAAATTTTCGGATTTAATAATGTAAAATTTACAATAGAATTTTACTGCTGAGAATAATAAATTATGATTGTAGTACATATACCCGTATGTGGTACGGGCAAACCATTATTGTCAAAAACACGCTGCCCGTATAACGTACCAGCAAAATTGGGAAGCGGTTCAAGCAAATATAAGTTAACCTATCATCAGCTGATATTTCGTTGATGCAATGGTAAAGATTATTGATCATGATTAGAATAATTTTATTGCTGCTAATATTTTAGAATTTCAAAAAATTGCCTTTTATATTGAGATCAATTTTGCAAGTTTAACCCTTTAATGAACAAATCATTTTCATCGCTCAGATGTTGAAATAAATCAGTGACACCGGTAATTGCGAACAAATATATTAAAAAAAAAAAAATAAAAATAAAGATTTTACACATACATAATAAAATGGATTTTTTCAAATTAAAATTCCAATGTCGTTGTTGCATATCGGAATTAAAATTTTGTGGTTACATTGAGAATCAAATGAACGTTAAAGGATTAATAAAGCAAGAATTACCTTTCAAATTTTCTGGTAGAAATCGATTTTCAACAATGAATTTGAAACTTCATATTTTATAACTTTAGCGGGTTTTTTTTTTTTTTTTTTAGAAATTAAAAACTTAAAGTCTATTATTTAAAGTAAATCAAAAAAAGGTTTAAAATTTAGATTAAACTAAGTTATTTTTCTATGCCAATTTACAGCGTGATTGTATACATTGTACAGGCTATATCCATGCAAACTTGTCATGTCTGTCACACCGCTGAAAATTGCTATGCTGGTTGGTCACCATTATTTTTGAAAAGTTTGATTCGCCTTATTCAAGTGAGGAGATAGCTCCGATAAAATAATTGACATTTTTCCATTCTAAAATACTGGTATCCAAAAATCGTAGCATGTGACAGGCATGACATGTTAGTATGGAAATAGTCTATACAGTATTAAATAATCTTTAACTTTCCACGTGAGTAATAGATACTATTGCAGTAATATATCAAGCCGTTTAACACGTTATCTCACGCATCTTCACGTGTGTCTGAATTAATTCTGGAAACACGACAAATGGAATTAAAAGCTTTGATTCTCTCCGATTAACGTCCATTGTGGGATCAAGTATTGTGATGGATTAGTCGTGTTTAGTATTACCATGATACTCTGGATTTTCTCCATCTATACAAACTTTTGAAAGCTGTAAAATATAAATTATCAGGTATTATTGTATTTATACCGGTTAAAATATATACATGTTTGATCTACATATAAATATGATATTGATAATCAATTGTATTTACAAGGTAAATATCAAGTACAGTAAATAAGGATGATTTGAAAGTAAGGATATTTATAAACGTGCCCCAAACTTTTTTATCACGGTGTAGAGAGGCAAGTGACCAGAGAAAAACACAGTCAAAAAACGTGTCAAATACCAATATATTATTAAACCTGTAACAGAAAAAAGATTTTTCATTGCTAAAATGTAGATATAAGTGAATGACACCGGAAATTGCAAACAAATATATTTGTTAAGGAAAAAAAAAAAAAAAAAAAAAAAAAAAACATGATTTTTCACATATTTAATAAAATGGATTTTTCCAAATTAAAATTCCGGTGTCATTGTTGCATATCGGAATTAAACTTTTATGGTTTCGTAAAGAAACCAATGAACGTTAAAGGGTTAATAAAGCAAGAATTACCATTCCGATTTTCTGGTAGCAATCGATTTTGAACGATAACTTTGAAAATTCCTATTTTATAGCTTTAGCGGTTTTTTAGATAAAAGAGAGTTTAAAAACACAAAATCTGTAGTTGTTAAAATAAAAGCTGGGTTAAAATTTAGATTAAGCTAAGTTATTTTGCTCTGACAATTTACAATATGATGGTATAAATTGTACAGTAATAAATAATCTTTAAACTTTCCACTTAAGTATAAATACGGTTGCAGTAATATATCAAGATGTTTACAGAGTTTAACACCTTACCTCGCACATCTTCACGCACATGTGAATCAATTCTGGAAACACGACAAACGGAATTAAAAGCTTTGATTCCCCTCGAATATCGTCCATTGTGGGATAAAGTAACGTGATGTATTAATCGTATTTAGTATTACCTTGATATATCTATACAGACTACAGACATTTGATAGCGGTAAAATGTAAATTATCAGGTATTATCGTATTTATACCGGTTAAAATATATATATGAATGATCTATATAGCTAAGATGTTGATCATCTATTGCATATATTGAGTCTTAAATATCAAGTACAGTAGATAAGAAAGATTTGAAAGAAAGGATATTTATAAACATGCCTCAAAATTTTTTATCACGGTGTAGGAAGCCGAGTAGCCAGGGTGAAACACAGTCAAAAAACGTGTCGAATAACAGTATATTTTTAACACTTTAACGGACAAAGAATTTTCATTCATATGTTCAAATAAAAGACTGGCACAGGTAATAGCGAACAAAAATTTTTATAAATATGAAAAAATGATTTTTTATATACATAAAAAATGGATTTTTCAAATTAAACTTCCCATGTCGTTCTTGCATATTGGAATTAAAATTTTGTGGTTTGGTAGAGAAACCAACGAACGTTAAAGGGTTAATAAAGAAAGAGCTACCTTTCTGAATTTCTGTTAGCAATCAGTTTTCAGCAATAAATTTTAAAATTCCTACTTTATAGCTTTAGCGGCTTTTATTAGAAATTAAAAACTTAAAATCTGTTATGTAAAATATATAAAAAGCTGGGTTAAATTTTGGATTGAACTAAGTTATTTTGTTCTGCCAGTTTACAGCGTGATTGCATAAATTGCACAGTAGTAAATAATCTTTAACCTTTATCGCATACATCTTCACGACGTCTGCGTCAATTCTGGAAACACGACAAACGGTATTAAAAGCTTTGATTCTCTTCGTATACCGTCAATTGTGAGATAAAGTATCGTGATGATTTAATCGTGTTTAGTATTACCATGATACTCGGAATTTTCTCCATCTATACAGACTTATGATAGCGGTAAAATGTAAATTATCAGGTATTATTGTATTTATACCAGTTAAATTATAAATGCGATCTGTATATATGATGCTGAGAACCAATAGTAAGAACAGTAAATAAGGACGATTTGAAGGTAAGGGTATATATAACCATGCCCCAAACCTTTTTTATCACGGTGCAGGAAGGCAAAGGGCCAGGGAAAAACGCACTCAAAAAAATGTGTCAAATACCAGTATATTCTTAACCTTTTAACGGACAAAGCATTTTTATTGCTAAGATGTTGAAAGAAATGAGTGACACCGGTAATTGCGAATAAATATTTTTATAAATATGGAAAAGTGATTTTTCACATACATAATAATATGGATTTTTTCAAATTAAAATTCCGGTGTCGTTGTTGCATATCGGAATTAAAATTCTGCAATTTCGTAGAGAAACCAATATACATTAAAGGGTTAATAATGCAAGAATTACATTTCTGAATTTCAGGTAGCAATCGATTTTCAACAGTAAATTTGAAAATTTCTACTTTATAGATTTAGCGGTTTTTATTACAAATTAAAAACTTAAAATCTGTTATGTAAAAAATAAAAAGCTGGGTTAAATTTTCGATTGAACTTAAGTTATTTTGTTCTGCCAATTTATGACATGATTGTATAAATTGCACAGTATTAAATAATCTTTATCCTTTCCACTTGAGTAATAGATAAGTTTGCAGTAATAAATCAAGACGTTTACAGAGTTTATCACATTACCTCACACATTTTCACGTACGTCTGAATCAATTCTGGAAATACGATAAACCGACTTAAAAACTTTTATTCTCTTCTAAAACCGTCAGTTGTGCGGAATAAATATCGTGATCGATTAATATCGTTTAGTATTACCACGGTATTCTGGATTTGATACATATATGCAATTTTTTGAAAGCTGTTAAATGTAAATTATCAGGTATTATTGTATTTTTACTGGTTAAATTATATATACGATTAATGTATAAATAGAATACTGATAATCAATTGCATATATAAGGTAAATATCAAGTACAGTAAATAAGGAAGATTTGAAAGCAAGAATGTTTATAAACATGCCCCAGACTTTTTTGTCAAGTTGTAGAGAGGCAAATGGAAAGGAAAAAACATATCAAATACCAGTATATTCTTAACCTTTTAAAGTACAAAGCATTTTCATTGCTAAGATTTTGAAATAAATGAATGACAAGGATAATTGCGAAGTAAATAAGAAAAAGTAGTTTTTCACATACATAAATAAACAGATTTTTTCAAATTGAAATTTTGGTGTTGCTGCTGCATATCGAATTAAAATTTTCTGGTTTCGTACAGAAACCAATGTACATTAAAGGGTTAATAAAGAAAGAATTGCCTTTCTGAATATCTAGCAGCAATCGATTTTCAACAGTAAATTTGAAAATTCTTACTTTTCAGCTTTAGCGGGTTTTTTTTAGAAATTAAAACTTAAAATCTATTATTTAAAGAAATTAAAAATTGGGTTAAAATTAGAATTAGACCAAGTTATTTTGCTCTGACAATTTACAACGGGATTGTATAAATTGTAACGCATTAAATAATTTTTAACCTTCCCACTTGAGTATAGATACGATTGCAGTAATATATCAAGAAGTTTAAATAGTTTATCACATTATCTCACACATCTTCACGACGACGTCTGAATCAATTCTGGAAACAAGACAAGCGGAATTAAAGCTTTGATTCTCGTCGAATACCGTCAATTTTGGAGTGAAGTATCTTGATGGATTAATCGTGTTGAGTATTACCATGATACTCTGGATTTTCTCCATCTATACAGACTTTTGATAGTGGAAAATGTAAAGTGTTAGGTATTACTGTATTTATACCGGTTAAATTATATAGACGATTTATATATGTGTGTGACACTGATAATCGATTGTATATATATATAAGGTGAATATAAAATACATTAAGAAAAGAAGATTTAAATTAAGGATATTTCTAAACAAGCCCTAAACTTATACTGAATTGCGAGTAATCAGGGATGCAGTAAAAAAAAAAGTCAAATACCAATATTTTGTTAAATAGAAATTTTTAGAAATTAAAGACTTAAAATTTATTATTTAAATTAAATTAAAATTTCGGTTAAAATTTGGATTAAAATAAGTTATTTTTTCTCTGCCAATTTACTACTTCACACCGCTGAAAACTTCTATGCTTGTTGGCCAAGATTATTTTTCAGAAGTTTGATTCGCCTTATACAATTGATGAATTAACTCCGATAAAATAACTCACATTTTTTCATTATAAATACTGGTAGCCAATAATCGTAGCATGCGACAGACATGACATGTAAGCATGGATATAGCCTACAATATTAAATAAACTTTAACCTTTCCGCTTGAGTGTAGATACGTTTGCAGTAATATATCAAGACGTATACAGAGTTTAACATATTATCTCCCATTATTAACATCTTCACGTATGTCTGAATCAATTCTGGAAACACGACAAACGGAATTAAAAGCTTTGATTCTCCACGAATACCGTCCATTGTGGGATAAAGTACCGTGATGGATTAAACGTGTTTCGTATTACCATGATACTCTGGATTTTCTCCATTTAAACAGACTTTTGATAGCGGTTAAATGTAAATTATCAGGTAATATTGTATTTATACCGGTTAAAATATATAAGTGCATGATCTATATAAATATGATACTGATAATCAATTGCATATGTAAGGTAAATATCAAGTACAGTAAATAAGGAAGAATTAAAAGTAAGGATATTTATAAACATGCCCCAAACTTTTTTATCAAGGTGCAGGGAGGCAAGGGAAAAACACAGTCAAAAAACGTTTAAAATAACAGTCTATCCTTAACTCTTTGACCTACAAAGAATTTTCATTGCTAAGATGATGAAATGCATGAATGACATCGGAAATTGCGAAGAAATATACATTGGCGGTCAAATATTTCCGGCCAGCAAAAATTTTTCAGTTAATTTGTAAATATACCCATATGAATAGGAATCTCAAAGCGATACTTATATGTTTTATTGACATATTAGTTAGGAACTTACTTATAGAAGAACGTGTAAATATCAATAAATTTAATTGATAAAATTAAGTATAAAAAAAACGTATGTTCTCAAAAGTTGACGGCCACCTTCACTAGTTTGTAAAAAAGTGGTATTGTAATAGAAAATTACAGTGATTAACAACATTTACAAATACTATTTTATGGCATTGCTATTTTATTAGCTTTAGTAATAAGTACTGCGGCGCAGCAACGTGACATTCATACAATCAACGGTTAAGATCGTCTATGGTACGTGTTTTCCATATTTCTTGCAATTTTTGTGAAATTTCGGCTGAGTTAGAATATTTATAGTTCTGCAGACTTTTGCCAACTTTTTTTCAAAGATCTTCTATTGGATTCATGTTGGGCATTTGGGCTACCATTTCAAAAAAGAAATTTTTTGTGCGAAAACCATTGCTTATCGAGGCTTGCATACATTATTTATGTCGTTATCATGTTACGAAAAATAGTTGTGACCAAATTTTTTTCTCTAACAAGGCAGAAAATGGTCTTGCAAGATATCCTTATACATTGTATCAGTCATCTGGCTGTGGATTTCAAATAACAGACTGACACTTTCTGAAGAAAATACTCCTCACGGCATGACGTATCCTCCGACATGCTTCATTATTGGTATAACATAGGTCAAATCATATCTTTTGTTGTTAGGTCATCGTATGCAGTGTCTGCTATCACTACCAAAAAAGTTTAATTAATGGAATTTATTTAATGGAAAAATAGAACTTTTGTCCAGTTTGCACTTGACCAGACTTTGTGTTCCTTGGAAAATGAAAGTAGGGTACGCCGGTATTTTTTTTACCTTTGAAAATTTTTTAACACCGACTATTCTGTAAAGTTTTGTATCACGTCAGCATCATAACACGGTAGACTAACTTGTTTCAGCAACATTTTCATTCCGTAAATTGCAGTATATTGCAAGGGAATTTTCATGCGGATTATCAATGGTTTTTCTCCTGATAATTCTGTCCTCAGGAATAGTAATTTTCCGGGGTCTCCCGGACCTCTGAAAGTCCTGAAAGCCATGGCCGTCTTTATATAATTTTAAGTATTTTTTTACAGTCGATTTTACCGATCGATAACTTAGCCGCAATATCTCGAGAAGATTGGCCTTTTAGCGAGAAACTAATCACTCATTTATGAAAATAATAATTGTTGAACTTTTCAAATTTGAATTCAAACTATGCTATACACGTTGATTCATTCATAAACACAACCAAAAAACACTTTACGGATAATTAAAAAAAACTAAAGAATGATAAGTGGCCGGAAACTTTTGAGAACATGCGTTTTCTTTTATACTTAATTTTGTCAATAAAATTTATTGATACTTGCACGTTCTTCTATAAGTAAGTTCCTAGCTAATATGTCAATAAAATGTATAAGTATCTCATTGAGATTTCCCTTCATACGGGTATATTTACAAATTAACTGAAAAAATTTTGCTGGCCTGAAACTTTTGACCGCCACTGTATGTATAAAATAAGAAAAAAGTGATTTTTCACATAACTATAGAAAGAATTTTTTCAAATTAATATTCCGGTGTCGATGTTTCATATCGGAATTAAACTTTTGTGGTTTCGTAGAGGAACGAATGAACGTTAAAGAGTTAATAAGTCAAGAATTACCTTTCGGAATTTCTGGTAGTAATCGATTTTCAACAGTAAATTTGAAAATTTCTACTTAATAGCTTTGGCGGTTTTCTTTAAATAAAAGTTAAAATCAGTTATTTAAAATAAATAAAAAATTGGGTTAAAATTTGGATTAAACAAAGTTTTTTTTTGCCAATTTACAACGAGATTGTACAAATTGTACAGTATTAGATAATATTTAACCTTTCCACTTCAGTATAGATACGATTGCCGTAATTTGTCAAGACGTTTACAGAGTTTATCGCATTACTGAAACATCTTCCAATGCGTCTGAAACAAACGGAATTAAAAGCTTTGATTCTCTTCGAATACCGTCAACTGTGGGATAAAGTATCGTGATGGATTAATCGTGTTGAGTGTTACCATGATACTCTGGATTTTCTCCATCTATGCAGACATTTGATAGCGGTAAAATGTAAATTATCGGGTATTATTGTATTTATATCGGTTAAATTATATATACGATCTATATATAAATATGATACTGATAATCAATTGCATATGTAAGATAAATATCAAGTGCATTAAATAATAAGATTTGAAAGTAAGGATATTTATAAACATGAGCCAACCTTTTTTATCACTGTAAGGGAGGCAAATGGCCAGGGAAAAAACGCAGTCAAATACCAGTATATTCTTAACCCTATAAAAGACAAAGAATTTCCGTTGCTAAGATGTTGAAATAAATGATTGGCACCGGTAATTGCGAACAAATATATTTATGCATAAGAAAAAGTGATTTTTCACATACAAAATCAAATAGATTTTTACAAATTAAAATTCCGGTGTAATTGTTTCATATCGTAATCAAAATTTTGCGGTTTCATGGAGAAACCAATAAACGTTAAAGGGTTAATAAAGTAAGAATTACCTTTCTGAATTTCTGGTAGCAATCGATTTTCAACAATAAATTTGAAAATTATTACTTTATAGCTTTAGCGGGTTTTTTTATAAATTAAAAACTTAAAATCTGTTATCTAAAGTAAATAAAAAATTGGGTTAAAATTTAGATTAAACTAAGTTATTTTGCTCTGCCAATTTACCACGTGATTGTATAAATTGAAAAGTATTAAATAATCTTTAACCTTTTCACTTGAGGATAGATTCGTTTGCAGTAATATATTAACACCTTTTCTGCCGATAACTCCACCCTCTGTGTTAAAAGATTGAGAATTTCACGCGTCAGCGCTTGACCGGCTGCGAATGTGTTAAGACGCTTACAGAGTTGAACACATTATCTCAAACATCTTCACACACATGTGAATCAATTCTGGAAACATCATTTATTTGCTTTATATCTTTAGCGGATTTTTTTTAATTAAACTTAAAATCTCTTATTTACAACAAATAAAAGTTGGGCTAAAATTTGAATTAAACTCAGTTATTTTGATTAGACAATTTACAACATGATTGTATAAATTTGTACAGTATTAAATAATCTTTTATCTTTTCACTTTAGTATAGATACGATTGCAGCAATATATCAAGACGTTTTACACAGTTTATCAAACATCTTCAAGTACATCTAAATCAATTCTGTAAACATTATTTATCTGCTTTGTTGCTTTAGCGGTTTTTTTAGAAATTAAAAACTTAAAATCTGTTATTTAAAGTAAAAATAAAGTTAGGATAAAATTTAGATTAAACTAAGTTATTTTTCTCTGCCAATTTACAATGTGATTGTATAAATTGTACAGTATTAAATAATCTTTAATCTTTCCATTTGAGTATCGATACGTTTGTAGTATATATCAAGGCGCTTTACAGAGTTCAAGAAATTATCGCATACATCTTTACGTATGTCTGGATCAATTCTGGAAACACGACAAACGGAATTAAAAGCTTTTCGTCTGTCCGAATAGTGTCCATTGTGGGATAAAGTAACGTGATGGATTAATCGTGTTGAATATTAACATGATATTCTGGATTTACTCCATTTATACAGACTTATGATAGCGGTAAAATGTAAATTATCAAGTAGTAGTGTATTTATATTGGTTAAATTATATATAGGTTATATACCGGGTGTCCCAAAAATGACTGATGGATTTTAAAATTCAATAACTTGCAAACGGTGACAGCTATTTAAAAAATTTTTGCAGGAGGGTTATGTATAATGTCAGGAGTTTTTTACCGCAATTTTTTATTTTAGTTCGCATCTCAAACAATAGGTGGCGCTGACAGCGATTGAAGGCCAGGTCGACGCTTCACTCAACACTGATCACATGGCCTTCATTTGCCGTCAGCGCCACCTATTGTTTGAGATGCAAACTAATATAAAAAATTATGGTAAAAAAACTCCTGACATTATACATAACATTCCTGCAAAAAATTTTTAAATAGCTGTCACCGTTTGCAAGTTATTGAATTTTAAAATCCATGAGTCATTTTTGGGACCACCGGTATATATATATGTTGTGTATGCGTGTGATACTGATAATCAATTGAATATATAACTAATGCAGCTATGAATAATTAAGAGAGGACATACCGTGTATTCTCTATAAGTTATAAGTGAAGTAATTGAGGTGGTTGTCACAAGATGGTGGCTTTTTCTTTTAATCGTAGCAACAGTTTTTGATAACCACCGGTGAAACCTTCCACCAGTCAACTTGAATAGGAAATTTCGTCTAATCTAAGTTCCTTGTTAATGGGAATTTTCTCTAGCGAATTTCGTACAAGTTTTCTGTTTATTTTCACTGGCATCAGTTTGACCAAGTTTTGTAATCCTTTCTTTGTACAGACAGTAGGTTGTCTGTGATTTCACAATGTGGCGCAACTACTAACGTCGAAATGAACATCTACCAGTAAAAATGAATATCAGTTTTTGCCACTATGTTTTAGCATTATTTTACATTAATTATACGCTTAAGGAAAGAGAAATTTTCTACTTTAATTTATTGGTGGAAGTTTTCTGTGGTTAAAATGAACCCCTTCGAAAGCGGTTACAGTTGAAGCTTCACAATTTTAAGGTTTTGTCAGTTCCTTTCTAGGGTTTAGTTTATCTGACGAAACCCTATTCATATCTATCCGCTGTCTGTCAGTCACAGAGTCCGTACACAAAACTATATAAGTTACGTTGTTCAAATTTTGTGTACTTACAGCTGAATACCTCTTGTCATACAACAAATCATAAAATTTTGGAAAAGACTATTATTTTAATTTAAATTCAATATTTTTAATATCATCAGTTCATTTTTTTTCTCTCTTCTAATTGTTGCACGCAAGTGTAAATAGGTATAAAAATTATTTTATTTTATTTACCATTTAATTTTAAAAGAAATGGAGCATTTCTGTTGCCACAAATACAAAATTAATTCTGCTCTGGTTGGCGTGATTTTCAAAAAAATCTCAAAATAGCGCCGAAAAACCGTTATTCGTTTGTTAATTTAACGATAACGTGTTTTGAAGGAGATATTAAACGAAACCCTCTATGCGATCTGCGATCACATTTACCCACTTTTTCTTAATAGTTCCATGATATAACTTTCATACTTTTTATTAAAAAAAAATTATTTACGACAACTTATGTTGTTGCTTAGTAACAAAAAAAAAAAAAGAAAATGTATGACCCTGAGTAATTGCCTTTTTAGTTGCCTTCGTAATTATGTAAATAAGTAACACCTATATTTGTCGTTCAATCCTTCCGTCCGTCTGTCCGTCCGTCCGCATACAACAACGCAAAAACTACTTGACCGAATCGTTTTAAATTTAAAATATATAATTATTACGTAATTTTGTCGAGTCATTTAAAATTTTATGAAAATCGGATGTAGAGATCAGTTATAGGAACAATCAAAATTGTTTCGTTACATTACGGTCAATAGGGAAAAAAGTTTCAAATGCATTTTAATAATTTGAAATTTAAAATACATAATGATTACATAAATTTGTAGTATCGTTTTAAATTTTATGAAAATCGAATGCATAGATCAATTACAGAGACAATCAAAAATATTATGTTACATTACAGTCAATGGGGAAAAATGTTTCAAATGAAATTTAATGGTGGTAGACTCATTCGAGCATAATAAAATTTATATGCATCTATCAAGTACTTATTGTAACATAAATTTTGCATAATCTGTTGTGCAAAGAACATTTGTTATTGATTTACAAGGCTGCACAAAAGTATTCCATTAGATAATTGTGTACGGAGAACATTGTTTGGTGCGCATTTTAATTGTAATTAACTATTTACAATTTTATGAATTTTATTTATATGAGAGTGATATTTTTAAAGCTTCGTTATCGTACGAACGCACTTCATTTGCAATTCCCAGCTTGCTTTTTTTTACACTGTGCCATAAAATCTAGCACATCCTTTATTTGTCCGGCCCTTACCAGCTTTGTCCAACAGCTCTTTCTTAACTGTTCTTAATTCTCTTTTAAGCTTTTAAACTTCTTTTTTATTATTTTATTTAACATATTCATACTTAATTTTATTTTTATAAGGTTGAACTTAATGCCTCCTTTTTCTAAAGGTGTTTGTAAAAGTATCATTTGTAAAAATATCATTAACCCTTTCGTGTCCGAATTTTTTTTTTCATTTTTAGAAAAAAAATCACTATTAATGTTTAACGAATATTTTATTGTCCGAATCATAACGAATGCTTTTGTTTTGCATACTATTCAATTAATATTCATATGACAATAGGCTAAGAGAGAAGTTTTGGAGATGTTTTGAAAATATTGTATTACAACAAGATTTCATTTAAATTATAGATTTCTAAAACTTTTTACACTTAATGACACATGATTATTTCAGGATAGTAACTTTTATTTTAAATTCAAAGAGTAAAATATACATTTAAAATAGAAAAATACATTACACATTTAAAATAGAAAAATTGCAAACGGCGCAAAGAGAATTAAGCAAATAATAATAATTATTACTATTTCTAAATCCCTAAGCATAAATGAAGTCATATAATAAATGCATAGGGATATATCAACATTACTACATGTAAATAGTAGTAAAAGTATTTTTTAAAACAAAATAATACTCCATTAAAAGACATGTATTATTAATAGTACAAAAGATACGAGATTATCGGCTAGATAAAGATGCTAAAAACGTTTGAGATTTGTTGCATTATGAGAAAACTTAAATGCGAATCCATCACAAAACTTTATCCCGCGTTTCAAGCTATTCGGGAGAGATTTAAAGATTTTAATTCCACTCTTCGTGTTTCTGTAATTGCTTCCGATTTACATGAAGACGCGGAAAATTAATGACATACAAGCTGTAAGAGGGTTTATATATTACTTCAGCTAATCACTACACTGTAGCGAGAAACGATTAAAGATCTTTTGATTGCCACATAGACACTATTTGTAAGAGATACACTTAATCTATTTGTAAATATTTAATGTATTTCTAGAGAACAAGAATGAATTAAAAATTATTTTGGTCGTTGACTGATGTATAAGTCATTTGTGAAATTAGTTTTAAGAGATTCTAAATTATTCTCAGAAAATATGAATGGTTATTTTGGGTTCTTATAATGATAGTGCTTAACAGCATCTGCAATGTGAAGGATTACGGAGATGCCATAAACTTTATTAGTTGCGTATAGATGTTTGTTTTACAGTAAATGAGCTATTGAGAAGAAAAAATTGAACAGCAGCGATGCAAGCGGTGCGACAGAAAAGGCTGATTGCTTCCACTAAATCTTTGCAGCATCCATAACCTTATTTAACGACAGAATTTCTGAGGTTTAATAAGGTGAAGGATACTATGAAAATTTAGAGGTGGAAACCAGCCATTTCTGCCGCAGCGCTTGCATCCCTGCACTGAGAAAAATATATATATACCGCCTTTATCGAGAATAAATAGTTAGTCCTCTCTGAATACCTAAACTAGAACTATAGATGACTGAATAGATTAAACGATTAAGCTGAATAGACGAAATGACCTAGCGTTTCTAGATTCTTGTTTCTAGGTGACGAAACGATAACAAATAATTTCAGTAACGAGAAATACGCCCTTGGTTTCGGAAACGGTTTCATAAACCAGAATTATAGTTACTAAATCAAAGCTCTTGTGTTTGCATCTGTTTGTAGAGATTTTTAGATAAGTTTGACAACGAGAATAAAGAAAATCGCTGTTGAATTCTAGTAGAAGATTCTAGAACTCGCTAGCAAAAAGAGCTAGAATTTATAAGGATGGAATGGAGCTATTTTTTCTAGAGACACAATTTAGATTCTAGATGAAAGAACTAAATTGTTTCTCAGTGTGTAACTGTAACAAGTTAAAAATTTAATATAAGAAAGTTAAAAGTTTACAGCATATAAGCACAGTTTAAAAAAAGAAAAGTTCACACAAAGATGAAAAGGGCAAGCTTTTCAAGGAGGGACACATATTTGAAAATCTGGACAAATGAGAATCAATGAGAAACAAGATGGATAGAAGTCTAAACAAGTCGGAAATTGCACGTCAAACGTAGTAAATCAGGTGCATTCGTGCTATCTTGAAGTTTTAATAATATTCATACAAATAAATAAATATAAATATAAAATATAAAAATAATATAAATAAATATAAAATATATGAAAAAATGTATAAATAAATATATAATATAAATAAATATAAAATATATGACGGAATATATATGACAGAATGAAGTTTTTGCCTTGCTTTTAACGTAAAATAAAATTATACATAATATACATAACATACAGGGTGACCGAAAAGTCTGGAAACGGTCGAATAACTCGAGAAATACATAAAAGATTGAAAAACGAAAATATACGTGTTAAATATTTTTAAATAAGCTACTCAGTGGTACCAAATTTGACCTTCGCAACCGACCCCTTGGGGATCAGAGGAGGTCCAACTTTAAAATCTTAAATTATAACCCCCATTTTTTATTGCAGATTTGGATTTTACGGACAAAAATACGTAACTTTTGCATTTGATGCTTATTTCGAATCCTCGTTTATCACTTTGTAATTGAGCATATTAAATCGATATATATTTCGGTTTTGCGTGATTGGCCGGAATTTTGACGTCAAATTCCTCGTCTTTTGCAGGAATAATGGTTTCTTGAAAATCACCCAATGGCGATTATTTCGATAATGCTACACTGTTAAAAATTTGACCCATTTGCTGTAGCGTCACTCCACAGCTTTTATAGAGTATCTCTTTTGTGACCAATGAAAATGCTCCATAACACAGTAAAGTAACCGTTTTCTATAAAAGAGGTGGAGTGACGCTGTAGCAAATGAGTTAAATTTTTTACAGTGTATAGGGTTTTTTTATGTTTTTCTCTACAAAAATTCATTGAAATATATTAATTTAGTTTTCTATTTGGATTTTTATTTTATCCAGTAAATGGTTCCTAAATAACGAAGGGTTTCTAAATACGGCTGATGTGGGTGTATGTTTTTTTTAATTATTTGCTGTAGCGTCACTCCACCGCTTTTATAGAAAACGGTTACTTTACTGTGTTATGGAGCATTCTCATTGGTCATAAAAGAGATGCTGTATAAAAGCTGTGACACTACAGCAAATGGATCAAATTTTTAACAGCGTAGCATTATCGAAATAATCGCCACGGGTGATTTTCAAGAAACGATATTCCTGCAAAAGGCGAGGAATTTGACGACAAAAATTCTGGCCAATCAAGCAAAATCTGGTTGGGAAAACCGAAATATGTATGGATTTAATATGCTCAATTACACCGTGATAAACGACGATTCGAAATAAACATCAAATACAAAAGTTATGTATTTTTGTCCATAGAATCCGAATCTGCAATAAAAAATGGGGATGGGGTTACAATTTAAGATTTCAAAGTTGGACCCCCTCTGACCACCAGGGTGTCGGTTGCGAAGGTCAATTTTGGTATCACTGAGTAGCTTATTTAAAAATATTTAACACGTATATTTTCGTTTTTCAATCTCATATGTATTTCTCGAGTTATTCGACCGTTTCCCGACTTTTCGGAAACCCTGTATATAATATACATAAAATCTATAATATGAACTTTAAAATGTCCAGGCTTACTTAAAAGGCGAAATAAAAATAAAATAAAAATAAAATTAACTTTTAACATCTATAGTTGATCATTTAATCGTCTTTTAAATAAGCCTGGACATCTTAAAGTTTATATAATATTCAGATCATGGTGTAATAGTATACAGTATTTCGGATACAGTAGTATCGTAGTGTCGTACAGTATATCGTAGCCGGATTCTTGTGTGTTTCTGTAAATATTGTCTGTTTTTAGGTGCGTTCGTAATTATGTAAATACGTAGAACCTATTGTTGTCGCTCAGTCAATCCGTCTGTCTGTCCGTCTGTCTGTCTGTCCGTCTGTCTGTCCGTCCGCATATAACAGCGCAAAAACTATCCAACCGAATCGTTTGAAATTTAAAATATATAATTATTACATAATTTTGTCGAGTCATTTCAAATTTTATGAAAATCGGATGCATAGATCAGTTACAGGGACAATCAAAAAAGTATTCCGTTACATTACAATCAATGGGAAAAAAAGTTTCAAATGCATTTTAATCGTTTGAAATTTAAAACGTTAAATTATTACATAATTTTGTCGAGTCATTTCAAAGGTTATGAAAATCGGATGCATAGATCAATTACAGGGACAATCAAAAGTATTCCGTTACATTACGATCAATGGGCAATAATGTTTCAAATGCATTTTAATGGTGTTACACTCATTTGAAAATAATATAATTGACATGAATCTATGATGTATGTACTAAAATCTACATTCTGTACAATCTGGGATGCAGAGAATATTTATTATTAAATTACAGGGCCACACAAATGTATTCCACTAAATAATGTTATACTGGGAAACATTGTTTGGGGCGTGTTTTAATTATATTAAACTACTTCACATTTTATGAATAAGATATACGTTAATGAAGTATAATAAAAATTACTCCCTGCATATTTACAGGAACACAAAGATTTTGACCACTATACTGTAGCCAAAGTACGCTCTACTATATCAGCAACATCTGAATATTTTAAAACTTATAGTACGAATGCATCTCATTTGCTACGCTTCACGTGCAATTTCCAACTTGTTTAATATACAGGAAGTAACTTGTAGTAAACGTCAGCAACGTATAATCAATTTAATATAATTGAAACATGCTCCAAACAATGTTTCCTCTTGAACATTGAATGCCCTGAATGTAATGAAATACTTATGTGTTGCCCTGTAAATGAACAACAAATATACTTTGCACAACAGATTGTACAGGGTGAATATTGTAATACATACAGGGATCCAAGCGCTGCGCAATAAATGTCCGATTGCTACCACGAAAATTTTAATAATATTCCTCTTTTTTTTTTCATTGGCAGATTTTTGTTTAATTTAATAAGTTGGTAAACATTATTAAAATTTAGTGGTGAAAATCACCCATTTGTGGCGCAGAGCATGCATCCCTGATGTAATTATTAAATGTATTTATTAAAAGAATGTACATTTATTAAAATATATGTTAATAAAATTACATTTATCAAAATATTAAAAATGTGCCTTACCTGGTTATTACCGGAAGCGGCAGAATAATGAACTATTTAAAGAACCAAATAAAAATCTTATCTAGTTATTACCGTTACTTTATGCACTTACCCGATTATTACTATTTTTTCAATTTTTAAATGAAAATTTATAGTCGTTCTATCACGGGAAATATTCGATTTTCATTTTTCAGTACTATGGTATATACTTTTAAAGCTACATTTTCCCAAATTATCTCATTTTTTTCAAAAACGTGTCTTACCTGGTTATTACCGGAAGCTACAGATATAAAAACTACGTAAGAAGAAACATTTAAAACTTTAAAATGCTAATATAAATCAACCAGTCAATAACCAGAGTAATGTTACAATTATTTCTTTTTCTTGATAAATACATTAAAATGGTTAAAGTATATCTCTCAGATAGTGTCTAAGTGGCAATCAAAAAACCTTTACCTACCACTTACCTTAAACAGTAACAAAGCATTGGCCAAGGATCGGGTTCGATTTCCGGCCTGAGCAATTTTTCGCTCAGTTGGAAATATTAAATTCGTATTATATAATCAAAATCGAAAAAGTAAAAACTAGCCCGGTTGTAGATCATCCTCAGCTATCGTATGCAAAACAAAAACATGTAAAAATATTAAAATCTGAGCGAGATATTTGAAATGAACATCCCCATAGAATTAACATACTATCCGGGACTTTTTCAATGACTAGTGTTGCGTCTTAAATATGAATGAACCCATATTGTGCTATTTATGCGTGACAAATTATACATGTTTCCAAAGGGTTATAAAACGCATATAAGCTATTATTAAATGTGAACTAATTGTACGAATTTTTATGTAAATATTTTATACAGTTTAAGTATAGGATAGTTCAGAATTTTTTTATACTTTAGGAAAGAATGCATGTGTAAACTATTTCGTTTTCGCTATAAATTAAAAAATATTCTTTATAGAAACTATGGTTTATGTGGCAACCAAAAGATCTTTAAATAGTGTGCTTAAATATAGCAATGGCGGAAGCAATATATCAATCCTTCCAAGGATTTATCGCATATCTATTGCATTTTCATGTAGCACTAAATCGGTTATGGAAACATGAATAGTAGAATTAAAAGCTTTACTTTTGTCTGACTAGAACCATTTGCAGGATAAAATATCACGATGGATTCACATTGGATATTGCCATAATGCAAAAGATTTGTCACGGCCTTCCTATCTTTCGTTAGTAATTACGGCTGTTCTTAAATCAAAAAGGTCAACTTTGTGACATAAGTTTTAATTTATTTTTTTTATTCGGAAATTCATGAAACTAACAAGTGTTGTTATTCAGAAAATATCAAATCGCACTCATCTTTCTGTTTTATTTTATTTTATTTTATTTTATTTTATTTTATTTTTTTTGCAAACGTGATTGATATTTTAAAACAAGCCTGTTAAAGCTGACATTATAAATAACGTTTTCTGACGAAAAAGCAGAAAAACCAGTCAACGGAAGGAACAAAGACGCGTGATCACGTGATCAAAATAGCTTATAATTTGATAGATAATTTAATTATCATAAAATTGAAAACTGAGTTCAATTCTGAAGCGCTTCCATACTTCCATCTTCCAATTTTATATCTTTCTGCAAAAAAAATGAATTTGTAAAGGTGTCAAAACATATTGCACTTGTTGAGCTGAGCAGTTGAAAACATCCTTAATGTAAGTGATCAGTTATTATAGTACTATTATTTTTAGCACAATCAAACTGATTGGTAAAGTTATCATACGAATTGAATATTTCCAGCTGAGCGAAAAATTGCCCAGGCCGGGAATCAAACCCGGATACTTGGCAAAATTCAATTCATATGATAACTTTACCAATCAGTTTGATTGTGTTAAAAATAATAGTATATCTACGTATCCATCGTTATATGGAGTTCCATTACCTGCGGTTTATTCTGCGAGCTGTTTCAAATGACAGACCAGATGTTACGACCAATAAGGTTATCTGAGCGAAAAATCCCAGCCGGCTATCGCCCAGATAGCTTAACAGGTAAAGCATTGGCCTTGTAAGCCAAGTATCCGGGTTCGATTCCCGGCCTGGGCAATTTTTCGCTCAGCTGGAAATATTCAATTCAGTTATTATAGTATTTTTGGATGGCAAATAATGCATGTTTTAGATGCTATCAAAACAAGTAAATACTTACTAAGTATGAATTAATCGTACGGATGTTTATGAATGTATTTTGTACATTTTGAGCAATAGGATATTTCACAAAGTTTTTACACATTAGGAAATTGTGAATGTACACTGTAAAAAAATACGACTATTTTGCTGCTTCGTCAATCCCCCGCTTTTATAGAATATCACTCTTTTGGCCAATGATAATGCTCCATGATAGCCTGAAGTAGTCGTTTTCTATAAAAGCGGTGCATTTACGATGCAGCAAAATAGTCATATTTTATACAGTGTACTAACTATTTCGTTTTCTCTAAAATTTAAAAATATTCTTCATTGAAACTATAGTTTACATGCCAAACAAAAGATCTTTAAATACTATGCTTAAATGTACCAATGGCGGAAATAATATACCAATCCTTCCAAGGATTTACCACATTATCTCCAGCATTTTCAGGTAGCTCTAAAACGATTATGGAAACATGAATAGTAGAATTAAAAGCTTTATTTATGTTCAAGAAGAATCAAATAGTATAAAACCGAGTATTATAAAATACCATGATCGAATCGCATTTGGTATTACCATGGTATGTTACATCTAACCCACATTTTATTAGCCATAAAATGTAAGTAATCAGACATTCTATTATTTATGGGCAACAAATTATACGCGTTTTAGAGGATTTCAAACCAGATAAACAATTACTTAGTATGGATTAAAAGTATGGATGTTTCTGAAAATAATTTGTAAATTTTAAATAAAAGGATATTTTACATACGTCAGGAAAGAAATCATGTTCTAACTATTTCGTTTACTCTACAACTTAAAAATATTCTTTATAGAAACTATAGTTGATTTAGCAATCAAAATATTTTTAAACATTCCACTTAGGTACAATAATGGCTGAAGTAATATATCAACCCTTTTCAAGCATTTATCATATTATTGTACAGGTAGTTCTAAATCAATTATGGAAGCATGAATCAATCGAGGATACAATACCATGATGGATTCACATTGAATATCACCATAATGCAAAAGATTTGTCACGCCTTCATAATCGTTCGTTATTAGCTAAATGCAAGTAATCAGTTATTGTAGTATTTTTCGGTTGTAAATTATTCATGTTTTACATGCTGATAAAACTTGTAAATAATTACTAAATAAGAATTAATTGTACGGATGTTTATGAAAGTATTTTGTATATTTAAAATTAAAAGATGTTTCACTAATCTATTATTAGCAATTATCATGATGTTAAGGATTTATCAATGTCTTCCAACCGTTCGTTAGCCGTTAAATATAAATGATCCTATAACTTACTATTTATGCGCGACAAATTATACATGATTCACAGGGTTACAAAAAATATATTATTAAATATGAAGAAATTGTACGATTTATGAAAATATTTTGTACATTTTAAACAATAGAATATTTCACAATTTTTTTATACATTAGGAAATTGTGCATGTGCAAACTATTTTGTTTTTTCTAAAAATTAAGAATATTCTTTATTGAAACTATGATTTATGTGTCAAAGAAAAGATCTTTAAATACTATGCTTAAATATAGCAATGGCGGAAGTAATATAGCAATCCTTCCAACGATTTATCATATTATTTCCAGCATTTTTTTGTAGCCCTAAAACGATTATGAAAACATGAATAGTAGAATTAAAGGATTTACTACTGTCGAAGGAGAATCAATGGTAGGATAAAATACCATGATAAATCGCATTTGGTATTACCATGATATGTTACATCTAACCCACATTTTATTAGCCATTAAATGTAAGTAATCAGACATTCTACTACAATAATGGCAACAAATTACACTTGTTTTAGAGGATTTCAAACCAGATAAACAATTACTTACAAGGAAGGTCTCCATACGGGCATACTCGGAAAATTCTGAAAAAATTACAGAACGTTCTTCTTATATAGATATATATGTTTGTAAAATTTTTTTTGGCGGAACCCCGACAGAGCGTTCGTAAAAAAATAATGAACATTTCTTTTATTTGGCGATTTATCGTCGGTTGACGACAAAACTAAATTTCAAAAGATACTTTTTTTATGTTATATTCTTTTTAAGGTAAAAATATTTCATCTTGAACTTGTTTAAAGAAATTTTATTTATATAATGTTAGTTTTGTCAGATTTAGTTTGTTTTAACTATATTTTTGTCAGAATGTATTTAAAATAAAAATTAACTGTGAAATTTTATGAATTAAAACATAATTAAAATTAATTAAAATTGTTTCAATCTCAAAATTAACTCCAATCTAATGGAGTTCTGTCGATTAAATTTTGTTGCTATGGAAACAAAAACTTCTCCGATATTGAAATGCATTAATGCAGCGTTCTTCATCTGGCCTTTATTTTGTCATACGCTTAAATATATGAATAAGTACTTTTCAATATGAAAGTATTTTTTATACAAGAAATTATTTTTAAAGTCATAAAATTAAATAACTGCAGCAAAAGCAACAGAAAAATGTAATATAAGATACATCTATATGACAAACTCTCGCATTGTTCAAATTTAAATTCATTAGATACTATTTACATGTATTCTAAAATTTCATTGACAAGAAATTTTCAGGAGCATTGAAATCGTTTGCTTTTGGCGAGAGAAAATGCTGCTCACCAAATCGAGTGACGCTTTTGTCTTTTCGCGCCAAATACTCGAATGCATTTTATTTTTTTGCTGAGTTTCTTTTGTAATTCTGCCGCTAAATTTGACTGATATTTTATTACATACATGAGTAGTCTAATCAGTATTTTTTTTTTCAAAAAATTCTGAGTATGCCCAGTATGGAGACCTTCCTTGTTAGTATGCATCAAAAGTACGAATGTTTATGAAAATATTTTGTACATTTTAAATAATATGATATTTCAGGAAAAAATGCATGTACAAACTATTTCGTTTACTCTACAAGATAAAAATATTCTTTACAGAAACTGTGGTTGATCTAGCTATATTTAAACATTCCGTTTATGTACAATAATGGCTGAAGTAATATATCAACCCTTTTCAAGTATTTATCACATTATCTCCCGCATTTTCATGTAGATCTAAATCGATTATGGAAACACGAATAGTAGAATTAAAAGCTTTACTTCTGTCTGACTAGAACCATTTGCAGGATAAAACATCATGATATATTCACATTTGGTATTACCATATTGCAAAAGATTTGTCACCGCCTTTCGAATCTTTCGTTAGCAGTTAAATGCAAGTAATCAGTTATTATAGTATTTTTGGGTTGGAAATTACACACGTTTTAGATGCTGACAAAACAGGTGAATAATTATCAAATACTGATTAAAAGCACGGGCGTTTATGAAAGTATTTTTTTACATTTTAAATTTTAGGATGTTTCATTAACCTATTATTTGGGATTGTCGTTATGTTAAGGAATTATCAATATCTTCCGACCGTTTGTTAGCTATTAAATATAAATGATCACATATTTGTACTATTTATGCGTGACAAATTATTCATGTTTCAGAGAGTTACAAAATAAATAAAATATTACTAAATATGAGTTCATTATACGAAAGTTTATGAAAGTATTTTGTACATTTTAAACAATAGAATATTTCACAAAAATTTATACGTTAGGAAAGAATGTATGTGCAAACTATTTCGTTTTTCTTACAAATTAAAAATATTCTTCACAGAAACTATAGTTGATTTAGCAATTTTTAAACATTCCGCTTAAGTACAATAACGGCTGAAGTAATATATCAACCCTTTTCAAATATTAATCACATTTTCTCCAGCATTTTCATGTGACGGTGAATCGATTATGGAATCACGAATAGTAGAATTAAAAGCTTTACACTGACTCGAACCTTGAAGCTCTGACTAGAACCATTTGCAGGATAAAATATCATGATACATTCACATTTGGTATCACCATAATGCAAAAGATTTGTCACGGCTTTCGTATCTTTCGTTAGCAGTTAAATGCAAGTAATCAGTTATTACAGTATTTTTGGGTCGTAAATTATTCATGCTTTACATGCTGATAAAACAGGTAAATAATTACTAAATATGAATTAATTGTATGGATGTTTACGAAAGTATTTTGTGTAGTTTAAAAGGTAGGATGTTTTACAAATCTTCTTTGAATAGAGAATGAAGGTATGTGGAAACTACTTCATTTTTTTTTCTACTAATAAAAAATATTCATCACAGACACTATGTTTTATGTGACAACGAAAGAATGTTTAATCACTAAACTGATAACTATTTTTTTTTTAACTTTTAAATAATCTCTATTTTTTCATTTCTTTTACAAAATTTGATATTACTTAGTTATCCCATCGACCAAAACACTATAGGCCATTTATAATGTCAATAATGAATGATCGTATATGTCATATTAACCTGATATTAAACACGTTACATGTGTTTTTAAGCCATCAAGAAGTTTTTTTCGCGGCGTTTCGTTTGCCTTTTCATTAATGCTTACTAATTTATTTGTTCCTCCGTTATTTAATATAAAAATTATGTTTATTTGTATAATTTGGCGAACAGCTTGGCGAATTGTAGAATTTGGTGAAATTGTTCGACGGGATAACCAAGTGGTACCCAGAATTTTAATCTTTCATCACAGGTTTTTCAAAGAGGAAGTTGTTGTCTTATTGAATGAGAAAAATTCTTGGATTAAATATTGAAGTTATAAATAATGAGGAGGAGACATACAGTGTTTTGCCTAGCAGTAGCGAATGAAGTAACTGAGGAGGTTGAACAGATAAATAGCAAGTAACAAAACAGATAAATAGCAATTAAATATGAATTAAAAGTATGGATGTTTATAAAAGTATTTTTTACATTTTAAATAATATGATGTTTCAATAACCTTTTATTAGGAACTGTAATGATGTTAAAGATGTATCAATGTCTTCCGATCGTTCGTTAGCTATTAAATATAAATGATCACATAATTTACTATTTATGAGTGACAAATTATCAGATGGTTACAATATACATAAACTATTACTAAATATGAATTAATTGTACGAAAGTATATGAAAATATTTTGTACATTTTAAACAATAGGATATTTCACAAAGTTTTTATACATTAGGAAATTGTGCATGTGCATACTATTTCATTTTCTCTAAAAAAAAATAATCCTTATTGAAACTATAGTTTATATGCCAAACAAATATATTTAAATGCTATAATTAAGTATAGCAATAGTGGAAGTAATATATCAACCCTCCCAAGGATTTAACAGAAATTCTCCAGCATTTTCATGTAGCTCTGAATCAATTATGGAAACACGAATAGTAGAATTGAAAGCTTTACTTATATCTGAACCAACAGTAGGACAAAATATCATGATAAATCGCATTTGGTATTACCATGATATGTTACATCTAACCCACATTTTATTATCCATTAAATGTAAGTAATCAGACATTCTACTATTTATGGGTAACAAATTATACCTGTTTTAGAGGGTTTCAAACAAGATAAACAATTACTTAGTATGGATTAAAAATACGGATGTTTCTGGAAATATTTTTGTACATTTTAAACAATATGATATTTCAGGAAAGAATGCATGTACAAACTATTTCGTTTACTCTACAAATTAAAAATAATCGTTACAGAAACTCTGGTTGATTTAGCAATTTTTAAACATTCCGCTTAGGTACAATAATGGCTGAAGTTGTATATCAACCCTTTTCAAATATTTATCAGATTATCTCCTGCACTTTCATGCAGCTCTGAATCAATTATAGAAACACGAATAGTAGAATTAAAAGCTTTACCAATGTCTGACTAGAATCATTTGCAGTGTAAAATATAATATGGATTCACTTTGGATATTACCATAATGCAAAATATTTGTCACAAGCTTTGTATCTTTTGTTAGATTTTAAATTCAAGTAATCAGTTATTATAGTATTTTTGGGTTGGAAATTATTCATGTTTTACATGCTGATAAAACAGGAAAATAATTGCTAAATATGAATTAAAAGTATGGATGTTTATGAAAGTATTTTGCATAGTTTAAAAACTAGGATGTTTTACAAATCTACTTTACATAAGGAATGAAGGCATGTAGAAATTTTTTTAATTTTTTTTTCTACTAATAAAAATTTTTCTTCACAGAAATTATGTTTTATATGAGAACGAAAAGATGTTTAAGCATTTAACTTAACAATATTTTTGAAAAAACTTTGAAACTTTGAAAAAGTCTCTATTTTTTTATGTATTTTACAGAATTTGATGCTACTCATTTATCCCATCGAGCAAAACACTATCGCCAAAATGATAAGATTAAATGTCAATAATGACTGATCGTAAATGTCATATTAACGTGTTATTAAACTCGTTACATGAGTTTTTTAAGCCATCAAAAGGTTTTTTTTGCCTTTTTGTTTGTCTTTTCATTAATGTTTACTAATATTTTTGTTCCTTCGTTTTTTTATGTAAAAGTTATGTTTATTTGTATAATTTGGTGGACAATTTGGCGAATTATAGAATTTGGCGAAATTGGTCGACAGGGTTACCAAGTAGTACCAGAATTTTTAATCTTTTACCACAGGTTTTTCAAAAAGGAAATTTTTGTCCAATTGAATCAGAAAAATGCTCGGATCAGGGTTGCCAGGTTGGTTTCCATTTTTATTCAGAAATTTCGAACTTTTACCAGAAATTAAGAATAGCATTTTTGCATTATCCAACGAGAGAGATCTTTTAATTGCCTGCAGTAAACAATCTTCTTTCTGAATTTCCGGTACTAATTTCAATTTTCACAATAACAAGTTGGAAATTGCACTTGAAGTGTAGCAAATGAGGTGCGTTTGTATGATATCGAAGTTTTAAAAATATGCAGTTCTTTGATAAAATTTGAAATGACTCGACAAAATTATGTAATATTTATATATTTTAAACTTCAAACGATTAAAATGCATTTGAATCTTTTTCCCCATTGACCGAAATGTAACGAAATATTTTTGATTGTCCCTGTAATTGATCTATGCTTCCTATTTTTATAAAATTTGAAATGTCACGACAAAATTATGTAATAATTGTACATTTCAAATTTAAAACAATTCGGTTAGGTAGTTTTTGCGTTGTTATATGCGGACAGATGGACGGACAGAGAGACAACTATTGGTGTTACGTATTTACATAATTACGAACGCACCTAAAGAGGAAGGCCAAACTGGCAACCCTGGCTCGTATTAAATAATTCAAAATTTACAATAAAATTTTACTGGTGAGAATAATAAATTATGTTTGGAGTACCAATGACCGTACGGGGCTCGGATATGATTAGCAATCTATCATGATTGGCAAGAACACAATGGCTGTATGACGTACACTGTAAAAAAAAAAAGAAAAAAGAAAAAAAACGGACGATTTAACGGAAATATTCCTGGTAATCAAGACGCCAGTACTATTTACTGTTTTTTAACGGAAAAATTCCGTGAATATTCCGGTTTTTTTTCGACTTTTTTCCGGAATTTACGGAAATTTTTCCTTTAAAAAACAGTAAATAGTACTGGCGTCTAGATTACCAGTAATACTTCCGTTAAATCGTCCGTTTTTTTACGGACGAAACAGGGAAGTGATTTACCACTTAACTGATCAATATTTTTGAAAGAGACTTTTAAAAAATGACTATTTTTGCGTGTTTTATGGAATTTTTAATCTTTTAATACCGGTTTTTCAAAACAGAAAATTTTCTGCGATTAAATAAAGCTATCTTGTCGGAAATATTGGTATAAAATATAAATTATAATTTTTTATTTATTTATTTATTTATTTTTATTTTTTTTTTATTTATTTTTTATTTTTTTTTTATTTTTATTTTTTTTTTTTTTTGAAATGTAAAAATAGCCGTTACTAACTATTATAAAATAAGCTAAATGCGCAGATGCTTATTAAAGTGTTTAGTTAATAGTTCATCAACTGAAACATGTAGGAAAATAAATATTAATAATGCGTAGGCATTAATGGAACAATTTTGGGAACAGTTATAGGCCATGAGAAAAATATTCTTAACACTAGAACCGCGAGAAAATTCATTCAAGTTTTATAAAAATATTTCTTACCGGAATTTTTATTTAAAACTGTTTAAGTTATTTATTGGAAATATTTTTGCTCAGCATATATTTAGCTTATTTTATAAAATTTTTCATGTTCGAATCGATATCCCTACACATGATGCGGGTCAAAATGACCCGTTGCCGTGGTTCTAGTGTTAACTATAGTTCATATAATAATTATTTATTAGCGAATAGTCTGTTCTTCAGGTACGATGAATTATTTCGAAATTTATCTAAAAAACATAAAAGACCATTTTAAAATCAGTAACCAAGTAAATATCTAATTTATTCATTGGTCATTCTAGAAGTGTTTCGAAAATTTTACAAATATTAATGAATCCTAAACATGAAAAAAAATATCTAAAATGTCACGATAAAAACTAATTTTCACTAAAAAAATCACTGAATGTGTTTTTTTATTTGTATAAAAAACATGTTCTTTTAAAATATATACATGCGTGTTCAGTTATCGTTCGAGGTATATATATGGAATGTGTATTTTTCTTTAGGATTTTTTTTTTTTTTTTTTTTTTTTTTTTTTTTTTTTTTATAAATCAGAGATTTTTTTGTCTAAAACTAAAAAAAAAGAAAATATGTTTAAATGAGTTATCTTTTTTCTTGGTGTAAGCTAAAATGTATAATTATTAGCTTAAATTATTAAAAGGCTCTTATATTTATTTATTTATTTATATATTTGTATCTTAGGTTTTATTTTAAATATATATCATAAAAATATTGTTTCAATGTAACAATCGCTGATTTTAATGTATATATATATATATATATATTTAATTCTTAATATTACTATACAAAGTATTGTGTTACCAATATGCGGAGATAATGATTTATTCTTACAAATTTTAACACAATTTTGTCACATTTAAAGTATGATAATAATGAAGATCACACAAGGCACCGCTATATCTGAGTTATAACAATCGTCTTAATTAAAGACAGAATTCTGCGATGAAATAAGGCGATATTGTCTGAAATATTGGTATAAAATATAAATTATAATTTTTTTCAAATATAAAAATAGGCATAACTAAATACTATAAAATAAGCTAAAGACGCGGATACTTATTAAAGTGTTTAGTTAATAGTTCATCAATTGAGACATGTAAGAAATTAAATATAGTGAAACCTCCAAATAAGGGACACCTCTATTTAAGGAACAAAATTTCCGGTCCCATAGGTGTCCCTTATTCGGAGGTTTCGCTGTATTAATATCGCGTAGGCAATAATGGAACAAATTTGGGAACAATTGTATGCCACGAGGGAAACATCCTTAACTATATCTCATATAATAATTATTTATTAGAGAATATTCTGTTCCTCGGGTATTATAAATTATTTTTTAATTTATCTAAAAAAAAAAAATAAATAAAAGGCCATTTTAAAATCTGTAACGAAATAAAACATAATTTATTCATTAGTCGTACTATAAGTGTTTCGAAAATTTTACATACTTGTAAATATTAATGAGAGCTAAACAGGAAAAAAATTTGCAAAACGTGACCATAAAAACTAATTTTCGTTAAAAAAAAATTACTGAATGTGTTTTTTTTCTATTATTTGCATAAAAAAACATGCACGTTTTAAAAAAAGAATTAAAAGTGTTCCGTTATCTGTCGGATATATATACAATGTGTATTTTTCTCTTGGAAATATTTTTAGCTCACAGGCTATCATAGCCTGAGAGCTTATGTGCCCGTCCGTTCTGTATGTACGTTCGTACGTTCGTATGTTCGTTCGTGCGTAACGCGATAACTCATGATAAAAATATTGGATCCACTTGAAATTTTGTATATAGGTATATCCTGATAAGGCGCTTCCCTGATTAGTTTTTGGAGTTCATTCGATATGTATAAGAGGGGGAACGGGGGGCTCATGCCCCTCCCCTTAATTGATATAAACGAGATTTTCATGCAGAATTAACAGTTTTTGTTCAAAATTTAGATATAGGATCATTCTGATGAGGCGATTCTGTGACTGTTATTAGGTGTTCATTGAATAAGTATAAATAGGGGGAACGGGGGGCTCATCCCCCCCCCCCTTAATTGATATAAACGGGATTTTCATGCAGAATTAACAGTTTTTGTTCAAAATTTAGATATAGGATCATTCTGATGAGGCGATACCGTGGCTGTTATTAGGTGTTCATTGAATAAGTATTAACAGGGGGAACGGGGGGCTCATGCCCCTCCCCTTAATTGATATAAACAGGATTTTCATGCAGAATTAACAGTTTTCGTTCAAAATTTAGATGTAGGATCATTCTGATGAGGCGATTCCGTGACTGTTATTAGGTGTTCATTGAATAAGTATAAACAGGGGGAACGGGGGGGCTCATGCCCCTCCCCTTAATTGATATAAACGGGATTTTCATGCAGAATTAACAGTTTTCGTTCAAAATTTAGATATAGGATCATTCTGATGAGGCGAGTCCGAGGCTGTTATTAGGTGTTCATTGAATAAGTATAAACAGGGGGAACGGGGGTCCTAATGCCCCTTCCCTTAACCTGTATAAATGGATTTTTCAATCAGAATTGTCAGATTTCGTTCAAATCTCTGAATAGTTTTGGAAGTTTAATGGTTAAGTATAAAAGAGGAGAATAACTCCTCTTAAATTATATAAATGCTAAATGGGTTTTTATTAAGAATTATGCGATTTGCTCTGCATTTTGGATATAGGTTTTTTAATATGATAAAGCAAGTACTTGATAGTTTAGGAGGTTCAATGATTAAGTATAAAAAAGGAGAAAGGGGAGAGCTGTTTCCTCCTCTTATTTTTTTTTTTTTTCGAACGGAATTAACGAAAATACAAGGCTGTTATGTACAATTAGTATGCGTAGCCTGTGAGCTCAATGCCATCAGTTTAACTGGGCAATATTCTTTTTTATTTTACTTGGAACATAAAAATGCCATTTGTGAAAAAAATTACAGACTTTTTTTTTTGGCTAAAAGTAAAAAAAAAAAAATACATATATGTTTAAATAAGTTATGTTTTTTTTCTGTGTGCTAAAATGTATAATTATTAAGTGGAAAACTGATTTATTTTTTTTTCTTGTAGCGTAGGCGTTTTCTAGTACAGATCATCAAAATATTATTTCAACGTAACAATCGCTGATTTTAATATATATATATATTTTTAATTCTGTGAGCCTTATTTTTTTTAATATTACTATATAAACTATTGTATTACCAATATGTGGCGTTAACGATTTAATTTTATAATTTTTAACACAACATTTTCACATCTAAAATATGATGATAATGATGATCTCGCACAAGGTACCGCTATATCCGAATTATAATAATCGTCTTAGTTAAAGACAGAATTCTGCGATTAAATAAGGCGATCTTGATGGAAATATTAATATAAAATATAAATTATAATTTTTTGAGAAATAAAAATAGGCATGAATAACTACTATAAAATAATCTAAAGTGCAGATGCTTATTAAAGTGTTTAATTAATAGTTCACCAACTGAGACATGTAAGGAAATAAATACAGTGTAACCTCCAAATAAGGTACACTCTGAATAAGGGAACCTCTATTTAAGGCACAAAAGTTCCAATCCATAGGTGGGACGTTTCACTGGAGGTTTTGGAGGTTTCACTGTATTAATAATGCGTAGGCAATAATGGAACAATTATGTGCCACTAGGAAAACATCCTTAACTATAGCTCATATAATATTATTTATTAGAAAATATACTAGTCTTCAGGTATGGTGAGTAATTCTTAAATTTGCCTAAAAAATGAGCGATAATTTTAAAATCCGAAACGAAGAAAACATAATTTATTCAATAGCCATTCTATAAGTGTTTCGAAAATTTTGCATACTTTTAAATATTAATAAAACCTAAACATGAAAAAAAAATATTTAAAACATGACGATAAAAACTAATTTTCATTAAAAAAAATTACTGAATGTGTTTTTTTTATTTGCATAAAAAACATGTGCGTTTTAAAAAAGAATTAAAAGTGTTCCGTTACCGTTCGGATATATTTGCAATGTGTATTTTTCTGTAGGAATTATTTTTTCTCCGAATATAAAAATTATATTTGTGAAAAAATGAATGCGAATTTATATGAGTTATGTTCTTTTTTGCTGTAAGCTAAAATGTTTAATTATTAGGTAAAAAGCTTTTTTGTAGCGTATGCGTTTTTCTAGTATAGATCATCAAAATAATGTTTCAATGTAACAATCGCTTATTTTAATATATTTTTTTAAATTCTTTGACGCTTTACTTTTCTTAATATTACTATACAAATTATTGCGTTACCAATATGTGGCGTTAATGATTTATTTTTATAATTTTTAACACAACTTTGACACATTTAACGTATGATAATAATGATGATCTCGCATGAATTATCGCACAAGATCACACATAAGGAATTATAATAATCTTCTTAATTAAAGACAGGATTCTGCGATTAAATAAGGCGATATTTTCAGAAATATTGATAATCAAATTCAAGAGTCTAAGGAACAGCATCTCAATTCCTCGTGTATCTGTAACACGAAGCAGTTGATGTTGTGTTGAGCAAATAGTCAATAGCAAAATTTTATTTTGCGTCCAAAGTAATGTCCAAAGTAAAGTGTAGTTACCAAACTCCTAATTTTTCAAATACCAATATTTTTATGTAGAAATACCTGTTTTATGTAATCGCACAATTTCGGAATTTAAATAATACTGAACATTTTCCCAAAAATTTACTAAAATAAAAAAAAAAAAAAAAAAAAAAAAAAAAAAAAAAAAAAAAAGAGAGAAACTGCCAACAATGAATGCGATTCTGTAACTAAGCGCAAAAATTACTTCAGCCTAAGGCGCATTTTCTTAAACTTATGTATTGTCTATTTCTCATCAAAATTACGCGACTCTTCACGAAACGTAAACTCTCAAATATTTGACGAAAATGTTTCCTCAGTGGCTTGTAAATATTAAAATTAATGCATTGGAAATTTTTTAATGGCTTGCACATAAGCAAAAATAGCTGAAATAAATATATAAATAAGAAAAATCGTGTTTTCTCTTAACCCTTTCAGCAACGAAGTATTTTCATTCGCAAAATGCCAAAGTGACTGAATGACACCAGAAGTTAAAGACAAGTTTCTTTCAAAAGAAGCAAAAGCTTTTGTTAGCATACTTAATAAAAGTATAATTTTTATTCCAATATTCTGGTGTCAATGAAAGATATAAGAATTAAAATTATATTGTCCAAATATGAATCGCCAACCTCGAAGAGGTTAACCCTTTAACGGACAAAGCAGTTTCATTTATAAGATGTTAAAATAAATGAATGGCAGCGGTAATTGCGAACAAATATCTATACTATAAAGGCCAAACGTATCTGTGCGTAACGCATACGTCATTTTGCGAATGGCAACACATTCAAATTTTAAATGAAATTTCGGTTTTGCAATTTTTGCTATTACAAATTTTTAAACTTATAAACAGCCCACATTTTTAATTTTTACACCATCGTGTAGGGGAAAAAATGAGCTTTTAAATTAAATTTGTTTGAAAGATGTATATTAATTTGTTTTTGAAATATTAATTTTTTTGTTGTTTTTAATACCGCTTTTCTAATTGTGGCAACAGGAGTACTCCTTTTCAATTAAAAGAAAAAGAAAAAGGGAAGAAATTGATTACTGTATCTTTATGTTGCCATTTTCTCATTAAAAGGGAAAAAATGAAATTCAAATATCTTCTGTTATAGAACCCGGTAAGTTTTGATTTCATTAAAAAAAAATTGATTTACATGTAAAAGAATATCAAAAATTTAATATCTGTTTCAGCTAATAGCATTGAGACTTCAAGTTTTGAATCAAAATGATAAAATTAAAATGAAATTTTTTTCTGAAAAGGTGAATATAGATACAAATTGCGCATTTGTAAATTCTGTTATGATGAAAATGATGCCGGGTTTAGATTTCACGGGAAAAAATTCTATGATTGAGTAAAAATTTTGGAATACTAGATTGATAATTTTATTATAATAACAGATCTTTATTAGTTTTAACTGCTTACATGTATGATTAACGTTTAATTTTAACAATTTTTGAAACTCAGTTTTATAGAAATAGTATTTTGTTAATTTGACGTTAAGTATCGTTTGTTTAAGAGTTAGACTTACCAATATATAATGCATTTTTTTACTATAACTAATTTTGTAGGTTTATTATAAATCAACGAAACAGTTCCTTTTTAAACATTTTTCTCTCGTCGAAATTCGACGGGTTCTACCTTGTATTTGTAAATAAGAAAAAGTGATTTTTCCCATCACATAATAAAATGGATTTTTTCAATTTAAAATTCCGATGTCGATGTTGCAAAGCAGAAATAAAATTTTGTGGTTTTGAAGATAAACCAATGAACGTTAGAGTGTTAAAGCATTTAATCTTCCCACTGCCGCGATCTAATATATCCGTTCAATGGACTGCAGTTTTCACATTAATTGAATCATTATTTAAATTACTATAATTTTACAAATGTAATCCAGTTTTAAAAAATTAAGCTCTGATTGATACTCTCAAGGCTTATAAGCATACACGTAACAAGAAAAAATTACAACATATTAAAAAAATTCCTCTATTTTAAACATTTAAAATAAATTAAAGGGAAACAACATTACAATTTTGCCCTTTTGCTGGGCAGTCAGGAAGTTAATACTAGAAAAAAAACAATTTCTTATATTTCTTTGAAATTGAAATTATGAATTTAAGAATTTTATGAATAAAATTAAAGTAATGAAAAATAAATAATATAAGAATTATTCTTTAAAGCGGGGGATTTTTTTTCTCTTTTTTTTTTTTCCCTTTATTTGCAGATTTATCATGCAAAGTTGGAAAGGATATTTGCAACACTTCCTTTGTTTTACTTCAGAAAGTAATTTATTAATTTCTCCCCCCAATGGAAATTATGAATTTAAGAATTGGTTTTATGAATAAAATTGATATAATGAAATATAAATAACGTAAGAATAAATCTTTCTTACAATAACAATTCGCGCGAATAAGATATAATAAATAATAAAATGTATGCTCCCTCATAAAACCTCATATCAATAACTCGAGTGGAATAACTTTTACAGCTGAATCAATTTTAGAAATTATGAGTACCAGGCAATGTGAAATTATGGCAGCTGCAGATGCGAAGTCAAACATAGCAATACACCTCGTTGACTCATAGTAGAAGCAGTAGATTATTTTTTTCTTTCCTTCATTTGCAGATTTATTACGCAAAGTTGAAAAGGAGATTTTCAACAGTTCCTTTGTTTTACATCAGACAATAAGTCAACTCTTTCTGGTTCGAATTTTTAATTCAGATTTTAGAAAAAATTACTTTTATATTAATAATATTAACACTAGTAATTAACACTGATTAATTAGTATTTAATGTATATTTCATTATCTGAAAGATAACAAATGTTGTTTTTTGCATACTATTTAATTGATTTCTATATGACAATAGGATAAGGAAGAGTTTTTGGAGGTTTTTAGAAAATATTGCTTCGCAATAATATTTAACTTATCTTACAAATTTCTTATCTTCAAATTTTTGAGCTTTAATACACAGGAATTTTTCTGGACAGTAACTTTTATTTTAAATTTAAAGAGTAAAATGTATATTTAAAATAAAATAATCGTAAATGAAGCAAAGAGAATGAAGTAAACAATAATAATTATTATTTAATGCCTAAACATAAATGCAGTCGTATAGTAAATTCATTTTTACTATGTATATATTAACATTACTATATATAAATAACAAAAAGTAATTTTTTAAAACAAAATAATATTCCATTAAAAGACGTGTACTATTAATAGTGCATCAGACCCGAAAGGGTTAAGTACTGTTTTTATAAATAAAATTAATATAGTGAAATATGAATAATATAAGAATAAATCACTATTACAATAACAATTCCTGATTATCAGACGAAATAAATAATACTCCCTCTGTCCCAAATCAGTTGCGACTTTTGAATACTTTTAGTACTGATTATTGATGTTTATGACTTTATGATTTTGTTTGAACATTTTTCAGAGAGCTATACTATCAATCAACAATATTTACGTACCTAACATTCCCTCCATAATTCCACAAATAAGTAATTAATTAATTTAAAAAATCCCGGTTCACACGCTCTTAAGCCACGTCCCATTAAGATTCTTTTAACAGTAATCGCATAAAACTGTCTTCAATCTAATCAATCGTGAAATTATTTAAGAGCATTTTATTCAAATTATTACTTCTTTATTTTTTTTAGTATAAGTTTAAAATTCTAGTATAATTTTACTGGTGTCGATCTACTAAACTGCATCAGAAATTATTTATGACTCCACCTACTTGAAATGTATCAACTAATTTGGGACAAACTTTTCAACCTAAATGTCGCAGCTAATTTGGGACAGAGGGAGTAACTTTTATACCCCCTAATAAAACTGCATATCAATAACTCCAGTACAATAATTTTTACAGATGAATAAATTATAGGAATTCTGTTTACTGTGTACCAGGCTAATGAGAATGTTGGCAGGTGCAGATGTGAAGTTAAACATAACAATACACCTCGTTCAGTCATAATGGAAGCGGAGATTATTTTTCTTTTCCCTTCATTTGCAGATTAATTATGCAATGTTAGAAAGGAGATTTTCAACACTTCCTTTGTTTTACGTCAGACGGTATTTTAATAATTTCTTATGAATAATTCTTTATGTGGTTTACACATAAACAAAAATAGCTGAAATAAATAAATAAATTAGAAAAATAGGTTTTCCACATAAAGCATCAATACTATAATAAAAGAAATTCTCATTTTAATTTGAAATTGAAATTATGAATTTGAGAATATTTTTTAATAAAATTAATCTCATGAAATATAAATAATAAAATAATAAATATATATTAAAATAAGAACTCGTGGTAATCAAATATAGTACACATTGCTTTTATAATCCCTACTAAAGTGACAAAATGTATTTTAATAATTTCTTATTATAATGTGGTTTACACATAAACAAAAATAGCTAAAATAAATATATAAATTAGAAAAATTGTGTTTTCACTCAAAGCATCAATACTAGAAGTAAAGAAATTCTCATTTTTCTTTGAAATTGAAATCATGAAATTAAGAATTTTTTTTATGAATAAAATAATCTCTTGAAATATAAATAATATAATTATTCTTTATTACAATAAGAATTCATGAGGATAATACATAATAAATAATAATTTTTATGTTCGCTTATAAAGCCTCATATCAATAACTCGAGTGGAATAATTTTACAGCTGAATAAATTGTAGGAATTCTGTGCACAAGGCTAATGAGAATGTTGGCAGGTGCAGATGTGAAGTCAGAAATAACAATATACCTCGTTGAGTCATAATGGAAGCGGGGATATTTTTTTTTTTTCTCTTTCTTTCATTTGCAGATTTATTACGAAAAGTTGGAAAAGAGATTTTCAACTCTTCATTTGTTTTACATCAGACCGTATTTTAATAATTTCTTATTATAATGTGGTTCACACATACACAAAAATAGCTGAAATAAATAAATAAATAAATAAATTAGAAAAATAGTGTTTTCATTTAAAGCATCAATACTAAAGAAAAAGAAATTCTCATTTCTTTTAATTGAAAATATGAAGTTAAGTATTGTTTTTATGAATAAAATTAGTATTATAAAATATAAATAATATAAGAATAAATCATTATTAAAATAACAATACATGAGAATAAGATAAACAAAACAAAAATAGCTGAAATAAATAAATAAATTTAAAAAATAGTGCTTTCACTTAAAGCATCAATACTAAAAGAAAAGAAATTCTCATATTTCTTTGAAACTGAAATTATGAATTTTACAATTGTTTTTATGAATAAATTTAATAGCATAAAATATTAATAATATAAGAATAAATCACTATGACAATAACAATACATGAGAATAAGATAAACAAAACAACAATAGCTGAAATAAATTTAATAAATAGTGCTTTCACTTAAAGCATCAATACTAAAAGAAAAGAAATTCTCATATTTCTTTGAAATTGAAATTATGAATTTAACAATTGTTTTTATGAATAAAATTAATAACATAAAATATTAATAATATAAGAATAAGTCACTATGACAAAAACAATACATGAGAATAAGATAAGCAAAACAACAATAGCTGAAATAAATAAATAAATAGAAAAAAATAGAGCTTTCACTTAAAGCATCAATACTAAAAGAAAAGAAATTCTCATATTTCTTTGAAATTGAAATTATGAATTTAACAATTGTTTTTATGAATAAAGTTAATCACATAAAATATTAATAATATAAGAATAAATCACTATTACAATAACAATTCATGACAATAGGATACAATGAATCTTTTTGCTCTTTAATAAAAATCCATATCAATCACTCGAGTGAAATAACTTTTACAGCTGAATAAATTATAGGAATTCTGTGTACCAGACTAATGAGAATGGTGGCAGGTGCAGATGTGAAGTCAAACATAACAATACACCTCGTTGAGTCATAATGGAAGCGGGGGATTTTTTTTTTTTTTTCTTTCTTTCCTTCATTTGCAGATTTATTACGAAAAGTTAGAAAGGATATTTTGAACACTTCCTTTGTTTTACGTCAAATTGTATTTTAAGAATTTGTTTTTATTATCACGTGGGTTTATACATAAACAAAAATAGCTGTAATATATATATAAATTAGAAAAATACGAATTTCTCTTGAAACATCAGTACTAGAAGAAAATAAGTCTAATATTTATTGTAAATTGAAAACATGAAGTTAAGTATTGTTTTTATGAATAAAATTAGTATAATGAAATATAAATAATAAAAGAATAAATATTTATTACAATAAGAACTCTTGGTAATAAAGTATAATAAACATTATCATTTATATTCCCTAAAAAACGTCAAAATGTATTTTAATAATTTCTTATTATAATGTTGTTTACGGACAAACGAAAATAGCTGAAATAAACAATGTAAATTTTATAAATTGTGTTTTCCCTTAAAGTAACGATATTAAAACAAAACAATTTCTCATATTTCTTTGAAATTGCAATTATGAATTTAAGAATTGTTTTTATGAATAAGATTAATCGAATGAAATATTAATAGTAATATTATTATTCTTCATTGCAATAACAATTCATGATTACAACATATAATGGATAATAACTCTTATGCTCCCTTATAAAGCTTCATGTCAGTAACTCGAGTGGAATATATTTTTACAGATGAATAAATTATAAGGAATTTTGTATACCGGACTAATGAGAATGAAGGCCGATGCAGAGATGAAGTCAAACATAACAATACAACTCGTTGAGCCATAATGGAAGCGGAGATTATTTTTCCTTTACCTTCATTTGCAGATTTATTCGCAAAGTTGAAAAGGAGATTTTCAACACTTTCTTTCTTTCTCTTTAGACTGTATATTGATAATTTCAGATTCGAATTTTCATTTCAGTTTCTAGAAAAATTACTTTTATGTTAATAACATTAACACTAGTAATTCAAACAAATTAAGTAGTGTTTAGCGAATATTTCATTGTCTGAAAGATTAGCGAATGTTGTTGTTACAATTCAATTTGTATTCTTGTGACAATAAGCTAAGGAAGTGTTTCTGATCTTGGTTAGAAAATATTGTATTACAATTAGATTTAACTTATCTTACAAATTTCTAATACATTTTGCTCTATGTTACACAGGATTTTTTTTCAAGACACTAACCTTTATTTTAAATTTAAAGAGTAAAATATATACTTAAAATAAAGGAATTCGAAGCAACGCAAATAGAATGAAAAAATAGATAATAAATATTATTACTAAATACCTAAGCCTAGATGAAGTCCTATAGTAAATGCCTTATATTATGTATACACTAACTTTGTTATACATAAATACAGTAAAATCCCGATAATTCGGATTAATTGGGGCCAGACCCAATCCGGATAATCGAAATTTCGAATTATCCAGAGAATAAGAAAAAATGGAATGAAATGAAACATACTTACAGAAAATCACTTTTACGTTTAATTTATAGATTGTTTACATACAGTAAAAATGTTCACTTTGTAAAAAAAAAGTTTGTAATTTTTTGCTGTGCCAGTTTTTTATATATTTTGCGAGCCTTCAGTCACGAATCCGCTTGTGGATACGTAGTTAGTTGGGTGTAGTTTAAATAAGAAAACTTAAAGTATTCTTCCGAAAAAAAAATCCGAAAAAGTTTTTTTTTTTTTTTTTTTAATGTGTTGAAGATTGCCCAAATCGTTTCTCAAACTTGAAAAAATAATTGACCAAACCGATCCGGATTATCTGGAGATCCGAATTAACGGGGTCCGAATTAGCGGGGCTCTACTGTAGTATCAAAAGTATTTCTTAAAACAAAATAATACTCCATTAAAAGACATGTACTATTAATAGTACAACAGACCCGAAAGTGTTAAGAATTAGTTTTATAAATAAAATTAATATAATGAAATATAGATAACATAAGAATTATTCTTTATTGCAGTAACAATGCATGATAATAAGATATGATGAATAATAACTTTTATGCTCCCTAATAAAATTTCATATCAATAACTCGAGTGGAATAACTTTTACAGCTGAATAAATTGTAGGAATTCTGCGCACAAGGCTAATAAGAATCATGGCAGGTTCAGATGTGAAGTCAAACATAACAATGTAACTCGTTGAGTCATAATGGAAGCGGAAGACTTTTTTTTTTCCTTTGTCTTCATTTGCAGATTTATTACGCAATGTTGGAAAGGAGATTTTCAACAGTTCCTTTGATTTACGTCAGACGGTATTTAATATCCTAATAATAATAATATATATTATACAACGAAAAGTTAAGAACTTATATTATAAATATTTATTTTGCTTTGAAGACGTTGTTTTATATTTAACTCACGCTGATGCATTCAAAAACGCTTTAATGTACCAGATAAGATAATATTACATTATAATAAGACACTTTCGACTGCGACGTCTCATGCACAAATGTTTTTCGGTTGCCACCACTTTTAAAAAAAGTATATGTTAATAAATTAAGATCTTATATGCAAAATAAGTATTTATAATGTAATTTGTTACCTTTTCTTTGTAGAATATGTATTATTATTATTACGATATAGTTATTAATGGACCTAATGTAGACTTACTGCTTTTATATTTCACATTGCATTTTAGTAATTTCATATTATAATGTAATATTATCATATCCAGTACGTTAAACCAATTTTCTAATGCACCAGCGTGAGTTAATATTCTTTAACACACATAATAAAGAAATTGTTTAGCTTCTTTAAGTGGCAGAAAAGTTTGGATTATTAACCCTTTCGACTGCGACATCTCTTGCAGACATTTTATTCGATTGCAACCATTTTTTCAAAAGCGGCTATCCATAAATGATGTCACACTGAAAAAGTCCTTTCGGCCGGGGCCAGGAGGAAGAGGTATCTTTCATACATCTCGGTTTTAAAATTTTGCAAGATTTACTCGACGACATTTTTACTCCAATTTTAAGAAGCTAAAATGCGACGAACCTGATAAGAAAATATTCGTCAATATAGAATTTAAATGAAAATTGCGCCAAATTACTAAGCTATAGCTAAATTGGCACCATATATAATTACTTATTTTTTTCGCCAAATTTAGCGTTATTTCGACAAGTGCCGTCAAGTTTGGCGAGATATTTAAGCTAATGATATTAATAATATTTAAGAGATTCGGGATTATGCACGGGGCAAATAGCCGCCATGTCATCCACTCTAGAAATTACAAGTTGGAAATTGCAAGTGAACGTAGCAAATGAGGTGCGTTCGTACGATAACGAAGTTTTAAAAATATTCAGATCTTGCTGATATAATAGAGCGTACTTCGGATACAGTATAGTAGTCGAAATCTTTGTGGTTCTCTAAATATGCAGGAAGTAATTTTTATTACACCTCAGCAACGTATATCTTATTCATAAAATATGAATTAGTTTAATATAATTAAAACACGCCCCAAACAATGTTTCCCCGTATAGCATTATGTAGTGGAATACTTTTGTGTGGCCCTGTAATTTAATAATAAAAAACTCTTTGCATCACAGATTGTACAGAATGCATATTTTAGTATATATTTCATAGATTCATGCCAATTATATTATGTTCGAATGAGTGTAACATCATTAAAATGCATTTGAAACTTTTTTCCCATTGACCGTAATGTAATGAAATACTTTTGATTGTCCCTGTAAATGATCTATGAATCAGACTTTCATAGCATTTGAAATGACTCGACAAAATTACGTAATAATTACATGTTTTAAATTTCAAAGGATTAAAATGCATTTGAAACTTTTTTCCCCATTGACCGTAATGTAACGGAATTTTTTTGATCGTCCCTGTAATTGATCTATCCATCCGATTTTCATAAAATTTGAAATGACTCGACAAAATTATGTTATAATTGTGTATTTTAAATTTCAAACGATTCGGTTGGGTAGTTTTTGCGTTGTTATATGCGAACAGACAGACGGACAGACGGACGGACTGAGCGACAACAATAGGTGCTACGTATTTACATAATTACGAACGCACCTAAAAACTGCTATATATCAGCCATTTTTTAATATAACGACAAAACAAGGCACACTTCGGAATCTTTGTATTAAGTTCAAACTCTTAAGAAATATATTTTTCTGTTTTTTATTTATTTTCCCAAAATTAAAATTTTTTAAATTAATAAAAGTTCAAATAGCCGCCATTTTAAAACAAAATGGCGGATGAAGCTGATCAACGAACCTGGTCGAGACATTGGTATCAATTAATTTCCTTCAAACCGCTTAATAAATACGAGAGTTGTCGAATGACATAAATCCTACATATATATTACATATGTTACAGGCCAAACCCAATTTTAGGCCAAACTAGATTGGCTTAGGTCAAACTAGTTTATCCTAACGCCCATCGGATAAACTCATTTTTCCTAGGCCAAGCCGGTCTATCCTAACGCCCATCGGATAAACTAGTTTTTCCTAGGCCAAACTGGTTTATCCTAATGCCCATCGGATAAACTAGTTTTTCCTAGGCCAAACCGGTTTATCCTAATGTTCATCGGATAAACTAGTTTTTCCTAGGTCAAACTAGTCTATCCTAAGGGCCATAGGACAAACTAGATATTCCCAGGCCAAACTAGTTTGGCCTAACTGTTATAGGACAAACTAGTTTAGCCTGGTGTTTATTGGTCTGAACTAGTTTATCCTAGGCAGATCAAGTTTATCCTAGGCCAAATCAATGTGGCGTGATTTTATTGAATTCAAATACCGCCTCAGCGCTAACGTCCTAGGTTGATCTAGTTTATCCTAGGCCAATGTAATTTTACGTGTTTTTAGCTCACAGGCGTCAAAGCCTGAGAAATAATGGACTCGCAGGTTCTGTATGTAGTATGTATGTACGCATGTATGTACGTAACGCGATAACTATTGATAGAAATATGCGATGTGCTTTAAATTTTGGATGAAGGTTCATTCTAATAAGATATTTTTCTGATTAGTTCTGGGAATTCATTGGATAAGAATAAGTGAAGGGGGGGGGGGGGGCGAACGGGAGGTGAAGAAAAAAAGGAGAGTTTTAGTCATCATAACTTTTAAATCTGTTTAGTTAACAGTAGATTTGTGGATATATTTCTAAGTCATTCCTTAAGGCTTGTCTCAAATCCAAAAGAGCTACATCCTAACACATTTATGAACTAATTCCTTTTTGGAAATGCATAAGATTAACAGGTATTCTCACTCAGAAAATATGTAATCGAATGGCTTTAACCTTATTTTCATAAAAGCGATGTTTCTTTGAGAAAATACTTTTAAAGCTACATTTTGAATCAGATTTCCGGTTACGATTTCACGGAAAAGAAAAACTTGACGCCGTGACAAGAATAGCTTTAATGTCGACAGATAATTAATTTCTCAAAATGGAAAACGCTGTTCGATTCCAAATTATGTTCATCACCGATCTGGGATGAATATGCAAATAATAATATAATAATAATAATAATAATAATAAATGCAAGACTGATCTCAGCACGGCTCGAGTCTGCAGAGAAAAAAAAACTAAACATAATGTCCAATGCATCCTGTCTCTACCGTGGACATGTAATACTTATGCATTGATGTTATTAGTAATAACTCTTGACACACATCTATTCTAATAAAAGTTTTTTTTTTTTTTTTTTTTTTTTACCGGTCAAACCCGATTTTCAGTCAGATTAGGTTAGCTTAGCCAAATTATTTTATCCTAACGCCAATTGGATAAAATAGTTTTTCCTACGCCAAACTTGTTTAGCTAAATCCCATAGGATAAACTAGTTTTTCATAGGTAAGAGTATAATCTTTCATTTTTCCCTTCATACTTAACCATCAAACCCACAAAACTATTCAGGGAATCGCCTTATCAAAAAGAGCCTATATACAAAATTTGAAGCAAATCTGTAAATTCTGCGTCAAAACCATTTATCTAAATTATAAGGGGGGTTACTTACATTGCCATTTCCTTTACACTTAAAAAATAAATAACCCCAACTAATCACAGAGGCGCCTTGTCAGAATGATCCTACATCTACAATTTTAAATGAAAACTGATAATTCTGCACGAAAATCCATTTTTCTAAATTAAGGGCCTAATAGCCTTTTCTAATTAGCCTCCCGTTCGCCCCCCCCCCTTTATTCCTATCCAATGAATCCCTAAAACTAATCAGAAAAATACCTTATCAGAATGAACCTACATCCAAAATTCGAAGCAAACCGGATATTTCTATCAATAGTTAGCGCGTTATATACATACGTACATACATGCGTACATACATACATACAGAACCTGCGAGCCCATTATTTCTCAGCCTTTGACACTTGTGAGCTAAAAACACGGAAAATTACATTGGCCTAGGATAAACTAGATCAGCCTAGGACAAACTAGAATGTTGGCGCTGATATGGTCATTGAATTCAATAAAATCACGCCAAATTGAATTGGCCTAGGATAAACTAGTTCAGACCAATAAACATCAGGCTAAACTAGTTTGTCCTATAACACTTAGGCCAAACTAGTTTGGCCTAGGAATATCTAGTTTGTCCTATGGGCCTTAGGATAGACTTGTTTGGCCTAGGAAAAACTAGTTTATCCAATGGGCGTTAGGATAGACCGTTTTGGCCTAGGAAAAACTAGTTTATCCGATGGGCGTTAGGATAAACTAGTTTGGCCTGAAATCTTGTTTGGCCTGTAACATATACACTATATTGCCATTGATTATGGGACACTTCCGATTTTAGACATTTTACTAAATATCTAGAAAAATACATGAGGAATCATCTCGAAACTCTTAGTGTATAAATATAGTAGTATACGTCATACATCTCCGTGAAGATTTTTTACCGAAACGCCATAGGGGACCGTCAACAAATTAAAAAAGAATGAATATCTTTTGAATAACCCTGTCAAAACTAATGTAGCAAAAGCGCTCAAACTCTAGATTATGATTGAATGCCTTATTGTAATACACTGTGTTCATTTTTATGCAAATAGCATGCACACTCGCAGAGTAATTAAGGTTTTTGTAAAAACGGTCCCAAATTTTTCCAAGTTTTTCCATTATAATTTTCAGAGTTCTTAATATAAAATAATATTTTTTTCAGAAAATATGACAAACAACATTGCACACAGTATCCTGTAATCAGAATAAATAAATAATAAAAAATGTATGAAAAATGAGTAGGTTTACTATATAATTTTTTACTGCGCATGCGTCAAAGATATCAAAATTTCATTTGCATATTATGTTAGCTAAATGTATAGAGCAACTTTTGTAAAAGTTTCAAAATCATAGCTTGAAAATTCTGAAAGTAATCGTCTATAGAAAAAGGACAAAATCCGTTGTTTCCAAAATGAAGCAAAAAAATGAGGGATTTTATCCAAATGCAGTAGTACATCCCATATTGTGTATTCTATATTGACACTAATCAATGAATATATGGATACAACCCCTCTTGTTTTTGCTTCATTTTAAGAATAACGGATTTTCGACTTATTCAATTGACGATTATTGTCAGAATTTTCAAGTTATGATTTTGTGACTTTCACAAAAGTTGCTCTATACATTTAGCTAACATAATATGCAAATGAAATTTTGATATCGTTGACGCATGCGCAGTAAAAATTTATTTAGTAAACCAACTCATTTTTTATACAATTTTCATTATTTTTTAATTCTGATTACAGGGTACTGTGTGCAATGTTGTTTGTCATATTTTCTGAAAAAAATAATATTTTATATTAAGAACTCTGAAAATTATAAGGAAGAAACTTGGAAAAATTTGGGATCATTTTTATAAAAACCTTAATTACTCTGCGAGTATGCATGCTATTTGCATAAAAATGTACAAGGCTTATTACAATAAGGCATTCAATTAAGAGTCTGAGCTCTTTTGCTACATTAGTTTTGACAGGGTTATTCAAAAGATATTCATTCTTTTTTAATTTGTTGACGGCCCCCTTTGGAGTTTCGGAAAAAAATCTTAACGGAGATGTATGACTTATACTATTATATTTATACACTAAGAGTTTCGAGATGATTCCTCATGTATTTTTCTAGATATTTAGTAAAATGTCTAAAATCGCAAGTGTCTCATAATCAATGGCAATATAGTGTATATATATATAAGTCAACATTTGCGAGTAATGTAGTTTTGGGGTCTGGGCTCATGATCGGTAAATAATAAATAACCTTCTATATTTTTGCAACACCTTTTAAATATTTATTTGTATATTTTGAGTTTAATAACAAGTTGTAAATTTCCATCAAAGACACCGGTATTATGCATTGGTTTGACTCATAGAATAATAATAAACATTACATGTAGAATGATCATAATGGGTCATATACTACATACGCCATGCATTAAACGTTAATATTCCTAGACCAATAATAAAAAAACAGTATTTTATAGATAGACAACTTTAACTTTTTAAAAAGTGTATTTTCATTGGTTGGAGTTAATCAGACTGACTTCTGAACTCCTCCTGTTACGTACGATATGAATTAAACATTAATATTCCTGGACCCATCCAAAAAAAATTTAAATGAAATTTCAGTTTTGCAATTTTCGGAACTGTAAACTTTTAAACTTCTAAGCATTGCATATCTTAAATTTTTACACCGTTGCGTAGAGAAAAAAATGCACTTTTAAATAAAATTTGTTTAGAATCCCTTGTTTAGAATTTGTTTAGTTATACTTTTTATCGATACTTGTTTTCAAATTATTATTATTTTTAACCCTTTAATTCCCATGCTAGAACACGTTCTAGAAATTATGTAGTTCATTTCACACCAGAAAAATTCAATGGCTAATTTCGTTTTATTTAAATACGGAATGTTCTGTTATTGATTAAAGAAAATATTGTTGTTTTAATTTTCTGATGGGAACTGAAATATACGAATTAATATATCTCGGGCGGTCTCGGGCGGTTTGGGGTTCCAGAGGGTTAAAAGTTTTATTACTTTTTCGTCATCGTGGCAACAGAAGTATTTCATATTTGGATCTTAAGCATGGACCAGTCAGAAAACGAATTAGTTGCGGAATTCATCCAATAAAAAGATTCAGATATACTTCAGATTTCCCAGTTCTCTACCGAGGACAACAACTATTTTCCGAATCGTTAATAAACTTTTCTTTAAAACCTTTTTAATTGTGATGATATTTTATCTAGCCTTCTTTATAAATTCTAATTTTTGAAGAAAAATTATTCTTGTGTAGTTAATTTGTTTGAATCTTGTGGAAATGCGTTGGCTGGAAAAAAAAAATTTAAATGTCTCTAAAATATTTTCGACAAATCTTTTTTAATACTTTATGAATGTAAAAATTATTATTTATCCACGAACTTTTGATAAAATTTCTATAAAGAGTTCAAGAAACCCACACAAATTTTTCAATTTTCTTTTCAATTTGTTTATTCTGCTTATTTAAAATATTACCAAAAAAAAAAAAAAAAAACAGTTAATTTTTAATGTTTATATGTGAAACATGCTTTAACAGAACGTGATTTATTTTCTTTAATCTTTTTTTCATACTTTCTAATAACTAAATTTTCTAGGTTTTATTTTTTTATACATCCTTTCAGAAAACTGTTTTTAACACAATGAAGAATAAAATTTTGTCAAACAATCAATAATATTTTTGAAAGTGTTTTAAAATTGTATGTGTAAGCGTGGGTTCTAAGAAAAACTAATTCTTTTAGGTTTATTTTCGGCTTTATCACTTCATTAACCCTTTAAGCGTCCTGCATAATTTTCAGTTCGTGTTTAAAGATTCATAAATTTGTAGCTGGAAAAAGTATTGGTATGAGAAATTTTATTCGATAATCGTACATATTCATTAGGTGCGTTCGTAACTATGTAAATACGTAGCACATATAGTGGTCGTTCAGTCCGTCCGTCTGTCCGCATATAACAACGCAAAAACTACCCAACCGAATCGTTTGAAATTTGAAATACATAATTATTAGATAATTTTGTCGCGTCATTTCAAATTTTATGAAAATCGGATGCATAGATCAATTACAGAGGCAATCAAAAGTATTCCATTGCATTACGGTCAATGGGGAAAAAAGTTTCAAATGCATTTTAATCGTTTGAAATTTAAAATACATAATTATTACATAATTTTGTCGAGTCATTTCAAATTTTGTGAAAATTGGATGCATAGATCAATTACAGGGGCAATCAAAAGTATTCCGTTACATTACGGTCAATGGGGAAAAATGTTTCAAATGCATTTTAATGGTGTTACACTCATTCGAACTTAAAAAAATTTATATGCAACTATAAGGTACATATTATAATTTTTTATTTATAGTATATTTATAAATTTTTATTTATAATTTTTTATTTTTGTTCGCATATCAAACAATAGGTGGCGCTGACAGCGATTGAAGGCTAGGTCTACGCTTCACTCAGCACTGATCACCTGGCCTTCAATCGCCGTCAGCGCCACCTATTGCTTGATATGCGAACTAAAATAAAAAATTACGGTAAAAAAACTCCTGACATTACACATAACCCTCCTGCAATTTTTTTTTTAATAGCAGTCACCGTTTGAAAGTTATTGAATTTTAAAATCCATCAGTCATTTTTGGGACACCCGTTATGTACCATTAATGCAGCTATTAGAAGCATCGATCTATTAAGAATGAGGAAATGACATATCCTTTAAATAGTGAAGCTGAAACTGTAACCGATTTCGCAGGAGTTCATAACCATCAGGACAAAAATCCACCAGTAAATTAAGGTAGAAATTTCCTCTTTATTCAACCGGTTTAACCCATTAACGCCCAGCTTCCTCGTTTGAGGACGGTTACAAAAACAGTCAGAAAGCGGTTTTCCCACCAGTAAAGAGGAAGAAAAATGTATACCTTATTTCACGAGACAGAATCCTTGATAAATTAAGATAAAAGTTAATTTGCTTTTAAAAGTGGTGGGAAATACAAAATTTAAATTTTAGCGAAGAAAATAATTCGGGCGTTAATGGGTTAATAATGGGAAAATGAGTCAAAAATGAAAAGTAAAAAATGATGGCAAAAATTGATATTCATTTTTACTGGTGGCACTTTACTTGAGTGGTCGTAGTTCTGCCCTATTGTAACAATTAAGAATTTTGGTATCAGTGAAAAGATTATAACTAATCTTTCGGCCCTTTTAGATTTTTGAAATGCTCCTTGCAACGTAATTTTTGATCAGTATTTATGAAATTGATTAGAAAATATCTTGATATTGTTTGGAAAGAAATTGTGTAAGCTTTTTAAAATTTGACTTCATTAAGTTGGTCAAATTTGATTTTTTACTATTTAAAATGCAAAATTTTGATGAAAATTCATATGGAATTTAGAAAAAAATCTGTAAAATATTAACTATTCAAGAGATTTAAAAAAATATTACACAAATTTGCTTGTAATAGAGTTTTAAGTGATAAAAATGCAAAAGCAAGAAAATATCTCAAAAATTCAGACACGAGGAGCATTTCAAAATTTCGTTTAAAAATTAAATATTTTCAAAAACATTTAAAAATCTTAGTAAGATTGGAAAATTTTTTGAAGGTGTTCTACATGCTTTTAATGAAATGTATATATGCACAAAATTTTCTATTGCTATAATGAAAATTAAAAAAAAAATTAACATCTACCGTCCCCTTAAAATGTAGGACCTAAAAAGAAAAAAATATATAAATATATCATTATTTTGGCATGCCTATAGCAGGAAATAACATATAATTACATAAAGTGTAACTTCTTATTTAAGTTCTTTAAAATTTAGCAATTGTTCATGGAAAATCCTTTATCCTAAAATAGAAAAAAAATACCTCTTGAAATTTTGAAATATTTTCTACAGATATATTCAATATCTCAAATGTCAAAATCTGATATTTTGAGATATTCACCCTTACAAAATGTTGATATGCAAAATTAATTTTTTCTACAAGTTTTTATTTTTGAATAAAAAATATACTTATGTCGTAAATTTGTGTAAATCTTGTAGTAAAATGATAGCTGGAAACCATTTTTCTTTAATGTCTCAATCTAAAATCTTTTCGGCAAACCTTTTCATTATTTTATGAAGTAAAACTATTTCTTACTACCAGGGATGTAGTGGATGATATACGGGGGTATACGTCGTATACCTTCTGGATTTTTAAAGGAACTCCGTATACCTTCTATTTCTTAAGGGTGATCTTAACAGCTCCGCTCAACAAGCGCAAAACGTTTTGACACATTTACGAATTCATTTTTTAACAGAAATATATAAAATTGGAATGCCTGACTATGGAAGCGATTTCGAATCGAACTTATTTTTCCATTTTATGATCATTAAATTACCTATCCAGTTTTAAGGTATTTCGACCAACTGATCACCCGTTTTTCTTCTGCTTTTCGACCGGTTTTTCTGCTTTCGTCAGGAAATGTGCTAAAAAGTGTCAACTTTGATGGCTTGTTATGAAAAATCTGTCGTGTTTTTTAAAAAACAGAAAATTGAGTGCAATTAGACAGTTTCTGAATAATAACATCTGCTATTTTCATGCATTTCCGAACAAAAATAAGTTAAAGCATGTGTCACAAAGTTGCCCTTTTTCATTTAAGAACACCCTTAAGGAAGCTATATTAGACATACTTTAGGGTATACTCTGCTTAGAGCGTATATCTTCTGTTATTTTTTACGACTACACCCCTGCTTACGACTGAACTTTAGAAAAGATTTCAATGGAGAGTTCAACAAACCCACACAAGTATTTCGATTTGTTTATATTGCTAGTTAAACTTTCTGCTATTAAATTTTTCCCCATAAAAAATATAATAGTTATTTTTTTGTTGCTTTCATCTGAAACTTCTTTTAACAAAATACGTTTTATTTTCTTTCACATTTCTTTATTTTATGCTTTATTGTAACTGAATTTTCTAGATTTTATTTATTTAAGAATACTTTCAAAAAACACTTTTAACGCAATGAAGAATTAAATTGAATGACGGTTAATGACGTCTATATTTATGTTTTTAAATTGCTTGTGTCAACACAGATTTTCTGAAAAATAAAAAATAAAAACTTTTAGGGTTATTTTAGTTTTTTTAACTTCGATATGCGAATATATAAAACTGCTTGGTATTTATATTATAACTTTCATTTTGAAATGCTTTTAGAATTATCCAGAGGATCGGGGAAATGTAATGTTATCAACTATTTGGACATTCTGGATCCCTTCCCCTTCCGATATCTATGTTATCATCCCCTGAACCCCCCCCCCCTTCCGCCATCCTTCCATAGTGATATCGTTATCAAAGTGTAATTTTATTATTTTTTTATTTCTAGAATTTATTTTATTTTTTGCTTTATTTTAACTAAATTTTCTAGACTTTATTTGATTAGGCATCTTTTAAAAGACTATTTTAACAAAATGAGGAATTTAAAAAAATCCTATTTAGTTAATGGCATATATATTATTGTATTTAAATTGCTTGCGTAATCATAGATTTCATGAAAAATTAAGAAATTTTCTAGGTTTATTTTAGTTTTTTTTCATTTCATTCTGAGAATATATAAAACTGCTTAAAATTTATGTTACAACTTTTATTTTTAAATGCTTTATGAATTATCTAGCATTCTTACAAATTCTAATTTTTGAAAAAAAATATACTCATGCCATCAATTTGTTTGAATCTTGTAGAAAAATGTTGGCTAGAAAACATTTCTTGAAAGTCTGTAGTTTAAGGCTTTTCGGCAAACTTTTTCAATATTTTAAGAAATAAAACTATTATTAACGGCTGAACTTCAGAAAAGACTTCAATAGAGAATTCAAGAAACCCAGAAAAGTATTTCAATTTGTTTAATTCTACTAGTTAAACTTTCTGTTATTAACCCCTTCGCTAATGGTGTTCTTTACAAAATGTTTAATGTTATAACCGGTTTTTAGCTCACAGGCTAGCATAGTCTGAGAGTTTATGTGCCCGCCCGTTCTGTATGTATGTTCGTTCGTGCGTAACGCGATAACTCATGATAAAAATATCCAATCCACTTGAAATTTTGTATATAGGTATATCCTGATAAGGCGCTTCCCTGATTAGTTTTTTGAGTTCATTCGATATGTACAAGAGGGGGAACGAGGGGCTCAAGCCCCTCCCTTTTATTGATATAAATGGGTTTTTCATGCAGAATTAACAGTTTTTGTTCAAAATTTAGATATAGGATCATTCTGATGAGGCGATTCCGTGACTGTTATTAGGTGTTCATTGAATAAGTATAAATAGGGGGAACGGGAGTTCTAATGCCCCTCCCCTTAATTTATATAAAGGGGTTTTTCAAGCAGAATTGTTAGATTTCTTTCAAATCTCTGAATAGTTTTGAAAGTTTAATGGTTAATATGAAAGAGGGGGATAACTCCTCTTAAATTATATAAATGCTAAATGGGTTTTTATTAAGACTTATCCGATTTGCTCTGAATTTTGGATATAGATTTTTTTATGATAAAGCATGCCCTTGATAGTTTAGGAGGTTCAGTGATTAAGTATAAAAAAGGGAAAAAAGGAGAGCTGTTTGCCCTTAATTTTTTTCGAACGGAATTAACCCTTGAAAATATAAGGCTGTAATGTACAATTAGTATTCGTAGCCTGTGAGCTCAATGCCATCAGTTTAACTGGGCAATATTCTTTTTATTAAAAATAAAAATTTGTGCCTTTCTAAATCCAAAAAATAAACTGATTAAATAAGGCAAATTATTACAGTAATATTTTACTGTGGGGATAAACAAGGAATTTTAAGACTTTTTGCGGCACGTATACGTGTCACTCGTCCCCGAGGGGTTAAACATTTTCCAATAAAAAAAAAATAGTTATTTTTCTGCGTCATCTAAAATTTGTTTTAACAAAATATATTTTCTTTTCTTTCAATATTATTTTATTTTATGCTTTATTGTAACTGAATTTTCTACAGCTTATTTGTTTAAGCATTCTTTCAAAAAATATTTTAACACAATGAATAATTAAATTGAATCATACAGTTAATGTTTTTAGGGGCATTTGCAATTCTGTAAATGCCTAACACCTACAGTCTACGTTCAGTCCGTCCATCAGTCCGCGTATAACAGAGCAAAATCTATCCAACCGAATCCTTTGAAAGTTAAAATATATAATTGTTGCATCCTTTTGTCCTGTCTTTTAAAATTTCATGAAAATCAGATGTACAGTTTTATTGCAGGGAGTGCCAAAAGTATTCCGTTAAAATTACAGCCGACGGAAGATATAGTTTTAAGTGCATTTTAATGGTGTTGCACTCTTTAGAAGATAATTAAATTTACATGTATTTATGAGGTATATACTAAAATATACATTCTGTACAATCTGTGTTGCAAGGAATAATTGTTATTTATTTACAGGGCTACGCAAAGTAGTCCATTACATAATGGTACAGGGGGAAACATTGTTTGGAGCGCATTTTAATAATATGAAACTATTTCACATTTTATGTGAAATGATATACGTTGCTGAGATTCATTACAAGTCGCTGCCTGTAAAATAGAAATGAGATAGTATTTACAGGGATATACAAAAGATTCCGGTTATTCTGCTGTATCCGAAGCACTGCATACTATTGCACCAAGATCTGAATATTTTTAAAACTTCCTTATAGTACGAACTCACAACATTTGCTATGCTTTATGTGCAATTTCAAACTCGTTTAAAATTTCTTGTATAATGAAAGGTTTTATGGAAAAGGAAAAAAAAATATTTTAAGTTTTTCTAATAGTCGCTGCATTATCCGAATATAGGAAACTGCTTAAAATTTATATTATAACTTTTATTTTAAAAATGTTATTGAATTATCTAGCCTTCTTCACAAATTGTAATTTTGAATAGAATATATACTAGTCTCATCAATTTGGTCGAACCTTGCAGAAATGCGTTGGCTGAAAAACATCTATTTAATGTCTCTGAAATATTTTCGGCACTAACTTGAACCAATAATAAAGAATACTGTCCAGTTAAACTGATGGCATTTAGCTCACAAGCTACAAATACTAATTGTACATTAAAGCCTTATATTTTCAAGGGTTAATTCCGTTCGAAAAAAAAATTAAGAAGGGGAAACAGCTCTCGCCTTTCCTCTTTTTTTGTACTTAATCATTGAACTACCTATACTATCAAAGACATGCTTTATCATATAAAAAAATCTATATCCAAAATTCAGAGCAAATGAGATAATTCTTAATAAAAACCCATTTAGCACTTATATAATTTAAAAGGAGTTATCCCCCTTTTTTATACTTAACCATTAAACTTCCAAAACTATTCAGAGATTTGAACGAAATATGACAATTCTGCTTGAAAAACCCATTTATATAAATTAAGGGGAGGGGCATTAGAACCCCTGTTCCCCCTATTTATACTTATTCAATGAACACCTAATAACAGTCACGGAATCATCCTCAGATATTAGGATCATCAGAATGATCCTAATCTAAATTTTGAACGAAAACTTTCTGCATGAAAATCCCATTTATATCAATTAAGGGGAGGGGCATGAGCCCCCCGTTTTCCCTCTTATACATATCGAATGAACTCCAAAAACTAATCAGGGAAGCGGCTTGTCAGGTTATACCTACCTACAAAATTTCAAGTGGATCGGATATTTTTATCATGAGTTATCGCGTTACGTAGGAACGTACATACAGAACGGACGGGCACATAAGCTCTCAGGCTATGATAGCCTGTGAGCTAAAAATGAATTATTTTGTTTACCACTATTTATGATTCAGGTTTCGCATTAATAAGGCGGTTAAATATGGAAAAAATATGTATATTTATTAATGGAAGCTTAGCACGGCAGTAATCAACCACAGCGAAACCGGTTATACGATATATCTTCACTATATTACGGATTGCCAATTCCTCTTTATTGTTAGTGCCATCAGTAAATACATTATCTATATATATAAAAAATAGTTTGTCCTGACTGACTGATAATGAACGCTCAACCCAAACTATTGAGCGTAGAAACATGGCAATTGGGGAAAATATACTTCTTAAGACGTTCGCTGCCGCTTACGTGATGTGATGATAGTCAATGCCGCACTGTAGAAGTGGGTTTTTCCCAGAAACCGATTTACTTTTTATAACAAAGAATCAGTGAAAGATTTTCCCGCGCCACCGCGTGACTGGCTATTGGACATCACCGCACATCACGCGCTGGCGCGTGAGTGGCCCCTTAATGTTGGCGCCATATCACGCGCTTTCGCGTGATCGGCAGCGAACGTGTTAAGATGAAAGCGTACACTAAGAAAGAATTTTTGAAAATTCCCTTTCTAAGAGGGAAAACGGAGGGTCGGAATTTTTTTAAATAATCCTTTATTTCAACAACCATTTAAGGAAGCAGCGTGAAATTCAAGAAAATACATCAATTAAAAAAATAATTAACTGTTTACACGCCGAATTAATATAGCAATGTAATTTTAATTTTGTTTTTACTATATTACAGCTTCAAATGTTTTAATCTCTGCATACAAATTTAGAAAATAACAAAAAAAAAAAAAAAAAAAAAAAAAAAAAAAAAAAAAAAAAATAAGGCTAGATACGTACGTTTACTACTGAAAATTAATTGAGAAATTGATTAATATCATAAATATATATATGAAAAAAAAAGTTTCTGCTGTTATTTTGGCTGTTTTCATTTCAGTGTTCGCATTTTAGATCATTGATTATTGATTATTGATTGACAGCCTATGCAAACATAACAAATTATTTTCCGCTATATGCTTTTGTATATTGTTTTTGGGTATTTTCTCGAATTCCAGGCCCATTTAAATTCCTAGCGTTCAAATGTAAGTAATATAGCGAAAATGATAAAAGCAAATAATACATATTTTATGCAAAAATAATGAGTTTATGTTTTCCTTATACCTGTGATAAATGCTTAAACATTTTTTTTTTTCAAAAGTTCAAATCAACCTTATATTTTATAGTAAAAATAAAGACATCATTATTATGTTGGAAAATATAGATTTTATATTACAAATAATGCAATGTTCCCATTTGAGAACATTGGCGTTTCAACGGTTAGAAACGTGTTTCACCGATTTAAGAAATTGCTCCCCTGAAGGGGTTAAAAGGGGAGACGAACAATTTAGAACATTCGGCACATCTCAGCTGTCGTTTTAAGTAGAAACGTGATACGACAGAAAATAAATCTACTAAAAAATAATTAAAGACATGTTTTAAAGATTTCAAAATTTCCATTCCAGAGGGTGTTAAACTGGGGGTTGAAAAATTCCAAACTTTTTTTGGAACCGTCATGTGACATACCATCCGAAAGCATTCGAACCGCTCTTTCATATTATGAACTTTTCTTCCCTCATCCTTATTTGACCCCTCTCGGGGGGGGGGGGGCAGTTCTCAAATATTTTTGAAATTATAGCGTTTTATCATTTCAGATCGTTTTTCTTAAAACATATTTGTTGTTATGCTAGCCTGTTCTAGATTATTTTTAATAATTCTGTTTCGATTTGTTCGAATGTTGTTAGGTATAAGCGGGAAATTCAAGAAAACACACCTACTAAAAAAAAATAGTTAAACGTAGACATTTCAATTATTTTAGGGCTATCTTGTTATTTATGTCGTCAGTATTGAGTTTGAACAGAATAATGCAAGATTATACGAATAAAACAATAATTATGATATTAGATATAATATTTTCAAATTCTTTACTACATATATTTCGTTTGTTTCAAGATTCCTTTTGAGAAACCGACCAGCGTAGCGGGCGAAGACTGCTATTACAATGTATAAAATCATTTAGAAAGAGCATGCATAAAAAAAACAAGCATATTTCCCGAATGCTGAATATATTCTGATAAATAAGTAAATTTATGTTCATATTCCCTTTGATTTACAAAGGGTGACATCAGGTGGTTTCCATTTGGCAAAAATAAATGCAATAATAATGTATGTTACAGTAATCAAAGATGAAAAGAGATTTATTTTTTCCTGTGTTGAGAAATAATCTGATTAATAAAAAGAACTAGTTTTTCATAGGATAATCTTCTCTTCTGTTCTGAATTACACATCTCCTCCTTATTCTATTAACCCTTTAATAGAATTTCTACCGACGGTACTTGTAAGTACCATTACAATAACTTATTATAAAATTCTTTTGATACGTCAGTTATTTGTAATACTGTTTAAAATGAGTTACAGATACATTACTTTATCTTTTTCCAAAAGCAGTATTGGTTACACAAAACAAATACTCCCTCTGTCCCAAATTAGTTGCGACATTTAGGTTGAAAATTTTGTCCCAAATTAGTTGCTACATTTCAAGTAGGTGGAGTCATAAATAATTTCTGATGCAGTTTAGTAAATCGACACCAGTAAAATTATACTATAATTTTAAATTTATACTAAAAAAGAAAAAAGAAATAACAGTTGGAATAAAATGTTCTTAAATGTATTCACGATTGATTAGATTGAAGGCAGTTTCATGTGATTACTGATAAAAGAATCTTAATGGGGCGTGGCCTAATAGCGTGTGAACCGGAATTTTTTATATAATTAATTACTTATTTGTGGAATTATGGAGGGAATGTTAGGTATGTAAATATTGTTGATTGATAGTATAGCTCTCTGAAAAATGTTCAAACAAAATCATAAAGTCATAAATATCAATAATCAGTAAAAAAGTATTCAAATGTCGCAACTAATTTGGGACAGAGGGAGTATATTTTTAAAAGGATGATTTCTCTTGTATTTGCATCTTTTCAGATTTCTTGTAAGGGAATGGGGATTTTTTAATGCGGAAATATTTCTAGATTTATATTGTAAGAACATCTTATTTTTACATCTTATAATTCTACTAAGTACTAAGAAAATAATTAAAAATATAAGGTTTGAGTAGGGTTATAAAAATGGCGCAAAATCCCTGTAAATCCAAATTTAATTAATCTAATTCCTTCAATCCTTCTAAAATTCTTTAAATATTTAATAAATGATTATGTAAATATTTTAATTCAGTTTAAACAACTTGCGTAAAATGCTTTAGAATGTAAAATTTTCATGAATTCATAATGCGGTAGATAAAGGGTTAACGGACAAAGCGGTTTTTTAGCTCACAGGCTATCATAGCCTGAGAGCTTGAAATTTTGTATATAGGTATATCCTGACAAGGCGCTTCCCTGATTAGTTTTTGAAGTTCATTCGATATGTATAAGAGGGGGAACGAGGGGCTCATGCCCCTCCCCTTAATATAAATAAGTTGGTTTTTCATGCAGAATTAAGTTTTCGTTCAAAATTTAGATATAGGATCATTTTGATGAGGCGATTTCGTGACTGTTAGTAGGTGTTCATTGAATAAGTATAAACAAGGGAAACGGGGTTCTAATGCCCCTCCCCTTAATTGATATAAAGGGGTTTTTCAAGCAGAATTGTCAGATTTCGTTCGAATCTCTGAATAGTTTTGGAAGTTTAATGGTTAAGTATAAAAGAGGGGGATAGCTCCTCTTAAATTATATAAATGCTAAATGGGTTTTTATTAAGAATTATCCGATTTGATCTGAATTTTGGATATAGATTTTTTATATGATAAAGCATGTTCTTGATAGTTTAGGAGGTTCAATGATTAAGTATAAAAAAGGGGAAAGGGGAGAGCTGTTTCCCTTTCTTAATTTCTTTTTCGAACGTAATTAACCCTTGAAAATATAAGGCTGTAATGTACAATTAGTATGCGTAGCCTGTGAGCTCAATGCCATCAGTTTAACTGGGCAATATTCTTTTTATTTTTCTTTTGCTAATATGTTGAAATAAATGAATGACACCGGTAATTGGGATCAAATATATTTGTAAGAAAGGAAAAATGATTTTTCACATGCAAAATATAGTGGATATTTTAAAAATTCCAGTGTCGTTGTTGCATATCAGAATTGAAATTTTGTAGTTTTGTAGAGAAATCAATGAATCTTAAAGGGTTAAAATAATAATTGCGTTGGATCCCGTTATGTTGCATTTATATCTTTAACACTAGAACCGCGGTAAAATTCATTCAAGTTTTATTAAAAATATTTCTCGTCGGAGTTTTCATTTAAAACTGTTTGTTATTTATTCAAAATTTTTTTGCTCAGCTTATATTTAAATTATTTATTAACAGTTTTCCGGTTCGAATCGACATCTCTCCATGTGATACGGGTCAAAATGACCCGTCGCCAAGGTTCTAGTGTTAAAAAATCGTTTGGTTTGGGGGGAAATACATATCAATCCAATTTTTAAGTTGATTTGCATCTCATAAGTTATATATGCAATTACCATAGTTTATCAAGTGATTTAGAAATGTTCAGTTGCGATATAATACTTTAACCGGGCATTTTGCAGGTACCGATTAGAAAAGTGTCCTGTTTGATTTTGAAATTTAAGTTAGATGTTAGAAATAGATGTATAACATAAATATAAACAGAATAAAAATTGAAATAGAGTTGACTGAAATTTCATTTGAATAATTTCTTTATATGGAACTGGAGTAAAATTTCCAGTATGCTTAGTATTATTTTGTCACCAAATTTAATTCACAAATAAATATGCCATCCTAACATTAACCTTCTGTAATACGTGCTTTATTTGATTTGGCCTAACGAATTCTGAACCAGAGTTATTTCAAAGAAAAAAATGTGTTCAACTTAGGAACCTGAAATTAAATGAAAAAGGTTCTTGAAATAAATTTTCTGGTTCGAAATTAGGTTAATCTGGATCAAACTAATACAGGTATTACGGAAGATTAGTTGAAAGTTGGCAGCTATGAAAAATTGAATAGTGTGAAAATAAATTTCGACATAATTGCTGTTAAAAATCGAAGAAACAGCACAATAAATGCATTATTTTCTTATATTTATAATCAAAAACCCCTAGAATTAATTTAAGAACATCTTCATTTAAAATAACTCTTTACATTTGAAGTATTATGTCCAGTGCCTAAAGGCATGCTTGAGTAAATAATTTCTCAATTACATTAAACTATTTGTTGAAATATAATCCACCTTCAGGCAAGAATTTTGATAAATTCCCATTCTTTTATTTAAAATAAATGAGCAGTGTTCTTGATTTACCATTAGGTTTTTAATTTTTAATATGACATATCTTTTTATTTTATTTATGCTATTTTTTTAAAGCTGTTAAGCTTAATTTTTAAATGCTCTACAACAAATTTTCTTCAAAATTCGAAAAAACCTCATGTTACCTTTTTTGTTAAATATAAAGTTTTTCTTCTCCTATGAATTTGATATTATTTAACCTTGAGTGTAATTCTTAATTATTGTATACATTCAAGTAGCACATTAATTACCACCTGCTTTTTTAAGAGTTATTTTTTAAAGTTTATTTTTAAAAAGCATTCTTAAAATATGTATGTATGTCTCATGTTACAATGAACAATTAAAATTTTAAAAAATAACATAAAAATTAAATTTTTGATACTCCTTAATTATTAAAGAGCATATTTTATTTTAAAAAATGCTTTAAAAATAAATACAGTTTGGTAAATTTTTAAAAATATCCAAAAATCTGCAAAATATCTAAATAAAAATTATCGTATTAAAATTTTTATTGCATTTTTCTGCTTAAAATGACATTTAAATCGTGTTTCTGTCTAACTTAAAACAGAAAATAATAATTTTTACGATTAGGTTTCTTTTCAAAATCTAGCTTTCTAGCAATGGTTATCATGAAGGTGACTTGATGTGTGTGTGGGGTTTTTTTAGCCATTTCTCCTATGTAATTTTTTACAAGTCAAGAACGGTTGAAGAATTTTGATAAATTTTAAATTTTTATTGAAAAAATATGAGAAATTTTATCAAGTGATTTTTTTTTTTTACAAATGATATGGTTAACCATCACAAAAAAAATTCAAAATTTTAACTCAATAAATAAAAATCCCGTACCCCCTTAACATGTTGTCTGCAGGACTATAGTCACGGCAGGAAAAATCGGCCTTTCAAGGACTTACGTCCTCTTTTCATTTTCCTTTCGTTGTCAAGGTATTATAGAGGACGCTAGTCCTTCTTCCCGTTTTCTCCGCGGCACTACCGCAAAACAAACTTACCCATGCAAGTGTATGAGTTGCAGCGGTATTCGATCAACTAAATCTCTCAAATGGTGAGGGAAAAAGAAAAGCAATAAATCGTTCGCATAGTTATTGAAATAAGAAAACGGCTTGACACCAGGCTTGAACTGGACCATGGATCATTAGGAAAAAGTTGCCTGATCGGATGAATCACGATTCGTTCCACACTTCGATGCCAGAGTCAAGGTACGCTTTCTTAACCCTTTCGCGACGGGAGTTTGTACGAAATTTTTTATGTTTTGTCACTGGTTTTTAAAAAAAGAAATTTGTCCCGTGCTAAATCGGGAAAATATTTCGATTAAACAAGGAAAATTTTGCAGTATAATTTTACTGGTGGGAATGAATAGGGATTATTAAGCCTTTTTGCGTCCCGTACGTGTCGCTCGTCCCAAAGGGGTTGAAGGTGAAGTGTTGTTCCCTCTTATTGAACAATTTATACACAGCTCGGTGGTAACTATGTCATACTTTAGGGAGCGTTCTCATGGGTACCCGTGATTGTAACTGAAGAGACGAGTTTGGTTATATTTATGCACTATATTGCCATTGATTATGGGACACTTGCGATTTTAGACATTTTACTAAATATCTAGAAAAGTACATGAGGAATCATCTCGAAACTCTTAGTGTATAAACATAATAGTATAAGTCATACATCTCCGTGAAGATTTTTTCCCGAAACTCCAAAGGGGACCGTCAACAAATTAAAAAAGAATGAATATCTTTTGAATAACCCTGTCAAAACTAATGTAGCAAAAGCGCTCAAACTCTAGATTGTGATTGAATGCTATATTGTAATAAGTCTTGTTCATTTTTATGCAAATAGCATGCATACTCGCAGAGTAATTAAGGTTTTTATAAAAATGATCCCAAATTTTTCCAAGTTTTTTCGTTATAATTTTCAGAGTTCTTAATATAAAATATTATTTTTTTCAGAAAATATGACAAACAACATTGCACACAGTACCCTGTAATCAGAATTTAAAAATAATGAAAATTGTATAAAAAAGGAGTTGGTTTACTAAATAATTTTTTACTGCGCATGCGTCAACGATATCAAAATTTCATTTACATATTATGTTAGCTAAATGTATAAAGCAACTTTTGTGAAAGTCACAAAATCATAACTTGAAAATTCCGACAATAATCGTTAATTGAATAAGTCGAAAATCCGTTATTCTCAAAATGAAGCAAAAACAAGAGGGGTTGTATCCATACATTCATTTAGTGTCAATATAGAATACACAATATGGGATGTACTACTGCATTTGGATAAAATCCCTCATTTTTTTGCTTCATTTTGGAAACAACGGATTTTGTCCTTTTTCTATAGACGATTACTTTCAGAATTTTCAAGCTATGATTTTTAGACTTTTAGAAAAGTTGCTCTATACATTTAGCTAACATAATATGCAAATGAAATTTTGATATCTTTAACGCATGCGCAGTAAAAAATTATTTAGTAAACAAACTCATTTTTCATACAATTTTTATTATTTTTTAATTCTGATTACAGGGTACTGTGTGCAATGTTGTTTGTCATATTTTCTGAAAAAAATATTATTTTATATTAAGAACTCTGAAAATTATAATGTAAAAACTTGGAAAAATTTGGGACCATTTTTATAAAAACCTTAATTACTCTGCGAGTGTGCATGCTATTTGCATAAAAATGAACACAGTGTATTACAATAAGGCATTCAATCATAATCTAGAGTTTGAGCGCTTTTGCTACATTAGTTTTGACAGGGTTATTCAAAAAATATTCATTCTTTTTTAATTTGTTGACGGTCCCCTATGGCGTTTCGGTAAAAAATCTTCACGGAGATGTATGACGTATACTATTATATTTATACACTAAGAGTTTCGAGATGATTCCTCATGTACTTTTCTAGATATTTAGTAAAATGTCTAAAATCGCAAGTGTCCCATAATCAATGGCAATATAGTGCATAAATATAACCAAACTCGAAAAAGTAAAAACTTACTAGCCCGTTTGTAAAAAAAAAAAAAAAAAACACGTAAAAGTATTAAAACTTGAAAAGAACGCCCCCATAGACTTAACATTATCATCCGGGTCTTTTTCACTCAGTAATGTGGGCTCTTAAACAAAGAAAAGAATAAGACAGAAATTTCCTGGTACGAAAGAGAAATTGTGTGATAAACTAAAGGGCCAAATTGGCACCCTGGTGTTTATATTTTAACGCATCACTTGCGCCCATACAGTCCTATGCAATAAAAGATTGTTAAAATTTGAACTGAATATTTCAAAAGAACACCCCCATAGACTTAACATTATCATCCGGGTCATTTTCAATGACTAGTGTGGCGTCTTACGGTCATGGTAGACTAACTCAACGATTCTTAATCTGGTAGAGCAGATTGGGTGTATCGTAGAATGGGAGCTCAGAATTCAAAAACAGCCATGTCCGGAAATCCCAGATTTTTGTGATCTCTGCATAAGCATCTGGTACAACCTGTCTTCGGCCACCTACCAAGAATTTGGAGCAATGGAGTTATGAATAAAGAGGTGAAGACATACAGTGTATTGCCTAGCATTTGCGAATGAAGTAACTGTTGAGGTTGTCACAAGATGGATTCTGTATATTTCAATAAAATGTACGGTCTCTGATTACCGCCGGTGAACACTGCCAAATCAATCAGTAAACACGAATAGAAAAATTCTTCTATCTTAAGTGCTTTATTTTTTGGGAAAACTTCTCACAAATATGGTATAAAAAAATCTATTTCTTTTTACTGGTATCAGTTGCACACAGGTATTTTAATGTTTTCACTGACATAGAATGAATTTTTACATAAATTTACTGGTGGGAGTTTGTCCCGGCGGTAATCGAATTCTGCGAAACCGGTTACAGTTGAAGCTTCACTACTTTAAGGATGTGTCAGTTCCTCTGTCTTAGTACTTCCATGCTTGCGGCATCTGTGGTAAGGCTAGTTGTAACTTCTTTTGAGAGCCAAAGCAACAGTGTAGCCAGGGTCAAGAGTTCAATCGATCTGGATAACAATAATTTATAAAGTTTTTTTGGGGGGGCTTTTTTAATTGAAGAACTTTCCGCTATTAACCCTTAAATGCATAGGATAGAACGCGTTCCAAAAAATGCGCAATTCAAAGAATCAGAAATCATACCAGAGAAATCTAAATAGTAAATTTTTCTTTATTTAATTACGAATGGTCTGTCATTAAGTGAAGTGAAAATTGCTCTTTTAAATTTCTGGTGAGAATACGGAACATGTGCATAAAACCCCCTATAAATCGGGAACACTTATACTTATAGTATCGAAAATGATACAATATGCATTTAAGGGTTAATCAAGTTGAAGAAAACCACTGGTATCTAGAGCTTTTGGACTCTCTCCCTGTCTACGCCACTGAACCAAAGGCTGGACATGCGTTATTAGGTAGGTGGTATTAATGCTTACACTCTTCAGATGCCACACGAGTCACTGAAAAATACTTGGATGATAATGTTAAATCTATGGGGGCGTTCTTTCCAAATATCTTGCTCAAATTTTAATATTTTTAAATTACTTTTTTTTTGCATAGGATAGCTGAGGACTATCCACAACCCGGCTATTTTTTACTTTTTCGATTTTGGTTATATAATTTTAATATTGGGATAGTTTCAGTTTCACAATCAGTTCAAACTGATTCTGAAAGTTAAAATATTAAAAACAAAAATCTTAAACAAAAATCGAAAAAATAAAAACTAGCCCAGTTTAAACACAAAGACCATACAAATAACTCTTTCTTTAGAAAAGAGACCGAATAAAAGTAATTACAAATAATTTCGCCAGATATCCTCTTTTCTTACTTGTATGTTTAGTTTTTTCTATTCAATTGGTAAATTTCTTCTCCTAATTTTTTTTTTTTTTTTTTTTTCGTTTTTCATTTAGTACAACTTAATCGAACTTAACCGTTTCATTCATAGAATCGATTTCCTTTTCAAAGCAAACACAATTTTTTCTTTTCTATATATGAGACAAATGGATGTTTTTTATTGTGTGCTTAACCCTTAATAACCGACGGTATCTTAAAATACCATTAAGAAAATTTGTTACAAAAATAATTTAATACATCGATTAGTAGTAGAATAAATTACAGATACTTTACTAATCGCCGGTTGCGCAAATTTTACTAATTTTACATCGCGCAGAGATAGTGTTAAGAGCATACGAACAGTGATATCAAATATTTAAGGGAGACCCGTAAGAAAAAACCAAAATTTTTATTATTGTTTTTAAAGTAATGAATTTTGGTGTGCTACTTAAGAATCTTTTTGTAAGGAATAATTAGCAAAAAAATTCACTTTTTATTAAAAAGTATATTTTTTATGGGGATTTATATATATATATATATATATATATATATATATATATATATATATATATATATATATATATTTTTTTTGTTTTTTTTTTTTTGTCGAAAAATACACTTTTTAAAATTACTATTCCTCATTCAATTTTCAATATTTTCGTATTACTAAAATTTCTTAAATAGTGTTATAGTATATAAAAAAGAGCTAAGGAATATATTTTTAATTTTCTATTTTAATCGGCTAAAAAAAAAAAAAAAAAAAAAAAAAAAAAAAAAAATACGTATGGTAAATTTCCTTAAATTCTTTATAATTTTCATGTTTACCAATTTATGTAAAATTTTCAGAAATAGTTAAAAAATATATCTCTCCTTACTTTTGTTGCAAATTTTTTTAAGATTCTAAAAACATAAACACTTTGTTTCTAAATCATTTTACCTTAGTACTTTGAACTTAGGCTAAATATGAAAAAAGTCATTTTCAGGAAAACACGTTTTAAATGGCCGCTAGTCCTTTAAACTCTAGAGACTACAGTTAAAAAAAACTCATTTTCTACCTGTTCCAAGTGTCCCCGAGTTCTGAAATTTTGCATGGATATTCACAAATATGTATTTTATCGTTTTCTGAGATAAAATATTTTTTGAACTTTTGATAATTTTTGGCCGAAAATGGGGTTCGGGTCTCCTTTAAACTGGGAACTAAAACCAGATAAAATTGGGTCTACTTTTTAACCTTTCGCTGTGGCATATGGTTATACACTATAATATCATTATGTGTAATACATTTGGTCAATAAGATGCTGTAGATGATCACGAACAGTCCAAAGAATCGAAAAAAAAACTTATTTTGTGCATGTCAAATGGCTGAATTTGTGAAAAAAAATCAAATTTGTTACTCACAAGGAAGGTCTCCATACTGGACATACTTAGGATTTTTTGAAAAAAAAAATACTAATTAAAATACTTATGTATATAATAAAGGATCAGTCAAATTTAGCGGCGGAATTACAGAAGAAAACATGTAAAAAAAATAAATACTTTCGAATATTTGGCATGAAATGACGTAAATGTCACTCGATTGGGCGAGTAGCACATTTCCTCGCCAAAAGCGAAGCAAACGATTTTAATGTAACTGAAAATTCTTTTTAAATAGATTTTAAAATGCGTGTAAATGGTATTTATGAATTTAAATGTAAACAATTAAAGGGTTTAATATATATTTTTTCTTTTTGTAGCACAGATTAAAGTTGCTTGTTGCTGCTGTTATTCAATTTTATCACAGTAAAAATAATTTCATATGTAAAAAATGTACAAAGGATTACGAGAAAGCAAATTATCATAAGAAAAATGATCTTCCTTTTTTATTTAAAATTCATTTATATTACATCCATTGAAAAAACCTTTAAATACCGTATTTACTCGTGTATAGGACGTGTATAAGACGCACCCCTACTTTACAAGTTAAAATGGCGATTTCTTAAAATCTCGTATATAAGGCGCACCATAAATTTGATACACTAAAGAATAATGACTAAATGAATCTCAGTAAAATAAAGTCGAAACAAACATTACACCAGACCAGAAAACAAGACGAAAATACATTCTTAGACTTCGAGTTGTAAGAGAATGACGGGAAATACGAATGAGTGACGGTAAAGAGATTTGCTAATTAGCGTTTAGATAATGTCACTTGCTCTGTTGTGTAAAAAACTGCAAGGAATGAAATAAATATGCAGTAATACTTCAATTAAATAACATTTTCCGAGTTTTAATATCTTCTTTGAAAATGTCTTGTTTCATATGTATATCGTTCGACTGCATCCAACAGTAAAAAATTATTCCGTGTATAAGGCGCACCTAGGAGTTTTGCCCCAATTTTTTGGGAAAAAAGTGCGCCTTATACACGAGTAAATACGGTATGTACAATATACATTTTTTTTTTTCATTACTTTATTCACCACCTCATAATAAAGGACTTATGTAAATAATTATCGCTTTGGCATGCGAATGTTGCAAATGTAATTACAGTCAATTCTGCAGCACACTTTCTTTTTTTAACTTTTGAATTAATTATTTATTACTTTTTTTATCTTATTGATCATTTGGTATTTTTTCATCTTCTTTTAAATTCAAAGTATCGAATGTTACTAAAGCAATTTTTTAACCAGTTCATCTTTATTTTTATTTATTTATTTATTTATTTCTAGGCAAAATATATTTATTTTTCCTTCCATAAGCGATCAAAGAGTTTCTTCTAGAAAATAACAAGATTTTTTTAAAACTAAAATGAAATCTTAGAGTGATAAAATATTTAATTATTTTGATTCATTTATTTTTGAGAGTTTCTAACATGACCAGAACATAAATATGTGACACATTCAGATAACTTTTATTGAATTTTGAATTTTAATTATAATCACGTATCTCTCAGTATGTTTAAATGAGATTGAATGAAGCTTTAACCATATAAAATTTGGTCCACCTTTTTAAATAAAATTTTTCTTTATATCAAAGTAAAACAATTCATTAATTAAATACATGTACAAAAGATGAAGCAAAATGTCATAACAAATTATTTGTATTATACCCATAAAAGAAATACTTTTAAATATGTACAATATGTGCTTTTTTTATATCCATTACTTTTATTCGCTACCTCATAATGAAATACTTATGTAAATAATTATCGCTTTGAAATGCGAGTCTTGCAAATGTAATTACATTTGATTCTGTCACATATATATTTTTTTAACTTTGCTATTAATTATTTTTTACTTTTCTATCATGTATTATTTGGTATTTTTTATCTTCTTTTACCTTCAAAGTAACGAGTGTTACTAAAGCAACTTTTTAGCTGTTTCATCTCTGTTTTTTTTTTTTTTTTTTTTTTTTTTTTATTATTTCTAGGCAAAATATAGCTCAGCTTTTTTCCATATGAGATCAAAGAATTTGTTCTTGAAAATAACAAGAATTTTTAATTAAAAAGGAAATCGTAGAATGATGAAATATTTATTTATATTGATTAATTTTTTTAAAGAATTTGTAACATTGCCGGAACATAAATATGTGATGGTACTACTTGGTCATTCCGTCAACCAAAAAACTATCGCCAAATTACAAGATTAAATGCCAATAATTGTTGACCGTTAATGTCACATTCAATGATATTACACAGGAAATACGTGTTTAAAATGTCATCAAGGGATTTTTATTTCTACTTTTTGTTTGTATTTTTATTAACGTTTTACTAGTTTATTTGTTCTTTCGTTATTTAAAATAAAAATTATGTCAGTATGCGAAATTTGGCTATTAGTTTGGCGATTTGTATAATTTGGCGAAATTAATTGACGGGTAAGGTGGAGCGAAAAAAAATTTTTTTTGAAAATCAAAAACGGGTAGGTGCCAAAAGTTGCCTTTATACTAGTACATCAACTGTGTGAAATTTTACTGCTGAAAAAAAATGGCTTGAGTCTGCGCTTTTGCTCCAAAAATCGAAATTTTGGGTAAAATTTGTCATTTTTTGACATTTTTTCAAAAAAATTAAAAAATTCCTACAGAGCTGGTTAGTATTTAAAAGTGTTGCTTAGACCTTTATATTTATCTGCTTAACATATTTAAACTATAAAACAATATGTTTATTCCCTATAGCTGGAGCAAAACAGACAACTTTTAGTAAGAAAACAGCATTACCACTCTATTGGGTCATACAACGAATTATTGTTTTTAATACAGCTCTTGTTTTCAAAACTACCTTGGACATGCGTCGTGGAGGTGGCTATATTTCCTATACCACCCGGCCCAACTATTCGATCATCTTAGTAGAGTATTTTATTTATAAATTGATTTGTGATTTTCTTTATAAAAATTTGGCATGTTTTCGATGCTTCCACCTTGTTTATCTGTTCTTTGCATCCACATGCTGCTGTAACTATCTTCATGTATATTTTTACAGTTTATACAAAAAAATGACAAGCAGAGTAATGCACGGGAATATTATTAAAGGGATCTACTCGACCATCTATTATATTTATCTAACTTACATTCAGTTGATGAATAGTGATTGGAAGTTCTGTTACCACAACATTTTTTCAGTCAATTGTATTTTTTTTACGTAAAGATTTGCTTCAAAGATGATTTCAGATATTTCAACTATAAGTATGCCATCATTTATTCTAACCTTGCATTTTTTATATGTTGAGAAGCGAGCTGTTTCATGTGATGGTGGTCATCAGAGAGAATTGCAATGAAAATTTGTTCTCCATGTGTAAAGCAACCGCTGTTGTAAATAACTTTTTCTTTTGCATTAGTTTTATGCCGTTTTCTAAGTGTTTTCGTATCTAGGTAATTTCCTATTAACTTTTAGATCCCCTTTTTATGAGCGGACAACATTTGATGGTGAAATGTCCTGCGCATAAACTTATAATGCATAGTACTTTATGAGGGAATGCACGGATTCTTATCGACTATAAGTGCTCATTTAAAATTAGGAGAATTTTATTTGTCACTGTGAAACATTTTGCATGGGGTAAGCTTAGAATTGTGTATAATATTGAATCATTCGCTACTTCTACTCCAGTGAATTTCCTCTGCGTCAATTATTTGAGAAGTCGTTCTAAGCTACATGGATTCACCGGATCAATAAGGAAAATCTTTGTCTGCGTACTATTCACTTCCTATTGCAATTTTTTTTTTTTTTTTTTTTTTATAAAATAGAGAATAATTTTGAAAAATTATTTTCTCAAATTGAGAAAAAGATACTCAGAACAGACTAGAAATTTCTGTCGGAGATTGCAAAGCTAATTCATAAGGAAAGCTATTTCTGAAAAAGAATGGGGAATAAGAATTTAGAAAACATCTCACACAAAAGACAGCTCATAAAGTTAATAAAATTTTCCGCTTTATATAAGCACAGATTGTCAATCAGCGTTTATATGTTCACTCATAAAATGTATAATCCAAGTTTATACCGCAGGATGTTTTATACCAAATGTACTACACACCTAAATAATAGATCTAAAATCTTATTAGAAATTACTAGACTACGGAACAACATAGGAAATGACATAAAGCATACTAAAACTTCTTTAGAAATATTGTTGTTTTACAACAAGTAGTTTTTGCAAATTTTGTTTGCAATCCTCTGTGACAATCGTTATAATATTAAACAGCTAGCTTCTCAGCATATATTCAATGTAATAGATTCAATAAATGATGACATGCTAGAAATTAAATTCATACAATCAATTTTTAGGCAAATCATTGCATATAAAATGTAATTGATTGAAAGAATGCTGTGATAACAAAACTTCCAACCATAATGTGCTAATTGCATGAAATTTTGATGAAGATAATAGACTGCTGAATAGGTTCAATTAAGAACATACCCAATACATTGCTCAGCTTCTCTTCTGTTATACATGGAATAAAAATATACGTGCAGTAAGTCACACTAGCATGATCCAAATCATCCAAAGCCAGTGAATATAAAGAGATAAATTATTTTGATATATAGAAAACTTATACTCGTCTTCGGGAAAAAAATAACAATTCAATACATAAATAAAACACTGGGCCTAGATGATTGGATGGTTGAGACGGGTGGGATAATGCAACCACCTCTATGAGTTATATACACAGTAGTTTTGAAAGCAACTAGGTAAGAAATGCATTCAAAACAACATTTCGTTGTATGCTCCAATAGAGAGGTTAACGCTGATTTTTCACAAAAAATTGTCAGATTTCCTCCAATTATACAGACTACAGATATTGTTTTATAGTTTAAATATGTTAAGCAGATAAATATAAAGATCAAAGCAACACTTTTAAATACTAACCAACTCTGTGGGAATTTTTTTGAAAAAATGTCAAAAAATGACAAATTTTACCCAAAATTTCGATTTTTGGAGCAAAAGCGCAGACTCAAGCCATTTTTTTTCAGCGGTAAAATTTCACACAGTTGATGTACTAGTATAAAGGCAACTTTTGGCACCTACCCGTTTTTGATTTAAAAAAAAAATTTTTTTTCGCTCCACCCTATTGACGGGGTAACTAAGTAGTACCTATGTGACATATTCAGCTTACTTTTATTGTATTTTTAATTTTAATTATAATCACGTATCCCACTATATTTAAATAAGATTGAATACAGTTTAAACCATATAAAAATTGCTCCGCCATTTTTTAAAGTTACCTTTTCTTGAATGTCAAAGTAAAATAATCCATTAATTAAATACATGTACAAAAAAGAAAGCAAAATGCCATAAGAAATTATTCGTAAAAGAAATACTTTTAAGTATGTACAATATTGTTTTTTTATTTCCATTACTTTAATCACTACCTCATAATGAATGGACTTATGTAAATAATTATAACTTTGGAATGCGAGTCTTTGCAAGTGTAATTACAGTTAATTCTGCCACATACTTTCTTTTTAACTTTGGTATTAATTATTTATTACTTTTTTTTATCTTATTGATGATTGGTAATTTTTATCTTCTTTTATCTTCAAAATAATGAGTGTTAACAAGGAAATTTTTTAGCCAGTTCGTCTTATTTTTTAAGATAAAATGTATTTCAGCTTTTTTTCATATGAGATAGAAGAATTTATTCTAGAAAATAGCAAGAATTTTTAATTAAAATGAAATCTCAGATTGATGAAATAATTCTTTATTTTGATTCATTTATTTTAGAGAATTTGTAACATGTCCAGAACATAAATATGTGATATATTCAGATTACTTTTATTGAATTTTTATTTTTAATTATAATCATTTATCCCACTATATTTAAATAAGATTGAATGGAGCTTTAACCATATATAATTTGATCCACCATTTTTAAATTACCTTTTCCTTTAATGCCAAAGTAAAATAATTCATTAATTAAATAGGTGTACAAAAGAGAAATAAAAAATGTCATAAGAAAGTATTTGTATCATATCCATAATAGAAATACTTTTAAATTTGTACAATAATGTTTTCTATTTCCATTACTTTAATCACTACCTCATAATGAAGGATTTATGTAAATAATTATCGCTTTGAGATGCGAGTCTTACAAATGTAATTACAGTTAATTCTGCCGCATACTTTCTTTTTAACTTTGGTATTAATTATTTATTACTTTTTTTTTATCTTATTGATGATTTGGTATCTTTTATTTTCTTCAAGTAACTAGTATCTTTAAGGTATCTTTAAAGTAATGAGTATTACTAAAGCAATTTGTAGCCGGTTCATCTTTATTTGTATTTATTTTTTTTTATTTATTTCTATTGTTTCTATATTTTTAGAGAATTTATAACATGACCAGAACATAAATATATGATATATTTAGATTATTTTTATTGATTTTTTATTTTTAATTATTATCACATATCCCACTATGATTAAATAAGATTGAGTGGAGTTTAACTATATAAAATTTGATACACTTTTTTATTTTATTTTTTTAATGTCAAAGTAAATTAATTAATTAATTAAATATATGTACAAGAGAGAAAGGAAGATGTCATAAAAATTAATGATCTGCATTTTTCATTTAAAATTTATTTATATTATATCCATTAAAGGAATACATTTAAATGCGTACAATATTTTTTTTCATTACTTTATTAACTATCTCATAATGAAGGACTTATGTAAATAATTATTGCACTGGAATGTGAGTCTTGCAAATGCATAGGTGCCAACTTGACATTAATCTTTCGTAAAACGTGGCTTAATTTGACCCCGATTTGATGCATTTCGAACCAGAATTTATTCCAAGAAATGAAATTAAGTAAGTTCCTTTTAGAAAACATGAAGTTAAATAAATAAATATTCATGAAATACATTTTCTGGTACGAAATGAGGTGAACTTGGATCAAACTAATCCAGGGATTACGGAAGATTAGTTGAACGTTGGCAGCCATGAAATAAAATTACAGTTAATTCTGACACATACTTTCTTTTTAACTTTGGTAGTAATTATTTATTACTTTTTTTATATTATTGGTCATTTGGTATTTTTTTTTTTTAATCTTTTTTTATCTTCAAAGTAACGAGTGTTAACAAGGTAATTTTTTAGCCAGTTCATCTTTATTTTTAATTATTTCAAGGCAAAATATATTTCTGAATGTGAAAAATAACACTAAATAAGTCTTGATTACGTCCACCAATAAATAAACCGTAATACTAATAGTATATATTCTACATAAAAATATAATAATTTATATTATAAAAAACATTTTTCTTCTAAGACGTTGTATAATAACAAAAACATTTAAAATATATTAAAACATTTTTATTTACATGTTTCAACTCAAAATTTATAGAGTCATCCTCAGAATGTAAATAGAAAAATAAAAATTACAAATACAATGAACGTGAAAATCGGAATAAAGAGTAAATTGAAAATAAATAAATTAAATGTATCACGCGCTTTTTAATTTGATATTGTCCTTGGTCTAGTTAAATAATTACCGTGTAAATTGTCTAACCATTCAATCCATATATTTGGGATGCGAAATGACAGTGTATACAAATATACAAAATATATACAAAATACAAAATATATTTACAAATACAATATACAAAACAAAATATATTTCACCTTTTTTTCCATATGAGATCAAAGAATGTTTCCTAGAAAATAACAAGAATGTTTAATTAAAATGAAATCTTAGAGTGATGAAATATTTATTTATTTTGATTCATTTCTTTTAGAGAATTTGTAACATGACCAGAACATAAATGTGTGATATTTTCAGATTATTTTTATTGAATTTTTAATTTTAATTACAATCACGTATCCCACTATATTTAAATAAGATTGCATGGAGCTTTAATCATATAAAATTCTGTCCACCTTTTTTAAATTACTTTTTTATTGAATGTCTTAGCAAAATAATTCATTAATTAAATACAAAAGAGAAAGCAAAATATCATAAAAAATTTATATGTAATATATCCATAAAAGAAATACTTTTAAATATGTACAATATTGTTTTTTTTTATTTCAATTACTTTAATCACTACCTCATAATGAAGGACATATGTAAATAATTATTGCTTTGGAATGCGAGTCTTGCAAATGTAATTACAGTTAATTCTGCTACATACTTTCTTTTTTAACTTTGGTATTAGTTATTTATTACTTTTTTCATCTTATTCATAATTTGGTATTTTTTAATCTTCTTTTATCTTCAAAGTAACGAGTGTTAACAAGGCAATTTTTTAGCCGGTTCTCATCATGTTTTTCAAGACAAAATGTATTTCAGCTTTCTTCCGTACCGGATAAAAGAATTTGGTCTAGAAAAAAAGGGCAATTTTTTTTTTTAATTAAAATGAAATCTTAGAGTGATCAATATTTCTTTATTCTGCTTCATTTATTTCAGAGAATTTGTAACATGTCCAGAACATAAGTATGTGATGGTACTACTTGGTTTTCCCGTAAAACCAAAAAACTATCGCCAAATTACAAGATTAAATGCCAATAATGATTGACCGTAAATATCACATTCAATGATATTAGACACGAAATAGGCGTTTAAAACGCAATCAAATAATTTTTAATCCGACCTTTTTTTTTTTTTTTTTTTTTTTTTGTACTTTTTAAAAAGTTTTACTAAATTATTTGTTCTTTCGTTATTTAAAATAAAAATGATGTTAATATGCAAAATTTGGTTATTAATTTGGCGAAATTAGTCGACGGGATAACTAAGTAGTACCTATCTGATATATTCGGATTACTTTTATTGAATTTTTAATTAGAATTATAATCACGTATCCCACTATGTTTAAATGAGATTGAATGGAGCTTTAACGACATAAAATTTGGTCCACCCTTTTTTAAATACCTTTTTTTTTTAATGTCAAAGTAAAATAACTCATTAATTAAATAAATATACAAAAGAGAAAGAAAAATGTCATAGGAAATTATTTTTATTCTATCCATTAAAGAAATACTTTTAAATATGTACAATATATATTTTTTAATTCCATCGCTTTAATCATTACCTCGTAATGAAGGACTGCTTTGGAATGAAAGTCTTGCAAATGTACTTGCAGTTAACTCTGCCACAAACTTTCTTTTTAATTTTGATTTATTACTTTTTTTCCTATCTAATTGATAATTTGATATTTTTTAATCTTCTTTTATCTTCAAAGTAACGAGTATTACTAAAGCAACTTTTTATTCGGTTCTGATCTTGTTTTCCAAAGCAATATGTATCTCAACTTTTTTGCATACGAGATCAAAGAATTTTTTTGTAGAAAATAACAAGAATTTTTAATTAAAATTGAATCTTAGAGTGATGAAATCTATATCAGTGTGGCGAGTGTTCAGAGAAAACCGGGGAAAACACGGTCAAGAAAAGGGGAAACTACCAGTAATTTCTTAGAGAAAATACCTCAAATAATATAAAGAGATCATATAAACTGAATTTATCTTTAACAAAATACTGGTACTTATTATCTGTATTGACTATGTTTTTCAAACCACTCGCCACCCTGTATTATATTACGCTATGTACGTATGTGGTACAGAAATCGCAAATATTTGTTGATTGTTTAATATTAACGCCCGAATTAAACGCTTCTCATTGGTTATGGTGTAAAAATTCTTTGGCAAGATTTAGGCCGCGATAAATCGTGTTTATTTATGTTTCTGACTTTGGCTGCATTTATGGGATCCTCCGTGGCCGAGTGGTTAAGACGCCGCTCGGTTAACCTGGAGGTTGTGGGCTCGATTCCCGCTGGCTCCATTGCACACTCACTTTGTGTTGAGCTCCTGGTTGTATTTCTCCTGTGTTGTAAATTTCCTTGTGCTATCTCGTCCTTGCATATTGACGATGACTTATAAGCAGGCTTTCGTGTCGAGCACACAAGTCGGATGTATGTTATTCAAACAAATTCATTTATGGAGATTAAAATTATAATAATTTTTTTCTGTACTATTTACTTAAAATAAATTAATAAAGGTCATGATGTTTAAATGTTTCAGTTTAAAAGTAATGTATGTGTCATAAATAAAATAAATGAAAAGATTATATTTTAAATGAAATTAAAGAAATATGAAAAAATGCCAAAGGAACAATGTTTGGCGATTAATCATTTGCGTCCGGCTAGCATAAAGACATCGAGTTCTTGATTTCTTCAGCAGAATCTTCTGATTTGGCAAGGAATCGAGCAAATGAATCAAATTATAAAGAAAAGTAATGCGATACAAAAGCTTAGCATACACGTTTATTAAGGGAGACCAAACTGATCGCCAATTGACGGCTAGTATTTATTTATTTTGATTCATTTATTTTTAGAAAATTTCTAATATGATCAAAACATAGATATGTGATATACTCAAATTATTTTTATAGAATTTTTAATTTTAATTATAATCACGTATCCCGCTAAGTTTAAATAAGATTGATTAAACTTTAATCAAATAAAATTTTGTCCACCTTTTTAAATAAATTTTTTCTTTATGTGAAAGCAAAGTGATGTGAATGTACATGTGAAAGTAATTAATTAATTAAATACATATACAAAAGAGAAATAAGAAATGTGAAAAGAAATTATTTATATTATATCCGTTCAAGAAATATTTTTAAATATGTACAATATTGTTTTTTATTTCCATTGCTTTAATCACTATCTCATAATGAAGGACTTATGTAAATAATTGTCGCTTTGGAATGCAAGTCTTGCAAATGCAATTACAGTTAATTCTTATACATACTTTCTTTTTAACTTTGGTATTAATTATTTATTCCTTTTTTTCTTATTGATCATTTGGTATTTTTTTTATCTTATCTATAAAGTGTTGCAAAGGAAATTTTTTGCCTGTTATCTTGTTTTTAAAAGCGAAATGCATTTCTGTTTTTTTTACCGTTCATACGTAGTATAGGGTAAGTCTTGCAATCGTTATTTAAATCGAATAAAAAATTGACGGATTCACATGTTTCAAACACTGGAGATTCCGAGAAACGTATTTTTTAGTATAAAAAAATTGTCATTCGTCTGTCTGTGTGTCTATAAACGCTCTCTCTTTCCCGAACAAATTGAGACTTGAAATTTCGTGTGTACCTAGTATGTAATAATGGGAAGAAGCCTATTGAATAATAGTAACCCTAATAATAACCCCGATTGTCCGGAAATGTTTTTTTCGGATTCTCAAAACATTCGTTTTGATGAAAAATACATAATTTTTTTTTTTTTTTTTTTTTTTTTTTTTTTTTTTTTTTTTAAGGAGTGGATGTAAAAGACAACAAAACAACACAAATTTTCCATAAAAATGAAGTCAATAGAATAATTAGTTTTCCAAAGCAAAATGTGTTTCAGGTTTCTTCCATAAGCGATCAAAGAATTTGTACCTGAAAATCAAACGAATTTTTAATGAAGTCTTACGTTGGTGAAAAAATTATCTATTTTGATACATTTATTTTAAAACATTTATTGCATTAAAAGCATAAATATGTTGTATATTATGTTTAGTTTCCTTGGGATTTTAATTTTGATTATATTCACGTATCTTTAATTCTTCACTGCACGATTTTTTCTATTTTTCTGAAAAAAAAAATATCTGAAATCTATACAGGGTAAATATAAGTTCTTGGCCAAAATTTTAAGGGGTGATAGTGCACATCAAGACAAACAATATTAAGCAGGGAACTATGGGTCCCAAACGTCTTCCGAAGGAGATAGGCGCAATCAAAGCGTAGGGTTAATGAAATACAAAAAATAACGGTAAAAAATAGTTGTAAATTACTGCAAAGTCTAAAGCGCCCTGTATATGTATTTTTTTTTTTTTTTTTTTTTTACTTTTGTAATCTATTTTTAAGAAAATACTGACATAACGGATATTTTTTGCAAAAACCGCAAATTTAACTATGTTTTCGTTTTTTTATGGTCATTTGCAATTTCGTACCCTAAACTTGAATGGCGCCTTTATCCTTTAGTAGTACTTTACACTATTACACCAAGATCTGAATATTTTATTAACTTGTTTATAACAGGAACGCAACTCATTGGCAACGCTTGGTATGCAATTTTAGACTTGCTTCATTTGTAACCTTCTTATGATAACCATATAATAGATCGATACAAATTACATTGACTTTTCCCACATTCTTCCCTTTTAGCATGCATGGTCACAATGACGTCACTAAGAGCACTTTGGTCACATCACATCTGTGACCAAAATGCCACCACTCAGTGGCGTCACATTGTGACTGAGATGTGACTTTCTTAAAAATCTTTAGAAAGTTACAAAAATTCTTCAAAACATGTTATTTACTTTAAAAAAATGTTTATGGCAATTTAAATATAATCACTTTTGTCACAGTTTAGTCACAATGTTAATGTCGAAGTAGTCACAAATGGCACATTTTGAACAAATTTGTCACATCGTGACTTCACGAAATGGTCACAATCTGACGTCACAAATGAGCTCTAAAACGGCCATAACGACTTCACATTTTAGTCACTGTGACTTCACATCAACGTCACATGACGTCACATCGACGATGGTCGATGTGACGTGGTCGATGGTCTCTAACTCACTATCTGACTTCACAACGACGTCGCAGTGACGTCACCATAACTTACGGGGTGTGACTTTTCTAATCATTTTTTTTCGCCATTAGCTATAATATTTTCACGTATCCCCTGCAGACTCGCTAATTATCTAGAAAAATACGAGTACTCCAGGTTGGGAACATGGAATTATTAAGAATGAGGAACTGAAATATCCTTTAAATAGTGAAGCTTAAACTGTAACCGCTTTCGCAGGAGTTCATAACCATCGGAACAAAGATCCACCAGTAAATTTAAGTTGAAATCTCCTCTTTATTCAACCGTTTTAATAATGGGACAATTCAGTCAAAAATGATGGCAAAAATGGATATTCATTTTACTGGTAGCACTTTGCTTTAGTAGTAGTTCTGCCCTATTGTAATAACTAAGACAACCTCCTGTTAGTGTGTAAAAAGAAATAGAGTAAAAAGATTATAGTAATTGGACAATATGACACCAGTAAAAAGAAATAGAAAATTTCAAACAGATTAGTGAGAGGAAAAGTTACAATGAAAGAGGCGCTCGAATAAAATAAAAATTTCTATTGAAATTTACTGGTGGGTGTTTTTATGGCCTATGATCAGAAATTGTAGATGCGAAAAAATCTAAAAAAAAAAAAAAAAAAAAAAAGAGAGAGAGAGAGAGAACTAACAGCCGTCATCTTGTGACAATCTTCTCAGTCACTTTACTCGCAACTGATAGGCAATGCACTATATGTCTCACCCCTTTATTCATAATTCCATGGTTGGGAACATGCAACTACTATGAAAGAGGAACCGACATATCCTTAAAATAGGGAAGCTTCAACTGTAGCCGGTTTCGCAGAATTCGATTTCCGCCGGGCCAAACTCCCACCAGTAAATTTATGTAAAAATTTCCGTTTTATTTAAAAGCCTCATTAATGGAAAATTAATGTCAAAAATAATGGAAAAATCTGGTCTTTCTTTTTACTGGTGTAATTTTAAGCGATAAAAGTTCCGCCATATTGTGACAACAAAGACAATCAAGACCAATGTCAGTGAAAACATTAAAATACGTGTGCAAATGGCACCAGTAAAAAGAAATAGATTTTTCTTTTACCATATTTGTGAGACGATCCCCCCCCCCCAAAAAAAAAAAACATTTAAATTAGAAGAATTTTTCTGTTCAGGTTTATTGGTAGAAGTATTCCCCGACGGTAACCAGAAACTGTGCCTTTTATTAACCCGTCACTTCGGACTCAGGTGCCTCTTACACAAATTTTATACGATTAGCACCACTTTTTTAAAACAACTTTCTTTGAAGTAGACAATTTCAAAAAATTTCTGATTAAATAAGGAAAATTTTAATTTCCTATATTACTGGTGCCAAAAACAAATTTTGGAAGGGAAGATGATGTCCCCGCAGAGGAGACAACGGAGTGGCAAGGGTTATATTATAAAAGAGTCCGTCTGGTGACAACCACCTCAGTTTCTTCATTCGCAATTGCTAGTCAATATATTTCACATCTGCCCCTCTTAATTCATAACTCCATGGTAGGGAACTGCTGCATTAAAAATACAAGGTGGAACCCGTCGAATTTCGACGAAAGTGAATGTTTAAGAAGGAACTGTTTCATTGATCTATAATAAACTTACAAAATCAGCTACAGTAAAAAATGAATCTTACAATGGTCAGTCTAACTGTTAAACAAATATTATTTTAAACTAAATTTAAGGGGGGAAAAATATGCTTTCTATAAAACTGAGTTGTCCAATTTTTTAAAATTAAACTTTAATTGCATATGTAGAAATATAATAATAAGGCAAAATATAATAAAGATCAGCTATTCAGATGAAGTTATCGATTGAGGCTCTTATGTTTGGTATAAATGCGTATGCCAAAATAAGTAAATAAATAAATTGACACGATCTTATAATTTCACGTGAAATTTAAACCAGTCATAATTTTAATCTTCTCAAAATTTGCATGCGCGCATTTCAATTTTTATCAATTTTAAGAGAAAATGGCGTATTTCTGATGACACAATTACGATACTTGTAACAAAAACTATAAAAATATTAATATGTCAAGAATAAATTAAGATACAGCTTTCAAACAAAGTGCATTTAAAAGTAGTACCTATTTTTCTCTATACGATGGTGTAAAAATTAAAAATGTGCCATGTTTAAAAGTATAAAATTTGCAGTACCGAAAATTACAAAACCGAATTGCATGTGAAAGTGTTGCCATTCGCAAAATCACGTATGCGTTACGCACAGATACGTTTGGCCTTTATAATATAGATGCGTACATGAAACAGAATGAGAAATCTTAATACCTCAAGAAATAAAGATCCTCGTTTATTTTTATTTGCGTGTTTTATAACCCATTCATGAAATACTTTTCAATTTGTACGTGGAAATTTTTTGTTTCAATTATTTTATTCCCCACGTCATTATGAAAGGCTTATGTAAATAATTGTCGATTTGGAATGTGAGTCTTAGAAAAGTAATTACAGTTAATTCCGCCAGATATTTTCTTTCTAACTGATGTATTAACTATTTGTTAGGGTTTTTTTATTCTGTATCAGATTGAATTTTGTGGTCTTAATTACTTCTCTTACATTCAAAGTAAAAAGTATAACTAGGGCGGGGTTTTTTTTGCGATTCATCTCCTTTTTCAACGCTAAAAGCATTTCATTTTTTTTTTTTTCATAAGAGATTAAAGATATTTTTTCCAAGTTTTTAATAGAAACAAAGAAATTTTTTACTAAAATATATTCCTTACTAAAATATAGATGGATGAAAAAGTTTTTTTATGCCGATACATTCCCCGCCCCCTTATTTTTTCTTTGAATGTTTAAAAGAAAATATGTGAAATATTTAAATTACATTGACTGGAAATTTGATTTAAAAATATTGTAAGGTATATTACATGAAACTATTAAAAATTAGGAACTGATATATCCTTTAAATAGCGAATTTTATACTGTAACCGCTTTCGCATTTGTTCATAGTCAGAAGTACAAAATTCCACAAGTAAATTTAAGTAAATGTAAGTAACACACCACAAGTAAATGTTTGTTCATTCCAATGTTTTAATAATTGAAAAATTCTGGCAAAAATAGTACCAAAAACTGATTGTCATTTTTACTGGTAGCTCTTTACTTGAGCGGTCGTAGTTCGGCCATCGTGTGACAACTAAGACAAACTCCTGTTAGTGTCAGTGAAATGTTTATAATAATTGGACGGCAGTAAAAAGAAATAGAAAATTTCTATCCCAATGAGAAAATTATAATGAATAAGGCACTCAAATAAAAGGAAATTTTCTATTTAAATTTACTGGTGGGTGTTTTCATTGCCGATAATTAGAAATTGTAGATGCGATTAAAAGAAACAGCCGCCATCTGGTGACAACCTCCTCAGTTACTTCACTCATAACTTCTACACAATATATTTTATGTCAACTCCTCTTTATTCATAACTCCATGTTTATAACAAAGACTAACTTATTCTAAAGTTTTATTTAATTCCGTACATTAGCTCTTGAATTATAGCACCCTCAAGATTTTGGTCACTTACGGACACACAGACAGGCAGACAAATATTTTCTCGAAACCATCAATCGTATTAAGGATTTTCTAAAATATTAAACTTAACAAAATCCAGAAGTTTAAAAATTTCAGAAATCGAGTACTTTCTTCTTTCTCGATAAAAGAAAGTAAAATAATAATAATAATAATAATAATTAAAAAAATTTAAAAAATTAAAAAAATACTGTTTTTTTTTTTTTTTCTACAAGCTTTGATTCTGCAAATTAAAACAAATAATCAGGAATTTTTGATTCCGTAAAACAAACTAGACATGCGTAATAAAATCTATAACATTCAGAACTTAAATTCCTTTTTTAGGCATTTAATTATCGAATTGCTTTTTAGCTTTACTTCTTTTGTTGGCATTCATCTATTTCCTTTTGTAACATTAAGAAGGTACAATTCTCGTTTGTTGCTAAGCAACAGGTATTTCGGTTTCCTTCAAAAGACATAAAAAGTTTTCGAAATGAATGATAAGTATTTTATTGACAGATTTTGCGAAGGTTTCTTTATTTTCGGCTTTGTAAAAACTGATAGGAGAATAAAACAAAATAAAACATATAATCAGATATTTTTGATTCCGTAAAACAAACTAGACACGTGTAATTAAATCACAATGTTCAGAACTTAAGTTCTTTTTTTAGACATCTAATTATCGAATTGCTTTTTAGCTTTACCTCTTTTGTTGGCATTCTCCTATTTTCTTTTGTAATTTCATTAAGAAGATTAAACTTCTTTTGTATCTCCATTAAGAAGGTTCAATTCTAATTTGTTGCTAAGCAACGGGTATTTCGATTTCTTTCAAAAGACAAAGAGTTTTTCGAAAAGAATGGGAACTACTTCATCGACAGATTTTGGTATGGTTTCTTTATTTTTGACTTTGTATAAATATATAGGAGAATTAAACATAATAAAACATACAATCAGATGTTTTTGATTCCGAAAAAACAAACTAGACACTTGAAATTAAATCTACAACATACAAAACTTAAATTCTATTTTTACGCATCTAATTATCGAATTGTTTTTTAGTTTTACTTCTTTTGTTAGCATTCTTCTATTTTGTTTTTGTAACTCCATTAAGGCGCCACAATAGCCACTGAAAAAGACCTGGATGATAATGTTAAGTCTATAAGAGCGTTATTTTCAGATATCTCGCTCAAATTTAAAGCTTTTTTTTTTTTTTTTTTTTTTTTGCATATGATATCGGCGAACTATCTACAACCGGGCTAGATTTTTCTTTTTCGATTTTTGTTTCAGACATTTTCAAAATATATAATCTTTCAGTACCGGTTTAAACCAGAAATGAAATTTAAAATTCCATGATATAAAAAAAGTAACTGAAATTAGAAATGTAAAAATTAGCCCGGTTATGGATTGTCCTCAGCTATCCTATGCAAAAATATCATATAAAAACATTAAAATTTGAGATAGATATTTGAAAATAACGCCCCCATAGATTTAACATTATGATCCGAATCTTTTTCAGTGATTAGTGTGACGACTTAAGGATTTTCTGAAACATTTAATTTCTCCAAATCCAGAATTTGAAATTTTCCCGAATCCCGTATTTTTTTCTCGTTCAGATATAAAAAAGTAAAAATTTTCTTCTTTTTATAGGCAAATTCTGCAGACTAAATCAAATAATCAGGTGTTTTTGATTCCGTAAAACAAAGTAGACACTTGTAATTTAATCTACAACATTCACAACTTAAACTCTTTTTTTAGGCATCTAATTATCGAATTTCCTCTTAGTTTTACTTCTTTTATTGGCATTATTCTATTTCTTTTGTAACTCCATTAAGAAGGTTCAATTCTCGTTTGTTGCTAAGCAACAGCTATTTCAGTTTTTTTCAAAAGACATAAAAGGTTTTCCAAATAAATGGGAACTACTTTATCTACAGATTTTGCAATAGATCTTTTGCGACAAGGTTTTGCAACAAGATTTCGTTATTTTTGGTGTGTTTTTGATTCCGTAAAACAAACTACACATGTATAATATAATCCAAAACATTCAGATCTTATATATTTTTTTATCGGCATCTAATTATCGAATTGTTTTTTAACTTTTTATCTTTTGTTGGCATTCTTCTGTTTCCTTTTCTAACTCCATTGAGAAGGTTCACTTTTCGTTCGTTGCTAAGCAACGGGTATTTCGGTTTTCTTCAAAAGACATAAAAGTTTTTCGAAATGAATGGGAAGTACTTTATTGACTGACTTTGCGAAAATTTCTTTATTTTCGGCTTTGTATAAAATGATAGGAGAATAGAACATAATAAAACATATAATCTGATGTTTTTGTTTCTATAAAACAAACTAGACACGTGTAATTAAATCTATAACATTCAGAACTTACATCCAACTAGTTTTCTTCTTGTTAACGTAAAGAAATTTTTAAAAAGTACATTTTTAATTTCTACAAGCTTTGGTTCTGCAGACTAAAACAAATAATCTGTTCTTTTTGATTCCGTAAAACAAACTAGACACATGTAATTAAATCTATAACTTTCAGAACGTAAGTTCCTTTTTTAGACTTCTAGTTATCGAATTGCTTTATAGCTTTACTTCTTTTCTTGGCATTTTTCTATTTCCTTTTCGCAACTCCATTAAGAAGGTTCAATACTCGTTTGTTGCTAAGCAGCAGGTATTTCGGTTTTCTTCAAAAGACATAAAAGGTTTTCGAAAAGAATGGGAACTACTTTATCGACAGATTTTGCAATAAACCTTTTGTGACAAGGTTTTGCGACAAGATTTCGTTATCTTCGGTGTGTTTTTGATTCCGTAAAACAAACTAGATACGTGTAATTAAATCCACAACATTTAGAACTTATTTTTTTTTCTAAGCATCTAATTACTCAATTTTTTTTAGCTTTACTTCTTTTGTTGCCATCCTTCTATTTTCTTTTGTAACTCCATTGAGAAGGCTCAATTCTTATTTGCTCTTAAATAACAGGCATTTCGGTTTTCTTCAAAAGACATATAGGGTTTCGAAAAGAATGGGAACTATCTTTATCGACAGATTTCGCGAAGATTGCACTATTTTCGGTTTTGGATAAATTGATATCCTATTCTTATTTTTGGGCTAGAAATAAATTTATAGAATACGTATTCAATACCTTTATGGAATTTGTTGTTCAGTGTTTTACTATCAGAGTTCGTACTTATAAGGAATTGAAAGAATTTTTAGATATTTTAGAACGAGGAATTTTGTAATGCTTTGGTCGCTATACCTGAAGTTAGGACTAGTAAATCTGCAGATCAAGAGCCTCAACGTCAGCTTCGCCCATCATTTCTTTTTTAAAACACACTTTGGGTAATATTCAACTTCCTAGAAACTGTAATTTAAAATTTTCAAATTACGTAATTATTTATAAGAATAAAATAGGAATAAGAAGTTTTCAGCCAACAAAAGCGTTAAATTAAAGATTTAGTTATGTTAGGATATTCTGAATTTTTCATGATCTATTATTTTTGTTTTGAACCCCCCCTAGCCTCATTAAACTTAAATTTGTAACTTTCTATCAATTTGCTAATGGTTATCGTATATCTTGTATTTCTTTATACATTTTGATTTATAAGGATAAGTAACAGTTTTAATAAGCATTTTTCATTATACTCATACTTCTACATACCTGTCCACACCTAAATCTGATATATCAGGAACTTTTGAAAGTGTGCACTCAGTAATCTAGGGTTTTACAATTTTGTTTCTGAAAAAAAGAAGTTTTGATTGCATTTTGTGGCAGATATCGCGGCCAGCCAGACAGACAGACAGAACAGACTGACAGGCGGAAAACAATAAATTTTGTGTCGCCAAAATAAGCCTTCACTGAAGTTTCGGCAATGACGTCATTAATCATGAGTTATTGCTATCCATGTTTCTTATATTTTTAACGACTACTATAAAATACCTGTTTTATTTCAATTATGACGTCAAATTTTATCAGGTGAAATATTTATTAAAAATATAATTATTTTTTATTTCTTTTACTTCTAATTATGCCCCCATTTTTGTCAGAAAAATTCTTATTAACGAAAGAAATTTCCGTGTTTAATATTTAACAAAGTACTATGTTTATTTTTATTTTAATTCTGACGTCATATTTATTTTTTCTTTGTTTAATTTTTCGAATGGAACTAGCTCAATTGAAACTTATTGCCGTTGACAAATTATTCCAGATTTTGATTTTTTTTTTTTTTTTTTTTTTTTTTTTTGGCAACGATAAAGGAAATTGGTTAAATTTTATCTAAAAGATCTCTATTGATTCTTCTTGAAAAAGAAGGAAATTTTGAATTATTAAGGAAAATATGTGAATAAAATCAATAAAACATAGCCTATGTTCTTTTCTGGGCTATGTTATAGTTATACACAAAGATACAAAGACATTAATTCATCAGTTTTGACGTTGACTTCATTTAAATTTTCGCGTTTAATAATTACACGCATTCAAATTTATAACATTATAGAAATAAGGATTAGGATGAATGGTTGCTTAGCAACCATTAAGAGAAAATAAAAAAAGGAAATAAATACATTTGAAATAAATAAGTCTCTAAAACAAATTAGTTTATATTATTGGAATACATTTATAAAAAATCTCCAAAATTTACAGTAATAATTTTAAAAATCTGACAAATGAATAGACAAAATTTCAAAACAATACGAATAATTTAACCGGTAAATTTCAGCATCCATTTATCATAATGTGACATTTTCTCTCAAGAAAAAAAATGGAAATCATTGGATTTGCCATAGAAAAGCATTATTACGCAAAATAAAATATTCTATATTTTTCGAACGAATGAACTAAATCTTACAAAAAACTATACAACTTAATCCCAGTGCCTCACTAACATACCCACTTAATTTCAAGCCAATCGGATGCTTTTAACGGAAGTTATCGCGGAACAGACAGACTGACAGACAGACAGACACAAAAAAATTTCGTGTCTCCAAAGTAAGCCTTCACTGACGTTTCGGCAAATATTTACAGCTTCAGATATAGCGACCACTACAATTGCGAAATTTTTGGTTCTAAAATATCTCAACCTTTTTTCGATTCTTCATAAGTGTGATCCCTTATTGCTATGGTAATTATGACCCTTAACAGGATTTGTACGTATCCAGTGTTCAGGGGATTTTATAATGCCAAAAATAATGAATAATACTGGTAGCTATTATACCTGATAATAGACTTCTTTTTCATTAAACTTGCCGCCCTTGGCGACCAGTTTGGTCTCCTTTAAACGTATTCTGACGATTTTATCACATTGATTTTATTTATAATTTAATTTACTTGTTCAATTCTTATCCAAATCAGAAGATTCTGCTAGAAAAAAAAAGTAGGTTTTTTTTTTTTTTTTTTTTTTTTTTTTTTTTTTTAGCTAGCCGGGTGTCAAACATTGTTCCCGTGGCTTTTTTTTTTCATTCAATACATAATTTTTCACATATTTCATTTAAAATACGTAACTTTAAACTGAAGCATTAAATAGATAATTTTCTTTTTTCTTTTTAAGTAATAAGAACAGAAAAACAAAAAAAATAACATTTTAAAGCTTCATAATTCCAGCGAAAGAGCAAAACATAAATAAAAAGATTTAAATCAGCCTAAATCCTGTCAAAGAATTTTTACACAATAACTAATGCGTTTTGTTTGGGTGTTGCCATTAAACAATAACAAATAATCGCGATTTCTGTGCCACATACGTTAGCGTAATACATATATAGATAAGGGAAGTATTATTTTACAAAAATTCTGATAAATGATTTTTGAAGTCCTTGAAGCATACAAACTTTGCATAATACTAATATATTACTAAATATTAATGTGGCGAATTTGTTCCCCTATGTATTAGGAATAAATCTACAGAATGCATAATCTATAGTTTTAAAGAATTCATTTTTCCGATGTACTACTATGTTAATTTTGCTACATATTTCTCGAGGATAACTACATAGCAGTGTAGTGAGTTTGTTGTCCAATGTATCATTACGCTAATTATGGTATGTATTAATATGCATTATTAATATGCTAAGTATTGCTAATTACGTTATGTATTATTATGGCAATTATTACTAATAAGCTGTGATATATAGTTATGATGGAATGGGAAACTAATTCATGTAAGATTTTCGTTTATATATTATATATTTTTTTTTTCCTAAAAATATGTTTTTCGGAATCTCCAGTGTTTAAAATGTGTAAATCCGACAAAAAAATTTTTTCGAGTTTCAAAACAATTGCAAGATTTACCCTATACAATGTATGATGGGTCAGTAAAATCAGTTTTAAAAGACCGAAAAAGACTTTAGACAGGTCTGGTATTTTTTTAAACGTTACGTACTGCTACTTCCATTTATAACAATTGCAAAAAAAAAAAATATATATATATATATAAACATTAATAACTAATGTATAAGTAAGGACCATCTGTCATAAACTTTGCATTTTTCAATAAATGTCAAAATTATTCTTTTATTTTTATTTATTTATATATTTATTTATCTAATTTTTGCATTTTATTGTTGGAAATCACAATAAATTTAAAGAATATCCAAAATTTCAATTGATCGTTTCATTCTATGTTTACTTATCCAATAATCAATACCACTACATTGATTTATATCAATTAATAAAATATTGATCAGTCCTACCAATAATTTATATCCATTTTTTTCAATAAATGTCATAGCTATTACCCTTATGTCATTTAATGTGTTAACACGGAGTGCAAACTTGTTTCTTATTTAATAAATTGTTTTCGGGAAATGTGCAACTGCCCAATACAGAGTGGTTCGATACATACAAATTTAATTTCCGAGCACCGTTCATCAGATTTAAGAAAGCTTTGATTTATTTCGAGAAAAACAATATTGGCTAAATTATTTTCCCGATCAAATATAGATTTTGCTTCCGTTGGTTAATCAATAAAAAGATCAATATTTTTGAAAAAATCTTTCAAATAACATCTTTTTTTTTTCATATCTTTTACAGAATTTTTAAGCTTTTATCGCGGGATTTTTTAAACAGAAATGTTTGCCTAATTGAATCAGAAAAATGCTCGGATCATTGCAAAATTTACGATAAAAATTTATTGGTGAGCATAATAAATATGGATTGGAATAAGGATGCCCGTACGTGGTAGGGGCAAATCATAATTGGCAAAAAAGACGTTGAACGTATGACGTATTGGCATACAACAGAAGCGGTTAAACTAAGGCTTCTATTATAGGAGTTCTAGGTTAAACAAGTTCTTACTTGAAATTCCATATATACAGGGTGTCTCAGATAAACGTTTCAGAAGTCCTAAGAGAGGTAGGGTGCATACTGACGATTCGAAATCATACAGCAATGTGGGGTCGGAAATGTTTTCCTGAAGCGGTGATGTACACAGAAGCACCATAAAGACAAAGACATCGTAAGTGAAAAATCGTTTTATTAATACATGTGAAAATGCAAAAGATAAATGAGTCAAAGTATTCGGTGGCAGAAATTTCAAACACTTACTTTGACCCATGTGTCTTTTGCTTTTTCACATGTATTAATAAAACGATTTTTCACTTACGATGTCTTTTCTTTATGGTGCTTCTGTGTACACCACCGCTCCAGGAAAACGTTTTCGACCCTACATTGCTGTATGATTTCGAGTCGTCAGAATTCCTCCTACCTGTCTTAGGAGTTCTGAAACATCCTGTACACACGATGCAGCTGAATTTATAAGGCATGTTATTAATGAACGTATATTTTTAGGTGTCTTTGCGCTTGTTTGTCCAACCTTCACATTGATTTATATCGACGAATAAAATATTGATCATTCCAATGAATTATTTGTAAACATTTATTCAATAAATGTCAGAGCTACTTCCCCTTAGGTCATTTAACGTGTTAACACGGAGTACAAACTTGTTTCTTATTTAATAAATTGTTTTCGGGAAATGTGCAACTGCCCAATACAGAGTGGTTCGATACATACAAATTTAATTTCCGAGCACCGTTCATCAGATTTAAGAAAGCTTTGATTTATTTCGAGAAAAACAATATTGGCTAAATTATTTTCCCGATCAAATAAAGACTTTGCTTCCGTTCGTTGGTTAACTACTTAACTTATCAATATTTTTTAAAAAATCTTTCAAATAATGACTATTTCTTTCGTGTCCTTTTACAGAATTTTTAATCTTTCATCACCGATTTTTCAAAACAGAAGTTTTTGCTTAATCGAATCAGAAAAAGGCTCGGATTGAGTAATGCAAAATTTATGATAAAAATTTACAGGTGAGACTAATAAATCAGGATTGGAATAGGGATGCCCGTACGAGGTACGGGCAAATCATGACTGGCAAAAACACGTTGTGCGTATAACGTATGAGTACACATGGGAAGCGGTTAAACAAGTTCTTACTTGAAATTCCATATATACACACGATGCAGCTGAATTCATAAGACATGTTATTAATGAACGTATATTTTTAGGTTTCTTTGCCCTTGTCTGTCCGGACTTCATATTGATTTATATCAATGAATAAAATATTGATCATTCGAATGTTTAATTTGTAAACATTTATTCAATTAATGTCAGAGCAATTTCCCCTTAGGTCATTTAACGTGTTAAAGCGCAACACTAGGCACAGAAAAAGACCCGGATGATAATGTAAAGTCTATGGGAGCGTTCTTTTCAAATATTTCGCCCAAATTATAATATTTTCAAATGATTTTTTTTTGCACAAGATAGCTGAGGACGATCCTCAACCGGCCTAGTTTTTACTTTTTCAGTTTTGGTGTCAGATTTTTCTTTTTTAATTACTTTAACTTTCGGAACCGGTTTAAACCGGTCCTGAAATTAAAACTATCATAATATAAAAATGTATAATCAAAATCGAAAAAGGCTATTTCCATGAGTACTTGTAGTGTAAGTCACAGGCTATGATTTTTGGCTACCAGTATTTTAGTACGAAAAAATGTAATTTATTTTATCGGCACATTCTTATTAATTGAATAAGGTCAAGCAGATTTTTCGAAAATAACGGTGGCAAACAAGCATAGCAATTATAAGGTAATGTGACTTACACTACAAAACCCATGGAACAAGCCAAAAGTAAAAACTAAGCAGGTTGTGGATCGTCCTCAGCTATCTTGTGCAAAAAAAATCATCTAAAAATATTAAAATTTCAGCGAGATATTTGAAAAGAACGCTCCCATAGACTTCACATTATCATCCGGGTCTTTTTCTGCGCCTAGTGTGGGATCTTAACACAGCGTACAAACTCGTTTCTTGTTTAATATATTGTTTACGAGAAAAGTGCAATTGCTCAATACAGAGTGGTCGGTACATACAAATTTAATTTCCAAACACTGTTTATCAGATTGAGAAAATCTTTGGTATAGTTTAAGGAAAACAACATTGGCTAAATTATTTTCACTATCAAATAAAGACCTTGTTTCCGTTGGTTAAATAAGTTCTTTAAATTTAACCACTTCGCAATGGGGGCCTTTTAGGAAAGTTTAAATATATTGTCACCAGTTTTTAAAAACAGAAATGTATGACTTATTAAATCGAGAGAGAGTGCTCCGATTGAATAATTTTACAGTATAATTTTACTGGTGGGAATAACCAAGGATTCTTAAGCCTTTTTGCGGCACGTATACGTGTTGCTCGTCTCCATAGACTTAATGGATTTTTTTTTTCATCAAAAATATCCATGCAACTTAGTTTCTAAGACATGTTAATGCATATATATATTACAAATGTAAAAAAATTTCGCCAAAACTAACCTTTATACTATCTTAATTTTCTTATAATAATATTCCGTACTTACTTCAAATTATTAAATTAAAATCTTGTTTCTAAATCTAATCTGTTAATCCTTATGCAGACGATATAAATTCTTAATTTGCCTTAAAAAAACATTATTCCAGTATGCGTAAATTTAAAAAGATGGCTCTAAATTAAAAATATTCTTAATTAAAACTTTATTTCTTAATATTCCAAATAAAACTGATTTCTTCTATGTTTTTATCAACCCTTTTTAAGAAAGTCTTATTAAATTTATTCCAAAACCATACCTTTCAAAAAATATCATTATTTTATTTTATCTATTTATTTATTTTTCCTACGTCAACCTTTGATGTGTGCATATTAATAAATTCATTTCTTTTCTTTTTCTCTTAAAATTAATCATTTATTAAAATCGTCTGCCTAAGATATTTAAAATTCTGAGTCATTTATAAATTGGTTAAATAATATTTTTTTTAAATAAATTTATCGTTTGTGGAAAATAATCTCGTAGCTGGACAAGAATTCTGTTTACATAAAAGAATGATGGTTTGAGGTTACAGAATGTTCCAGAACTTTCTTTTTAGTTTAAAAAGGTGGAAGTCTCGAGATGAAAAAGAAGATTTCTTGGGTTGCTTCTTCGATGAGGACGGCTCGCTGAAATAATGATGGAATTTTTGCAAAAGGAGCTTTTCCTTCCTCATTATTACGAATTTAATAAATGAATTTACAACAGCCCATGACTAATTATTGGATCTTCTACATTTATTTATTTATTTTGTTTTTTCCCTCGCTTGCCATGACTGTGTGTTTCTTTTTAACCAGTGGAAATAATTCGAATTCTCCTTAAATCGTCACATATATATATTTTTTTTCATTTATTGAAAATTTTTTATTATTATTATTATTATTATCTTTCCTGTGAAAAACTGAAAATTGTCCCATTTTTTTCTAGTAAACGTTTTACCATCGAGAAATTTGTTGATCAATAATGACTTCGAAGTATAAGGGAATAAAATTTATTTGGATACCCTATGATCCCTATTTCTGGAGGTTATACTTAAGCTTGTTTTTCCAACTTAGGAATGGCCTCCAGTGTTCTCGAAATTATACTTTATTAGACATTGTTTTGCTTTGAAATCCATCTTTATATTTCTGTTCAAATTCCGCTAATTCTACTATCGCTAAAGTAAACTTATACTTGAAAAACAAATAAAGTTTTATTATTTTTTTTTAACGTAAATCTCCCATTAACCAGGCATTTAAATAAAAAGAAAATTTTTACAAAATTTACTTGAGTGGAGTTTGGCCCAGTTGTAATCGAATTCTACGAAACCAGTTACAGTTAAAGCTTGATTTTTTTTTTCAGGATATGTCAGTTCCTCTTTCTTAGTACTTCCATGAATAAAATAAGGCACATTTTATTTTTTCTTATAGCTAGTTCCAAATTCAATTTTGCAAAGCAAAATAATCCCGGGTCAGACTTGGGCTTAAACCACAAAATGTTAAGAAGGAATGCTTTGTAGGAGATTTTTAAACTTATGCCTATAGAAAAGCTTATAAGTTTTTAGCAGAAAACACATAAAGAATACTTTAATTAAAAATAGTGCTGAAGCCTCTTTCCTACTAATACAATTAAAATAAATGAATAAATAAATAAACTACAGTTTAATTTAAAACACAATATGTACTTTAAACATGTATTAACTTTTGAGGTGAAATTAAATTTTAAATACGGATTAAGCGTTGAATCACTGTTTAATTTATAACTTTAATTAGAACCAAAGGCATATTAAAAGAACTTAAGGAATCTGAATTCCATTGTGTATTGCTTTTACCATTTCCTATTCTTAGTCTTTAATATGTTTTCCTCTAATTGCAAAAGCATCGCTCGTCGCTTAGCAACAAGTGAGGTAAGTTATCATGGCAACCATTCTGACTGGAGTCTCTTTGGAGGATGGAAGGATGATTAGTTGCAGATTTGACGGAAGTGGATTTGTAAATGGAAAGCTTTCAGGAGGGAGAGGATGATTTCCAAGTCTCTTCACTTCCATTACAAAAATTTTCTTTCTGACACTTTAGAATTATTTTTTTTTTTTCACTTGAGGGGAGAAATAAAATCATCTTCAATCTCATTCATTTTAAGAGTTTTGTGAATCTTTGTTGTACTCGGGGTTTTTAATTCGAACTTAATTTTCTAGTTTGTTAAATATTCATAATGAACTGCATTTTTTTAATGTCCTGATTAAAATATGAAAAAGAAATTCGTTAATAATTTAGGTTCATTTTTTTTATGTTCTTGAAAATAATACAATCTTTTGCTATGTTTTAATGTAATGTTTCAAATGTCGCAAAAAAGAATACAATTCGTATACTAGTATCGCTTTATTAGGTGCGTTCGTAATTATGTAAATACGTAGCACCTATTGCTGTCGCTCAGTCCGTCCGTCTGTCTGTCTGTCCGTCTGTCTGTCTGTCTGTCTGTATGTCCGTCCGCATGTAACAACGCAAAAACTACCCAACCGAATCGTTTGAAATTTAAAATACATAATTATTACGTAATTTTGTCGAGTCATATCAAATTTTATGAAAATCGTATGGATAGATCAATTACAGGGACAATCAAAAGGATTCCGTTACATTACGGTCAATGGGGAAAAAAATTTCAAATGCATTTTAATCGTTTGAAATTTAAAAAGTATATTTATTACATAATTTTGTTGAGTCTTTTCAAATGTTATGAAAATCGGATGCATTGATCAATTACAGGGACAATCAAAAGTATTCCGTTACATTACGGTCAATGGGGGAAAAAGTTTCAAATGCATTTTAATGGTGTTACACTCATTTGAGTATAATAGAATTTACATGAATCTATGAAATATGTACTAAAAATACATTTTGTACAATCTGTGATGCAAAGAATATTTATTATTAAATTACAGGGCCACACAAATGTATTCCACTAAATCATGTTTTCGGGGAAACATTGTTTGGGGGGTGTTTTAATTATATTAAACTACTTCACATTTTATGAATAAGATATACGTTAATTAAGTATAATAAAAATTACTCCCTGCATATTTACAGGAACACAAAGATTTCGACCACTATACTGTATCCAAAGTATGCTCTATCAGCAAAATCTGAATATTTTAAAACTTCGTTATCAACGAACGCACCTCATTTGCTACGCTTTACGTGCAATTTGCAACTTGTTTTTTCTTAGTTTTTGATACTACGTACAGTTAAGTGTTATTAGTCTTATACGCAAGAAAGCTTAGACGTTTTAACAAGAAAACTTTAATTAAACATATTAAATGAAACCTCTTTCCTAAAAATACAATTTAAAAACAGAAAAAAATAAACTGCAGCTTAATTTAAAAGACAATATGTACTTTATGCATGTCTCTTATTAACTTTTGAGATGAAATTAAATTTAAATACAGATTAAGCGTTGAATCACTGTTTAATTTATAACATTAATTAGAACCACGGCATATTAAAAGAACTTAAGATATCCGAATTCCATTGTGTATTGCTTTTACCATTTTCTATTCTTAGAGTCTTTCATATGTTTTCCTCTAGGTGCGAAAGCTTCGCTCGTCGCTTAGCAACAAGTGAATTAAGTTACCATGGCAACCATTAAAAGTCTTTTTAGATGCTAGATGAATGATTAGTTGCAGATTTGACAAAAATGGATTTGTAAATGGAAAGCTTTCAGGGGGAAAATGATTTTCAAGTCTCTTCACTTCCATTGCAAAAATTATCTTTGTGACACTTTAGAGTTATATTCTTTTCACTTGAAAGATTCTTGTTAGGAGAAATAAAATTATCTCCCATTTTATTACCTCAATGAGTGTTGTGAATCCTTGTTGAACTCAGCGTTTTTAATTCGAACTTAATTTTTCCAATTTCTTAAATATCCATAATGAATTGCATTTTTTTAAATGTCGTATTAAAATATGAAAAGAATTCCTTTAATAATTGAGGCAAGTTTTGTATAACATATTTGAAAATAATGCAGTCTTTTGCTTTATTTTATTTTAATTTCTTTAGATGGCGCAAAAGAATAAAAATAATTTAGTAGTATTCCTTTAATTTTTTAGTTCTTGATACTACGTGCAGTTCAGTATTATTATTGTTGTAAGGAAGTTTTTTAGGAAATTAATTTGTATATATACAACATGTTTCAAAATTTTATCGATAATTTAACGAAAGATAACGAATGATATCGGAAGGCGGGGGGAGTTCTAGAATTACGAAAATGCTAATTTCGTTATACTTACATAGCCCCTAGGTTTTAAAAATTAAACATATAAAGAAAACTTTAATTAAACGTAGTAAATGAAGCCTCTTTCCAACAAATACAATTAAAAAGCAAACAAAGAAGCAAAAGAATAAACCGCAGTTTAATTTAAAACACAATGTGTACTTTATGCTTATCTTGTATTACCTTTTGAGATGAAATAAAATTTTACATACGGATTAAGCGTTGAATCACTGTTTAATTTATAACTTTAATTGGAACGCGGTATATTAAAAAAACTTAAGGAATCTGAAGTCCGCTGTATATCACTTTTACCATTTTCTATTCTTAGAGTCTTTTATGTGTTTTCCTTTAGGGACGAAAGCTTCGCACGTCGCTTAGCAACAAGTGAATTAAGTTACCATGGTAACCATTAAAAGACTTTTTAGAGGTTGATAGAATGATTAGTTGCAGATTTGACGGAAGTGGATTTGTAAATGGAAAGCTTTCAGGGGAGGGGGGGTGTAATTATTTCCAAGTCTCTTCATTTCTATTACAAAAATTTTCTTTGTGCACTTTAGAATTTTTTTTTTTTTTTGTTTGAGAGGAAAAATAAAATTATATCCAATTTCGTTAATTTGAGACGTGTGGTAAATCTTTGTTGTATTCGGTGCTTTTAACTCGAACTTAATTTTTCAATTTGTTAACTGTGCATTATGAAATGAATTTTTTTTATCGTTTTTACACAGATTGTATTACGCTGGCACCATTAAAAAAATATAGAGAGAGTTACTCAATTTTGAAAATGCTTTAATTAAATAAGGCGTGCTGTTTCTTGCTGTATAACTGACGCCAAATTCAAATTTTGCAAAGAAATGTAATCTCGTGTCAGACTCGAGTTTGGACCAGAAAGTGTTAATTTCCTGACCAGTTATCGTCTGAGGTCAGAATTGACCTCAGTCCTGAGACAAATATTATGATCGACTACAAAAACCTGTTTAAAATTACTTTAAAATGTCTAAAATTGTATCAGGCTATATATAAATACTTGTGATATGCATGCAATTTTTAAAAATGTATCGATGTGATTTTAATAATTCCAGAAGTAATTAAACTCATTTTAAGGGTATTTTTTAGTGTCTCCTGTAGGCGACTTCAAGACTGGTGAGGTTAAGAAGGGACACTTTCTTGGAGATTTTTAAAGTTCCCCCCTACAAAAGCTTATAGATTTTAAGAAAAACACACAAAGAATACTTAAATTAAACGTACTAGCTGAAGGCTCTTTCCTACAAATGCAGTTTAAAAACAAAATAAATAAACCACAGTTTAATTTCAAACATAATATGTACTTTATGCATATCTTTATTAACTTTTGAGATGAAATTAAATTTTAAAGGCGGATTGAGCGTTGAATCACTGTTTAATTTACAACTTTAATTAGAGCCAAGACATATTAAAAGAACTCAAGGAATCCGAAGCTAATAGCACTTGTGCTATTACACGTGTCGTGCTGCAGGCGTCAAATTACAGGCGTCTCCATGTTATCCTATGGGACCAGGGGAGTCGCTTGGTTAGCGCGCGATTCTCTTGTGTCGGAGCGTCTTTGAAGCGTGGAACGAAGCGAGTCTCCAGTAAGAGCCAATCAAATGCTTGGAAATCCAAATGAAGGTAAAGACTCTTCGCGAACAGCCAATGAAATGCTAAGAAAACGAAAAAACGCAGGCGATTTTTGTCGCTTGCAATTTTTACGTGTAATAGCACTTTTAGAATCTTTCATACGTTTTCTTCAAAGGGGCGAAAGCTTCGGTCGTTGCTTAGCAACAAGTTAAGTAAGTTACCATAGAAACCATTAAAAGTAATTTTACAGGCAATAGAATATAATTTAAAAACACAAAAAATAAACTGCAATTTAATTTCAAACGCAGTATGTACGTTATACTTTTGAGATTTACTTTTGAGATGAAATTAAATTTTACATACAGATCGAGCGTTGAATCACTGTTTAATTTATAACTTTAATTAGAACCACAGACATATTAAAAGAACTTAAGGAATCCGAAGTCCATTGTGTATTGCTTTTACCGTTTTCTATTCTTAGAGTCTTTCATATGTTTTCGTCTAGGGACGAAAGCTTCGCTCGTCGCTTAGCAACAAGTGAAGTAAGTTACCAGTTACCATGGCAACCATTAAAAGTCTTTTTTTAGAGGTTGGAAGAATGATTAGCTGCAGATTTGACGGAAGTGGATTTGTAAATGGAAAGCTTTCAAGGGGAAAATTATTTTCAAGTCTTCATTTCCATTACAAAAAAATTTTCTTTTTGACACTTTAGAATCATTTTTTCTACTTGTGTTAGGAGAAATAAAATTATCTTCAATTTCATTAATTTGAGAAGTGTAGTGAATCTTTGTTTTACAAGGTGTTTTTAATTCGAACATAATTTTCCATTTTGTTAAATATCCACAATGAATTGTATTTTTTGTAAATGCCTTAATTAAAATACGAAAAGAAGTTCGTTAATAATTGAGGCAAGTTTTGTATAACATTCTTGAAAATAGTATAGTCTTTTGCTATGTTTGTATTTAATTTGTTTAAATCTTGCAAAAAAGAATAAAATTAATTTAGTAATATTACTTTACTTTTTTAGTTTTTGAAACTTTCTACAATTCAGTGCTATTATCTATTTAGAAAATTTTTCATGTTTTCAGTCAAAAACTGGGAAATCTGAAGTACGTCTGAATTTTTTTATTGCTTGAATTCCGCAACTCAGTCATTTTCTGATTGGTTCATGCATAATGTCTAGAAATGGAATACTTCTGTTGCCACAATGACAAAAAATGTATAAAAAACTACAAAAAAAAATAATAATAACTTAAAAACAAATTTAGATACAAGTTTCAAACATGTTGCATTTAAAAGTAATTTTTTTTTCTCTGTACAACAAGTTAAAAACTGGAAATGTGCGATGTTTAGAATTTTAAAAATGTACGGTAACGAAAATTATTAAACTGAAATTTCATTTAATATTTGTTTATGATTGGTCCAGGAATATTAACATGACCCGGCATATTAATAGGACTCTGTTATCACGTAAGCTACATTTTGAAATTATAGGCTTTGAAAACATTATTTTCCCAATAGACGTTGTAATTTGTTAAATTACAATTTATGTTGCCAGAAGGACTATTTTTTAAAATTTAGATTAGTACCTTTTTTAGGAATGGTAAAATTCATTTTATTTAATTGTATATTAGTCAAAGGAAAACATAAAAGTTCATTTGCGTTTGTTTTCAGAATTGTTTACGCGATATGACAACAAATTTTACTGTCTGAAGTCAAGCCAAAAATAAACCACCAAGACTTCTTTACTGGAGAAATATCCTAATACATAACACTTGCCAAGCAGTGCTCAACAGTACAGCATCTTTGAGTAGTTACCTAGTTGAGACCAAACTTCATACCCGTTCTACGAAGATGAGATATCTTATGCTGTTATGAGCCATTGAGAAAAAGATTAGATGTAGATAAACTACTTAAAATGAATAGAATGAATTTAATCCCTTAACTGCCGAAGCTTAAAAAAATTAATCTTCAACCTTATTTACTAAAAAAAATTGCCACCACAAATTTTGGAAAATCACCTTCCCTTTATTTAATGGTAAAAGTTCCTTTTTTGTTAATAAAGCAAAATTTTTAACTCAAAAAAGTGGTTGTTCGATAGTTAATTTGAGTAATATGCGTTTATTTGAGCGAGACGTATATATACGCCCGGAACGGTTAAAACTAGAATTACCGGAAATTCGAATCAAGTTTTATTAAATATATATATATATATATATATATATATATATATTTCACACCAGAATTTTGATTTAATACAACTTAACTTTATTATTTAACGGTTTTTTTCTTCTTTGTATTTTTTCCAATTTATTTCCTAATCAAATTTCTGGTTTGAACCAAAACATATTCTTAAGGTAGCTGTCAAAATAACGGCTCACGGTAGTTCTAGTGTTGAAGTAAAAATATATAAAGTTTTATTTAACCCTTTAACGTTCATTAGTTTTTCCACGAATCCACAAAATTTTAATTCCGATGTGCACCAAAGACACCGAAATTTTAATTTAAAAAATCCATTTTATTATGTACTTGAATAAACGCTTTTTCTTATTTATAAATATATTTGTTCGCAATGACCATTATCATTCATTTATTTCAACATATTAGCAATGAAAATGCGTTGTCCGTCAAAGGGTTAATCTCTTAACTAATTTGCCCGTACGTCGTACAGGCAAGTAGAATTTGCTTGATCCTTAATATAAAGCATTTCGCCATCACTAATTTATTTAGATATAATTTCATATTATATAAAGGCATGAATGTTTAGACTAAATATTAAGGACATTTTCGTTTAAAAAAGTGATTTTAATTCACGATTTTAATTTTTTGTACATATAAAAAGAAGAATCAGTTAAGTGATTAATGGCAAAAAATTTAAGTAAGGATTAAGAAAAAAAAATTAAATCTGATAAAATAGTGAAAAAGATAAGATTAGTGGTATAGCTTGTAGTTATGTAAACTACTATAAACATAACACTTACTGTAATAAGGGTTTATTTCTAAGATAAAATTTCTTGTATAATTAGCAGTGTTTTACATGAATGAATTTTTAAAAATAAAAAAACATATCTTTAAAAGTATGTTATATTATATATTCTTGTTAGAATGATAAAATCTAATCTCAGATTTGTTTACAAAGAGGATTAGCACGATTTAAGCCCGTTTAATAATTATTTAAACCGTATTTCAGCAAAACATAAAAAAAATAAAAATGATACCTTCTTCTTTTTACAGCAGTTTGCGCCATTATTTGTTATTGACATTTTTTATTTTTACACCCACTTCCTAAAACATTTTATGTTAAATATTAATAGAAATTTTAGGGTTTATTTCTAAGATAAAATTTCTTGTATAATTAGCGGTATTACACATGAGTGAATTTAAAAATATTTAAACAAATATCCTTAAAAGTATGCTTTTGTTGTAATAATAAACTCTAATCTCAGATTTTTTTACAAAGAAGATTAGCAAAAATTACGCACGTTTAATAAATATTTCTACCGTATTTCAACAAAACGTAAAAAGTTTTAATTAAACCTTCTTCTTTTTGCAGCAGTTTTCGCCATTATTTTTTATTGACATTAGTTATTTTTAAATCTACTTCCTTGTATATTTTATGTTAAATATTAATAGAAATTTCTAACCTATTGAAAGAAATGTTTAAACGGAAACATTAATTAAAAATTATTATGCTGCATTAACTCTTACTGGAAACAAATATTGACTGAACTAACGTTTATGAAATAATCTGAAATTTTTGATGATTTTATTGCTTCCTTAAATCAAGACCCATTAGATGTTAACACTGTTTTAAACTCAATTCCACAAAAAAAGTTTTTTTTTTTTTTTTTTTTTTTTTTTTTTGAAATTATGATAATTAAGACTTTATTTAAATTTATAATACTTATTTTAAATTTTAGATGTTCTTGATATAGTTTATATTTTTTTTTGTTGTTGTTGTTTTCTTGACATAGTCTAATTCGCGGGGATATGTGACAAATTTGTGACATTTTTCTTTTTAAATTGTTTATTCATGAATATACAGAGTGTAGCAGATTACAAAGTGTAATCGAAAACACGCTTCATAAAACAAAAAACATTTTCTTATATATTTTTTCCGGTTTCAACAAACAAATTTTGGAACAACTGAGAAAAATACTCGTTGGTATCTATGACTTAACCCTTCACGACGGAAGCCTTTTACGAAATTTTGTATGTTTTGTCATCAGTTTTTAAAAACAGAAATTTGAGTCTTATTAACCCTTTCCGGCACGGGCAAAATCTGTTTGTAAAATGAGAAATTATCGACCGACACCGGAATTCACAAATGATTTTTTTAGATATTTTGAATTCCTTAATTTAAGCTTTTATCGTAAAAGAAAAATTTTACAAAAATTTGCAAGTTTGGAATTAATTAGGTATTCCAGACCGGCGGCACAGTGTGCCAGAAAGGGTTAAGTCGAGGAAATGCTTCGATTAAATAAAGCAAATTATACAGTAAAATTTTACTGGTAAGCATAAATAAGAATTTTTAAGATTTTTTTTCTTTTTTTTTCGGCACTTATACGTATCGTTCGCCTCCAAGTGGTTAAGGACACTCAGATTTATTACAGGCTGCTGCATTCTTGAAATTCACCCTGTCATTCGCCTTTAACCCCTTCCTGCACAGAAAATTCTGTTCATAAGATGATGAAATGATTGTGTAACACTGGAATTTACAAAGAACTTTATCGGAAATTAAATACAGTAGAACTCCGCAAATTCGGATCCCGTTAATCCGGATCTCCGGATAATCCGGACCGGTTTGGGCTATTATTTTTTCAAGTTTGAGAAGCGACTGGCGAATTTCCATAATATTAACTGGTTTCATCGTTGTATTCCGAATAAAAGAAAACTTTTTTCTGAAATATTTTCGGAAGAATTAAATAAAGTAAACATTTTTACTCTCTGTAAATATTCAATAGCTTTAATATAAAGGTGATTTTCTGTAATTATATTTTATTTTATTCAGTTTTTTCTAATTCTCCGGTTAATCCGGATTTTCGATAATCCGGATTGGGTCTGGTCCAATTAATCCGAATTATCGGGGTTTTACCGTACTTGTTTCCTTAAACTTTAATTCTAAAAGCATTTTTTTTTTAATATTCTTGATGCGGGTTGTTTTTTTTAATTAAAATTAGATGGTCCCGACGTTAGACCATTACACCAAAAAAGGTTAAAGTAAGGAGGGAGTTGAAAGCTGCCAGGTTTGACGTGACAACCATTTCATACAGGAAATTACATTGTTGATGATATGACGTTAACAAGATGCCATGATTCGTCATTCTTACACATTACAATTAGTCCGACGTCGGACCACAGCGCTGAAAAGGGTTAAATTAATCTACTCAACTCTGCGAACTGATATATCCGTTCTCTAAATTGTAAGCTTCACTGTAATGCAAGCATTATTTAAATTTATATAATTGTACAGATATAATCCAATTTTTAAAAAATTATGATTAGTACTCTCAAGGTTTATATTTCGATACATAATAAAGAAAATTGTATTATGGAAGGGGGAAAAAAACATATTTTTTAGCATTTAAAAAAAGTTACAGTGAAAATAAATTTACATTTTTCTCCTTTTGCTCGGCTGTCAGGGGTTAAGGAGTGAGTTGAAATCTGCCAGATTTCATGTGACTACCATTTCATACAGGGAATTAAATTGTTGATAATATGACATTATCAAGATGCCATGATTTGTCATTCTTGTCAACAAAATCTTAGGATGTCTATTAGGACACTCCCTAGGAAACTTCAGGTGGATGAGTTGGCCTTTCGATTTGTGGGGAACTTCGTTAGCGATCGTTCATGATGAGGAGAGAACTATTCTTGTCCGTAGAAATCAGTTATAACAAGTTGGAAATTGCACGTGAAGCATAGCAAATGAGGTGCGTTCGTACTATAAGTTTTAAAATATTCAGATCTTGCTGATATAGTAGAGCGTACTTTGGATACAGTATAGCGGTCGAAATCTTTGTGTTCCTGTAAATATGCAGGGAGTAATTTTTATTATACTTCATTAACGTATATCTTATTCATAAAATGTGAAGTAGGTTAATATAATTAAAGCACGCCCCAAACAATGTTTCCCCGGATAACGTTATTTAGTGGAATACATTTGTGTGGCCCTGTAATTTAATAATAAATATTCTCTGCATCCCAGATTGTACAGAATGTAGATACATCATAGATTCATGTCAATTATATTATGTTCAAACGAGTGTAACACCATTAAAATGCATTTGAAACATTTTTTCCCATTGATCGTAATGCAACGGAATACTTTTGATTGTCCCTATAATTGATCTTTGCATCCGATTTTCATAACATTTGAAATGACTTGACAAAATTATGTAATAATTAAACGTTTTAAATTTCAAACGATTAAAATGCATTTGAAACTTTTTTCCCCATTGACCGTAATGTAACGGAATACTTTTGATTGTCCCTGTAATTGATCTATCCATCCGATCTTCAAACAATTTGAAATGACTCGACAAAATTATGTAATAATTATATATTTTAAATTTCAAACGATTCGGTTTGATAGTTTTTGCGTTGTTTTATGCGGACGGACTGAGCGACAACAACAGGTGCTACGTATTTACATAGTTACGAACGCACCTAAAAAGCCATCCACAGCCAAACGCCTCCTTGTAGTCCAAGTGCCGACAACACAAAGCCCTATGTTATGAATCACAAGAAAAAAAAAACCTTTATTTTAAAAGAAGAGTAGTAATAGGGGAATCTAGGGTTCCATGCCTGCCGGATGCGAAGGGATGCATAAGCAATAAATTAATACCACCAGTGGCTCACTCCTAGGTTTAGCATTATGTTTGCCGCACAATCAAAAGTATGAAGACACGGAAAACTGGCTGCAGGAAAACACCAATTTTCGGCTTATGCACCACTTCATTTCTGGCACACGTGGATCACTAATGGTTGACTCGTAGGCTTAGCATTGTGTTTTCCTGCTCCCAGTTTTCCATGTTTTCAAACTTTTGTTGCAGGACAAACACAATGCTAAGTCTACGAGTCAACCACTAGTGTTATTAGTTTTTGGCTTATGCACCACTTCACTTCCGGCAGACATGGATCACTAGATTTCCCTATTACAACTTTTTCATAAAATAAAGGGGGTTTTTGTGCTCGGTAACATAGGGTTTTGTGCTGTCGGCTCCTGGATTGTTAAGGGAGTACCTTGAGATTGGTCAAAATAACGATTTTCTTTTCTTAATATTTACTAAGTGCTTCTCTTATGGAAACATTTTTGATGCATCATTAGTATTTTAATTTCCACTTTCCAGTTAGAACTGATTATGATTTTACTTCTTTCAAAAAAAAAAAAAAAAAAAAAAATCTGGTTGGAAATCTGTTTAACCTGGTTTAGATTAACTCATAATTCTACGGAAGTTATGATCGAAATTGGCAAGTATTGACGTGTATCCGTAACTATAGTCACAGCCTTAACTTTCATACGAGGAAATTATTTCTGTTGCCGAAATGTTGAAATAGTTATATGCCACTAGAATGTACAAATATACTTTTTGTTTCTTTACCAAAAGGCTTTTCTTCAGGTGATTTTAAATGTTTAATATTTTTATCAATCCGAAGGTTTAGAATGAAAATCAAATGTAAAAGATATTCCCACAGCCTGCAAGTATCCAAACCGATCGAAGGAACATCATTATTTCTTTAACCCCTTGAGGCGCGGTGGCATATCTACGAAACCACTTAATTTTAATTCCCAAACGCTACATTGGCACCAGAATTTTGGTAAAAAAATTCACGGTTTATTGAATGCGCGAAATATAGCTTTTTCTTATTTACAAATAAAGTTGTTTTCAAATTCCGGTGTCAGTCATTAATTTCAACATTTAAGTAATGGATTTTCTCTGCGACGCAAAGGGTTAAAGGTTGAATAATATAAAGACAACTTGAATACATTTTTTAAAATAAATAAAATTTACATACAAAAAATTAAAACACTAAAAAACTTTTAAAATAGAAAAAATAAATGTTTCGCCAAGCTACTCGTAAGCCACATCAGTACAAATACCGGGTGTCCCAAAAATGACTGATGGATTTTAAAATTCAATAACTTGCAAAAGGTGACAGCTATTTAAAAAAATTTTTGCAGGAGGGTTATGTATAATGTCAGGAGTTTTTTTTTTTTTTTTTTTTTTTTTTTTTTTTTTTTTTTTACCGTAATTTTTTATTTTAGTTCGCATCTCAAATAATAGGTGGTGTTGACGGCGATCGAAGGCCAGGTCGACGCTTCACCCAATACTGATCACCTGGCCTTCAATCGCCGTCAGCGCCACCTAGTGTTTGAGATGCGAACTAAAACAAAAAATTACGGAAAAGAAACTCCTGACATTATACATAACCCTCCTGCAAATTTTTTTTAAATAGCTGTCACCTTTTGCAAGTTATTGAATTTTAAAATCCATCAGTCATTTTGGGGACGCCCGGTAAATATTCTTTGCATAACAAACATTGGACAGTTACAGTTAGTTATTTTTTAGAAAAAGATAATTATTTGTACTGATGAGGCCTTGCGAGTGGCTTGGCGAAATCTTTACGCTTTCTATTTTTATTTTTATTTTTTTAGTGTTTTTTTACTTACCCATCATACGTAGTATAGGGTAATCTTGCAATCGTTTTGAAAATCGAAATTTTTTTTTGACGGATTTACACGTTTTAGATAGTGGAGCTTCCGAAAAACATATTTTTAGAAAAAAAAATTTGCCGTCCGTCTGTCTGTCTGTCTGTCTGTAAACGCTCTATCTCCCAAACAAATTGAGATAGAGACTTGAAATTTTGTATGTAGTTAGTATGTAAGAATGGGACGAACCCTATTTAATATCAGCATCCTCGATTATCCGGAACTATTTTTTTCGGACTCTCGAAAAATTCGTTCTGATGAAAGGTATATAAAATTTTTTGAATTTGTTTGTTCTAAGGAATGGACGTAAAAGGCAATAAAATAACACACATTTTGCATATAGAACGAAGTCGATCGGATTATTAGTTGCCGAGATATTTGTAATCCTGTTTTCCACATTCTTCGATTTTTCATGACCCTGTATTTCATTCAAATTTCAATTCAGAAGTATATTTTAATTGGAAATGAGACGCTTAATCCGACGCAGTTAATTGTTAGTTAATAGAATTATTATTTTTGGAGTTATAAGGATGTTTCTTTTACGCAATTCGGTACTACTTGAGTAGTTTGGCGTTTTATATAATTTGTCGAAATTGGTACATCAGCAGTTCTCTTATGAAGCATTACTATGTATATTAACAATATTTAAATTTTGTTTATGAATTGCAATGCATTGTATAAATAGTTTCACATGTTTTTTTTTCATATACATATCCATGATGGGTAAGTATTACGGTGGCCCCCAACGACTAGTTTGCATATAAATTTTAATTATTTTAGAAAATGTACTCAAGGTCTGTCTTAGGTTATATTATTCAATCTTTGAATGGTTTTTTTTTATTCAGACATTATGCATGTATGTATGTATTTCTTTTTTAAATTAATTACTAATTAATCAATGTATTTTTCTCCTTTAACTAAATCAAAATGTTTGCAAACTTGATAAATAGTGTTCGAAAATTTAATTTGGATGTATCGACTCCTCTCTGTTGGACTTTCAGTGAAAGCGATTTATTAAACAAGACGGGAATTGATATTCTGTGTCAACACATTGACTGCGCTCAGGGAAAAGCTTAATTATTTAAAGAATAAATGAAGTTAAACTATTTATCAAGCTGATCGTCTTTTTATTAATTTATAGAATCTAAACTGTACATATTGACCATTAGGTTGAAGGTTATTGGATAATTTTCTAAATTTTAGTTCAATTTATTATATTTATAGTCGATATTTAAAGATTATTACCGTAAAAACATATTTTTACGAAGAAAAAATTGATGAAAAATTGTTTATGGTTAATCAAAAAACAACATACATTTCACAAAGGAAATAACAGAAAATCACTAGTTTAAATTTGCTGCCACCAGTGATTTATTGATTTGTTTTTATTGAGCACTACTAATTTCCTTCATGTGATTCTAAATGTATAATATTTTTTTTTCCAATCTGACAATCAAAATGGCCCCGCCAGTTGCCGATAGGTTCTACCTTCGAAACTCGTAGACGGTAGGTGCTTGGTTCGAACCCTTTTGCGACCTCGGTCTTGCAGTTCGGAGTTTTCCGTGGTTTTCTTCGAATCCTGGATTTCCTTGTGTAAATATGGGTTAGGATCCCTTAGAAAGATCCCCAGGGAGCGCACAATTCCATTAGAGCCTATATCCGACGTGTTGATAATCGGCCGTCATAATATAAACAAAAACCAAACCGACGACGGTCAAAATTAGAAAACTAAGCTCAAAATATAATCCCATCACCTGTAAATACCATAACCAATAGAAGCAACATTATTATTTAATTAACCAACAAATATTTTTCTTCTTCAACTAAATCAAAATGTTTGCCAAATTTGATAAATAGTGTTGCGAAATTTAATTTGGATATATCGACCCTCTTTATCACGTAATTGCCCTTTCAGTGAAAACAATTTATTAAACAAGACGGGAATTGATCTGCTGTATCAACACATTGACTGCGCTCAGGGAAAAGCTCTGTTATTTAAAGAATAAATGAAGTTAAACTATTGAACAAGCTGATCGATTTTTTATTAATTAATTGAATTTAAAGTATACGCATTGATCATGAGGCTGAAGGTTGTTGAAGTTTTGAAATTTTTGTTCAATTTATTATATTTATAGTCGGTATTTAAATATTATTATGGTGAAAAAAATGTTTTTACAAACAAAAAATTGATTTTAAATTGTTCATGTAAATAATATTTATAAATCGTTTAGAAATAACATTAATAATTAATGTTAAAATTAAAATTAATATTAATGTTAATATTTATAAATTATATTAATAAAAATTTATAATTACTTTATATAATAATTATTTTATTAATTATTAACTAATTATTAATTTAGATTAATTTATCTTTGTTATTTATAAATAATTTATGATTTATATTACAATTTTATATATTATTATATTTATTATATAACTATTTTATAATACATGTATATACATAAAATTATTTATATAATACATTAATATCAACATTAATATTAATATTATAATAAATAATATTTATAAATTATAATATTTACAAATTGTTGATGTAAAAGGAAAATAATATTTAGCGTGTGATTTTTTTCCGTTTTCAGTGTTAAATAAAAAGACTGAAGTAAAAGTTATAATATGAGATACAGTCGACTCTCGTGAATTCGAAATCGGATAATTCGAATATTCACTTAAATCGAACTAAATATTAAGTCCTAAAATTTTCAATGGCAGAATAACGTTAAAAACTTTCATTAATTCGAATTCATTTTCCCTTGACTTCGTTTAATTAGAACTAACAAGAATTCCGATTTTTCATTTTTCTTTTCTTTCTCACGGATTTCAGATTTTTTGAATTACTTTCTGTCTTTGATTTTTCGGGATATTTTTCCGAACGAGTATGCATATAATCCAATGTATTTGATATCCACTTTCTTAGTGCCCTGTCTGTTCATCAGCGACCCTTTAAATTTTTCTTCCATTGTGCTTGTTTCTAATCATTTAATTAGTTTATGTATTTATACATTCCAATTTATTATTAAGTTATATTTAAATGATAACAGACGAAATATATTTTAAAACACTATATCATTAATTCCTTTGTAATAGTACCATAAGCATGTTTTTATTTCATATTTTCTATAATTGGAACTTCGGATAATTCGAACATTTCTTGTAGTCCCGACGAGTTCGAATTAACGAGAGCCGACTGTACTCTCGCCAAGTTAGAGGAATTAATTACTGGCTGTGATAACATTTCCACATTTTCTTTCACTTTGCATAATTATTTATACACCAAGGCTCCCACTGGTCTGTTGTTTTAAAAACCAGTCATTTATTTGAAATAAATACGTGGAAGGTTTCTGCAACAATCTCAAGAAATATGCTCTTTCATGTATGTTTCTACACTGTAAAAAAAAATCTGCAAAGGTACTAAACCTTTACTAGGAAACTGGGATTCCAAGAACTTTTCCTGTTACGCTAACAGCAAAAATTCAAGTTTCAGAATCGATTACATGAATTTTTCTTGTTATCGTTACATGAAAAGTTCTTGGAATCCCAGTTTCCTAGAAAATGTTTAGTACCTTCACAGATTTTTTTTTTTTTTTTTTTTTTTTTTTTTTTTTTTTTTTTTTTTACAGTGTACGAAATTTATAAATAAAATTTTTCTTTAAATAAAAATGGTATTCAAAATTGACCTGTACTAAAGATTTTTTAATATTACGGTTGGTAACACATTTCTATTGTTGCATCACTTTTGTAGGTTAAATAACAATGTACATTTCACAAAGGAAATAACAGAAAATCACTAGTTTAAATTTGCTACCACCAGTAATTTTTATCAATTGTTTTTATGGCGCACTACTGCTATTCTTCACGCGTTTCTAAATGTATAATTTTTTTTCAATCATACGGTCAAAATTAGAACTAATCACAAAATATGTTCCCAGCACCTATAAATAGCATAATCAATAGAAGCAACATCATTATTTAATTTACCAATATATTTTTCTCCTTAAACAATTATTAATATTACGGTTAGTAACAAATTTCTACTGTTGCATCTGTTTGGTAGGTTATAATATATATATATATATTACAAAGGAAATAACAGAAAATCGCTATTTTAATTTTGCTGCCACCAGTAACTTTTAGCAATTGTTTTTATCGGCTCTACTACTATTCTTCACGCGTTTCTAATTGTTTAAATATTTTTTCAATCCGACGGTCAAACTTAAAATTAAGTGTAAAATATATTCCCAACACCTATAAATAGCATAACCATAGCATAACCAATAGCATTTTTTTTTTTTTTTTTTTTTTTTTTTTTTTTTTTTTTTTAATCAACTAACATATTTTTCTCCTTCAACGAAATCATAATGTTTGCCAAATTAATAAATAATGTTCGAAAAATTTATTTGGATATATCGACCCCTTGCTATCGGGAAATTGCCCTTTCAGCGAAAACAATTTATTAAACATGACGGGAATTCATCTTCTGTGCCAACACATATTGACAGCGCTGAGGGAATAGCTTTGTTATTTAAAGAATAAATGAAGTTAAACTATTGATCAAGCTGATCGATTTTTTATTAATTATAGTCGGTTCTCGTTGATTAGAATTCGTAGGGACAAAAAATATTCGAATTATAGAAAGTATGAGGGTAAAACATGTTTAAAGGGATACACTGTAAAAAAAAAAAAAAAAAAAAAAAAAAAAAAAAATTCAAGAGGTTACTAAAAATTTTTTAGTAAATTTGTATTCCACAGATTTTTTTAGTAACCATTACAAACTTTTTTTTTAAAGTGAAACAAACATTTCTTTTGTAAACTGAACAAAAGAATTTTTTGTATAACTAACTTAAAACTTTTTAGTATGAGCCTCCAAGCAAATTTTAGTAGTAGCTCCAAAATTATTTTGAATAACCATTACGTGTGCCCGAAGGGCAGGAGTTTCCTTCGAGCTGCATCCAGTGGGTAAGAAGACAGACTTCTGAAGCGGAAGATTTTCGGCAAAACCGCAATAGATGGCAGCACAAAACATTGCTACCTGCTCCGACAGGATTTTCATAATTCCTTTACTAAAATAGTACTTACACTGCATATATTCGGTGCGTATTTGGTGGTTTCCAGCATCGAATTTGGGACCTTCCAGCCTGGAGTTCGGTGCCATGCCAAGGGAGGTTTAGTAATAGCTATTAAAAATATAAAATTGTTAACTCTATTCGTTGCTAGCTTTTTTCTAGTAATTTTTACAGATTTTCTTTTAACCGAGTAAGATTACAAAAAAATTTTTAGTAATTGCAAGAATCACTAAAATTTTTTTAGTAGATCGACCCTTTTTTTTTTTTTTTACAGTGTACTATTACAAAAGAATTAATGTTATAGTGTTTTTGAAATTTATTTCGACTGTTATCATTAGACTATGACTTAATATTAAATTAAAATATTTAACACATAAACTAATTAACGGATTAGGAACAAGTACAAAGGAATATGAAGCGGAGATGTCACTGATGGACAGACGGGGCACTAAGAAACCAGATATCAAATGGGTGGGATTACATGTATTACTAGTCCTGAATAATTCTGACAAAAATAAATGAAAGTTATTTCGCTGTTAAAATTCTGACAAAAATGAAAGAAAGAAAGTTATTTCAGTGTTCTAAAGTCCGCGAGAGAGCAAGGAAAATGAAAAGTCAGAACTCTCATTAGTTAAAAGAAGTCAATTAAAAGAAGCCAAGAAGAAAATGATTTCGAATAAATGAAAATTTTCAATGTTATTCTGTCTGGGACTTTTTATTTAGTTCTAATTAAGCAAAGATTCGAAATATCCGATTTCGAATTAATGAGTCCCAACTGTAATTGGATTTAAAGGATACGTATTGATCATTAGGTTGAAGATTATTGAATTTTCGAAATTTTAGTTCAATTTATTATATTTGTAGCCGGTATTTAAATATTATTACCGTAAAAAAATATTTTTATGAAGGAAAAATTGATGGAATTAATAGAAAATAGCACTTAGCGTATGATTTTTTTTCTATTTTCTGCGTTACTTAGGAAGACTAAATTAAAAGTTATCATGTGAGATACTCTCGCCAAGTTAGAGGAATTAACTGCTGGCTGTGATAACATTTCCACATTTTCTTTCTCTCAGCATAATTATTTATATTCTAGGGCTCCTGTTTTAAAAACAAGTAATTTTTTGAAAGAAATTCTTCGTAGGTTTCTACAACAATATCAAGATAAACGCTCTTCCCTGAATATTTCTACGAAATTTATAAATAAAATTTTTCTTAAAATAAAAATAATATTCAAAATCGACCTTTACTACAAAATTATTAATATTACGGCTGGTAAGAAATTTCTACTGTTGCATCTCTTTGGTAGGTTAAACAACAATATATGTATCACAAACGATCTCACAGAAAATCACTAGATTAATTTTGCTGCCACCAGTGATTTTTTTTTTTTTATGACGTACTATTACTTTTCTTCAAGTGATTCTAAATGTTTAATATTTTTTCAATCCGACGGTCAAAATTAAAACTAAGCTAAAAATATATTCCCATCACCTGTAAATAGCATAACCAATACAAACAACATCATTTTTTTTATCAACCAATATATTTTTCTCCTTCAACTAAATCAAAATATTTGCCAATTTGATAAACAGTGTTCGGAAATTTAATTTGGATACATCGACCCCTCTCTGTTGGGTAATTGCCCTTTCAGCGAAAACGATTTATTAAACAAGACGGGAATTGATCTTCTGTGAGAAGACATTCACTGCGCTCAAGGAAAAGCTCTGTTATTCAAAGAATGAATGAAGTTAAACAATTTTAAAGCTGATCGATTTTTCATTAATTTATTGAATTTAAAGTATACGCATTCATTATTAGTTTTCTTGATCTACCAAAAGAGTTTACGAAAATATAAAATAATTTGTGCATACTTAACAATTTCGGACATCGATAAAATGAGGGTTAATTTAAAACAGGTTAAACAGCATTGAAACCAGAAAGTATTTTAGATGCATCATTATCTATTTAATTTACACTTTCAGTTAGAATTGGTATGACATCATTTCTTAAAAAAAAAAAAAAAATTGGCTGAAATCATAATTTTACGGAAGTTATGACGTAAATTGGCAAGTATGCATGCGTAATCGTAACTATTGTCGCGGTCTTAACTTTTACATGGGGAAATTAAATTTGTTGCCGAAATGTTGAAATAATTATAGCCACCAAAATGTGTATGCTTTTATTTACATGACTTTAAATGCGTGATATTTTTTTCAATCCGGCGATTCAGAATAAAAATTAAATGTAAAATAGTTTCCGATCTACTATAAATATCAAAACCAATAGAAGAAACATCATTATTTTTTAGTGAAATTAATTAAGCAATATATTTTTCTCCTTCAACTAAATCAAAATGTTTACAAACTAAATAAATAGTGTTCGGAAATTTAATTTGGATATATCGACACCTCTCTATTGGATAATTGCCCTTTTAGCGAAAATAATTTATTAAACAAGACGGGTATTGATCTTCTGTGTCAAAATAATGACATGCGCTGAGGGAACAGCTCTGTTATTTAAAGAATAAATGAAGTTAAACTATCGATCAAGCTGATCGATTTTTCATTAATTGATTGAATTTAAAGTATACGTATTGATCAAGAGATTGAAGGTTGTTGAAGTTTTGAAATTTTAATTCAATTTATTATGTTTATAGTCGGTATTTAAAGATTCTTACGGTGAAAAAAATGTTTTTACAAACAGAAAACTGTAATTAAATTGTTCATGTAAATAATATTTATAAATTGTTTAGAAATAACATTAATAATTAATATTAATATTAATATTAATATTTATAAATTATATTAATAAATATATGTAGAATTACTTTATATAATAATTTAATTAATTATTAATTTAGCCTGTAAAACATAATTTTACGGAAGTTATGACGTAAATTGTCAAGTATGCATGTGTATTCACAACTATTGTCGAGGCCTTAACTCTTGTATGAGGAAGTTAATTCTGGTGCCGAAATGTTGAAAAAAATAATACATGCCACCAGAATATTTCTTTAAAAAAAATCTTTTACTCACATGACTCTAAATACGTAGTGTGTGTGTGTATATATATATATATATATATATATATATATATATATTAATCCGCAAAATGTTTGGCGATTTGATAAACAGTGTTCGGAAATTTAATTTGGATGTACCGACCCCCTCTATTAGGTAATTGCCCTTTCAGCGAAAACAGTTTATTAAACAAGACGGGTATTCATCTTCTGCGCCAAATCATTGACGCACTGAGGGAATAGCTTTGTTATTTAACCCTTTCAGGGACGGTGTTTGCTGTTTGCAAACAGTTAATTGTGCTGTTCCAATTGCGAATTAGCACAATTTCGATCACATGACATGCATGAAAAAGAGCTCCTGATTATTTTCAAATAAATTTGTTCGTCAATTGCGATATGAATCAATTATTTGAACATTTTTAGAGCAGAAATACCTTGCCCCTGAAAGGGTTAAATAATAAAGTTAAACTATTGATCAAGCTGATAGATTTTTTATTAATTAATTTAATTTAAAGTATACACATGCAAATATCCCAAATGCAAGTAGGGGGAACTGGGGGACATTGATACATGGAGCACATTGATACACCCCCTGTACAGCACACAGGGTCATTACAGGAAGTTTCACAACAACTCTAAAAGGTGATACTACTGAAATTAACTACATACAGAAAGTTTTGAAATGATTCAGTAGTTTGTTGAAATGGGACGGGTGATTAATTGTTTTTGTAGGTCAAAAGTAAATTTGAGTTGTAAAATTGAAATGGTATTATAAAACTGTTCCAGTATTTTCAACCGAAAAGAATACTCTCTCTGGCAAGTAAAACTACTGCTTATTAGTTTCCCATTCTTTTTAGTTAGATAAATTATGAAGTAATGGATTTTAGACTCATTTTATTCAAAATGGCTCTATGGGGCACATTGATACAGTCTTTCACGGGGCACATTGATACAACCTAAATCCTTTTCTAGTTCATTTTTTCATTACCTTTTATTTTATTTTTTTACAATGTACTCCTTAATCCAACCATTTTTCGCTAAAAATTTCTAATATTAGTTTTTATTGCAGTGAAATAGCTTTGATTTCTTTATATTAGAACATTTTATAGTATTTTTGCAAAGAGAAGACGTACGAACTTACCCAACATATAGTGCTTGTAGAACTAATTAAAGAAAAAGACGGCAGCCTGGAAAATCTCAAATTTATATCAATTCTCCAGAGAAAAAAATATTTTCTACAAAAAAAAGTGTTGCGTAAGAGAAACAAGCTGCAGAACAGCACAAGATTATTATATTAAAAACAGAATTTTTAGTATAATTATCCTTTATTTTCTGTTTATAAACCGATTTATAAACAGAAAACTTTGTAATTTTTCATCCTTTCCTAAGAAAGAAGATAATGCTGGGGTTGAAGTACCAGATATGACAAAGTTACCACAGCCAACAATCAGACAAGGAACAGCCAGAACATCAGGTCATTATACATTTCATTTTGATTGCTTTAATATTGCTTACAAATAAAGTGTGAGTGATTTGAATAAATATAAATAATATAAAATGGTTTGCTAACTATTTTTCTATGAAAAATATGCATTGGTGTTATTTTGTCTCCATTTTTCCGAGACATATCAAAGTGTATCAATCTGTCCCGGGGATGGGGCACATTGATACAAATTACTTTTTTTTATTTTTTTTTTTTTAAATTACATGCTAAAATAACATATAAAACAACGATTGAACATTTTTATAGCAAACTACACAGGTTTTGCTGACATCACATCGAAAAATAACTTGAAATTTCTGCTCTCTAGACACCAAAATTTTTTTTAAAAAAAAACCTGTATCAATGTACCCCAGTTCCCCCTACACTATTGGAAATGCAGTGCAATACACTATCAATATTGCAGTAATGTTTTCAAATTTGATAAATAGTGTTTATAGCATGTAATAAGTACACTGTAAAAAAAACTCCCTTACTTTACACAAAAAGGGTGGCAACTAAGTTGCCACCCCAAGTAGTGTAATGAAATTCCATTGGTAAGTTGGTGTAATGAGCCACCAACTATCAAATGGTATAAACAAACACCATTTGTAGTGGCAACTTAGTTGCCACCATTTTGGGTGTAAAGTAAGTAATATGTTTAAAATGTACGTTATAATAAATTGTATCAATTAAATGGAAGTTTAGCACACTCTTTGCGTGAAGCTATTTTTTTTTAATTATGACTGTATTAAATTTGAATTGTAATTTTTTAATTATTTTTTATTTTGCTACCATTTATTAAAGTACACTAAATAAATAGATGGTGAAAAAGGAAATTTTCCAATATTTACATGATTTTAACAGCAAAATAAAAAATAATTTAAAGATTACATTTTAAATTTAACACAGCCATAAATTAAAATAATTAGTTTCTTGCAAAAAGGCTGCTAAACTCCCTTTTAATTGAGGTAATTTATTATAACATGCATTTTAAACATAATACTCAGTTATTATAATAAAATATGTAATTTCCTATATTTACATACTTAAAAACATCGTTATATGGGTCACATAGTGTGTTTGGGGGTTGTTGGGGGGAGGGGGCAGAATAGATCTGCAGCATCTCTAAATTTCAGTATAGTTTCATTACTGTTTGTCACAGGTGTCACAAAATTGAAAAGTGCAAAAGCCCAAATAAATTCTATTAAATACATGTTTTTCCTCTATTTTGAAACTTAAAAAGATTTAATATTACAACTAAATACTATAAAAGAACACTGCGCTTATATTTTGGCAAAGGTGATCTGGAAAACATATGTGAAAAAAAAATGTATCTAACAGTATTGTATGACCACTTTTGGATTTCAAGAATGAAGTAACATGCTATTTTGAAAATGTATGTTTTTTTCACACAAAAAATCCCAATATGTTTATATATATAATTTTTTTTACAAAAAAGCGAAGAAACAAAAGACGATAATAACATAAATTTGGCGCCCTCTCAGTTTCCGCGCCCGGGGCGACCGTCCCGTTTCAGACAGCTCTGAATGAACATACCGGCAGCCCCCTCCTTTCATTGAATTTCTAAGATTTTCCATTAAATGTATTCAAATTCAAATAGGCATTAATGATGATTTTAATTATGTTTTACTAATTTAATAAATAGAAAAATAAAATCATGACAATCTCTTTAACTCTTTCAGTATCAACATATATAAATAAAAGAAAAAAAAACGAAACAAAAATAATGAAATTTTTGCTTCTAATAATCTAAAAACACATCAAAATATAAATATAAATTGAAAAAATGAATGTTTAAAACAAGATATAACACTATGTTTATTTAATTTCGTGTTAGTTCAAGTTATGCGGAATTTAAAGCAGTAAAACACTATAAAATCAAAACTAAATATTTCAAAGCTCTGTACGAAAGTGACAATTTTACGACTTCTTTTATTATTAATTTTCATTTTTTAAATATCAAAATAGCTAGACTGCAAAATCACATTTTGCAAGTATCATACATTTATATATATATATATATATATATATATATATATACTATATATATATACGTACAACAAATATAACACAAATACAAGCTTTTACAGAGAATTAAGAGTTATTGTATACAAAACAGAAAGAAAATAAGCGTCACTTACGTATTTGAAAAAAATCCAAAACTTTGCAACAACACTGTGTTGCAACTATTTATGTTACGGCTATCATAGAATCGACTCTAATTCATCATATAATAGATTATTACTGATTTCTTAAATCGTCGAAACCAATTGAAATAATCACAGCTATAAGTCGATAAAAGTTCTTAATATGAACTATGTCAGCAATTTTTTAATCATTCATTATTACTGCGAAATATAATCGAAATTAATAGAACATTTTTCACGGAACACAACAGAAAGTTTCAACCACGGCGCCATTTTGCATATCCAATAATCCCACCCCCCGCGCTGGATTACATAACACTAGTTTACAGTACATCTGTTGCCGAAAAAATTTTAACTGTTGCTGACTACGTGTGACATGCTATTTTCAAAAATATAATTAGAATATTTTAATCAGCTCTAGTTTCTGAGTTTCAGCTATACATTAAGTATTAAACAGAAAAAAACATGTATTTACTAAGAAAAACTTAACTAAAAAAAATAATTAATCATTGAGTTCTAAAAAACTTCATTTTAAAGCTCTCCTTCGACTAAAACTCTTCTTCGACTTCTTCGATTTCTTCGTGTAGACTTTGGAAAATGACGTATCAGAGACCAACAATAGTCAGACATATTCGTATCCTAGAAACCCTGATAGGGCTCTTCCATGACGCGTAAGTCCTGATGCATACGCTTCCCCTGCTCTTCGCTCATATCTCCTAAATTTTCCGGAAATCTGTCCAGGTGACTTTGGAGGAAGTGGAATTTTATGCTCATATTGAACCCCATATTTTTTAATTGCAGCAGAAAGTCTTCTACAAGTTCAATATAATTTTCGTATTTTTTCATTTTCGAAAAACTTATTTTAGTATCTGAGGAAAGCAATGTTTTTTTAGTCTTGATGCTAATAATTCTGAAGCTTGTTTAGAAATATTTAAATCTCTTACAATATCATCTAACTCATTTTGGAAAAGCATTTTGGCTCATTTGACATACCTTCAAAATCAGCATCATTTTGTGGTGAGCTTGGTCCTTCAATGTCTTGTTCTAATGGTTGAGATATATTTTTAGGCTTTGAACAGCAGGAAAACGCTGCACTGGACGTTGAATACAACTAGTATTTGGGTATTGCCATTTAGCTCAATTTTTAATGTTGAAACCGTTTACAATCACGCTACAAAAATAACAGTCTTCGAGATGATTTCGTGTTTCTCCCCAAATACTCGGTATTCCAAATTTAAAGGCACTTCTTTTACCACTTTTCCATAATCTTAAATATTCCACACACGATTTACAAACACAATTGAGAGCCCAAGACTGCTCATTTTTATCCAAGAGCATCCCAAAATACTCAAAATAGGTATTTTTCACCTACTCTGATATAACTTTTTTACAATTGTTCAACACATATGTAACAAATATGATCTGGATTGTTTAAACAACACCCCTTGAACTACTCATGACGCAAAAACTTGAGAAACTAATCTTAACACAGTAAAATACGCCTGTTATCGATTGATATATATGCTTAAATGATAAAAATCAAAAACAAAGTAACTCTAGCTGCTCAAAAGATTTTCCGGTCAGATTTGACAAAAACAAGTCATAAGTGAACATTATCAACCATAGAATTCGCGGCAACGGACAAAAAATTAAATTTTGTAAACTAGTGTAATCACCGAGTTGCTGTCGCTGGATTAAAAAACACCTGCCGTTGTGTTGATGAATTCAATAAAGTCTTTCAAAGAGCGAATTATAACGATTTCCAATGATTCAGAACGCCTATTTTTTTAAAAAAAGAGGTGTGATATTTCATTCAAAGTGTAACGTAACATTTATTTTGGTATTGGCACTCAAAAAATAATATATTTACACCTTATTTCACATCTCATACAACCGAAGTAAATGTGATAAAACTCTTTATTTTTTACAGTGTAGTGATAAATAGCTAGTGAATATTGCAAATGCAGTACACTATTGCAAATGCAGTACACTATTGCAAATGCAGTACAATACACTATTTATCAATATTGCCGTGCTGTTTGCAAATTTGAAAAATAGTGTTTGGAAATTTAATTCGAATGTATCGATCCCTCTCTATTGGGTAATTGCCCTTTCAGCGAAAGCTATTTATTGAACAATACGGAAATTCATCTCCTAAGTCAACACATTGACTGCGCCGAGGGAACAGCTGTGTTATTTAAAGAATAAATGAAGTTAAACTATTGATCTAGCTGATCGATTTTTTATTAATAAATTGAATTTAAAGTATACGCATTCATTATTAGTGTTCCTGATGTATCAAAAAAGTTTACGAAAATATAAAATGACGTATGCATACTTCCCAACTTCGAACATAACCTAGGTGAAATAGGGGTTAATTTAAACTAAGTTAAACAGCATTCAAACCAGAAAATATTTTAGATTCATCATTAACTATTTAATTTCTTCTTTCAGTTAGAATTAATATAAAATCATTTCTTAGAAAAAAAAAAACAGGTTAAAACATAATTTTACGGAAGTTATGACGTAAGTTCGCAAGTATGCATATGTATTCGTAACTATTGTCGCGGCCTTAACTTTTACATGAGGAAATTAATTCTGCTGCCGAAATGTTGAAGTAATTATATTCCATCAAAATGTTTTACTGTCGCCACCTTGCTTTTACTCACATGACTCCAAAGGCGTAATATATATACATTTTTAATCCGGCGGTTCAGAGTCAAAATTAATCCTTTCCGGCACTGGCGAGTTCTGCTCGTAAAATGCGTAATTATAGACCGACACCGGAATTTACAAACGATTTTATTAGAAATTAAGAATCCCCTTTCATTGTAAAAGCAAAATTTTATTAAAATATTATTAATACCGTTTGTAAATTTGAAATTAAAATCAGGTATCCCAAACTGGGCACAGTATGCCGTAATTGTTAAGTGTAAATTATACTCCCACCGAATGCAAATAGCATAATCAATAGAAGCAACATTATTATTCCTTAGGGAAATTAATTAACCAATATATTTTTCTCCTTCAACTAAATCAAAATGTTTGCCAAATTGATAAACAGTGTTCGGAAATTTAATTTGGATACATCGACCCCTCTCTGTTGGGTAATTGCCCTTTCAGAGAAAACAATTTATTAAGACGGGAATTGATCTTCTGTGTCAACACATTGACTGCACTCAGGGAAAAGCTCTGTTATTTAAAAAATAAACGAAGTTAAACTATTGATTAAACTGATCGATTTTTTATTAATTAATTGAATTTAAAGTATACGCATTGATTATGAGGTTAAAGGTTATTAAATTTTCGAAATTTTAGTTCAATTCTTTATATTTATAGTCGGTTTATTGTCATTATTTTCAGAGACTTACAGTAAAAAAAAAAAAAAAAAAAAAAAAAAAGTCTATGAAAATTTAATTCAGCTTTATTTATTTAGTGAACGTTATCGTTGTTTATTACGGCTGCACGTTAAATTACTTTTCGAAAAAAATGTAATTTAATAAATTACAACAACTATTTGTGAAATGATATTTTCAAAGACTAAAATTTCAAAGACTTATAAATAAATTCTATATTTAAACTAATAATAATAATAAATATTATTTTTGGACGATCACGACAAGTCACATATTACTTAGGCCATGCATGAAACATTAATATTCCTAGACCAATGATAAAAAAAATAGTAGTTCATAGACATAAAGATTTAATTGTTTAAAGCGTGCACTTTTATTGGATGGAGTTAATCAGACTGACTTCTGAACGCCTCCTATTACGTACGACATGGATTAAACATTCATATTCCAGGGCTCATTCTAAATAAATTTTAAAATAAATTTCAGTTTTACAATTTTCGGAACTGAAAATTTTTAAACTTCTAAACATCGCACATTAAACTTTTACACAGTTGCGTAGAGAGAAAAAAATGCACTTTTAAATGAAATTTGTTTGAAATTTTAATTACAATTTGTTTTCAAATTATTATTATTATTTTGTAGTTTTTATTACTTTTTTGTCATTGTGGCAACAGAAGTATTCCATTTTTGGACATTAAAACATAGACCAATCAGAAAACGAATAAAATAATAAGTTGCGAAATTCAACCAATAAAAAGATTCAGATATACTTCAGATTTTCCAGTTCGCTACCGAGGATAACAATTATTTTTCAAATAGTTTTAAAAAAAATTTACAAAGATAAAATTGTTGATGTAAACAGAAAATAAGATTTTGCGACTAGCATTTTTCTCTGTTCTTGGTGTTACGTAAAAAGACGGCAACTGTATTATCACTGTTTTATCACATGAATGTATTATCATATGAGTTACCCTCGCCAAGTTAGAGCAATTAGCTACTGGATGTAATAACATTCCCACATTTTCCCTGTCTTTGCATAGTTATTTATGCTGCTACAAAATTATCATTAGTATGGTTGGTAATAAATTTCAACTGTTTCATCTCTTTGGTAAGTTTAAAAAAAACAGGGTGATTCTAAATACGTGGTATAAACTTTAAAGGTTGATACAGTGCAGTGTAGCAATCCATTATTGTATAGGAATATATGGCAGCATGTGACGTGTTAAGGTACTAACACCGTGTGGACAATGTAGTACTTTTTGTATTTAAAAATTTCCCATTCATATCAAAAAGTTCTTATAGTAGTATTTTCTTTATTTAAGACAGACATTTCATGACTATGTATAAAAAAAATTCTTTTTAAAGATTCGTGATATGAAATCGAAATTTTTTAATACGAAGAAATGCACCACTGGCAAATCTCTCAAACGCATAAAATACATGAATTCGCTTCTTTTTTTTAACTGTTTAGAAAATAATTGTTATCCTCGGTAGAGAACTGGAAAATCTGAAGTATATCTGAATCTTTTTATTGATTTAATTCCGCATTTTATTCGCTTACTAATTGGTCCATATTTAATGATATTTAATGATTGGTCCATAACGATGACAAAAAATATAATAAAAACTCCAGAAAAAAGTAATAATTTTTAAGCAAATTGTGATAAAGATTTCAAACAAATTTCATTTAAAAGTGCATTTTTTTTCTCTACGCAACGGTGCAAAAAGTTAAATATGTGCGATGTTTAGAAGTTTAAAAATTTTTGCAGTTCCAAAAATTGTAAAACTGAAATTTCATTTAAAATTTGTTTAGGATGGTTCCAGGAATATCACTGGTTTTAAACCAGAAAAAAATTGCCTAATTGAATCGGGAAAAAGCGAGGATTAAATAAAAAAAATTTACAATATCATTTTTCCAGTGAGAATAATCAGGGATTCTGTGCACCTTATGAGGCATGTATAACGGCCTCTCGTCCCCAAGCTGTTAACAACCTAATATTTGACTGAATTCTTGTTCATTGCTAAAGTATCATGTAATACAATATGAATGTTTTTAAAGCTGCTTTTCAAAAAATTTATCTTTCAAAAATAAATTTCCTGCACTTTATATCTTATACTATAATGTGAGCAAAAATTGTGTGTGTGTGGGGGGGTAAATTTTATCTCAAAAACGGCTCTAACGATTTTCGCAAAAATTTGGATTTTACCATTTTCGGGCACAAGAAGACCATTGGGCTAGGTCCCATGCTCGGGAAAATTCGATTACTGGGTCATTTTGGGTCATAATGGGTCAGGATAAAACTATTTATATCTATAGAACGGCTGGATCGATTTTAAGGAAATTTTGTACCCAACCGTTTTTTGGTACGAGAAAACTATTGGGCTGAGTCACATGTTCGAAAAATTTCGATTAGTGGGTCATTTTGGGGTCATTGTGGGTCAAGCCATTTTGATCTAAAAAACGGCTCTAACGATTTTGACCAAATTTTATATTTTATCGCTTTGGATTACAAGAAGACCATTGGGTTAGGTAACATGTTCGAGAAAATTCGGTTAGTGGGTCATTTTTGGGGTCATTGTGGGTCATGCTATTTTTATCTAGAGATTTTATCACGCAATTTTGATTAAAAATTGCATTTTATGGTTTTCGGGCACGTGAAAAACATTGGGCTAGGTTACATGTTCGAGAAAAAATTTTAATGGGTCATATTGGGTCATTAAGGGTCTGGGTCAAGCTATTTATATTTAAAGAACGGAGTGATGGATTATAACGAAATTTTGCATGTAACATTTTTTTGACATGAGAAAACTAATATGCTAAATCACATGTTTGAGAGATTTCGACTATGAGGGTCATTTGTGGGTCATGATGGGTCATAATGGATCATATCAAGCTATATCTAAAGAACAGGTGGATCGATTTTAACGAAATTTTGTATGCAACATTTTTTGGCACGATAAAATCATAGGACTAGGTTACATGTTCGAAAAATTTCGATTAATGGGTCATTTTGGGTCATTAAGAGTCTGGGTCAAGCAATTTATATTTAAAGAACGGCGTGATGGATTATAACGAAATTTTGTATGTAACAATTTTTTGACATGAGAAAACTAATGGGCTAAATCCCATGTTTGAGAGATTTCGACAATGAGGGTCATTTGTGGGACATGATGGGTCATAATGGGTCATGGTCAAGCTATATCTAAAGAACAGGTGGATCGATTTTAATGAAATTTTGTATACAACATTTTTTGGCACGAGAAAACTATTGGGCTAGGTCTCAGTTCGAGAAATTTCGATTACTGGGTCATTGTGGGTCATAAAAGGTCTGGGTCAAGCTATTTATATATAAAGTACGACAGTATTAAATTTAATGAAATTTTGTATGTAAGTTTTTTCATACGAGAAAATTAATGGGCTATCTCACATGTTTGAGAGATTTCGATTATAAGAGTCATTTATGGGTCATGATGGGTCATAACGGGTCATGTCAAGCTATATCTAAAGAACATGTGGATCAGTTTTAACGAAATTTTGTATACAACACTTTTTGGCACCAGAAAATCATTGGGCAAGGTCACATGATCGAGAAATTTCGATTAATGGGTCATTTTGGTTCATAAAGTATCTGGGTCAAGTTATTTATATTTAAAGAACGGCACGATCGAGTTTAACGAAATTTTGAGTGTAACAATATTTATACACGAGAAAACTAATGGGCTAAGTCTCATGTTCGAGAGATTTCGATTATAAGGGTCATTTGTGGGTCATGATGGGTCACGGTCAAGCTATACCTAAAGAACGGATGAATCGATTTTAACGAAATTTTTTACACAGCATATTTTTGGCACGAGAAAATCATTGGGCTATGTCACATGTTCGAGAAATTTCGATCAGTGGGCCACTTTTGGGTTATTCTAATTTTATCTAGACAATGTCTCGCGCAAATTTGACTAAATTTTATATTCTATCGTTTTCGGACACAAGAAAATCATTGGGTTAGGTCAGATGTTTGAGAAAACTCGATTAATGAGACATTTTGGGTCATAATGGGTCAAGGTCAAACTATTTATACCTAAAAATTGGCTCAATCGATTTTATCTAAATTTTGTATTTAACATTTTTAGGCACGCAAAAATTAATGAACTAAGTCACATTTTCGAGAGATTTCGATGTAAGGGTCATTTGTGCGTCATGCTAATTTTATCTAGAAAATTGTTCTCACCATTTTGAGTATATTTTCTATTATATCGTTTTCGGGCAAAAGAAAACCATTGAGATAGGACACATGTACGTAACAATTCAATTAGTGGGTCGTTTTAGGTCTTAATGGGTTCGGGTCATTCTAATTATATGTGACACGACTCAGTCAATTTTACCTAAATTTTGCAACGGAACGTCTTTTGTCACGAGAAGACTATTGAGCTGAGTTGCATATTAAACAAAATTATATTAGTGGGTCATATCGCTTCATTGCTGAATGCTGTCAAGCTAATTTTACTTAAGAAATGGCTTAAACGATTTTGATTCATTTTATACTCTGTTTTTGATTACCTGAAGACCATTGAGCTAAGTCACATGTTTGATCAAATGTGATTAGTGGATCATTTGGGTAAGAAGGGTCAGGATCACGAGACTATGGCAAAAGCCAATAAGTTGGCGATATTTAACAAAATACTGGCGAAATTTGGCCGAAAAATCGACTATTAAGGTTACGAAACCAAAACACATATTTGGCGCCAAATAAAAGAATGTGTCCAAATTTGGTTGTATCTGGCAAAAAATATTGTCTTTCAGAATGTGAAGAAATTTCTTATACATTCTTAATAGTCTTCGAGATGCATAGTTAAACTAATCAGAGTCGAGCTAAAAAAGTGATTTGGATTGATGTCCTTTCGTTGTAAATTTTAAAATAAAGTAAAATTTATGAACATGTGCATACAAACATAGTTTTCTTATTGATTGTTTTTGTAAATAATACTAATAACATAATAAAAAATTTGTAAATAATATTAATAACATGTTTTACAGTAATAATACTATATCGAGTTGAACACAAAGTTAATTTTGACCGAGCTGAGCTCGGTCACCCCTGCTAGTAAGATCTTAAATATCTAAAAACACACTGGGTTTTTTATTCCTTCGTAGCAATAGATACGATCATAGCGACTTCTCGTAGAAATGTCATTTTTTTTATACTGTTTCACTTGCCGACTTATACTCTATATATTTGTAGAACTGTAACCATAACAGTTGGAAATTTCCAATTTTGTAAAAAACATCTGTGTAAGTATTCAAACTAAGGATATCTTGGCCAAAGATGCCACCTCTCTACCAACTAGAGTTGTAAAGATTTGAAAAAACTTGGTTGAAACCTGGAAATAAACCGGTTATTTTAGAAATAAACCGTATTTTTGGGGAATAAACCAGGTAGATTGGGAATAATCCGGGTATTTTGGAAATAAACCCAAAAATAAACCGACTTTTGGCAACTTTACTATCAACTGAGCCATTCCGGTTGAATCTTTAGGAGTAATTACTCAACTAATTTTTAACGGGCACAGCATCTACACTTATATCTCAATAAGTTCAACAAACTCCTTCGCGACAAAAGTATTTTGCTTAATTTTTAATCCTTTACCACAAGTTTTTTAAAAGTGAAAATTTCCTGTAGTTGAAACGCAAAAATGATCTGATTAAATAAGATAAACTTTATAATAAAAAAATAACTGGTAAAAATAATGAAGGACTGTGAGCATCTTAAGGCCCCTGTCCTCACTCGAGGAAACGTTCGCGAGGTAATGCTATTCCTATGGGGAGGAATTTTTCTAATAAGTCTTTCGCAATTTGACATTTTTTTTTTTTTTTTTTTTTTTTTTTTTTTTTTTTTTTTTTTTTTTGCATTGGATAGCTGAGGTGCATGCCGACAGCGCACCTTTTCCACTTTTTCGATTTTGGTTGCAGATATTTTTTGCAAAGTTAGTTTCACTTTAGAAACCGGTTTAAAAACTGAAAGTGCTTTTAAAAAAAATATCTGCAACCAAAATCGAAAAAGTAAAAAAGGGTGCGCTGTCGGCATGCACCTCAGCTATCCAATGCAAAAAAAAATATTCAAAAATATCAAAATGCGAAAGAGTTATTAGAAAAATGCCTCCAAACAAGAATAGCATTAGCTCGGGAGCGTTTCCTCGAGCGAGGATAGGGGCCTAGGTAGCGGCCTGGTCATCGGTTAGAAAGAAAGAAAGAAAGGGGCCTTAAATAGCTTTCTTGCCGGTCGCTCGTACCCAAGTGGTTAAATCGAAGGTTATCTTTTAAACCGCAGTAAACGCTACATTCGTAATTACAACCGTTTGACAATTGTTCTGGTTTATTTACCTACTGGTTAATTGTTTTAAAAATTAATCAAACTGTAACCTTAGATATGGTTAGGTTTTTTGATCTCCAGATTATATACTGCTAGGCATTGTAACCGTATGAGATTATTTACCAATTACAATGATGGTGTGAACATTTTACAAATGTTACTATAGTCTGATTCTAAACGTGATTAAAATTCGTATTTTCCTCTCCAACCAAACTAAATTTAGATATTTTCAGCCTCATCTTTATTCTTCACAGAAACAAAACGAAAAGGGGTTGAAACAACAATGCAGGCACGCCAGGGAATAAACTGGAAATTTATCTTCTCTAACCACCTCATTACACTAAACTAGGAAACGATACATTAAAAGGGATGTAAAAATCGACTTCCTTCTTTACCTTTTATGGTGAAAAATAGAATATGTTTAGAACCTCATTTAGAGACCGATTTAAACCTTCTGTTTTATTTTGAAATTTTCTAATATACAACAAAGCTTAGAAGCCTAATTTTAGCCTTAGATGCTTTTTAGGTGCGTTCGTAATTATGTAAATACGTAGCACCTATAGTTGTCGTTCAGTCCGTCCGTCTGTCTGTCTGTCCGTATATAACAACGCAAAAACTATCCAACCGAATCGCTTGAAATTTAAAATATATATTTATTATATAATTTTGTCGAGTCATTTCAAATCTTATGAAAATCGGATGCATAGATCAATTACAGGGACAATCAAAAGTATTCCGTTACATTACGATCAATGGGGAACAAATTTTCAAATAAATTTTAATCGTTTGAAATTTGAAATATATAATTATTAGATAATTTTGTCGAATCATTTCAATTTTATGAAAATTGGATGCATAGATCAATTACAGGGGCAATCAAAAGTATTCCGTTACATTACGGTCAGTGGGGAAAAAAGAATCAAATGTATTGTAATCGTTTGAAATTTAAAATATATAATTATTACATAATCTTGTTGAGTAATTTCAAATTTTGTGAAAAACGGATGCATAGATCAATTACAGGGACAATCAAAAGTATTCCGCTACTTTACGGTCAATAGGAAAAAATAGTTTCAAGTACATTTTAATACTGTTAAATTCTTTCGACTGTAATAGAATTGACATGAATCTATGAAATGTATATAGATATGTATTCATTCTGTACAATCTGTGATTGAAAGAGCATATATTGTTAAATTACAGGGACACATAAAATTATTTCACGGAGAAAACATTGCTATACAGGGAAACATTGTTTCGGGCGTGTTTTAATTATATTAAGCTATTTCGCATTTTATGAATATGATATACGTTGCTAAGATGTAATAAATACTTCCTGTATATTTACAGGAGCACAAAAAAAGATGTCTGCCACTAAACTGTATCCGAAATACTGTCTACTATAACAGCAAGATCTGAATATTTACTGCAATATCTTACATTTATCTGAATATACTTCGTTATCGTACAAACGCACCTCATTTGCTACGCTTCTCGTGCAATTTCCAACTTGTTTTTAAAATATTATTTGCCAATAAAGTAAAATTACCGTTCAAAATTTTTTGGTGTGAACTGAGAATTACTAGATTTCAAAATGGAACTCATTGTCCTAATATATACCTGAATTTTTGTTCATTCCTAATGAGTAATTCAACTTCTTTTTTTTTTTTTTTTTTTTTTTTTTTTTTTTTTTTTTTTTTTTTAAATTTTAGATACGGTTTGAATTTTTCATTTCATAGATTATATGCTACTAAACACTGTAACCGTATGAGAATTTTCACCAATAAGAAATATGGTGTTAACATTTTTTTACTGTTACTATATAGTCTGATAGTTAAACATGATTAACGCTCTCATGCATATGTTCCTCATATGAGGACAGATAATTATTGCATTATTGAGCATAAAAATTTCGAGCATTCATTTATGGACATCTGATTTGTGGAACGATAGTAGCTAGCATGCAACACAAAAATAAATTAATTTTAGAATGGGTCTTTCATTCATCATAAAAATGGTTTTTTGTGAATAATGAAAAATAATGAAAAATAATTTATGCATGAGAGGGTTAAAATTTGAGTTCTCCTCTTATACTCCTTACTTACCAAAATAAATACAGATGCTTTAAACCGCATTTTGTTCTTCACAGAAATAAAGCGAAAAAAGATTAATACAACAATGCAGGCATGCCAAGGAATACCATACATTAAATGCGAAATAAAAATCGACTTCTTTCTTTTCCTATTATAGTGAACAACAGAATAGGTCTGGAACTTCACTTAGAGGTTGATTTATACGTTCTTTTTTTATTTCGAAAATTTCTACGATACATCGAAGCTTATAAGCTTAACTGTAGCCTTGGTTACTAGAATATCTTTTACAAAACTGTGTGCTACTTATTTAAAGTAATATTATTATCAAAAAATTTTCTGGGTTGAATTCAGAATTTTCAAATAAAATAATAATAATAATAATAATAATAATAGTAATAATATTAAAAAGATTTCAAGATGGTAGTTTAATACTTAATGACTTAAGGGAGAGACTTTAAAGGACAGAGGGAATAATAATAATAATAATAATAATAATAATAATAATAATATTTCAAAATGGAAGTTTATATTTAAAGATCAAATAAATGTCTGATTTTTCTTCATTCCTAATGCGCATTATGGTATACGATTTTTTTTTTCCATAAACATTATGTTTTAAAAACAAGTTTCCTTTCGAATAATTTGCATCATAAATATTAAAAAAGAAAAAAAACAACAACACTGGATTCCTGATTATTATTGCGATCAATAAAGTCGAACAAAGCGCCTTCTGGTGAAAACGCAACTTTTTAGACATGGTTTGGATTGTTGATTTCCAGATGATATACTACTATGCTCCGTAACCTATGCGACTATTTACCAGTTTGAAAATTGGTATTAACTATTTTTTTACTGTTACTATGTAGTCTGATAGCAAAACGTGATTAAAATTTGTGTTTTCCTCTTATATTTCTTTCCTACCATACTAAATTTAGATGTTTTCAACCTCACCTTTAATCTTCACGGAATTAAAACGAAAAAAAGTTGATAAAAGAATGCAAGCACGCCAGGGAATAAACGTGAAGTTTACCTCCTTTATCCACCTCGTTGCACTAGACTAGGAAACAATGGATTAAACGGAAAATAAAAATTGACTTCCTTCTTTTCCTATTACAGTGAACAACAGAATGGATTTGAAACTTCACTTAGAAGTCGATTTAAACTTTCTTTTTTACTTCGAATGTTACTTCTACGTTACGTCAAAACTTATAAATTGAATTGTAGGCTTGGGTATGCTGTTATGAGTTAATTAAAAAAATCATTGTTCAAAACTTTCTGGTGTAAATTCAAAATTTCTAAAAAATAAATAAATAAATAAGTAAAAAATAAAATAATAAATAAATAAATAAAAACAGATGTTTATGTTTAATGACCTAAAATATATTTGAATTTTTGTTTCCTAATGCGTATTATAGTATATGTGTTTTTATATTTTTTCCGTAAACATTATGCTTTAAAAACATAAAAATGTTTTCTGTAGGATAATTTGCATCGTAAATATTAAATAATAATAATAAATACTGGATTCGTAATCATTATTGCAACCAATAAAGTCGATCACAGCACCTTCTGGTTAAAATGTAACTTTCCATGTACGGTTTGGATATTTAGTTTTCAGATTATTTACTGCTAGACACTGTAACCGTATGAGATTATTTACCAATAAGAATAATGGTGTGAACATTTTACTACTGTTACTATAGTCTGATGGCTAAACGTGATTAAAGTTTGAGTTTTCCTTATTCTATTTCTTTTCTACAAAACTAAATTTAGATGATTTCAGCCTCATCTTTATTCTTCACAGAAATAAAACGAAAAAGGTTAATACAACAATGCAGGAACGCTAGGGAATAAACTGGAAAATTTTCTCCTCCATTCACCTTGTTGCACCAGACTACGAAACAATGCATTAAAAGCGAAATAAAAATCGAGTTTCTACCTTTCATTTTATAATGAAAAACAGAACTGATGTGAAACTTCACTTAGAGGTTGATTTATACGTTCTTTTTTATTTCGAACTTTTCGACGATACATGAAAGCCTATTAGCTTAACAGTAGCCTTGGGTACAAGAATTTTAATTTTCTGGTTTGAATTCAGAATTGGTAAATAAAATAATAATGATAATATAAAAGATTTCAAAATGGATGCTTAACTCATTATATAAAGCCAGTTGTCAAGAAAACTTGACATGTTTAAATTTCAATAATTGTTTTTTACTACGGACTTTTTTACATTATTTAATCTCAAATTTTGAGCGATTAAATGATTCAAAATTACAATGTGGAAAAAACTAATGTCGATGAATTTAGAACACTTTAAAAAGACTCGTCCTTAATGGATTAATGACCTATTAAATGTCTGAATTTTTGTTTATTGCAAATACGCATTACAGTATAAATGTTTTTTTTTTTTTTTTTTCGCAAACATTATCTTTTAAAAACAAGTTTCCCGTAGTTTAATTTCCATCATTAGTATTTAAAAAAAAAATGCTGAATTAAGAATCACTATTGCAACCAATAGAGTCGATCACAGCGCCTTCTGGATAAAATTCAAGTTTTTGTTATGCTTTGGATTATTAATTTCCAGATTATGTACATCTGAACACTGTAACCGTATGAGAATTTTTACCAATAAAAATAAGAGTGTTAGCAAGGCTAACTTATCATAATATAAAGGCTTGTCATTCACCAAGTTTCCTTTGACCGCAGTACAGGGGGCGCTGAACTGCATGATTTTCACGTTGGTAGCGCCATCTAATGTTAGAAACTGAAATGTTTTCCATTATTTCCTATGGGATTATTAGCAGTAGTATGCACCAGGTGGCGTTACATACGAGACAAAGTCATATAATAAGTTGGCAATTATAGGGACAATTTCAACAATAGATTTTCTCCTGAATGCGAGACCTTGATATTATGATAAGGGGGTCTTGAGTGTTAATATTTTTCTACTGTGACTATAGTTTAATTGCTAAACCTGATTAAAACTTGAGTTTTTCTCTTCTATTTCTTTCCTGCAAAACCAAATATAGATGTTTTCAGCCTCATATTTATACTTCACAGAAATAGAACGAAAAAGAGTTGATACAACAATGCAGGCACGCCTGGGAATAAACTCGAAATTTATCTCCTCTATCTACCTCATTGCACTAGACTAAGAAACGATACATCAAATGCGAAATAAAAATCGACTTCTTTCTTTTCCTATTATAGTGAACAACAGAATAGGTTTGGAACTTCACTTAAAGGTTGATTTATACGTTCTTTTTTTATTTAAAACATTTCTACGGTAGGTCAAAGCTTATAAACTTTATTGTAGCCTTGGTTGCTAGGTATATATATATACACTATATTGCCATTGATTATGGGACACTTGCGATTTTAGACATTTTACTAAATATCTAGAAAAATACATGAGGAATCATCTCGAAACTCTTAGTGTATAAATATAATAGTATAAGTCATACATCTCCGTGGAGATTTTTTCCCGAAACTCCAAAGGGGACCGTCAACAAATTAAAAAAGAAATAATATCTTTTGAATAACCCTGTCAAAACTAATGTAGCAAAAGCGCTCAAACTCTAAATTGTGATTGAATGCCTTATTGTAATAAGCCTTGTTCATTTTTATGCAAATAGCATGCATACTCGCAGAGTAATTAAGGTTTTTATAAAAATGATCCCAAATTTTTCCAAGTTTTTTCCTTATAATTTTCAGAGTTCTTAATATAAAATATTATTTTTTTCAGAAAATATGACAAACAACATTGCACACAGTACCCTGTAATCAGAATTAAAAAATAATGAAAATTGTATAAAAAATGAGTTGGTTTACTAAATAATTTTTTACTGCGCATGCGTCAACGATATCGAAATTTCATTTGCATATTATGTTAGCTAAATTTATAGAGCAACTTTTGTGAAAGTCACAAAATCATAACTTGAAAATTCTGACAATAATCGCCAATTGAATAAGTGGAAAATCCGTTATTCTCAAAATGAAGCAAAAACAAGAGGGGTTGTATCCATATATTCATTGATTAGTGTCAATATAGAATACACAATATGGGATGTACTACTGCTTTTGGATAAAATCCCTCATTTTTTTGCTTCATTTTGGAAATAACGGATTTTGTCCTTTTTCTATAGACGATTACTTTCAGAATTTTCAAGCTATGATTTTGAGACTTTTACAGAAGTTGCTCTATACATTTAGCTAACATAATATGCAAATGAAATTTTGATATCTTTGACGCATGCGCAGTAAAAAATTATGTAGTAAACCTACTCATTTTTCATACAATTTTTATTATTTTTTAATTCTGATTACAGGGTACTGTGTACAATGTTGTTTGTCATATTTTCTGAAAAATATATTATTTTATATTAAGAACTCTGAAAATTATAATGGAAAAACTTGGAAAAATTTGGGACCATTTTTATAAAAACCTTAATTACTCTGCGATTGTGCATGCGATTTGCATAAAAATGAACACAGTATATTACAATAAGGCATTCAATCATAATCTAGAGTTTGAACGCTTTTGCTACATTAGTTTTGACAGGGTTATTCAAAAGATATTCATTCTTTTTTAATTTATTGACGGTCCCCTATGACGTTTCGGTAAAAAATCTTCACGGAGATGTATGACGTATACTATTATATTTATACACTAAGAGTTTCGAGATGATTCCTCATGTATTTTTCTAGATATTTAGTAAAATGTCTAAAATCGCAAGTGTCCCATAATCAATGGCAATATAGTGTATACAGTCGACTCTCGTTAATTCGAAATCGGATAATTCGAATTTTCGCTTAATTCGAACTAAACATGAAGTCCCGAAATTTTCAATGGCAGAATGACGTTAAAAATGCTTATTAGTTCGAACTCATTTTCTCTTGGCTTCGTTTAATTCGAACTAACAAGAATTCCGCGTTTTCATTTTTCGCTACATTCTCACGGAATTTCAGATCCTTTGAATAACTTTCTTTCTTTGATTTTTGTGAGAATTATTCTGAATAAGTATACATATAATCCGATGCATTTGATATCCACTTTCTTAGTGTCCCGTCTGTCCATCAGTGACGGTTAATCTTTCTTCCATCGTGCTTGTTTCTAATCTTTTAATTAGTTTATGTATTTATACATTCTAATTTAATATTAAGTCATGTTCTAATGATAACAGACGAAATAAATTACAAAAAAATAAAGAAAGACAGAAATAAAACACTATAACATTAATTTCTTTGTAATAGCACCCTATTAAGCATGTTTTCATTTAACACTTACCATAATTCGAACTTCGGATAATTCGAACATTTCTTGTGATCCCGACGAGTTCGAATTAACGAGAGCCGACTGTATAAGTATATATTATGTTAGTTAATAAAGTAAAATTAATATTCAAAATTTTCTGTTGAAAAAAAAATAAAAAACTAAAAAAAAAAAAAAAAAAAAACGGACCATAATGATCTAGTATATATGCCTAATTTTTTTCATTCCTAATACGTATTATATCAGAAATGTTCTCCGTTTGGCAATCATAATATTTTAAATAAGTTTTCCGTAGTTTAAATTTCATCGTAAGATATATATATATATATACAACCACTAGATAATAGTAATATTCAACATCTACAATGAATACAGAATAACCCAAAATATAGCAAACTTTGGCCTGTCAAGATGGAGTTAGTAATACTGAAACAATTACAAATAATATATATATATATATATATATATATATATATATATATATATATATATATATATATATATATATATGTGTGTGTGTGTGTGTGTGTGTGTATTCCTAATCGTTATTACGACCAAGATCACAGGACCTTCTGGATAAAATGTAATTTTTTAGACACGGTTTGAATTGTTGATTTCCAAATGATACACTATTAAGCACTGTCACACGCAATTATTTACCAATTAGAATGATGATGTTAACATCTTCCTGTTGTTGAAATAGTGTAACATTATTCAAATACATTGCAAATTAATTTCCTCCTTACTGTATAATATTACTGTATTCTTTTGATCATGTAAATAACCATAAAGGCTACACACTTAATTTTCAATATTGCATATGTCAGTAAAAACTTAAGGCATTCTGTAATTAATCAAGTCAAAAATGCTATTAAAATTTAGTGGTGAAGAGGCTTGCTAAAATACAAATGCTTGTGATAAGATGTAATAAAAATGATTGGGCCAGCACTTTTATCACTGATTGGAGAATTGTGCCTTAATTAAACTTAAATTAATAACACGGGAGAATAAATGAATTTCTAAATTAATTATGTGTGACGCAATGTACTGAAAAGAAGAACGTTGTAGGCCAAGAACCGGCCGCACAAAACCCTATGTGATCAAGCACAAGAAAAAAAAAAAACCTTTATTTTATAAAAGAGTAGCGATAGGGGAATCGAATGATCCATGTCTGTCGAAAGTGAAGTGGTGCATAAGCAAAAAATTAATGCCATTAATGGTTGACTCGTTTGCTTAGCATTGTGTTTCCTGCACCCAGTTTTCCGTGTTTTTATACTTTTGATTGTACGGCATACACAATGCTAAACCTATGAGTCAACCACGAGTGGTATCAATTTTTGGCTTATGCACCCCTTCCCTTCCGGCAGACATGGATCATTCTATTCTTCTATTTCCACTCTTCCATAAAATAAAGTTTTTTTTTCTTGTGCTCTATGACATAGGGTTTTGTGCGGTCAGCTCTTAGACTATTGGTTTTAAATGGTCATGTGTCGCTTCTAAAAGTAATTAATCGTATATTATAATTCTATCGTAAAATAATTTTTAACTATTGGAGATAAAAGTATTTTGTGGTTTTTTTTTTTTTTTTTTTTTTTTTTTTCCTTATATCAAATTTCTTCAAATTTAATACTGCGAAGCTTAAATATTCTTATGAACTATTTATTTGCATTGACTCAATAAATATAAGAACATTAGTTTGAACTTTTAGTGCGTTTTTTCCAAATATATTACTTAACTTTTTTTTATGTATTTTGCTAGTTGAAACTTACATCTGTATCAATCAAATGTAAGACATCGAGCATAAATATTTTTTCAATCCTTTTATTTGCATCAATGTATTAAAAATACGAACGTTAATTTGAATTCAAGGTGAGTCATGTTGTAAATGTAATAATTAATCAATCAATTATTTTTGTTAAAAACTTTGGTTTTTCGTTTTATTACATAAAAATAATTTACATTTAACACATTGAAGCAAAAATATCTGTTTACTAATAACATACAATTATAATGAAATTATAATAATAACATACATACAATTATAATAGATTTTCCAATTAATTATCAGCTAATTATTAATTGGAAAATTAATTATAATTGTAGATATATTCACCGATGCTGGGTTCATTTGTGTCTTATATTACGCCTCAGTATTGATTACTCATGAAGAATAATCCATCTTGTGCAACAGTTGCAGCCTTACCAATATATGGTAGAGAAAAATGTCATGCTGGGCATTGTCCCGGTAGCTTAAATGGTGGAATACTTAGATCTCGATTCCAAGGGTTCCGGGTTCGATATCCCGGCTGAAACATTTTTCACCATGTTGGTTTTTACGCTTTGTTAGCAAGCTATAAATCCTGTCTTAAATATTCAATAATTTCAAGCGTAATTTCACCATTAATAATTAATTGAAATTAATTAAAATTGTATATAAACTATTTATTTGTGACGATGTATTACAAATAAGAGAGTTTATTGTAGCTTTTGGATGTTGCTTCTAAATTAATTGATATTCAAGTATTCCACTTGTTGCAAAAATAGTTTTTTAGGGTTACATACATCAAGCATCTTTAATCTAACATATAGAAGTACAATAAATTGTTAATTTTTGGTGGCAAGGTACTAAAAATAACAGCATAGTTTGAACTTTTGATGAGTTAATTGCAAAGGTATTAGTTATTCTTTTTAATTACTCCTCTTTTTTAAAAAATATTTACCTTCTATATAAATATATAAATTCCATTAGAAGAAACAGATAATTTATCAGAACCAAAGTTTAAAAAAAAAAAAAAAAAAAAAAAAAAAAAAAAAAAAAGGTTGCTCTGTATTTATTTGCAGTGAAAAAAATAAAATAAAAATAAAAATAAAAATAAAAATAAAAAATAAAAAATAAAAACAAGCAAAGAGAATATGCATTCGATAAATTCATTCTTCTCTCGAAAGTTCTGGAGCTTCTTCTATCAAATTATTCCACTCCTAAAATAATGAAGCCTTTTCGAAATCTGTCGATAAAAGTAGTTTCCATTCATCCTCCGAAAGCCCTTCGTGTTTTCTGGAGAAAATCGAAATACCTGTTGCTTAGCAACAAGCGAGAATTGAGCCTACTTCAGTTACGAAAGAAAACAGTAGAATGCCAACAAAAGAAGTGGAACTAAAAATGCGTTCTGATAATTAGGTGCATAGAAAAAAATAATCTTAGGTCTGAATGCCACGGATTTAATTTCATTTGGGAAATTTACTTTAAATTTTATTGTTCCTACCAATATTTTTAAAATATTTTCTTCACCTTCTTTTATAGTATATTTTAAATATAACATCATGAAGATTATTGATTAAGGTTTTTGATAGGAATAATTCAATTTTCCTCATACAATGCGACCTCTGGTTACTTGTAAACTTGTAAAGGTTATTCTTTTTAATTACTTCTCTTGTTGAGAAAGAAAAAATACTAACCTAAATAAGTTCTGCTCAAATAAATCATTTTCAAAATGTGAAATAAATAATTTATCCCAATCAAAATTTTAAATAAAAAAAATTGTAATTTAACAAATTACAGCGATTATTTGGAAAATAATATTTTCAAAGGCCATAATGTTAGACATAAATGATTTCTATATTTAATAAAACAACAATAAAATCATTTTTATGATGATCAAAACGTAGTTATGATTATCTGTAATAACAGAGTTATATTCATGTTCCTGGACAATTAGAGTTACGTTAATATTCCTGGACCAATCATAAACAAATATTAAATGAAATTTTATTTTAACAATTTTCAGTGTTGTAAATTTTTAAACTTCTAAACATCATACATTTTTAATTTTTACACCGTCGTATACAGAAAAAAATTACTTTTAAATGAAATTTGCTTGAAACCTGTATCTAATTGAGTTATTAATTTTTTTGTAGCTTTTAATACTTTTCTGTTATTGTGGCAACAGAAGTATTTCATTTCTAGACATTAAGCATGGGCCAATCGGAAAACGTATGAAATAAAAAACAGAGGTATTCCTTTTTTGGTCATTAAACATAGACCTATTAGAAAACGAATAAAATGAAATAAGTTGCGGAATTCAACCAATAAAAATATGCAGATATACTTCATTTTTCCCGATTCTCTACCGAGAACAATAACTATTTTTCCAAATAGTTAAAAATTTAAGAACAACTGTAAGTATTCGTAGTGGGAAAGAAAAAAAAAACATAGACACTAACATACAAAGAGAATATTCATTCAATAAATTCATTTTTTTCTCGAAAGTTCTGGAGCTTCTTCTATCAAATTATTTTACGCCGAAAATAATGAAACCTTTTCGAAATCTGTCGATAAAGTAGTTTCCATTCATCCTCCGAAAGCCCTTCATGTTTTCAGAAGGTAATTGAAATATCTGTTGCTTAACAACAAGCCAGAATTGAACCTACTTCAGTTACAAAAGAAAACAGGAGAATGCCAACAAAAGAAGGGGATCTAAAAATACATTCTGATAATTAGGTGCTTAGAAAAAAATAATGTTAGGTCTGAATGCTACGGTTTTAATTTCATTTGTGAAATTTATTTTAATTTTTATTGTTCCTACCAATATTTTTAAATAATTTTCTTCATCTTCTTTTGTACTATATTTTAAATAAAACACCATGATTATTGATTAAGGTTTTTGGTCAAAACAATTCAATTTTCCCTATACAATACGATTTGTGGTTACTAATAAGAGTTATTCTTTTTAATTATTTCTCTTATTGCAAAAGAAAAAATATTAACCTAAATAATTTCCATAAAAATATGCCATTTTCAAAATGTGAAATAAATAACTTATTCAAGTCAAAATTTTTAAAATTAAAAGTACAACGGTAGGTATTCGTAGTGTAAAAAAAAGAAAAAAATGAAACAATAAAAACAAACAAACAAAGAGAATACACATTCAATAGATTCATTCTTTGCTCGAAGGTTTTAGAGTTTCTTCTATCAAATTATTCCACGCCGAAAATAATGAAGAAGCCTTTTTGAAATCTGTCGATAAAGTAGTTTTCATTCATCTTCCATGTTTTCTGGAGAAAATGGAAATACCTGTTGCTTAGCAACAAGCGAGAATTGAGCCTACTTCAGTTACAAAAGAAAACAGGAGAATGCCAACAAAAGAAGTGGAACTAAAAATACATTTGGATAATTAGGGGCATAGAAAAAAATAATGTTAGGTCTGAATGCTACTAATTTAATTCCATTTGTGAAGTTTGTTTTATGGAGTTAAAAACAACTGGTTTTTAGTTTTGACCTGCATAAACAATGTTTCGAAGGGGAACAAGTGTGCATTATAATAGAAAGTCACGATATATAGAAAAAAATAGATATTGGTTGAGCTTATGAAAGTTGTCCTTTTTTATAGAAAGGCTATTACACCATATGAATTACGCTCTATTAATTTGATTTTTTTTCTTTTGATCTTTTTCATTTTTATATTGATTGGTAACGTGACTATATGTAGTATAAGCTCTTGTTTCGGAATTTCTGATATAAGTTCTTAATTTCTATATAAAATATTATAAGAATCCTGATAATAAAGCTATTAATAAGGAGGGGCTATACAGTATAATAAACAGTGTTGCCACATCTGGCTTATTGTTAACCCTTTCTGGCACGTGCAAATTCTGTTGATAAAATGAGAAATTATCGACTGACACCGAAATTAAGAAACAACCTTTTGTGAAATTAAGAACCCCTTAAATTAAGGGTGTATTAGAAAAAATGCTTTTCCATGTTCAGCATCTCAAATTTTTGTGATACAGTTTCAGACTCATTTTTAAAAGTAGAAACACGAAAGTTGCTGAGGTGATTTTTTTAAGAGCTGTATAAGGTGCCGTGTGATGTCATTTTGCGCTCAACTCATTAGAATTTGATTTATGAAAAATTACTTTCTCAATATGACTCTTTTTTTCGTTCCCAGATCTCCCGCTTCGGAAAAATTGGTTCAAAAATCCAACTTTGATTGCATTTTTCGCAATATTTTCTGAATTTATCAAAAAATCGATAATCATGGCACCTTATGTACTTTCTAAATAAGACAATCTGCAAGTTTGATTTGCATTTGAATGGATTTGAGAACAAAAATAAGTTAAAAAACTAGTATGTTGTGGCCATCACAAAACTTTCTTCTATCCTGTTGTGAGTCTATCCTGTTTCTTCCTCCTGTTGTGAGATTTATACCAAAATGTAATCAGCGTCTAATTATGTTATATATTATAGTGTACCAGAATCTGAAATTTCATGAAGTTCTCTGCATTAGTTCTTGAGATATAGCTATCGCAAAAAACGTGCAAGATGTAGCATGGCAGCGCCACCTATTGGGCAATTCACACAAAACCCTAATCAGCGTCCATATATCTCAAGGTCTCCCGGAATCTGAAGTTTGGTTAAATTCTGTGAATTAGTTCTTGAGATATAGCTATCGTGAAAATCATGAAAAACGTAGCATAGCAGCGCCACCTGTTGTGAGGTTTATACCAAAATGTAATCGGCGTCTAATTATGTTATATATTCTAGTGTAACAGAATCTGAAATTTGATGAAGTTCTCTGCATTAGTTCTTGAGATATAGCTATCGCAAAAATCGTGCAGAATGTAGCATAGCAGCGCCACCTATAGGGCAGTTCACATGAAAACCTTATCGGCGACTATGTATCTGAAGGTATCGTGGAATCTGAAGTTTGGTGAAATTCTGTGCATTAGTTCTTGAGATATAGCTATCATGAAAACCATGAAAAACGTGGCATAGCAGCGCCACCTGCTGGCCAATTTACACCAAAACTTAATCAGCGTCTATGTATATCAAGGTCTCACAGAATCTGAAGTTTGATGAAATTCTGTGCTTTAGTTCTTGAGATATAGCAATCTTGAAAATCATGAAAAACGTAGTATAGCAGCGCCACCTGCTGGCCAATTTTCACCAAAAACCAATAGGCACTAATTCATATCAAGGTCTAACTGAATATAAAATTTTATTAAATTTCGAGCATTAGTTCTTGAGATAGAGCGCCCACAAATTTTTTGTCACATACAGACAGACAGACAGACAGACAGACAGACAGACGGACAGACTCACAGACAGACATTTTCTAAAAATAGTCAAAACGTGTTCAGGACCTCCTAAAACGTATAAATCCGTCGAAAACCGGAAGTCGAAAATTTTCATGAATCCAATACTTTCTTCTTGTAAAGATAGAAGAAAGTAATAAATCGGAAAATAGGCAATTTGAATCGAAAAACGCCATTAAGCGTTCACTGTTAACAATAAAATGTTATTAAAATATTATTGATGCCGTTTGTAAGTTTGGAATTATAATTAGGGTCCCGGACTGAGCACAGTGTACCGGAAAGGGTTAACTTAATCATTCGGAATTCTTACCAGTAAGTTTAAGTGGTTATTTTTACTTTATGAGATAAAAGGTGGCTTATAAAAAAAATACATAAAATTGATACTCAAAATTTTCTGGTGTGGATTTAATGCTTTTAAATAAAAAGTTCGGTAGGTGTAGTAACACTGGTAATAACAATAGAGCTGTGAATAAACCCCTTAATGGTCGCATTAAATTACGGTTTAAAAATTCAAATTCATTATTGCCACCACTTTTTTGAAAAAAAAAATATTCATCTTATTTAATGGCAAGTAAAATTATATCAGAATAAAACCAATTACACTGTGTTATAAAACTGGTGGGAATCAAACAATTCTGAATAAAAGCCGTGAAACTTGCGGCCCGTGAATGTCTCGAGACACATAGTGTGTTGTTTAGCAGCTGCGAATGAAGCTACTGAGGTGGTTGTCACAAGATGGATTCTGTATATTTTAATAAAATGCACAGTTTCTGGTTACCGCCGGTGAATACTTCCACCAATAAACATGAATAGAAAATTTCTTCTATTTCAAGTTCTTTATATTGAGGGGAATCTCCTCTTAAATATGGTAAAAGAAAAATCTATTTATTTTTACTGATGTCAGTTGCACAGGTATTTTTATGTTTTCACTGACATTGGTCATGGTTGTCACATTGTGGCGAAGCTACTAGCACGAAAGTATATTTATACCAGTAAAAATAAATATCAGGCTTTGCCATTATTTTTGACAAAAATTTTGCATTAATAAGGCATTTAAATAAAGGGACAATTTTTACACAAATTTACCGGTTGAAGTTTTGCCCGGCGGTAATCGAATTCTGCGAAACCGGTTACAGTTAAAACTACCCTATTTTAAAGATATGTCAGTTCTTCTTTCTTAGTAGCTCCGTGGTAATAACTACCATTAAAATCGTTCTCTTGAATGGAACATCAGGAATGCAGTAATGTCTCGTTCGAAATACCGAAATTTGTGTGACATTTACAATGAACTTAACAGGAACTTTTCGTTTATTATATACACTTTTTGAGTATAATTTCATGGACTATTTCTGTTTTTGCTCTGGTGTTATTTAAATATATAGCATGGGATAAAACTACCCCGAACTATACCTTCTACAGAGCCTGACCAACTTGGACATTTAACTTTTTCAGACATTCATTTAGTTAATTGTACAGTTTTCAGCTTTGATTGTACATTTTTCAGCTTTAATTGTTGACACTTTAATTATTTTTAAAGTGATATATATGTATACATTCATAGTACTTTTCGCTCGCATATGAAATATCATGTTTGTTTTCGCACTGTACGTATCATTGTTTTTTCATATAATTTAGTTGTCATATTATTGTATTTTGTAACTTATCTGAATTTACTATTTGTTTTCTGTATATACGATCATCAAATTAATAGACTTTTGTGTGCTAAAATGCCTTGACAAAGGAAAAAAAAAAAGAGTAAGGGAAGAAAAAACAGAAAAGAAAAAAAAAAGAATTGTTTATTAGATTTTCTAAGTTGCATATAATTTTTCTTGTGTGCTAGGGAACTTCTTTTTCTTCTATTTTATTTTGTATTTATTAGGGCCCGTAGCTTTTGAGCCTATTGTCTTGGTTTTGATTTGTCTAGTGCTGACAGGGGTTGTTTTCCTCCGAGAGGAACACACCTATGCCATGTACACCACCCAACTGGTGCCTCGGATGGGTGATCATGATCTAGACACACGGCAGTGTGTCAGCCAAGTTCACAAAGTAAAAGGCGACACACCGGCCGTGGGTTATATTACCCGAAACATTTCGGGCCACTTTTGACCCCTCAATAACTTAAATTCTATTTGACCTACACAATTGAAATTTTTCGTGTCGTGTAAGACCATGTTCTAATTTCCGAATCCTATAAGTTTTTTTAAAAAATCTTTTACCGTTCACGAGAAATTGACGTCTGAAAATCACTGTTTTTACCACTGACTCACTCATAGAAATGTTTGACTATTTCCAGGTGACTTAGGAAGTTGAAATTTGGTGTGGAGGTAGGTAATTGGATCTATAAATAGGAAAAAATCAGAAATCACCATTAATTAAACATTAATGGTTGTTTAGAAGATAAATATTCGATTACAATGGGAGTTTATGAGAATTTCCCAAAATACCAGAAATAGTGTCTAGTTGGCGTCACTTTTGGACGGGGCTAATCTCTGAAACTACCAAACCGATTTCAAAAATAATGATACCAAAATGATGGTATTCGCCCCGGTTCAAACATAGACAGCATCTTACGTCTGTGCCACTAACCAAAAAAGGGTTCAGAAGTAAAAAAAAAAAAAAAAAAAAATTATTAAAATGTGAGTTTTGTTTTACTGAAGGGCCTAGAAGCACAAAATTTGGCATGTTAATTATTTATAAGGTATAAATGTTCACTAATGACATTTGCTAAAAAATACAAAATTTAAAAGGGGTGGAAATCCGCGAAGAGCATTCTGAAAACGTTCTAAATAGCGATTTTAAAACAATCTCAGCAAACAACAAACCGATCTTAAAAGTAATGATATCAAAATGATGATCATAGTCCTTGCTTCAATATAGACTATATCTTATGTCGATGAAACTAACCCAAAGCGAGTAAAAGAGCAAAAAACATTCTAAAAAGGCGATATCTGTATGTTAAGGGACTGGATTTATGAAGTTTGGCATTTTAGAGTTTATGAAAATTTCGCAAAATATCAGAAATAGTGCCAAGTTGGTGTCACTTTTGGCGAATATCGGGGCTAATCTCTGAAACTATGAACCGATTTCAAAATTAATGGTACCAAAATGATGGTATTTGCCCCGGTTCAAACATAGGCTATATACTTTATGTGTATACCATTAACCATAAGAGGATGAAAAAGCAAAAAACATTCTAAAAATGTGATTTTTGTATTACTGAAGGATTTAAAAATATAAAATTTGGCATGTTAATTATTTATAAGACATAAATGATCTCCAAGGGCATTCGCTAAAAAATATGGAATTCGAAATGGGTGAAAATGCGCGAAAAGCGTTCTAAAATTGTTCTAAATTGGGATTTTTAAGCAATCTCAGCAAACAACAAACCGATCTTAAAAATAATGATATCAAAATGATGGTGACAGTCCTTGCTCCAATATAGGCTATATCTTATGTCGATGCCAAAAATCCAAAGGGGTTAACCCGGGAGAACTCGCTATGAGAATTTATCTCACGGTGTTTTTCTCTTTACAGTCACTTAATATTAAATTTTTTGTTTGGCTTAGTATTTTTATTCAAAAAAGAGGTAAAGTAATCGAAATCACATTTTGAAATTTTATTAAAATGAAAAATAGTCTTAAAAATAGTCTTAAAAAGGGTACGATAGAGAAAGATAATCTCATGCGCGAATTCTCGCGGGTTAAAAGAGTAAAAAAAATTATAAAATGCGATGTCTGTATTTGAGGGTCTAGTAACATCAAATTTGGTATTTTCATCTCTTATAAGATATAAATGATCACTAAGAAAATTTTTTAACAAATACAAAATTTAAAAGAGGTAAAAATGCGCAAAAAGCGTTATAAAAACTTTCTAAATAGCAATATTTAAGCAATATTGGGAAATTAGCGAACCGATTTAAAAGAAAAAAGATATGAAAGTGATGGCGACAGTCCTTGCTCTAACAAAAGTATTGGATAAATTGCCAGATTACAATTGGAGTCTATAGGAATTTGGCGAAATACCAGAAAAAGCGCCAAGTTAGCATCACTTTTGGCGGGTAATTTTTGTCGTCAACTTTTCAATATATCGCCAAGTTGGCGACAAACTTTTTTGGTCGACGAGATAATCAAGTAGTACCCAATCACATAAAAGAAACATTCTTATTAGTGGAATTAAAAGGAGTCCTAATGTTAAAATGTTTAAAGTTGACTGAAAAAAAGTGAATAAACTCAGGAAAAAGCTATAAGATTATGTAATTAATTATAATTAATATAAAATAAATAATATTAAATAAAACTAATTTAATATTAAGCCTATTTATTGCAAAAAGGAAACAAATACCTACTTATTTGACAAAAAATAATGATATCCTATCAAAAACATGAATGTGAAAATATGCCAAGTTCGTTAAAGATTTCACTAATAAAAGAAGTGATTTGACAAAAAATAATGATATCCTATCAAAAACATGAATGTGAAAGAATGCCTAGTTCGTTAAAAGTTTCGCTAATAAAAGAAGTGAGATCTAACTGCAAACCAAGTTCTTTCGAAGCTCCTTAAATCATAGCTCCTGTCATGCATAATATTCTTCAATTGCTTAAAATGATTTGGTATGTTACTTGTTATTTAATAGAGCGACTTGGCAAGTTTTCAGCCACCAACTTTAATGTTTGAGCCAGAATACAATTTAATCTAGAATCTGATTGGCAAAGATCTAGTCAATCGAGTGTTTGAATAAGTACATTGAAATTAAGGTATTGATAAATTAAGTGATCAACTTTAAGTTCTGATCAATTAAATGGAGAAATTTGAATAAGAGAAAACTTGCCAAGTCGCTCTATTGAATAACAAGTAACATACCAAATCATTTTAAGCAATTGAAGAATATTATGCATGACAGGAGCTATGATTTAAGGAGCTTCGAAAGAACTTGGTTTGCAATTAGATCTCACTTCTTTTATTAGCGAAACTTTTAACGAACTTGGCATTCTTTCACATTCATGTTTTTGATAGGATAACTACCTACTGCAAATAGGCTAATTGGGATCAACTGAGCCTGAATGCTGGCAATGCAAACTTACACTAGTAAATTATAATGGGAAGGTTTTTTTAATTTAAAAGCTTTATTTACAAAATGTTGTTGTCATAAATGAAGCAAAAATTTTGTTTTATTTTTTATTGACGGAAATTTCCAATCCTGTATTATATTTTTTATGTAGTCATGAGATGCGGGAGCCGCAAGTTGGTAGGATGTTGGTAAAAAATAACGACTTTTTTGTGTTTTATTTATTTATTTATTTATTTATTTATTTATTCATTTATTTATTTTGGCTTTTATACATCGGATAGGGGCTGGTTAATACCCGGCAAACGTCCACCAATAAACACGAATACAAAACTTTGCCATATTTGTGACAGAATTTCTCACATTAAGGCTTTTAGAAAAAGGAGAAAAAATTACTTGTGGATATTTACATTCGCGATAATCGCAATCGATAATAATGACAGGATGATTGTAGTCACAATATGGACTGCTGTCTGGCTACCTACTGCCCGGACAAACTTCCACCAGTGAAATGAAATAAATACTTTTGACTCTACTATCATATATGAGGAAACGGTTACGGTTGAAGCATCATTAGTATTAAAATATGTCAATTTCTATATATTCCTGTATATTCATCATTCTATGATCTGGGTAAACGGGAATTAGGGTGAAATATTTTATTCCTAATTAAATCATATTTATATTATTTGAAACATGTCTCCAATGCTTAAAATGATTTAAATTAATGAACATATAATAAGGCAAATAAATAATTCAAATAAATTATGATTCTTATTTATTTGATGAGAGCACAGTTAATTATATTCTCAGGGATCGTAGCTCATAAAATTTTCACACTTTTCCACCACAAATTTTAAAACGATAATATTTATTCTAGAATTTCATTGTAAATATTTAAAAAATCTGAAATGACGTTTGTTTAATTTAAAATACTGATAGAAAAGTGAAAAATTTTCAAGGACACTGCGACCCTGTATTCTACATTAAGACGCCACACTACTCACAGTAAAAGACCCGGATGATAATGTTAAGTCTATGGAGGCGTTATTTTCAAATATATCACTCAAATGTTAATATTTTCGATGATTTTTTTTTCATGGGATAGCTGAGGACGATCTACAACCGGGTTAGTTTTTACTTTTTCGTTTTTGGTTTCAGATTAAAAAAAAATACTTTAACTTTCAGAACCGGTTTGAACCGGTTGTGAAATTGAAGCCATCCTAATAAATATATATATATATATATATGTACCCAAAATAGAAAGAAAAACAAGCCCGTTTGTGGATCATTCTCAGTTATCCTATGCAATAAAAATCATGTAAAAATATTAAAATTTGAACGAGATATTTGAAAAGAACACCCTCATAGATTTAACATTATCATCCGGGTCCTTTTTAGTGACTAGTTGGGCCAGTAATCGTCATTTCTCCACCTCTTATTTTGGCAAAATTTCTAAATCTACCATCTTGTATTGTTGCTAAGCAACCAAAAAATACAAAGATAGATGAGTCTGAGGCGATGAACAAATAATTTACGACAAACAAAAGAAAAACCGGCAATATGAAATGAAAAAAGAAGTACCTATTAAACGAGTTAAAATGTTACATGAAAAATGAATAAAATAACATAAAATTGTATTGAGGATTATTAAAAGTTTTTTGCGTAGAAAAAATTCCTTTATTACTTACCCATCATACGTAGTATAGATTAACAAGCGTCGCAATCGTTTTGAAAATCGAAAAATTTCTTTTGACGGATTTACATGTATCAGACACTTGAGATTCCAAAAAACATATTTCTAGAAAAAAAAAACATTTGCCTTCCGTCTGTCCGTGTATCTGCGTGTCTGTCTACCGAGCAAATTGAGATAGAGACTTCAAATTTGGTGTGCACGTAGTATGTAAGAATGGAAAGAAGCCTATTTAATATAAGTAACCTCGATTTTCCTGTACTATTTTTTCGGACTCTCGAAATATCCGTTCTGATGAAAGGTATATAAAAATTTTCGATTTTTTTTTTAATTTTAAGAGATGGATGTAAAAACAATAAAATAGCACAAATTTTGAATTAAAAACAAAGTCGGTCGGATAAGTAGTCGTTGAGACATTTGTAATTCTGCTTTCCACAGTCTTCGATTTTTCATGACCCTGTATTTCATTCAAATTTCAATTCAAAGATATATTCTAATTGGAAACTAGCTGCACCCGTCGAAATTCGACGGAGAATAATATATATTAGATATGATATATATCAGTCTTACATACACAATAAGATACTGAGCGAAATAAACAATTGGCACTTCTTAAAATAGGAATAACATAACTTTTAATGATAAAGATACACAAACTTCAGAAAATAAAAAATAAGGAAAACAACTCATAAATTATTACGTTGGACTTAAATTCAGCTACAAATCTTTTTTAATGCGGTTTCTAAACCTTAAGCATTATTTAAATGCCAAATTATTTAGGAAGTTAATATACCTCAGAAGACGAATTCAAAAATTATCTGCGTAGTTTATTTTTTCTCAATTTAAATATCGCTTGGTAACTATACAATAATTATAATAGCAATAAAACATTTTAATTATAATAGAAAGAGGGAGTTACTAATCTGCAAAACCAACCCATTACACATTTACAGCACTTACAATAAATTTAATTTATTTATCGGTTTGTAGCCTCCATGAACTTGTCAAAATTAATTTTATTGTTATGGCAACGAAAAGAAAAACGATATCTTTGTTAATAATAAAATTTTTGTGTTTGTTGCTGATATGCAGAAAACATTTTATTTATTTTTATTTTAAATAATAACTTAATAGAACGAAATGATTTTAATTAATTGTTGATATTTTGTAAAATAGAAATATCGTAATACCGTCATATCATAGGTTTTCTTCTTTTTTTTCTAATGTTAATAATTAAATAATATGACATCATTTACACCTTCAGAAACACTCATCTTTTCCGAAATAAGAGCGTGATTTATGTAGTTATTTAAAAATTCTTTAGTTTCATAAAATATTTATTATAATTAATTAGGAATGGCGCAATTTATAGAAACATTTTCATTTGTGCAAACCACGGACCTTTAAATAAATAGAAGTTCAGTTTATTTAGATGTAGGAATATTACATCAGTGGCAATCAGTGAATATGACATCATCACTGACACAGCTAAGTAACAATGTATATTATATTCATGGAACAAATTTATCTGGTTTCTAAATGACCACATTTTCTCCGTCGACAAAATTCCGCTTTAGATATTTTATTTTATTAAAGTTTATTTTCTGTTATTTTATTTACATAATACTTAATAATATTACTCAGTAAATAATTTGTGTAGTGAACTGCGATTAGTGAATAATTATGTGCAATCATTTTATTAGGATTTCATTTTACGAGAACCATTATTTCTTTTCTTTGAAATGCGATTACACATTTACCGATAAGATTAAGCTCCTGATTGGTGGAAAGTAACAAAGCAAAATAAATTTTTACTATAGTAAGAAAAGCGTAACCTGTTGCCACTGTTTTGAAGAAATATCACGAAAAAGCTTTTAAAATTAAAAATAAAATATAAAAAAGGAAATAAATTAAAAATTAGCCAGAATGGACGCATCTTCACATAAACAGCTTTCATTTAAAAAAATAATTATCAAAATCGGGCCATTAGAAAGCTCAGGGTTGATGACTAAAAAAAACAGCCAGGTCTTTTAAATATACAGATAAGAAGCTTAATTTATCGGTTATTCATAAAAATATAGATAAATAAAGTAACTGTGTCAAGGATTATTAAGGAATTTTTGTGGCGAAACAATCCCGTATTTGTTTGTTTTGTTTTCGAAGAAAGAAGAATTACTATTTAAGTCTGTGACCTACTTTTAGATAATTAGAGGCTTTATTGTATTTTTACAATGCACGTAATCACACAACAATTTTTTAAATTGTAGAAGATACTGATTTTTAAAATAGAATTTTAACTAATCTTAACTTTAAAAAAAGGATTACTGAAATATTTAAGCTTATTTTCATTTCAAAATTTAAACCTATGTTTTAATGAGCCAATTATGCACAATAAATTTTAAAAGATTTGTTTTTTGCATTCATCTTTGAATAATTATCTTGTCAATTATGAATTGGGTCTAAAAATAAGAACTAATTTTAGGTGCGTTCTTAATTATGTAAATCCATAGCACCAGTCGGTCAGTACGTCCGTTTATAATAGTGCAAAAACTACCCAACCGAATATTTTGAAATGTAAGAATGGGAAGAAGCTTACTTAATATAAGTAACCTCGATTATCCGGCACTATTATTTTCGGACTCTCGAAATATCCGTTCTGATGAATGGTATCTAAAAATTTTCACATTTTTTTTTTATATTAATGGGTGGATGTAAAAGACAACAAATTAATACAAATTTTGAATAAAAAACAAATTCGATCGTCTAATGAGTTGTCGACATATTTGCAATCCTATTTCCCACACTCTTCGATTTTTCATAACCCTGTATTTCACTCAAATTTCAATTTAAAGATATCTTTTAATTGGAAATGAGACGCTTAATTTATCGGATATTTATAGAAATATAGGTAAATAAAGTAATTATGTCAAGAATTATTATGTTTTTTTGTGGAGAAACAATTCCCATATTCGTTTTGTTTTCGAAAAAGGAAGAATTACTACTTAAGACTGTGACCTACTTTCAGATAATTAGAGGCTTTATTGTATTTTTACAATGCACGTAATCACACATCAGATTTTTAAATCAAAGAAAATACTGATTTTTAAAATAGAATTTTAACTAATCTTAACTTTAGAAAAAGGATTACTGAAATATTTAAACGTACGTTTCAAAATTTAAACCTATGTTTTAATGAGCCAATTATACACAATGAATTTTAAAAGATTTGTTTCTTGCATTCATTTTTGAAAAATTATCATGTCAATTAGGATTTAGGTCTAAAAATAAGAAATGATTTTAGGCGCGCTCTTAAGTTGTTTACTTTTTTTTTTGTCATTGTGGCAACAGAAGTATTCCTTTTCTAAGCAAAGACCCATCAGAAAAGGAAAAATAAGTTACAGATTTCAAACTATAAAAAGATTCAGATATATTTCAGAATTCTCAGTTCTCTTCTTAAGACAACTACTATTTTCCAAATAATTAATAAATTTCCTTTAAAACCGTTCTTTCCACCCCCAAGAAGAATGAAACAAATGGGCAAATCAAACAGCAAAAATATTCGTAAGATTTAGTGTAAACATTTCCGCCTTTAAATAGTACGAAATTTTTATTTAAAAAAAAAAAAAAAAAGATGCCAAAAAGCTTTAAATGATGAATTCAGCAAATTCGTCTTGCCCGTACGGCGTACGGGCAAATCAGTTAAGGGGTTAATTTTCAATTTGGATGCCATTAATTTCTAAAACTTTCTTTTTTAATAATAATTAAGAGTGTAATATATTAGCAATAAAAAAAATTCTGAGCTCATCTCAATATTCATATATTTTCTTTGTTATTTTCCTGAAACTAAAAAAAAAAAGAAAGTATTAAGAAAAATTTGGTATCCAATTTCCAATGTATTAGGTGTTGTGTATAAATTGTATAGATTATATAAATAGCTACACTGAAGAACTCGCCCAGTACATTTGATACATGGACAGTAATAATTGAAAATATAACACTTTTAAATTATATGGGTTTTTTTATTACCTATTTAAATTACTTGTAACGTTAAATACACGCTGAGTGTCATTTGTAACGATTGGTTGGTCGTGGTGGAGGTTAAATGCAGACATACTCAGTAATTAAGATAAAACAACAAAGTTTATTAAAATGATGAGGGCTGAAGGGAAGTGGAGCAAGTCTTAATTTTACACAACTGAGAATACTATGAAAAAGCTAAACACATACTCACAGGCTCCGGCCTAGCTCACTCGTGGCACCTTCTAATACATCTCACTATCTCTTGGCTGAGCTGCTAGATAAAGCTTAATTAGACAGACCGTGGCTGTGTGTAATTTCTTATTCACAAATAATCAAAATGAAGTTTCTTACCACGGCCAACTCTCAAATCAAATATCGAAACTCCTTTACACTTCACTGGAGGCCCGCTGCTACCTTCAATTTGCTAGCACTTCGCTATCTAATGTCGATGCCAGAGATACTCACTCGCTGGCTAACGCCACAGATACTCACACGCTGGCTAACGCCACAGATGCTCTCTGGCTGGCTAATGCCAGAGACACTCGCTGGCTAATGCCAGAGACTCTCGCTGGCTAATGCCAGAGACACTCCCCACACACTCACACCCAAGCTTTTATATGCTGCAAACTGAGATACTTCACATTAACATATTACTAATAACCGCGAGCTAACTGCAGAATCCGAAAGAGCACACACACTCTAGAAAGTTAAAGTAAAAGAGAGGATAGATGTCGCTTTTACGCTTACACATGTTAAATTATTGACGTCACGATCTTAGAAATACTAGAGTGCCTTTATGCAAAGGTCACTCCCTCACAACCCCCCCTCGGATTCCGCAGAGAAAAAGGACTGGGCCAAATGCATGCCCAGGACTTTTTCTTGTTATAAATTTCAAACCGTAAAAAAACTCAGTGATGGGTGAAATTTAGCGCCGAAACATAACTTTTAAAATATTAACTTTAACCCATCACAACCAAAAAACCTCAGTTTGCCTCAAAAATTCACATATTCAATCCAATCATTCTTCTATCTTGTAAATAGCCTCCGTAAAACTTCCAAAACTAATTACTTCTTCTTTCAAAACAGCCCACTCCACTGGGAGTGCGAAAATTTCTCAAAACACTAAACTTCCGAGATTTTCCTCAATATTGCAATACAACTATAATTTTACCAAAAATATCTCCATAACTTTCCTAATACTAGAATTCGCACCAAGTCCAAAAAACCCAATGCGCAAAAACTTTCCTCATCCAAATTCCGAACTCATCTAAAATTAAATTTACTTCATACTAAAATAACCCTGCTACTACGTAATACCTACATACCCATTAGCCAATGAACTAACTCCCAAAATTCTTCAGAACTTAACTCCACTTTAACAATAATTGGGGCACATACGTACAGCGTCACATCGCTGTGCTTATGCAACAATAAAAAATATCAACTTTACAAAATGACGTCATCATGCTCTTCATCTGTATTAACTAAAAGAAAAATAGCAGAATCAATACATAACACAAGTATACTTCCCTGCAAGAAAATCACATTAACATTCAATTTTAATACAATACAATTTCAAATTCAAACGCAGCTTAAAACTTCGCAACTTGCAGAAACCATTCCCAACTAAAGTACAAACGTAACACATAAAACACGAACGGTAAGAAGAAAGTTAATTCATTAAATGTTAGTACAAGAGATAGAAACGCGTGTCAAGAACTTCTTGACCGCAAAACACGTGCGCGCCTGAACCGCGGCGCGTGTACAAAATAACCCAAATTACTATCTGTACTTTCTGAAAATTTAAACATACATTAACATACATTTTATAACACATGAACAATATAACAATATAATAACATTTTAACAACTAACATAACAATTTAACAATAGATCCAGAATTTTTAAAAGCAGTTAAGACCAAAATCTCAAACATACATAAAACTAACAATTTTGCAAACAAATTTTGAACACAATTAAGCACTAATCGTGAGTCCGTCAAAAAATTCCAAAAATGGCCAAAAGTACAAAACAGTCTCTCTGCTTTCTATTCCTTCACATTGCTACCACATATATGCACTCTAATAGAAATTTAATAAAGAACATTATCACCCAATCATAGAGATGATTCGCTGCTAGCCGGCTTCATACTACAGGATGGCTTTCTCCTCTTGTCCCAGAAACCTTGCACGAAGGATCTTTCGTCATCAGAACTGTACGGTGACGCCACAGTTGACTCTCGTGCCTGCAGCCTGGTTCTGAATGGATGCCGTGGGATACTTGTAGGTTCCGCTCGACGACTCTGCTCTGGCCGGTTCGCTGGGGTCACTCCCTGGCGAGATTCACACTGTTGATGCCGGTAATCTGAGCGTTGTCTCCTCTTTCTAGACGCACCCAAAGTTACTGAAGATCCTAGGCCACGTTTCTTTCCGGATCTATGCTGTTTCTTATTAGGCAAAAATTCGGACTTTAAAGTCCTTTTAACAGTTTGGCGAGGGTCCATCTGAAATCTTTTCCGGGGATTAAGTACCGAAGATGGTGAACTATTAGATAATTTATGTTTGTAAGGTTGCTGTCTAATAAGTGGAGGAACGGGATAGTTTATAATCTTTTGTCTTTTATGGCACACAGAGTCTGATGTATTTGACACTGTTCTCTTATTTTTATTATCATACTTTGCTCTCGGATTGCTAGGCTTTCGACTTTCAATAACAGTTTTTGGAGCTGTTTGACCAAATTTTCTTTTTGAATATTGATGAAAAGAATTAGATGAAGAAGTGCTGGACTCGGGACACTCATTGGATCGGGAATTTCGCGAAACACCACTCGACACATGAGAACCTTCACTACCATTTTCTCTAAACTTATAAACTCTAACCTGATCCAGATTAACCGTCATTCTTTCACCATTGACATCAACAACCAAATTATTATTTCGAACTTCCAAAACTTCAAACGGACCTACAAACTTCGGACCAAACTTAGCTACTCTCTTTTGACGACTTGAACTTAACCAATGCTTTTCTACCAACACAAAATCTCCAACTTTCACTTTTAACTCCCTTCTACGCATATTATAATACTGAGCTTGCTTTTCTTGCGCTTTTCCCATCTGAACCTGAGCTTCCTTAACCAACCTCTCAATATCCTGGCACATGTACTGACTTTACGCATCTGACACCATAACTAACCTTTGGAAAGGAGTAATGACTTTTCTACCCAAAACCAATTCAGCCGGCGTTTTCCCCGTCGACTCGTGAACTGCCGAACGAAGTGCGTACGCAAAATGCTGAAGAAACTGGTCCCAATTTGCATGATGAGAACCAACATACGAAGAAATAATTTGAATTAATGTACGATTTACACGTTCAGCCATATTAGACTGAGGACGATACGGAGCAGTAAAAGAATGATCGATCTCCAGCTTCTCACACAGGGCCTTAAATATATCAGAAATAAAACAAGGGCCATGATCGCTCACTACCCTAATTGGTGCACCATATTTAGAAATATAATTATCGAAAAATGCATCGGCAACTGCAGGTGCAGAAGCCTTCCTGAGGGGGACTAACTCTACCCATTTACTAAAATAATCAACTATAACTAGTACAAATCTATATCTTTTAGGATTAGACAATGGATAAGGACCGATTAAATCTACACCTACACATTCATTAGGAAAATTTACTTTAATAGGAATTAATTTCCCAGCTGGACTTACATTTTTATAATTATAACGTTGGCATGTGCTACAGCTGGAGACATAAGCGCGCACTGCTTCCCGCATTTTAGGGAAGTAGCAGGATTCACAAATTCGAGCATAAGTTTTCCTGATTCCTAAATGACCTGCTAATGGATTATCATGAAATTCTTTCAAGATGGCCTTACGAAGACTAGCCGGAATAAAAACTCTTAATTCACCACGTGAATTTACAATTTTAGAATAAAAAAGAAGACCATCGATAAGCTTAAAAGATTGGGACCATTTCTCAAACATAGGCACATCTGCGCTCGGGACATCATCAGGATTTTCCAAGTAACGATACAAACTACCAAACTCTTCATCTTGCTTCTGTTCCCTTATCAACTGCTCTCGTGACCTTAACACCAATGAAGATAATGCGCAACACTTAATTTCCTCCGTGACCTCTAAACCACCATGCGGGTTTCGAGACAAAGCGTCCGCTACCGCATTTTCCTTGCCAGCCCTATGTTCTATAACAACATTATACTCTGCTAACTTCAAACACCATCTGACCATACGAGACGACAAACCCTTTCCATTAGTTAACTTTGTCAAAGCTGAATGATCCGTAATGACTTTAACCGGTATATTAGTGAAAAAACAACGAAATTTATTCAAAGCCCAAATTACTGCAAGACACTCCCTTTCCGTAATCGAATAATTCCTTTCCACTGCATTTAAAATTCTCGACGCAAACGCTATAGGTCGACCTTTTTGTGCTAACATCGCTCCAACCCCCACTGCACTCGCATCGCAATACACTTCAAACTGAGACGAATAATCGGGGTGAGCCAAAACAGGAGGGGAAACTACTGCCTCTTTTAATAATTCAAATGATCTCTGAGCCGCTGATGACCATACAAACTTCACCCTTTTCCTGTTTAAATTATAGAACGGTTCACATAACTCTGAAAAACGTGGGATGAACTTGGCAAACCAAGCCACCATTCCTAAAAATGTCGCCACTTTCTTACTATTTTTGGGGGGACTCATTGACGTAATTGCCTCAATTTTCTCATTATCTATATTAATACCATCACGCGTAATTTTAACTCCTAAATACTTTATCTCTTTTCTCAAAAATTTACATTTTTCTAACTTAACTGTTAACCCGGCATCTCTCAACAACGTAAATACTTCCCTCAATAATCTTAAATGCTCTTCAAAAGTAGCTGCCATTATAATTATGTCGTCCAGGTAGACCAGGACACCCTTACCAATCAAAGGTTTAAGGATATTATTCATGGCCTTCTGGAACGTTGCCGGCACTCCCGATAAACCAAAACTCATTCTTTTAAAAGCAAAACAACCGTCCCGAGTAATGAACGCAGTCTTCGGTATGTCCTCCGGCTTCATTGCAATCTGAAAATAACCCAACGTAACATCCAACGTTGACATATAATTCGTACTCGTTATATTAGCCAAAATGCCATCAATAACTGGATTAGTATACTGAGGGTATTGCGTTATCGCATTTAACTTTCTATAATCTACTGCAAACCTATATGCCTCTGGATTATCTAAACTTTTCCCATTATTTTTACGACATAACACTACTGGAGATGCAAAAGAAGACTCAATTGGCATTATAATATCGTCCGCTAGCATTTTTTGAATATGATAATCAGTTATACCTTGTTTAACTTTATCATAACGATATGGTTTACTAGCAACAGGTGCTTTTAAACCAGTATCAATCTCATGCCACGCAACATGCGTTAAACCCGGTTTATCAGAAAAAACCTCTCCAAATTCATTCAAAAACATATTAAATTCCTCCTTCTCGATTTCACTTAACCCCGACTCCTCCAAATTAACTGACACTGAAACATGGTCTTTCTTACTCACATTCTCATCATTATTCACGATTAACGACTTTTTAAAGAAATCCAAACTAATTCCTCTATCCTTCATATAATCCACACCAACTATACAATGCACTGTTAATTCATCTAACACACAAAACTCCCAACATGTCTTAACCGAACGAATTTCAGCTTCCAATTCTACTGAACCTTTATTATCGCAAGCTACTCCCTGTGCTGACTGAACTACCAGACTTGACCTCTTCAACTTCTTATACGAAAAATATTTCCGATAACAATCAAAAGAAATAAACGACCTATCTGCCCCTGTATCGAAGACACTTTTAACGACAATACCATCTAACACAATTAACACTTCAGGTAACTCAACCGGATTAATAGTAATTTTATTCAAACTCACAGAAGGCTTTTCCGTTTTAATCTGTGACTGCATACCTTCAGAAATACAGTCACCTACCAGTTTAACTGACCCGACCTCTGAACACATCTCTTTTGCATTGACCTATTTTCCAAATTCTCATCCGAAGTTAATCTCCTTACTTCCGAAGAAACATTCCTGTCCCGTACTCCCCCTCTCCGATCATAATCACTATTCTGTCTATTTCCATACATATTTCTCTCACCACTTCTAAAACTATTAGCACCACCACAATTCCTATTACCATTACTCGTATTCGACATATTACGACCAAATGCATCATTTCTATTACGCAAATTATTATCCGGAAATCGCTGTCCCCCTCTCAAAAAAATACGATCCCCCTCATTTCTCAAATTACTATCCGCGACAGGTCTCTGACGAGGGCTACGCAAATCCCGTTGATCCGAGCTATGCCGTGTCTCATACTTCGATAATATCTGATGCATTTCTGCAAAATTCTTCGGTGCTCTAACTTCAATAAAGTCCTGTATATTCGGATTAAAAAGAGGAAAAACAATATCCAACAATTCCTCAAATGTGATATCTAAATCTAATTTATTTTTTAGTTCAAGCTTACGTAGATAAAATTTTGACGCCGACTCATAAATATTCTGCTTATTACAACAGAACTCTTTTCTCAAAATACTTTTATCTTTAATGGGAGGAAATGCCTTCTTTAACTCAATCACAGTTTGTTCAAATCTTTTCGCTTCATCAGAAATCAAAAACTTTCCTATATTCTCTAACCACAAAAGTACTTCGCCCTTCAATGAGCATTTAAGCACTACGTATCTACTTTTCTCAGGTATATTATTGAACAAAATATAATCATCTAGTTTAACTAAAAATTCACTAATATCACCCTCACCGGTGAAATACACCCGTGGCACAATCTCACAATGTCCGACATTTCGTTGGGCGCCATTTGTAACGTTACATACACGTTGAATGTCATTTGTAACGATTGGTTGGTCGTGGTGGAGGTTAAATGCAGACATACTCAGTAATTAAGATAAAACAACAAAGTTTATTAAAATGATGAGGGCTGAAGGGAAGTGGAGCAAGTCTTAATTTTACACAACTGAGAATACTATGAAAAAGCTAAACACATACTCACAGGCTCCGGCCTAGCTCACCCGTGGCACCTTCTAATACTTCTCACTATCTCTTGGCTGAGCTGCTAGATAAAGCTTAATTAGACAGCCCGTGGCTGTGTGTAATTCTTTATTCACAAATAATCAAAATGAAACTACTATAAATTTTCTTACCACGGCCAACTCTCAAATCAAATATCGAAACTCCTTTACACTTCACTGGAGGCTTCGCTGCTACTTTCAATTTTCTAGCACTTCGCTAACTAATAATTCACTTCGCTAACTAATAATTCACTTCGCTAACTAACGCCAAATATCCTCACTCGCTGGCTACCGCCACAGATGCTCTCTCGCTGGCTAATGCCAGAGACACTCGCTGGCTTATGCCAGAGACCCTCTCCATTCACTCAAACCCAAGCTTTTATATGCTGCAAACTGAGATATTTCACATTAACATATTACTAATAACCGCGAGCTAACTGCAGAATCCGAAAGAGCACACACACTCTAGAAAGTTAAAGTAAAAGAGAGGATAGATGTCGCTTTTACGCTTACACATGTTAAATTATTGACGTCATGATCTCAGAAATACTAGAGTGCCTTTATGCGAAGGTCACTCCCTCACATACTTCATTCTATGTTAAAACGGAAATTTATTAATGATATTTTTTGTTAGATTTGGAATGTGTTTCATAATCAGTACCTAGTGTATGATTTTTTGTTCTTGTTATTTATTTATTTTTTTGGGGGGGAGTGCATATATTTAGAAATAATTATAAAAGAACAGAAAGCGAATTATTGGGCAAACAATAAGAGAAATGGAATAGCAGAAATAAATTCCACTTGAATCTCATTAGACGAAAGAAACCACTGATCATTAAATCATACTTCAGTCTTTTTTCCGCCTTTGCTTGACAAAATTTTTATACCTGCTGGTTTTTGTTGTTGCTAAACAACCAGAAAAAAAGGTACACATGTCTGAGTAAGAGAACAAATTACCAATGATAAACAAAGGAAAAATTGAGAAAGAGAGAATTTAGACAACTTATTTTTTTTTTTTTTTTTTTTTTTTTTTTTTTACTAAATCGGTTAGAAAACTAGATTGTAGGTCAGGTAGTAGCATTAAATTAGAAAACATAATTTTAAGAATTATTAAAATTCCTGCACCTTTTTTTCTTTTTTCTATCCTTTTTCTATTATTATTATTATTATTATTATTATTATTATTATTATTATTATTATTATTATTTATTTGTACGTTTGCAAGAACCTTCCAATTTGGACACCATTAATTTCCAAAGCTTTATTACTTTCCTGAAACTGAAAAAAAATATATTAAGAATATTTTGATATCCAATTTCGAAAATATTAGGTGTTGTATAAATAACTACACTAAAGAACTCGACCAGAACAATTTATACATGAACAATAATAATTGAAAATGTAATACTTTTAAATTATATGTTTTTCTTTTATTACCTATTTAAACTACTTAATTCTATGTAAAACAGAATTTATAATTAATACATTGTTAAATTTGAAAAGTGTTTCATAATCTACGCGTAGTGTATGATTTTTTGCTCAGGCTTTTATTTTCTTTGCTGCATATATTTAGAAATAATGATAAAAAGAACCGAAAGCAAATAATTGGACAAACAATAAGAGAAATCAAAGAGAAATAATAAATTCCACTTGAATCTCATCAGACGAAAACCACTGTTCATTAAATCGTCCTTCAGTCTTTTTTATTCGTCTTTGCTTGACAACATTTCTATACCTACTGCTTTTTGTTGTCGCTAAGCAACAAGGAAAAAGAGGTACGCATATTTGAGTAAGAGAACAAATTACCAATGATAAACAAAGGAAAAATTGACAAAGAGAGAATTTAGACGACTTAAAAAAAAATTAATGTATTGGTTAGAAAACTAGATTGCATGTTAGGTAGTAGCTTTAAATTAAACACAATTTAAAAAAATATTAAAATTCCTGCATCTTTTTTTTCTTTTCTGTTTCTTTCCTTTTTCTGTTTTTTTTTTTTTTTTTTTTTTTTTTTTTTTTTTTTTTTTTTTAATTTGTTCGTTTTAATGAAACTTCCAATTTGGATGCCATTAGATTCTAAAACTTTCTTTTTTATTTTCCTGAGACTGAAAAATATCGCGAAAAACATTAAGAAAATCTTCGCATCCAATTGCGTATGTATTAAGTGTTGTGTATAAATTGTATAGATTGTATAAATAGCTACACCAAAGAATTCACTCATTACTGTACATACATAGACAATAATAATTGAAAATGTAATACTTTTAAAATATATGTTTTTCTTTTATTAGCTATTTAAATTACTTACTTCATTCTATGTTAAAACGGAAAATTATCAATAATATTTTTTGTTAGATTTGGAATGTGTTTCATAATCTGTACTTATAGCGTACAATTTTTTTCTTCTTGTTATTTTTTGGAGCATATATTTAAAAATAATGCTAAAAAGGACAGAAAGCGAATAATTGTATAAACAATAAAAGAAATGAAAAAGAGAATTTAAACGAGTTAAATATGTTTTAATGTGTTGGTTAGAAAACTAGATTGTAAGTTAAGCAGAACACAAAATTACAAAACAAAATTTCTAAAATTATTAAAATTTCGGCGTTTTTTTTTTATATTATTATTGTTACGTTTGTACGAAACTCCCAATTTGAATGCCATTAATTTCTAAAATTTTCTTTTTTATTTCCCTGAGACTAAAAAAAATCGCAGAAAGTATTAAGAAAATCTTGGTTATCCAATTTCAATTATATTAGATGTTGTGTATAAATTATAGAGATTGTATAGTATGTACATGGTCAGTAATAACTGCAAATATAATATTTCTAAATTATGTGTTTCTTTTCTAATTACTTATTTAAATTACTTCATTCTATGTAAAACGGAATTCATTAATAATACTTTGTTAGAGAAAGTATTTCATAATCTAGGCCTAGTGTATAATTTTTTGCTCTGGCTTTTATTTTCTTTGCTGCATATATTTAGAAATAATAAAAAAAAGAACAGAAAGCGAATAGTTGGACAAACAATAAGAGAAAAGAAGGAGCAGAAATAAAATCCACTTGAATCTCATTAGACGAAAACCACAGTTCATTGAATCACCCTTCAGTCTTTTTCCCGTCTTTGCTTGACAATATTTCTATACGTCCCTGCTTTTTGTTGTTGCTAAGCAACCAGCAAAAAAGTAGATATGCATGTCATGATGAGAACAAATTACTAATGACAAAATTTATTTGAAATTAGAAATGTAAAATTGTTCCAAAATTTTGTTGAATCATTCCAAATTTTATGACAAAAGTTTTCTCCAATCTATCAAATCCTATCATTCGTAAATAATCAAATAACCAATGATAAAAAATATTTTTTTATGATTGGTCCAGGGATTATTAATCACTAATACATGGCGTACGTAATGTAGGACTCGTTATGATCATCCTAAAAATTATATTTATTATTATTATTTATTTAAATATAAAATTTATTTATGAGTCTTTAAAATTTGATTCTTTGAAAATATCATTTTCCCAAATAGTCGTTGTAATTTGTTAAATTACATTTTTTTTTCTTTTTGAGCATTTATAAATAATGATAAACAAGTTGGAAATTGCACGTGAACGTAGCAAATGAGGTGCGTTCGTCCGATAACGAAGTTTTAAAAATATTCAGATCTTGCTGATATAGTAGAGCGTACTCCGGATACAGTATAGTAGTCGAAATCTTTACGTTTCTGTAAATATGCAGAAAGTAATTTTTATTACACCCCAGCAACGTATATCTTATTCATAAAATGTGAAATAGTTGAATATGATTAAAACACGCCCCAAACAATGTTTCACCGTGTAGCATTATGTAGTGGGATACTTTTGTGTGGCCCTGTAATTTAATAATAAAAATTATTTGCATCACAGATTGTACGGAATGCATATTTTAATATATATTTCATAGATTCATGCCAATTCTATTATGTTCGAATAAGTATAACATCATTAAAATGCATTCGAAACTTTTTTCCCATTGACCGTAATGTAATGGAATACTTTTGATTGTCCCTGTAAATGTTCTATGCATCCGACTTTCAGAACATTTGAAATGACTCGACAAAATTACGTAATAATTATATGTTTTAAATTTCAAACGATTAAAATGCATTTGAAACTTTTTCCCCATTGACCGTAATGTAACGGAATCCTTTTGATTGTCCCTGTAATTGATCTATGCATTCGATTTTCATAACATTTGAAAGGACTCGACAAAATCATGCAATAATTATATGTTTAAATTTCAAACGATTAAAATGCATTTGAAACTTTTTTTCCCCATTGACCGTAATGTAACGGAATCCTTTTGATTGTCCCTGTAGCTGATCTATCCACCCGATTTTCATAAAATTTCAAATGACTCGACAAAATTATGTTATAATCATGTATTTTAAATTTCAAACGATTCGGTTGGGTAGTTTTTGCGTTGTTATATGCGGACGGACAGACAGACGGACAGACAGACAGACGGACAGACAGACGGACGGACAGACGGACGGACAGACGGACGGACTGAGCAACAACAATAGGTGCTACGTATTTACATAATTACGAACGCACCTAAAAAGACAGAAACCGAATAATTGGACAAACAGTAAGAGGGATGAAAGAGCAGTAATAAATTCCAGTTGAACCTCAACTTCATCAGACGAAAACCACTGCTCAATAAATCAGCCTTCAGTCTTATTTTCGTCTTTGTTTGACAAAATTTCTATACCTGCTTGCTTTTTGTTGTTGCTAAGCAACCAGAAAAAAGAGATTATGCATGAGGATGAGAACAAATTAGTAATGAAAATGGCCAACTAGATCTATACGGCCCATCTATTTGAGATTAATATATGAAGCCTCCCGCCAGAGGACTCTGATACCCTGTCCAAGTTATTCTGACCAATCGTACAAATCCTGAACCAAAACAATGACCATGTGCACAGAACATAAATCAGCTTATTCAATGCTAATTTGGACAGGGTTTGTGCCACATGGTCCAATGAAATGATTAAAGGTTTGAAGCATACAGCTTCTTTTTTAGGCGGTTTTTGGCGAAATGCGTAGATCATTATATATCTAGATGGTCATGGTAATGACAAACGGAGAAAAATTTGAGAATGAGAGAAAAGAAAGAGAGGGCTTATAGTCCAGGAGTGGACAACACAAAAACCTATGTCATCGAGCAGAAAAAAAAAATAAATCTTTATTTTATGGAAAAGGGGTAATTAGGGAATCTAATGATCCATGTCTGCCAGAGATAAAGAGGTGCATAATCCAAAAATTAATACCAATAGTGGTTTATTCGAAAGTTTAACATTCAGTTTGCCGTACAATCAAAGGTATGAAAACATGGAAAATTGGGAGCAGGAAAACGCAATGATAAGCCTACGCGTGAACCAATAGTGGTATTCATTTTTGGCTTATGCACCACTTCACTTCCGGCAGACATGGATCATTCGATTCCCCTATCTCTACTCTTCCATAAAATGAAGATTTTTTTTGTGCTCCATAACATAGGTTTTTGTGCTGTACTCTTGGGCCATCAGAAGTTTCCCGAAATCGCGTAGTTATATCACGTAGTGAAATCACCAAGTAAATCAAGTAAAATCACCAAGAAAAGGTGATAAATTTCTCAGAGGTGAAAACATCCAGTGCCGTTAGAAACGATCCTTAAGCTGAAAATGAAGGCCGGAGGAGGGGGGTTTTTTCAACAAAAATATACAGTTTCTTTTTCGTTTTTGTTTTTCCTAACCATTTGGAAAATGATTGTTGTTTTCGAAATGGATGTTGTTCATGAAAGGGCATTGTGGTGTGCGCATTTTATTTTTTTAATTTTTTTAACGGTCGTGATCCTTGAGTTTTTCTTCTCTTATTGCGACTCTCTAGCGGAAGGCAGGTTCAAAGATCCTGACCATCCCGAATAGCCGAATCTCTAGCGGAAGCCAGATTGGCGGGAAATAAAAAAATCAAACCAGACAAATTTAAAAGAAAAATCTATTAATTAAAAGACACTGAGAAGCAAAAAGTGTAGACTCCGGACTGTAAAGCTACCAAAAAGCCACAGCTATGTCGGACTTATTATTATCAAACCATTAGCTGACCATTTGCGTTAATCGAATTTAAATCTGGTAAATATTCGTCATCTTAATCTGAATCTAACATGTCAAATTGATAAGAATTTCATTTTCTAAATGGTTTTTATAATTCGTTGAATTATTATTATTATTATTTACTTTTGTATACAAACGCCAACGCTCGAAATATTGAGAGGATTTAACCACGATTTTTTTTTCTTGCTTTTAACCTATAAGCACTCTGCAAAAATTTCCAATCATGTTTAAAGATTCATATATTAGTAAGAGTATTTTTATCAGAAATTCTGTTTGATAACCTTTGATATTTATTTACCTTATTCACTTCAAAAAATTAGCTTTAATATGTCTTTAGAACTAAAAATCAGCATTTGTTGCAAAAGTTACTGGTGCAAAAAAACAGGTTAGGATGCTTAAAGGGTTAACATATTTCTCTTTTTTTCACACTTTTACAAGTTTGGAATAAAATCTTCAAACGTACAATAAATTCGGCAGGTAATTGTTTGTGACGGATGTTACACAGAATAAAATTTAACAAGAAAACAATGAGAGAAACCAAAGAAAAAATAAATTTCATTTCAATCTCATTAAACGTAACCACAGTTCATTACTATCCCCATTAGTGATGTTTTATTTTCTCTTCGATAAAATTCTTATAGCTATTCTCTTTGACAGTTGCTAAGCAACTGAACATATATATATCAGAAGATGGGGACAAATTACTAATGAAAAACAAAAGAAAATTGTATATCGTAAAAAATAAAGAAAGAAAATCTATTTTTGTGTTTAAAAAATAAATAAACAAAATTGGTAAATGTAAAACTGTTACTAGAATTGTTATATTCCTTTTACGCAAAAAAAAATTCCAAGTTGAATAAATTTCTCCAAGCCTTTTTGCCTTGCTTTTATATCTTCTCTCTTTTCACAGTTTAACAAAACGATTTTGGTGTAAATTATTTTTGCACACGGAAAATTTTCTTTTAATTGTTTGTGATAGATTTATTTATTTATTTATTGAACCTATACATCTGACTTGTGTGCTTGATTTGAAAGTCCGCTTATAAGTCATCGTCAATATAAAAGTACGTGATAGCACAAGGAGAAATACAACCGGGAGCTCCATACAAAGAGTGTGCAACGGAGCACGTGGGTGTCGAACCAACAAACCTCCAACGCTCTTAAACTATTAGCGGCGTGTTACCTTAACCACTCGCGAAATTTTTTTTCCCAGCACCTTCGTCGTTCCAAGCCCAAGCTCGCACTCTGATTGGTTGTTGCTCTCGACACTGTTTTCACGTAACTTGGCGAAAAATACTTCGCTCGTAAGTGCACGAGTAAACCTAAAACCTAACCTACTCATTCTTATTCTTCCTTCATTTTGTGCTCTTGTGTATTATTATCTTGTGTTTTTTTATAAAATGGCTAATGCTTTACTTATTAATAAACGGGAAAAGTTACTTTGTACTCGGTTCGGAAGGAAATCAAACTCCTCGATGGAAGCATCTATCGCTTCGCCAAGTATGATTATCGCCAAATTACATGAAAACAATGGAGAGAGCAACAACCAATCAGAGTGCGAGCTTGGGCTTGGAACGACGAAGGTGCTCGGAAAAAAAATTACGCTAACCACTCAGCTACGGAGGCCCCATTTGTGATAAATATTACGCAAAGTTCAATTTAATAAATAAAGAATTAGACAAAATATAAAAAATTAAGTATTTTTTGATTTTACTAACGAAATTACAGTTCATTAAATTCCCTATTATTTTCTCTTCGACAAATTTCCAATTGCGATTCCCCATAACAGTTGCTAAGCAATTTGGAGATATGTATGAGAGCGGTTGTGAACAAAGCCAAACAGAGAAAAAACTGTGAATCATGGGAGAAAAAAGAGAGAGAGATTATTCATCCAAAATATAAAAACTGTTCAATTAAATAAAACTAAGACACGTAAAAGTGTTTAGAAAATTATTGTATTCCTATTACGCAAAAAAAAAAAAAAAAAAAAAAAATGTAATTTAAGAAATTACACCAACTATTTGAAAAATGTTTCGCTCGAAACATTCATCTATCATTTTAAGCTAAATACCAGTTGTTTTATTGTGTATTATCCGTACCACTGCTATAAATGACTTTATACATGCTGCAATTTGAAGGTACGGTTCGTTTAAGTTACATCACTCCATTGTCGCCAAGTATAAAAGTTGGCGACGAAAGAAACGTTTCAAACTATGTAACATTGTTGGTGCGAAAGTAATCATTATTAAAATACAGCTTTGGCATATACTGTTATACTTGTAAGACTTTGGCATATACTGTTTGATTTTACAGAGCAGAATTTTGGTGATGGAGGTTTAAAACCAAAGTCGATCGCAGCACATGCATCTGTGAATGGGTCTATCAAACATTGAATCAAAAAAGTTTTTTTTTTCCAGTTATTCCCAAGCCGATTGCTTTTTAGTTTTCTTTTTAGGTGGTGGAAAATCAAGAGTAATAGCTATAACATTTTACGTCTTGTTAGAATCACTATTGGCATTCAAATTTTTCTGGTTAGAACCGACCGATTGTAAAACGCCATGGCTAGTGGATTGGTTGCCTTCGAGACATGATGTTTTACAATTAATCGGTTCGGCATTAAATTGCTTCCTTTTTCGTGATCGCCTTTCAACACGTAATTGGTTTTCAGCGGCTCGATAATCTTTTGATTTTCTCGTTTTCTGCATTGAAAGACGTTTTTGCGCCAAACCAAATACAGTACTACTTAGTTATCCCGTCGACCCATTTCGCCAAATGATACGAATCGCCAAATGAATAAGCAACTTATACATGCTGACTAAATTTTTATTTTAAATAACAAAAGAACAAATAAATTAGTAAAACATTAATAAAATATCGAAAGAAAAATCACTTTAGGATTGTATAAGTACGCATATTGTGTTTAATGTCATTGAATGCGACATTCACGGTCATTCATTTCTTTGGCTTCGGTTTTTTCCGTATCTGTTAATTTCCGTCTACCCATTTTTAAATTTGTTAGTTTTTTTAGCTCACAGGCTATCATAGCCTGAGAGCTTATGTGCCCGTCCGTTCTGTATGTATGTTCGTACGTAACGCGATAACTCATGATAAAAATATCCGATCCACTTGAAATTTTGTATGTAGGTATATCCTGACAAGGCGCTTCCCTGATTAGTTTTTGGAGTTCATTCGATATGTATAAGAGGGGGAACGGGGGGCTCATGCCCCCCGTTAGTTGATATAGATGGGATTTTCATGCAGAATTAAGTTTTCAAAATTTAGATTAGGATCATTCTGATGAGGCGATTCCGTGACTGTTATTAGGTGTTCATTGATTAAGTATAAATAGGGGGAACAGGGGTTCTAATGCCCCCCCCCCCGTTAGTTGATATAAATGGGATTTTCATGCAGAATTAAGTTTTCAAAATTTAGATTAGGATCATTCTGATGAGGCGATTCCGTGACTGTTATTAGGTGTTCATTGAATAAGTATAAATAGGGGGAACAGGGGTTCTAATGCCCCCCCCCCCGTTAGTTGATATAAATGGGATTTTAATGCAGAATTAAGTTTTCGTTCAAAATTTAGATTAGGATCATTCTGATGAGGCGATTCCGTGACTGTTATTAGGTGTTCATTGAATAAGTATAAATAGGGGGAACAGGGGTTCTAATGCCCCCCCCCGTTAGTTGATATAAATGGGATTTTCATGCAGAATTAAGTTTTCGTTCAAAATTTAGATTAGGATCATTCTGATGAGGCGATTCCGTGACTGTTATTAGGTGTTCATTGAATAAGTATAAATAGGGGGAACAGGGGCTCTAATGCCCCCCCCCGTTAGTTGATATAAATGGGATTTTCATGCAGAATTAATTTTCGTTCAAAATTTAGATTAGGATCATTCTGATGAGGCGATTCCGTGACTGTTATTAGGTGTTCATTGAATAAGTATAAATAAGGGGAACAGGGGTTCTAATGCCCCCCCCCCTTAATTTATATAAATGGGTTTTTCAAGCAGAATTGTCAGATTTCGTTCAAATCTCTGAATAGTTTTGGAAGTTTAATGGTTAAGTATAAAAGAGGGGGATAACTCCTTTTAAATTATATAAATGCTAAATGGGTTTTTATTAAGAATTATCTCATTTGCTCTGAATTTTGGATATAGATTTTTTATATGATAAAGCATGTCTTTGATAGTATAGGAGTTTCAATGATTAAGTATAAAAAAAGAGGAAAGGGGAGAGCTGTTTCCCCTTCTTAATTTTTTTTCGAACGGAATTAACCCTTGAAAATATAAGGCTTTAATGTACAATTAGTATTTGTAGCCTGTGAGCTCAATGCCATCAGTTTAACTGGGCAGTATTCTTTATCCTTTATTACAATGATTTTAAACATTTTAATTTCCTATTCAAATAAAAATTCTTCTAAAAGTAAAAAATTTAATTTAAATTCAAAAGTGCCCACGTCATTTTGTCAATCCTCCACCGAAAACAACAACCATTTTTCAATGGTTAAAAAAAAATCTTAGGTTGAGAGATTTACACAACACTTTATTTTTCTTGAATTTAATATAGGGTAAATGTGCCAGTAATGAACCACCTTAAGGAATTTCTCTAAAAAATAATTTTTTATTAATAGTTATAATTATTGTATTCCAATTTTTAGGTGCGTTCGTAATTATGTAAATACGTAACACCTATTGTTGTCGCTCAGTCCGTCCGTCTGTCTGTCTGTCTGTCTGTCTGTCTGTCTGTCCGTCTGTCTGTCTGTCCGTCTGTCTGTCCGTCCGCATATAACAACGCAAAAACTACCCAACCGAATCATTTGAAATTTAAAATACATAATTATTACATAAATTTGTCGAGTCATTTCAAATTTTATGAAAATCGGATGGATAGATCAATTACAGGGACAATCAAAAGGATTCCGTTACATTACGGTCAATGGGGAAAAAAGTTTCAAATGCATTTTAATCGTTTGAAATTTAAAATGTATATTTATTGCATAATTTTGTTGAGTCATTTCAAATTTTATGAAAATCGTATGGATAGATCAATTACAGGGACAATCAAAAGGATTCCGTTACATTACGGTTAATTGGGAAAAAAAGTTTCAAATGCATTTTAATCGTTTGAAATTTAAAACGTATATTTATTATATAATTTTGTCGAGTCATTTCAAATGTTATGAAAATCGGATGCATTGATCAATTACAGGGGCAATCAAAAGTATTCCGTTACATTACGGTCAATGGGGAAAAAAGTTTCAAATGCATTTTAATGGTGTTACACTCATTTGAATATAATAGAATCGACATGAATCTATGAAATATGTACTAAAAATACATTTTGTATAATCTGTGATGCAAAGAATATTTATTATTAAATTACAGGGCCACACAAATGTATTCCACTAAATAATGTTATACGGGGAAACATTGTTTGGGGGGTGTTTTAATTATATTAAACTACTTCACATTTTATGAATAAGATATACGTTAATGAAGTATAATAAGAATCACTCCCTGCATATTTACAGGAACACAAAGATTTCGACCACTATACTGTATCCAAAGTACGCTCTACTATATCAGCAAGATCGGAATATTTTAAAACTTCGTTATCAACTAACGCACCTCATTTGCTACGCTTTACGTGCAATTTCCAACTTGTTTTCATATTATATTAATCTTTCAACAATATTTAACTAATCCCATAGTTACATTTCCCAATAGAAATAAAAATTAAATTTTAAATAATAGAAATATGTCTAAACACCCAAAAGCCCAGTAATGGACCACCTATGTTCCAGTAATGGACCGCCTATGTTCCAGTAATGGTCCACCCTACAAAAAATTACAGATAATTGTTTTTAGGTGCGTTCGTAATTATGTAAATACGTGGCACCTATTGTTGTCGTTCAGTCCTTCCGTCTGTCCGTCTGTCTGTCCGCATATAACAACGCAAAAACTATCCAACCAAATCGTTTGTAATTTGAAATACATAATTATTACATAGTTTTGTCAAGTCCTTTCAAATGTTATGAAAATCGGATGAATAGATCAATTACAGGGAAAATCAAAAGGATTCCGTTTCATTTCGGTTAAGGGGAAAAAAAGTTTAAAATGCATTTTAATCGTTTGAAATTTAAAACATATAATTATTACATAATTTTGTCAAGTCATTTCAGATTTTACGATAATCAGATGCCAAGATCAATTACAGGAATTATTAAAAGTATTCCGTTGCATTACAGTCAATGGGGAAAAAGTTGCAAATGCATTTTAATGGTGTTACACTCATTCGAACATAATAAAACTGACATGAACCTATGACGTATCTATATACTAAAATATAAGTTCTGTACAATCTGAGATACAAAGGATATTTATTATTAAATTACAGGGCCACACAAAAGTATTCCACTACATAATGCTATACAGGGAAACATTGTTTGGGACATGTTTTAATTATATTAAACTGTGCCACATTTTATGAATATGATATACGTTGCTGAGGTGTAATGAAAATTACTTCCTGTATGTTTATAGGAACACAAAGAGTTCAACCACTGTACTGTGTCCGAAGTATTGTCTACTATATCAGGAAGATCTGTATATTTTTAAAACTTCGTTATCATACGGACGCACCTCATTTGCTACGCTTCACCTCCAATTTCCAACTTGTTTCAATTGTATTTTGCTTCAGAACTTAATGAAAGCTTACTAATAAAACAAAATATTAAAACTTAAGTTAGAAATTCATTACATTAAAGGATTTATAATGAAAAAACATAAAACACAATATTTAAATTTAAGTTATGGATTTATTATAATCAAGGATTTATAATGTGGATATAAAACAAAATATTAATGTTATTATTAACTCTTTATTATTAACTAACATTAAAGGATTTATATTGTAAAGATATTAAACAAAATATTTAAATTTAAAGGATTTATAAGATAAAGACAATGTTTTACTGAAATCAAGTTTAGATAAAATAAGGCAATAAAAAAAGTCTCCAATCTTCATTCATATCATTATCTAAATGATTTGCTGTGCAATTATGGAATATAAATAACATATCTTCAATTTTATCATCCCTTTCCGATAGTCCAAACTATTCAATATGGAATTTTAGAATGAATTAAAAATGGTAAATGTTCTTGCACTATCCAACCATTTTCAGATAATCATATAGCCCATCAATTTGGCACACATTGATTCCACAGTTCCCTTCAGAGATGCTTTTATGGATATATTATCACAAATGGAACAATCTCATTATTTACTGAAAAACATCCCATAACAGTGATTTGTTCTTTTTCGTTATTTGGTACCACATAATACACATCTTTAACTGATTTTGGTCCCAAAATTTTCATTGTTTTAAGAGCACAAAAGAAATCTTGTTTTAACCTTAATGAAAATTCTCTCTGTATGCTTTAGAATTCGGAAGAAAATATTAATAATATCTTCTTCCAAATATGATTTTACATTTCTGAACCAACTTAAAACAACTTCTTTTGTAACGGCACATCTAGATTTTGTCAAATGTGCTGCTTGTTTTTTGTACTAATTTTGGATGACTTTTTAAAGACAACTATTTATAAAGAAATTGCCTTTATTAAACTCTAATAAGTAAAATTTAAGTATTAAATTTGATTATTTTGCTTTTCAGTTAAATCAAAATATTTTATCTCTACTGAAATTACACTTTTTGTATTGATCACTTGGGTAGTCCATTACTGGAAAATCACGAAATAAGCAATCCAGTAATGGACCACCCCTCCTAAAATCTTAAAAATAAATAAAATGTTGTAAATGGCCATTGGTATATTAAATTCAATGTTTTAAATTGCTAACCAAACAAAAACATTCAATTTTTACGGAAAAATAAGAAAGATATAAACTAAGCAAGTAAAGTCAGCTCTTAGCATGTTCATTAAAATTTTCAGTGAAAAACAGAAAAACTGTGAAACTTTATTTTCTGCTTCCTAATTGTTTTGACGAAAAGTGTAAAAAATTAATCCAGCTTATAAAGCATGCAAGGTGAAGTTCAGAAAAAAATAATAAAAGCTTAACTATCATTTATTATTTTTTTATAAACCAAAAAGTGCAAGGTGGCCCATTACTGGAAGGTGGTCCATTACTGGCACATCTACCCTATTTTCCCTTTTTTCAAACTTTCACAATTTTGACTTAAATTCCTTACGCACACACTAAATTACTTTTTAATTGTTTGTGAAGGATGTTTCACAAAATGCACTTTAATAAACAAACAATAAAAGAAATCAAAGGAAAGGAATAAATTCTATTTGAATCTTATTAAAAGAAACCGCAGTTCAGTAAATTCCCCATCAGTCGTTTTTTTTTTTTCTCTTTTCGACAAAATTCTTATAGCGATTATTCCTTCTGACAGTTGCTAAGCAATCTGGAGAGCTACGTGTGAGAGGATGGAGATAAATTACTAATGGTAAACAAAGGGAAAATTGTGAATGGCAAAATAAAAAGATGATAAGTCTTAATCATTCTGAAAAATAAAAAGCGTCAAATGAAATCAAATTTAAAAACGTAAGTGCTGTCAATATCATTATATTTTTTCACACTTTTACAATTTTGGGTAAAATCTATACAAATACAATAAATCCCATTTAACCACTTAACCTATCGATATTTTTCATCAAAACTTTCAATTAATGCGTTACTCAAAATTGAATTTAAAAAACTAAGAATAATAAAAACTAATGAAAAAGAATAAATTCTGTATGAATCACGTTAAACAAAACCACAGTTCATTGAATTCCCAATCAGTCGTCTTTTATTCTCTTTTCGACAAAATTCTTATAGCAATTCCCTCTGACAGTTGCTAAGCAACCTGAAGAGATACATGTGAGAGGATGGGGATTAATTACCAATTGTAAACAAAGGGGAAATTGTGAATGGCAAAATAAAGAGAAATTAAGTCTTAATCATCTGAAAAATAAAAAGTGTTAAATGAAATGAAATTAAAAAATGTAAGAGCTTCTATTAATTTTTTTTTTCGAAACTTTTACAAGTTAGAGAAAAATCTTTACACATACAGTAAATTCCATTTAAATTGTTTTCGGCGAATGTTACACAAAATTCAATTTAATAAGCAAATAATAAGAAAAACCAAAAAAAAAAGACTAAATTCCATTCGAATCCCATTAAACGAAACCACAGTTCATTAAATTCCCAATCAGTCGTCTTTTATTCTCTCTTGGACAAAATTCTTATAAAATTTCTCTGTGACAGTTGCTAAGCAACTAGAGCGATACATGTGAGGGGGCTGAATGGTCAAGACATCACGCTGCTAATCGTTTGCTATCGTAGGCGGTTGTGGATTCAAATCCCGCTGGCTCCATTGCACACGCTCTTTGTATGGAACTCCGGGTTGTATTTCTCCTCGTGCTATCTCGTCCCTATATAATGACGATGTCTTATAAGCAGGATTTCATGTCGAGCACGCAAATCAGATGTATTTGTACAGTAAATAAATAATAAATACATCTGATAGGTTGAGAAAAAATTACTAACAAGGAAGGTCTCCATACGGGCATACTCAGAAAATTCAGAAAAAATTACAGAATGTTCTTCTTAATAGGGCATATACGTTTATAAAAAAAATTTCGGCGGAACCCCTTTAAAATGTTCGTAAAAAAATAATGAACATTTCACTTATTTGGCGGTTTATCACCGGTTGGCGACGAAATAAAATTTCAAAAAATGCTTTTTATGTCAAATACTTTTAAGGTAAAAATGTTTCATCTTGAACTTGTTTAAAGAAATTTTATTTATATAAAGTTAATTTTGTCAGATCTAGTTTGTTTTAACTATATTTTTGTCATAATGTATTTAGAATGAAAATTAACTATGAAATTTTATGAATTAAAACAAATTAAAAATTAATTAAAATTGTTTCAATCTCAAAATTAACTCGAATCTAATTGAGCTCTGTCGATTCAATTTTGTTGCTATGGAAACAAAAAAATTTCCTATATTTAAATGCATTACTGCAGCATTCTTCATCTGTCCTTTATTTTGTCATACGCTTAAATATATGAAAAATACTTTTCAATATGAAAGTATTTTTTATATAAGAAATTATTTTTAAAGTGATAAAATGAAATAACTGCATCAAAATCAACAGAAATATGTAATGAAAAATACATCTATGTATCAAACTCTCTCATTGTTCAAATTTAAATTCATTAAATACTATTTACACGTATTCTAAAAATTAACTGGCAAGAAATTTTCAGGTGCATTAAAATCGTTTGCTTTTGGCGAGGGAAAATGCTGCTCGCCAAACCGCGTGAGGCTTTCGTCATTTCGCGCCAAATTCTCGAAAGCATTTTATTTTTTTACCGAGTTTCTTCTGTAATTCCGCCGCTAAATTTGACTGATCCTTTATTACATACATGAGTAGTTTAATCAGTTTTTTTTTTCAAAAAATTCTGATTGTGCCCAGTTCGGAGACCTTCCTTGTAAGGTAAAATAAAAAAACATAGATAAAACAAAGATAAAATTGCTAATGACAAAATTCTAATCTTTTGTCACTGATTTTTCAAAACAGAAATTTTTACTTAATTGAATCAGAAAAATGCTCGGATTAAATAATACAAAATTTACAATAAAAATTAACTTGTGAGAATAATAAATCCTGATTAGATAAGCACGCGGCCCGTATGGTGTACGGGCAAATTAAGAGAGCGGTTAAATAATTTGTGGCGGATGTTACACTAAATTGAGCTTAATAAACTAAGAATGAGAGAAACCAAAGAAAAAGAATAAATTCTGTATAAATCTCATTAAACGAAACCACAGTTTATTAAATTTACCATTAGTCACCTTTTATTCTATCTTCGACAAGATACCAATAATGATTCCCTTTGATAGTTGCTAAGCAACTAGGAAAGATGTATGGGAGAGGATGCTAGCTTATTACTAATGGAAAACAATGGGAAGATTGTGAATAGAAAAATAAAAAGAAATGAAATGAAATTCATCTGAAATAAGAGGAGAGTTAAATTAAATTAAATTAAACACGTAAAAGTGTTTTTAGGATTACTGAGATTTTTTTCTGTTTTTTAAGCAAAAATTCCAATTCGAGTAGATTTACCGAAGATTTTTTTTTTCTTGCTTTTAACCCCTTCGCGACGGAAGCTTTTTACGAAATTTTTAATGTTTTGTAATGTCAGGTTTTCAAAACAGAAATTTGTGCCTTATTAAATCGAGAAAACGCTCCGATCTTAAAACATAAATTTTACTGTATAATTTTACTGGTGGGGATAGAGAAGGATTCTTAAGGCCTTTTTTGCGGCATGTTTAAGTGTCGCTCGTCCATAAGGGGTTAATATATTTTCTCTTTTTTCACGCTTTGAGATATAATATTTAGAAATGCAGAAAAACCTTATTTTAATTATTTACAATAAATAATAATTAAAATTCAATTTAATATACAAACAATAATAGAAATCGAAGGAAAGGGATAGATTCTATTCCACACTCATTAAACGAAACCACAGTTCATTAAGTTCCCAGTCAGTCATCTATTATTCTCTATTCCACAAAATACCTATAGCTATTCTCTTTGACAGTTGCTAAGCAACCTGGAGAGATGTGTGGATGGATGGGAACAAATTACTAATAGCAAACAAAGGGAAAAGTATGAATCGTAAAATAAAAAAAGATAATTCTTGTTCATCTAAAAAATTGATAATGTGAAATGATGTGTTTAATGAAATAAAATTAAAAACTTCAATACTGTTTCTAAGTTTTCTTTTTTCTTTTTACGGGAAAACATTTTTTGTTTATAGCAATATTACAATATTTTTCAAAAGTGATTTTAGCCCAAGAACCGACAGCACAAAAACCTATGTCATTGTGCAGCAGAAAAAAACCTTTATTTCCTGGAAGAATAGTTATAGGGGAATCCAATGATCTATGCCTGCCGGAACGGAAGGGGTGCATAAGCCAAAAATTGATACCACTATTGGCTCACTCATAGATTTATCATTGTGTTTGCCTAACAATCAAAAGTATGAAAACACGGAAAAATGGGTGCAGGAAAACACAATGTTAAATGTACGAGTGAACCACTAGGAGTACTAATTTTTGGTATATGCACCACTTCCGTTCCGGCAGACATGGATCATTAGATTCATCTATTACTACTCTTTTATAAATTGAAGGTTTTTATTCTTGTGCTAGCTGGCATAAATTTTTGTGCCGTCGGCTCTTGGACTATTTTCAATTAATGCAACGTAAATATTCGATTTGTCGGCCTGACTATGTTACCCATGTAAACATGCTCTGGTTGACATACATTAATATATATTAATAAGATTTACTATAGATTATTTTTTATGACCCAATTTCAACAAGATGATTCAAATTTTGTCGTATTTTATCGCACATATTTGCAATTAGTTCTGTTAACCCGGGAGAACACGCGCTTACCCGTTGTCGAAATGGTTTTAACTTTGTCATCAATAAAATCAAATCATAACCGTCATTTTATTTAGGCGGAGACAATCTTTACAAATTTTGCGATAAAATAAGTTGAAGATTACTTTAAATAATAAGTGGCTGCAATTAAAACTAGTCGTTGGGGGACACCGTAATACTTACCCATCATGGATATATATATGAAAATAAAACATGTGAAAACTATTTATACAATGCATTGCAATTCATAAACAAAATTTAAATATTGTTAATATACATAGTAATGCTATATTAAAGAACTGCTGATTACCGATATCGACAAATTATATAAAACGAAAAAAAAAAAGTAGTACCGAACTCGTAAAAGAAACATCCTTATAACTCCAAAAATAATAACTCTATTAACTAACAATTAACTGCGTCGGATTAAGCGTCTCATTTTCAATTAAAATATACCTTTGAATTGAAATTTGAATGAAATATAGGATCATGAAAAATCGAAGAATGTGGAAAACAGGATTACAAATATCTCAGCAACTAATAATCCGATCGACTTCGTTCTATATGCAAAATGTGTGTTATTTTATTGCCTTTTACGTCCATTCCTTAGAACAAAAAAATTGAAAATTTTTATATACCTTTCATCAGAACGAATTTTTCGAGAGTCCGAAAAAAATAGTTCCGGATAATCGAGGTTGCTGATATTAAATAGGCTTCGTTCCATTCTTACATACTAACTACATACAAAATTTCAAGTCTCTATCTCAATTCGTTCGGGAGATAGAGTGTTTACAGACAGACTGACAGACAGACAGACGGACAGTAAATTTTTTTTTTCTAAAAATATGTTTTTCGGAATCTCCACTATCTAAAACGTGTAAATCCGTCAAAAAAAATTTTCGATGTTTCAAAACGATTGCAAGACTTACCCTATACTACGTATGATGGGTAAGTAAAATCATACGCACTCCGGGTCAAACAGACCCGGCGCGTATAGTCCCAGGTTAATTTTTTTTCGGAAATAGAGAAGTGCGATTATAATTACCATATGAAGAATATTTGACTTTTAAAAATATCCAAAGAAAAAAGTTGATCTCAATAAAATAAATTAAAGTTATGATGCGTATTTCTCGGAAATCACAACATTTTATTACCAAATCATCAAGTTTCTAATCAAATGGTAACAAAAATCAAAAAGCCGTGGTGTTTTGCTGTAATTATTTGTAGCTGCTTCACATTAAATTCTCATTAAATTCACTAGTTCTCATTAAATTCACAATGATAAAAGATCAGAATTTTTACCTATTGCCATGACAACAGCTGTTCCTGGTAAACTAGCAGACAAATACGAGAATCTTTTATCAGACGATAAATTAATTTGTTAAGGTCAAATATTCGCGTTTGAAATGAAATAGACGCCCTCTCGCGGACAAAGTCTGAAACGAAATAGAACTGATACCGTGAGCATCTTCCACTGAAATCGGCCATTTTATAATGTCAATTTTCGTCTGTTTTTTTTACTCCTATGGCGTCCAAAGTTGCTCAAAAAAGGGATAACACATATTGTTGTGTTCCCCAATGTAAATCCATTGCCAGTAAATCCTCTCAACTAAGTTTTCACAAATTTCCCAATATAAAAAGTGTCGTCCGTAAAACAACTGCTGATGGCCACATGGTTTTTGTTAATAGGAAAAAAGAATGGATACAAATCCTAAAAATAGAGAAAGAAGTTTCTAAAAGAATGGTTGTTTTTTCAAAACATTTTGACTTGGATGCATTTACTTTTCCACGTAAGTAAAGAAAATATTTTTTAGCATTATGAAATTCCAAAATACTTTCAAAAGAATTTGACAAGTACAAAAATATGTTTATATTTATTCTTGTGGAGGAAATAATTGCAAAATTTAATCCAAAAAAAGTTCTTTATCAAAATTAATTCATTACATTTACGAGTTTCCATTTAAGTTCCATTCCACTAGCTCTTTAAACTGGTTCTATGCTACAGTGCTACAGCATGGAACGTAAACAAACAAACGTAAACAAACGATTATCAGGTCTATACAACGCCACCTTTCGGTCATTACAAACGCGAATAGAACAAATTTCGTATCCACAAAGGCAGTCACTGTGTGAAGTATTAATTGCGTTATATTGATGCATAAAATTATTTTTGAAATGCAGCTAGGGCTGGCGCGTTTGAAAAGCTATTTGTTTCTTACGCAATCTCGAACTTCCTTTGCGGCGTCTTTAAGATTGGTTATTCGTGTATTAAAGGAAAGAGATGGGTGTTAATTAGTTAGTTTGGATCACTATAAGGTTAAATAATACCGTGCTGAAAATTCGCTGTTGTTTTTAGAAGTGAAATGAATGCAAGAAAATGGATTAAAGGTTTTAAGCATCGAGATTCTAATCAGATGGTGACAAAAATTAAAGTGGTATTTTAAAACAACTGTTTCACATTAAATTCTCATTAAATTTAATGTTTAATTTAATTTAATTTAACTCTCATTAAATTTAGTTATAGTAAACATATTTTTACCTGTTGCCATGACAACAGCTGTGCCTGGTAAATTAGTAAACAAATACGAGACTCTCTTATCAGACGATAAATTAATTTGTTAATGTCAAATATAGAACAAATTTCGTATCCACAAAGGCAGTCACTGCATGAGGCATTAATTGCGTTATATTGATGCATAAAATTAGATTTTGAGAAGCAGCAACGGCTGGCACGTTCGAAAAGCTATTTGTTTTTTACGCAATCTCGAATTTCCTTCGCGGCGTCTTTAAGATTGGTTATTTGTGTATTAAAGGAAAAAGATAGATTTTAGTTAGTTAAGTTTAGATCTCTACGGTTACATAATGCTGTGTTGAAACTTCACTATTTTTTTTCGAAGTGAAATGAATGCAAGGAAAAAAACTAAAGGTCTTAAGTCATCGAGATTCTATTCAAATCATGGAGGAAGAATATAGGTGGAGGTGAACTATAATGATTTGGGTGATGCCAAAAATGTAAAACTACATTAAGTCACATTAAGTCCAAACAAAACCACGTGCTTTGATTCGCCTATGAATTCAAACCGGTTAAAACCCGTATTTGATTGCTCTTGTTTTTTATCGTCGAATTTTTTATTAGACAGCGCTTCACAGGTAAAAATTTCTTTGATTATTTAATTATATGTGTTTTAAATATCAAAATAGAAAATCTTTTAACATTTTTCTTGAAAAGATAACATTATTTTGCTAATATCTGAAAATCGTTTGCAATCAGAAATCTGTATTTTAGATTAATATTTATTACTTATGTTTTCATACATGATTTTAAAAGAATGTTTTCATTATTATATTTTAAATATTATTTAAATGCAATTATTAATATGTAACAAAACAAATTTCTTTTTATATATTCATCTTGATTTTTTTTTTATCCCTGAATTATTTATTTAGAATAAATCTATTTGTAATATCGAAACCCTGTATTTATGCTTTATTTTTCGCATTTAAATGCGATTAATCTTAAAATATGTGTAATTTATTTTCTAATAATTTTTTCTAATACATAATTTTTTCAAGTTATTTCAAATTTTATGATAGATCAATTATGCATAGATCAATTACAGGACAATCAAAAGTATCCCGTTACATTACGGTCAAGTGGGGGGGGGGGTGTTTCAAATGCATTTTAATCATTTGAAATTTAAAACAAACAATTATTACATAATTTTGTCGTGTCATTTCAAATTTTATAGAAATTGGATGCATAAATAAATTACAGGAACAATAAAAAATATTCCATGACATTACGGTCAATGGAAAAAAAGGTTCAAATGCAGTTTAATGGTGTTAAACTAATTCAAACATAATAAAACTGACATGAACCTATGAAGTATATATATATATGGAGATTCTTCTTTAAAAAGTTCTTTTGAACACATAAGTAAATAAACTCGGAGGTAAATTAAATTCTGACACCGTTTTTAAACTTTTAAATGACTTATATTAAACGTTAATATTTACAAAAAAGATATTTACATAAGACTATTTACAAAGCAAGCAATCATAGCTCAAATTAATCAATTACATCTTATACGGGAACTCGTCTTCATCTTACGTTCTTTTTACACCAACTTAAAACTAAAAACATTCCATTCTCCTTTCTTCCGTTCAGTTCTTTTTTCTACCGCTTAAATCGTCTGGCTTCTTAGGAATTAATAGTTTCTTCAAAATCGTCTGCCTCACTGAGAGCCTGTTCATCAGAGTTGCGATGCGTAGAAAATAATATGCAGATCTAATAGTGGAGGAGATTTCCCATATTTCGGCCATACTGATGAGACATTCGTCCTCGAATGTATTCTTGTTGGCTGGAAACAGCAGCTGGATCATCTGAAAAGATAAAGAAAAAAAAACACAGCAGCATCCAAAGTCTAAATTGAAAAAAAGAAGTCATCATTCAAATTGTTTATCAAAGCTTAGATTATTTCTTGAAAAAATTCATATATTTTTTTTTCGCGTCTTTTCGTCTTCTCTTTCTTACGTCCTTTCATCTTCTTTTATCTTACGTCTTTTCGTCTTCTTCTTTCATACGTCTTTTCATCTTCTATTACCTTACGTCTTTTCGTCTTTTCTTTCTTACGTCTTCCGTCTTCTTTTATCTTACGTCTTTTCGTCTTCTTTCATACGTCTTTTCATCTTCTTTTACCTTACGTCTTTTCGTCTTTTCGAGAATAAAGTTAAAATTCTATTAGTTGTCAGTCCAGAGGTTTGTCATAGTTGGTATAGTGTCACAATCGGTGAAATTCTTTTTTTTTAAGCTTCGTCCGTCCACGGCTTCATGTACTCTGCACATATACTGGTGACCATGGGTCCTTCGTTGAATCCAAGTTTCTTTACATCGTAGGTGTCATTATTTTTTACTTTTATGACTTTGTACGGACCTAAATATTTTGGTTTTAACTTCAAACCTGGACCTTGTTGTGTGCGTTTTATAGCAACCACATCATTAATCTTAAATTTGTTAGCTTTCTTTCGTCTGAGGTTGTAAGTTTTACGGTTCTCTTCTTGGACTTTTAAAATCTGTTTTTTAGCATTTTTTCTCATATCTTCGCGATTATTTGTAAAATCAGATTGTATTTCAGCATTCAGAAGACTAGTAATTTCAATGTTATTTTTTAGTTTCATTTTAGTACCAAACATCAATTCAAAAGGAGTTGTGCTTATACTTCTCTGAAAAGTCGAATTTATCACCTGTTGGACGTTGCTTACATGTGTATACCATTTTTAGGATTATCGACAGACAATTTAGACAGAACAGATATTATGACAGAATTTAGACTCTCAACTTGGCCGTTAGACCTGGGTAATCCAGTGGTAATCGGGATATGTTTAATATTTTCATTGATGCAATAATCTTCAAAAGCTTTAGAGGTAAATGCAGGACCTTTATCTGATATAATTCGAACTGGATTTCCAAAGATAGATTTTTGGATTTCTAATTTAGAAATTACTTCGGCAGCATCGGTAGATTTTGTGGGATACAACCAAACAAATTTTGTGAATGCGTCAATGACCGAAAGGATATGTTTGTAATTTTTATTAGTGCTTTTTAATGGACCTAAGTGATCAACATGGTACGTATGTAATGGAGTTTCTTCTTTTTCTATTGGGTGAAGTAAGCCTTCTTGTTTACCACATTTTCTATTAACTAAAATACAGGGAACACAATTTGCTATACATTTCTCAATTTTTTGTTTAACTTTAGGGATGTAAAAATCATTTTCTAAACTTTTCTCTGTTCTTGCAACTGCGTAATGACCTTTTTCGTGAGCGGCCTTGATTATATTCATTTGCATATCTTCCGGTACAACTAATAAATCATTACCATTAACACATTTATAAAGAACATCATTTTTAACTAGATAATCATCATAAGATTTCACCTTTAGGATTTCTTTTAATTTTTTAATATGGTCATCGGTTTCTTGAGCTTGGATAATTTTTAAAGTTAAGCTATCTTGGATTACCATGCAAATAGGATACCTACTTAATGCATCGACATGTCTCATAATGCTACCCTGTCTATGTTCAATAACATAATCAAAATCGGATAACATTATTGCCCATCTAGCTATTTTTGTACTCATTTCTTTTTTATCCATAGTCATTTTAAATGCATTACAATCGGTTACAATTTTAAATGGGATACCTAGCACATATACTCTAAACTTTTTCAGGGCTTCAATTACAGCTAAAACTTCTAATTCGTAACTAGTGTACCTCCGTTCAGCTTCGGTGGTTTTTTTACTTGCGAAATAAACTGGATGAAATTGATTATCTACTGGAGATTGTTGCATTAAAACAGCTCCATAGCCATCAATACTGGCATCACAATGGATTTCGGTCGCACTTTTGGGATTGTAAATTAAAAGTACTGGTTCTGACGACAAAATACGTTTGAGTTCATTAAAAGCTCTTTGTTCTTCTATATCGAATTTAAATTTTGAATCTTTTCTTAGCAGGTCACTTAACGGTTTAGCTATAACCGAATAATTTCTTATAAATTTTCGAAAGTATCCTGTCAATCCTAAATAACTTTGAACATCTTTGGTACACTTTGGTTCGGGAAAATTTATTACTGCTTTAGTCTTCAGTGGAGAGGGATACAATTTACCATTTATGATTCTATACCCCAAGAAATCAATTTCACGCTTCAAAAAATTGCATTTTTTAAGATTTAATTCTAATCCATATTCCGATGCAGTTTCGAGTACAAGTTTTAATTTTTCTAGACCTTCAGCTTCGTTTTTAGCAGGTATTATTAAATCATCCATATAAATGACAACAATGTGATCTTTTAATAGGTTTCGAAATACATTATGCATATACTTTTGAAAAACACTAGGGCTATTGGTCAACCCGAGTGGACATTTCAAAAATTCGTATTGTCCTTCATGAGTAACAAACGAGGTGTATTTCCGCGAGTCTTCTTCAACATCTACATGAAAGAAACCGTTTTTCAAATCTATGGTGGTAAATACTTCGGCAGAATGTAATTGGTCTATTACATCATCAATAACTGGCAAGGGGAAATGCTCGCGTACTGTCTTTTTGTTAAGACATCTGTAATCAACACAAAGTCTCATTGTGTTATTTTTTTTTCTTGACTAAAACAACCGGCGAAGAAAAATTAGAAGAACTTTCTCGAATTATTCCCTGAGCTAGCCACTCCTCAATTTGGTTTTCGACTATTTTTTTCTCGCATGGCGGTAATCTTCGAGGAGAAGAACAAACTGGGATTTCGTCAGTTAAATTAATTTTCATTTTAACATCTACTGTTTTAGTTTTAATTGGTACATAATTTTCAATTAAAGAGTATAACTCTGAACATAATTTTTTGTCAGCAATGTGAGTTAAATCAATTTTAGGCTCATCCAAAACATTTACAATATTAACTAAAAAGTCATTAGACTGAACTTCAGCTTTAAACAGTTTCACTTTATTCTCAGAAATAGTTAATGTACCTTGATGAATAACATCAGTGCCAATAATTAAATCGAAATTAATGCAACTGTCCTTAACGACAAAAATAGTAACTTTAAATTTTGAACCATCTACTTCGATTTCTGAATTGAAAGAACCTTCTGGTTTAATTGAGGCTTTTCCTAGACCGGTCAAAGAGATACTCGTAGGTTTTAATTCTACAAAGTTCTTCAAATTATCATAAATACTTTTCTTTAACAAAGTCTTTTGGCTACCAGTATCTATTAAAGAGATTAAACGCAAAGAATAAAGCTTTATCTCTTTCAGAATTAAATCTTGGGATGTAATAATGTTTACTTGTGACTGAGCATTTTTAACACTTGTATCTTTAGATTTATTACATTGAAATGATTTATGACCATAAGCGTTACAAGCAAAACAAAGCGGCCCTTTATCTTTATTTACACAGTTAATACTCTTATGATTATTCCCGCCACAATTAAAACAACGCATATTTGGCTTTACAGGCTTAAATTTGTTCTTAACTTCAACTTCGGATTTAATTTTAGGCTTAGCTCCTTCATATTTATGAAATTTTGCATTTTCATACTCCGATCTTATTTTTTCATAAATCTTTAATTTTTGTTTAAATTCAGCAATATTGGGACAACCATACAAAAAAGATTTTTTAGAAATGGGGTCATTAATTCCATTTATTACATACTGAATAAGGGCAGAATCTTCAATATTGCCTTTTGAGCATAATTGTTTCATATTTAAAAAATATTCATCTAACGATTCATGTGGTCTAATTTTTCTTTTGGACAGCAATTCGTGTAATTCAGCTGAATTGCACGTTTGACCAAATTCAGATATGAGTAGGGCTTTTAATTTAGACCACGAATTAATATTTGTTTCACTTTCAAGAAATAATTTTGCTTTGCCTGTCATACGGCGTTTAGCCAAAATCAATTTGTGCAAATCACTAACGTTAAATAATAAAACAATATCTTCAAAATCGGCAATCCATTTATTAATATTTTGTACTTGAGTACCTTCAAACATTGTAATCATACTTTCAATATCATTAATAGAAATGCTTGGTTTAATAACATAATCAGGAATCAGAATTTTCTGATTTTCATTACTTTCACAATTAGAACTACCAGAATCATTTCTCATATTATTCTCAAAAACAGTTGAAATATTTTTAGTTTTATCTTGTAAATCATCATTAAATTCATCGACACTTTCGTCATCACTAAGAGTACCTACATCGGCTATCATATTAATTTTTAAAATATTAAAATCACATAAACTAGAAATTATTCTGGCAGCAATTTCATCAAAAGTTCCCGAATTATTTATACACAAAACATTGCAAATGGTAATTAAGTCGTTAACAGAAAAATTATCTTTAATTTCTTTGAATTTAGTTTGATATTCATCGGAATCTACTTCAAACGTAAACCCAGTAAAATTCCGATTTCTACGTCGATTATTTCTGTCACCGATTTCTCCAAAATTTAATTTGTGCAATGTCTTAATACTAGCTGATTTTTCAGTTTTCAAAGAAAACTAATTCCTTTAAATCAACTAATTTTTCCATTATTGAAAAGAAAAATGAAACAATAAACTCACTTCATAATCAGATGCTCAGCTTCACACACTTTGATTTCACTTTCATCGCAAAATTTTACCTCTTCTGAAATAGCTTTGTAGGCTTGACATTCCATCACAGTTCTAAAAAATATCGGCTTCCAAGATATTAAAAAATATATATTTCCATCTCTGTGGGCGTGCGTCTGTATCTCACTTACTGAGACCAAAATTTATGGAGATTCTTCTTTAAAAAGTTCTTTTGAACACATAAGTAAATAAACTCGGAGGTAAATTAAATTCTGACACCGTTTTTAAACTTTTAAATGACTTATATTAAACGTTAATATTTACAAAAAAGATATTTACATAAGACTATTTACAAAGCAAACAATCATAGCTCTAATTAATCAATTACATCTTATACGGGAACTCGTCTTCATCTTACGTTCTTTTTACACCAACTTAAAACTAAAAACATTCCATTCTCCTTTCTTCCGTTCAGTTCTTTTTTCTACCGCTTAAATCGTCTGGCTTCTTAGGAATTAATAGTTTCTTCAAAATCGTCTGCCTCACTGAGAGCCTGTTCATCAGAGTTGCGATGCGTAGAAAATAATATGCAGATCTAATAGTGGAGGAGATTTCCCATATATACTAAAATATACATTCTGTACAATCTGTGATGCAAAGAATATTTATTTTTAAATTACAGGAGCACACAAAAGTATTCCTCCACATAAAGCTATAGTAGAGAAACATTGTTTGTGGGGCGTGTTTTAATTACATTAAACTATTTCGCATTTTATGAATATGATATACGTTGCTGAGGTGTAATAAAAATTACTTCCTGTATATTTACAGGAACACAAACATTTCTACTACTATGATGTAACTGAAGTATTACTGTCTACTATATCAGCAAGATCTGAATATTTTAAAAACTTCGTAATCGTACGAACGCACCTCATTTGCTAAGCTTCATGTGTAATTTCCAACTTTTTATTAATTGTTTCTCAAAATTTTTTATTGATAATGCTGTTATTTTGAAGAAGTAAAATGTTTATATTTGTCAAAAATTGTTCTTAATAAAGTAAGGCATGACTATATGTTAACAATATTTGTTTTAAAACATGTTTTGGAATTTTTTAATAATGTTGTAAGTATTAAAATTAGCTCTGTTTCAGGCGGAATACTGTTTATGTGTCGGATTCAAATTCAAATATTACCGATTCAGATCGATAAAAAACATTTATGTTGGCCTCCGATTTGAATAGAACTTTCGTGTTTAGGTAAAATACAACCCGACCCTTTCAAGGATCTAGTCTCGCTGCAAATTTAACATACATTTTTATTTGTGCAGCTTTAAGCGTTGCGCAAATAAGCAAAATTATAATATCATTTTTTTTGTAATGTTGCAATATTATAATTTTTCAACATTACAATTTAAGCAACATTATATCATTTTAAACACTCTTACTTTCCTTTGCGTGAAATTTTATATCATCAGGAAAATTGAAATGAACTTGAAACGATTTTTCCCATTGACCATAATGTAATAGAATACTTTAGACTGTCTATACAAATGAACTATAAATTCTACACATTTCCTTTTCAATAGCGATCACGGTGTAGTACCCGTCAATAACATATAAAAAATGCTACGAGCATCAGAGTTTATTTACAAGAGTTAGAACTCGGCCACACAAACTGGAGTCATAAACATTTTTCATCTACGTTATAAAGTATTAACCAGTAAAAAAAATCCTGCGTTAAGCATAGATTATAAAACACTATCCAAATTTCCTTAATTCTTTAAAAAAATTTCGTTATTCAGGGAAATAGGTGTTACCGCCCATAACCAAATATGTATTCCAATACTTTTGAACAGCTCTGTATTTGATTTGTCGGTTGATATATATACTATATCATGGAGAAATTTAGTTTAGCAAAAAAAATGCCTAGCTGGATGAAATTTTTCTTTTGGCAATTTATACGAATAGATGTAAAACATACTTCAATACTTTTGTTCAGCCCTGCAGTTTACTTAGTACCTTTTATACACGAAAGTATTTTGCTAAAATTAATTATATAAAAAAATAAAAAAAAATGTTAATCAAACAACAATACTCTTTAAACTATTTAAATCATATTTCCAGAAATTATCATCCTTAAACAAACCTGTATCCAGTTCTTTGCGTGATCCTGTATATCATTTAATCCATATTCTACAAACATTTCACGATAAATTAAATGCTATTCGACGTAAAAATGCAAAACTTTTTTAAAAACAAACCTTTAAGTAAATTACACTCATATTCAATAACTTTTCCGAGTTCTTTTGAGTAACCCTGTATATCTTAATTGTGTAACTATTAGCATTTATGCACACCATATAATGTGAATACATTTAGTGACACTTAAAATCGCATATCATAATTAAAAATGCATTTCATCCATGGAACAGTTATCATGCATAATATACAGTACTTCGAATAGAATATGCTTTTTGAAATATTTTGTGTGTCCCTGTAAATGCTATGCACTTCGTATTATGCGTGAAATAACTCATATTAAGTCTCAGCGACGTATATCAATTTGATTACACATGATACCGTTTACCATCGTTAAAATATGTCGCAAACAATTTCCTCCTTTATTATCATGTATTAGAATTATTTTGTGTGGCCCTGTAAATGAATAACTATTCTTTTAGCTGCATATTTTAGTGCTTTTCGTAGATGCAAATAAATGTGAATACGTTTGTCCAGGCGCAACATGTTTAAAATTAATTTGAAACGATTTTTCCCCATTGGCCCTAAAATAATCGAAAACTTGACTGTCCTTGTAAATAAACTAATCGTGATAGAAACTTCATTTTTAATGGGGTTTGTGCTTGTGTAACCTTCAATAACATGGTAAAATTTCATTGCATTCCGAGTATATTTACGAGAGTTAGAGCGCGGAGAGACGGACAGACAAACCGAATACATAAACATTTTTCAATTTTGATGAAAAGTGTTAATAAAAATTACTGTAAAAATAAAACTTTTAATAATACAATTTTTAGTTCCTATCAAACGTTTTCAATTTCTTATTTAATTTTAATCTGAAATTTAATAATAATAATGACATTTAATAATAATAATAATAATTTCCCAATTTCAATTATTTTAAAAGTAAACATTTATTTTAATAAATAATAAAAGAACAAAGATCATTTAAAAAATTTCCTATTTCATTCTTAAAAATGCTCCAGCTGTAGCTTTCCAATTTTCCTCGTGCTTTTGTTTCGTACACTAAAATTTGAACGATAAATGGATTCACATTGCAAACCTTTTTTGAGGCTTAGTGCACCTCCACCTATCTTCTTCCTCCATGTATTCAAATAGTAACAAAAATCAAAAGCCGTGGTGTTTTGCTGTAATTAATTCAACTGCTTCACATTAAATTCTCATTAAATTCACTAGTTATAGTAAACAGATTTTTACCTGTTGCCATGACAACAGCAGAGCCTGGTATAATAACAAATAACAAATGTAATAACAAATACGAGACTCTCTTATCAAACGATAAATTAATTTCTTAAGAGCCCACAATAGTCACAGAAAAATTACTTAAAAAGACCCGGATGACCATGTAAAGTCTATGGGAGCGTTCTTTTCTAATATCTCGCTCAAATTTTAATGTTTTTGCATGATTTTTTTGCACAAGATAGCTGAGGGCAATCCACAACCGGGCTAGTTTTTACTTTTTCAATTTTTGTTTCAGATTTTCTTTAAAAAATTACTTTAACTTTCGAAACCGGTTTAAACCGGTTCTGAAACTGAAACTATCGTAATATAAAAAATATATAACCAAAATCGAAAAAGTAAAAACTAGCCCGGTTGTGGATTGCCCTCAGCTATCTTGTGCAAAAACATCATGCAAAAATATTAAAATTTGAGCGAGATATTAGAAAAGAACGCTCCCATAGACTTTACATGGTCATCCGGGTCTTTTTGCGTACTTTTTCTGTGACTATTGTGGGCTCTTAAGAGCACACAATAGTCACAGGAAAAGTACACAAAAAGACCCGGATGACCATGTAAAGTCTATGAGAGCGTTCTTTTCTATTATCTCGTTCAAATTTTAATATTTTGACATGATTTTTTTTGCATAAAATAGTTCAGGACGATCCACAACCGGGCTAGTTTTTACTTTTTCGATTTTGGTTTTAGATTTTTTTTTAAAAATTACTTTAATTTTCAAAACCGGTTTAAACCGGTTTTGAAACTGAAACTATCATAATATAAAAAATATATAACCAAAATCGAAAAAGTAAAAACTTGTCCGGTTGTGGATTGCCCTCAGCTATCTTGTGCAAAACAATCATGCAAAAATATTAAAATTTGAGCGAGATATTAGAAAAGAACGCTCCCATAGACTTTACATGGTCATCCGGGTCTTTTTGTGTACTTTTTCTGTGACTATTGTGGGCTCTTAAGGTCAAACGTGGAACAAAGTCCGTATTCACAAAGGCAGTCACTGTGTGAGACATTAATTGCATCATATTGATGCACAAAATTAGATTTTGAGAAGTAGCTACGTTTGGCGCATTCGAAAAACTATTTGTTTCTTACGCAATTTCGAACGTAATTTGCGGCATCTTTAAGATTGTTTATTCATGTCTTTAAGATTGGCTATTTATGTGTTGAAGGAAAGAGATAGATTTTAATTAGTTAAGTTTAGATCAATAAAGTTAATTAATATTGTGCTTCTTCCACCATTCTTTTCCACCAACTTCACCATTCTTTTTCGAAGTCAAATGAATGCAAGGAAAAAGATTAAAGGTCTTAAGGCATCGAGATTCTATTCAGATAGTAACAAAAACCAGAAGTCGTGGTGTTTTGCTGTAATTATTGGTAACCGCTGCACATTAAATTCTCATTAAATTCACTAGTTATACTAGCAAACAGATTTTTACCTGTTGCCATTACAACATCTGCGCCTTTTAAACCTGCAAACAAATACGAGACTTTCTTATCAGATGAGAAATTAATTTGTTACGGTCAAACGTAGAACAAAATTCGTATCCACAAAGGCAGTCACTGCATGAGGCATTAATTGCGTTATATTGATGCATAAAATTAGATTTTGAGAAGCAGCTACGTCTGGCGCATTCGAAAAACTGTTTGTTTCTTACGTAATCTCAAATTTCATTAGCGGCGTTTTTAAGATTGGTTATTTACATATTAACCTTTTAACGTTTATTGGTTTCTCTACGAAACCACAAAATTTTAATTCCGATATGCAACCAACGACACCCGAGTTTTAATTTTAAAAAATTCATTTTGTTGTGTATGTGAAAAATCACTTTTCCTTATTTACAAATATATTTGTTCGCAATTACCGATGTCATATTATCGGTATGTCATATTATACCGATGTCATATGTGATATCACATTACCTTTGCAATGAAAATGCTTTGTCCGTTAACCCCTTGAAGGGCGGTGGGATAAAATATGTCCCACAAAATTTTAATTCGAAATGTCTCAATGACACCAGAATTTCGAAATGAAAATTTTAATTTTATCAAATATGTGAAGAAAAGCATTTATCTATTTTGAAGTAAGATTTTTTTTTTTTTTTTTTTGTTTTAATTCTGGTGTCATCCAATCATTTCTGAAGTTTATGAAAAAAAGTGCTTTGCCCCTCAAAGGGTTAAAGGGTTAAAGGAAAGAGATGGATTTTAGTTAGATAAGTTTAGATCACTAAAGTTAAATACTATTCTGTGCTGAAACTTCGCCGTTCTTCGTCGAAGTGAAAATAATGCAATAAAAAAATTTAAGTTTTAAGTCATCGAGTTTCTAATCAGATTGTAAAAAAAATCAAAAGCGGTGGAGTTTTGTTGTACTTATTTGCATCTGCTTCACATTAAATTCACATTTAATTCATTAGTTATATTGAACATATTTTTACCTGTTGCCATGACAGCAACTGCGCCTGGGTGAACCAGCAAACAAATACAAGACTCTCTTGTCAGACGATAAACTAATTTGTTAAGGTCAAACATAGAACAAATCCCTTATCCACAAAGGCAGTCATTGCGTTAGGCATTAATTGCATTATATTAATGCCTAAAATTAGATTTTAAGAAGCAGCTACGGCTGGCGCGTTCGAAAAACTATTTGTTTCTTAAGCAGTCTCGAACTTTATTCAAAGCGACTTTAAGACTGCTTATTTAAGCTTTTTAGACTGGTTATTTATGTACTGACGGAAAGACGTAGATTTATATTAGTTTAGTTTAGATCACTAAGGTTAAATAATATTGTGCTGAAACTTCGCCGTTCTTTTAAGAAGTGAAGTGAATGCAAGAAAAAAGACTAAAGGTTTTAAGTCACCGAGTTTCCATTCAGATGGTAACAAAAATAAAAGTTGTGGTGTTTTGCAGTAATTATTTGCAACTGTTACACATTAAACTCACTAATTATAGTAAACAGTTTTTTACATGTTGCCATGACAACAGCTGCGCCCGGTAAACCAGCAAACAAATACGAGATTCTCTGATCAGACGATAAATTAATTTCTTAAGGTCAAGCATAGAACAAAGTGAGTATTCACAAAGGCAGTCACTGCGTGAGGCGTTAATTGCGTTATATTGATACATTAAATTAGATTTTGAGAAACAGCTATGGCTGGTGCGTTCGAAAAACTGTTTGTTTCTTACGCAACCTCGAACTTCATTCGCGGCGTCTTTAATTTTGGTTATTTGTGTATTAAATGAAAGAGATAGATTTTAATTAGTTAAGTTTAAATCAATAAGGTTAAATAATGTAGTGTTGAAACTTCGCCGTTCTTTTTCAAAGTGAAATGAATATAAGAAGAAAGATTAAAGGTTTTAAGTCATCGAGTTTCTAATCAAATAGTTTCAAACCAAAACCTGTGGTGTTTTGCTGCAATTATTTGCAACTGCTCACATTAAAGTCTCATGAAATTCACTAGTTATTTTAAACTTATTTTTACCTGTTGTCATGACAACAGCTGCGTCTGGTAAACCAGCAAACAAATACGGGACTCTCTTATCAGAAGATAAATTAATTTGTTAAGGTCAAACATAGAACAAAATCAGTATTCACAAGGGCAGTCACTGCGTGAGGCATTATTTGCATTATACTGATGCATAAGATTAGATTTTAGCTCGAGAAAACGCGCTCTTACCCAGGATATGAATGGTTTTAATTTTGTTACCAATAAAATCAAATTATAATAGTCACTTTATTTAGACGGAGACAATTCTTTTAAATTTTGCGATAAAATAAGTTGAAGATTACTTTAAAAATATTAGTGGTTACAATTGTAAAAACCATACGCACACCGGGTCTTTTAGGCCCTGCGCGCGTCCTCCCGGGTTAAGAAGCAGCTACGGCTGGCGCGTTCGAAAAACTATTTCTTTCTTACATAATCCCGAACGTCATTTGGCGGCGTCTTTAAGACTGGTTATTTATGTATTGAAGGAAAGAGATAAATTTTAATTTGTTAAGTTTAGATCACTAAGGTTAAATAATACTGAAACTTCGCCTTTTTTTTCGAAGTGAAATGAATACAAGAAAAACTAAAGGTTTTAAGTCATATAATAAAAAGAAAGAATAGAAGCGAAATATAGTGGCTGCAATTGACTGCAAAAATGTAACCCTAAAACCGCTACATTAAGCCCAAACATAACCACGTGCTTTCTCAAAAAGGAAGAAAACTTTTAATAATAAAGTTTTTAATAAAGTTTTTAATTCATAATATAATGAAATTCTTCTTTAGAATGCTTAAATATAAGCAGATTGTTTTCATATAGAGAAAAAAAAATAAAGGCTGATGTGACAGAATTCGGTCCGTGTTCCACATGTTTCGTTTGTTTCGGTCTAATGGGGGTATTTAAATTTGAGCGATAACGCGCATCATATTGCTAACTGATTTTACGGAAAACTGCTCCTCCATTTTCTTATTCCTCCATGGATTTAAGTACTTTGAAAAATTAAAAAAAATTCATGGAGAAAAAGATGGAAATACAGTATGTCATAAAAATGGTTTGCAATATGAATCCGATTATCACTCTAAAAGTCCAAGAGCCGACCGCACAAAAACCTATGTCATCGAGCACAAGAAAAAAAAACCTTTATTTTATGGAAGATTACTTATAAGGGAATCTAATGACCCATATCTACCGGAAGTGAAGTTGTGCATAAGCCAAAATTTAGTTCCACTATTGGTTCACTCGTAGGTTTAACATTGTGTTTTCCGGCTCCTACGTTTTAACTGTTTTTATACTTTTGTTTGTAGGACAAGCACAATGATGAAACTACGAGGGAACCACTAGTATTGTTAATTTTTGGCTTATGCACCACTTCATTTCCGGTAGACATGGATCATTAGATTCCCTTATTACTGCTCTTCCATAGAATAAGAGATTTTTTTTGTGCACGATGACATAGGTTTTTGTGTAGTCGGCCCTTGGACTATAATTTAATTGCGCTTATGTGGTCGAAACGAAACAAGCAAATTGGAACCATCGCCGAACGTGCACGAGCTGAATGTGCATCATCCGAGCATATTTTCTCCAAACGGAATTATCTGCTTATATTTAAAGATTTTAAGATGCTATTTCATTGCGTTATGCATTAAAAACTGTATTGCTAAAAGTTTTCTTAACTTTTCGCGATAGCAAGTTTTTGTGTTTGGGTCTAATGTAGCAGATTTTAGCGTTAAGATTTTGGTGTCACCTGAGTCCGCCATACTTCATCCATATTAGTCCAAGAGATAACCGCACAAAATCCTAAGTCATCGATCACAAGAAAAAATTCTTCATTCTATGGAAGAGTAGTAATAGAGGAATCTAGTCATCCATGTCTGCCGGAAGCAAAGTGGTGCGCAAACCAACAATTGATACCACTTCACAGTTAAAAGAGAAGGTGACAAACCGGTGCCATTTGGGACCCGGGGGTTAGAAGGCCCTAGGGTCCATTGGAACCCTAGGGTGACATAGGGGCTTGGAAATGTGGTTGCAGTGCCGACAGGTCTCTTAATGGGTGATTGGAGCTAAATAAGGTGCCATACACTTCGTATTGGCAGCAATGTGACACCTCATCGGGTGACTGGAACCATGCGCATGCGCTGTGAAGTGTGTCTTTCTGTTTTCTGTGACGGCAAGTAAAATCTATGACTATGAGTGAATGAAGGTGAGCTCGATGGCCGAGCGGTTAGAACGTTGAGCTTGTAATCAGACGTTGTGAGTTCGAATCTTTCGACGGTCAAAAGTCGATTTGTATATTTTTTAATTTTTTATTATTGGACACTCTGGATTAACCCTTTCCGGCGCAGACAAATTCTGTTCGTAAAATGAGAAATTGTTGACTGACACCGGAATTTACAAAAGACTTTTTAAGAAATCAAGAACTCCCTAATTTAAGCTATCATTGTAAAAGTAAAATTTTACTAAAATATTATTGGTGCCGTTTGTAAGTTTGGAATTAAAATTAGGTGTTGCCGGAGTGGTAACACTGCGCCGGAAAGGGTTAAGGGTGCCATCTTTTCACCCTAATTAAAAGTGTCCATCTGGCTCCTTTAGGGGTGTCACCAGTGAGACAAGCCTTTCACTCTTAAAGGTGCAATGTGTCACCATTAGTTTTAACAGTGTAGTAGTTGACTCGTAGGTTTAGCATTGTGTTTGCTTTATAATCAAAAGCAGGAAAACATGGAAAACTGGGCTTAGGAAAACACAATGCTAAGCCTACGAGTCAAACCACTAGTGGTATTCGTTTTTGGTTTATGCACCCCTTCGCTTCCGGCAGACATGGATCATTAGATTCCACTATGACTACTCTTCCATAATATAAAGGAATTTTTCTTGTGATCGATGACTTAGCGTTTTATGCGGTCGGCTCTTGGACTTAATCTAAAATTTAAATCTTCTGTCTTTTCACTTACCGGCAAAATTTCGGGAAACCAATATTTTGAATTAACTTGCTGAAAATGGTGCATAGTAAATTTACTTCACATACCGAGCATGTTTTGGTCCGTTTCCATGGCAACAATTGTCATTTGTAAGTTGACCAAACAAAAGTATAAGGTACTTTGTAAGAATGAATTATATTGTGAAAAGCTAATAAAGCGAAATTCCGATTCACAAATGGCAGTGACAGCATGAAATATTAATTAAATTATATTGATGTATAAAATTAGATTTGATGAAGTAGTTGCGGCAAGAGCTGTAAAAAATCCATTTGTTTCTTATGCAATGTTTAACTTTGTTGCCAACATATTTAGTTTTCTTATTATACCCTTAAGAGTGTATTCGAAAACATTATTTTCCACCTTCAACAGCTCGAAATTTTCCGATACATTTTCAGACTCATTTTTTAATGTAGAAATATGAAACTTGCTGAGAGAATTTTTGGAGTGACGTACAAGGTGCCGTGTGATGTAACTTTTCTCTGAATTAATTAGAATTTAGTTTATAAGCAATTATTTCCTCAGCATGACCCTTTTTTTTGTTCGAAGATCTCCCACTTCGGAAAATTTGGTCCAAAACGCCGTTTTTGACAGCATTTTTTTGCAACATTTTCTTCATTTATCAAAAAAGCAACAATCACGGCACCTTGTGTAGTTTCTAAATAAGAGATTTTGAAAGTTTGGTGCATTTGAGAGCAAAAATGAATTTGAAAATAAACCTGAAAATAGGCAGTTTTTATCAGAATACACCCTTAAGAGGCCACAATAGTCACAGAAAAATTACTCAAAAAGACCCGGATGACCATGTAAAGTCTATGGGAGCGTTCTTTTCTAATATTTCGCTCAAATTTTAATATTTTTGGATAATTTTTTTGCACAAGATAGCTGAGGGCAATCCACAACCGGGCTAGTTTTTACTTTTTCAATTTTTGTTTCCGATTTTCTTTAAAAAATTACTTTAACTTTCGAAACCGGTTTAAACCGGTTCTGAAACTGAAACTATCGTAATATAAAAAATATATAACCAAAATCGAAAAAGTAAAAACTAGCCCGGTTGTGGATCGCCCTCAGCTATCTTGTGCAAAAAAATCATGCAAAAATATTAAAATTAGAGCGAGATATTCGAAAAGAACGCTCCCATAGACTTTACATGGTCATCCGGGTCTTTTTGAGTAATTTTTCTGTGACTATTGTGGGCTCTTAAGAGCACACACTAGTCACGCGGTTAAAGCAGAGCGCTAATGTAAAATCTATGGGGGCGTTCTTTTCGAATATCTCGCTCAAATTTTAATATTTTTGCATGATTTTTTTTGCACAAGATAGCTGAGGGCGATCCACAACCGGCCTAGTTTTAATTTTTTCTATTTTGCTTATATATTTTTTATATTACGATAGTTTCAATTTCAGAACCGGTTTAAACCGGTTCCGAAAGTTTAAGTAATTGTTTAAAGAAAGTCTGAAACGAAAACTGAAAAAGTAAAAACTAGGCCGGTTGTGGATCGGCCTCAGCTATCTTGTGCAAAAAAATCATGTCAAAATATTAAAATTTGAGCGAGATATTCAAAAAGAACTCCCCCATAGACTTTACATTAGCGCTCGGCTTTTACCGCGTGACTAGTGTGTGCTCTTAAAGGGCGGTGGGATAAAATATATATATATTATTTTTATTGAAAAATGCCACATTGACACTAGAATTTTCAGATGAAAATTTTAATTTAATCCAAGTGCGTAAAGAAAAACATTTATCTATTTTGAAATAAATTTTGTTTTTAAATTCTGGTGTCATTCAATCATATCAACATGACGAGAAGTGCTTTGCCCCTCAAACGGTTAACCGTCTCCTTCTTTTCCCCGTACGTGGTACGGGCAACATATTTTTGCCAATCATGATTTTCCAGTACCACATACAGGCATCCATAATCTAATCATCATTTATTATTCTCTCAATAGTAAAATTTTATAGTAAATTTTGTATTATTTAATCCGAGCATTTTTCTGATTTAATTAGGAGAAAATTTCTGTTTTGAAAAACCACTACTAAAGAGATTAAAAATTCCATAAAAAGGCATGAAAAAAAAATTAGGCATTATTTGAAAGTTTTTTTCAAAAATATTGATCAGTTAACAGGGCTGCCACAGGTAACAATTTTTATATTCTGTTCGCACCAGAATATTTCTAAATAAAACTTTGAAGTATATTTTTCTTGCAAATGGCATAGTATCTGTTAAGTATTTATGTTTTTGAGAAACTGATGTGAATATGAATTAAACAATAGACGACTGTGGCAGCCCTGGTTAAGTGGTTAACAAAAATGTATTCAATTTTATATCTTCTGCGATTTAATTTTCCCTTGAAATCGTCACGAACTTTTCGAAAAACGAATATTTTGAATTAATTTGATGAAAATGTTACACAGTAAATTTACTGTTTCACATACCAAGAATGTTTCGGTCCGTTTCCATGGCAACAATTGTCAAGTGTAAGCTAGGAAACAAAGGAGCTGTTACTTTGTAACAATGAATTATTTTGTGAAATGCAAACAAAGGCGATATTCCGATTGACAAATGGCAGTGACAATATGAAGTATTAATCGAATTATATTGATGTATAAAATTAGATTTGATGAAGTGGCTGCGACAGGAGCTCTAAAAAAGCTGTTTGTTCCTTATGCAATGTGCAACTTTGTTGTCAACATATTGAGTTTCCTCATTAACTCTTTGAGGGGCAAAGCGCTTCTATTCATAAAATGCTGAAATCATTGAGTGACACCAGAATTTAAAAACAAAATTTATTTCTAAATAGATAAATGTTCTTCTTTGCGTACTTGATAAAATTAAAATTTTCTTTTCAAAATTCTGGTATCAATGTGGCATTTTGCAATTAAAATTACAGTAGAACCCCGCTAATTCGGGCCCCGATAATCCGTATCTCCGGATAATTCGGATCGGTTTGGTCATTTTTTTTTCAAGTTTGAGAAGCGATTGGCTAATTTCCGTAACATTAACTTGTTTCATCGTCGTATTCTGAATAAAAAAACTTTTTGTGACATGTTTTCGGAATAATTAAGCAAAGTAAACATTATTACTGTCTGCAAATATTCAATAAGTTTAACATAATGGTGATTTTCTGTTAGTATGTTATATTTTATTTCATTTTTTTCTGATTCTCCGGATAATACGGATTTTCGATAATCCGGATTGGGTCCGGTCCCAATTGATTCGAATTATCGGGGTTTTACTGTAAGTGGAATATGTTTTATCCCGCTGCCCTTCAAAGGATTAACCGTCTCCTTGTTTTGCGCGTACATCGTACAGGCAACGTGATTTTGCCAATCATGATTTACCCGTACTACTTACAGGCACCTAAAGTCGAATCATAGTTTATTATTCTCACCAGTAAAATTTTATTGCAAATTTTGTATTATTTAATACGAATAATTTTTTTTTCTGATTTCATTAGGCAAAAACTTCTATTTTTAAAAACCGGTGATGAAAGATTAAAAATTTTGTAACAGACATTGAAAATATAGACATTATTTGAAAGTTTCTTTAATAAATATGGTACTACTCTGTTATCCCTTTGACCAATTTCGCCAAATTATACAAATCGCCAAACAAACAGCCAATTTATACATATTGACATAATTTTTATTTTAAATAACAAAAAAACAAATAATTAGTATAATATTAATAAAAATACAAAGAAAAAAATCGAAATAAAAATCACTTAATGACGTTTTAAACACGTGAATCGCATTTAATGTCATTGAATGTGACATTCATGATCATCCATTATTGGCATTTAATCTTATAGTTTGGCGATAATTTTTTGGTCGACAAGGATAACCTAGTAGTACCATAAATATTGATCAGTTAGCCCTTTACGTTAACCCAAAGCAATTTCATTGCTAAACTGCTGTAAATAAGGAGTGGCACCGGAATTTGAAAACAAATGTATTTGTAAATAAGAAAAAGCTATAAATCACACATATTATAAACCGAAATTTCTTTTACTAAAATTCGGGTGCCAGTGTGGCTTTTGGGAATTAAAATTAAAAGGTTTTAAAGACATACCATAGCCCCTCAAGGGGTTAAGTGGTTAATAAAATTTATTCAATTTTATATCTTCTGCGTTTCAATTTCCCTCGAAATCGGTATGAACTTTTCGGAAAACCAATATTTTGAATTAATTCCATGAAAATGCTACACAGTAAATTTACAGCTTCACATACCGAGCATGTTTCGCTCCGTTTCCATGACAACAATTGTCACGTGTAAGCTAGGAAAACAAAAGGATAAGATACTTTGTAACAATGAATTATTTTGTGAAATGCAAACAGAGGCGAAATTCCGATTGACAAAATGCAGTGACATCATGAAATATTAATCAAATTATATTGATGTATAAAATTAGATTTGAAGATGTAGTTACGACAGAAACTCTAATCAAGTCGCAAATTGCAGACGTGACAAATTACATGCGTTCGTACTAAAACAGAGTTTTTAAACTATGCAGTACTTCCGATACAATGCAACATCCGAAATATTTTGTGTGTCTCTGTAAATACCCAATGCTTTCTATTATACAGGAATTAATGTCTACTAAAGCTCAGCAACATATACTAATGTATATAAAATGAGAAATATTTTAATATAATTTAAACGTACTCTCAAACATTGTTCCTCCTTTACCATTATGTAAATGAATATTTTTGTGTGGCCCTGTATATTAAAAAAATATGCTTTTGCATCATAGATTATACAAAATGTATATTTTAGTATGCACTCCATAGATGCATATGAATATTATTATGTTTGAAAGTATGTAACATCATTAAAATGCACTTGAAACTATTCTTTCGTAATGTAAATTTTTCCTTAATATTGTGGAATACTTTTGATTCTCAATGTAATCAAACTACGCATCCGATTTTCATATGATTTGAAATAATTTAACAAAATTTTCTAATAATTATGCATTTTAAATTCCAAACGATTCAGTTAGATACTTTTTGTGCTGTTATAAGCGAACAGACGGACAGACAGATTGAACGACGACTATAGGTGCTACGTACAGTCGTGTCTTTATATAACGAAATCCATCGTTCCAGTAAAAAATTCGTTATATAGAGAAATTTGATGTATAGGGAATGATGTTAAAAATCGTACTTAATGTGTAAATTTTGAACAAATATTACTTTTGATCTTTTTAATTAAGAATTTGAAATGTTTAAAAGTAAATATTAACCTAACATTTCTTAATTATTTAAACAATTTCAAAAAAGAGAACAGACATTTATTTGAAAGCTTAATGAAAATCAATTAAGGAAAACTTGCCTTAATTTTAGACGAAGAAATCTGTAATTTTTTGTTGCTTTGATTTTAAAATGGTTACACTCTAAAAAAAATACTCAAATTTTAGCAAGGAATGAAAAATCGTAGTAAACATTTTCCTCCATTTCAAGGCCTCGCTTATGAGCCTCTCATTGATTCCTTTCTTATATGTGTAACAATCCAATTGACTCTGATTTGAGAAAGATGTTGAAAGGTGTGTGGGAGGTGGGATGAACTCGTTGGATTTATAGAACAAGGACAGAAGTAATATAAAAAAAAAAACTCAGCACTGTAAGATAAATCAAAAATAAGTGATAAAATTTGATTCCATGTGATTTCGAAGCTTTTTTAAAACTGAATAAATTAAGACCAATTTATGAAAAAATTCTTTATATGGAGATAGACATTTCGCTATATAGAGACTGTCTTTAATGTAATCATGCGAAAAGAGGACCGTTCCTACTAAAAATTCGTTATATAGAGAAATTCGATGTATGGAGTTTCGTTATAGAGAGACTTGACTGTATTTACATAATTATGAATTACACCTAAAAAGAGTTTTTCTCTTATTTTGCAATGTGCAACTTTGTTTAAACAGTTTCCTCATTAACGCGTTTATGCGAGCATTTCAGGAATTTCATTTTTCTGCAGAAATTCCAAATCCATACGATAAATTCTGGTTAGTAAATTTTGCTTATCTAAGGGCCCACAATTCGAGATTAGATTAAGTAAAGGTTTATGTACCTTCTTCTAATTAGTTTAGTTTATTCAGCCTAACACCTCCCGCACAATTTCTGTAGTCACACTGTCTACCTTTCTAAGTAAATATAGCTGCATGATAAAAACTTGAGTAATTTAGAACACCTTTAAAAAAAGTTTATTAAAAACTAGAATATATCAAGAAGAATATCATCAAAGGCATATATAACTTGATTTGCAGAGATTTGGGGACACGCAAAATGTAAAACAATTCCGACATAACATTAAAAAACATCAAGTAATTTTTGCTACTAAACTAAACATCGCTCAAAAGACAACTTAGTTCTAAACTACGCATATCTCGAACTGACTTGAAAATATATACTGCAAACACAGTAGAAAATTAACGTTACAAATGCTGCCAAAATAAGTAAACAACTTTCAACAATTAAAGGACTTTTAACTTAAGGAGTTTTAACTTAAAAGTACAAAAAATTAACTTCACCACCAACCACCCAACCACATGATGAAAAAGGCACAGAGTACGGACAGAGCCTCAACTCGGCTTGAAAAGAACGCCCTCAATGGATCACTTAAAAACTAAACCATCGCGTTGGCGATTTTTATCCTCGTGATTTCTGTTTAACTGTAACCATATTCTGGCTTGGCACTTCTTGCTGAATGCTGATTTGATTATCTTTGTACACGTGCTTGTGCTATTTGATCTTAGATTTCTGTGCTTATATTGATTCGTAATTATTACTGTTATTGTTCTTGAATTTTCAAGTTTAAATTATTAGGTCGTTATGTTAAGAAGAGACACATGTATTGTTTGCAAGAAAAATACATCAAAGTTATTTCATATTAAAATAATTCTTTCATAAATTTCAAAACAAGAAGCAGCAAGCCGTCTCTGTATTTTTTTCTTTTTTCCCTTATCATTTGTCTCCAAGGAAGCGATGTTTCGCCGAATTAGCAACCTCTCTTATGTTATGATCGTAGTTTCAGAGTGATCCGCTCGTATCGCTACTGTCTATGCGCAATCCCATGTTAAACAAGTTGCCATTACAGTACATGAAAGTTGATTCTCTGTTCCGTACTCTGTGGAAAAAGGTAAACAAGCATGCACAGTGGCTGTAAGTAGGGTAACATCCCCAGTAATTGGCACATTAAGAATTTGTCTTTAAACTTACTTCTATTTTCATTACCAAGAAATAAAATATTTACTTGCAAATATTTTTAAATTAGAGAGTGCATATCTGTGCAGCTATTTTGCCCACTAAAAGCAAAAATATTTGAAAAAGTATTTTTATAAAAATATGTTTATAAATAGTTGCTGTAATCACCAGTAATTGGCACCTAGACTTTTACACAATTAAAGTAACCCTTTTCAACTAAACAAAACTATTGTCAATAAAAATTTAAAATATAATATAAATCAGATAATTATAAATTGAAATGCATGCCTTTCTTAAGCCAGAGAAGAAACATTTGCAACAAAAATGGCTAATTTGATACAAGCCATAATTGTTTCTCTTTCCTAGGCACTATTGTCATCTAGTAGCATAAATCAAAGTTATAATCTTTAAAGTAAATGAGCATATAACTGGCATATGGTCTTGCATTTTTATAAAACTAGATATAAATCTTATTTTAGGACTTTTTGTAGGATGTGCCAATTACTGGAGATGTTACCCTACTAGATTTAAATTTTAAACTTTAAAAGTGAATAAGTATCAGATAATTAAATACAAAATAAACATATAAATAAAAGAAACTTATATGGTGTGGCTACTATAGAGAAATTATTTTTTAATTTTTAAATACTTGCCATACAGAAGAGCTGGGGGGGGGGGGGATATAACTTTAACCCTACAATTTACAACATAAAAGCTGCTACATATGTCTGGATGGAAATTGCACATTTCGTTGGCCTAGATCGACAATGAGACAAATTCTTTTGTGATGTAAATTTTGAATAAAGCCTAAGAAATTTTCAAAATGGTTCCTTGTTCGTGTTTAGCAGCGTCCTTAATTATGCAAATACGTAGCACCTATAGTCGCCGTTCAGTCCTTCCGTCCATCTGTCCGCATATAACAGAGCAAAAGATACTCAACCGAATCGATTGTAATTTTAAATACATAATTTTTGCATAATTTTATCGCGACATTTCAAATTTTATGAAAATTGGATGCATAGTTTAATTACAGGCACAATCAAAAGTAATCCATTACATTACGGCCTAAGGGAAAAAAGTTCCAAGTGCATTTTAATGATGTCACATTCTATCGAACATAATAAAATTGATATGGATCTATGAAGTATGTACTAAAATATGCATTCTGTACAATGTGTGGTTGAAAGAATATTTGTTATTATTAATTTACAGTGCAACAAAAAATATACAACTGCATAATAGTATGAGGGAAACATTGTTTGGGACGTGTTTTAATTATATTAAACAATTTCCCATTTTACGAAATTGATATACGTTGCTGAGGTTTATTACAAATTGCTTTCTGTATAATAAAAAGCAGACAGAATTTACAGGGACACGCATAATATTTCGGCTACTATACTGTATCCAAACTGCTGCATACTATTACAATCAGATCTAAATATTTTTAAAACTTCGTTATAGTACGGACCTTTGATACGCTTTACATGCAATTTTTGCGACTTGCATGACTTGTCATCCATTACTGGCATTTAATCTTATAGCTTGGCGATAATTTTTTGGTCGACGGGTTAACCTAGAAGTATCCTTCAAGGGATTTTCTAGATAATTTTTAATCCTAATTTTCTGGATTTTCTAGATAGAATGATAATCTAGTTTGCGACATTTTTGCAACTTGAATATTTAAGTTGATGTGAGATTAGAATTGTGACCTTTGCTTTTATATTTCATACAACATTTAACACTAGAACCGCGGGAAATTCTACCCTAGTTTTATAAAAATATTTCGTATCAAAATTTTTATTTAAGCCTATTTAACTTATTTATTATAAATAATTTTTGTGCAGTTATAAGTAAATTATTTTAAGAAGACTTCTCTGGTTTGAATCGATATCTTTTCACTGACTTTCAATTGAAAATGCTTAACTGGCATTTGAAGTTGAAAAAATTTAATGAATTTAAATTTGAATTTCGTTTAAAATCTCAAATTTTGATGGTTAAATTTGAATATAAATGCATATAAATATCAATATAACGAAATTATACTTAAAACAAAGTAAAGCTGACAAAACAAAAGATATTTAATTTATCTAAACACGTTGAACATGAAACTTTTTTGCTTTAAAACGCATTTGATATATACAGGTTGTCCGAAAAGTCTGGAAACGGCCGAATAACTCGAGAAATACATATGAGATTGAAAAACGTAAATATACGTGTTAAATATTTTTAAATAAGCTACTCTGCGATACCAAATTTGACCTTCGAAACCGACCCCTGGGGGTCAGAGGAGGTCCAACTTTGAAATCTTAAATTATAACCCCCATTTTTTATTGCAGATTCGGATTCTACGGACAAAAATACGTAACTTTTGTATTTGATGTTTATTTCAAATCTTCGTTTATCACGGTGTAATCGAGCATATTAAATCGATACATATTCCCGCTTTTCCAACGGGATTTTCCCTAATCGAAACTGATTGGGCAGAATTTTTGACGTCAAATTCCTCGTCTTTTGTAGGAATAGCGTTTCCTGAAAATCACCCGAGGCGATTATTTCAATAGTGCTACACTGTTAAAAATTTGACCCATTTGCTGCAGCGCCACTCCACAGCTATTATAGAATATCTCTTTTGTGACCAGTGAGAATGCTCCATAACACAGTAAAGTAATCGTTTTCTATAAAAGCGGTGGAGTGACGATGCAGCAAAAGGGTCAATTTTTTACAGTGTACTTTACTGTGTTATGGAACATTCTCATTGGTCATGAAAGAGATATTCTATAAAAGCTGTGGAGTGACGCTACAGCAAATGGATCAAATTTTTAACTGTGTAGCACTACCGAAATAATCGGCACGGGCGATTTTCAGGAAACGCTATTATTGCAAAAGACGAGGAATTTGATGTCATAAATTCTCCCCAATTAGTTTCGATTAGGGAAAATCCCGTTGGAAAAGCGGGAATATGTATCGATTTAATATGCTCAATTACACCGTGATTAACGAGGATTCGAAATAAACGTCAAATACAAAAGTTACGTATTTTTGTCCGTAGAATCCGAATCTACAATAAAAAATGGGGGTTATAATTTAAGATTTCAAAGTTGGACCCCCTCTGACCCCCAGGGGGTCGGTTACGAAGGTCAAATTTGGTATCACTGAGTAGCTTATTTAAAAATATTTAGCACGTATATTTATGTTTTTCAATCTCATATGTATTTTTCTAGTTATTCGACCGTTTCCAGACTTTTCGGACACCCTGTATATATATATATATTTAATTTGCTTTTCATCGCCAACTAATGATAAATCACCAAATAACGAAATTTTCATTATTTCTTTACAGACAGGGTACGGATGTTCCGCCGAAATTTTTTTATAAGCGTGTATATCCTTATGAAAAGAACATTCTGTAATTTTTTTCAGATTTTTCGGAGTATGCCTGCATGAAGACCTTCCTTGTAAGATATGATTTGTCAGACCGATTCCGTTTTAATATCCAAATTGAGATTTACATTACCCTAGATTTTCAATCGTGAACTCGATGAGGTGATTGCCTGTGCTGCCGCCTCCCAGTCTAGAAGGAATTACAGATGCAGCTAGGGGGTTAATGACAAAGCAGGAAGATTAAATTCAATTTTACAGGATGCTTCTACGTGATGCTAAGTGTTATTGAAATAATTATATCTTCAAAACCTATATCGCATTCCATTTATAAAATAGAAAGCAAATCTATATAAAATTACACTAACGTACGTGGCACAGAAATCATGATTATTTGTTATTGTTTAATGGCAATTCCCAAGCAAAACGCATCTCATTGGTTATTGTAAACGTCCCTCGGCAGGATTTAGCAGAAGAGGTAAATCCGGTTTGTTACGAAATATAGTATATCATATCCAGGTCTGCTGGAATTATATCACATAAAAAATACAAGTTAACAACGTTTTGTGCAATTATTGGAGTTACGCACATTGCTTTAAAGTTCTGCTTGTAAGGGCATCTTCCAATGGGAAGAGGGGCTTGCAACTCCTGTACTTAAACCTTAAAATTACGCTTATTTAATTTTCTACCATTTTTAACTTAAAAGTTTAAGCTACTTGGAGCCCCGGGGCTGTAGAACCCCCCCCCCCCCACACACACACACACACCTATCGTTCACACACCTAATTTTGTTTATTTCTTCACTTCATTTCAATCTTTAAAAGGCTATGGCTTTGTTTCTATGGGAGCTTCAATTAAAAATCTTAATGTCGTGAAACTTCACTTTTTTCTTTTATATGGTAGTGGAATTAAAAAAGTATAATAATGGAATATACTTTACTGCAATTAGATGAAATTCGTCTTCTCAATAAATTCACAGCTCCCAAACTAAGCAGATTTCCATCTGTTACCATGACAACAGCTGTCCCAAGCAAACCTGGAAACATATAAGCTAGCTCCAATCTCGAGAAGAATTAATTTGTTACTGGCAAACAAAGGTGAAATTTAGATTAACAAAGGTAGTCACATCATGAAACATTAATTGCGTTACGTTGATGCATAAAGTTAGTTTGTGAGAGATTTCGGCAGTTTCTCCGATAAAGCTTTTTTAGGTGCGTTCGTAATTATGTAAATACGTAGCACCTATTGTTGTCGCTCAGTCCGTCCGTCTGTCTCTCCGTCTGTCTGTCCGTCTATCTGTCCGTCTGTCTGTCTGTCTGTCCGCATATAACAACGCAAAAACTACCCAACCGAATCGTTTGAAATTTATAATACATAATTATTACATAATTTTGTCGAGTCATTTCAAATTTTATGAAAATCGGATGCATAGATCAATTACAGGGGCAATCAAAAGTATTCCATTACATTACGGTCAATGGGGAAAAAAGTTTCAAATGCATTTTAATCGTTTGAAATTTAAAATACATAATAATTACATAATTTTGTCTAACTATTTCAAATTTTTTGATAATCGGGTGCATAGATCAATTACAGGGGCAATCAAAAATATTCAATTACATTATGGTCAATGAGGAAAAAGTTTCCAATGTATTTTATACGTTTGAAATTTAAAATACATAATTATTACATAATTTTGTCGAGTTATTTCAAATTTTATGAAAATCGGATGCATAGATCAATTACAGGGGCAATCAAAAGTATTCCATTACATTACGGTCAATGGGGAAAAAACTTGCAAATGCATTTTAATCGTTTGAAATTTAAAATACATAATAATTACATAATTTTGTCTAATTATTTCAAATTTTTTGATAATCGGGTGCATAGATCAATTACAGGGGCAATCAAAAATATTCAATTACATTATGGTCAATGAGGAAAAAGTTTCAAATGTATTTTATACGTTTGAAATTTAAAATACATAATTATTACATAATTTTGTCGAGTTATTTCAAATTTTATGAAAATCGGATGCATAGATCAATTACAGGGGCAATCAAAAGTATTCCATTACATTACGGTCAATGGGGAAAAAACTTGCAAATGCAATTTAATCGTTTGAAATTTAAAATACATAATTATTACATCATTTTGTCGAGTTATTTCAAATTTTTTGAAAATCGGATGCATAGATCAATTACAGGGACGATCAAAAGTATTCCGTTACATTACGGTCAATGGGGAAAAATGTTTCAAATGCACTTTAATGGTGTTACTCTCATTCGAAATTAATAAAATTTATATGCAACTATAAAGTACATATTATAATATACATTTTAGATAACTTGTGGTACATAGAACATTTGTTATTGATTTACAAAGCCACACAAAAATATTCCATTACAAAATGGTATAGGGAGAACATTGTTTGATGTGCGTTTTAATTGTAATTCACTATTTGCAATTTTATGAGATTGATATATGAGAGTAATATTTTTAAAACTTCGTTATCGTACGAACGCACCTCATTTGCTACGCTTCACGTGCAATTTCCAACTTGTTTTACTTAAATAATATCCAACTTTAGTCATGATATATTTAATATTAGATATATTTGAATTAATGAAAGGAGAGTTGTTTAATGTAGTTGAATTTTTGGCACTATCAATTGGGTACTTGTAATATTAATCCTCTATTTCACATGATAGAATATTTTCTGGAAATTCCGTAATTCAGTTAAATTGAATTCACACCAGAATATTTTAAAAGGAATTTTTGTTTTGCTTAATAACGTCACTTAATATGTATTACTATACAAAGTTACATTTCTCGTGTGAATTAGTCATACCCGAATTAAAATTCCGCTAAATTCGAAACATTGCTGATTGCATATTTGCTTCCGCGAGCGTTAGAGGTTTAAACTTAATTTCATTATTAGGTTTTTTTCATTTTTATGTTATTAATTTACTGTGACATTATTTATTTATATATTTTATAATCAGTTTTAATAATCACGCATAAATATTAAATAATTAATATGAAGTAAATGCAAGAGCAATAACAAAATGTAATAAATTAGAAACCTTATTTTCGTTAAATCTTTATAGTTTACTTATGATGATGAAATTAAAAAGCTATAATAATGGAATATATTTCTTTGTAATTAGATGAAACTGTTTAGCATTAAATTCACAGTGTGCCATATGAAGCAGATTTTCACCTTTTACCATGACAACAGCTGTCTCTGAATGTGAAAAATAACACTAAATAAGTCTTGACTACGTCCTCTAACTCGTAATACTAATAATATATATTCTACATAAAAATATAAGAATTTATATTATAAAAAACATTTTGCTTCTAAGACGTTGTATAATAACAAAAACATTTAAAATATATTAAAACATTTTTATTTACATGTTTCAACTCAAAAATTAATAGAGTCATCTTTAGAATATAAATAGAAAAATAAAAATTACAAATACAATGAACGTGAAAATCAGAATAAAGAGTTATTGAAAATAAATAAATTAAATGTATCACGGGCATTTTTTAATTTGATACTGTCCTTGGTCTAGTAAAACAATTACCATGTAAAATGTCTAACCATTCAATCCATATATGTGGGATGCGAAATGACAGTGTATAGTTACAAATATGTGAACTATTTAAATAAATTTCAATTGATTTCTTATGAATAATTTTAAATAAAAATTAGACCTGTATATTAATTTACTCTCATTATTTTTATTCTCATTATTCTACATATTTTAAATGTTTTTGTTATTATACAACGTCTTAGAAGCAAAATGTTTTATGATATAAATTCTCATATTTTTATGTAGAATATATATTATTAGTATTAACAGCTGTCTCTACCAAATCCAGAAACATATAAGTAGTTCCAACCTCGCAAAGAATTAATTTGTTACTAGCAAACAAAGGTAAAATATAGATTGACAAAGGCAGCAACGGTATGAAACATTAATTGCGTTCTATTGATGCATAAAATTAGTTTGAGATAAACAGTTTCGGAAGTTGCTCCGGAAAAGCTCTTTGTTACTTAAACAATCTTCAAATTCAGTAATGACATATTTAAGATATTTTTGAATTTGTTCAAGGAAAAATGTTTTATTTAATTAGGTTTTATTAAAGTGGTTGAAGCATGTAGTACACATTTTATTGTTCTTACCACTATCTTTTATTAATAATCTTCATAGAATATTCCTATTGGGAATCATATAAAATTGATTCTTAATAAAGTATACTGGTAAGAAGAATAAAATTTGTCATATATGCCCCAACCCCTGTAAAATAAAACTAATATACGTTCTTATTCGAAGGTAGAAAATGTGCTAGAAATTCGGTAATTAAGATGTATGAAATCACGCCAGAAAATTTTAATAAGAAATTTCGCTTTATTTTATGCTGGATAATCTAGTTTTAAATTAAGCAAATATATATTTTTTTAATTTCTAGTGTAAATTATAAATACCAGAATAAAAAAATCATTTAAATTTCAAACACTGTTGGTAACATATGCGATATTATCAATATTTGTGGATTAAGAATAATTTCATCCTCAATTTTATGTTAAAATGTTATTATGACATCATTTATTTATATATTTTTATAACCAATTTTTGTAGTTATTAACATCAAATGAATGCAAATGCAATAATATTATGTAACAAATTAGAAATCTTAATGTCGTGAAACTTCAGTATTTCTTTTAAATGGTAGTGGAATTCAAATAGTATAATAATGGAATATACTTTACTGCAATTAGATGAAATTTTTATTCTCATTAAATTCACAACGTCCCACACTAAGCAGATTTCCACCTGTTAGCCTGACAACAGCTGTCCTTTGCAAACACAGAAATATATAAGCAGCTCCCGCTTCGCGAAGAATTAATTTGTCAATAGCAAACAAAGGTGAAATATAGATTGATAAAGGTAGTCACAGCACGAAACATTAATTGCGTTATACTGATGAATAAAATTAGTTTGGTAGAGACAGTTTCGAGAGTTGCACCGGAAAACTCATTCGTTACTTAAAAAATCTCCAACTTTAGTAATGACATATTTAAGATATTTTCGAATTGATGCAAAGAAGTGATTTCAGTTATTTACGTTTTATTACGCTCTAATTCCCATGGTAGAACATATACTAAAAATTCCGTAAATCAGATAATATGAACACACACCAGAAAATTTTAATAAGAATTTTCACTTTATTTTATTATGCATTCTTTGTTTTTAAATTAAGCAAATATATTTTTATTTAATTTCTGGAGTGAATTTGAAGTACCCGAATTAAAAAAATCCATTAAATTTGAAACACTGTTGGTAAAATATACGCTTTTATTATTACTAGTGGATTAAACATAGTTTCATAAAATGTTTTTCTTTCTTTTTATGTTACTTTCTTCCAGCTGTGTATTCGTAAAAATAACGGAGGACGTACGCTCTAAACAGAGGGTATACGCTCAAGGTAGATGGTATATCCTAGAGTGCGCATACTATAACTTTCTTAAGAAACAGAGGGTATACGGTGTTCCTTTAAAAAATTTAATAGGCATATTGCATATACCCCCGTATACCCTCCACTACATCCCTGATTATGGCATCATTTATTTTTTTATGATTACTTTTAATAATTATTAATATTAAATGAATATAACTGCAATGACATAATGTAATAAATTAGAAACCTTATATCATGAAACTTCACTGAATGTCATACAAATCAGATTTCCACCTATTACCCTTACAAAAGCTGTCCCAAACAACATATAAGCGAGCTCCTGCCTCGCGAAGAATTAATTTGTTACTGACAAACAAAGGTGAAATTTAGATTGACAAAGGTAGACACTGCACGAAGCATAAATTGCGTTATATTGAAGCATAAAATTAGTTTTGGAGAGACAGTTTCGGCAGTTGCTCCAGAAAAGCTATTTGTTACTTAAACAATCTCCAAATTTAATAATGAAGTTTAAGATATTTTTGAATTTATGTAAGGAAAAATGTTTTATTTATTTACGTTTTATTACATGCGTCGAAGCATATAAGGCACATTTTATTGTTCTTTTTATAATCTTTTAGCAATAAGCTTTATAGAATATTCCCGTTGCAAATCATACAAAATTGTTTCTTATAGATTATTAATAAAATATACTGGTAAGAACAATTAAATATGTCCTCTAAGCTCCGACACTTTTTATATACAAGAAATATAACCATCTAATTCTCATGGTAGAACATGGTCTACAACGTAAAAAATCAGATAATCTGAATTCACATTAGAAAATTTCAATAAAAAATTCAGCTTTATTTCATGATGGATTATTTGCTTTCAAATAATGCTTGTTACTATTTTAAATTTCTGGCGTAAATTTCGAATACCCGAATTAAAAAAAAGTCCATCAATTTCAAAACAGTGTTAGTAAGATATACGATATTATGTGTTTTTGGGAATTAAACGTAGTTACTGTAATAGGTTTTATTACTTTTTTATATTATCATCTTAATATGACGTCATTCATTTATTTATTTATTTTTATAATTAATTTTAATAGTTATTAATATGAAATGAATGCACGTGCAATAACATTATGTAACAAATTAGAAATCTTAATGTCGTGAAACTTCAATATTTCTTTTATGTGGTAGTGGAATTAAAAAAGGGTGATAATGGGATATTCTGTACTGCAATTAGATGAAATTTATTTTCGCCTTAAATTCACAGTGTCCCACACAAAGCAGATTCCCACCAGTTACCATGACAACATCTGTCCCAAGCAAATTTGGAAACATATAAGCAGCTCCAATCTCGCGAAGAATTTGTCACTGGCAAACAAAGGTGAAATTTAGATTGACAAAGGCAGTCACCGAACGAAGCATTAATTGCGTCATACTGATGCATAAAATTAGTTTGAGAGAAGCAGTTTCGATTGTTGATCCAAAAACATTGTTTAAGTAACATTGTTTAAGTGTAGTTTGTTTAAGTAACAAACGTTGTTTGTTACTTAAACAAACTCAAAATTTAGTAATGACACATTTAAGATATTTTCGAATTTATGAAAGGAGAAGTGTTTTATTTATTTACATTTTATTACAGGGGTCGAAGCATATAGGACAGATTTCACTGTTCTTAGCACTATATTTTATTAATAACATTCATGGTATATTCCAATTCCAAATCATATAAAAGTGTCTTTTATAGATTATTAATAAAAGATACTGGTAACAACAATAACATTTTCCTTATACACCCCGGCCTCTATTGTATTTCATAAATAAACCCTCTGATTACCATGGTAGAACATGTGCTAGGAATTCTGTAATTAAAATAGTATGAATTCACGTCAGAAAATTTTTATAAGAAATTCCACTTTACTTAATGATGGATTATCTGCTTTTAAATAATGCTTATTGTTATTTTTAATTTCTGGTGTGAATATGGAATACCCGAATAAAAAATTCCATTAGTCTTGAAACATTATTGGTAAAATACAGGTTGTATCTAAACAACTGGGCAAAACTTTAAGGGGTGATAATACACATAAAGACAAATAATATTAAATTGGAAACTAAGGGTCCCAAACGTCTTCCGAAGGAGATAGACGCCATCAAAGTTTGGGGTCCAAAATTTGAAATGATTATAGAAAACGGAAAAATTGGTCGATTCGTTTGCGGTTTTCACGAAAACTATTTTTTATGTCAGTATTGTCTTAAAAATAAATTATAAGGATAAATTTCAAAAAATGCCGATAAAGGGTGCTTTAGGCTTTGGAATATCGAACAACTATTTTTTACCGTTATTTTTTGCATCGCATTAGTTTTTTTTAGAAATTTAGACATAAAATTAAATTTTGAGCTCAAAATCTGTGGTTAAGTAGCGCAAACCGAACTGTGTTCAATGGGGGCGGATAGGTTCAAATTTCAAATGATTATAAAAAACAGAATAATTGGTCAATTGATTTGCGGTTTTCACTAAAACTATTCTTTTTGTCAGTATTGTCTTGAAAATAAATTATAAACATAAATTTCAAAAAATGTCGATAGAGGGGGGCTTTAGACTTTGGAGTAACGTACAACTATTTTTTATCGTTATTTTTTGCATCTCATTAAAGTTTTTTGAAGCTTAGACATAAACGTAAATTTTGTGCTGAAAATCTGAATCGTTGAGAGTGGTTAAGCAGCGCTAACTGAACTGTGTTCAATGGGGGTGGTAAGGTTGAAATTTTAAATGATTATAAAAAACGGAAAAACTGGTCGATTCGTTTGCGGTTTTTTCTGAAACCATTCTTTATGTCAGTATTTCCTTGAAAATAAATGTTAAAGATAAATTTTAAAAAATTCCATTAGAAGGCGGCTTAAACTTTAGAGTAACCAACAACAATTTTTAACTGTTATTTTTTGTATCTAATTAAATGCTTGCAAAAGCTTAGACTTAAATTTCGAGCTCAAATTCTGAATCGTTTGGAGGGGTTAAGAAGCGCAAACTGAACTGTGTTCAGGAGTTGGAATGTTACCCTGCCCACCTTATGAACACAGTTCAATTTTTCGCTACTTAATTACTCACAACGATTCAGATTTTGAGCTCAAAATTTAAGTCTAAGCTTTTAAAACATTTATTTAGATAAAAAAAAAAATAATGGTTAAAAATAGTTGTTGGTTACTCTAAAGTTTAAAGCGTAACTTAAACGCTTAAAGCTTAACGTTAAAGGTACTTAACCACAGATTTTGTGCTTAAAATTCAAGTTTATGTCTAAACTTCTAAAAAAATTAATGAGATGCAAAAAATAACGGTAAAAAATAGTTGTCCGTTACTCCAAAGTCTAAAGCGCCCTCTATCGGCATTTTTAAAAATTTATCTTTATAATTTATTTTTAAGACAATACTGACATAAAGAATAGTTTTCGTGAAAACCGCAAACGAATCGAGCAATTTTTCCGTTTTTTATAATCATTTCAAATTTTGGACCCGAAACTTTGATGGCGCCCATCTCCTTCGGAAGACGTTTGGGACCCTTAGTTTCCCATTTAATATTATTTGTCTATGTGTACTAACACCCCTTAAAGTTTTGCCCAGTAGTTTAGATACGTCCTGTATATGCTATTATGAATACCCCTTAAAGTCACAGCATGAAACAGTAATTGCGTTTTATTGATGCATAAATTTAGTTTCATCAAAGCAGCTTCTGCAGTTGCTCCATAAAAGCTCTCTGTTACTTAAACAATCTCCAAATTTGGTAATGACAGATTAAAGATATTTTCGAATTGATGCAAAGAAGTGTTTTATTTATTTACATTTTATTACAGGACAGATTTTATTGTTCTTACCACTATCTTTTCACAATAATATTCATAGTATATTCCTATTCCAAATAATATAAAATTGTCTTTTATAGATTTTAATAAAAGGAACTCATAAGAACAAAAATATTTGTCCTGTATGCTCCGACCCCTGTTATATGCCACTAATAAACGCTCTAATTCCCATGGTAGAACATGATCAAAAAATTTCGCAATTCAGATTATGTCAAATAACACCAGAAAATATTTATAACTAATTGCGCCTTATTTAATGATGGATTATCTTCTGTTTATCATTTTTTAAACTTAACTGTCCTCTTTTAAATTTCTCCGCCAGCGAGCGTAGCTCACAGGAGTCTCCGTACGGTAGTGCCGGCCAGGTGCCCGGATAACATATGCCGATAAAACGGGGAGGCAGTGCGGCTGCGTTAGCTGAGCCCTTTAAGTTTGCAGTAACCTTTTAACTTAGACTTAATTTTAAATTTTAATTTTAATTTTTGCTTTTCTATTCTTTTTATTTTTTCATAAGTAGACTTGATCTACAGCTATACAATATTCAGACTTATTTTAAGATGTGCTCTACAATTACTCCTAGCCAGGGCGTGGAGTTGCTCCGCAACTGGGAAGCCCCTGCAGAAGCCTCATCATGTTCATGTTCATGTTCTTCTGTTAAATAGTGCTTATTATTATTTAAAATTCTGGTGTGAATTTCGAATACCCGAATTAAGAAAGTCCATCAAATTCGAAAAACTGTTGGTAACGTATATGGGTATTAGGGGGTTAAACATAGTTTCAGTCATGATTTTATTACCTTTTTATATTATCATCTTATTATAACATCTTTTATTTAATTATATATATTTATAATTAATTTTAACAATTCTTAATATCAAATGACTTTAGCTGTAATGACATAATGTAATAAATTAGGAACCTTAATATCATGAAATTTTTATACTTTTCATGTATGATAATGAAATTAAAAAGTGTAATAATGGAATATACTTTACTGCAATTAGATGAAATTTATCTTATCATTAAATTCACAGCGTCCCACACTAAACAGATTTACACCTGTTACCACGACAACAGCTGTCCCAAGCAAACCTGGAAACATATCGCAGTTACTCCCTCCCGAAGAATTAATTATTTACTGGCAAACAAAGTTGAAATTTAGATTGACAAAGGTAGTCACAGCATGAAACATTGATTGCGTTCTATTGATGCATAAAATTAATTTGAGATCAACAGGTCCATAAAAGCTCTTTATTACTTAAACAATCTCTAACTTTAGTCATGAGATATTAAAATTAGATTGTTTTGAATTCATGACGTGAGTGGTGTTTAATATAGTTATGTTATTTATTACTAGGGCTGCTACGGGTGACTATTTTTACATTTTATTCGCATCACTGTATTTAAAATACAAACTTTTTATCGTACATTTTTTTGCATGTGTTGATAAAATATGTGTGGAAAACTCTTGTTTAAAAAAAGTGGTGTGAAATAAAATTTTGAAAAATCGCCTGAGGAATCAATGTACTTCTAATGCTAATCATCTAAATTCAAAGGCAGAATACATTCTAGAAATTCGGAAATTAAGATTATCTGAATTCATACCGCAAAATTTTAATAAGAAATTTCTTTTTTCTATTAATGGCGGGTTATCTGTTACTAAAAAAAGCAATTATAGTTATTTTAAATTTATGGTTTGAATTTGGAATACCCGAATAAAATAAATCTATTAAATTCGAATCATTGTTTGTAACATGTAACTTTTATTAATATTAATGGATTAAGCATAGCTTCATAAAATGATTATTTTCTCTGTTTATGTTATTATCTTGTTATGACATCATTTACTTATTTATTTATTCTTATAATTAGTTTTTACAATTATTAATATCAAATGAATTTAGTTGCATAATGTAATAAATTAGAAACCTTAGTATTTTCCTTATATGGTAATGAAATTAAAAAGCTGTAATAATGGAATATATTTTACTGTAATTAGATGAAATTTAGCTTCTCATTAAATTCACTGCGTCGCAAGCTAAGCACATTTCCACCTGTTACCATAGTAACAGCTGTTCCAAGCAAACCTAGAAACAAACAGGCCAACTCCCGCCTCGCGAAGAATTAATTTGTTACTGGCAAACAAAGGTGAAATTTAGACTGACAAAGGCAGTCACTGAGCGAAGCATAAAATTAATTTGTGAGAGTCAGTTTAGGCAGTTGATCCAGAAATGCTATTTATTACTTAAACAATGTCCAACTTTAGCCATGAGATATTAAGATTAGATATTTATGACTTTATGCAAGGAGAGGTGTTTAATTTAGTTAGGTTATATACTACTAGAGATGCCACACTTAATTATCTTTATATTTTATTTGCACTTCTATATTTAAAATAAAAATTTCGTATCTTATTTATTTTGCAACGGCTCACAATTTATCGGTGAAAATTTCTTGTTTTCAAAAAGTGGTATGAGATAGAATTGTAAAAAATTAATCCCTGTACTACTACTGTTAATCCTTTAATCCATGTGGTAGAATACGAACTAGAAATTCTGTAATTCAAATAATCTAAATTCGCAGCGGAAATTTTTAATAAGAAATTTTGCTATATTTAATGACTGATTATCGGTTACTAGATAAAGCAAATATTACTATCTTTAATTCATGGTATGAAATTGTAATACCCGAATAAAACATAACTATTAAATTTGAAACATTGTTTGTAACATAAACACTATTATGGATATTAGAGGATTAAACACAGTTTCATTAATAGCTTTTTTTATCTTTTTATGTTATCAGCTTACTATAACTTTATTTGTTCATTATTATAAGTGCTATTATAATTAATTTTAATATTTATTAATATCAAGGGAATTTAGCTGCAACGACATAATGTACTAAATTAGAAACCTTACTGTTGTGAAATTTTAGTATTTTCCTTATGTGGTAATGATATAATAAAAAGAATATTGCCCAGTTAAACTGATGGCATTGAGCTGACGGGCTATACATACTAATTGTACATTACAGCCTTACATTTCCAAGTGTTAATTCCGTTCGAAAAAAATTAAGAAAGGGAAACAGCTCTCCCCTTTGCCTTTTTTATACTTAATCATTGAGCCTCCTAAACTATCAAGTGTATGCTTTATCATATAAAAAATCTATATCCAAAATTCAGAGCAAATCGGATAATTCTTAATAAAAACCTATTTAGCATTTATATATTTTAAGAGGAGTTGTAACCCTCTTTTGTACTTAACCATTAAACTTCCAAAACTATTCAGAGATTTAAATGAAATATGACAATTCTGCTTGAAAAACTCATTTATATAAATTAAGGGGACGGGCATTAGAACTCCCGTTCCCCCTGTTTATACTTATTCAATGAACCCCCTAATAACATTCACGGAATCCCCTGATCAGAATGATCCTATATCTAAATTTTGAACGAAAACTGTTAATTCTGCATGAAAAACCCATTTATATCAATTAAGGGGAGGGACATGAGCCCCCCGTTGCCCCTCTTATATATATCGAATGAACTCCAAAAACTAATCAGGGAAGCGCCTTGTCAGAATATACCTATATACAAAATTTCAAGTGGATCGGATATTTTTATCATGAGTTATCGCGTTACGTACGAACGTACATACAGAGAGGGCGGGCGCATAAGCTCTCAGGCTATGATAGCCTGTGAGCTAAAAAACTATAATAATGGAATATACTTTACTGCAATTAGAAGAAATTTAACGTCTCAATAAATTCAGAGCGTACCACACTAAGCAGATTTCCACCTGTTACCATGACAACAGCTGTCCAAAACAAATCTAAAAACATTCTAAGCAGTTCCTACCTCCCAAAAAGTCAATTTGTTACTCTCAAAAAAAATTGTGAAATTTAGATTGACAAAGATAGTCGCTGCATGAAAAAATAATTTCGTTATATTAATGCATAAAATTAGTTTGAGATAATCAGTTTCGGCAGTTGATCCAGAAAAGCTCTTTGTTACTTAAACAATTTCTACCTTTAGTAATGACATTTAAGATTTTTTCGAATTTTTGAAAGAAGATTTGAAGCATATAGGACACATTTTATTGTTCTTACAACTAGCTTCACAATAGTCTTCATAGAATATTCCCAATGCAAATCACGTAAAATTGTTCCTAATAGAATATTAATAAAAGATACTGGTATCAACAATAAAATTTGTCCAATACCCTCCGACGCCTATTCTATACAACGAATATTATCGTCTAATTCCCACGGTAAAGCATATTCTACATATTCATAAATCAAATAATCTGAATTCGCACCAGAAAATTTTAATAGGAAATTTTGCTTTATTTAATAACACGTATATTGTTTTTCTTTAAAATTTAAATAAATATATTTTTTAATTTCTGTGGAAAATTTAAAATAATCTAATTTAAAACATTTATACATTGTTGATAACACATACGCTGTAATTAGTATTAGTCGATCAAACATACTTTCATAAAAAGTTTGTTTCTAATCTCTTTTTATGTTATAATCTTATTAAGGCATCTTTTATTTATTTATATATTTTTATAACTAATTTAATAATGATTAATATCAAAAGAATTTAGTTACAATGACATAATGTACTAAATTAGAAACTTGAATGTCGTGAAAATTTAGTATGTCTCTAATATGTTAATGAAATCAAAAAGCTCTAATAATGGAATATATTTTACTGTAATTAGATGATATTCATTAAATTAACAGCGTGTCACACTAAAAAGATTTCCACCTGTTACCCTTACAACAGCTGTCCCAATCAAGCCTGGAAACATATAAGCCAGATCCTGCCTCTCAAAATATTAATTAATTACTGGCAAACAAAGGTGAAATTTTTGATTGAGAAAGTTAGTCACAGCATGAAACATTAATTGCGCCTTATTTATGCATAAAATTAGTTTGAGATAGGCATTTTCGGCAGTTCCACCAGAAAAGCTCTTTGTTATTTCAACAATCTCCAAATTTAGTAATGACGTATATGTTCGAATTTATAAAAAAGAAGTGATTTCATTTCTTTCCTTTTTTTTCGCAGGGATAAACGCATATAGTACAGATTTTATTGTTCTTACCACTATTTTTTATGAATAATCGTCATGGTATATTTCTTTTCCGAGTCACATAAAATTGTCTATTATAGATTATTAATAAAAGACACTGGTAACAACACGAAAATGTCACTTATACGCTTCGATCCGTGTAATGTACCGCTAATAAAACGCTTTAATTCCTATAATTGAACATGGTCTAGAAATCCACTAATTCACATAATATGAATTCACACCAAAAATTTTTAAAAAGAAATTTTGCTTTAATTATTTACGGATTATCTGTATTTAAATGATGCTTATTACTATTTTTAATTTCTGGTGTGAATTTGGTGTACCTGAATTAAAAAAGTCCATGAATTTCGAGACACTGTTTGCAACATATACAGTATAAAAAACTACGGTATAAAAGTATTAAATATAGTTTCAATAGTAGTTTTTTTTTTTTTTTTTTTTTTTTTTTTTTTTTTACCTTTTTATGTTATCATCTTATTATGACATCATTTATTTATTTAATTTTTTTATAATTCTTTTTGATAATCATTAATATCAAATGAATGTAAGAGCAATAATTTTATGTAACAAATTAGAAATCTTAATGTCGTGAAAATTCAGTATATTTTTCATATGGTAGTGGAATTAAAAAAGAATAATAATGGAATATGCTTTACTGCAATTAGATGAAATTTGTCTTCTCATTAAATTCACTGCATTCCACACTAAGCAGATTTCTACCTGTTACCATGACAACAGCTGTCCCAAGTAATTCTGCAAAAATATATAAGCAGCTCCTGCCTCGCGAAGAATTAATATGTCACTGGCAAACAAAGGTGAAATTTAGATTGACAAAGGTAGTCTCCGCACGAAGCATTAATTGCTTTACACTGATGCATAAAATTAGTTTGACAGAGGCAGTTTTGGCAGTTGCTCTTGGAAAGCTCTTTGTTAATTAAACAATCTCCAATTTTAGGCATAAGATATTTAATTTTAAATAAATTTGAATTTATACAAGGAGAGTTGTTTAATTTAGTTGGGTTATTACTACTAATATTAATCCTCTATTTCTCATGATAGAACATTTCCTTCAAATTCTTTAATTCAGACAATCTGAATTTATACCAGAATATTTCAGTAAGAAATTTTGCTTTGTTTAATGACAGAATCTCTGTTATTAAATAGAGCTTCAGATGTTTTCGAATTTGTTCAAGGAGAAATGTTTTATTTAATTAGCTTTTGTTACAGGGGTCGAAGCATGTAGGACACATTTTATTGTTCTTACCACTTACTTTTAACAATAATCTTCTTAGAATATTCCCATTGCAAATCATATAAAATTGTTCCTTTTAGATTAATAAAAAATATACTGGTAAGAACAATTAAATCTTCCTATACGCTCCGATCTTTATTTAAACAACAAATATAACCCTCTAACTACCATGGTAGAAACTGTTCTATAAATTCCTTAATTCAGATAATCTGAATTCGTACCAGAAATTTTTAATATGAAATTTTGCTTTACTTTATGATGGCTACTCTGTGTTTAAATTAAACAAATACCAGCAGGGGTAACCAAGCTAAGCTCGGTCAAAATTAACTTTGTGTTCAACTCGATATAGTATTTTTACTGTATCATTCACTCTGTATTATTACTGTACAACATGTTATTTATAATAGTATTAGTTTCAAAAAAAATAAAATAAATAAGAAAACTATGTTTGTATGCACATGCTCATAAATTTTACTTTATTTTAAAATACACAACGAAGGGATATCGATCCAAATTATTTTTTAGCTCGACTCTGATTGGTTTAACCATGCATCTCGAATCCTATTAAGAATGTGTAAAAAATTTCTTTTCATTCTGAAAGACAATACTTTTTGCCAGATATAGCCAAATTTGGAGACTTTTTTTCATTTGGCGCTAAATACGTGTTTTGGCTTTGGTAAACTTAATAGTCGATTTTTCGGCCAAACGTCGCCAATATTTTGTCAAATGTCGCTAACTTATTGGCTGTTGCTATATTCTCTTAACCCTGACCCGTATTACCCAAAATGACTCACTAATCAAATTTGACCAAATATGTGGCTTAGCTCAATGATCTTCAGGTAATCAAAGACAGTAGAATATAAAATTGAATCAAACTGAATCAAGTGTCATTTGTTTTCTACTGATTTTATGTGTTATGAATACGGTTCTTATGAATGAACCGAAACATGTCAACTTTTTAATTTAATTTTTATTTATGACACCTGTACTAAGTAAATAAATATGAAATGTTTTTTAAACGTGAATGAAAAAGGTGAAGTGATTTTGTTTTAGTTTTGAAAAATACGAAAGTTAACAACAGTTTTAACATTGAATCAAAATCGTTTAATCCATTTCATAAGTAAAATTAGCTTGACAGCATTCAGAAATGAAGCGAAATGACCCACTAATATAATTTTGTTTAACATGCGACTCAGGATAATAGTCTTCTCGTGACAAAAAAAAAGTTTCGTTACAAAATTTAGCTAAAATTGATTGAGACATTGTTATATATAAACTGAATGACCCTAATCTATTATGGCACAAAATGACCCTGCCCGAAAACGATAGAATACAAAATTTAGTCAAAATTGAGCGAAACATTGTCTAGATAAAATTAGAATGACCCAAAAGTGACCCACGAATCGAAATTTCTCGAACATGCGACCTAGCCCAATGATTTTCTCGTGCCAAAAATATGTTGTATAAAAAATTACGTTAAAATCGATCCGCCGTTTTTTAGGTATAGCTTGACCATGACCCATCATGAGTCACAAATTACCCTTATAATCGAAATCTCTCAAACACGTGACTTAGCCTATTAGTTTCTTGTGTTTAAAAATTGTTGTATACAAAATTTCATTAAAATTGATCCTGCCGTTCTTTAAATATAAATAGTTTGACCCAGACCTTTTATGACACTTTATGGTTACCCATTAATCGACATTTCTAGAAAATGTGACCTAGCCTAATGATTTTCTCGTGCCAAAAAATATTGTATACAAAATTTTGTTAAAATCGATTCACCTGTTCCTTAGATATAGCTTGACATGACCCATTATGACCCATCATGGCCCACAAATGACCCTTATAATCGAAATCTCTCAAACACGTGACTTAGCCCATTAGTTTTCTCATGTCAAAAAACTGTTACATACAAAATTTCGTTATAATCCATCACGCCGTTCTTTAAATATAAATAGCTTGACCTAGACCCTTTATGACCCTTTAGACCCATTAATAGAATTTTCTTGAACATGTGACTTAGCCCAATGATTTTCTGGGGTCCGAACACCATAGAATGCAATGTTTAGACAAAATTGCGGGAGAAAATCTCTAGATAAAAATAGCATGACCCACAATGACCCCAAAAATGACCCACTAACTGAATTTTCTCGAACATGTTACCTAACCCAATGGTCTTGTAATCCAAAACGATAAAATATAAAATTTGGTCGAAATCGTTAGAGCCGTTTTTTAGATAAAAATGGTTTGACCCATAATGACCCAAAAATGGCCTTTTAATCGAAATTTTTCAAACATGTGACCCAGCCCATTAGTTTTCTCGTGTCAAAAAACGATTGGATACAAAATTTTCTTAAAATCGACCCAGCCGTTCTCTAGATATAAATAGCTTGATCCTGACTCATTATGACCCAAAATGACCCACTAATCGAATTTTCTCAAACATGTACCTAGCCCAATGGTCTTCTCGTGCCCGAAAATGGTAAAACCCAAATTTTTGTGAAAATCATTAGAGCCGTTTTTGAGATAAAATTTACACACAGACACACACAATTTTTGCTCACATTATAGCATAAGATATATATTTTTTAGTTTCTGGAGTGAATTTGAAGTATCCGAATAAAAACTAGTCGTTGGGGGCCACCGTAATACTTACCCATCATGGATATGTATATGAAAATAAAACATGTGAAACTATTTATACAATGCATTGCAATTCATAAACAAAATTTAAATATTGTTAATATACATAGTGATGCTATATTAAAGAACTGCTGATGTACCAATTTCGACAAATTATATAAAACGCCAAACTACTGAAGTAGTACCAAACTGCGTTAAAGAAACATTCTTATAACTCCAAAAATAATAATTCTATTAACTAACAATTAACTGCGTCGGATTAAGCGTCTCATTTCCAATTAAAATATACCTCTGAATTGAAATTTGAATGAAATACAGGGTCATGAAAAATCGAAGAATGTGGAAAACAAGATTACAAATATCGGCAACTAATAATCCGATCGACTTCGTTCTATATGCAAAATGTGTGTTATTTTATTGCCTTTTAATTCCATTCCTTAGAACAAAAAAATTCGAAATTTTTTATATACCTTTCATCAGAACGAATTTTTCGACAGTCCGAAAAAAATAGTTCCGGATAATCGAGGTTGCTGATATTAAATAGGGTTCGTTCCATTCTTACATACTAACTACATACAAAATTTCAAATCTCTATCTCAATTTGTTCGGGAGATAGAGCGTTTACAGACAGACAGACAAACAGACGGACAGCAAATTTTTTTTTCTAAAAATATGTTTTTCGGAATCTCCACTATCTAAAACGTGTAAATCCGTCAAAAAAAATTTTCGATTTTCAAAACAATTGCAAGACTTACCCTGTACTACGTATGATGGGTAAGTAAAAACCAATAAATTTGAAATACATGTAATAAATTAGAAAGCTTACTATTGTGAAACATTAGTATTTTCCTTATATGGTAATGAAATTAAACAGCTATAATAAAGTTATATATTTTACTGTAATTAGATAAAATTTAGCTTCTCATTAAATCCAATGCGTCCCATACTAAACAGATTTCCACCTGTTACCATGACGATAGCTGTCCCAAGCTAACCTGGAAACATACAGGCCAACTCCTGCCTCGCGAATAATTAATTAGTTACTGGCAAACAAAGGTGAAATTTAGATTGACAAAGGCAGTCACTGAGCGAAGCATTAATTGCTTTATACTGATGCATAAAATTAGTTTGGGAGAGATAAGTTTCGGCAGTTGGTCCATAAAAGCTATTTGTTACTTAAATAATGTGCAACCTTACTCATGATATATTTATGATTAAATATATTTGAATTTATCTAAGGAGAGATGTTTAATTTATTGATGTTATACACTGTTAATGTTAATCCATTGACCCATGATTGTATGTTAGCTATATCACTTAATTTCATTTTTATTTTTTCAAAATGTTACTTATCTGCTCTTTAAAAAAATACAGATCACTTTTTTATAATTATTTTTTAAAGAGCATATTTTGCTTTATTTTTGCATTATTTATTTGTTTTATATGCCATAAAAAAGGTGAATATTTATTTCTACACAAAATATTCAGTAATAAATAAGAAGCGACCGAAAGAGATTTTTTACAACAAAAATGAAATAGAAACAGAATTTCGAAAACCTTCCTAATTTCTGACAAAAACTATTTCAAAGCTTACTTTCTTTTTCTTACCTATTCGCAGGTTTACAATAATCCTGTAAGTATCCTATACAACTTGCGATATTTTTTTCCCACTCAACATCGTACATATAAGAAGATGTTCCTTTTTGTTTGTTTGAATTTCTTACTTGAATGCTTTGAAAATTATTAATTACCTTAATACCCTGACCGCCGAGGAAAAGGGCAAAATTGTAATGCTTTTTTCTCTGAAATTTATTTTAAATACTAATAAAAGAGGAATTTTCTATCATGGTATAATTTTTTTGTTACGTATATGCTTATAAGCCTTGAAAGTATCATGCCGAGCAAAAGGGCAAAATTGTAATGCTTTTTTTCTCTGCAATTTATTTTAAATGCTAATAAAAGAGGGATTTTCTATCATGGTACAATTTTTTTATTACGTATATGCTTATAAGCCTTGAAAATATCAATCATAACTTAATTTCTTAAAATTGGATTATATTTGTAGAATTACATTGATTTAAATAAAGATTCAACTGCAGTGAAACCTGCTGCCTAGTAAACAGATATATCCGGTCGCGGCAGTGGGAAGGTACCTTAATAAAAACTTTTCTCAAATGTTCATTCGAGAAATTTCACAAAAAATATGTCTTATCTGATAGCGTTTAAGTTTTATATTAATTGGGGATATTCTGTACGTACAGACTTTGCATATCTCAACCTTCTTTATAAGATAAATTTGTCAATTCTAAAGGGGACAAGGGATCCTTGAAATCTTTTTTTATATATATATTTTTTTTTTAAATTGCACTTTAAATATTATTTAAGGGTAGATTATTGCATTATATCATATATTTATCACAAAAAATGTAAAAAAGAATTTTTTTTTTTTTTTTTTTTTTTTTTTTTTTTTGAAAAAAAAAATTGGGAAATTTTTGTAATATTTTAGATTTAACGAAAAATTTTCAAAATGCTCCATGCGCATTATTTTTTTTTCTGAATGCTTTGAGATTTTTTATAGTTATTTATTACAATATATGTCATAAATCTGTGCATGGTTTTTTGAAAATAAAAATAATTGCAAAAGTTATAGGTAGTTAATTGTAAAAATAGATTCAAAATTTCAGAAAAATTGAGAAAATATTTTTTTCTTACCTTTATATAAAGATATATAAGATTCAATGCACAATTTTATTTATATATATAAATAAAACTTGTATAAATATTATTGGAGATTTTTGTTGATATGGAATGCGCATGGAACATTTTGAATAATTCCCGTTAAATCAAAAATATTGCAAAAATTTCCCTATTTTTTTTTCAAAAAAAAATTTTTTTTTACATGTTTTCTGATAAATATATGCTATAGTGCACATAATATACCCTTTGAATAATATTTAAACTGCAATTTTAAAAATATAAAAAAATGGATTTCAAAGGTTCCTTGTCCCCTTAAATATGTTTTTAAATACATTTTTTTTCCAGATGGTCCTGCCGTCGTCCATGTGAACATGTTTATACGAAGCATCAGTAAAATCGACGATGTTAAAATGGTAAGCACAATCCATCACATAATATTTCGATGTGAAACTTTCATTTAACTTGTTCAAAAACAAATCAAATATTGTATATTAGATTGATTTACAACATGATTATTCGATCGCTAAATGAATTATAACACATGTAAATTTTCCAATTTTGGACGAAAAAAGTCCGGGCCAGGATTTGATACCAGGGATGTATTGGTTACGGCGCAAATGCTCTTCCAACTGACAAGGAAGGTCTCCATACGGGCATACCCCGAAAAATCTGAAAAAATTACAGAATGTTCTTCTCGTGTAGTTATATACGTTTTTAAAAAAAATTTCGGCGGAAACTCCATTGAGTAACCGTAAAAAAATAATGAAAATTTCGTTGTTTGGCGATTTATCGCCTTTTGGCGAAGGAATGTAATTTCAAAAAATACTTTATGTCAAATACACTTCAAGAAAAAAAAGGCTTTATGTTGAACTTGTTTTGAGAAATTTAATAACTTTAGTTTTGTAAGCTTTAGTTTGTTTTAAGTATAATTTTGTTATATCGATATTTATATGTATTTATACTTAAATTTAATCATCAAAATTTAAGATTTAAAACGAAATTCATAATTTAAATTAATTAAATTTGTTTCAAGCTCAAAGTCCTATTGAGAATAGTAGATTAGATTTTGTTGCTATGGCAACATCTATCTTTTATTTTTGTACGCTTAAATTTATGAAGATAATTTTTCTCAATATTATTTTTTTTATCGATAAAAATATTTTTTCCAGTGATTAATTAAATAATTACTTCAACAAGTAATATATATATGTAATACAATATGTATATATATGTATATAATACATTAAAATCTCTCATTGTTTATGTTTAAATTCATTAAGTACCATTTATACGCATTCTAAATATCCAAGAGTTTTCAGTTGCATTATAATCGTTTACTTTTGGCGAAGAAAAAGTCTGCTCGCCAAATCGAAGTGACTCTTTCGTCTTTTCACGCCAAATATTGGAAAAAATTTTATTTTTTTACATTTTTTTCTAATGTGATTCCGCCGCTAATTTTGATTGATCCTTTATTACCTGCATACGTACTTTAATTAGTATTTTTTTCATAAAATTCTGAGTATGCCCAGTATGGAGACTTTCCTTGTGAGTCATTCCGGACGAATACTGGAGGACTAATTCACCACTTAACAATCACATAATCTGATCTGATAATCTGAATCAGCTCAACTGTATAAATCGAAGGCTTATACAATCGAGTCTCTATATAACGAAATCCATCGTTCCAATAAAAAATTTGTTATATAGAGAAATTCGATGTATAGAGAATGATGTTAAAAATCGTATTTAATGTGTAAATTTTGAACAAATACTATTTTTGATCTTTTTAATTAAGAATTAAGAAAAAAATGCTCAAATTTTAGCAAGGAATGAAAAATCGTAGTTAACATTTTCCTCCATTTGAAGGCCTCTCTTATGTGCCTCTATTATATGTGTAACAATCCAATTGACTCTGTTTTGAGAAGGATGTCGAAAGCTGTGTGGGAGGTGGGGTGAACTCGTTGGACTAAAAGAAGAAGGAGAGAAGTAATATTAAAAAAACTCACCACTGAACGATAAATCAAAAATAAGTGATGGAAAATGAATTCCATATTATTTCGAAGCTTTTTCAAAATTGAATAAATTTAGACCAATTTATGAAAAAATTCGTTGCATGGAGATAGATATTTCGCTATACAGCGACTGTTTTTAATGTAATCATGCGAAAAGGGGACCGTTCCTACTAAAAATTCGTTATATAGAGAAATTCGATGTATGGAGTTTCGTTATAGAGAGACTCTACTGTATATGAAGCTGCGGAAAACGCTGAAAATTTCCTAATATAGGACTTTTAAATATATTAAGTTACAACGCTAGATGAGTGCAACACTAAAAGCAGTTCCTTTGTGAGAAAAAGTATGAAAAAAAAATAGCGAGAAACTTAAGCGCAGAAAAAAAAACAGGATTTTCGAGCAATATAAAAATTTCGCAAATTCCTATGCAGTGAGAGATGCAAGTGCTACACCAAAAAAGGTCGATTGATACCACTAAATTTTTGAAGTATTTCTCACTTTATTTAACTACAAGATCTCTATGATTCAATAAAGCAAAGAATACCATTGAATTTTAATGATTTAACCCTTAACCCTTTCCGGCGCAGACAAGTTTTGTTCGTAAAATGAGAAATTGTTGACTGTCACCGGAATTTACAAAATACTTTTTTAGAAATTAAGAACTCCTTGATTTAAGCTGTCATTGTAAAAGTAAAATTTCACTAAAATATTATTGGTGCCATTTGTATGTTTAGAATTAAAATTAGGTGTTGCCGGAGTGGTAACACTGCGCCGGAAAAGGTTAAATGCATAGGATAGAACGCGTTCCAAAAAATGCGCAATTCAAAGAATCAGAATTCATACCAGAAAAACCTAAATAATAATTTTTCTTTGTTTAATTACGAATGGTCTGTCATTAAGTAAAGTGAAAATTGCTCTTTTAAATTTCCGGTGAGAATACGGAATATGTGATTAAAACCCCCCAATAAATCGGGAACACTTATGGTATCGAAAATGATACAATATGCATTTAAGGGTTAACCCTTTCCAGCAGGGACAAAATCTGTTAGCACAATGAGAAATTATCGACTGACACCGGAATTTACAAAACGACTTTTTGAGAAATCAGGAACTCCTTATTTCAAGCTTTTATTGTAAAAGCAAGATTTTATTAAAATATTCTTGGTGTCTATTATTGCAAGTTTGAAATTAAAATTAGGTGTGTCTAGACTGGACACACTGCAACGGAAGGGATAACTTTTTATCGCGCAAATGTATTATTTTGACTGAAATGTCGAAAAGTTTCACTCAAATAATCTGTAAATCTGTAGACCTATTTAAAAATAAAAAGTGCCATTTTCGTCAGGTTATTATAAATACAAAATAGTTCGCTAAAAATCCCGATGAGGATCAATCAATTTTTAATAAAATTTAAGTATAAGTATGTTACCACTGCCCGATAAAGGATTAAATCAGCTATTTTTGACACAGTTCTTGCATCCCTGTGTAAAGTTATGGCCAACTTTGTTAGATGCCTCAGAAAGTTTTCGTTGTTAGGACGGATGTTAATTATAAAAAGAAGTTTTCTTATACGTCCATTAAAAATGTTTCAAAAATATATATTAAAATATTTAATTGCTAAAACGGACGTCAAATACTAATAAAATACATTAAAAGATCTTAATAATTTGACATGTTTCGATTGAATTTACTCAATCATCATCAGAAAAAACAAAAATACAAATAAACGCAAAGATGGAAAATGAAGTTTGTGTTTATTTGTATTTTTGTTTTTTCTGATGATGATTGAGTAAATTCAATCGAAACATGTCAAATTATTAAGATCTTTTAATGTATTTTATTAGTATTTGACGTCCGTTTTAGCAATTAAATATTTTAATACATATTTTCGAAAAATGTTAGGACGGAGTTCACGGCGTGATTTAAAGCCGATCCAATCGGCAGACACAGCTTCTTGTTTGTAACGCCCCTTGCTAGGGCAGCTTTCTCGCGAGATTGGGTCGGCGGAGATCACATGACCTGACGTCATAAACTCCGTCCTAGGCACCGCCTTAACAGGCAAAAGCTTCCGTGGCCTCTAATGAAGTTGGCCATGGTAGAGTGCACATACTTAGAGTATGCGTAATTTTTTTCCCAAGCACCTTCGTCGTTCCAAGCCCAAGCTCGCTCTCTGATCGGTTGTTGCTCTCGGCACTGTTTTCATGTAACTTGGCGATAATCATATTTGGCGTAGCGATAGATGCTTCCATCCGTCGAGTTTGATTTCCTTCCGAACTGAGTACAAAGTAACTTTTCTCTTGCAGAATTGGATTGGATGGAACGTGTCTTACTGAAAGCTGTACTCCTTAAAAGTTTTTACACACAAGAGTACATGACCAGGAGGATAAGAATGAAGGAAGAATAAGAATGAGTAGGTTAGGTTTTAGGTTTAGTCTTTCACTTACGAGCGAAGTATTTTTCGCCAAGGATGGTTATCGCCAAGTTACGTGAAAACAATGCCGAGAGCAACAACCAATCAGAGTGCGAGCTAGGGCTTGGAACGACGAAGGTGCTTGGGAAAAAAATTACGCTTAGAGTATGCTTATGAATTCATGTATAAATAAACAAAAATGCACTATTTTTTTTCTTTTCTACAGGAGTATAGCTGTCAGATGACACTACGCGAACAGTGGAGGGACGAGCGTATGCAGTTCGACGACGTCAACGGTAAGGTCCGGTACCTGACTCTGACGGACCCGGACAAGATATGGAAGCCTGATTTGTTTTTCTCCAACGAAAAAGAGGGGCATTTTCACAACATCATCATGCCGAATGTCCTCCTACGAATCTATCCCAACGGGGATGTCCTATACAGCATCAGGTAAGTCTTTCACGAAAATGGGTTATTTATTGATATTTCGGTACTACTTGGTTATCGCGTCAACCAAAAAACTATCGCCAAATTTTAAGATTAAATGCCAATAATGGATGATTGTGAATGTCACATTCAATGACATTAAACAGGGTATACATGTTTAAAATGTAATCAAATGGTTTTTAATTCTACTTTTTATTAGTATTTTGATTTATGTTTTGCTAATTTATTTGTTATTTCGATATTTAAAATTAAAATTATGTCAACAGGTATAACTTGGCTATTAGTTTGGAGATTTTTATAATTTGGTGAAAATGGTCGAAGGGATAACCAAGTAGTACCGATATTTTTTCAAGTATGCCCTTTATACCTAATAAATGGGTATGGGGGAACAGTGCTTTTACCCCCGGCTTATCTCGGGGCAGTCGGTGAAGTGGTTAAGTGTGTGCTGAAATCCAAACTCTTTAATTTTCTGATTCATTTTTGTTCTTAAACGCATGAAAATGCAGATTCTCTTATTCTATACCGGATAATTCATAAATATCGATAAAATACGCTAATTTCTTAAATACTACTCTATACCGAAAGTTCTAATTGCAAAGTTTCATAAAAAAGATAGAAAATGAGATGACATGAGATGCAAGACCACGCGGTGTCCATTTGAAGAAATACGAAAATTAAGTTTTTATACGGCTCCCGTTGTGCGAAATTCCCAGTTACGAAATTATTCCTTATTCATTCCTTAATTAAAAGACAACAAATCAAATCATCTCCATATCTAAAGGTCTTATAAAGATGATAAAATCAAAGAATCTCTAAAATTCGTGACTTAACTACTAAACCATGCTTAAGTTAGCATAAAAATACCGAGTTCTGATTTCTCTAGTAGAATCTTCTGATTTGGTAAAGAATTGAGCAAGTAAACTAAATTACAAATAAAATTAATATAATACACTGTTTAGAATGCATTTGAGGGAGACCAAACTGGTCACCAAAGGCGGCTAGTCATGCAAATTTAAAGTTCATTCAAGAATTCTATCAGGGTCCGAACAACGGGCAAGTAAGTTATTCAAATTATAAAATGAATGAAATTCTATTGAGTGGAAATGTTATAAAAATTTCTGAAACACACCATAAAATATATTATATTACGGGAGGCCTTTCGAAAGAGCTGAGTTTTTCTTCATCAGGTGCAAAAAGACGTCCGTCTACTACATATACAGCGGCATGGCTGAAATGAAAAAGCGGGGAAGGGAACAAGCTGAATAAACCGCCAATAGGAAAATAGAAAGCACCAGCCAGTCACAGAAGAGTACATTCAAACCGTACGGACGGATACGACTAACGGATTGAAGAAGTATTCCTTTCCCGCCTTTTCATTTCAGTCGTGCCGCTGCATTCATAATAGATGGACGTCTTTTTTACGCCTGACGAAGAAAGACTTAGTTCTTTCAATTTAATTTATTTTATGGTGTGTTTAAGAAGTTTTTATTACAATTTGATTGATTAACATCAGTTAAAACTTATTTTCTTCTACTGAGTGGCTTTGACTTTTAATTTTTTAAATTTAATTTTTTTTTCAGGATTTCACTGGTGCTCTCATGTCCTATGGACCTCAAATATTATCCTTTAGACAAGCAGACATGCTCCATTACTATGGTCAGCTGTAAGTATCATTACCTTGGTTAATCTTTGAAGATATTCTGAACGCGCGACTGAATAAAAAAAACAGTTGTGGATTCTAGAAAAATATATCCCTCATAGCATGCATGATCACAATGACGTCACTGTTGTCACATCACATCTGTGACCAAAATGCCACCACTCAGTGACGTCGCATTGTAACTGAGATGTGACTTTTTTAAAAATCTTTATAAAATTACAAAAATTCTTCAAAACATGTTATTTACTTTAAAAAACACTTTTGTCACAGTTTCGACACGATGTTTATATCAAGATAGTCACAAATGATACATTTTTCACAAATTTGTCACACCGTGAATTCACAAAGTGGTCACAATGTGATGTCATAAAAGAGCTCTAAAACGGCCATAACGACTTCACATTTTAGTCACTGTGACCTCACATCGACAATTGATGTTCACAAAGTCACAATGTGACTTCACAACGACGTTTCATTGACGTCACCATGCCTTACGGGCTAAGGCTATTTGTGACTACTTTGACATTAACATTGTGACGAAACTGTGACAAAAGCGAAGATATTTAAATTGCCAGAAACACGTTTTTTTAAAATAAATAACATGTTTTAAAGATTTTTTTAATTAGATAAAGATAATATTTGTAATTTACTAAAAATTTTTAAGAAGGTCACATTTCCGTCACAATGTGACGTCACTGAGTGGTGGCATTTTGGTCACAGATGTGATGTGACCAAAGTTACTCACAGTGACGTCATTTAGACGTCACTCTGACCATGCATGCTATGAGGGAAGGGATATGAGTATCCCAGACGCCAAGGGGTATAAGTGATAAAATTTAAAAATTGAACTAAATGCACAGACAACCTAGAAATATGTTTTCTTCATTTCAGATAATGGAATATAAGTGATTTTCTAATAATATAGTGCGTTCTAGAGATCAACCGCTTTCAATAATAAATCGATATTGGTTATTTATAAATTTAAATAAAATTGCACTCTACTTTTTTTTACAGTTATAGAAATAAGAGTTCAAAGATCACATGAATCAAGCGATAGTTTCCTATCTGAACACAGTCAGTTATTATTGATATTCAAATTTCCGGCCAATTTATCTTCGAACTCAGTTTGCACCAAATCGAATTTGTGTCACTGTGTATATCCCTTGGTTTTTGAGGTCGTCATATGAAATTAATTTTTGGGCTTAATTTACTTTGTCCTCAAAGCTTTAATGCTTCTTTGATTTGCATAATCTCAGAAAAACAATGCGAATTAAATATTTAGGTATTACTGATATTCAAATTCAAGAGACCGTGCAAACGCTGAAAAGATAATTCGCCTACGGCAGCCGTCACTCTTTTGTCAGCACATAGGCACCCTATTCAAGGAAGGAAGGGTTGACCTGTATGAAAGGATAGATAAACGATGCCGAATATGTGGTTAGACAAAATCAATTGTCTAAAATATGGCAAGTTTAATGGTGATACTCGAATGGATGTTTCCAATTATACGACTGATAAAATTTAACAAGTAATAGCTTGGTGATTATAGCAGACTTGAAAAGATTATTGACGATATTGGCAGGCTTGAGATGGCTTCTGGTGATAACAGGCTTGAGGGGATGATTGGTGATAATGGTAGGCTTGAAATGGATCCTGGTGTTAATAACAGACTTGAGGGGATGATTGGTGATAACGGTAGGCTTGAAAAGGATCCTGGTGATATAATCAGGCTTGAGAGGATGCTTAGTGATAATGGCAGGCTTGAAAAGGACCCTGGTGATAATAGCAGGCTTGAAAAGGATCCTGGTGATAATGGCAGGCTTGAGAGGATGCTTTGTGATAATAGCAGGCTTGAAAAGATGATTGGTGATAATGGCGAGCTTGAAAAGGACCCTGGTGATAATGACAGGCTTAAGAAGATGCTTTGTGATAATGGCAAGCTTTAAAAGATGATTGGTGATAATGGCAGGCTTGAAAAGATGATTGGTGATAATGACATTCTTGAAAAGATGATTGGTGGTAATGGCAGCTCTGAAAAGGATCCTAATGATAATGACAGGCTTTAGAAGATGCTTTATGATAATGGCTGGCTTTAAAAGATGATTGGTGACAATTGCAGGCTCGAAAAGGATCCTGGTGATAATGACAGGCTGGAGAGGATGCTTTGTGATAATGGCAGGCTTTAAAAGATGATTGGTGATAATGACATTCTTGAAAAGATGATTGGTGGTAATGACAGGCTTGAAAAGGATCCTGATGATAATGACAGACTTGAGAGGATGCTTAGTGATAATGGCGGACTTCAAAAGATAATTGGTGATAATGGAAGGCTTGAACAGATGATTGGGGATAATGGCAAACTTGAGAAAGATTCTAGTGATAATAAAAGGCTTGATGGGATGTTTGGTGATAATGGTTGGCTTGAAAAGGCCCTGGTGATAATGACAGGCTTGAGAGGATGATTTGTGATAATAGCAGGCTTGAAAAAATGATTGGTGATAATGGCAGGCTTGAGAAGATGATTGATGATAATGGCATTCTTGAAAAGATGATTGGTGATAATGGCAGGATTGAAAAGGATCCTAGTGATAATGCAGGCTTGAGAGGATGTTTTGTGATAATAGCAGGCTTGAAAAGATGATTGGTTATAATGGCAGGCTTGAAAAGGATCCTGGTGATAATAGCAGGCTGGCGAAGATGCTTAATAATAATGGCAGGAATTTAAAGGTGCTTGGTAATTCTCTTTTGCCCAAAATCATATCAAATCTATCTAACTTATATACTATACGCCACTATGCTCATATTGAGGCATTCTAGTACTAATTGAAAATTCTTTTCAAAAGTGTTTCAAATGTTTATTATTTATTGTCAAGCTTAAACAAACTCTGTTGTCAAATATTTTCAGATGGCTACACGACAGAAGATCTGGTATTCCTTTGGAAGAGAGAAGATCCCGTACAGTTGGTGAAGACTTTGCACTTGCCCAGATTCACACTCGAGGCCTTCCTCACAGACTATTGCACAAGCAGGACCAACACAGGTGGGCACACTGATTTTTCATTCAATGAAATTAAATGTTTTTGTTCTCATAAATTTTATGCTATTTTAGAAGTAATGTTGATAATTCTTAAACAGTATTCGCACCGTTTCTAAAATTATTGCACTTTCCTACCAGAATTTTAGAGCAATAATATTTATTGTAAAATTCTATTATAGATAATTAAAGATGTCTGCCATGGAGATTTGTGATTTAAAATATAATTAGAAAAGGGTAAAAATTTTAGGAGCGCTGGGATCACTGTATTAAGGTATCTTAAAATTGGCAATTTCTGTTTGTTTTTCTCTGGCAATACTATATTTTAATCCTAATTATTTACGTTAATGAATCTATTAATGATAAGTTAAACCATTGATTTGTTTAGTAGTATCCTACGCTTATTGTAGCCATCGTTGAATATTAATTTTTAAATAAGTTAAGGATATTTTTCTTCTATGAATGTTAGGCTGTCACATTGGAATTGATCCTGGGTTAAGAAGAGAGTGTTATTTAATTTGTGGTTTACTTTAAAAAATTACTCATTAATTAATTAATTTATTAATTTTTCATTGATACACGAAAATGCATATTTGTTCTCATAAATTTTATACCCTCTCCGTCCCAAATTAGTTCCTATACTTCGGTCGGAAATTTTGTCTCAAAATAATTGCTACCTTTCGACAGTAGGTGGAGTCATAAATAACTTCCCAGTGACAAATCTGTCATGTAATCCCGAAGTCATATTGTGTGCAAGAATTTTTTTTAAATATCAACTAAAATTATTTTATTTGAGATTAAAATTATCACAATTTGGTATTTTCATTCTCATATTTACTGTCCACAAGTGTAGCACCTATTTTGGGACAAATTTCATGCAGCAAATTTACAGGGTTCGCATGACTTAAGCCACGCCCCATTTCGTAAAGATTCAGGAATTTAGAATTCATTAGCTAGAAGATAGTTTTATCCAATTGCTGTTGAAAAAATCCTAACAAAATTGGGCATGGCTTTAAAAGAAAGCAAACATTGCAATACTATTATTATTATTATTATTATTATTAATTAATTGTACGAATTTAAAGAGGCAATACTTGGTAAAGAAATGCTGTTGATTTGAAGCATAGCACTTTGAAATCTCAGAAAAAAAGTTCAAACAAAGTTGTAAAATCACCAGTGTCAATAGTAAGTACAAAATTAATCAATTGTAGCAATTCATTTGGGATAGAGGGAGTATCATTTAGGAAGTAAAGTAAATAAATATTATACAGTATTCGCAACGTTCCTAAAATTTTCGCACTCTTCTACAGAGTTCAATTTTAAACCGATGATACTTATTGTAGAATTCTACTGTATATGTTAACACCTTAACTGGTTATTTCTTTTCCGTTTAATAAATTGAAAATAACGGATTCACGCCACTAATACTTAACCCCTTGGGGACGAGCGACCCGTATACGTGCCGCAAAAAGTATCAAGAATCTTTGTTTATTCCCACCAGTAAAATTTTACTAAAAAAATTGCCTTATGTAATCGGGGCATTTTCTCGATTTAATAAGTCACGAATTTTTGTTTTTTTTAAACCGGTGACAACGCATTAAAAATTTCGTAAAAAACTCCCGTCGCGAAGGGGTTAAATAAAATATTCCTAACATTTAGTCTAAACATTTCCATCTTTCAATAGTATGAAATTATTTTTTAAAAAAATAGTGGTGTCAAAAAAGCTTTAAATGATGAATTAGGGTTAAAGATATCAGCCATGAAGGTTTTTAACTTAAAATACTGTTAGTAAAGTATGAAAATTTTAGGAAGGTTGCGAACTTTGCGTTAAGGAATTTGAAAACATCGTAATTTCTAATTTACTCTTGCAATGCTATTTTTGAATCATAATTATTTACGTTAATTAATCTAGTCATAATAATTATAATTATTCATTTGTGTCGTAATATCTTATGTTTATCCCTCCTAAGAATAATCTTAAGATTACCTGCAGAAATCTTCACTGTCTTTAGAAATTCTATAAAAATATGAAGAAATTTTACAGATGTAGCTTTACCTCAAAACCATCTGCAGATTTTTAAAAATTATTCTCATAAATATCTGCAGAATTTTTTTTTTTAAATGGGCTAATTGCTTGCTGATTTTCTACAGCTATTTTGTTAAGGCTGTTCTTAAATCAAAAAGAGCAACTTTGTGACATATGCTTTAATTTATTTTGTATGGAAATGGATGAAAATAGTTGGTGTTGTTATGCAGAAACTGTCTAAATGCACCCAAATTTCTGTTTTTTTTTTTTTTTTTTTTTTTTTTTTTATAATAGATCTTTAAAAACAATCCTTCAAAGTTGACGTTTTTGAGCACATTTCCCGACGAAAGCAGAAAAACCTGTCGAAAAGCAGGAGAAAAACGCGTGATCACGTGATCGAAATAGCTTAGAACTGGATAGATAATTTAATTATCCTAAAATGGAAAACTAAGTTCGATTCAAAATCGCTTCCACAGTCAGGCATTTCAATTTTATATCTTTCCGTTAAAAAATGAATTTGTGGATGGGTCAAAAACGTTTTGCGCTTGTTGAGCGGTGCAGTTGAGAACACCCTTAAGATTTTTTTTGGCGGCGTTTTAGCCATCACCGATTACATAATTATTAATTTTAAAATAAGGCAAGGAAATTTTTCTTCTGTGAATGTTAGGCTCTTACAATGGAATTGCTTCTAACAAGGAAGGTCTACATTGGGGGCATACTCAGAATTTTTTGAAAAAAATACGAATTAAACTACCCATGTAGGTAATAAAGGATCAATGAAAATTAGCGGCGGAATTACATTATTAGATATGTAAAAGAATAAAATAGTTTGAAATAATTGGCGTGAAAAGCTAAAAGCGACGCGGGATTTGGCGAGCAGTGCATTTCCTCTCCAAAAGCAGACGATTTTAGCGAATCTGAAAATTGATTTTAATTGACTCCACTGTTAAAAATCTGCAGCATTTACTGCAATGTCACTCCACTACTTTTATAAAATATCTCTCTTCTGACCAATGAGAATGCTCTATAGCACGGTGAATTGACCGAGTCATACACTGTTAAAAATCTGCTGCATTTTGTTGCAACGCACTCCACCGCTTGTATATAATATCTCTATTCCAACCAATGAGAAAGCTCCATTTCACGGCCAAGTAACCGTTTTCTATACAAGCAAGGGAGTGCGTTGCAACAAAATGCAGCAGATTTTTAACAGTGTATTTTTCAATTTGGAACAATTTTAATCAATTTAAATTGTGTTTTAAATGATAAAATATATTAATTTCATTTTGTTATAAGTACATATAAACGTATATGACAAAACTACACTTAAAGTAAAGTAAAAATGCAAAACTAAAATTACTTAAACTAAACTTATTTAAATAAATTGAACATAGAAAGTTTATTCTTTAAAAAGTATTCGAAGAGTAATAGCGTATTTTTCAAAATTTCGTTTTTTGGCCAACCGGAGATAAATCGCCAAATAAACGAAATTATTATATTTTTTTACGGACGTTATAAGGAGGTTCCGCCGAAATTTTTTTTATAAACATATATAACTATATGAGAAGAACATTCTGTAATTTTTTCAGATTTTTCTGAGTATGCCCGTATGGACACTTTCCTTGTAAGTTAAGACAAGACTGTTATACTATTATTTTTAACACAATCAAAGTGATTGGTAAATTTATCATAAGAATTGAATTTTTGCAACTGAGCGTAAAATTGCCCAGGCCGGGAATTGAATCTAGATCATTGGCTTACAAGACTAATGCTTTACCGTTTAAGCTAACTGAGCGGCAACCGGCGAACATTTCACGCTCAGATAACCATATTGGTCATAACGTCTGGTCTGTTATTTAGGCAGTTCAACAGAAGAGGTCGCAGGTAAAAGAACTTGAAACGATGGGTACGTAGATATACAGGGTGTTTATAAAGTCCCGGACCCATTTTGAAGTTTAATAACTCATAAAATAATAAAGATAGATTAAAATTAATAACATAAATGGTTAGATAGGCTCAAAAAGTTTCATGACCGTTGTCAATGAACTTCCAGGTGTGCCCCCTTCGTCGCACTGAGAATATAAAGTCGATAGTTTGTGAATGCCGACATGCTTGCCGCTACCTGGCGTGAAATTGACTATAGACTTTATATTCTTCGTGCAACGAAGGGGGCACACGTGGAAGTTCATTGACAAGAGTCTTGAAACTTTTTGAATCCATCTAACCATTTATGTTATTAATTTTAATCTATCATTATTATTTTATGAGTTATCAAACATCAAAATAGGTCCGGGACGTTATAAACATCCTGTACTTTTATTTTTAGCACTATCAGACTGATTGTGAAAAATTATCTGAGAGAGAAATGTCCACCGGTTGCCGCCCAGTTAGCTTAAACGGTAAAGTATTGGCATTATAAGCCAAGGATCTGGGTTCGATTCCCGGCCTGGCAATTTTTCGCTCAGTTCGAACTATTCAAACTGTACGAGACTGTTAATGGACCTTATGCACGATACCTGAGGTCGAGGCTAAAATTCGGTTGCTAAAGGTATTTACTGGCGCTGTTTAGCCTAGCGGTCTATGGAGTGTGAGTTATTAATGCTTTTTTGTTAAAAATACCGAAAGAAAGCTCTTTGTTGTAGCAGCAAACATGTAATATATTGTAATATAAATTCAAAACAAATTACTCTGCTAGCGAGGAAACTCTCTAAATTTGAAAATTTTCCGTTAAAAAATGTATTCATTCAACCTGCGTCAAAGCCGAAATCGTCTTCTAGCGATGTTTGCACCTTCGCATAGAGGCATCCAGGCAGTGCAGTGGTTAAAACGGATGGGCGTACCGCCAGCTCTGGTGTCTGACGTCACGTGCATAAGGTCCACTCCTTTACATTTCTATGACACGTATTTTTAATCTTCATTTAAATTTTCTTCACCTATTGCAGGATTATTTTATTTTATTTTATTTATTTGTTTATTAATTTTTTATTATTTATTTATATTATTAATTATTTTTACTATCATTATTGTTTTATTTATTTATTTATTTTAATTAATTAATTAATTTATTTATTTTTATTTTACTTATTTATTTATTTCTATTTCATTTTATCTTCTTTATTTTCTTTATTTTTTTAATTGCTTTTTTTTCACCTTTTTCTCTTTCTTTTATTATTTTGGCATCACTTTTCTGTTCCATCTGTGCTCTTTCATCTAGCGCCACCTGTCACACTCGTTATAATCTCCTCCCTCTTTCTTTCACTTTATCTCGACTCCGTTCCCTTACGGACACGTGTTGGTTTAGCTAATGACTAGCTGTTATTGTTGTAGCTCGAAACGCGTCCTACTTTATTTTTCATTTTATGCTGACTTTACAAAGTATATTACTTTATTTACCTAATGTAGGAGAATACAGCTGTTTAAAAGTGGACCTCCTGTTCAAGCGCGAGTTCAGCTACTACCTGATCCAGATCTACATCCCGTGCTGCATGCTGGTCATCGTCAGCTGGGTCTCTTTTTGGCTCGACCCTAACGCAATTCCAGCAAGGGTATCATTAGGAGTCACCACTCTCCTCACCATGGCAACACAGATTTCCGGCATCAATGCTTCCTTGCCTCCAGTGTCCTACACTAAGGTGAGTTCATAAAAAATGTTTGTTTAGTGAAGCCAACTTGATTTGGAATAAAATTGTATTGTTAGTTGTTCGGTTTGATAACAGATGGCAGCACTATGCATTTCTGTGCTGTGTTCTAAAATCAGAATCATGATGTCATGAGTTAATTGGTTGTTGGCTTTAGAGGTGTCAAGAGCATAAAAAATGCTCTTATTTCACATTTTATTTTTGAAATTATATATACATTTTTAACTTCTCCCAAAGTTGGCTGAGGTTATTTATTTATTATTTAAATATGTCCTTTCATATAAGATGAAAGAATTTCTCAGAATTTTTCTTGGATCACTTTAATTGGTTTAAATGTGAAACCAGAAGTATTTATAATTAATTGTTTTGTAAAGTTTGTGTTTGAAGATTTATATTTGTGAAGTGTCCTGTATTACAGAAAATTAAAAGTTACAAAAATCTCAAGTATTTTTATTGGAATATTCTCAACAATGTTGATGACTTTTTATTCAAAAATTTAAAATTAAGATGCGAGACTAGTCACTGAAAAAGAAATGGATGATAATATTATATCTATGACGGCGTTATTTTCAACTATATCGCTCAAGTTTTAGTACAAATCTATCAAATTTTAGTACTATCAAGTTTTAGTTCAAATATCTCGATCAAGTTCACAAAAAAAAAAATAGTTTTTTGTATAGAACAGCTGAGGACGATTCTCAAACGTGCTACTTTTTTCTTTTTCGATTTTGACTATATTTGTTTTTAATATTAGGATGGTTTCAATCCTACAACCTGTTCAAACTGGTTCTGAAAGTTAAAGAATTTTTTTATCTGAAACCAAAATCGAAAAAGTAAAATCTAGCTCGGTTTTAGATCGTCTTCAGCTATTCTATGCAAATAAATCATGTAAAATATTAAAATTTGAACGAGATATTTGAAAATTACGCCTTCATACATTTAACATTATCATCCGGGTCTTTTTCGGTGACTAGTGTGGCATCTTAAGACAGAAATTTTTGAATAGTAACTGTTTTATTTTTATTCACGCTAAATAGTGCCAATGGCATGATGAGGATTTCCTGTTGATATCAACGTTATAGCAATGTAAAAAAATTATACATCATGTGTTCTTCAAATCAAAGTTTCTCATTCGAAAATCAAGGTCAAGTGAATCATATGAAAATGTGTAATCGTAAAATCTATAAAAGCATTCTGAATTCAAAGGAATAATCTATCGTATCAATCCACAATGCATATCATAAGTGAAAATCGAAACTGAAAAAATCTTCTTCGAACGTTTCTTTAACTAATTATTTAATGAGATGAAAATAGGTATTTACAGTTCTTTGTACATATTTACACAACTTTAAATCATCTTGGAGACACAACGCTCCGTTTCATATCTATTCTCAAATTAATTGTCACATCTTTTATCTAAATCAAAACATTCGAATCAAAACGAAAATCGGCTACACTCTGTTCACAAACTTCAGAGTGTTCTAAAAGTGGAAGTTGAAGTCAAAGAAATTGCATAGCGCGTAGCGCCATCTAACTGCAATTCTTTTTCTTCAAGCAAAGATGCGCAATGATCATGTACCTTGTAATGCATTTTTCCCAGCTGCGTCTTCGTCGGTGACTCCTACTTTCGTCCCGAATATTAAGATTCACTTGCGCGATGGCGCTGTCGCTGATAATCGACCACGAGCCCCGTCAGACGACTTTACTTACGACCCGAATTCCTTAGATTCTAAATAGAAAAGGAACAAAAAAATGAGAGGAACTGAAACCGGACAAATTTAAAAGAGAAATTAAACAAATTAAAGACACTTAAAAATGGATAGCGGGTGGGTAGGGCGATGAAACTAGCAATCGCCCCTACCTACAAAACCGAATATATTTAAATTATGCTGCTTTAACTGTTTTTTTTAAACGGTCGAATGACTGGACAGAATGTTGCAAATTTTTAGTAGTGTATACATGTATACAAGATTTATTTATAAATCAAATTTTAGTATTTGAAAAAATAATTTTCGAAAAGGTTGCTACATTTTGTTAAATTACAATTTATTTTTTTAATTTTACTTTTTCATTTTGCAGGCCATTGACGTGTGGACTGGCGTTTGCCTTACATTCGTATTTGGTGCGTTACTGGAATTCGCGCTAGTAAACTACGCCTCTCGAAACGAGGACCACAAAAAGTTGGCCAAACAGAGACGCTACGACCTAGACAGGGCCGCAGCGCTCGAGGCGCAGCAGATGGACGACGGGACCATGGGATATGGAATGGTGAGTGATTTCACTAGCCCTTCAATGACAAACTCCCTCCCTATGAAACAGGATCATTCTATTTTTTTTTTTAGCAGGTAAGGAAAGCTAGAGCAATCAATTGAAATGGTGGCTCCATCTGTCAATTTCAAATTAAAATACATTAGTGGATTATTCAAGATATCATTTTTGTTTTGTGTTTTATTTATTATTTGATTTTTAAATAAAATAGGAGAATTTTTTTTTTTTTAATTGAAATCGGATTTTTATAGCTCAAATCTGATTAATTTTATCTAGTTTAGCTGCTCTGATGGCGTTAGCGTCTCCTTGCATAACTATAGAAATGCAATTGGAGCAGGATTTAGCTAAGTTTTGGCTTTTTGGTGAAAAATAAAAGTAAGTAACGTATATAAAGCAGACCACTAAAATCTTTTCTTATACGATTTTATAATGCTCTAAATTTAAACTATCTTAAAATTGGCAAATACGGATCCTACTACATTCATTCCTTTCATAACGCACGCCGCGATCACTCCCTACCTTTCCCTACTTGTTAAAAAATGGTATATTCCCTCCTCATAGGGAAGGAGTTTGTCATTGAACTGCTAGTAGTGATTTCATGCAAAACGTCTTTTTCAAATATGGTAAAAAATTTTGTTCGTTTTACTAGTGGAAGATGATCTCGGTATTATATTGATTCTGGTACCTCCATATAGCACTGACAGGAGCTGACAAAAAATGACAGGAACGTAAGACCTGAATACCGCCGGGGTAAACCTCTGCGAGTAAAAATGAATTCCTAATTTTGAAATAACTATGGTTGACATTTTGCATGAAATATTGTTTGTAGGAGATTTATTTAGGAAGGAATGTTCATTTAAGAAGAAAATTCCCGTTTTAATTTCTTGGTGGAAGTTTTTTCCGGCGGTAATAGGCCACAGCGAAAACTGTTACAGTTTAAACTTTATTGTATTGACGATATGTCAATTCATCTTTTCTCATATTTCCACGCGGTCAACAGGACATGCTTATACATAATTGTTTAGGGTTGCTAGTTGAGCCTCATATTATTATTTTAATAAATTCTGACTTTTTACTTATTTATTGACACGTATTTTGTTATTAGGCAAAATGCAAATTTTTCTTTCAGAATATCCGGTTTAAAAAACTGTGGACATTGATTTTTTTTAATTTTTATCATAGCAATATGAGATTTTTTACATAGATACATTTCACCAAAAGCATATAAAATACCTTCAAAAAAATTCCAATTTTATTAACATTTTTATTATTATTAATTTTTTTAATTTTTAAACGAAATTTTAAAATGCTCCTCGTGTCTTAATTTTTGAGATATTTTCTTGATATTGCATTTTTGTCATTTAAAACTCTATTATAAACAAATTTGTGTACGATTTTTTTTAATCTCTTAAAAAATTAATATGTTACAGATTTTTTTCTAGTATAAAGGATTAAGATAATTTTTGGATAATAAAAACTTTTCAAATTGAGACGGATTAATGACGTTATTATTACGGTATTATGTATTTCAGATGAAAATTGTATACGAAAAATTTAAAAAAAATCAACAATATTTTTTGTATATTCAAACAAAATTTCCATTGACCCATATTTAAACAAAAAGATTTGTTGGACCAAATAAATTTTTGTTGATTCAACAAAACTTTTTTTTTGGGGGGGGGGGGGGGTGCAATAACAACGTCTAATTATTGCAATATATACTTAATGTACCTTGCTCTGATTCTTTGCAAGTTGTTTTTTTTTTATAGTATAATTTAGATTTCCAACGAGTTTCAAGTAAGCATTTTTAACCCTTTGTGGTCCACTTTCGAGTCTGACTCGGGATCATTTTTCTTTGCAAAATTTGCTTTCGGAAACAGTAACAAACGAAATTATTTTTTTTTCCTTATTTAATCACGGCATTTTCGAAATTGTATAAAACGAGGTAACTTATTTTTTTTTTTTTTAAGTGGTGTAAAATAAATAAAATGTGCATGAGTCACGAGACCGCAAAGGGTTAAAGTTGAATATATTAAATTAATTAATACTTTAAGAAGTTTTTTAATAATATCCTAGTACAAATTTTAGCCTTTCATTTACATTGGAATGATATGGTCACATACCGATTAATGTGAAAAAATTAATTAGCGTGTTACTATTGGATGTTACTTAATGTTGCGTTTAAGTAATTTGAACTAATTAATAATTTTGTATCTTTTCGTACGTTCTGTTTTTTAGGTGCGTTCGTAATTATGTAAATACATAGAACCTATAGTTGTCGTTCAGTCCGTTCGTCTGTCCGTCTGTCTGTCCGTCCGTCTGTCCGCATATAACAACGCAAAAACTACCCAACCGAATCTTTTGAAATTTAAAATACATAATTATTACATAATTTTGTCGAGTCATTTCAAATTTTATGAGAATCGGATGGATAGATCAATTACAGAGACGATCAAAAGTATTCTGTTACATTATGGTCAATTGGGAAAAATGTTGCAAATGCATTTTAATCGTTTGAAATTTAAATTACTTACTTAATACATAATTTTGTCAAGTCATTTCATTTTTTTTTTGAAAATGGGATGCATAGATCAAATACAGGGACAATCAAAAGTACTCCGTTACATTACAGTCAATGGGAAAAAAAGTTTCAAATGCATTTTAATAATATTACACTCATTCGAACATAATAATATTGATATGCATCGTACAGTACATATCATAATATAGATTTTGCATAATCTGTTGTGCAAAGAACATTTGTTATTGATTTACAAGGCCACACAAAAGTATTACACTACATAATGAGTATAGAGAGAACATTGTTTGTTGCGCATTTTAATTGTAATTAACCATTTATAATTTTATGAGATTGATATATGAGAGTGATAGTTTTAAAACTTCGTTATCGTACGAACCCACCTCATTTGCTTCGCTTCACATGCAATTTCCACCTTGTTGTTACTTGCACGTTGTATAATTATATTTCTGGATAACTTTGAGTTTGCGTAAATTTGTATTGGCGAAGCTTTTGTGTGGTACGTTACTTCTAGACCGGGGAGGCATTTTCAGAAAGAATCACGTTTTGAGCACCAGCCTTGGCGAGTTGGCGAAAGCGAGTATGTTCAGCTAGCTGCTTCGCCAAACGCCAATCGTCGTTTTGTTTTGATTTTCTAATCCGAAATCATTTTAATCTGAAAAAGTTCTTTGTTTTAAACTATGTTTTAATCGTAAACAACGGTGAATAACATTTCCTCATATTATATTCTTTGCTTGATAACATTTACGGAAAAACAAATGAACAATAAGCGCGATCTCTTTGCAGAATGAAGGGTTGCTATTCGCTAGGCGTTTGACGTCACAAACAAGAAAGGGTGCATAGCATTGACTTCATCTCCACGCCAATCATTGTTCTGGCGATAAGGTGCTCAAAACGTGTTTCTTTCTGAAAATGCGACCGGGAGGTGGTAGCGCAAACAATCACCTCTACGATCAGTACGAGGGTGCTCTTAAATCAGAAAGGACAACTTTGTGACATAAGTTTTAATTTATTTTTGTTTGGAAATGCATGAAATTAGCAGGTATTGTTATTCAGAAACTGTCTAATTGCACTCAGTTTTTCTGTTTCTTCACAAATGCAATAGATCTTTTATAACAAGCCTTCAAAGTTAACGATTTTGAACACATTTCTGAAAAACTCGTCCGAAAACAGGCGAAAAACGGGTGGTCACGTGATCGAAATAGCTTAGCACTGGATGGGTAATTTAATTAACATAAAATGGAAAACTAAGTTCGCTTCGAAATCGCTTCCATAGTCAGGTCTTCCAATTTGATATCTCTCCGTTGAAAAATAAATTTGTAAATGTGTCAAAAGATTTTGTGCTTGTTGAGCGGAGCAGTTGAGAACAACCATCGATACGCATATTAAAGCGCAATCGGTCTACTAACAAGGAAGGTCTCCATACGGGCATACTCCGAAACTAGTCGTTGGGGACCACCGTAATACTTACCCATCATGGATATGTATATGAAAATAAAACATGTGAAAACTATTTATACAATGCATTGCAAATTCCAAAACAAAATTTAAATATTGTTAATATATACATAGTAATGCTATATTAAAGAAGTGCTGATTACCGATTTCGACAAATTATATAAAACGCCAAACAACTCAAGTAGTACCGAACTGCGTAAAAGAAACATCATTATAACTCCAAAAATAAAAGTTCTATTAACTAACAATTAACTGCGTCGGATTAAGCGTCTCATTTCCAATTAAAATATACCTTTGAATCGAAATTTGAATGAAATACAGGGTCATGAAAAATCGAAGAATGTGGAAAACAAGATTACAAATATCTCGGCAACTAATAATGCGATCGACTTCGTTCTATATGCAAAATGTGTATTATTTTATTGCCTTTTACGTCCTTTCCTTAGAACAAAAAAATTCGAAAATTTTTATGTACCTTTCATCAGAACGAATTTTTCGAGAGTCCGAAAAAAATAGTTCCGGATAATCGAGATTGCTGATATTAAATAGAGTTCGTCCCATTCTTACATACTAACTACATACAAAATTTCAAGTCTCTATCTCAATTTGTTCGGGAGATAGAGCGTTTACAGACAGACAGACAGACGGACGGCAATTTTTTTTTTCTAAAAATATGTTTTTCGGAATCTCCACTATCTAAAACGTGTAAATCCGTCAAAAAAAATTTTTCGATTTTCAAAACGATTGCAAGACTTACCCTATACTACGTGTGATGGGTAAGTAAAATCTGAAAAATCACACAATGTTCTTCTCATGAGGATATATACGCTTATAAAAAAAATGTCGGCGTAACCCCTGTTCCCTGTCCGTAAAAAAATAATGAAAATTCGTAATTTGGCGATTTATCTTCGGTTGGCGATGAAAAGCAATTTCAATTTTTTTTTTCTTTTAATGTCAAATGCATTTTAAAAGAAAAAAGTTTCATGTTCAACGTGTTTAGATAAATTAAATATTTTGCTTTTGTCAGGTTTAGTTTGTTTTAAGTATAATTTCGTTATATTGATATTTATATGTATTTAATTCAAATTTAATCATCAAAATTTAAGATTTGAAACGAAATTCAAATATAAATTAACTAAAATTGTTTCAAATTCAAAGTCCATTTGAGCATTGTCAAATTGATTCTGTTGCTATGGAAACATTTAGCTTTTATTTTTTAATACGCTTAAATGTGTGAAAATAATTTTACTGAATAAGAATTTTTTATATGTGAAAATACTTTTTCCAGTGGTAAATTAAATAACTACAGAAACAAATGATATATACATATGCAATATAATATACATATATCCTTCTATAGTAAAAAAAAACTAGCCTTAAAAGGAATGACTCCTGGAATGATGCTGATGTGGAAGATTTCCGGAACTAACGAATCCGGGTTGTCCACTCCTTCCATGAGCCGAATAGACCAATCAGGAAAGGTATGCATCGCCTTATGGGTTACCATAAAGAGAGGAAAGGTTACCATCGCCAACAATCGCCAAGTTTGTCGCCAACTTGGCGATATATCGCCAAATTTGCCGACCAAAATTAGTTGTCAAAAGTGACGCCAACTTGGCGATAACTGTAATATTTCGCCAAATTTTTAATTTTTTTACAACACCAGTCGTTTGATACATCATTTGAGAGGTTTGCAACTGCTTATTCATATAATGGATGTCTTGTGTGTTACCCCCCACTCTGCTCCCCAGGGGGGACACATTTTTAATTTCTTTACAACACCAGTCGTGTTACACAAGATTTGAAAGGTCTGCAACTGCTTATTCATATTATGGATGTCTTGTGTGTCACCCCCACACTCTGCTCTCCCCAGGGGTGTCACATTTTTAATTTCTTTACAACACCAGTTGTGTGACACATCATTTGAAAGGTCTGCAACTGTTTATTCATTTTATGGATGTCTTGTGTGTCACCCCCACTCTGCCCCCCAGGGGGGCACATTTTCAATTTTTTACAACACCAGTCGTGTGACATATCATTTGAGAGGTCTGCAGCTGCTTATTCATATTATGGATGTTTTTTGTGTCGCCTTCCACTCTGCCCCCCAGGGGGGCACATTTTTAATTTCTTTACAGCACCAGTCGTGTGACACATCAGTTGAAAGGTCTGCAACTGCTTATTCATACCAAGGGGTAATGGCGAGCGCAGCAAGCAGGGGTAGCCAATAATTTGAAATCGCGAAGCGATTACGCGGGGGGTTGGCGAGCATAGCGAGCAGGGGGGCGGTGCCCCCCTAGTATGTATAAAATATATTAAACTCTCTCATTTTTATGTTTAAATTCATCAAACACCATTTACGCGGATTCTAAAAAATCCAAGTTTTCAGTTGCATTAAAATCGTTTGCTTTTGGCTGGGAAAAGTGTTGCTCGCCAAATCGTGTGACACTTTCGTCTTTTCTCGCCAAATATTTGAAAGTATTTTTTTTTACATGTTTTCTAATGCAATTCCGCCGCTAATTTTCACTGATCCTTTATTACATACATGAGTAGTTTAATTAGTATTTTTTCAAAAAAAATCTGAGTATGCCCAGTATGGAGACCTCCCTTGTAACTCATATCTCGGTGGAAAACACTTAAAAACAAGATTTTTGTGGTTGACTCGTAGGTTTATCATTGTTCTTTCCTGCACACAAAAGTGTGAAAACGTCGAAGATTTGAAGCATGAAACGTGTTAAACCTTCGAGTCAAACGCTAAAATCGGATATTACCTAAAAAACAAACCATTTACCGTATCGGTCTTTGCCTTTGAGAAATTCAATTTTGAAAATCGGGGTCTTGTTTTCGAAGTATAGGAAACCCTATACTTCGAAAAGAAAATAATTACCAGCTGTAAGATCTACGAATTCTGGAAGTTTTTGGATAATTTATACTTATATTCTTTGTTGTCGCTTTGTACTACCTCTGACAATAATGTTCGGTGAATGGTCCTGTAACATTAATGTAGATGAAACATTAACAAAAGTTATCGTACCATCCTTCAAAATAGTCATCTCCCATAACTGTGCACCGCTGAGATCTGTTATACATGTCCTGGGAAATTCGCAAGAAGTCTTCTTTTGGGATGGAGTTCAAAAGTTTCGTCACATTTTTTTAGATGTCAGCAATATGGTCAAATCTCTTTCAAAGAGAGTTTGAGTGGTGAAAATAGGAAGAAGTCTGGAGGATTTAGATCTGGCGAGTATGATGGATGTTCAATTTGCACCACCCCTCCCGAATTTCTTTCAGTGTCTTGCAAAAGCTTAAAACCAAACTTTAAACTGATCTTTTGTTCGTTCATTTTCATATTCTCAGTTAAGAACCAACACACTGAACAAGCACTTAGTAAAGAACGTCTTACACAGAACGTAAACGACGCTCAACTGAACAACGGTGGGGGGGAGATGGTCAACACTTGCCTCTATGCAGGTGCAGCGTTTTGTTTCCCCAGTGTTGCCAGATCGGTCGTTCTGAATTCATTCACCGAACTTTATTGTTAGTGATAGTATGTTGTTGCTTTTTGTTATTGCAAATGCATTGTTGTGTTGTTAGTCGTCTAATTCCTAATCCATATCTTTGATGCACACCCTTTTTCAGAAGCCCCTGAATCCTGTCGACGTGAACATCATGGCCATTACTTTTGATAATTTTTAATTTCTAATGATTTTTAATAAAAATTCTTAAAAGTATATTAAAATATATTTTAAATGTTCTATTAATAAAGTAACTTCTTATAAGCAAAATAATTATTTATAATACTATAAGTTTTTACCTTTTCGTTGTAGGTTATATATTATTATTATTACGATAGACCTTTATACTGTGGAATCCGTCAAAATTAGACAAAAGAAAATCTTTAAGAAAGAACTGTTTCATTGATTTATTATAAATCAATGAAATTAGTTACAGTAAAAAATACATCTTATATTGGTCAGTCTAACTCTCAAACAAATATTATTTTTAGCTAAAATTAACAAAATACTATAAAACTGAATTATCCAAATTATTAAACGAAATAAAACCGATACTTACCGGATTTTATAACGAATGATATTTTTGAAATAGTACACGCTTTTTTTTTCAATTTTAAGAGAAAATGGAGTGATTCTGTTGCCATAATTACAAAATTGGTACTAAAAATGATAAAAAATAAATTAATATCTGAAAAATAAATTAAGATACAGCTTTCAAACAAATTGCATTAAAAATATATTTTTTTCTCTATAGGACGGTGTAAAACTTTAAAATTGTACGATGTTTAGAAGTGCAAAATTTGCAGTGACGAAAATTGCAAAACCGAAATTGCAGGGGAAAGTATTGGCATGAGATAAATGTCGTGTGCGTTACGCACAGATACGTTTGTCCTATATAATATAGATAAGAATAAAACTGTATTACAATAAGAATTCATGGCGATAAGATATAATGAATAATAACGTTTATACCCTCTAATAAAACTTCATATCAATAAGTGGAGTGGAATAACTTTTACAGCTGAATAAATTATAGATATTCTGTATACCAGGCTAATGAAAATGTTGGCAGGTGCAGATGTGAAGTCAGACATAATAATATACCTCATTGAATCATAAACGAAGCGGGGATTTCTTTTTTCTTTCCTTCATTTGCAGATTTATTACGCACACTTGGAAAGGAGATTTTGAACACTTCCTTTGTTTCACGTCAGACTGCATTTTAATAATTTCTTATTATAGCATGGTTTGCACATAAGCAAAATAGCTGAAATTAAAAAAATAAATTAAAAAATTGTGTTTACACTTAAAGTATCAATGCTAGAAGAAAAGAAATTCTTATTTTTCTTTGAAATGGAATTATGAATTTAAGAATTGTTTTTATGAATAGAATTAATATAATGAAATATAAATAATATTAGAATAAATATTTATTACTAGCAAAAGCCGTGCTTTGTTTGGATTCGCGAAGCATTATTTCTATTAATATAGATATTCTCTGTTGTCTCTTTGTATGTTGTTGCTTTTTGTTATTGTAAAATGCATTGTTGTGTTGTTGTTGTTAGTCGTCTAATTCCTAATCCATATCGTTTGATGCAGACCCTTTTTCAGAAGCCCTTGGGTCCTGCCGATTTGAACACCATGAGCATGAGCAGTAAGATGCGGGAATGTGAAGTGCACATGCCGGAGATGCTCGAGAAGCCGAAGGGGCTGTTTCTGTGCGGAACCTGGTGGTTCCAAAGGTTCCCGACGCGTTCCAAGAGGATAGATGTCATTTCGAGGATCTGCTTCCCTCTCGCATTCGCCATCTTCAACTTTGGTTATTGGGTTACGTACCTCTTCAGGAATGACGAGGAGAACGAATAAATACGCTGCATACCACTGAGATCCGTACATAATACGGAGAGCCTACTCAACGATCCACTTTTTGCCGATACCGCATCACATTTTTTTAATGCGCGCAAGTAATGAGTCCTCCGTTTTACTTGCTATGTCGAGCATTTTTTTTTCGCAAACTTTTAATTATTTTTGGTTATTTCTGTACCTTTTTGATATTTTTATGAAGAGTATTTAACAAATATATATATTTATTTGAGTTTAACCAATTTTTTTTCCTATTAAACGAACATATATCAGTTAAAATTGTAGAAATTTCGTCTTAATTTAAAAAAAAAAAATCAATTTCAAAATATCTACCTTATTCTATCATATGGGAGGAAATCTCAGAGCCACATTGTATTCATGTGTGGACCTCTGGATTCAATGTATGAGAATAGGGAGCAGGGATATAATAGAGGGTATACGGGTATACCTTCTGGATATTTTAAAAGAGCACCGTATACCCTCTGTTTCTCAAAAAAGCTTTTGTATGCACACCTTCTGCTTTTGGTGTAAGTCCTCTGCTTAGAGCGTATATATCCTCTGTTATTGTTAAAACTACACCCCTGATAGGGAGTTAGCTCTCCGTATTATTATCGAGCTCGGTGCTATACTACTGATGAACATTTCACTACTATGAATGGATGATTTACCACCATCGAAAACAGATCTCGATCTAAAGTTCGGAAATTAGGATAATGATAATTCAACTTGATGTTTACTTTTAGTGAATTATACTTCAGTAGCTTTAAAAAAGTTTTAGAAAATTTCAATAATCTTTTGTACTAAAATTACTTTCCATCATAGATCTCTTGCACTGACGTCACAGCGACGTCTGATACTGCAATCTGGTGCACATCTGGAACCGAAACAGAACGTCATAACTCCCCGTTTGTCGTTAAAGGCATGTGTGGTCTTTCTGTTTAATTTTGATTTTTCTTATTCTTGCATTATTTTTCTAACCAGGGAACTGCAAGAAGTGTAAGTCACCGATTTTGACTAAAGTGGTATCGTTGGAAAGATCTCATCGAGAGCAGCAAAATACTCAATTCCAATACCCGTCGCAAATGAGATGTTATCGACATATCCGACAATTTATGTCACGTAACTAGTGCATACTTAATGGGGAATCGCAAAAAATTTTAGTCTCGATTTTAACTAAAATGGTAATGTTGAAAATATATTATCGTGAGGATTAAAAAATTCAATGGAATCCCCAGTATAAATGAGGCGTTTTCGAGATATCCGACAATTTGTGTCACATTGCTAATACACATGCTGGGAAACTGCATTAAACAACATAAATTGTCGGATATCTCGAAAACGGCTCATTTCAGATGGTTAGTTCCATTGAGATTTTTACTTCTCACAATGATATCTTTGCAACGACACCATTTTCATCAAAATCGAGCGAACAATTTTTTGAGATCCCCTATTATGTGTGCACGAGAACAGTAGGCACTAGCTATGTGACATAAATTATCGGATATCTGGAAAACGTCTCATTTCCGATGGGTAGTTCTATTGAGTTTTTTCTCCTTTATGATAATATATTTTTAACTATACCACTTTCATTAAAATCTAAGCTAAAATTTTTTGCGCCCCCCCCCCTTCCATTAAGTATGCACTAGTTAAGTAACATAAATTGTCGGATATCTCGATAACGGCTCATTTGCGACGGGTAGTGCCATTGAGTTTTTTGCTGCTCTCGATGAGATCTTTCCAAAGATACCACTTTCGTCAAAATCGGTGACTTACACTTCTAGCAGTTCCCTAGTAACTACTTAAAAAATGAAGCGCAAATCACTATGTTTACAAATGGGAAAATGCGACATATGCCTTATGTTTGGGCGCCATATGAAGCATGTGCAAGGGGTTTTTCGTAAATGATTCGAGATTTAGTGTATGTTTAAAGCAAAAACCTTTATAATATGATCGTGTTAAAAAAAACTTTTTGAAGCACTGTAATTGGAATCTATCAGTGCAGTTTGAAGAATCAGTCATCGAAACATCAAGTAAGAATTATCATTATTCAAATGTGTCATTTTTAGTATTGAAATGTGTTTTATTTCATTTAAGAAAAGAGGTAATTTTAAAGTTTTACTGAAATTAAAACGTTTTTAAATTTTCTGTTCTAGTAAATTGAATATGTTCTGACAAATGACAAGGTTTTTCATAATGCAGAAATCTCAAGGTATCTGCGATATCTCATGTTTTCAAATATATTTCTATATGCATATATATATATAAACATATATATTTGTCTCGTGATGACGTGAAGTTTTGTATAAGCATTTGTTGGTATTTATATATAAGTGTCTTTTACTTAACGCCGCCGGCGGGATGTTGATTGATATGTATTAAATTTCTATGACAAGTATATGTAACAGTTGAAAATGCATGATTTTGATATATCGATATGTGATGATATTATTAAAACCTCACACTTTAAATATGTCTAGTAATTGTAAATACCTTATACCGGGTGTCCCAAAAATGACTGATGGATTTTAAAGTTCAATAACTTGCAAACGGTGACAGCTATTTAAAAAATTTTTGCAGGAGGGTTATGTATAATGTCAGGAGTTTTTTTTTCTTTTTTTTTACCGTAGTTTTTTATTTTAGTTCGCATCTCAAACAATAGGTTGCGCTGACGGCGATTGAAGGTCAGGTGATCAGTCGACCTGGCCTTCAATCGCCGTCAGCGCCACCTATTGTTTGAGATGCGAACTAAAATAAAAAATTACGGTAAAAAAAACTCCCGACATTATACATAACCCTCCTGCAAAATTTTTTTAAATAGCTGTCACCGTTTGCAAGTTATTGAATTTTAAAATCCATCAGTCATTTTTGGGACACCCGATACTTATAAATTAAAAATATTCACAACAAAATTTAAATATTGTTAATAAACATAGTAATGTTCTATTAATGAATTGCTGATGAACCCATTTCGACAAATTACTTAAAATGCCAAACTACTCAAGTAGTACCGAACTGAGTAAAATAAACATCCTTATAACTCCAAAAAAATAATAATAATAACTGACAGTTTACTGCGTTGGATTAAGCGTCTCATTATCAATTAAAATATACCTCTGAATTGAAATCTGAATGAACTGAAGCATGTGCAAAACAGGATTACAAATATCTTGGCAACTAATAATCCGATCGACTCCGTTCTTTATGCAAAATTTGTGTCATTTTATTGCCTTTTAACGTCCAATCCTTAAAATAAAAAAAATACAAAATTTTTATATACCTTTCATCAGAACGAAATTTTCGAGAGCCCGAAAAAAATAGTCAAAGTATGTTAAAGTAGATTTAGCTAAAGATTTATCAACAACGATGTCCATTTGCGAGTCATTCATAAATATTTGTTTCAAATCTATATATCGGTGTAATAGTGGGGAAAAATAATAAAAAAAATTTAATTTCAAATTTTCAACAAAAATTTTTATATTTTATGGCGTGTACACTACAGTCACAATTAGGGATTTTTAATACTGTATTTGCTATAATTTGCAATTAAATGGCCTTTAATTAATTGATTTTACCTGCTTAACACTCAGCAATTTTCTTTATATTAAGGGGTCTTCAAGGTTCGCACACTCCTTGGAATTTCGAAGGACTCTGGCACCAGTATTAAAAATAAGAAAATTTGCATTTAATTTTTAAAACAAAACATTCGTAGACCCCCACCTTTATTCACAGATTTTACGATATTTTTCTGCAGTGAAACACTTTGAAAATATTCTTAAAATTTAGTGGTAGAACTGTGCGAACCCTGGGTCTTGTACCTTTTTAACGGGATGAAAATCAACGAAAACATCCAAAGTTCGATTCAGTGTATCTTTAAAACTTTTATGCATATTAACATGAAATTTCACCATTCAATAGAAAAGATTATGCTTTTTAAAAAACTGTCATCAAACATTTAATAGCCTTTTATAGAATTTATACATTACTGAAATTGAAAAACCTCTATTTTTTATTTCGTCGTACTTTGCGCGCATCCTAACGACCATATAAATCAATATTTTTGCATATATATTTTTTTTCTGCAGAGAAGAATAATGTATTTTTAAAATGATCTACCCTTAACTAAAAATTATTTCATTAACCTTGTAAAAAAAATTTCTAAATAAAAAAATCAAAATTTTACATTTTTTAATAAATGAAATTATTTATAACTTAAAATTTTATCGCTATAAATACATAAAAATAGTTCATTTTATATTCATACGTATGTGCTTATTAACTAAAAAGTTTTCCTAACAATTCATACATACGTTCTCTAGATATTATGCGCGCAATGCCTAAAAACGCAGTTTTTCAAAAACCTGTTTCAAAGTTGTAACTTAAGTTAACTACCAAATCAAATCAGCATCTTTTTTTTTTTTTTTTTGCTATAATTTCATTTCTAATGGGAATTTTTGCACGCGGTTTGTTTTAAAATACTTATATTGAATTATTTTATAATAATTAATGAAAATTGAAAACTCGAACTTTTGAAGCCTTAAAAGGTAGTAGACCCTTAATATTTTTAGGTATTCAGTAAAAACAATAAATGTAAGTTTGGCCTTAAATGCATGAACGAATGTTTCTTTTTTCTTTACGAAGGATAAATTCAAATTTTATGTCATATGTAGCCATCTTACATGTACAAAATAAGTGTTATTCCGTTTGGATTTTTCTTGATCAGTTACAGTGATGCCATTTGCTAAATTCATGACACATAAGAATTATTGTGTTTTTAGGTATGTGCCATATATGCCCACGATGCTGTGAAGGATTAACCCTTATCACAGAGTACGGACAGAGCCTCAACTCGGCTTGAAAAGAACGCCCTCAGTGGATCACTTAAAAACTAAACCATCGCGTTGGCGATTTTTATCCTCGTGATTTCTATTTAACTGTAACCATATTCTGGCTTGGCACTTCTTGCTGAATGCTGATTTGATTATCTTTGCACACGTGCTTATGCTATTTGATCTTAGATTTCCGTGCTTATATTGATTCGTGATTATTACTGTTATTGTTCTTGAATTTTCAAGTTTAAATTATTAGGTCGTTATGTTAAGAAGAGACACATGTATTGTTTGCAAGACGAATATCAAATTTATTTCATATTAAAATAATTCTTTCATAAATTTCAAAACAAGAAGCAGCAAGCCGTCGCTGTGTTTTTTTTTCTTTCTTCCCTTATCATTTGTCGCCAAGGAAGCGATGTTTCGCCGAATTAGCAACCTCTCTTATGTTATGATCGTAGTTTCAGAGTGATCCGCTCGTATCGCTACTGTCTATGCGTAATCCCATGTTAAACAAGTTGCCATTACAGTGTATGAAAGTTGATGTACTGTTCCGCACTCTGTGACCCTTATAACAGACAAGGCGCTTTCATTGCTAAAATGTTGAAATAAATGAATGACACCGGCAATTGCGAACAAATGTATTTATATTTAAGAAAAAAATTATTTTTCACATACATTGTAAAATGGATTTTTTTAAATTTGAAACCAGAAGATATATCAAAGTATTACTTATTGTCAATGCATTTTCAACTGCATTATGTCATACTGGATTGCCTCAATGATTGAATCAGGCGGCGTTTTCCCAATTTGATTGTTTAGAATGCGTAGTTGTCAAAATTGAAAAATAGACCGGTTTCAACCTACGTCACACCCTAACAGCCACCCACAGACTTCTCATATAAGTAGACGCCACATTCCATTGTTCTCACGGCAAGGTTTCGAATCCAACATCTTTGGCGAAAATATGCCGTTTTTTGGCGGTGATCGCTTTATTGGCAACTTTCAGATTTCAGAAAGAGAAAAGCAGAAGTGCGGTCAACTCAAGACAAACATAAGAATGTGAATTTCGGCGGGAAAAAACCGGTTTGGCGAGCTGAATCTGCTCTCCGTCACGTGACGGAAGGTAAAGATCCCGGCGTAAGAAAGTCTAGTTGTGAGAAGTCTGTGCAGCCACCATAGCAACCAGACGTGTTTTTGTTTGCCCCCCCAAATTTGGCCGATTGTGATTAGTTGGCTCAAAATACAGGCAACAAATTGTCGATTTTGATTGGTTAGATAAAACTTGGAGGGAGCAGGTGATCACGTGGTTGAAACTGATCTATACGTTGCTATTCTATATCTATATATCCGAACGTCATGTGTGGTAAATAGTAGTACAGAAATAAATACTGTATGGTTTTCACAAACAACATCGTTTTGTGAACCGAGATAAGTAAAGAAAAAAATATATTATTCAGAAACTCTGGTATCATTTGATGTCCATCCGCTTGGAAACACAACTGTATTTCATATCATCTCGCTCTCAAACTATATTTTGTTACTCAAGCTCTTACGTTTCTCCTTTCCGAATAAAACCGAGTTTATTGTAGAACATGCCGATGAAATGCTGAGAATGTTTAGAGCTGCCATTTTGTTGTTGTTGTTGTTGTTTTTAATAATTTCTACAAGATTAAGTGAAAGAAATTTAATAGAAAATTCAATTAGTGGATTTTACCCTTACTGTATTTCAATACACAGTTACAGACTTGTAATTTTCGACTTTTAATTTAATAAACGTTAAAATTTTCTTTTTTTTAATGCCTAAATTCTTAATGTATCGATATTTTTTATTTAAATATTAATAAATAAATCAAATATTTCTCAACTACTATATTTATATTGAAATATTAATCCTGTGAAAGTAACCTGGATTATATATGCATTATTAATAAACTTAAAGATGATATAAATTTAAAAATAGACCAGCAAAAAAAAAAAAAAAAAAAAAAAAAAAAAAAAAAAAAAAAAAATCAGCGTTTCAATTTAATCTTTAAAACTATCATCGGGAATGATATTTGCGAAAATACAAACTGAAAGGAAACAATCTGTATGCCACATCTTCAAAAACTGAATTCAAACTATAGTAAGCAACGAGAACATGAACAGAACATATGTAGGCATTATAGTGGCTGCCCAGTTGCGAAGCAACTCCACACCCTATCTATGACTAGCACATCTTGAATAAGCCTGAGAAATGACTAACCGTAAAACTGAAAAAAAAATTCGTAACCAAAAGGATTAAATTACAGTTTTAAATAAAACTGTGGATGTTAAATGTTTTTTTTATATATAAAATCTAGAGTAAAAATTCAGTCTTTCTTGCATTAATTTTACAGTTATATATTGCAAATTTTATAAACAAATAACATCTTTTTAGAGAAAAAAAATCAAAAATATCATAAAAACCCCCCTCCAAATTTTAAAAGTAAATAACATCTTTTTAGATAAACAATAAAAATTATCATAAAAACCCTTTAGATTTTAAAAATAAATAACATCTTTTTAGAGAAACAATCAAAATTATCATGAAAACCCTCTAAATTTTAAAAATAAATAACACCTTTTTAGAGAAAAAATCAAAATTATCATAAAAACCCTATAAATTTTTAAAATAAATAACACCTTTTTAGAGAAAAAATCATAATTATCATAGATACCCTCTAAATTTTAAAAATAAATAACACCTTTTTAGAGAAAAAATCAAAATTATCATAAAAACCCTCTAAATTTTAAAAATAAATAACACCTTTTTAGAGAAAAAATCAAAATTGTCTAAAAACCCTCTAAATTTTAAAAATAAATAACACATTTTTAGAGAAACAATCAAAATTGTTATAAACTCCCTCTAAATTTTCTCAGCATTCTCTGTACCGAAGCATGATTTTTCAATGCTCTGTCAACACAACAGAGCAGCGCATTAACTTAAGTGCTTTTCCGCAAACATATATAAAGTGAACAAAATTTGCTTATGTATATATAAATAAATAACAGAAACTACATTCGAGCTTGTCTTTTATACTGTAGGCTTTACAATGGAAACGTGACCTTTAGCTTCTGTTTTTAAAAACTGACAAATTTTTTCAAAACTTCTGTAACTGTTAAATAATTGAAAATAGGGAGTAAAGCGAGTAAATATGTATAAATTGTATCACAAAACCGATAGTAATTTATGCTGCACCATTAAACGATCGTGTAAAACATAAATGCTATTTTTGTATAAATTTTTGCTGGTAATATGATGCTTTATACGACATGATTTACATAGGTTATATGTAGAAAAGAGAATGCACATACATACACAAATATACATAAATTAATTGCAAAAAATCACATTAATGTCTTCAATTTCCAAATTATCTAGATTCCTCTACAAAAAATCTGCACCCCTATATCACTTAGGTCAAATGTCAACTCTTAAATATCTCATATCGCACATTGTTGACTGGTGATTAAAATATTCTTCATTGATTTGATTTGACATTGCTTTGAGGCCTATAGCAATTACAGGCCTTTGTCTCGAATTGTCCATTACACACAGAAACAACGACAACTCAGAACTATTTTTATTTCACATATCCATTACATATTTATGAAATGACACAAAGGGATGACACACCATCCAGGTCTGACCTGGATTCGAACCAGGACCCCTCGGCGTGGCAGCAGCTGCCGCTACCAATCACGAAATTGGGGCGACAAAATATTCTTGCTTGTGTATACAATGTCAATGTTCTAAATTCTTACGTCTACTAGGAGCCTCCGTGGCCTAGTAGTCAAAGCACCATGCCGCTAATCGTCTTGGAACGTAGGAAGTGGGGGTTCGAATCCCACTGGCTCCATTCCACGCACTTTTTGTATGGAGCACCCGGGTGTATTGTATATCTCTTGCATTGTAGAATTTCCTTGTGCTATCTCGTCCCTGTAATATTGACGATTATTTATAAGCAGGCTACATATCGAACACACAAAACAGATGTTCAATGAACAAATTTCTACTAATAAACTGGGCACATTCTTTAAAATTAAGAAGACGTCTTTTCATACTATTAACTCGTTTAGAAAGTCGTTTCCATTTGAGAAAATCAGATCGAACCGGAAAATTATGCCTTTTAATTCAAAAAAATATACATTATTTTTATAGGTTTTGTCATATTCTATTAGATTGTGAGGATCCATAAAATACTGGATATTTAAAGGGTAATAAAGTGTGAAAAACTATCTTGGCAACTAATACAGCAAATAATTTTAAAAAAGAGTATTACTTCTACCATGTGATAAACCCGAATTCATTTTAAATCACCAGTCAACATCAAGTTAAGACAAATTTATCAAATTGCACGAAAACCAGAGGATTTATTTTGTGTAAAAATAGTAAATACTAAATTCTTTTTTATAAATGCTTGTTAAAATTGTGCCTATTTGTATTTTACATTATAAATAGTAATCACTTATCCTTCACCTATTAGGCTAAAACAGGCGTCCCACTGATTCGTTTAGTGATTACCAATATTCCAGAACAATAATATCCTTGGAAAATATTTGAAACATTCTATTATAGAAATGTACCATAAGCGTTATTGTTTAGTAATAAAAAAGAACTTCTTAAAATCACCATAAAATTAAAGAATTGTGCAAGACTTTTCGAAAGAATTATGTCTTTCTTCATCAGACATAAAAAAGTGCGACTATTTTGAAAGCAGATGCAAAATTCAAATAGAAAAAAAAAATGCACATGTTTTTTGCTCTAGATGAAGAAACAAAAATTTCTTCCGAAGAAAGTAGTGCGTTTTTTTTATTTTTCTAGTTCTTTAACACTACAACGCCAGGAAGGTGTCAATTCGACACCGGTCACTGGACTAATTGTCAATTCGAACCAGAAAAATCTTCAAGTAAGTTATATATAAGTTTTAATGGAATGATCAAGAGTTATTTTCAAGGTCTTGTAAGAACGAATTTCATTGGTCGCTTCCTCTCATTTGATTGGACGATCAAGTTGTTCGTCTTATCCCCTTGTTTTTTCTCTGTTATTTTTCGAGATTATCCCTTTTAAGCTATTATTATTATTATTTCTCAGTTCTTTTTTCAAAATTAAAACCTTTTTACTTTATTTATTATTTTTTTTTCTTGATATATTCGATAATTACCTAAAACTTTTAGGATTTTATTTAATTTATATATTTTTTAAATGTATGGCTCGAGGCTTTTTCCACTGCTTTATCCTCTGGCTTATTCGACCATCCCAATGCTCCGGAATTTCGCTGAAATTCCATATTTTTCTCATGAATTTACATGCAATAAGGCATATTAACTAATCAATATCGATTGAAGATAACTGAAGCAAAACGACTTCAGTAGGAACTTCTAACACCCATGAATTGGTTCATTGGTTCGAATAAATTAAATAATTTCAAATAGTTTTTCTAGTTTTAAGTAGATTTTCAAAATGTTGTGTAAAAATTCCTGGCATTGTAGTGTTAAAGGAATTATTTTAATTTTATTATCTTAATTCAGAAAGATTAAATTCTATAGTTCAGAAAAAGTAGTATTCAAATGAGAGATTAGTGGGATGCCTGCCAATACTATTTGATTGTCACGGATAAACAAAACATCATTCAGATCTGAATTGTAATATTTTGATACTTAGATTATGAAATCGAAAAGGTGAATGGTACTTCACCCGTACCAAGTAATGATACCTATATTGTACAGATTGCAAATTTGTTGTATCAAAGTATCACAACTTATTCAACACTTACAGAAGTTAGTTCCCAACTGCAGCTATATCTTAAATAGACCTACCAATGTAAAATCTCACAATCAGTCTCATGGATTACTTTGTAAAACTTTTTAATAACTTCAAGCAAGGCAAGCAGAACTGGAGTGGACGAACATTTTCTTGATGAAACACAAGCGAGATGAAGAAGCAACAAGAACATTTCTCTTGTCAATATTATGGTACATGTGCAGTGTGTTTGATGTATTTGCTCTGCCCGCCTGGTGTGAGGTTAGAACTGTACAAAGAGGAAAAATGTAATTATATTGAAGTAAAACTGACTGTAGAATAAGCTTTGTGTCTATTTTTTTCTTGTATTGCGTCTTTTTTAATTTATGGAGACCAGTTACACCCCAATAAAAAAATGGTACCACTTGGTTATCCCGTCAACCAAAAAATTATCGCCAATTTATAAAATTAAACGTCAATAATGGATAGTCGTGAATGTCACGTTCAATGACATTGAATATGATACACGTGTTTAAAACGTTATTAAGTGCTTTTTATTTCGACTTATTATTTGTATTTTTATTTATAGCCTATAATATATTTGTCTTTTCGTTATTTAAAATAAAAATTATGTCAACACGTATAATTTGGCGATTCGTTTGGCGATTTGTATAGTTTGGCGAAATTGGTAGACGGGATAACAAAGTAGTACCAAAAAAATCTTAACATTTCTGAAGAAATATCCACTTTCTTCAGAAATTTTACAAAAATAGGAAGAAATTTTACAGACTTAATTTTATCTTAAAAATGTCTGCAGAATTTTTTAACATATTCTTAAAAATATCTGCAGAATGAGCCAAATATCTACTGATTTTCTACAGATCTTTGGGCTAAATATCTACACATTTTCCAAAGATTTTTTTGGTCAAAATATCGATTTTCTTTTTGTAATATTAAGCGAAAAATTTTTTGCTTTTAAATATTTTGACACTTATTTTTTACCTATACAACAATTACATCGCGAGTTATTCTACATTTTGTTAATAGATCCAGTGCAATGACCCATGCAAATGGAGACTTTAACCCTTAACTACTGTTAGCTGAATTTTTCAAGTTTTGGAGTTAAACTCGTAATTTTCAGTTTAACTATAGATACTGGTCAAATTTTGATTCGTTTGGAGCCTTATTATTATGTCTAGAGACTTTTGAATAACTGAATTTTATTTAACCTTTTAACAGTGTTGCCCGAACTGGATTCGGGCAAGAACATTTTACTTGTTTCGTTAATAGAAACTGTTTGATACCACTAATTTGTAACTTTAAATTTATCTTTATTGATTGTCAAATATTTTTCGATTAAGTAAGGCAAATATTCTAACATAGAAAAAGTGGTGTTTAGCCTGTATTTTTTTTTTATGTTGTCAAAAAAAATTTCACAATTAAGGAGTTAAAATAGTCTTGTATATAAAGTTTAATTCCAAAATAGTATTCTGAGAGTTAATTTAACATTTTATTCATCTTTAGATTAAGCGGTCTGACAGACCACTCACAGTAGTTATGCAACAATTTTTGTCACAGCAGTTAAGGGTTAAAACTGATTTTTCACTGTGTTCCTATTTTTATAACTTGCTTGCTCGATAAAGACTAATTAATGTTTAACTAATTTAGACAGAAGTTTGAATTTTTTTTAACTTGTTGTTCATGGGATTTTAATATTTTTGTGTATGGGTTTGATATTCAAGTTTATAGTTAGTTAACACTAGAACCGCGGAGACGGGTCATTTTGACCCGTACTCAGTGAAACGATGTCGGTTCGAACCAGATAAGTCTTCTAAAATAATTGATATATAAGCTGCACAAAAAATATTTAAAAATAAATAAGTTAAATAGATTTAAATAAAAATTCTGATGTGAATTTTTTTTTATAAAACTTGGTTAAAATTTCCCGCAGTTCTAGTGTTAAATATATGTACATATATTGCTGTGCAAAATTTAAGGACGAGTCCCATAATATCAGTTTTCAAGAGTTTCAAAGTAACGTGGTGACTTTCTGTCACAAGACTTTGTCAAATGGTGACAAAGACTGTGAAGTAATGGGACATTATTTGGTAATTTATCATAATGCAACGTTCACAATGATTTTGAAATTGAATCTCCACACGAGAGGCTCAATGAAACGACATTGTAAAGTCACCTGGTGACTCGCCACAAAGCAGCAGTCACAATGATCTGTCAGTCGAGTCACATATAGAAGTCATTTGAGACTCATAAAAGAGACGTATGGAATTTCCTAATTTTTGTTTCGCCGTAGTGACTGTGTGTACAGTGACCATGTGTGACCTGAATGAGATGTTATATGGACTAGCTGTTATGCAGGGATAGTAATTATTCGAATTATTTTACTTCCTTTTGAATATTCGCGTGAATATTATCCCTTGAATATCCCTTGAAAAATGGAATTTTGGGAACTCGTCCTTAAATTTTGCACACCAGTGTATATATATATATATATATATATATATATATATATATATATATATATATATATATATATATATGTTATAATATGGCGATTTTCGGTTTAAATGTATCAGTTCTGGTGGAATACCCTCTTTGCTGTATAACAAGTCCATTCACTTGAAAATCATAACAGGTTAGCAGTGGTCGTGGTGAGCAATGGATTTGTTCGCTTTAGGTGTTTCTCCCAATTAAAAAACAAGTCAATCAATTTCTAATCCTTATTTATTTAGAGCACATCATAAAGTTATTCCACCGGTCACCATTCCACACAATTAACACGAAACCATTCGCTCTCAAAGCTGCGTCATCTCGACGTTCTAAATTATCGAAAAATGAGACGGGTATCCTAACAACTGAAAGATTAGTTGCATTCTGACGCTCTCGAATCGAAAAATGAGTTTCCCAAAATCCAAGCTAAAACTAGCCCCTCCCCTTGTCCGCGTAAGCAATTTAAAGACCCATTAGGATTAATTTCAATGCTAAGACAACCCTCAACACCATCTCCTATTGGTAGCTGGGGCGTGTCTCCTTGTAAGAACTACTATCTAAGCGCGTAATAACACAACCTGCTCACACGTAAAAAAGCGCATGGACATTCCCCAGAAGACGATTTAATAAAACAAAATTAAAGTGTCGATAAATATTCCAAAAAGGAAAATGAACCTGTACACTGAAATAAATATTTCGCAATAATACTCCCGCTCTTTTTAAGAAAACAATCAATAGATTATTACTAAGTTAAATAAAATAAGATAAAAGAACTTTAGCTGTTAAAAGATTAATACATTACGAAAATTGAGAATAAAAGTATATGTTCCATAAAAGTTAGAATTAAAACTCAGGGCATGCAAAATGGCGCAAAATTTTTTTATTTATTACATATATATATATATACGTATATATTTAAATTGAGAATTTTTTGAATTTCCTTCATTTTTTGAAATACATGAGAGAAAGAAAAATTATGCTAAATGCAAAATCCCATCCATCTAAAAATCCATACACAGTTTCATGTATACTATTATTTTAGTACAATCAAACTGATTAGTAAATTTATCATACGATTTGAATTATTTGCAACTGAAAAAAAATTGCCCTGTCCGGAAATCGAACCCAGATACTTGGCTTACAATGCCAATGTTTTATTGTTTAAGCTAACTGAGGAAAAACCAGCGGACATTTTTCTCTCAGATAACCTTATTGGTCATGGTCATGACATATGATCTTTCATTTAGACAGCGCGACAGAATAAGCTCCATATAACGATGGGTACATAGATATACTATTACTTTAGCACAATGAAACCGATTGGTAAATTTATCATAGGAATTGAATATTTCCAAAATTGTGCTCATAAATATTGAAAATTCGCTCAGTTGGAAATGTTCTATCCGTACAGTTTTATGTAGAACATTCTAATAAATATGGCAAAAAATCGAAGCCGAAATATTCATATTTGTAAAAATAATAGGGATTTTTAAAAGAAAGAAATAAAAAAAATAATATTAGTTAAAAAAAAAAGCTGTTTTACAAGCTTTTTCATTTTTATTTTATTTATTTTTTAGTACTAAATATCGTGCTACAATAAACAGAGTGATTCAAAAAACGTGGAAAAAATTATATGACAAATCCAGCAAGGATAAAAAAAAATCACATAGGAACATAAGGTCGCAAATTACTTATTGAGTCACAAATAAAGGGTGTTTCATTCTAGCTACACCCGGTTTGAAAGTAATAATTTCGAGGAAAATAAAAATATTGTAATGAAAATTCAACAATATGTACCTTATTTTAAGTGAAATGTGATAACGTTACGAAAAGATCTGGAAAAACATATTGCTCACGCAATCGATGATACCGTATAAACTGATTATCAGAGTCCAAAATGTGAGGTGCCAAGTGCATATTGCTGGTGCGCATAATGCAAACTTCTACCACTTTTGTTTCATGTTATCACATTCAAAACAAAGGTGGGAATGTCTGTTAAACGTTTTATTATAATAAACTTCAGTTTTCCGAAATTTATTACCGTCAATCCTAATTGAGTTAGGATAAAACACCTTGTATTTTTGACTCAATAAGTGGTTTGCGGCCCTATGTTCCTATGGGATTTTTTTTTATCCTTGTCGTATGCCTGATTTGTTATATACATTTTTCCACCTTTTTTTTAATCACCCTGTATATTACAATATTATTCAAAATTGAAGAGATGATTTCTAAGGTACTGTGTCCCCTTCTAGGGGCAGTTTACCTTTTCAACAATCTTGTTTATTTTAAAAAATATGATTCAAATAGTGAACTTACATCATTTCAACTTTCAACAAAGAGTAATTTCAAAAAGAAAAAAAATTAACTGCATATTTTATAAAATTTTAAAAGGCTTTTCCCACTACTTTTTAAAATATTCATACTTTTTGCTTAATGTTCCATTCTTTAAAGATTTTCAATAGTATATTATACAAGAATGTGCATGGATTTTTTTCATATATCTAGCATTACACTTGATATACTTTTTTGTTCTGTAATATATTCTGAAAAACGAAGAAGTCTAACATATCTTAATATACTACTTAAAAAAAAAAAGTAACAAATAATTCCTAAAAAAAAAAAGTAACAAAGTGGCTAATTCCTTACACAAATTCATCAGATATTTATAATAAAGATCATACACTAAAACATTTTAATCTGTCTCAAATACAAAAATAGCCTTAGTATTTTTAAAACAAAGCAGTGGCAAAACTATAAACATGGTGAAAAAGCTATTTAAAATTTTTATTTTACCTGGGTAATTGCGTCAGTGTATTGATAAAATTGACAATAACCAACGATATAATTGCTGTATGTGTAAAAATGAGGTGCCAAAGTATTTACAATTAAACAAGCTTTCTAGTCCAAGAGCCGACATCACAAAAACCTATGTCATCGAGCACAAGAAAAAAAAACCTTTATTTTATGGACGAGTAGTAATAGTGGAATCTAATGATGCATGTCAGCCGAAAGGGAAGGGGGTGCATAAGCCAAAAATGAATACTGCCCAGTTAAACTGATGGCATTGAGCTCACAGGCTACAAATACTAATTGTACATTAAAGCCTTATATTTTCAAGGGTTAATTCCGTTCGAAAAAAAAAATTAAGAAGGGGAAACAGCTCTCCCCTTTCCTCTTTTTTTATCATTGAACCTCCTGTACTATCAAAGACATGCTTTATCATAAAAAAATCCATATCAAAAATTCAGAGCAAATGAGATAATTCTTAATAAAAACCCATTTAGAATTTATATAATTTAAAGGGAGTTATCCCCCTCTTTTATGCTTAACCATTAAAGTTCCAAAACTATTCAGAGATTTGAACGAAATCTGACAATTCTGCTTGTAAAACCCATTTATATAAATTAAGGGGGGGGGGCATTAGAACCCCTGTTCCCCCTATTTATACTTATTCAATGAACACCTAATACCAGTCACGGAATCGCCTCATCAGAATGATCCTAATCCAAATTTGGAACGAAAACTTAATTCTGCATGAAAATCCCATTTATATCAACTAAGGGGAGGGGCATCATCCCCCCCGTCCCCCCTCTTATACATATCGAATGAACTCCAAAAACTAATCAGGGAACCGCCTTGTCAGGATATACCTACATACAAAATTTCAAGTGGATCGGATATTTTTATCACGAGTTATCGCGTTACGCACGAACGCACGTACGAACGTACATACAGAACGGACGGGCACATAAGCTCTCAGGCTATGATAGCCTGTGAGCTAAAAATGAATACCACTAGTGGTTGACTCGTAGACTTAGCACTGTGTTTTCCTACTCCCAGTTTCCATGTTTTCATGCCTTTGATTTTACGGCAAACACAATGTTTAACCTACGAGTAAACCACTAGTAGTGTTGATTTTTGATTTTTGCGCCACTTCACTTCCGACAGATACGGATCATTAGATGCCTCTATTACCATAATTTCCGGTATATAATCCGCGGATCAAACAAGGATTTTTCGACCGGAAAAATTGTTAAATAAAATATGACATTTTTGATCGCGGTAAATATCTTAGCTTCAATTACTAAATAAAACTTCTGGGTCGAGAAAAAAATTGTTTGATCCGCGGATTATACGCAGGAAATTACGGTAGTACTCTGTTATAAAAGAAACGTTTTTTTTTTTCTTTTGCTCGACAACATCATGGAACTATCGATAAAGAGGAACTAACATATCCTTAAAATAATGAAGTTTCAGCTGCAACCGCTTTCAAAGTATTCATTACCATCACGGAAAACTTCCACCAGTAAATTTAAGTAGGAAATGTCTCATTATTTAAGCGCCACATTAATGAAAATTTTCAATAAAATTTAATGATAAAACCCGATGTTCATTTTTACTGGTGGAAATTTACTTCAGCGGTAGTGATTACGCCATATTGTGACACTTAAAACAACCTACTGTTTGTGTCATTGAAAAGTTTATAGTACTTTGTCAAACTGACACCAGTAAAAAAAAAAAAAAAAAAAAAAAAAAAAAAAAAAAAAAAAAAAAATAGATTTTTTAACCATATTTGTGAGAGAAATTTCCGTTTCAATGAAACTCTTAAATTCGGCAAAATTTTCTATTCAAATTTACTGGTGAGAGAAAATGTTGATAGGTTTGGAAAGAATTCGATTACCACCGAGCCAAACTCCCACCAGTAAATTTATGTAAAAAATTTCTTTTTTATTTAAACGCCTCATTAATAGAAAATTCAAGTAAAAAATAATGGAAAAACCTGGTGTTTGTTTATACTGGTGTAAGTTTACTTTAGCGGTAGTAGTAGAAGCCGGTTGTAGATCGTCTTCAGCTATCCTATGAAAAAAAAATGGCATGTAAAAATATTCAAATCTGAGCGAGATTTTTTTAAAGAACGCTCCCATAGACTTTACATTATCATCCGGGTCTTTTTCGATGACAATTGTCGGGCCTTAATATTTTACCATTCCTAACTGATATCCGAAATAACTAACTGCGCATGCGTGTGGACTTTCTTTACTTGAAAAATTGTACAGGGTTACCGAGATTGGTATGATGTCATCATGCTAAATTCGCAATAACTTTTTGGCGATCGAAAATATTTCAATTTCATGTTATTGTGAAACACGTGTTAATGAGTAGAGCATAGAGCTTCTGTTGTAAAGTGTTTTGATATTTAAAAATGATATTTTACGAGGTCGAACCCGTTGAAATTCGACGAAAGAAAATCTTTGAGAAAGAACTATTTTATTGCTTTATAATAAATCTACAAAATTAGTTACAATAAAAATGCATGTTGTATTGGTCAGTCTAACTCTCAAACAAATATTATTTTAATCTGAAATTAACAAAATGCTATTTCTATAAAACTCAGTTGTCCAAATTATTAACATTAAACTTTAATTACATACTTAATTAGTAAATTATAATCAAGATCAGTTACTATGATGAAATTATCAATTGAGGCTTTTATATTTGTTATAAATGCGAATTAAAAAAAAATCAAAATTGACACAATCATAGACGATATATTTCATACAGTATACGCATTGTAATTTATATATATATATATATTCCAATTTTAAGAGAAAATGAAGTAATTCTGTTGCCACAATTACAAAATTTTCAAAAAAAAAAAAACGATAAAAAATTAATATCTCAAAAATAAATTCAGATACAGCTTTGAAACAAATTGCATTTAAAAGTATATTTTTTTCTTTATACGACAGTGTAAAAATTTAAAATGTGCGATGTTTAGAAGTGTAAAATCTGCAGTAGCGAAAAGTACAAAACCAAAATTGCATAAGAAAATGTTACCATTCACAAAACGGCGTATGCGGTGCGCACAGATACGTTTGGCCTTTATAATATTGATATTGTATTTGAAATTTATTATTCGTAAACTATTTTGATAATCAATTTATCTGAACAATATACATATATTACTCTTAAGAAGGATGAAAATAATACGATTTATCGAGTTGAAGAACTTACAACTGTATCCGAAGCCGAAGAAAGTGTCTCAAAATTAGGTATTGATATTTTTTCAATTATTAATAAACAATAGAATTAACAAAATTAGTAATAATGTCATATGTGATGAAAATGATAAGCCTGATAAGATAAAAGCGCCAATTTGGTAACCCTGTATGCAGGACCGATGATGACTAATTGGGGCCCTGGGCAAAGATAAATGAGGGGCCCTCTTTCGAATCATTGCAACTTTATTCAAATAGAACTGATGGTCACTCATATATATATATATTTAGTGCATAAACATATTTTCGCACCTTAGATATAAGTAGAAGAAAAGTCTCAGCTCCCTCAATTCTAAATCAAATACCTTAATTAATAAAAGTAACCCTCTTTTTTTAGGTGCGTTCGTAATTATGTATATACGTAGCACCTATTCTTGTCTTTCAGTCCGTCCGTCTGTCTGTCCGTCCGCATATAACAACGCAAAAACTACCCAACCGAATCGTTTGAAATTTAAAATATATAATTATTACATAATTTTGTCGAGTCGTTTCAAATTTTATGAAAATCGGATGCATAGATCCATTACAGGGACAATCAAAAGGATTCCGTTAGGGGCCGTCCATTAATCATGTGATTTTTTTGGCAGTTTAACCACCCCCTCCCCCTTGGTGATACATGGTGAGGTTCAAGACTACCCCCCCCCCTCTACCCTATATCACGTGTATTTTTTAGTACCTACAAAGAATCTTAATTTTCTAGCATATTTATTATAAAATACAGGTTCAATTATCATCAAATTTTATTATAGAAAATAAGAAAAACTACAATAATAACCTTAAGAGGTAAACAGAAAGGTTACAAGTTGTTTTGGACTGACATAAAAATAATGAAAGAAATTCTTTTTGAGCAACACTAGGTTTTTTTCCCTTCTTATACTCTGCAAATAGGTCTTTATACAGATCACCTATTTTAGACATTTTTTAATGCAAAACGTACAAGATTAAACAATTTACGCATGCATTCAGTGCCAAAACAGCAGAATAACTGACACTGACAAGCTGAGTCCGGCAGGCGCTTGTCGCGGCTCGCGGGAATTTCACTTCGTTCGTTACCTGGCAATGGTGAATCAAGGTCACACTACAAACCGCTTTCGACTTTGTACGCGTTTGACGAAAAAATAAATACACGAAACGCCGCTTTTCGGTTCAGTATCGCGCATTTGCTGAAAAAATAAATACTCGTGATATATTACTACACCCCCCCTCCCCCCTTGTGATGTTTCGTGATTTTTTATGGACCCCCCCCCCTCCCCTCTCGAGCCTCACATGATTAATGGACGGTCCCTTACATTACGGTCAATGGGTTCAAATTCATTTTAATCGTTTGAAATTTTAAATACATAATTATTACATAATTTTGTCAAGTTATTTCAAATTTTATCAAAATCGGATGCATAGTTCAATTACAGGGACAATCAAAAGTATTCCGTTACATTACAGTTAATGGGGGAAAATGTTTCAAATGCATTTTAATGGTGTTACACACATTCGAACGTATTAAAACTGATATGCATCTATAAAATAGATATTATAATATACATTTTGCATAATCTGTGGTACAAAGAATATTTGTTATTGATTTACAAGGCCACACAAAAGTATTCCATTGCATAATGGTATAGGGAGAACATTGTTTGGTGCGCATTTTAACTGTAATTATTTACAGTTTTATGAGATTGATATATGAGAGTGATATTTTTAAAACTTCGTTATCGTACGAACGCACCTCATTTGATACGCTTCACGTGCAATTTCCAACTTGTTTTTTATCTTAGTATAGAACAAAACTCTTTTATGTAACTTTAGCAATTTGTTATATTACTTTAAGATGAATTTAATAACTTCAAAATATAAAACTGAAATTAGAATAAAAAGTAAATATTTTATAATTTAACGTAAGGATTTGGGCGCCCCTTTAGCTCCGGGGCCCATGGTCAAAGTCCCGATTTGCCCATGCGGTAATAAAGGGCCAGCCTGTACAGATTTCGTGCAGAGAGAATTTCAATCAAAGTCCTCATGCAAGCAACATGTTATTATTTTGGGAACGGCGAAAATTCAAGCTGCATCAACTAAACATGTACTAGTTGGGTCTTCATGCATCAGACATTTCCAACTAGCTACAATGTCACTTTTCATTGCGTGTTACGGCCATTTTCAACATAATGTCAAGTCCGTTATCGCACGGTTTTTCAACAATTATCTTTTTTTCACCATTTTACTTTTACCTTTTTATTCAACTAACGAACAAATATGCAATATCCTTAAAATTGAATAACTTACATGAATATGTACTGTAATTATAGAAAAAGTTCTTGTATAATTTCTATGCGGTTAAAATCTTGTGGCTAAAACTGCCTCTCATTTCAATTTAAATATTATTGATAAATATCATGTTTTAAAATTTAGGGACATAAGTCACTTCAAAGCAAGTTGATTTTAGTAAATTTAAAGCTGAGTATTTTCAGTAATTTTGTACGATAATGGACTTGACAATTTGCTTTACAAGCCAACTTTAAATGGCATTTACATATTATATTATTAGGCAAAGTGCACAACCATTTTTTTTTCATGTAATCAACATTTTCATTTCATCAACATTTACTTTAACACCTGTCTCCATTTTTAAAAGAAATTATCAAGTTTGAGAAATAAAAATAAAATTCTAAAAAGTAAGAGAATGGTGTAAAGGGTCCGTTAGCAAAATAAACTGCTTTAAAAAAATAAAAGACTAATTAAATCTGAAATAAATCAATTTTCCACTCTTTCTTTATCTCAAAGCAATGAAGATGCTTCTTCTTCTACACCTCAAATTAAAAATTATTATTATTATTGTTATCATTCCTAGTAATAAGTATTATTGTTAATAATTTATTGCAATAAAGCCCTTCACGTTGTATAACTCTATGCATTTTCAGATAACAAACTTTCGATTTATCGTTGAAAGTTAACTTTAAGATTCACTTAACCCTTTCCGGCACACTGATACACATGACATGATAATTCTGAACTTGCAAACTACACCCGTAATATTTTAACACAATTTTTCTGTCGCAGTGAAAGCTTAAATTAAGGTGTTCTCAATTTTTAAAAAGTTGTTTGTAAATTCCGGTAACAGTCGATAATTTCTCATTTTATTAACTGAATCGGTGCTGTAGTTGGAAAAAAAATATATATTTGTGGAAACTTCCCTTTACATAGAGTAGATTATGATGTTACCAGACTTTTGTTAACCTAAAAGACAATTTGAAACATTTAACCAAAAGCAGATTTTTTTTTTTTTTTTTTTTTTTTTTTTTTTTTTATTGACAGTTATATTTATTGTATTAAAGTTTTTATAGTAATGTAATTTGTTTTCATTCAGTATGAATACAGAAGTAGATGTCAGTTCAGAACTTCCACCCCCTGAATACTAAAGCTTCAGCAATGACAAAAAAAAAAAAAAAAAAAAGAAAAAAAAAAAAAAGAAAAAAGAAAAAAAAATGGCAGCTGCCGAAGGCGGACTTTTTTCAGCATGTGTACGGTATCTTCAGTTTTGGTACCAATAATTTCTTAAAGCTTTTTTCGTTTATTTTTATGAGATTAAAGAAGTCTAAGAAATCTTTTATAAAATACTGGAGTAAAAACTGACCGTGCACATTAAAAAACCCCTGAATATTAAAGCTTCAGCACTGACAAAACAAAAAAAAAAAAAAAAAAAAAAAAAAAAAAAAGGCAGCTGTCGATGGCGGACTTTTTTCAGCATGTGTACGGTACCTTCAGTTTTGGTACCAATAATTTTTTTAAAGCTTTTTTCGTTTATTTTTCTGAGATTAAAGAAGTCCAAGAAATCTTTTATAAAATACCGGAGTAAAAACTGACCGTGCACATTAAAAAAAAAAAAAAAAAAAAAAAAAAAAAAAAAAAAAAAAAAATTATCTTCAGCATTTCTGTGTTAGAGCTCAGGCCTGGTATTCAAGATGGCAGTGGCAGCACAACGGCTTCAAAACATCTGAGAGATTGAAATTTATCCTTTCTTAATGAGAGGAAACTGATCTTCTTAAAATTAGCAAAAAATAACGTTTTGCTTGAGGAAAAAATAAATTGTGCTTTTACGCATTTTTTTGGGGGGGGGGAGGGGGGGAGACAGTAACAAGCTAAATATTTCTGGGAACGGCGCTTCCACACATTCCCGCCGAATTACAGCACAGAAATGAATTTACCCGTGCCGGAAAGGGTTAAAAAATTTCCTGTTAAGCATGAATTTCAATCTTTCTTCAATATCAGTGCTGGAAATATATTTTTACTTATTTATTTATTTAATGTGTATGTGCGAATAGGTGGGGAAATATTTTACATTTTTTAATAGATTTTGACTGTCAGAGATTGTTTAGTAAATTATAAAATAAATATAAGTTTCATTTTAATTTATGGAATTTCATTTCTTTAGCTCATGAAAATAACGATTTTTTTTTTCTTTTCTTATTTTAATTATTTACGCTTAAAAGTTAATTGGAAAGTATCATAGAAATCTACTCTGAAAACATATCAATGCTTCGTTAGGTGGTGCTGCCATCTTCTGACCATTTAAGAAAAGAAAACATGCATTCATAAGTATTGGGATGCAAACCAAGCAGCAGTCTATATCGTAATTTTAATAAAATATATTCCACAACTAAAAAGTAAGAATTTATATTATAAATAAATATTTTACTTATAAGACGTTGTTGTATTTGAATAAAAATATTTAAAATTCATTTTAATTTTTTTTTATTTACCTTTTTCAACTCTTTTTAATCGAGTCGTCTTCAGAATATACATAGAAAAATTACTTTTTCGTCGTGGAATGTATGTTATTAATATTAAGATATAGTTATTAATGTACGTAATTATGACTTACTAGTGTTATTTTTCATATTCAAACATAAGTCTTTTTAATTCATAAATATTATTGTGTTTTATGCATCATGGTCTTATCTATTTTTAAATTGCATGTAAGAAAAAGAGCGAAAAACATGAAATTAATGAGTCAACAATAAAAAAAATTATCTCTAAGTTAATTAAAGGTATTATTATTGTTATAATTAGACTATTTCATTTTTTTTTCTTTTAAAATTTGTTGACTGAGTGAGATTAAATTGCTGCAATTTTTAGCAATGCACCACAGATTAAAAAAAATTATAATGAGATGAATTTATTGGATTACAGGAATTTAACGATGCTTTGTCTTTCTTTATTTATTTATTTTAATTATTTACGGTCTAAGTGAATTAATTGGAAAGTATCGTAGAAAACTACTTTGAAAATGAAAGCTTCGTTCATCTGCTAGTGGCGCCATCTTCTGACTATTCAAATAAAGAAAAGATGAATTTTTAAGTCACGTAATACAAATCAAATAGCAGTCTTTTCAAATAATTATTAACGAAGTGGATCAAGGTATATTTCCACGTCGGACAATTCTTTTCATTTCCTAGCTTCTTCTATTCCTAAAAATAAAAATTATTACTATTATAATTACCATTAATAATAAATATTACTATTAATAATAAATTATAATAAAGCTTTATGCATTTATGCTGAATATATTGTTGCATTTTCAGATAACAAACTTTTTATTAATCGTTCAACGTCAATTTCAAAATTTATTTAAAAAAAAAAACTTCTTTTTTTTAGCCAGAATTCCAGTCTTTTTTTTTTAATGAGTGCAGGTTTTCTTTTTACTTATTTATTGTGTGCGAATATAAATGCGGAAATGTTTAACATTTTTTTCTTTCGTTTTAATTAGGTCAGAGATTATTCAGTAAATTATAAAATAAATATGAATTTCATTTTCATTTATTTAATTTCAATTATTTAGTTCATGAAAATAACGAAGTTTGTTTTCTTTCTTTTTTATTTTAATTATTTACGCTTAAAGTGAGTAAGAACTAATCATAGAAATCTATTTTGAAAATATCAATGTTTCATTCGGTGGTGCTGTCATCTGCTCACTATTGAAAGAAAGAAAAGATGCATTTATAAGTCTTGGGATACAAACCAAACAGCAGTCTTTTTATTTAATTATTTACGAACTGGATCAAGGTGTATTTCCTCCACGTCCTTCAATCCTTTCCATTCCTTCATTTTCGTGTCGTATTCCATACCTAAAATGATAGTCAAAATCAAATTGTCGCATATTACATATGTATAGAATAAGAAAAATTTGAATATAACAGATACATAATCGAACTTCGCTCTTAAACACTAAAACAATTAAAATCAAAAATGTTTTTATTAACAGCGTAATCTTTAATGATTATCCATTAGCATGCGGCTAAAAACAAAGTACAAAAAATATTTTTGTTGTAATATTAAAGAAAATATATTAAATGGAAATAACCTAACAAAAATTTCCATTAAAGACGATTTCCCCCAACTTCATTTTCACCCAGATATAAATGGAAACAGCTTAACTTGAATTTTACATTTTTAAAATGTATGATTTGCATTATTAACAAATAGAAAGCATTGCAAAGGTATTATGCAACTATTGAAAATATTATAAATATTGTGAAAACTTGTCTGAGTTATTGTTTTAATGGATTTTTTTTTTCTTTTTGTTTAGTTTGGAAGCATTTTATAATATACGAATACATTTTTTTAACTATAGAAAAGGGAAACGATTATCGAATTCTGTTAGAAATATTACTTTTAAAATAGGAGTTAATACATATAAAAAAGCTTTTTTCTTTATCTTTCTCCTTTTTTTTAATCATAATAACAATTGGCAATTTAACCTGTTGAAAAAATATTACCGTGTGTAAAATTTCTTCATGAAAATGACATAGCTTAAATATTTTACTTGCGTGGACTTTTGGTGATTTTGGAAGATCACTGCACTCACTTAATGCACTCATTTAATTGAACAAAAATTGATTCATATTTTTGCATACAAAACCTATAAGATATAGGAAGAATACAACTGTCTTTAAAGCTAAAATATTGATAAGTATGCAGTCTAAACATTTCTGCCTTTAAATGCCATGAAATAGTATTTTAAAATTTTAACGGTGTAATAAAGCTTTAAGTTATGGATCAAACAAACTTTTCTTGGCCGTATGACGTGGAAACTAGTTGGGTTGTAATTTGAACAAAACTGAAAAAAAAAGAAAAAAAAAAGAAAAGAAAAATCGGTTTATGAATAATAAAAACTGTCAATGTTATCCTTTGGTTTAGCGTATGATTAGAAAATACCTTCGACTACCTAATGAATTACGAAAATAACATTTTAAATGTTTGCAGGAAATTACTGTGTAATTTCAACATCTATTTTTACTGGTTCCAGACAAGACAGTAACAGACCTCATATTTCATTCGGACAAAAAGAAATGTCGAATATATACTTAAAATTAAATAAGTAATTAAATAAATAAATTTTAAATATATTGATATGTTACATTGCATTATTGATTTTTAAATGTGTAGAATATATAGCATCTTTTAAAGTTATTTTTAATTTCAAAGAGATTAATTTTGATTTTAAAAATTTTTACTTAAACATTTTGAACTGCCCATTTTTCTACATTTACTATTGGACAAAATTTTATTATATTTACAAATTATAGGCAAGGAATATTCTTAGAGTAACATGCATAAAATAACTCTATAAACTTGCTCCTTTTGGAAAAACAACATAGAATTCTTATGGATTATTTAATTTCAGAATAAAAAATAGACTTTTGTCAAGAAAAAAGTCCTCAAATTAAAAAAAATTGAAAGTTTTCCAATAGATGAATCAGAGGGCGGTATATTATGTGTTTGGGATGTACAAGGGAGGAGTAAACAAATTAAAAAAAATCACTTAAAAATGCATTACAAGTTTGTTTCTACTACCATCTTTAAGTGGTAGCATGTTAAAAAATCTTATCTTACCCAAAGATTTTTTTTTTTAATTTTTGAATGAACATTTTTGGATATTAAAAAGCATTTGAAATCTAAATCAATATCAGGCTTTACATTTACATATTATGATCATTACTCAGGTGAAGAAAATTTATTAATAAGAGAAAGATTTTACGCAGGGAATATGGATTCATTAAATATTGAACTTCTGCAAAATAAATACTTAAAAGCATTTGGTAGCAGTGCATTTTTTATTTTTATTTCTTTTTAAATAAAGTTCGTATGCAATAAAAATATGTAGGCAGAACTAAAAATTCAGGCCACGCCTTCAATCATCGACCTTGTTATTGAAATGTTTGAAAATAACGTATTTTTTTTTTTTTTTTTTTTTTTTTTTTATGTATCTATACTCAATACTGCTCGATAAATTGTTAACTAGCTGATATTTTTAAGCCAAAATATTAGGTTAGCATGACGCAAAAACTTTCCAATGTATAAATTCAAAGAAATGAAAAACGATTTCATTTTAAACGTGTCTTCTACTACTTGAGAAATTCAAATTCTTTAAGGTTAGATTTCAAAGATATTTAAGTCTTAATATGATATTGTAATGTAATTTCAAAATAAAATCGAGACAACAAAAAATAAATACTATGATTTCGAATAAATTACAACATCATTCAAAAGTAATAAAGAAAATAAAAGTATTAAATAAAAATATTGTCGTTGGGGATTTTTTTTTTTTTTTTTTTTTTTTTTTTTTTTTTTTTTTTTTTCAGTATTACTTTCTTGGTTTATTCCAGACAATGTTGAAAATGAAAGCGAAAAGATGCCTTTCAAGATTTAATAGATGAATATGCTCAAGAATAAATAAAAATATAAAATGTTTATCTAAACACTCACACCATAAAACATGACAAGCAAATGGTAAAAGTAAAAAAGTCGCATTTGGTATTGATCGCTGAAGTCTGAAGCACAGTCTAATCAAGCACGGTTGCCATGTCATGGTGCCGTTGTAAGGTTAAAAGAAAATACAGTTCATGGCACCACATAAAATGCGGACGTTTGTCCCTGGGGTAATAAATCACCTCGCGCTTTTACAACAAATCAAAGATCTCAATTGAAAATAACTGCACTGAACGAATCTGGAGCATGATGTTTGCTTTGGAATACGAGGATTTGATTTTTCGCAAAATTGATCTCCTATGTTACGTTTGGTAACATGCCTTTAAGGTCAAAATATATGTTTTTTTTTTTTTTTTTAATAAATTACGTTGAAATAACAACATTATTTTGTGTAAGAACATCGTTTTTAGTGTTTGCTATATGCTTGACATTTTTTTTCTGTATAAAACAGTCATTAATTCCGCAAATTGTTAAAAGCATAATTAAATTTATTATGTCATTGAATAGTTGTTATTGTACAACATAACCACTTTAAAGCAAATATATAATTTAAAATTATACATACAATAGACTCCCTCAAATCCGCACAGCTTGGGACCAGAGGTTGTGCGGATTTTAGAATTTTGCAGATTTCTGGTCATTGCTTTGTTTACATTTTTTAAAAAATAGTTTGAATGTGATTAGTATTGAAATCAAAAGTGTAATGAATGTTTACAATATACTATAAACAAAAATAATAAAAATTTAGATAATTTTTAAAATGATTAAAATACTAAAAGCAAAGTTCATGTTAATAATCAATAATGTACAATTTTCATTACAAAGATAAAATGTGTTTTTCCTAAATTATTCAATGAAACTTGCCTCTTAAAGGTACATTACTAATTCACATCAGGATCATAAAATAACAAAGCTTTATTTCAGGTTTAGCCAGACTTAATAAATAAAAAAGCTTGTTAATACATAAATGTATTTTGTAAGATTGTGATTACAAATGATATCAGCAATATGTTTTTTTTTTTTTTTTTTTTTTTTTTTAATAAATTATTCTTTTTTCATGAAAATACATGAATTCAGTAATATTAAAAAAAATTACAAATAAAAAAATGTATGGAATTGATATAAAACTAAAAACAATCAAATTTCGCATGTACATTTGAACTGAATGTTTCATTGTTTACATCCAAAAATTTTGTGCGGATTTTAGAGAGTTGTGGATTTTAGGAGTGCGGATTTGAGAGAGTCTACTGTATATATTTTTTCCCGCAATTTTCGATATGTAACTCAAGACCGAAAATATGTCCAACATAAATTAAATTAAACGTTTTCACTATTTTTCTGGAGATTAATTTTCTAAAAATAGACTCATCATTTTTTTCAAACAAAATGAAAAAAAGTCATCCTTCAAAAAGGTGTACGTATGAAAACGTTTATTTAGTTCGGCACTATTAAGGCCAGTGACCGTGCCCCTTGTCCTAAACAAAAACAAAAACAAAAACAAAAAAAAAAAAAAAAAAAAAAGTCTGAGGATAGTAGGTTGTTTAAAAGTAGATCTTTGAAAACAATTCGCCTTTCCTATTAACAGTGCAGAAAGGAGGGGGAATCAGTGCTCCGTACTTCCCTCACTCAACGTGAACCTGTGATCCTTTAGATAATTTTGAGGGTTCGCAGTAAAATCAGAACAATATTTGCATTTTGACCATTTTGTTAATAATAAAAAAATAATATCTTAAGAATTCGGTGTATTTAAGAAAATTTAGTTTTTGAAAATTTTAATTGCAGCAGGCATTGATGATTAAGGTGTTAGTGTTTTTCCTTTGCAAAACAAGAATATTTTTATTAAAAATTCAATTATTCAATCGAATAAACTAAAAAATCTGCAATATGTTCGAAGCAATAATTTTCCATACCTATTTCTCAAATGAACCACGTGAAGATATGGGCTACCTATAACACACCCACACAAAAGAAAAAAAAAACACCATTGCTTTTACAGAATGAACTATGGGTATGCTTTTAAATTTTTAAGATTATATATCATCGTTTTTACCACAATTTTTCACTGAAAGAAATTGTAAAAACTCTCAAGTAATATTTTAGGATCCTTCAAAGATATGTTTAATTCATAAGATGAGGTGCAATGATTAAAAAAAAAAAAAAAAAAAAAAAAACATTTGCAATATTTTAAAATTTGATATTTTTCTCAAATAACATTAATCATAGAAGGCGGCAGCCTTCAAGTGACGCAGCTTTAAACCTACCATCGTCAAAACCTACCATCGTCATAAGGGTAGATGCGGAACTTCATATATACAGCTAACTCAACATCAAAGAAAATCGGAAAAGCCGCCTTCTAATAACTCAGCAAATATTGGTCAGAATGGTCCAATTTTTTTAATATAGTCTTATATTCCCAGTCTAATCCTATCCTATAATTTTTACATTTGTACGTGCCGTATATTTTTAGATCTCAATAACCATTTTAAAACTGAAATTGATGGTGTTTGTTCCTGATAATGAGATCTAGAAAATGGGCTGGGAGATTTTATTAAAACTTATATATAATATGAATCTCTTTAAGATAGAGGTAATAAGACTTGCCTTGTTTCTAGGAAAACTCTTGTTTGTTATATATTGGTCTTGGAAAATTGGACTATATTAGCTCGCGGATTACATGTTATTCTATGGGTTAGCAGACAGAGCAGGAGTGAAAAACCTTATGTACTTATGGTCACAGTTAAAACACCCAAATCGAAGCAATAAATGTTTTTTAAACTACAAAAACATCTTATCATGTGCTTTAAAACATTCAATAAATAGTATATACTAAATCAAATTTCTATTTATATTGCCTTTATTTTTCGTAAAAAGAAAATATTACGTTTCTTACATTGGATATTTTTGCATTTTGTGGAAAAAAATATTTTGAATCCTTTTTTAAAATAGGAAAATATTTTTTAATTATACATATTCAATGTACTTTCGACTTATGATTTTTTTTTTTTAAGTTTACAAACAAGAATTATTTTTAATAATTTGCTTTAGAATCCCATGTATTCATACGCGTTTAGATAGTTTTGTTTTGAATCGTAATCGAATTCGCTGGCGGTAAGCTTTGTACTTGGCACTTGTTGCTTTTAGCATGTATGTTGTGTAATTTGCGAAATATTCAATTCCAGGAGACGAACGTGAAGCTAAACCCTCTATAATGAAAAAGAAAGGTAAATAAATATTTTTTGACACTCATTATTAAAGTATTATTTAAAAAGTGGTGTATACATTAGTTAGCATGTTGATTTGATTTCAAACCAACATAAACTATCACAGAATGTGTAAACTATTGCTAAATTTTGGTAAACAAACTATATTTATAATTGACCAACAGTTAAACCAAGTGCTTGTGAATTCTAAAATTCTCAAAATAGATTGTTTTTAAGTTTATAGATGTCCTTATCATATGAATTAATTAACAATAATTATATGAATTAATTAACAATACTAAGTTTTAAGTGTTGTAAAAATTGTGCTTTTTTATTTCATTTATTAATTTCTGTGATTAATAACCCAGGATGTTAATTTTTAGATTAAAATTGCTTGAATATGTTATTCAAAATGCATTTATTATTTTTTCTTATGCATTTTTGTCGCTATTAATTTTCATTTTGAAACTGTGCCTTTTTAGCTTAGCTTAATGGCCAGTAAATCCAGGTTTTAAACAATTTTTAAAATAAGTAAGTGCACTTATTATTGGAAATTGTGAACAAACTACTGTATTTATCAACAAATTACAGCAGTATTTTGATAATTCAAAAGAAAGTAATGAAGTTAATTTGTTCTTACATGCATTAGTGACTGTGGCTATAAAGATTTCAGAGATTTAAAAACAAATTAGTTGCACTCATTGTTTTTTTCTTCATGTACACACAGTGCTTGTACAACATGCATTAGTGATTGCATTTTTAATTAATTTTGTGTATTTTACGGATTGTTGCACAGCAATTTTGCTGCAGCCTGAGTGTTTTGTTTTTGTTTTGTTTTCATGTGCTCTAAGTGTTATACATGCAGTAGTTGGACTGCTTTAACGAGTTTTATTTTAGCGAGTGAGAGTTTTAGGCCCTTTTTTTCTAATGTAAACGTTGTTGTTTTAATGTATTTGTTTCACAATATTGTCACTGGATTTCTTTAGTTCAGGTATCACTCATTTCTTCCAGATATTGGGAATCTGCATGTTACCGCATAGTTTGCTGCATCTATTAATTTTTGTTGTTTGTTTTCATATGGGCATAATGTTCATACATTTGTTATTGACTGTGGCTTTGAGAAATTTCATGTGTTTTAGAGACCATTGCATAAGTTTGCTGCATCCAGTAATTTGACATGCACTCAGCTCTCATTATCCATTAGTTACTGTAGCTTTAATTTCGAAATTCCATGTTTATATTTTAAAATGTTATTTAGCAGTTGCCACGGAGGAACTACAGCGCATCATTGTAGTCTGCATTAGATGCTGTTCAAAATAGAATTTTTTTTTTTCTTCCTAAGAATCTGATTATTTAAATCCAAGCATGAAAAATTTTGTCTCAGATCACAAACTGAATACAAAAGTATTATAATAGTTAATAATACGTTATAGAAATCAATAATCAAAATATAAAAGCATTAACCTTACAGATTAGAACATAGCATTATTAATTAACTGCATTTATAAATTGGACATCTAAAATGGAAAATCTTAATATATTTTTATAATGTTAGAATTCACAAGCATTTAAAGTTGGTTAAGCAAATAATTCTTAACCAAATATTAACGATAACATTGGTTTAAAAAGAAATAACTTATACTTCTATGCTTTAATAATGAGTTTCATAAAATATAAATTTACCCCCTTTTTTTTCTATAGATGTTTTAATTTCATATTCATTGTCTCGAAATTGAAGTATTTCTTTCTAACATTCTTTTACAAAAATGTTTGATAATTTAAGGCTTTTTTTATCTTAAAAAAAAAAAAAAAAAAAAAAAAAAAAAAAAAAAAAAAGGCCTTGTTTCTACTTATGAACACAAAATCCTCAAATAAATTTGAATCCATTATTTAAATAAATTGCATAACATACCTAAGAAGAAAACATGTTTAAAATTCAATTTAATACAAGAAATTAAAAATTTTTAATTCAAATAATGTAAAGTTATTGTTACTAACACACTAACAAGTAACTATTTTAAAATACTAACAGCTAATAATGGGCGATAAATAATTAAATTTTGTCATTTCTAAAATGTAAATGTTTAAATTCTATTTGAGTTGAACCTCATCCAAACCCTAAAAAATATTCTATCAAACCTTAATTCAATCTGAAAAAAAAAAAAAAAAAAAAAAAAAAAAAAAAAAATCTGACAATACACACTGACAACCAGAGTTGTATAATATACACGCACGCCATGTGCGGAAAATGTTATGAAGAAACAATTTTTATTTACTTATTTCGACAAAGAATTGCGTAAAAAAAAAAGTGTATCTCAACAAAGAATCATGTAAAAAAACCCCAACATTTCGACAAAATACTACGCGGAAAACGTGAATTTCGTCCAAAGACCGCAATAAAAACGTTAATTCAATCAATGAATCGCATAAAAAATATGAATTCCATGCATGAATCGCATAAAAATATGAATTACATGCATGAATCGCATAAAAAATGTGAACTACATCCACGAATCGCTAAAAAAAAAGGAAATTGCATAAAAAATGGGAATTACGTCCACAAATTGCTTAAAATGTGAATTACGTCCATGAATCATGTAAAAAAGCGAGAATTATATTCATTAATTGTATGAAAAATGCAAATTACGTTTATGAATCGTGTAGTGAATTCATAAATCGCTCAAAAAACACGAATTTTGGCGGCAGAAAGCTGAAATGGAATTACCTCTATAAAATGCATAAAAATAGCGAATTGCATTCATGAATTCCATAAAAAATGTGAAATATGTTCATGATTCGCTCAAAAAATGCAAATTACATCCATGAATTGCATAAAAACGTGAATTAGTTCATAAATCACTCAAAAAATGTGAATCACTTCCATGAATTGCGAAAAAAAAAAAATAACATTCATAAATTGCAAAAAATGCGAATTACTTCCAAGAATTGGTAAAAAAAGCGAATTACATTCATAAATCCTATAAAAACACAAATAACGTCAATAAATCGATCAAAAAACGCAAATTTCGTTGATAGAAAGCTAAAAAAATGCAAATTTTTCTATGAATCGCATAAATATAGCAAATTACGTCCATAAATCATGTAAAATGTAAATTACATTCATTAATCGCATAAAAATCGCGAATTATGTCCATGAATCGCTCAAAAAAAGCGAATTTCATAAAAAATGCGAATTACGTCCACAAATCGCTCAAAACGTGAATTACGTCGATGAATTGTGTAAAAAAGTGAGAATTACGTTCATAAATTGTATGAAAAACGCATATTACGTCTATGAATTGTGTAGTTAAATGGGAATTATGTTCATAAATCGCTCAAAAAACACGAATTTTGGCAGCAGAAAGCTAAAATGCAAATTACGTTTATAAATCGCATAAAAATAAAGAATAGCGTTTTGCATTCATGATTTGCATAAAAAACGCAAATTACATTCATGAATCGCTCAAAAAATGCAAATTACGTCCATGAATCGCATAAAAATGTGAATTATGATCATAAATCACTCAAAAAATGCAAATCACTTCCATGAATCGTGCAAAAAAACACGAATAACATTCATAAATTGCGAAAAATGCGAATTACATCCAAGAATTGCGTAAAAAAAGCAAATTACATTCATAAATCCTATAAAAACACAAATAACGTCAATAAATCGATCAAAAAACACAAATTTCATCGACAGAAAGCTGAAAAAACGCAAATTATGTCTATGAATTGCATAAAAATAGCAAATTACGTCCATAAATTATGTAACATGTAAATTACATTCATTAATTGCATAAAAATTGCGAATTATGTCCATAAATTGCTCAAAAATGCAAATTACATTCATAAATCTAATAAAAAACATGAATGAGACCATAAATTGTGCAAAAAATGCGAATTACACCCAACATTAAATTAATTTGCAGAAAGTTTTTGGTTTTATACAACTCTGCCAACAAGAACCTAAAAGTTATCCTGAAACCCATTCTAAACCAACAAAAATTTAATGGAAAGATAAATTTGTCCAAGAAAGACAAAATAATTTCCATTGACATACATTGACCAGAATCTAAAAATTCCTATTGAAATCTATCTTATACGATCCAAAACCAGAAAGAAAAAAATCCCTCCAAGAGTAACTCAATCTATCTGCTGCAAAATAAAATACATTGAAATGCAACTGAACAAGAGCCTGAAAATTACATTTGAAGTCAAACCGAAACCAGATTCAACTCCTCCCCCCCCCCCAAAAAAAAAAAAAAATTATCCAGCCATACCTCAATTCGGGAAAGAAAACTTAATTTCCATAGATACGTGTGATCAGAAATCTGGAAATTCCAATTAGTCTATATTAAACCTAATCTGAACCTGGAAAAGGAAATTCCATATAACCAGAACCCAATATCTATACAGGACAAAATATTTCCCATTAAAGCGCAACCTGACCAGAGCTTGAAAATTCCATTTGAATTGAACCTGATCGAAACCTGAAAAAAAATTTCCATCGAACCTTAACCTAATCCGAAAAAGAGAAAATTATTTCTGCCGATACACACCGACAAGAGTCTGAAAGTTAACATGAAACCTAATCCAGACCCGAAAAGGAAAAAACAATGGAAACAGAAGTGTGTCCAAGAAAGACCAAATAATTTCTGTCCACATACACTGACAAGAATTTCAATTGAAATCTATCCTAAACCCAGTTCAAATACTACCCCCCCCAAAAAAAAAAAAAAAAAATTCCAATTGTAACCCAATCTATCTGCGACAAAATAATATACTTGAAATGCAACTCAACAAGAACCTGAAAATTGTATTTGAAGTCAATCCGAAACCGGATTCAATCTTAAGTATTTGCATTCATGAATTACATAAAAAAATTGTGCAAAAAAACACGAATAACATTCATAAATTGCAAAAAATGGGAATTACGTCCAAGAATTGGTAAAAAAAGCGAATTACATTCATAAATCCTATAAAAACACAAACAACGTCAATAAATCGATCAAAAAACGCAAATTTCGTTGATAGAAAGCTCAAAAAACGTAAATTATGTCTATGAATCGCATAAATATAGCAAATTACCTCCATAAATCATGTAAAATGTAAATTACATTCATTAATCGCATAAAAATCGCGAATTATGTCCATGAATCGCTCAAAAAAAAGCAAATTGCATAAGAAACGTGAATTGGGTCCACAAATCGCTCAAAACATGAATTACGTCCATGAATTGTTTAAAAAATTGAGAATTACGTTCAGAAATTGTATGAAAAACACAAATTATGTCTATGAATTGTGTAGTAAAACGAGAATTATGTTCATAAATCGCTCAAAAAACACGAATTTTGGCAGCAGAAAGCTGAAACGCAAATTACATCTATAAATAGCATAAAAATAGCAAATAGTGTTTTGCATTCATGAATTGCATAAAAAAGGCGAATTATATTCATGAATCGCTCAAAAAACACAAATTACATCCTTGAATCGCATAAAAACGTGAATTACGTTCATAAATCACTCAAAAAATGCGAATCACTTCCATGAATCGTGCAAAAAAACACTAATAATGTTCATAAATTACAAAAAATGCGAATTACGTCCAAGAATTGGTAAAAAAAGCAAATTACATTCATAAATCCTATAGAAACACAAATAACGTCAATAAATCGATCCAAAAACGCAAATTTCGTTGAGAGAAAGCTCAAAAAATGTAAATTATGTCTACGAATCGCATAAATAATAGCAAGTTACGTCCATAAATCATGTAAAATGTAAATTACATTCATTAATCGCGAATTATGTCCATGAATCGCTCAAAAAAAAGCGAATTGCATAAAAAAATGCGAATTACGTCCACAAATCGCTCAAAACGTGAATTGCGTCGATGAATTGGTAAAAAAGTGAGAATTACGTTCATAAATTGTATGAAAAACGCAAATTACGTCTATGAATTGTGTAGTAAAATGGGAATTATGTTCATAAACCGCTCAAAAAACATGAATTTTGGCAGCAGAAAGCTAAAATGCAAATTACGACTATAAATCGCATAAAAATAAAGAATAGCGTTTTGCATTCATGATTTGCATAAAAAACGTGAATTACATTCATGAATCGCTCAAAAAATGCAAATTACGTCCATGAATCGCATAAAAATGTGAATTATGTTCATAAATCACTCAGAAAATGCAAATCACTTCCATGAATCGTGCAAAAAAACACGAATAACATTCATAAATTGCAAAAAATGCAAATTACGTCCAAGAATTGCGTAAAAAAAGCAAATTACATTCATAAATCCTATAAAAACACAAATAACGTCAATAAATCGATCAAAAAACACAAATTTCGTCGACAGAAAGCTGAAAAAACGCAAATTATGTCTATGAATTGCATAAAAATAGCAAATTACGTCCATAAATTATGTAAAATGTAAATTACATTTATTAATCGTATAAAAATTGCTCAAAAATGCAAATAACATTCATAAATCTCATAAAAAACATGAATGATGACCATAAATTGTGCAAAAAATGCGAATTACACCCAACATTAAATTAATTTGCAGAAAGTTTTTGGTTTTATACAACTCTGCAAACAAGAACCTAAAAGTTATCCTGAAACCCATTCTAAACCAACAAAAATTTAATGGTAAGATAAATTTGTCCTAGAAAGACAAAATAATTTCCATTGACATACATTGACCAGAATCGAAAAATTCCTATTGAAATCTATCTTATACAATCCAAAACCAGAAAGAAAAAAATCCCTCCAAGAATAACTCAATCTATCTGCTGCAAAATAAAATACATTGAAATGCAACTGAACAAGAACCTGAAAATTACATTTGAAGTCAAACCGAAATCAGATTCAACTCTCTCCCCCCCCCCCCCCAAAAAAAAAGAAAAAAATTTATCCAACCATACCTCGATTCGGGAAAGAAAACTTAATTTCCATAGATACGCGTGATCAGAAATCTGGAAATTTATCTTAAACCTAATCTGAACCTGGAAAAGGAAATTCCATATAACAAGAACCCAATATCTGTACAGAACAAAATATTTCCCATTAAAGCGCAACTTGACCAGAACTTGGAAATTCCATTTGAATTGAACCTGATCGAAACCTGAAAATAATTTCCATCGAACCTTTACCTAATCCGAAAAAGAGAAAAATATTTCTGCCGATACAAGCTGACAAGAGTCTGAAAGTTAACATGAAACCTAATCCAAACCCGAAAAGGAAAAAACAATGGAAACACAAGTGTGTCCAAGAAAGACCAAATAATTTCTGTCCACATACACTGACAAGAATTTCAATTGAAATCTATCCTAAACCCAGTTCAAATACTACCCCCCCCCCAAAAAAAAAAAAAAAAAAAAAATCCAATTGTAACCCAATCTATCTGCGACAAAATAATATACTTGAAATGCAACTCGACAAGAACCTGAAAATTCCATTTGAAGTCATTCCGAAACTAGATTCAATCTTAAGTATTTGCATTCATAAATTGCATAAAAAAATTGTGCAAAAAAACACGAATAACATTCATAAATTGCAAAAAATGTGAATTACGTCCAAGAATTGGTAAAAAAAAAGCGAATTACATTCATAAATCCTATAAAAACACAAACAACGTCAATAAATCGATCAAAAAACGCAAATTTCGTTGATAGAAAGCTCAAAAAACGCAAATTATGTCTATGAATCGCATAAATATAGCAAATTACGTCCATAAATCATGTAAAATGTAAATTACATTCATTAATCGTATAAAAATTGCAAATTATGTCCATAAATTGCTCAAAAATGCAAATTACATTCATAAATCGCATAAAAATCATGAATGATGACCATAAATTGCACAAAAAATGTGAATTACACCCAACATTAAATTTATTTGCAGAAAGTTTTTGGTTTTATACAACTCTGCCAACAAGAACCTAAAAGTAATCCTGAAACCCATTCTAAACCAACAAAAATTTAATGGAAAGATAAATTTGTCCAAGAAAGACAAAATAATTTCCATTGACATACATTGACCAGAATCGAAAAATTCCTATTGAAATCTATCTTATACAATCCAAAACCAGAAAGAAAAAAATCCCTCCAAGAGTAACTCAATCTATCTGCTGCAAAATAAAATACATTGAAATGCAACTGAACAAGAACCTGAAAATTACATTTGAAGTCAAACCGAAACCAGATTCAACTCCCCCCCCCCAAAAAAAAAAAGAAAAAAATTTATCCAACCATATCTCGATTCGGGAAAGAAAACTTAATTTCCATAGATACGCGTGATCAGAAATCTGAAAATTCCAATTAGTCTATCTTAAACCTAATCTGAACCTGGAAAAGGAAATTCCATATAACCAGAACCCAATATCAATGTCCTGTATACAGGACAAAATATTTTCTATTAAAGCGCAACCTGACCAGAACTTGAAAATTCCATTTGAATTGAACCTGATCGAAACCTGAAAAAAATTTCTATCGAACCTTAACCTAATCCGAAAAAGAGAAAATTATTTCTGCCGATACACATAATGGAAACACAAGTCTGTCCAAGAAACACCAAATAATTTCTGTCCACATACATTGACAAGAATTTCAATTGAAATCTATCCTAAACCCAGTTCAAATACTACCACCCCCCCCCCCCCCAAAAAAAAAAAAAAAAAAAAAAAAAAAATTCCAATTGTAACCCAATCTATCTGCGACAAAATAATATACTTGCAATGCAACTCAACTACGCTATCCAAAATCAAAAGTAACATTTAAATAAATATTTTTGCGTCATTGTATCTATTTGCATATATTTAACTTAGTTTAGATACAATGGTGGAAAAATATTTATTTAAATGTTACTTTTGATTTTGGATAGCGTAGCACAAAAGATAAGCCAATTTATTCAAATAAAACATTTCAGTGCATTATATATATTCAGTGAAAGTGATGTATTTAACAGTGTATTGGAAAATGAAAAGTATTGTTTAGATATGTAAATGTATTTAGATAATAAATAAATAAATAAATAGAATTTTAAAACATCGTTTAAAGTCTCATCAAGGCGTCACTTAAATTTTGATATCATAACTTTTAAGATTCATATTTTGAAATTATGAAAGATGTAAATGATAAAGCATTAATGAATAAATTTTAATATATATATATATATATTAATAGCATAGCGTCACATAAATTTTGATATCATTAGTTTTACGTCCCAAATTTAAAATTCTTAGAGATGTAAGATAAACTGCTGCGTCACAAGCTTTTAATCCGTTAAGGGTTTTTTGTATTGATACAATTTACATCTCTATTGAAATCGTACCAAGAAGACGATGCTCCGCCTACTTTATGTAGCTAGATTTTCTGTAGCTAGACTTTTATTTTGAATGCATGCATTTCATATGATGATGGGCGGAATTTAAAAATAAAAAAACAGCGAGGGTGGAGTAAAGATGTAAAAAACATATTAATAGGTTTCTGGCATGTAATCTGAAATTTAAAATTGATAACTTGATTCTTTGGGAAATTTAGTGTTTACTAAAGAGTAATTTTTGATAAAAAATATCAGTCAATTACATTAAAAGGCAAGAAATATTGTAACAAATTTTTTATCCGACATCACACTTCATTTTTACTTACCCATCATACGTCGTATAGGGTAAGCCTTGCAATCGTTTTGAAAATCGAAAAAAAAATTTTGACGGATTTACACGTTTTAGATAGTGGAGATTCCGAAAAACATATTTTTAGAAAAAAAATTTTGCCGTCCGTCTGTCTGTCTGTAAACGCTCTATCTCCCGAACAAATTGAGGTAGAGACTTGAAATTTTGTATGTAGTTAGTATGTAAGAATGGGACGAACCCTATTTAATATCAGCAACCTCAATTATCCGGAACTATTTTTTTCGGACTCTCGAAAAATTCGTTCTGATGAAAGGTATATAAAAATTTTCGAATTTTTTTTGTTTTAAGGAATGGATGTAAAAGGCAATAAAATAACACATATTTTGCATATAGAACGAAGTCGATCGGATTATTAGTTGCCGAGATATTTGTAATCCTGTTTTCCACATTCTTCGATTTTTCATGACTCTGTATTTCATTCAAATTTCAATTCAGAGATATATTTTAATTGAAAATGAGACGCTTAATCCGACGCAATTAATTGTTAGTTAATAGAATTATTATTTTTGGAGTTATAAGGATGTTTCTTTTACGCAGTTCGGTACTACTTGAGTAGTTTGGCGTTTTATATAATTTATCGAAATTGGTAATCAGCAGTTCTTTAATATAGCATTACTATGTATATTAACAATATTTAAATTTTGTTTATGAGTTGTAATGCATTGTATAAATAGTTTCACATGTTTTATTTTCATATGCATATCCATGATGAGTAAGTATTACGGTGGCCCCCAACGACTAGTTCTCAGATAGTCCTTGATTGCTGATAACCTCTTTTAATGTTATTTACATTAAGAATCTATAATGCTGATAATAATAACAGTAAAAATCCTTGAATAATAGGGAAAAACTGAAATAAAGATTTAATTTACATAATTTTGAAGAATTGCATGCTATTATTAAGACTAATACTCAAACGCTATAGAATATAATTTTTATATAGAATCATTATGTTTAATTTTTTTAGCAGTCTTTTCATCTAAGATTTTTGTTTGTTTTACGCACATTATGCATAGTACTATACTTCATTACGGGTAGAATTATAATAAATTCTCCCTTATGCATGTAATACAGAATTTTCTGACGAGAAGTATATGAAATATAAATAACTCAGCAATTAATAAAGGATTTGTGAAAAAGAATTTATTTCTCCGCATCAGATATGACGTAGATGAAAATCAATTGTTCATCTAGACAAAAAAAAAAAAAAAAAAAAAAAAAAGCGAAATTTTTTATGAATTTTTTATTCTTCTGCAAAAAAAGTAAAGGTATAAATTTTTAGCGCTGCTACTAAGACAGTTTAATTTTATATCTTGTAATTCTTAATCATTTAACATGATATTTTAAACGAATCTAGAACAATGTACATTTATTCAGTACATTAATGTTTCAACTAAGAAATTTAATTTTATCACAGAACACATTTAAATTAAAAACAAGTTGCAAAATGCACGTGAAGCGTAGCAAATGAGATGCGTTCGTACAATAACGAATTTTTAAAAATATGACTCTCAAATATCAATCTCATAAAATTGTAAATAGTTAATTAAAATTAAAATGCGCACCAAACAATGCTCTCTCTATACCATTATGTAATGAAAACTTTTGTGTGGCCTTGTAAATCAATAACAAATGCTCTTTGCACTACAGATTATGCAAAATGTATATTATAATATGTACTTTATAGATGCATATCAGCTTTATTATGTTCGAATGAGTGTAGCACCATTAAAATGCATTTGAAACATTTTTCCCCATTGACCGTAATGTAACGGAATACTTTTGATTGTCCCTGTAATTGAGCAGTGCATCTGCTTTTGATAAAATTTGAAATAACGTGACAAAATTATTTAATAATTATGTATTTTAAATTTCAAACGATTAAAATGCATTTGAAACTTTTTTCCCCATTGACCGTAATGTAATGGAATAATTCTAATTGTCCCTGTAATTGAACAATGCATCCGATTTTGATAAAATTTGAAATAACGCGACAAAATTAATTAATAATTATGTATTTTAAATTTCAAACGACTAAAATTCACTTGAAACCTTTTCCCCGTTGACCGTAATGTAATGGAATAATTTTGATTGTCCCTGCAATTGATTTATGCATCCGAATTTCATAAAATTTGAAATGACTCGACAAAATTATGTAATAATTGTGTATTTTAAAGTTCAAACGATTCAGTTGGGTTGTTTTTGCGTTGTTATATGCGGACAGACTGACGGACGGATAGACAGACGGATGGACTGAACGACCACTATAGGTGCTACGTATTTACATAATTACGAACGCACCTAACAACTAATTGTTGCCGAACAAGGAAGAGTAAGGAATATTGACGTCTGCTGCTTTTATGAAAAATTCCTGAAGCAGTTGTATACAGGTAAGCATTTTATCTTATCAATAATTGTAATGTAATGTTTTATGGAATAAAAATATTACCTGTCAAAATATATTAGCCAGAAAACCTTTTCTTTAGCTTAATTATCTACAGCGTATTTATGTTGTGATTGAAGAATACAGTGATAGTGATAAATCTCTTTTTTCTATCTCCTCTTTTGTATATTTACTATATTTATTATTTAAATTTTTATTTTTACGTATAGAATAATGTAATACACTATCAAGTGTCAGCTGTTTTTTTCCGCATAAAATTCGCCGTTCTTGAAAGTGAGACCTAAAAACTGAACCCGATTACGTATTTGTATACAAGTTTATAATATATTCACAATTTTTTTTGTGTGTATGGAGGCGGGGACTAATATTTATTTGTTTAAAAAAACATTTTTGTCTTATTAAATATTAAAAGGTTCAAAAATATAGAAATACATTTTTCAAAACATTTTTCATTACAAAAAATATCATCCAATATTGTCAGTTTTTTTCTTTTCTTTTTTTTTCTTTTAACTCAAATTATGTTTTTTTCGCTAATATTTCAGTTCGAATTCAATAACCACATTAAAACTGTCATGAAAAAACAATAAAAATTGCGAGTAGCATATATCTTGAATTAAATTTGCCTATTACCACCCAAAACAGATTATATCACAGAATTAAAAGAACGCATTAGGTTCTAACTCTAGCAGTATAATATCCATGTTCAATATTTTTGCGATTAAAATAAAATAATAACGGAACTACTCAATCTTATTACCTTTCGTGAGAAGTGATGAAAATGATTTAATAAAAGTCATCATAATAACTGTTGTTATATTTCGATATGAATGTTGCTGTTTTCCAAGCAAAAATATTTTTCTCTGTTGTTTCCAATACAAAACATCAATTTTGTATATCGAAATAGTATCAACAGTGTTCAGTGGCGTAGCTAAGGGGGGCGAGGGGGGCGTCCGCCCCGGGCGCCGAGGCCTAGGGGCGCCAAATTGAGAGAAATTGTTATATATGTATATTGGAGTGGGGGCGCAAAATTTCTTGCTGGCCCCGGGCGCCAAAAAACATAGCTACGCTACTGACAGTGTTAATATATTAAGCATACAGACCATTATAAAAATCAAGGCTAACTTATCATAATAACAAGGTTTGTCATTCCCTAAGTTTCCTTTGTCTGCAGTACACGTGATCAAAATTCACGTTGTTAGCGCCCTCTGTCGCTCAAATATATTGTTCAGCAAGGCCACTTTATCATAATAATAGGTCTTACAATCAGAAAAAAGTGTATGGGAGAAAATGTCCGGAAGTTGCGAACTCATAAACCGACTTTTTACCGTAAGTATCGCCAACTGGTGCATATTACAAATAATATTCTAATTGCATAGGAAAAATCAAACTATATTATTCACAATATTATAAAAAATATTTTTCAAATTCCACTAAAATATATACGTAAAAAATACATTGAAAATGAAGAATTAAAAGTAAGAATTAATGGTACTTTATTAATGTAGAGTCATGGGCATTATATATATATATATATATATATATATATATATATATATATACAGGGTGATTCCAAAAAGATGGGAAAAATTTTAAGGTGTAATAGTATACATCAAGACAAACAATATTAAATGGGAAACCTAGGGTCCCAAGCGTTTTCCAAAGGAGACAGCCGCCATTAAAGTTTAGGGTCCAAAATTTCAAATAAACATAAAAAACGGAAAAATTGATCGATTGATTTGCAGTTTTCACTAAAACTATTCTTTATGTTGGTATTTTCTTGAAAATAAATTATAAAGATAAATTCCGAAAAATGTCGATAGAGGGCGCTTTAGACTTTGAAGTAACGAACAACTGTTTTTGGCCGTTATTTTTTGCATCTCATTAAACGGTTTCGTAGGCTTAGACTTAAACTTAAATTTTTAGCTCAAAATCTGAATAATTGGGAGTGGTTAAGTAGCTCAAACTGAACTGTGTTCAGAGGGTTCAATTTTCAAATGATTATAAAAAACGGAAAAATTGGTCGTTTGATTTGCGGTTCTCACTAAAACTATTCTTTATATCGATATTTTATTGAAAATAATTTATAAAACTAAATTTTAAAAAATGACGATAGAGGGCGCTTTAGACTTTGGGGTTACGAAAAACTATTTTTTACCGTTATTATTTGCATCCGTTAATTTTTTTTAAAGCTTAGACATAAACTTAAATTTTGCGCAGAAAATCTGAATCATTGGGAGTGGTTAAGTAACACAAGCTTAACTGTGTTCAATGGCGGTGGGGAGTTTCAAATTTCAAATGATTAATAAAAACGGAAAAATTGCTCGATTTGTTTCCGGTTTTCGCTAAAACTTTTCTTCATGTCACTATTTCCTAGAAAATAAATTTTAAAGTTAAATTTTTAAAAATTTCGTTTGAGAGTGCCCTTAACCTTTTCCCTTTAGAGTAACCAACAACTATTTTTAAAAGTTAATTTTTCTATCTAATTAAATGCTTGCAAATGCTTAAATTTTGAGCTCGAATTCTGAATAGTTGGGAGGGGATAAGAAGGGCAAACTGAACTGTGTTCAAGAGTTGGAATGTTACTCTCCCCACTCCTAAAACACAGTTCAATTTTGCGCTACATAATTACTCACAACGATTCAGATTTTGAGCTCAAAATTTAATTATAAGCTTTTATAAGCATTTATTAGATACAAGAAATACCAGTTAAAAATAGTTGTTAGTTACTCTAAAGTGTAAGACTCCCTCTAACGGATTTTTTTTAATTTATCTTTAAAATTTATTTTCAAGTAAATACTGGCATACAGAATAGTTTTGTCGAAAACCGTAAACGAATCTACCATTTTTTATGTTTTTATGATAACTTCAAATTCGAACCTCCCCACACCCATTGAACACAGCTCACTTTGCTCTACTTAACCACTCCCAACGATTCAGATATTTTGCGCAAAATTTAAGTTTATGTCTAAGCTTCTAAAAAAAATAACCAGATGGGTCAATCCAGATCAAACCAACCAATGGACAAAATGTCAGGTCTTTGGATTTTGTTAATTTTTGGCTCAGATGTTGTACAAAAATAGAAGATAAAAAATGCAAATTTGCAGATTTTTTTAACCATTTGTTTTTGAGTTATTAATTTTTGAAATTTTAAAAATTTAATGAAATTTGTATTTTTTGGTGTTTTTAATTTGCTGTAACTTGGGAACTATTTGACCAAAAGAGTTGAAATTTAAGTCATTGTTTTCAGTTTTTTATGCTGTTTCATAGGATATATAACATGACCAAATTATTTTTTAAAAAATATTTTTTATGCAAAAAATTTATATAAATTTTTTAAAAATTCAAAATCGGAATTTTTGATTTTGTTTTAAAAAATATATTATATTTACCACCCTTTTAGCAACTTTTGTGCCAAATTTCATGATGGAACTCTTATGGTATCATAAAGAAAAAAATTATTTTCTATATCAATGATCGGCCAATTTCTGTAAAAAAAATCTCATTATATTTTGTTAAAAAGCAAATTCGCTATAAAAGGTAGTCTATTTTTGTTTCCAATGTTCATATTTCTCATTCATGCAAGTCAAGTTCAATTATCAAATAAAATTTTAGTATATAATTCGCTAGGTTTTATTATTTTGTTAAACACATAACAGTAAAAATTAAAAATAATCAAGATAATTAATACTTTGCGAAATTGGCAAGCTAAATACTTTTTAATTTATTTTCTTGGAATTTAAATAGAATGTTTTTTTAATTATTCTTAATTTAATATTACTTTTAATTAAATTTTGTTTAAAAAATGAATAAATTGGTAATAAATGAGTTAACGAAAGAAAATCTCAAAGAAGTGTTCAACAATGCAAATTATGCTCCTGAAGTTGAATGCTTTAACAATCACAATGAGTCACACTCAAACAGTAATATGTTTGTTTTCTGCTGAAACCTGCATGCCTTTCCTACAAGGCTTTTGAAATCGCCAGTGCTCTCTAAGATTTTCTGTATGGCACTCTATCTCAAGTCTGCTTGTTTATATATGAGAACTGCTGTTTGTTTATAACTTGTATTGTACAATTTTTTTTTTCTTCTTTTTTTACTATTATTTCATTGAGTTGAATGCGGATTTGTGTTATAAAATATTAAAAGGGAAGTGGCTTTAAACTGAAAATGGATAAAAAATGAAATAAATTTTGTTGTCATCCATTTAAAAAGCAAGAACACTAGGTCAGTAAAAATTTAAGAAATATTACATTGTGGATGACAACATTAAAATATGGCATTGGAAAAGGAGTGAAAATCTGCACTCATTGCCGCTTACAATTAGGTAAGGAAAAGTATCCCTCAAATTGTGGAAATGACATTGATACTAATTTTTCAGACATTCCAAATGATGACAATCCAAAACCAGGTTGTACTAAGGATGACCCTGAATTCATAGATGTGGAATCTGGTTTTGATATTTTGAATGCATCATTAACATCTATTGGAGAGTCACATATTATTAAAAGTAAATGTAAAAGTAGTAAAAGATACTTCTTTGAAGAAATTGTGGGGTATGTAGCTTGTGCCTGTGAGAATGAGTGGTGGGTGGCATGTGTTTTCACAAAAGATCAGGTCGAAGAAGATGTTAAAGTTTCTTTCCTTCATCCAAGCAGACCATCTCTGTCATTCACTTATCCTAGAAAATCAGACATTTTGACAATACCAAAATACTTTATTTTATGCAAACTACATCAATCACTGAAACAGGCAGAACATCACAGTACCCAAAGAAATTGAGCTCCACTGTGCCAAACTGAGCACGTAATTTGTAAAGAAAAAAGATTTATTTATTAAATATCTAAAATTTATTATTTGCCTTTTAATAAAACAAACTATTCTTAAAGTTTTCCAATTTTTATTTCGGGCTAAACTGTGCAGCATACCTCAAAGTATTTTTTATTACAGATTTACATGAACGAGTGGTGGGTGATACAGAAAATATTTTTTTTTTCTGTATGACACCATAGGAGTTCCATCATAAAATTTGGCATAAAAGTTGCTAAAAAGGTATCAAACATAATATAATTTTTTCAAAAAAATCAAAAATTCCGATTTTGAATTTTTTTAAAATTTATATAATTTTTTTACAAAAAAAAATTAAAAAATTAAGTAATTTGGTCATGTTATATATCTTATGAAACACCATAAAAAATTGAAAAAAATGATGCAAATTTTAATTCTCTAGATCAAATAGTTTGGAAGTTATAGCCGATTAAAGATTACAAAACTATACAAATTTTGTAAAATTTTCAAAATTTCAAAAATTTATAACTTTAAAACGAATTGTCGAAGAAAAATTTAACTTCACAATTTTAATCTCATAAGTCAGTACAATAAATTGGTAAAAAACCAGAACAATCTAAAACATTAACATAAAAAAATATTTTTTATTGGTTGATTTCACATGGAATTACTCATTTACAAATTTGGTGTCCCTGGGCTGCTTAATAAGGGGCGGGGCACAAATATTTAGATAAGATTGGTGAAAATATTAAAAGATGCTGACTCAAATAATCATTATTGACTTTAAAATATCCATTAAGAGATAAATATGATCATTGCTAATTTACATTTAAATAATTATTTCAGAATTATGAATATAAATGAAAACAGGTTTTTATAATAAATTGTGTAACATTGATTATCTTTTCCGATAAAAATCTATCTATCTGGAATGAAAAAGTATGCAAAAATTTTTGACAGTCCTAGCTACAATTTTTTAAAACATTAGGAAAGCTCTATTGCCCTCAAACTACACTCAACAACCATGAAATAATTCGACGATAACAGTAAAAGGATTAAAAAGAATTTAAATAAATAAATAAATAAATTGTAATTTAAAAAATTACAACAACTATTTGGAAAATTATATTTTCAAAGACTACAATTTTTAAGACGTATAAATAAACTCTCTAACTCAAAATAATAATAATAATAATAATAATAATAATAATAATAATAATAATAATAATAATAAATTATTTATGATGATCAGAACGTGGTTTACACAATAAAAAAGTCCTATATTAAGTCTAATATTCCTGTAGCAATCACACACAAATTTTAAATGAAATTTTAGTTTTACAATTTTTTGTACTGCAATTTTTTTTAATTTCTAAACATAACACGTTTTCAATTTTTACACCGTCGTATAGAGAGGAAAAAAATGTGTTTTTAAATTCATTTTGTTTGAAAGGTGCATCTCCATTTGTTTTTAAGTTATTGCTTCTTTTTTAGTTTTTTAATACTTCTTTTTGTCATCGTGGCAACAGAAGTAATATTTCTTTTCTAGACATTAAACTTGGATCAAACAGCAAACGAATAAATTAAAATAAAAAAGGTTGCGGAATTTAACCAATAAAAAGATTCAGATTTCCCAATTATCTACCGAGGACAGTAACTATTTTCCAAATTGTTAATGTATTTTTAAAGTGATAAAGATAAAAGAAAATATTCACTACAATGAAAAATTAAATAAGGATGTTTTAGTCAAAATATATAAAAGCGCTACTCAAATACAATATGAACAGAATGGAATGTAGATTGAAAATCCATTAGACATTCAAGCTACATGAGATTTTGGACAATGATTGAAAAATCTTCAGCAGTATTATGGGACCCCTGAAAATCAGGGGCCCTGGGCACCTTCGAATGCCCTGTCGGGAATCAAACACTGCATAGATGTAGTCTTGAAAATATGTATCTGTGATTGAAATCGTTTGCTGCTGCCATCTTTTGTTTTGATTTTGAAATTGAAGTTTAAATATTTAGTATTTATTTGATAAAAAATTTTTTATGAAGAAATGTACTTTTTGTTTTTGGAGAAATGTGAATACAACAGGAAAAATTAATTAACTGTAAAATAAACTTCTAGATAGCAGCACCAGATATATTTTTTGGGCAATTTTCGTTTACTTTTACGCCAGTGTAATATACACATGTATATATATATATATACAAATACTTGTATGTGCGTATATATGTTTATGCATGCAATCTACATATACAGGGTGTATCTAAACTACTGGGCAAAACTTTGAGGGGTGATGGTACAGATCAAGACAAATAATATTAAATGGGAAACTAAGGGTCCCAAACATTTTCCGAAGAAGATAGGCGCCATCAAAATTTAGGGTCCAAAATTTGAAATGATTATAAAAACGGAAAAATTGGTCGATTCGTTTGCGGTTTTCACGAAAAATATTCTTCATGTCAGTACTGTCTTAAAAATAAACTATAAAGATAAATTTCAAAAAATGCCGGTAGAGGGCGCTTTAGACTTTGGAGTAACGAACAACTATTTTTTACCGTTATTTTTTGCATTTCATTAGATTTTTTAAAAAGTTTAGACATAAACTTAAATTTTGAGCTCAAAATCTGTGGTTAAATAGGGCAAACTGAATTGTGTTCAATGGGAGTGGGTAGGTTCAAATTTCAAATGATTATAAAAAACAGAAAAATTGGTCAATTAATTTGCGGTTTTCACTAAAATTATTCTTTATGTCAGTATTGTCTTGAAAATAAATTATACAGATAAATTTCAAAAAATGTCGATAGAGGGCGCTTTAGACTTTGTAGTAACGTACAACTATATTTTACCTTTATTTTTTGCATTTCATTAACTTTCTTAGAAGCTTAGACATAAACTTAAATTTTGAGCTGAAAATCTGAATCGTTGAGAGTGGTTAAATAGCGCGAACTGAACTGTGTTCAATGGGGGTGGGGAGGTTCAAATTTCAAATGTTTATAAAAAAAAAACGGAAAAATTGGTCGATCCTTTTGCGGTTTTCTATAAAACCATTCTTTATGTCAGTATTTTCTTGAAAAGAAATTTTAAAGATAAGTTTAAAAAAATTTCGTTAGAGGGCGCCTTAAACTTTAGAGTAACCAACAACTATTTTTAACCGTTATTATTTTTTTAAATATAAATAAGTGTTTTAAAAGCTTAGACTTAAATTTTGAGCTCAAAGCCTGAATCGTTGTGAGTAATTAAGTAGCGAAAAATTGAACTGTGTTCGTAGGGTGCGCAGTTTAATATTTCAAATCCTGAACACAGTTCAGTTTGCGTTTCTTAACCCCTCCCAAAGATTCAGAATTTGAGTTCAAAATTTAAGTCTAAGCGTTTGCAAGCATTTAATTAGATACAAAAAGTAACGGTTAAAAATTGTTGTTGGCTACTCTAAGTTTAAGGTGCCCTCTAACGGAATTTTTTTATTTTATTTTTTTTTAAATTTGTTTTCAAGGAAATACTGACATAAAGAATGGTTTTATAGAAAACCGCAAACGAATCGACCAATTTTTCCGTTTTGTATAATCATTTGAAATCTGAACCTTCTTAACCCCATTGAACGCAGTTCAGTTAGCGCTACTTAACCACTGTCAACGATTCAGATTTTCAGCACAAAATTTAAGTTTATGTTTAAGCTTCAAAAAAATTTAATGAGATGCAATAAATAACGGTAAAAAATAGTTGTAAGTTACTACAAAGTCTAAAGCGCCCTCTATCGACATTTTTTGAAATTTATATTTATAATTTATTTCCAAGACAATACTGACATAAAGAATAGTTTTAGTGAAAACCGCAAATAAATTGACCAATTATTCTGTTTTTTATAATCATTTGAAATTTGAACCTACCCACTCCCATTGAACACAGTTCAGTTTGCGCTACTTAACCACAGATTTTGAGCTCAAAATTTAAGTTTATGTCTAAATTTCTAAAAAATTTAATGAGATAAAAAAATAACGGTAAAAAATAGTTATACGTTACTCCAAAGTCTAAAGCGCCCTCTATCGGCCTTTTTTGAAATTTATTTTTAAGACAATACTGACATAAAGAATATTTTTCTTGAAAACCGCAAACGAATCGACCAATTTTTCCGTTTTTTATAATCATTTCAAGCTTTGGACCCTAAACTTTGATGGCTCCTATCTCTTTCGGAAGACGTTTGGGACCCTTAGTTTCCCATTTAATATTATTTGTCTTGATGTGTACTATCATCCCTTAAGGTTTTGCCCAGTAGTTTAGATACACCCTGTATATACATGTGTATATTACACTGGCGTAAGAATAAACGAAAATTACCCGTTTTCTATGGCAGCGTTAGGAATTGTTCGGGATAACTAGAAATTCTTCTTTGTGAAAAAATGGGATAATTCATCATTATTATTAATTTCATCAGTTTTTTATTATTATTGAAAAATTTATTCATAAGCGACCCATTTTGTAGAAAACTGATAATGATTTAGGAATTCAAACTATATCTATGTCAGTCTTGAAAATGAGCTTCCGTATCTAAAATTGTTTGGTGCTGCCATCTTCTGTCACAATTTTGAAGTTGAAGATTACCTATTTAGTATTTATTTGTTAAAAATTTTAAAAAGAAATGAAATGCTTTTTTTTTTTTTTTTTTTTTTTTTTTTTTTTTTTTTTTTCGTTAAAAAAAAAATAATTGTTTGTTTCTTTATTGATATGTGGTACTACTTTGTTATCCCGTCGACCAAAAACCTATTGCAAAACTGTAAGATTAAATGCCAATAATGGTGAATGTCACATTCAAAGACATTAAATGCGACACACGTGTTTAAAATGTCACTAAGTGATTTTTATTTCGACTTTTTATTTGTATTTTTATTTGAATTCTAGTAATTTTTTTTCTTTCATTACTTAAAATAAAATTTTAGTCAACGTATACTATTTGGCTATGAGTTTGGCGATTTGTACAATTTGGCAAAATGGATCGACGGGACAAACAAGTAGTACCAAAGATTGTTTTCTTCTTTACTGATTTATTTATGCCTGGACATAGTAAAAATTATATTATTCTCCCATATATAAAGGCAGATTTTTTTATTCTATTGTTTTAGAATTAAAGAAATGTTTAAGTGCGGAGTGAAAAAAAAAATTATAGTGTTTTTTTAACGAGATACATTTTATAAAAAGGCTTGCAGCAAAAAAGTACAAAATGCACAAAAATGAGAACCAATGAATTAATTTTTTATTTCATTAACATATAAAACGCGGCACTGATAATTTATCAATACCTTTGCGTTAAAAAGAAAGGTATTGATAAATAATAAAATGCCTCCAAACTGAAAATCACTTAAGGTATCCGCACATATTGATAAAAGATTTTTTTTTATTTTAAAATTTTTCTTTTATTACTTTTTTATAATAACATTTACCTTAAAACTTTGAAGAAAAAAAAAAATTGTATATAAAAATTAACCAAAACATACCCAATTAAATCATCTGAGGTTTAAAATACATAATGTTTGCATAATTTTGTCGAATCATTTCAAATTTTATGAAAATCACATGCATAGTTTTATTACAGGGACAATAAAAAAAATTCTATTACATTACGGTCAACAGGAAATATGGTTTCAAGTCCAATTTAAATCATGTTACTCTCTTTTGAATATAATAGAATTGACATTAATCTACGAAGTATGTATTAAATTATACATTCTGTATGATTTATTATTAATTTACAGGACCACACAAAATTATTTCGCTATACATAAAGGTATGCGGTAAAACATTGTTTGGGGCGTATTTTAATTACATTAAACTAGTTCACATTTAATGAAATTGATATACGTTGCTGAAGCTTAGTACAAGTTACTTCCTGTATATATACAGGAACACACAAAAGACTTCGACCTCTATAGTATCCGAAGGACTGTATACTATAACAGCAGGATCTGGATATTTTTAAAATTTCGTTATCGTATGAACGCATCTCATATGCTACGCTTACGAAATTTACGTCCGTACTTACGGACGAACCCCATTTGCTATGTTTTACGTGCAATTTCCAACTTGTTCAATGCTGCTTCAAGCACCTCACAAAAGTAAGCAAAATATAATATTCTTCAGTAATTATAGGAATAAAAATATCAGAGATCATAATGCATGTTTCTCTCAAATGATACAAAAAAAAAAAAAAATAGAAATTTACAAATTGTTAAAAACTTAATAATTTAATTAGAGTTAATTACACAAATATTACGGGATTCGCAAAATGTTTGCATTGAAAGGATCTCTCAATAAGCTTTCCGTGTCTCTAAAAATAAATTAAAGCCTTTTTTGGAAAAACGACGCACTTACCAAGGCGGCGTTGCAATTTTGCGAACTCCTTTTGAAGTTCACTGAGCACAATGCCAAGTTTAAACTTTGAACAAGGTTTTTGTTTTAGCCAGCAATGTAAAAAGGAAAGATTATTACTACGTTGACTTCATTTTTATGAAAACCAAATGTAATTTACATATACACTACTTTTTTGTGAGTAGCGAATTAAGTTCATAAAAAAGAAAGAAATAGATTAGGATAAGATTTAAAAAACTATACTGAAAAGCAATATTTGATGTTATTTAGGCATTATATTTTTATGGACTTTTATGGTATACTTATTTATATTTTTCTAGTATATACACAAAGAAAAAAAAACTTTAATTTCTTTTTACACAACCTTACGCCGTATATTTTACAAAATCTTATTATTCTGTTAGCAATGATTTTTTAAATAATACTTTCGATAATTCATATATTAATTACGCGGAACCCTCCAAGTGCAAATAATACTCATACTTGACACTTTTTTTTTTTTTCTTTTTATCATTATTTTGTAGAGACTTAACTAAAACCATACTGATGCAACAGTGTCAGTGCACAATTTGAATTTCCCTATAAATATTTCCTCTACATTTCATCCTTAAGACTGCTGCTTGAATCAATCAGCTGCAGACTTGCATTAACCAACATAAAATACCAATATTAATTCACAAATCAAAACAAACAGATAAGTAAGATAGATTGATAGACAAAGATATATGCATATATAATTCATTTTTTTTTTCATTTTTTTTTCATTTTATTAATACAAAGCGAAAGGAAATGATAATACATTTAAGAATTTTTCAAAAAACACCAGGCAGTCGGTTGCGGTTGTCAAATTTAGCATCACTGAATAACGTTTTCAAATACGTATATTTTCGTTTTTTAATCTGTTGTGTATTCCTGAAGTTATTTGACCGTTTCCAGACTTTTCGTACACTTTGTATATATACACACACACACACATATATATAACTTCAGCTATGAATTTATTTTTAAAAACCTGATAACTAAGAAAGATTAATAAACAAATATATATATATATATATATATGTGTGTGTGTGTGTGTATCTATTTTATTCATTTTTTGCACATACAATTTGAGGATACATGGAGACTCAATAAACACATTTTTTGAAAATTTCTTGGATTTTTTTTTAATATTTTTTTTTATTAAAACAATGCAAAAGGAAATAATTATACATTTAAAAATTTTTTTTATTACCAATAAACTCCACAAATGATATCTTAACACACAGAAAGGTTGTTTACATTTTCATTTTTGTAAATTTCGTATATTTTTGCTGCAAGCCATTTTAATATAATGCATATCTCACTAAAAAAAGTGCTATAAAAACAAATTGTTATTTTGTTTAATTCCCCTATTTTTTGAGTTCAATTCCCACCAATTTCTTTAATTTTAACATAATTTATATAAGTCAAAAAACAGTTCTAAAGATATTAATCCTATATGATACTCTGGGATTGAAGACGTTAAAATTGTGATAGCAATCTGCAAAAATTTAGGAACGCTGTGAGCCCTGTAATCTGTTATTATAAAGAAAAATGTAAATTAAATAACAAATGAAGCGTTTTTTCACATTAAAAAATGTCATACTTCTTTTGTTAGATAAATGTAAATAATTGTAACAATTTAAATTGTCAAAGTAAATGTAACTATTTAAATTTATAAAAATAAATTTCCCAAAATGAGGCGCCATTATCCTTATTATTTGCTTTATTTAATTGTATACAATTAGTCGTTGAGCCAGAAGCCAAAATTAGGGGTTTTGGTTTCATCTCTGGGGACTTGGTGATATATACATTTTTGCATTTACGATGGTTTAAGGAGTTCATTTTATGATGATGCTATTAAATTTGTGGTAGCTTATAGACGCCATATTGAAAAAATGAGCGCCATCTATCGCACATAGATACAAATGATTTTTTTTTAACCATTGCCACATTATTAAATTTCAATGAAAAAATGCAGAGAACAAATATTATTGAACATATAACGTTATACAAATTATATATTTGTTAAGATTTTATTTCAATATGATTATTAACATTTTCAATTGGATAAATCAATCAGAAGACATTTGCGATGAAAGAAAATCGAAATCTTGTTTTGCATTTAAATGCATATTATTTTCATGTGGATAAGACACAGCAATTCAAGAAAAAGTAGTACTGGTGAAACTATTGTACTTAGTTTTTTAAGAATTATCCCTTTCGGAACCACGGGTGCATATATGCAACATCAAAACGTGCTTCCATCGTTTGTTTTTGATACCATTAAAAAAGTAAAAATTTCCTTATTTAATTAAGACATTCTCTTGTTTGCTAAACTAAATTTAATTGTTTGATAAAAAGGGGTGTCAACTGAATTAAATTCTTGTAAAAGAAGCTGGTCTCGAACAGGTTAATGAATAACAGAAATATTAGTCTTCTACACTTCTATCATAATTGGTTCACATTCCTGTATCTAAATAACTTCAATCGTCATAGAACAGTTCTGTGTTCTGCATATGCTTACATTAGGTTACTATACAGACATGCAATTGATAGTGTGGCACATGTTTTTGAACAAAAAATATGACACCAGTTCCAAAGCAACTTGAGGACTCGGGAGCAAGAGGACTGTCATTCCACTGGATCTCAAGAGAGCCTTTTACATCACTATCTGTTACAAAATTCCAACCATATTTGTCTGGGGATAAAAGATCAGGAACAGCCTGTAGTCAATTCTTCCGAACAAGACTGTGGTAATTGGCTTGCATTACCTATAAATAGAGTGGATTACTACCTGACAAAAGGCAATGTACCTTTACAGACTTTTTGTTTTACAGAAAAAATATATAGAATATATCGCGATTCCTTGATGTTTGAGTATTTTTGCTTTCCATAATAGAGATGGTGAAATTACGACTCAAGCTGTTTCTTTGTCTCCTCCGATAAATCAGCTTCAGTATCATACGCATTAAGTGCATTTTGAAATTTGTGTTCTGATTCATCATTTTCACCTGTCTGCAAAAGCACTTATTATACTGACAGTGAATGAATTTCAGGGAATGTATTATAATATCTTTACATAGAAGTCCATGCATCTCACTCAAATTGCAGTTATTTTTTTACCGTGTTATTCGATCCAAATTTCACAAATATTAATCCTTCCTAGTTTTTCAAATCGTTTTCTAAAGAAAACAGTGTTGAGATAAATATAATATTTATAAATCCAGATGCTAAAGCATGGTGTATGCAAAATATGAGTTGTGTACCACCGCTTCTTGGACGCAAGTCAATTTAGTGGCTTCTTCAACTAGTTATTTCTTGAATTTATAATATTTTTCTCCGTAGATACCGTACAGCACTTATGTATTCAACTATTTCAAATAATGTTAATTTTGCAATTCTTGAGAAGTGAAATGAATAAGCTCTTTCTTGTTCTCCTCATCAGATACAATCTGCTTCCATTTTCGTACTGTTTGTCCTGGAGTATATAACTTTTATAACATCACCAACAGTTTCATATCTTTCGTTCATCTATTTTTATTGACAACTGCTTGTATGTATCAAATACAACATCTATCCTTTGAGAGGATATATAATCTTGTATTATTTCAAAAAACAGATTCTTTGCTAGTTGTGCAAATGATTGTAGCTCCTATGGTAGCTTTGAATAAAGCACATTCTGTCATTTATAGTAACAACACGATTATTTGCATTCTTTCAGCAGTCGCAATTTTGTCATAACATCCTTCAGTTTTATTTTTTATTTTTTCTCATTGAACCATCAACTGTTGCTAAGGATTATTGAAGAAGTCCTAGATGGTAGGAAAAGGCAGTTCTTATATCTAAATTTCTTCGTTCTGCAAGGATCGTCATCTGAGAAAACAGATTTCCTTTTGTCATGGCAACAAACTCTGATTTATTTAACTTCAAATTCTCTTCCTTTTCAAGTCACAAAATGTGTAGCTTATTGGAGGTTTGAAAAATCCGTCTGCCTTTGAGTCTTCAGACAGATATTCTCTCTTGAAAGTTGTGTAAATTTCTTCAGTCATCTCATGAGCTTTAATCATATCTTCGACAATTTCTGGATTTGTAATTGCTTCAGTTGAATCTGTTAGCCTGTATTTATTTATCTATTCATTGATAACTATGTTCTGTAAATATGAGATATCACGTTCGTCTTTCTGGATTTTGCTCAAAGACGGATATGGATGTAGAATAGATTTTTCTGAAAAACTGATTGTGGTTCTTTCACGAATCATGCGAAGAAATTTTGCCCTGGTATAAAAAATCTCTCTTAACTGCGGCAGGTCTTTGAATGAACTTTGTTGTAGCTTTTGACCTCTGCGTGTCTTTACTTATTGTCTCTTTAATCGTCCTGATAATTTTACAACATTTAAAATCAAGATTTTTTTTCGACTGCGTTTATCGGGAGAATTTTCTAATATGGCGTCCATTGATTACTCTGTTTTTGAAAATATCATGGATAAATGTCATGTTGTGGCTGATGTGGTGAATCCCAAAATGCATGGTTTACAAAGTCTACTGACATGAAATACGGCCCCCTGGATCAACGACGGTGGCCATTTTCAATATGGCGCCCATAAGCTATACCTTGATTTTGCAAATATGGATAAATATCATTCTGAAAAAATGCATGTATATGATTTAACAAGTCATCTGACATGGCACCACGGAAGCCCCTGGTTCAACGGTGGCAGCCATTTTTCAATAGGGCGTCAATTAGCTACTCTTATTTTGAATATATCAATGATAAATATCACTCTGATGTTGCCGTGAATCCAAAATAGTATGGTTTAACAAGTCCGATTTTATGAAATCACAAGAGTCCTTGCCTCAACGACGACGGCCATTTTCCAATATGGCGTCCATAAACTACCCAAGTATTGAATGTATCATGGATAAATGAGATGCTGATGTTCTGATGAATTCAAAAATGTATGATTTATCATGTCCGCTGACATGAAACCACACAAGCTCCTGGCTCAACGACTAAATAGCATCTTTTTTGCGTGTAGACATATTGTAAACATTTAACAAGCTAAGATGTATACCAAAAATGTATTATTAATATTATTTTTTATTTATTTATTTATTTATTGATTGATTGATTTTAAGAAATTTTGCTTACTTTACGTGTTTAAAATTCTGAGACATACAAAGCTTCTAAGTTTCACTTACGTAAAATAGAATAAAAATTTCGGCCAAACAGGATATCCAAAATATCATGAAAAATAATCTCCAAATATATACTCTTTATTTACCGATATATACATTGTAGTGTGTATTCCAATCAAAACTGCTGAATAGTTTTTTATTTTTTAATTTATTTTTGCTGTCAAAAGCATCGAACTGGTAAATTCTCTTTATTTAGAGGCTACACAATATTCTGTGCTTGTCGATATCTATATTATAAAGGCCAAGCGTATCTGAGCGTAACGCATACGTTATTTTGCGTTTGGCAACACTTTCAAATTTTAAATGAATTTCGGTATAGGAATTTTTGCTACTAAAAGTTATTAAACTTCTTAATGTCGCACATTTTCAATTTTTACACCATCGTGTAGGAAAAAAACCGTACTTTTAAATGAAATTTGTTTGAAAGCTGTATCTTAATTTGTTTTTGAAATATTAATTATTTTTTTTTTGTCGTTTTTAATACCTTTTTTTTCTAATTGTGGCAACAGGAGTACTCCATTTCTATTAAAAGCAAAGTTAGAAAGGGGAAAAACTCATTGCTGTATCTTTATGTTGTCATTTATTCATTAAAAGGGGAAAAATTGAAATTTAAATATCTTCTGTTATAAAACCCGGTGAATTTTGATTTCATTTACAAAATTTGATTTACACGTAAAAGAATATCAGCAATTTAATATCTACTTCAACTAATGGCATAGAGACTTCAAGTTTTGAATCAAAATAATCAAATTAAAATGCCTTTTTTTTTTTTTTTTTTTTTTTTTTTTGAAAAGGTGAATACAAATGTGAGATGTGCATTTGTAAATTTTGATATGATAAAAATGATGCCGGGTTTACATTTCACGGGGAAAAAAATTCTATGATTAAGTCAAAGTTGAATAAATTTTGCTTTTTTTTTTTCATTTTGGAATACTAACATAAGAACTTTAATTGATAACTTTATCATAATAACACATCTTTATTATTTTTTACTGCTTACCTATACGATTAAAGTTTAATTTTAACAATTTCTTCAACTGCGTTTTATAGAAATAGTACTTTGTTATTTGACGATAGCTATCGTTTGTTTAAGAGTTAGACGTACCAATATAAAATGCATTTTTTACTATAACTATTTTTGTAGGCTTATTATAAATCAATGAAACAGTTCCTTTTTAACCATTTTCTTTCGTCGAAATTCGACGGGTTCTACCTTGTAATATTAAAAGAGGTTAACGCAGTCAACGATATCAGCTAATTAAAAAAAAAACGGCGATGTCAAAAAAGAAATTTGTTAAAAGAATATTCTTGCCTTTTAATGTAATTTATTGATTTTGTTTTATGAAAAATTACTTTTTAGTAAACACTAAATTTCCCAATGTATCAAGCTATCAGTATTAAATTGCTCATTATACCCAAGAAATCTCTTAGGTATGTTTTTATATCTGCAATCCCCCCTCGCTCTTTTTTTATATTTAAACTCCGCGCATCATCATTACATATGTATTTATTCAAAATAAAAGCACAGTACAGTAAATCTAACTGCATAAAGTAGGCGGAGCATCGTCTTCGTGGTACGATTTGAATACAGACGTAAATTGTATTAATATTATTTGAGAAAAATATTTAAATTTTGAATATTGCAAAAAGTAAAAAAAAAAAAAAAAAAGTCACTGCACCACATTTCATGAAATAAAAATATATTTTAAGGTTACTAAAGAACTATTAATTTATTTGGTGCATGACATGACATCGCGGTGCTTACGGAGTGCCAACACAATGTGAGTCCATTGCGCGTAACCTCCAACTAAATATAAGGAAATGAACATAAAAAGATGAATTTCGAAGCAAAGCACGGTCAAAAAGTATAATTTAGAGTCTCTGGTGGAAATCCGAAGATTATTCCAGAGCTGGAAGCACGAGGTTAATATAACCTCCAAAAGAAGGGGCGCATGTGGCATCCAAACGAGTTTGGTTGCCCCATACTTCGATGTCATTTCACCAATTGGCGTCGGCAAAAAACAGAGAGTGAAAAGGCAGTATGGTACCAAGAAGCACAGAAAAGGCATAGCATAAGGTATCCCAGCCAACAACTAACTCTAAGAACCAAAAAAAGGGGGCCACATAGCTCACTAATTTTGGTGACAATCACCTGAAATCCGTTCACCTTCGAAGTTTCCCATCGGCTAACATAGCGGCACAGGTCCCGCGTTTTACTGGCATATGTTATCGGCCACCTGAACCGCACTACCAAACGAAGTTCCTGTACACACTACGCTCGCGCAGGTCCACAACTCCAGTAAACAAGTTCTTCGGTTCATGCCTGGTCTAAAGGGGGGAAAATAAAATTTTGAAAATTAATTAAAAACTGAACTCTGAAATAAGCTTTAGCTGTGACTAGAGAATTTGGCGACCATTGCCAGAGGCGAGTTCCTCACACACCAGCGGTCGAGGGTAGAATGAGCCAAAAAGGGGAAGAAAAGGTCTTTAATAGCCGAGGTACAGTGAGCAAGCACCTCATTGGCCAATAGGAACATGAGGAAGGCGTGCCTATCCTCAAAGTTGGAAGTGACTTCGTAAATAACTGAAATTTTGAGAAAGATAGAGTACCCAATTACAATTAGAAAAAAAAATTAAAGAAAGTAAAGGGCATCCGAAATAATAAAACAGGTAACAAAAAAAAAAAAAAAAAAAAAAAAAAAAAAAAATTTAAAATAACAATTAATTAGGAAAGCTGAAATACGCGACTGTACAATACTACAGAATGCTGCATGACGTCAGGGGTAATCCAATTCTAGTTGAAAATTTCTTTCATACTAGGGAAAATATAAATTTTTCCCGGGAATTCTGCTTTAGGTGATTGCAGAAGGATTCCTTCTGGATGTTTTGGAGCATAGGTTCCCAACGGGGGCGGTATCGCCCCCCAGTGGGCGCTGGAGCCTTCCAGGGGGGCGGTAGGGAGTCTAGAGAAAAATGGGGGGCGGTAGGACAGTCAAGGGGGACGGTCATGGCATACCTAATGTAATAAAACTAATGTAATGAAAATAGTTGATCTCCTCTGCATTAACAAAAACCTTTAGCATCTTTAAATGGAAATCTATAAAGACGAATATATATCTGAGAGGGGGGGGGGGGTGAATTTATTTTACTAACGTCAGAAAATCTCCGTGGAACACGTAGAAGGGCTAATATCGCGGAGAACAAAATTTTATTACATTAGGCTAAAAACATTGTAGCTTCAATTCTTTCATGAATTTCAAAATATCTCAGCGGAACACGAAAAATCGCTATTACCCTCACTAAAAGTCATTATGAATTAAAAAATTGTGGAGCACAAAATTCGCGATAATTGACTAACTAAAGATTTTAAAAAGAATTATTTTGTATGAACCTGTAATTCGAAAAATTCTGTCGTTTGATGACACAGACCTGAATAGAGGTTTTTAAATGAACCCGTGATTTGAAACAGTTCAAGAAATTAGTTTATTCTTACAAGGGCACCACCAAACATGGTGCTCACAGATTTTAATGATTTCTAAGTATGTTGTAGGGGTTATACCACTAATTATTCAGCTGAAAGGATTCTTTCAAATGGGCCTTGGTTTTTGAGAAATTGGGGTGTCAAAGTTTAGCGTTTATTTCAAATACCTGTTAGTATTGCCTTTGGTCAGCAGCTCTGTGGTTCCGAGGTAAAGTGCTGGACTCCAGACTCGGAGGTGGCGGGTTCAACTCCGAGTTGGACCACATTTTTTTTTTTTTTTAAATCTTTACATATTTTTTACATGTTACATATTTTAAGCTGAATTTGGAATTCTACAGCTTTGAACTTATTAACATTTTCTCATATGGATTGTTTATTTTTTTTACTTTTATTTTTCTTACTTAAAAAAATATGGTTCAAATGATAAACTAATTGCACTTCAAAATTTATAAAATAAATTAAAAATGCTTATATAATTAGAATTTTCAAAAAGCATAAAAAATTTTGAGTATTTTAAAATCCCTTTTACTTTAAATATTAATAATTTTGCTCAATTACTTTTTTCAGATTTTCAAATGAATATTACATAATACTGTGCATGGATTTTTAGACAATCTATTATTACATTTAATATACTTACATATATATATATATTTATGTTACTGATATATGCAGTGTAAAAAGATTAAATTTAACACATAACGCATCTTTATACACACTTTTATTTGGGAAAAATTATAATTATAACCTGAAAACTGATTACATGAGTATATTTATCGCATGTATAATACAGAACCAATATAAAAAAAAAATAAATCACCATATCAAATACAAAGAAAGGCCTTAGCACTTTTAAAACATGAAAGTGAAGAAATTATGCACACAGAAAAAAACCGTTTAGAATCATCATTTGCGTAGGGAATTGCGCTGAATGTATTAACAAAATTTACAGTATCGCGTGATATATTTGTCGTGTGAATAAAAATAAGTAATTAAATTATTCACAATTTAACAGAATCTTACTTGATATTTAAGAGCAAATATTTATTTTTTGATCAACTTTTATATAAACCTTTTCCTTAAAAACTTAACGTTTATGATTTTTTTTAATTAATAGTTTTTTCAAAACTTATTAATCTAAACGCAAATTTGAACTAATTCGTGACTGAAATCTCATCTTTTTAAAACTCGTATAAATTTACATAACCTATATTCCTTAACTAGTTCTGCAAAAGAAACTAAATGACAACAACAAAAAGAATTTCTATTTTTGCGTGATTTTACCGAGAAAATAAAAGCAGACGAATAAAATAAATACATATATTTTTTAGGTGCGTTCGTAATTATGTAAATACGTAGCACCTATTGTTGTCGCTCAGTCCGTCCGTCCGTCTGTCTGTCCGTCTGTCTGTCTGTCCGCATATAACAACGCAAAAACTACCCAACCGAATCGTTTGAAATTTAAAATACATAATTATAACATAATTTTGTCGAGTCATTTCAAATTTTATGAAAATCGGATGGGCAGATCAATTACAGGGACATTCAAAACGATTCCGTTACATTACGGTCAATAGGGAAAAAAGTTTTAAATGCATTTTAATCGTTTGAAATTTAAAACATATAATTATTGCGTAATTTAGTCGAGTCATTTCAAATGTTATGAAAATCGGATGCCTAGATCAATTACAGGGACAATCAAAAGGATTCCGTTACATTACGGTCAATGGGGAAAAAGTTTCAAATGCATTTTAATGATGTTACACTCATTCGAACATAATAGAATTGGCATGAATCTATGAAATATATACTAAAATATGCATTCTGTACAATCTGTGATGCAAAGAATTTTTATTATTAAATTACAGGGCCACACAAAAGTATTCCACTATATAATGCTATACGGGGAAACATGGTTTGGTACGTGTTTTAATTATATTCAACTATTTCACATTTTATGAATAAGATATACGTTGCTGAGGTGTAATAAAAATTACTTCCTGCATATTTACAGAAACACAAAGATTTCGACTACTATACTGTATCCGGACTACGCTCTACTATATCAGCAAGATCTGAATATTTTTAAAACTTCGTTATTGTACGAACGCACCTCATTTGCTACGTTCACGTGCAATTTCCAACTTGTTTTATCTATCATAAATATTATTTCATTAGCAAACGATTTTCCCAATTTAGTTGATTTTTTATGAATAGTGCTTTAATTTGTTAAAATAAAAAATATATGTATTATTTTAAATATAATCCTTCATTTCTTATTTGTGCAAACGATAAATGATAGTGAGGATGAACTTGGAAAATATTTTAACACTACTGCAATAATATTTTATTAGACTTTCGAAGGTATGCATTATTTGAATTAACTAATCATATAAATGTCTGAGAAATTGCACCTGAAAATTATTTTGTATAATTTATACAAAAAAAGGATAAATTTTCATTAAAAAAATTCCACAAAAAAGGCGATAGGAAAGAGAAAAATTATTATTTCAGAATTGTGCTTAATAAAAATGAAATTACATAAAAATTAACCAAAAAAAAAAAAAAAAAAAAAAAAAAAGATTCAAGGCATACATTAGTTATGCCGTTTTGTCAATAAAAATATTAGTTTAAAAATTGCAGATAAAAATAAATTTCCATGAAATAAATTCGGAAATATAAATTTACTTTATTAAAAAAATATCAAAAAGTTCAAAGCTGTAGTAGAATTTCCAATACTGCTTAAAATATGTAACGTGTAAAAAGTATGTAAAGATAAAAATAATATGTAATTGTGTAATATTCATTTGAAAATCTGAAAAAAGTAATTGAGCAAAATTATTAATATTTAAAGTAAAAGGGATTTTAAAATATTAAAAATTTTTTATGCTTTTTGAAAATTCTAATTATATAAGCATTTTTTATTTATTTAATAAATTTTGAAGTGCAATTAGTTTATCATTTGAACCATATTTTTTTAAGTACGAAAAATAAAAGTAAAAAAAATAAACAATCCACATAAGAAAATGTTAATAAGTTCAAAGCTGTAGAATTCCAAATTCAGCTTAAAATATGTAACATGTAAAAAGTATGTAAAGATTAAAAAAAAAAAAAAAGGTGGTCCAACTTGGAGTTGAACCCGCCACCTCCGAGTCTGGAGTCCAGCACTTTACCTCGGAGCCACGGAGCTGCTGACGAAAGGCAATACTAACAGGTATTTGAAATAAACGCTAAACTTTGACCCCCCCCCCCAATTTCTCAAAAACCAAGGCCCATTTGAAAGAATCCCTTCAGCTGAATAATTAGTGGTATAACCCCTACAACATACTTAGAAATCATTAAAATCTGTGAGCACCATGTTTGGTGGTGCCCTTGTTAGTGAAAGTGATAAAAATCATTATATCTATAAATTTGTTCAAAAGTAAATTATTTAAACATAAATGAGAAATTTTTAAGCTATTGCATAGCTTTTATCGCGGGCTTTGAGCGCGGAGACCGAATGTAGAAATTCCGTAACAAGAAAACCTAACACTTCCGTAACGAAAAAAACCTAACACTCGGCTAAAGTCGTTTCAGTTCGGAAGACTTCGGCATAGCATCCTTCGGTAGATTTCGGCAGACATTGACGTGGTATTTTTCAGATATTTAGAGGATATCAAGTCTCAAACTTATATTTCTTATTTCAGTTACTATAAATCTATAGTTTCAATGATAAAAATTCCTGATAGAATGTGTATAGAAAAGAATCGTCTTAAGATAAAATAAGGTAGGATAATGTAGCTTTTGGTGATTGGAGACCCGCCCAATGGTGAGGATCGAAAAATTTAAAATGCTTATAACTCGCGATCTAATTTTCGTAGCGTGGCCAAATTTTGTTTGATAATTTATTATGAGACAGTGTTGATTTTTGGTGACAGGAGACCCCCACGGTGAGGGTCGAAAAAGTTAAAATGCTTATAACTCGCGGTCTAATTTTCGTAGCGTGGCCAAATTTTGTTTGGTAATTTATTATGAAACAGTGTTAATTTTTGGTGACAGGAGACCCCCACGGTGAGGGTCGAAAAATTTAAAATGCTTATAACTCGCGATCTAATTTTCGTAGTGCGGCCAAATTTTGTTTGGTAATTTATTAAGATATTGCATAGCTTTTATCACGGGCTTTGAGCGCGGCGAAAGAATCTAGAAATTCCGTAACAAGAAAAAAAACCTAACACTCCGGCTAACGTCGCTTCAGTTTGGCAGACTTCGGCACGGTATCCTTCGGTAGATTTCGGCAGACATTGACGCGGTATTTTTCAGATATTTTGAGAATATAAAGTCTCAAACTTATGTTTTTTATTTCAGCTACCATAAACGTATAGTTTCAATGATAAAAATTCCTGATTAACCTACATGTATTGTAAGATAATAAAAATATTTTAAACGATATTAACTTCTCATTTGTTCAATAAAAGGAAAAAAAAATTGTTATCGGTCATCACGCTCAAAAAGTGTAACTTGAAAAAGACAAAAAAAAAAAAAAAAAAAAAAAAAACTGCATAAATAAAATTTTTTTAAATAATTATAATTGCATAAGTTGATAAAAAATGCTATGCAATAGCTTTACCGCGGCAGTCCCCGAGTGCTACACGTATTTTTTTATATTTCAAAATATCTTACCGTAAAATACAGTTAATTCGCCCCCCCCCCCCTAAACGTGACAAAAAATCGGAAAATATTCAGAGAGGACGCTTACACGGGATTTTCCAGCGATCTTTTCACAAAATTTGCATTTTTTTACATTTGCGGGGTTTTTTCGCGATATTTGCCGAAATTTACGGGTTTTTGCGATATTTGATTAAATTTGCAGAGTTTTAACGAAAATTGCATTTTTTTTCGCAATCTTTTCAAGAAATCTACGTTTTTTAGCGCGTTTTTTTCGCGATTCTTTAACGGAATTCGCATTTTTACAGCGGTTTTTTTTTTAAATTAGCGCCTTTTTGACGAAATTCACGTTTTTTTCGAGATTTTTTAACGGAATCCGCCTTTCCGCGATCTTTTGATGAAATTCGCGTTTTTCTGCGATCGTTTGATTTGAATTTTTACTGCGAAATTTTGATGACATTCGCATATTTCATCGCGATCCTTGACGAAATTTCGCTTTTTTCGTGATCCTTTGACAGTGTTCCTTTATATATCTGACTTACTCGCGTTTTATTCCTGCAATCTTTTGACAAAAATTGCGTTTTTTGGTGATCCTTCAAGAAATTCAAGATTTTTTCGTAACCTTTTAACGTAATTCGCGTTTTTTTTTTTCTTTGAGAGAGTTTTTTACATAATTTACTTCTTTTAGCGATATTTTGATAGCATTTTTTAAGATCTGATGTAGATCGTGTTTCTTCCTGCAATTTTTTGCTGAAATGTTCGTTTTAGGCGATCCTTCGATGAAATTAATGAATTTTCGCGATCATTTGAAGAAATTAGCGTTCTTTTTTCGCGATTCTGTGATGAAATTTGCGTCTTTTAAGTGATCTTAGATAAATTTTCCTTCTTTTTTTTCGCGGTTCTTACGCATTTTCCCTTTTTTAGCGATTTTTGGACATAATTTACGTTTTATCAGCGGTCTTTAGGGGGGAAGGGAGCGCTTCCAAGGGATTTTTTGAAAATTTCAATTTTTTTATAAAGTTAGGGAAGGGTGTATTAACGGTATTTTACGGTAATCGAAGAAGAAATACCGGCAGTACAGTATTGAGTATTTAAAATATGGATCTATCAAGGAATCTCTCCATTGGGGGCATACTCAGAATTTTTTGAAAAAAATACGAATTAAACTACTCATGTAGCTAATAAAGGATCAGTGAAAATTAGCGGCGGAATTACATTATTAGATATGTAAAAAAAATAAAATAGTTTGGAATAATTGGCGTGAAAAGCTGAAAGCGACGCGGGATTTGGCGAGCAGTGCATTTCCTCGCCAAAAGCAGACGATTTTAACGAATTTGAAAATTGATTTTAATTGACTTCACTGTTAAAAATCTGCAGCATTTACCGCAACGTCATTCCTCTACTTTTATAGAATATCTCTCTTCTGACCAATGAGAATGCTCCATAGCACGGTGAATTGACCGTGTCATACACTGTTAAAAATCTGCTGCATTTTGTTGCAACGCACTCCACCACTTGTATATAATATCTCTATTCCAACCAATGAGAAAGCCCCATTTCACGGCCAAGTAACCGTTTTCTATACAAGCAAGGGAGTGCGTTGCAACAAAATGCAGCAGATTTTTAATAGTGTATTTTTCAATTTGGAACAATTTTAATCAATTTAAATTGTGTTTTAAATGATAAAATATATTAATTTCACTTTGTTATAAGTACATATAAACGTATATGACAAAATTACGCTTAAAGTAAAGTAAAAATGCAAAACTAAAATTACTTAAACTAAACTTATTTAAATAAATTGAACATAGAAAGTTTTTTCTTAAAAAAGTATTCGAAGCGTAAAAGCGTATTTTTCAAAATTTCGTTTTTTCGCCAACCGAAGATAAATCGCCAAATAAACGGAATTTTTATTATTTTTTCACGGACGTTATAAGGAGGTTCCGCCGAAATTTTTTTTATAAACATATATAACTATATGAGAAGAACATTCTTTAATTTTTTCTGATTTTTCTGAGTATGCCCGTATGGAGACCTTCCTTGTAAGAACTTTCCTACAAACCAATCGCTAACTATTTGCTTAATTTGACAAAAAGTTTTTTTTTCAAATGAAGCCATGGAGCTTTCAAAGCTACAAGAGCGTTTGAATAAATGAGTGCTGATAGAAAAGACAAAGATATGTCATATTTTTACTTTCTTCTATCTTTACAAGAAAGTATCGGATTCGAGAAATTTTTCTAATTCCGGTTTCCGACAGATTTACATGTTTTAGGGATCAGAGATTCCAAGAAGCATGTTTTTACAAAATGTCTGTCTGCGAGTCTGTGGTTATGTGAGTCTATGATTCTGTATATGTGTGACATAAATTTTGTGAGCGTTCTATCTCATCAACTACTGCACGGAATTCAACAAAAATTTATATTCAGGTAGTCACTGATATGAATTGAGGCTGATAAGTTTTTGGTGTGAATCACTAAACAGATGGCGCTGCTATGATGCCTTATTCTCGATTTACGCAACAGCTTTATCCCAAGAACTACCGCCTAGATTTTCACCGAACTTCAGATTCTGTTATTCTTTGATATGAATGGATGCTGTTTACATTTTGTTGAAAATTTCTCAACAGGTTGTGCTGCTAAGCTGCCTTTTTCACGGTTTCTGCAACAAATCTACCTCAAGAATTCACGTATGGATTTTCACCAAACTTCATACTTGGTTAGTTCTTGACATTGATGTTTATCATGAATATACCGAGTTTGTTTTTAGATCCTTTCGCAAATGGAGATACAGCAGTATCAACATTTTTGGAGGAGGAAATTGTGGAACCCACAGCAAATGAGAACTAAAAGTAAAATTCAGAAATGGATACCAAAAGAGTTCTAACTTCAAAAGCCAATACAGCCGAAAGAGAGAGTACATAAAATTTTAATTGTTTTTCCTTCATCATATTTGGCTGAAAGTGGGTTTCGTGCAGTAGCTAATTTACTGTAAAAGAAAAAAAAAACAGACATCTTTAAATCTGACAATTTGTGACTGATGTTAAAAAAAATTTAATCCAGCATGAACAAATTGTTAAAACGCCTTCAGCCTCAACCATTTCATTATTATTATTATTTAATTCTTATTGGTTTTGTGTTTATTTTTCAATTTTTAATAAACAAGTTTTTACTACATTTGATGGTCATTTAAATTAACTTCTACTTTATGATTCTTAATAGATATAAATACACAGATAAAATATAGATAATATGCAATAATATTTTAATATTTTGTATAATTAACTGTTATGGAAGAGGGGAGGGGCGTTGGCATTTTTTTCTCTTATAAAGGGGGCGGTGGTCCAGAAAAGGTTGGGAACCTATGTTTTGGAGCATGGGATGAAGTTATCATCCCGTTCATATCCCCCATCATTTTTTGACTGCTCTTCCATACACAACCGAACCATAAGTTATGATCGGTCTGATCATGGATTTATATAGTAACAATTTATTTTTCATAGACAGGGGGCTGTTCCAAGCCAAGAGGGGATTAAGGGAGCCCACGGCGCGGTTCGCACGATCCAGAGTTTCTGTGATGTGCGTACGCCATGTTAATTTAGAATCTAGGTGAATGCCTAGGTACTTATAATCTGACCTCCAGGGAATTGGTTCGTCATTCAGTTTGAAATTTAAATTAGCAATGGGGTTTGAACGTTGGTTGGTGAAAAGAATGGCGGCACTTTTGGCACTATTCACTTTAATTTTCCATTTTTTAAACCAAGCCGAAAGTATATTCAAATAATTTTGCAGTTTAGAGAACACTCTTTGTGCTTGTTTGTGTTTGTGTAGCATGGCTGTGTCATCGGCGAAAATCGCTAAGTCGATGTCAGGCTCTTTGGGAATGTCATTAATAAAGACGTTAAATAGAGTGGGACCGCTCAGAGAACCTTGTGGTACAGAGCTAGAAATTGGTTTAGGGTTAGAGTAGGAACTTCCTACTCTAACAGAGAAGGATCTATTTTTAAAGTAGTCTGCATAGATTTTAATTAGTTGGGCAGGAACTTTTAGTTTGATAAGTTTAAAAAGAAGAGCGATATGCCAGACTTTATCAAAAGCCTTTTGGATATCGAGAAAGATTGCTCCCGTCACACCGCCGGACGTGAAACCGTCATGAATGAGTTCAGAAACTCTCCAAATCTGATGGGTAAAAAGTATTGCGCACTATTTGGTGCAGTTTATTTTGGTAAAAAATTTTGCAAAAAACGATGTATATACTCTTAAAAAGCTATAAACATACACATACTTCATTCTGTAAAAGAAATCGTGTTTTTTTTCTATTTTTTTTATTTTATTTTTATTTTTTTTATTATTTTTATTTATTTTTATTTATTTTTGTTTATTTTGTTTATTTTATTTTTATTTTATTTATTTTCTTATTATTTTTATTTATTTATTTTATTTTATTTTATTATTTTTTTTTTTGTGTGTGTGTGTGTGTGTCATAAGGAAACCATACCTTCACGCGGTTGTATAAGAAATAGGTATGGAAAACTATTGCTTCTAATATATTGCAGATTTTTTTATTTCTTTAACTGAATAATCGAATTTTTAAATGAAATATATTTGTTTTGCAAAGGAATAACAATAACACGATAATCATCAATGTCTGCTGCAATCAAAATTTCCAAAACTAAAATTTCTGAAGTAGAGCAAATCCCTAAGATATATATATATATATTTTTTTTTTTTTTTTTTTTTTAATTAATAAAATGGAAAGCAGATATTGTACTGATTTTGTGCTCTCCCCAGACGCTCATTTTTTATGTTGCAGGAAATGTGGTTGCTAGGCTCAACAGCGCAGAATAAAATAAAGTGTCTCCATAGTTACAATTTTTAAAGCATGATTTTTTCATTTTATTAGGGGGAAAAAAACATATCTGAGTCTGTGTTTGGAAATTACCTTCTAAAATAATACTGAAAACGTTTATTTATTTTTATTTTTTTTTTTTTTCTGTTGGACACAGTGTCAGTCCTATTACATCACAAAATTGATTAAATATAAATGATAGTTTAAAATAATATGCTTGCTTTAAAGTGTCTGTACAATAACAACTATTTCAAAGACATAAAATATTTAATTATGTTTTTAACAATTTGCAGTATTAATGACAGTTTTATACGGAAAAAAAAAAAGTCAAGCATATTTCCAGCATATCAACAAAATACGTTGCTTCCCCGCAGTAAATATGTAAAAACAGATTATACGATCTTATGTGCATATTATCACAGAAAATTAAAATATCATAGAAACACAAAAGATGAATTTTGCAAAAAATCAAAGCTCAATATTGCAAAAACATATCATGCAACACCCTACATATTAACATAATGCATATTTGTAGGTTGCGCAGGGTAACTTTGATTTAGATTTTTATCAGCTGCTCCTGGGAAAACAGCTGTGCAAGAATAACATTCATATCAATTCTAGCACATCTAGCAATTTTGGTTTTTTTATAATTTTATAATTTACTCTTAACATTTCATGGTATGAGTAATGAAATAAATATTTTGTATTTTCGTTTTTTCCTGACTAAATTTAATTATTAAATCTGTTAAAATTAAAAATGATCACAATGTTCAACATTCTCTAGAATACACGGAGAAAGCATTTAAAAAAGTACTCTTAAACGACAAATTTTCGATGCTTTTATTTTGTTTATTATCTTTGAATTATGTACACAAATAGTGTTATAATTTAACGGTAGTGTTAGTAAATAATTTTGTTTTCTACATTTTATTAAGATAAATTACATTAAAAGATCATATTAAGACTTAAAAACCTCGGAATTCTAACCTTAAAGAATTTGAATTCCTCAAGTAGGATAAGACACGTTAAAAATGACGTCGGTTTTTCTTTGAATTTATTCATTCACAAATTGTAAAGTTTTTGCGCCATGATGAACTAATCTTTTGGCTTAAAATTTCAGCTGTTTATCAATTTGTCAAGTAATATTGAGCATATCTATAAAAAAAAAAAAAAAAAAAAAATACATGAGCTGCTAACTTTTCCAAACTAGCATCGATGATTTAAAACGTTTCCTGAATTCTTAGTTCTAACTAAATATTTTTTTTTACATACGAGTTTATTTTTTAAGTAAACAAATATATTGACACCAAAACCTTTTAAATATTTATCTTGCAGAAGTTCCATTTTTAGTAAGCCTATATCCGAAGTGGAAAATTTATGTTTTATTAATTAATTTTCTTCACATCATGAATATTAATTAAAGTATGTAATATATGCTGGTTTGGATTTTAAATGTTTTAAAATGTCAAAAAATGTTCATGCAAAATTGAAAAAAAAATCTTAGTTTGAGATAGTAATTCTTCAAACTATTAATTATCGCCACTTTAATTATGTAATTTAATTTTATTATTTAACTTTACTTAATTTTATTATTTAACTATACTTTAATTATTTAATTTAAGATGACCGTGGAAATAAACTCGAAATTAATTTTTAAGCGATTTTTCCGATTTGTTGCCCCTCCCTAACACACCCAACACATGAATGCCCCGCCCACCTATTCATCTCTAATGGATAATTTTCAAATTTGAGGCTTTTTTTTTATGTCTGAAAAAGATAGTTCTTTATTCTAAAATTTAATTACTATCCTGAGAGGTTATATGTTGTTTTTCCAAAAGGAACAAGTTTTAAGTGTTGTTCATGTATGTTACAACAGTATGAATATTTCTTGCATATATTTATTTTTAAAATTTTGTCAAATTTAACCGCAGAAAATGGACTGTAAAGTCTAATTTTTGTCAAATTTAAACTATTTCAAATTAATAATAACTTTCAAAAATCTGTGTTTGTATGCATTTCAAAATACGTTTCATACGTCTGATAAAAAAAATTATTTTTTATTCTGAAATTAAATAATAGAGATTCTATGTTGTTTATAACAAAATGAGCAAGTTTGAATCTTTATTCATGTATGTTACTGTAAGAATATCTCTTCTAAATATTTATTTATAAAATTTTGTCATACGCAACCACAGAAAAGTGACTGTAAAATCTAATTTTTGGTCAAATCTAATCTATGTCAAATTAAAAATATCTTTCAAAAATCTATGTTTTCTATGCGCTTAAAAATACAGACATTGTAATGTAACGTAACAATAAAATCTATAGATACCTTTAAAATGTATGTTTTATTTAGTGTATATTTGTCGTTTTCTTTAGTCCGGAAGAAATATTAGGTGAGTTACTGTCTTGTCTGTTACCAATGTAAAAGTAGGTCTTGAAATTACTCTGTAGATTCTAGCAAACGCTTTAAATATTATTTTCGTGATTCAATAAGTAGTAGAAGACATTTTGTAATCATATTCTGAACCAAACGAATAATATCAACAGTTTTTATTTTTCATAAGCTGAGATTTTTTTTTTAATTAATTAATTTATTTATTTATTTATTGTCAGGTCTGTTACAGTTCAGGTCAGGTTTGTTCAATTGATAACTTAAATGTAAAAAATGTGAAAAATTAACCTGCGCATCGTATAGAGCAGAAAAGTTTGTTTGATCCATTGCGTCTCTATATGTCTAAAATACAATTTCATACTAATTGCAGAAATGTTTGAACTGCATAATACCAGTATTTTAGCTTTAAAAAAAGTGGTATTTTTTTCATATTATTTGTTTTTTGTGCCAAAAAATAGTTAAGTGTTTAAATGAGGACAGCATTACTATCATTTGCTCAACACAATAAAAGTTCACGCGAGAGGAATACTTAAGCTGTATATTATCCCATCCTAATAATTTTATGTATGGTAATATTTTTTTTAAGTTAATTTGTCAGGTCTGGTATCTGTCAGGTCTATCACCCATTAAAAGTGAAGATCTGACATCTTTAAGGGAGACCCGTAAGAAAAAACCCAAAATTTTTATTATTGATTTTAAAGTAATGAATTTTGGTGTACTACTTAAGAATCTTTTTGTAAGGAATAATTAGCAAAAAAAAAATCACTTTTTATTAAAAAGTATATTTTTTATGGGGATTTTTATGATATTTTTTTGTCGAAAAATACACTTTTTAAAATTACTACTCCTCATTCAATTTTCAATATTTTGGTATTACTAAAATTTCTTAAATAGTGTTATAGTATATAGAAAAGAACTAAGGAGAGATATTTTTAATTTTCTATTTTAATCGGATAAAAAAAAAAATAAAATAAAAAAATAAAAAATACGCATGGTAAATTTCCATTAATTCGTTATAATTTTCATGTTTACCAATTTATGTAAAATTTTCAGAAATATTTAAAAAATATATCTCTCCTTACTTTTCTTGCAAATTTTTTTAAGATTCTAAAAACATAAACACTTTGTTTCTAAATCATTTTACCACTGAGCCTTAGTACTTTGAACTTAGGCAAAATATGAAAAAAGTCATTTTCAGGAAAACACGTTTTAAATGGCCACTAGTCCTTTAAACTCTATAGTGAGTACAATTAAAAAAGCTCATTTTCTACCTGTTCCACGTGTCCCCGAGTTCTGAAATTTTGCATGGATATTCGCAAATATGTATTTTATCGTTTTCTGAGATAAAATTTTTTTTGAACTTTTGATGATTTTTGGCCGAAAATGGGGTACGGGTCTCCCTTAAATAATAATGCTGCTAACCTTCTTATTGTTGATAGCTAAAAGTAGGTCTTTTTCAACAGAATGTTAATTTCAATTTCAAATAATACTGAATGCTTTAATAAACAATATTAATGATGAAAGAAAGTTCTTGCCAATTCGACCTACAGGCAATAGCAGATTTCGAAATTAAATGCTAATTTTATCAACAAAAACTAAATCGAGATTAGTGATAAACCCATTTTAACAAATTTTTTATGGCCGCTGTTAATGAATTTCTAATTTCATTTTTCTCCAAGAGTCAATTTTATCAGAATCATGTTAATTCGATAATTTTTTCTTAAAAAAATGGCTTAAATCCAGCAATTACTCTGTCCAAATTTTAATAAAATGCAGAATATCAGTCAAAGCGAAAGTCTTGAATCGCTTATTAAAAAAATCTCGATATATTTTTTAATCCATTGAGAATATTTTAATTAATATCATCCATTAGTATTGCTCATCATATCAAAAATTTGTTCTTGAAAAGTTATACATAATGTTAAGAAGATTTATGTAATAAATTTAAAGAATGGAGATTATTGTTTCAGACATTAAAATAAAATTAAGATATTCTCCATTTCGATAATCTTCTGTGACCTTCATCATAAAAACCCTTTTTAATTAAGGTTCGTTCAATAACCTATTTATTAACCTTATTTATTAACACTTCAAGTGCTGATATCTCGAAAACGGTTGGATTCGGACGGGTAGTTCCACTGTACTTTTTAAAGTACATGACGAGATCTTTCTTTTGATACTACACTCATCAAAATCCATAACTTACACCAGGGAACGTTCCCTATTTAGTCATTTGTAACATCTCATGTAGCACTTGCATTAGCACAACGTGAAAATGCTCCTTAAATGTCTTTATTTTTTCAAGATCTGTTTTTGAAAAATAAGTGCAGTGCGTCATTAATTGCATTACGAAATCAAATCAATCGGATAATATATCCTTTAAGGATGTTCTCAGCTACTTTGCTCAACAAGCGCAAAACGTTCTGAAACATATACAAATTTATTTTTCTAGGGAAAGATATAAAATTGTAAAACCTGATCATGGAAGCGATTTGGAATTTAATTTACTTTTCCATTTTTTGATCAATAAATGACCTATTGAGTTATAAGCATTTTCGATCACGTGATCACGTCTTTTTCTTCGTTTCGCCGATTGGTTTTTCTGCTTTCGTCGGGAAATGCAATTCAAAACGCCATTTTTGACGGCTTGTTCTAAAAAATTCATGGCGTTTGCAAAAGCAATGGGAAAATGAGTGCGATTAGGTAGTTTCTGAACAATAACATTTGCTAGGTTCATGCCTTTCCGAACAAAAATAAATTAAACTTATGGCACAAAGTTACCCGTTTTGACTTAAGAACAACCTTAAAAGATATTTCTCCCCCCAAAAAAACTGCATTCAATAGAAAACATTCAAGTTTTTCTTGCAGTATAATTATTGAAAATATTTTTGTTGTCGGCTTAATAATATATGCTTAAAAATTTTGACGCGATTCCAGATATGTTTAAAGTTAGTTGATTTCAGAATTAATATTCACAGAAGCAGCTACAAAACGTTGAGGATATTTGCATTTAAAGAGTTACTTAGGCTCACTGTGAAACAGCTTTTAGAGATATTAAAATATTTTTTATGCACTTCTAAGGTACATTATCATGTGTGTTCGATGAAATAAAGGAAAAAAATCCACAGAGGATCCACATTTTGGAATGAACGTGTCTCAGTCAAATGCCTAGGCTGTTTTTATTATTGAATTATTTGCTAATTTATTATTATTATTATAGATCTCTGCCCACTCACGAAAAAATCGTTCGTTTATTTTATTTATTTATTGTTAGTATATAATAATTTTAATTTACTTGGAAAATAAAAAAATAATAATTTTTTTTTTTTTTTCAAAATTAACAGATAAAATGAAAAAAAATGAAAAGTTAAAAGTCAAGGACCAAAACCGCATTTATAGCAATTGTTTTAAATATTGGCAACGTTTTTATTTTACTGAACATGTTATTAATATTTAATTAATTATTTTTTTTTTCCTTTCAATCAACATCTTTTTCATTTTTGTGTAATCAAGAATTTTGTTTCTCAAATTGTCCATGTGAAACCTCAAATGGAAAAGAAAAAAATCATGTATACAGATTTTCTTTTGTTACAGAAACTACCATTACATTAAATTCCCTCCTGAGTATTATCTATAACTTTCTCTTGAGTAAAATAGGGAGAATACAGCGTTAATTAATCCTCGAAACCAATTATTTATTGTTAACATTAAATTCCCTCCTGAGTATTATCTATAACTTTCTCTTGAGTAAAATAGGGAGAATACAGCGTTAATTAATCCTCGAAACCAATAATTAATCATTACCCTGTCTGCAGCAGCAATTCCAGGTAGATCCATAGAAACGGGCCCTCGTTCCTTACGCGTTCATTCCAACATCACGTGACCTGTTCTAAAGGAACAGGTAAAAAGAACTGTTCCAGGATTTTTCGGGACAGTTCGTTTTCATTTTTCAAAAGGAGCAGGAACGCCCATCTCTGCAATTACTCTGTGATGGCATCTCACGGTGTATAACAGACTGTTGAGATTAATTTCCTAACACAATGCAGTAAAACCCCGATAATTCGGATTAATTGGGACCAGACCCAATCCAGAGAATTAGAAAAAAATGAAATGAAGTAAAACATTTTTACAGAAAATCATTTTTATGTTAAACCCATTGAATATTTATAGACATTAAAAATGTTTATTTTGCTTAATTCTTCCGAAAAGATTTCAGAAAAAGTTTTTTTTAATTTAGAATACGACGACGAAACAAGTTAATGTTATGGAAATTAGCCATTCGGTTCTTAACCCGAGAGAACGCGCGCTTACCCAGGGTATGAATGGTTTAACTTTGTCGCCAATAAAATCAAATTAAAACAATCGCTTTATTTAGACGGAGAAAATTCTCAAATTTTGCGATGAAATAAGTTAAAGATTAGTTTTAAAAGTTAGTGGTTGCAATTGTAAAAATCATACGGACTCCGGGGTTAAACTTGAAAAAAAAAAAAGACCAAAGCAATCCGGATTGACGGGGTCCGAATTCCCTGGTTTTACTGTATTGATAATTATAAATCAAGAAACAGTTGCTCCTTGATTGTATAATAGAAAAACTCAACTAAAATTCCATAAGCAAAAAAACGCAATAAAGTAAATTTATAACTTTCTCATAAAACTATTCTGGTGTGAAAGATAAAATGTTTTATCAATAATTAATATTTTAGCGTATTGATAAATTTTTGCTCAGTTCGTTACAATATCAGTAGGTATACATATACAATGTAGGTATATATATACAATATCATACCACTTAAAGTAGAACAATATTTCCATTCTCTCTCCGCACACACGTTAATAATTTTTCATTATTTAAGGAGTATTTCGGTTTTACACGTTGTAAAAAAGTATTTTTAAACTGCTCGACGTTCATATAAGCTTAGGCTTCGTTGAACTACCTCCCAAATACATATAAAATTCAATGCTTCTTTTATGACCAGTTAAATGCTAAAACTTAATACTACACTGTATGTAAATTACTTAAAGATGACAAAAATATTTTAAAAAGGTGTTAAATCACTTTTAATCCTTGGTACTTTCAACTGTAAACACAGCCATCGACCGAAAATGTAAATGTATTGCGTGAAATTTGAAAATTAAGATGTTAATATTTATGTATTTATTTTGTTTTATATTCTCGGTCGATGGCTGTTAAAAGTGATTTAACACCTTTTAAAATATTTTTTGTCATCTTTAAGTAATTTACACATAGTTTTAAATTTAACTTTGTAAAACATGAATAAAGGATTCTACTTATTTATTTGCAAATACAAAAAAGTAGAGATATTCTATCGAATGCATGTCCAATCCCCTAATTCTGCTGATCCTTCAAAATAACATTTATAACAAAGATCGTGGACTTTAGTTAAACCTATCAGGGGCAAGTAATTGCTTTTCTATAATGTCGGATTCACACCAGAATCTACAAAGAATTTATGGCAAAATAAGGAAAAAAACAATCATTGTGACGTTTCCCCCACCAAAGAACAACCGCTTTCCTGATTTGGCCGTAGCTCAAACGGGCAACATGTTTTACTTACCCATCATACGTAGTATAGGGTAAGTCTTGCAATCGTTTTGAAACATCGAAAAAAAAAATTTTTTTTGACGGATCTACACGTTTTAGATAGTGGAGATTCCGAAAAACATATTTTTAGAAAAAAAAAATTAGCGTCCGTCTGTCTGTCTGTAAACGCTCTATCTCCCGAACAAATTGAGATAGAGACTTGAAATTTTGTATGTAGTTAGTATGTAAGAATGGGACGAAGCCTATTGAATATCAGCAACCTCGATTATCCGGAACTATTTTTTTCGGACTCTCGAAAAATGCGTTCTGATGAAAGGTATATAAAAATTTTCGAATTTTTTTTCTAAGAAATTGACGTAAAAGGCAATAAAATAACACGCATTTTGCATATAAAATAAAGTCGATCGGATTATTAGTTGCCGAGATATTTGTAATCCTGTTTTCCACATTCTTCGATTTTTCATGACCCTGTATTTCATTCAAATTTCAATTCAGAGGTATATTTTAATTGGAAATGAGACGCTTAATCCGACGCAGTTAATTGTTAGTTAATAGAATTATTATTTTTGGAGTTATAAGGATGTTTCTTTTACGCAGTTCGGTACTACTTGAGTAGTTTGGCGTTTTATATAATTTGTCGAAATTGGTAATCAGCAGTTCTTTAATATAGCATTACTATGTATATTAACAGTATTTAAATTTTGTTTATGAATTGCAATGCAATGTATAAATAGTTTTCACATATATTATTTTCATATACATATCCATGATGGATAAGTATTACGGTGGCCCCCAACGACTAGTTTTCCAATTATGACTGTTTAAATTCTCCAAAGTTCTGCTTTTAGCTTATTTGAAGAACGATTTTAAATTCCTTAAAATCTAATAGTCTTTGATATTTTTTTTTCTTTGTAGAAATAATTCTTTATTTCTACACAGTATAAGGACATCTCATATAAACAGCATTGTATTACATTCGTTCATTTCGAATAATCCACATCCCTTTTCCTTCGAAAGATGCAAATAATGGAGTAAATATATTTTAAATAGTATGCATGGCAAAAGACTGAATAAGAGAACAAAACTGAAATTGGAATATTTTAATTTGCAAACCTTCTAGTACGTTGAAGGATGAATCGAAGACATTTGCCTTTTTTCGCGATCTTTTGACGAAATTTGCTACTTTTTCACTATTTTTTGACAGACTTTGTGCAGTTTTCGTAATCCCTGGACGAAATTTCGCAGTTTTTTATAATCATCTGACTAAACTCTCGTTTTTCGTGCGATCCTTTGATGATTTTTTTTTTCAACGGACCATTTGTCAAAATTCGCGATATATTTTTACTCAAATTTTCGGATTTATGACCAATATTTTTTAATCTTTGGAAATGATTGCCCTTTTTTTTCAGAAAATTCGAAACAAAATCACTTCTAAACGTAAAAAAATGAAAAAGAAAATTCTTCGGAGGAAAGAAAATTACTCTAAAGTATTAAATTTGGGCGCAGAAGAAAAAAAATGCCGTTTTGTTACAGAAACAGTCAAAACAAATCATTTGTAGCAGATTGTAGCAGATATTTTCGTTTGGCGCAGGTTGGCGCAACCAGCGCATGTCTGGACTCGTGTAAGTAATCAAAAAGAACGGAAAATGTTCCTTTAATATCTTTTTTCAAAGTATGTTTTTGGAAAAATAAATGCAATATATTATTAATTGTATAACGATTTCAAATCAATTGGATAAACAAGCTATTAAAAGATCCCCCCCCCCCCGAAAAAAAAAGAACTGCATACTCGCACCGAAGAATTTCCTGTTCTGGGAATTCCAGAGCATGTACGAACTCTGAAATTTCAAGTGGGGATGGATTATAGATTTTTATGATTGATTAGCTAATGCTATTACGAAATAACAAGTAAGGCTGAAAATTTTTCAATAATTCTAATAAATATCTTTTTTTTTTTTAGTAAATTAATATATTTTTTTAATTTTAAAAGTTTTTTCAAAAATTTAAACAATAAAAAAAAATTTCATTTTAAACTTCTTAATCTAAAAAATAATTTAATTTTTTAACCCTTTCTTGACTTGTGATGTATATATGCAACGTCAAAAGGGCATCTAGAATTTTTTTAACACAATTGTTACATAAAAAATATTTCACTTTTTAAATTAGAACATTCTTTGATATTTCACAAGTAAAGGGAATCGTTTAAAAAACACGGTGCATTCTAAACAAAATTAGTGTAAGGGATGCGGTCTAGAAAAGCTGTAGTGATTTTGTAGTCACTTTGACGTCTGGGGGTTCAGATGGATTCAATCTTAGAAATCTTGAATAATAACCCCCATTTTACTTTGCAGATTCGGATGCTATGTGCAAAGATATGCAATGTTTGTATCTAACACTTTCTTCGGTTCCTGAAAGATCGCGGTGTAATCGGGAAAAATGCATCGAGAAAAACCAGATTTTGTCATCCTGAAATTTGATTGGGCAAAATTTTTATCCTCAAAGTTTATGTCTCGGAGGCGCGATTATGTGCATAAATCCATTGATTAGCGTCAATATAACACAATATTGTATATTCTGCAATATCTGTATACTGCACCCTAATTTTTTTCCTCGCTTATGGGAACAACAATCCTTATGGGGTTTTTGAGCATTCTGGGCATATGGGGTTTTTCTGTTTTTATCATCGATAGAAATCGATGATAATTTTTAGAATTTTCAAGAACTGTTTTTCAGACTTTCACAAAAGTTGTTTTGCACATTTGACTAACACATCATGCACATTATATTTTGATTGCATTCACGCAAGCGCAGTGAAACATTATTTAGTAAACCGACTCATTTCTCATACAATTTTACTAATTATTTTTTTAACTCTGATTACATAATATTGTGTGCAATTTGTTAGCCATGTTTTCTGATAAGGAATTTTTTTTATGTTAATAACTTTGCAAATTATAACTAAGCAAAATTCGGGATTGTTTTTATGTAAACTTTAATTTGTCTACAAATGTATATATGCGATACTCATACATATAAACACAGTTTATTAAGCCACTTAATCATGATCTACAGTTCAAACGCTTTTGCTGCTTTAGTTTTGATAGAATAAACCAAAAGATATCCGTAATCTTTCAGTTTGTTGACAGTCCCCTGTGGAGTTTCGGGAAAACATCTTCACGGAAATATGTGATGTGTACTATTCTGTTTATGCACCTGTAGTTTCAGGATAACTCCTCGTGTATTTTTCGAGATATTTAACAAACCGTCTTACATCGCAAGTGACCGGTCACCTTTGGCTACGTAGTGTATTTTTTTTTAATTTATTATTTTATTTTAATAATAAATAAAGAAAGAATTTTCTACATTATAATTCTCTTATGAAAATTAATACATCGTCCCCTCCCCCTGACAATAATCAACAGAGTTTAAAGAGTTAAACGATTTTTTAAATGAAGAAATTCAAAAGATCATTTTTTAACAGGGTTCGTACGTTTCAAGAATTATTTACCAGAATGTTTGTATAGTAATATTTGCCTTATTTAATGAAAAAAGACTTAATTTTTTTAGGTCAATCATTTTTTTAGGTCAATCAGTACTTTAAGAATTATCTGGTGCGAAATCATCTAAAATCACAGGAATCCCCTGATGCGTACAAACCATGTTTAATAATTAAAGTTTCTAAACTAAAAAAAAAAAAAAAAAAAAAAAAAAAATGTATATCCGAAAAAAAACATTACAAAAAAATATTACATTTACTTTGAAAATTTTTCTGTCCGACTTGTTATTTTGTAGTTGCACTAATTAACCCATCATGAAAATCTATAATCCCACATTCACCTGAAATTTACTGTAGTTCTCCATGCTTTGCTCATACAACAAAAAAACAGCATTATATTTTTATTTTTTTTTTATAATTCGTTTTATATGTTATTCTATAGCAATTATTTAAAAAAAAACCCATATACTCCCAACTGCCCCCCCCCCCGTGAAATAAATAAATAAATAAATTAATTAATTAATTTAAAAAAGTAGAAGCTATCGAAACTCAGATTATCTATATATCCCGCGCTCTCAAAACTGACGAATAATGTTGGGGAGGGGAGGTTCATATTCACACATTAAATGATCAAAACACGGAGGTTGTTATTTAAAACTGATTTACTGGATAAAATAAAAATCCAAATAGAAAATTAATTTCTTTCAATTAATTTTTATGGGGAAAAAAACTTAACGCACCAGAATACCACCGAAACAATCGCAACTGACGTTTTTCGAGAAACACTAATCCTGCAAAAAACGACGAATTTGACGTCAAAAGGTCTTGCCAATCAGATTTCGAGAAGACAAAATCATACAATCACAAGACAATATGTATATGTCAAATGTGATATATTACACCGTGATCAACGAGGATTTGAAATATATATATATATATATATGTATGTATAAGTTGCGTTTTTTGTACGTAGAATCAGAATATGCTATAAAAAATAAAGGTTATCATTGAAGATTTAACAGTTGCACCCTCTTGACACCCAGGGGCTCGGTTGGATGGTGGCAAATTTCATATTGTTTCAATTGTTTGCTCGACTAAAGACTAAAATAGTTCAAAAAATTATACATCTTTTAAGTAAAAACTTACACCAGAAATATTTGACAGTAAAATATCAAGATAAAAATAATAAGTTCTCTTCGTACATCTGATTGAAAATCACAGAATAATAGGGATACAGAAGGGAAACTAGAGTAGAAGGTATCGGGAGGGTAGACTCTCAAATTGAGCATTTACAGCGCATGCTCCATGTTGGTTTATTTTACCCTTGGCGATTCTGTGACGTCAATTTCTCCAAATAACCTAATAACCCTGTCGGGAGCCTTCCTTCTCCATTGTAGAGTTTTCCCGTCTTGTTTATATTAATTTTATAAGCGCTTTCTTACACGGGCTTTTAAATGGATTGTTATTAAATGTTATTTTATTAAATTTATTTTATTTAAAACACAATTAGTTGTTATTTTGAAATAGCGAACGCTGAAAAAAATAAATAAATAAGTGATATCTTTTTACTCGCCAAGTAAGCGATAAACTGCCAAATACATAAAAGTAAACGGCCTTCTACGCATGTGCAGAAAACTCTGATAGGGACCCTACCTTGCCGATAGGAGCTTGTGGAAACTAGCGCCGTCTAGAAAGGAGGGGTAGAACTCCTGGCATGGTTGCCATACAACTGCAGCATTTGGCAGTTTATCGCTTTTTTGGCGAGAAAGGAGAAAAAACGAATATGGAGGAACTTTGGTATTGTTTATAAATATTGGAATTTAGCGCGGCTGACGACTTTATCAGTCGGAAACCGCGATTTTGACTGATCGAATCAGTTTAAAAATAGATCCTTCATTCATGATTTCGTGAACAATTACACTGATAAACAAGGTTTCTGTTTCTAACTAAGTATGTGGTGACTTTTATATTTTAGGTGGTGCTATAAAAGAATATGCCATTAAAAAGTTTCCATCACCCACAGATTTTTTCAAAATTCAAAATCTTGAAAATCTGAATTTTGTAGTATTTATTCATCACATATACCTTATGAAATTTATCATTTGGTATTTTAGTAATGACAAGCTTTTAAATAAACACTTATAAAGCTTAAAAATTAATATTTAAAACACTGAAAATATGCATTGTTTATAAAACTTCAGAAAAATATAGAAGAATTTTTGCAAAAAGAAATGATATTAATAAGAAATTTCATACTTTGTGTAACGGTAAATGTCTTATCTGTGGCTGCTCTCTTATAGGCCATTGTTCCGAGTTATATTGACAGTCAGTTGACCGAGTTATAAAGCAGACATTGAGCCACTTATATCATTACAATAGCATATATCATCTTTTCCTGAAAATTTTTCGAATATTTCTTATGTCAATCTCGATAAATAGATATCTTTGTATTGTTTTTCAGGAGATTCTAAGCTTGCAATCTTTATCCAAGTAATTCTTTGAGTTTTTCTTTGATAAATTTAAGTCTCTCACAAAATCATTTAATTCTTTTTGGGTAATTAGGTGTGGTTCTTCATTTATGCCAGGAGAATAGTTCATATCAGATGTAGAGGAAGTTTCAGTTTCATCAATTTCCATTTCTACTGCTGCATCGTCATATGTAAAATTCTCTGGAGGTTTTGGTATTTGTAAATCATCATTACGTAACGCTGGTCACATTGCTGAATCTAAGTTCGGGTACTTAATTTTATGTTTACTTCTTGCAGAGAATCATTTAATTTTTGTAATACATTAGTAGCAGTCAGTTATATGATCCTTCAGCATTCGCCATATCATGGGTATAGCAAAGGACTAACACTTTTTTATATTTCATCCATGCCCGGAGGTTTATATCACATCGTGTACAACAAGAAGGGGGTGACCATTTCTCATCTTGTTCATCTACTTTATATCCAAAGTACATATGATAGGCAGTCTTTATTAACAGCGCGAAAGAGCATCGGTGATTTTTCAAAGTTAGCTTCCCCACATATAGCAGAAAGAATCGGGTTCATTGACACATCCTTTAGACATGTTTTACATATTGTAGAGGAAAATATGATAATTATAATCAAAATTTAATTAAAAAATCTTACAGAACAAAAAAATAGCAGTACGCTCGTCCCGAAAGTTACAACTCTCAAGGATTTGCGTTAAAGTCAAATACTGTGGGGATTATATTCTTTAAATTGTTCATTTCTGACCATTATTAAAATACTTTTTTTAAAATCAATTCTAGTTTTAATTGTTTTATTTTCTCTTGTCCGTTACCTTATTTTGAAATTACTTATCTTGACTGTCATTCTGAAAAACAAAATCAAGTTTTTTATCTCATAGTGGTGAGTGATTATTTTATGAATCTCATAATAGAAATTTTTATTTTATTTAATCACAAAAATTCTGCAATTAAATATGACAATAATTATTCTGCCTTTTGAAATACTTCACATGTACCTTTTTTTAAACACAAAATTTTAACTTCATAAAAATGTTTATTAGATGTGCATTATGAATAGATTTGTTCGCAATAAATTTGAAAAAAAAAAATCCAATTTATAAAAAAGTATGAAATTTTCAGTCACTAAATTGTAACGGAAAATAGATTTGAGTGAGAAAATTTGAAAATCATCTTAAAAAAAAAAATAATAATAATAATAATAATAATTAATTAATAAACAAAGACTTTAAACTGAAATGGAAGATATTTCCTTTCATGTTTTACCCGTTGAGAGAAGAAAAATCATTGTATATATTCTTTTTACTATACTACTTCCATTCTAAAATACATATTTTAAATTCTTCTTGCAAATTAAATCCTGATACTTAATAAATAAAAACAAATTATTTTAATTTATTAGTTGTAATAACAGCAATGCATGCAACTTTTATGTTCAAATATTTATATTTACTTTGTTTAATCACAGAAATTCTGGAATTAAGGCAAAAATTATTTTGCCCTTAAGAAGTATCCTTTGCATTCTTTTTATAATCACAAAATTTTACATTTATAAAACTCTTTACTTTTCACTAATCTTTACTTTATATATACACTGGTGTCCAAAAGTTAAGCATAATTGGTAATTAAGTAATTATTTTTAAGTAATGAAAGAAATATGAATCGGAATGTGCTGAAACTCCGGGTGTGTAAATAAAATAGTACGCGTCACAAATTTTCGCGAAGAGTTTTCCCCGAAATCGAACAGGGGACCGTCAACAAATTGAAAAAGAACGAAGATCTTTTGGATAACCCTGTCAAAACTAATGTAGCAAAAGCGTTCAAACTGCACATTATGATTAATTGGCTTATTGTAATGTACTGTGTTAATTTTTACAAGGATAGCATGTATACTCGTAGAGAAATTAAGGTTTTTATAAAAACAGTCCTAAATTTTTCCAAGTTCTTTGCTTATAATTTGTAGAGTTCTTATTATAAAATAATGTTCTTTTCTGAAAATATGACAAACATCATTGTACACAATACCCTGTCATCAGAATTTAAAAATAATAAAAATTGTATGAAAAATTAGTATGTTTATTAAATAATTTTTCATTGCGCATGCGTCAACGATATCAAAATGTCATTTGCATATTGTGTTAGCTAAATGTATAGAGCAACTTCTGTAAAAGTTTCAAAAACGTAGCTTGAAAATTCTGAAAATGGGAGCCTATAGAATCAACTCAAAATCCTTTATTCCCTAAATGAAGCAAAAAGATGAGGGGCTGTATCCATATTCCATTGTTTAGTGCCTACACAATATTGCACGTACAACTATATTTAGGTAAAACCCCTCATCTTTTTGCTTCATTTAGGGAATAAAGGATTTTGAGTTGATTCTATAGGCTCCCATTTTCAGAATTTTCAAGCTATGTTTTTGAAACTTTTACAGAAGTTGCTCTATACATTTAGCTAACACAATATGCAAATGACATTTTGATATCGTTGACGCATGCGCAATGAAAAATTACTTACTAAACATACTCATTTTTCATACAATTTTTATTATTTTTAAATTCTGATGACAGGGTATTGTGTACAATGATGTTTGTCATATTTTCAGAAAAGAACATTATTTTATAATAAGAACTCTGCAAATTATAAGCAAAAAACTTGAAAAAATTTAGGACTGTTTTTATAAAAACCTTAATTTGGCTACGAGTATACATGCTATCCTTGTAAAAATTAATACAGTACATTACAATAAGCCAATTAATCATAATTTGCAGTTTGAACGCTTTTGCTACATTAGTTTTGACAGGGTTATCCAAAAGATCTTTGTTCTTTTTCAATTTGTTGACGGTCCCCTGTTCGATTTCGGGGAAAACTCTTCGCGAAAATATGTGACGCGTACTATTTTGTTTACACACCTGGAGTTTCAGCACATTCCGATTCATATTTCTTTCATTACTTAAAAATAATTACTTAATTACCAATTATGCTTAACTTTTGGACACCAGTGTATATATATATATATATATTTTACTTTTTATACTTTTTTTATATTAATTTTTAAAAAAGTACGAAATTTTCAAAGTCACTAAATTGTAGCAGAAAATAGATTTGATTGAAAAGATTTGAAAATCACCTTTTTAAAAAAAATAAAGACTTTAAACTGAAATGGAAGATATTTTCTATCATATTTTACCCATTGAGAAAAGAAAAATCCTTGTATATATTCATTTTAATGCACTGCTTCAGTTCTAAAATATATAATTTAAAATTTTTTAAATTGCTCTTGCAAGTTAAATCCTGTTACTCAAAACCTATTTTTAATATTTTAGTTTCAATAACAATAATGCATGCAACTTTTATGTTCAAATATTTATTTTTATCTTGTTTAATCACAGAAATTCTGGAATTAAGGCAAAAACTATTTTGCCCTTAAGAAGTATCTTTTGCATTCTTTTTATACTACTTTAATTATTACAAAATTTTATATTCATAAAAATCTGTACTTTTCACTAATCTTTATTTTTTATACTATTTTTATGGTCACAAAATTTTATGTTCATAAAAATCTGTATTTTTCACTAATCTTTATTTTTTATACTATTTTTATGGTCACAAAATTTTATGTTCATAAAAATCTGTACTTTTCACAAATCTTTAATTTCAAATCATTACTATCAATAAATCTGTTTGCAGTTTAAATTAATTAAATCTACTAAAAACTACACAACAACAAAACTAAGAAATTTTTAGTTACTTTATTGCAATGCAGAATCTTATTCTTGGGAAGGAAAAAAAATATGTTGTATACTGTGTGTTTTAATCTGTCATTAAAAATTTTCAATTTTTTAAAGTATTCACTTTTATTCATCATTACTTAATGCACAGTTTTTAAATGCATATTAATCAACTTTATATGGATACTTCTATATTTATAATTTTTATTTCGATTCCTTAAATACCTCCCTTACATAATTTCTTTCATCATTCTACTATTTCAGTTCTTTAAAATGATCGTTTTTGTAACCAAGATTAAAAATACAATGTTACACAAATTAGTTTAATTGTTCTCTAAATATTTATGGATGACTTTTGAACATTTCATTATCCACAGAGATTTATTAAGTTTGTGTCACTTTTCAACAGATAAGGAAAAAGATTTTCCTGAAATAAAAAGCCAAATATTTTCTGTATAAAAACATAATTTCATAGAAATTCATGTTGCAAATAAATCTTATTATTTCACTTCAAAATTTATTACCTTACATAAAAATTCAAAAATCAGAAAACTCTTTTCTTCTTTTTTTTGTAGTAATTTCTAAACAACAATTAGTATATAGATGCAAAATTAATACAACTAAATGATGTTCTCCTCCCCCTCCCCTTAGAAACAATAACAAACAGCATAAAAGTAGTCAGCTATGCTAATTTCAGAGAAATAAGAACAAATCTTCAACAAATGATAACACAAATATGAAAAGTTTTGCATTTTGGTGCTAAATTTATTAGATAAAAACATATCTAATTTACACAACAAAAAAATTATGAGTTCAAGGAGAAACTTTTAGGTGAAAATCTTTCAACCAGCTCGCATTTGCGTTAAAAACCCAGGAACCACCTTAAAACTTTGTAAAGCTAGATCTTTCATATTTATTAAAATACTGAACCTGTAATATAAGAAATTAATATTTAGAATGCACATGAAGAAAAAAAATAAGTTTTGTGATTAATTTATCTTATATGTTTGATTAAAAAAAAGATTGTTAATCTCAACGTATAAAAATGCAATTTGTGATTCAATCGTGCAATCAGAAATTAAATATTCTTTTGGAACACACAAATTTAACTTTATATCAAACTCATTTTTTAAAACTAAACCCTTCATTTAGAGCTACAATATTCGTATTATTCATTCTAAACATTCCTGCCTTTACACAGTATGAAATTGTATTTAAAAAATCTAGCGGTGCCAAAAAGCTTTAAATGAGGGATCAAACATCAGTTAAGTAGTTAATTGAACAAAACTGGTTACAAGCCTAACCCCCTCCCCCCCCCAAAAAAAAATAAAATAAAATAAAATAAAATAAAAAAGCAGCTTATGAAAAATAAAAAGTATTACTATTATCCTTTCGGTTCAGCGTATCATTGGAAAATATCTTCTACGACTTACTGAATCACGAAATAATATTTAAAGCGCTTATTGAAATCTACTGAATAATTTCAACATCTATATTTATTGGTCACAGACAAGACAATAACAGAAATGATATTCCTTTCGGACAAAAGAAAACAACTACAGAACTTCCAAATGGTCCGGGAACTGAACACCAATATTTTTTAAGAGAAAATTTCCTGGTAAGTTTCAACGGCATTTGCGCTAAAACTAACCTCCGAAAGCAATTTCTGTGCGATTTTGAAGAAAAATATAAAACAAAAATCGTTCTAAAGAAGTATTGATGTTTAGTTGGTGGACCTTTTGGGAGCAATGCAATAAATATATCCTTAAAAAAAGAAAAGAAAAACATAAATTTTAAATATATTTATATATTGATTTATTACATTACACTACATATTTTTAAATGAAGGATACATAGCATATTTTAAAGTTAGTTTTAATTTCAAATAGATTGCATTTGACCAAAAAAAATTCACTTAAGCAATTCAAACAGTCCATTTTCAACAGTTACTGATTCACAAAATTTTATTAATAAATATAGGCAAAGAATATTCCTACAGTAACATACATAAATTATCTCTAAAAACTTGCACCTGTTGCAAAAAACAAACATAGAATTTCTCAGTATTATTTAATTCCAGAATAAAACACAGTCTTTTGCCGGAAAAAAATTCCTTACGTTTAAAAATTTGAAAATTGTCCATTAGATGAATGGGTGAGCGGTACATAATGTGTTGAGTGTATAAGGGAGGAGTAAATAAATAGAAGAATCAAAATAAATTTCAAATTTGTTTTTACCACTATCTTAAAATTTGCCAATTTACGTCATGATCTTCAGTTGCGCATTTTTTTCCTCATTTCGCGATTCTAAAAATATAAATTAGCAAATATTTGATTAGAAAATATTTAGAAAACATTATTGAGGAATATTTTCAATATTTAACTCAGCAAACGCATAATTGTAGTTAATTAATAAGTTATTTGCACAAATTTTTTGCTTAACTAACCTTTAAAAATGCATTTTTAAAAAAATACAAAGCAATGATTCTTGTTAGGCAATAGTGAATGCTTAATGAGTGTTAATTATGGCCAAAGCGACACGAAATCTGCGAAATCGCATCTTTTTTATTTGCTAGTTTTCTTTTTTTTATTTTTCGAAAAACTGGAGGCGTTATTATGAATATCCTGCTGGAGGGGCAGAAATATCTGTTTAAACTATTTTGTACAAGCTAGTTGTCAATTTTTTTTTCATCTTACATTAATATTCACAAAGTCTTCTGAGCGTCGCGAAACATTCATCAGTTGTCATCAAAGTACTGAATGCGGCCTTAGAATCTGAAAAAAATCCCTAGTAGAGACAATTGAAGGGAAAACCCGACTACAGAAAACTACCATCGATATATACAATATCATTTAAAATTCCGTAATCAGGAAATCATTATTAACCACTTAAGGCTGCTGGCCAATCCCTATCCGAATTCACTTCCGTAATGGGCTAGTGATGCATTCTTATATTTAAAATATCTTCTCGAAAAATTACTATTTTTAATTTCTTTTTTTCGGTATTCTCTTTATAAAAAATGTCTTTTTTTACTTTTCAAAATATATCTAAAATCTATGCTTAATTTAACACTTTATGCGTAAAAAACGGACGAACCGGAAGTAAAATTTTAACACTTCATATAAAAATAAGCATAGAAATACTTTGAAATTTAAACAATTTTTTGTTTAAATCATCTTTTAAGAAGAGAACACCGAAAGAAGCTAAAAATACTCATTTCCTGTGGAGATATTTTAAATATAAGAATGCCCAAAGACTTTACATTACGCTGGTAAATTCGTGAGTGACCAGCAGGAACACAAAAATTGTAAATAACAATCTGCATCATGGAAGAATAGCATCTGTAGTCGTGTCTTACTCATATTAAGAGGAAAAGTGGGAGTGATTAATCTGTTGATGTACATTAAGTTGTTGTTATTTCATTTCTGAATCAATTCAAATAATTTTAGTTAACTTATGTTATATATTAGTGTCTTTGATTTTTATAAGATTCAGTAACAGTTTTCCTCCGTTTATAGAATCGATTTTTACACTTTATTTAAAATGAACTTAATTAATAATAAATTTAAATATCATGTTAAAAATTATAATAATTTTTATTATTTTATAGTTCATTCGCCACAGACATATATTAGTGATTAAAATATTAGTATCGAATGCTATTATATTTAATTCGCATCTAAATTAAAATTTAAAGATCTTAAAACATCATTAAATAATAAAACCCACAAAGTAATAAACTGAAAATTATTTGATTAAAAATAATTAATTTCAATTAGAAAAATTTATATTTTTCGTAAACATATAGACTTTAGTAATATTATATGTTTACATGTAATAATCATTTGTAGATGTCCCATGTTATACTCTTATCTTTTCTTTTCTTTTTTTTTTTTTTTTTTTTTTGTCATATCTCACTAAATATGAGGTTGGAAAAGCAATCATTCATTCATTATAATGCCGAATTCTTCCACTCTTTAAAATATATTTAATATTTATAATTTTATTTGGACATACAAATAATTATAAAGGAAACAAGAACGTATATTCAATAATGATTAACTGAAGTTTATGGAAAGATGAAAGGGAAATGTATATATAAGCACTCATGCAATGTGCTTATGAGTGGGTGGAGCTATTGAATTGCATTTTCAATGACTCATTAGGTGAAGTGTTTGGCCTATCAGGTGTTTATATTATTCCATTTCTTAAAGAAGGTGGATATAGGAATTATTATATTGGCATGACTCAAAGAAAATTCAAAGTGAGAATTAAAGATTACATTGCAGACATAAAATTTAATAGAGATAAAACCACATTATCAAAGTTAAATAAAATAGAAAACATAGATATTTTGTTTAATGAAAGTAGATTAATTTATAGGTCAAATTTTTCTTTGCAACTTTTTATTAGAGAGTCTATTGATATTTACGTCAGAAGCTCAATGGTCTTCAATGACTCCTTGTCATTTCAAATACCAAATATTTGGATTGAGTTGTTAGATAATTTGAAAATTAAAATTAAGCAACGTGAAACATAATTAAAATATAACGCGCGCGATTTTTATTTTTATTTATTTTTAAATTTCATTTGTAACAGTTTATTGTCATTTTCCATCTTTGTGTTTTATTTGTATATTTTGTTTTTCTGATGATGATTGAGTAAATTCAATCGAAACATGTCAAATTATTAAGATCTTTTAATGTTTTTTATTAGCATTTGACGTCCTTTTTAGCAATTAAATATTTAATATATATTTTTTGAAATGAGGACGGCTAGTTTTTAGTTTTTGATTTAGAATTTGATTTAGTTCTGAAATTAAACCTATCCTAATATAAAGCAAATATAACCAAAATCGAAAAATTAAAAACTAACTATCTTCAACCATCCTATGCTAAAAAAGAATAAATAAAATAAAATTGTCTTGAAATTGAAACTATGTTAATATAAAATATAAGTAATCAAAATTGAAAAATTAAAAACTAGCCTTAAAACTCACCGTCCTCAGCTATGTTATGCAAACATGTAGTTCAAAAATATTGAAATTTGAGAGAGATATTTGAAAATAACGCCTCCAAAAACTTAATATTATCATCCGAATCTTTTTCAATGACTCATGTAGGCTCTTAAAGGAAGACCCGACCGTTATACCACGAATCTACGCATTAATTTTACTCTTACGTGTAACACTTGTTTATTATATGTGACTGAATATCATTTAAGCGTTAATGTATATTTTAATTCATGTGTTTAAGAAAACCGTGCAAAAACTTCAAACAATTTAGAAGTGTCTCATTTTTTTAGTTACCAAAAAAAAAAAAAAAAAAGTATTTTTCAGCTAAAAACCCACTAACTCCTAAAGTACGCAAACGATTTCGTTAAAAAATATTTTGGTAGAAGAGATAAGATTATATGTGAGAGACAGTTTTAAATTATTTTAATTATTTTTAAAAAATTGTATATCAAAAATGAAAAATTTCCGAAAAATTTCCATTGTTCTGAAATAAAAATATCAAAAATCAATAATAAATATATCAACATATCAATAGTAAAAAAATCTTTAACAAATTTTAAAAAAATCTAAAAAAAATAAAAATTTCTGAAAATTTTCCATTGTTCTGAAAGAAAAATATCGAAATATCATTAATAAAAATATCAAAAATATCAAAAATCTGAATTAAAAACATGAAAAATGAAAAAGTTCTGAAAAATGTCCATTTTTCCGAAATAAAACAAGGAGGAGTCAAGTAGTTTCCGATGTTATGAGACTTAAGGCCCTTGTCCTCGCTCGAGAAAACGCTCGCGAGATATTGACAATTGACAATACAATTGATATTTTTTACAAAATTAATTTCACTTTCAAAACCGGTTTCGAAACTGAAAGTGCTTTTTAAAAAATATATCTGCAACCAAAATCGAAAAAATAAAAAAGGTGCGCTGTCGGCATGCATCTCAGCTATCCAATGCAAAAAAAGTTATTCAAAAATGTCAAAATGCGAATGAGTTATTAGAAAAATGCTTCCCCATAGGAATAGCTTTAGCTCGCGAGCGTTTCCTCGAGCGAGGACAGGGGCCTTAAAGCTCTCATGTTCCTCATAGGATTGTATAGCCCTAGTCTTGTATTTTGTTCGATTTTAAAATTTAAATTTATAATTTATTCGATATAGGTGCTCTTTCATTTGTCAAAAGTGAAACTGGAAACCTTAGTTCAGATTGTTTATTTGCAAAATACGATAATCGGTAAAAAAAAAAAAAAATGTGTATCATATTGGATGTCAAAATTTTACTTTTACAAAATTCTTATTCGCACACCGGAACATTACAAAAAGAAAATATTTATGGGAAAAAAGCAACTTTATAATACTACCTCGATTTTAATTTTCTTGGTCGTGAGGAAGGGCATAGGAGCTATCAGGGGTGGGCATTCCAGCTCCTTTTGAAAAACGAAAACGAACCGTTCCGACGAAATTTGGAACTGTTCCGTGGAACTGTTTTTTTGGAACGGGTCACGTGATCTCGAAATGAACGAGAAATGAAGACCTGTTTCAGTTTCAGTGACATTCTGGAACTGTTCCAGTAACAGACAGGACATTGATTGATTGTTTGCTTTCAGAGATTAAAGACCGCTTTTTTTCTCCTCCTTTCTTACTGCGGTCAGGTTGTGCTTGTGCCTAATAGTAAAAAAAGGAATTTAAATCAATGAAGAGGGCTTCTGATACAAAAGATCATCTGGATATACATTATTTTCCGTTTATTTTATTTTATTTATTTATTTTCTTTTTGTTTGTTTTTTTCAGTTTTTAAGTAAAAATTTCGTTACACAGAAATTAAGAGAATGTTATTTGGGAAAGATGATGAAATATTCAAAATATTTTAATAGTGGGTTCATCAATATAAAAATATTGATTGGAACCCAGGATCAATATTTAAAATAGCTGCTATAAACAGAGGCGCAGTGAGGATTCGGTTCTAGGAGGGGGCGAGTTTCTGATAAAGTTTTTGCCGGTTATTTGAATCGCGGGTAATAGAATCAGTACTAATTAGGATATTCACTGTATAATACTTGAACTGAAACAGCATCTGTGTGGCAGAAAATCATCATTCTTTTAGCATAATACGTCTCATAAAAATGATTTAGTTCAAATAACCAATTTTCACTTAAGGATGTTCGCAAATGTTCCGCTCAACAAGCGCAAAACGTTTTGACGTATTTACAAATTCATTGTTTAACAGAAAGATATCGAATTGGAAGGCCTGACTGTGGAAGCGATTTCGAATCGAACTTATTTTTCCATTATATGATACTTAAATTACCTATCCAGTTCTAAGCCATTTCAATCACGTGATCATCCGTTTTTCGCCTGCTTTTCGGCCGATTTTTCTGCTTTCGTCGGGCAATGTGCTCAAAAACGTCCACTTTGAAGGCTTGTTACGAAAGATCTATTATGTTTTTAAAAAACAGAAAATTGTGTGCAATTAGACAGATTCTGAATAACAACACCTGTCATTTTCATGCATTTCCGAACAAAAATAAATTAAAGCATATGTCACAAAGTTGCCCTTTTTGATTTAAGAACACCCTTAACTAATCCATGTAATTTGCACTTTCACAGTTATAAGTAAAATTTTCGACATTTAATTGAATCAGTTTATTAAATGAAATATTATTCAATAAAGCGGTGGATTCCGAAATACACAAATAGGTTTAAACATTAAGTTCGGTTTTGATTAATATAAGTGGCGATTATAGTAATATTTCTTAGCTCTGGGAGGGGTTTTAACCCCAAAACCCTCACCTTGGCTGTGCCACTGGCTATAAATACAATCTACTAGTTCATCCACAATTAAAAAGAAAAAAAATGTACACAAAGAAATTGGGTTAAAATTATTTAATTTTGGGTTAAAACTATTTAATAAAACGTGGCGTTGAATTTTTAAAGCCCCCCCCTCCCTCCCTTTTTTTAAGAAACAAGAAGCTACAGTAATATTCAACAATCTTTTAATTTCAAGAATTAAAATGAAATTTTTAGCAGTAATATTTTGTAATACAAATTTAAGAACTAAGTTTGAAGAATAACATTTTACTGAGTTGCTTATTTAATTTAAATTACATATTTTATTAATTTCTGATCATTCTTTGTTCATTTCATCATATATTAAGTCTTTATTCATTCGTTTGTTAACCGAGAGGTTGTGACCTCTCAACTGGTAGACGGCAGGTGCTGGGTTCGAACCAATCGCGGTCGTCGGCCTAACCGTTCGGAGTTTTCGTGGCTTTCTTCGAACCTTGTGTGAATACCGGTTAGGTTCCCTTAGAAAGACCCCCACGAAGGGTTCTCCTCCCTGGTCCTAAATCCCTCGAGTAGACAATCGGTCAACACAAAATAAACCAAACCATTCGCTTGTTAAAGTAAATATTTTCTAAAATATGTATTCGACTTTCAGTGTACAAATTTTTTTACTGGTGCTTCTTTTTAAAAATAAATATAATTTGAACATTGCCTGAAATGTACTTATTATTTATTTGCGTAAGAGCAATATTTAAAGAAATAAATAAATAAGTTACAGAGAGAAAATTGTAGGAGGAAGGGTGAAGTGTGGAAATTCATACCTAATTCAGCGTATAAGTGTTTATTATTATTATTATAAGTAGTAGTAGTAGTAGTATTAGTAATTTTATACATCCAATTAAATTTATGCCTTTGTTGAACAAAATATTAAAAAAAAAGCAAAAAGTTACATCTAATAATATTACATTAGGTGATCGATTAACGAACTCTCCGGTTTACAAGTAGATCGGTTAGCAAACTCTTTAGCGAGAGAATTTTACGTTCCGATAATGAACACGTGCCCAGTTTACGAATACTTCACAAAACAAAGCAAAGAAGAAGGTATGTTGTGTTTCAATTTTGCCGAGCTGTTATTTAATTGCATACTTTGTCTAGTTAGGAGCTGTCCCCAAATAGCGTCATGCTTGGAGGGGCGGGGGAGGAGGATTCGTAAAATTGTGGCAGTTTGTGCCAAGGGGGTAGAGAGGGGTAAGAAGAAACAGTGGCACAGCCAAGGGGAGGGTTTTGGGGTTAAAACCCCTCCCAGAGCTAAGAAAAATTACCGTAATTGCCACTTATGTTAATCAAAACCGAACTTAATATTTAAACCTATTTGCGTATTTCGGAATTCACCACTTTATTGAATCATATTTCATTTAATAAAGTGATTCAATTAAATGGCGAAAATTTTACTTATAACTGTGAAAGTGCAAATTACATGGATTAGTTAAAAATGTTCTTAAATCAAAAAGGGCAACTTTGTGACATACGCTTTAATTTATTTTTGTTCGGAAATGCATGAAAATGGCAGGGGTTGTTATTCAGAATCTGTCTTATTGCACTCAATTTTCTGTTTTTTAAAAACATAATAGATCTTTCATAACAAGCCTTCAAAGTGGACGTTTTTGAGCACATTGCCCGACGAAAGCAGAAAAATCGGCCGAAAAGCTGGCGAAAAACGGATGATCACGTGATCGAAATGGCTTAGAACTGGATAGGTAATTTAAGTATCATAAAATGGAAAAATAAGTTCGATTCGAAATCGCTTCCACAGTCAGTCCTTCCAATTTTATATCTTTCTGTTAAACGATGAATTTGTAAATACGTCAAAACGTTTTGCGCTTGTTGAGCGGAGCAGTTGCGAACAACCTTAAATGAAAATTGGTTTTTTGAACTAAATCATTTTTCTGAGACGTATTATGCTAAAAGAATGATGATTTTCTGCCACACAGATGCTGTTTCAGTTTAAGTACGATACAGTGAATATTCTAATTAGTACTGATTCTATTAACCGGCGATTCAAATAACCGGCAAACACCGTTATCAGAAACTCAACCCCTCCCCCCCCCTAGAACCGTATTCTCGCTGCGCCCCTGAAAGAAATGTGACCAAAGATCTTAGTTAAAATGACAGCATTAAAGATTATCACATTAAATTTTGATTTTCTTTTTAAGTATTTTATTTTAATAAAGTAAACATAAAATTTAGAACTAAATATATTACATCCCATTTCAAATTCCAAAATACTATTGCTTTTCTATCATCAAATTCATATAATCAATCTTAGTTTAACATTGCAAAAAATATTTAAAAAAAAAGTTTTCTTAATATGAACGAAAAAAAAAATCATTTATAACGGAGATGCAGCGGCGTCATCGTTATTTATTCAATTTTAATAGAAAGATAATGTATATGTCTATTTTAATGACGGATCTGAGGGGAGGCGAGGGGGTGATCGCCCCCCCCCCCTTCTGGGCAGACTTGTTTAAAACCAAAAACTTGCTGAGCACATATATATATTTGGTGGGGTTTTTTTTTCGCAACTGTTTGAAAATTTGAAGGCCATGAAAGCACAAAATAGCTATCACCTAATCTTCTAACCTTCTAAAAAGAGAGAGAGAGAGACAGAAAAAGGTTAGTTTACCACCCCCCCCCCTTCCTTTTCAAACCCATTATCTTTTTTGTGTAGTTTTAAGCGTCCGGCAGCACTTATCCTATTGGTAATCCGTCATGTATCAAAATCAAAACGGATAACTGAATTTTCAGTTTGACAACTACGATCTTTTCTAACCACCGAAAAAATCACCCTCCCTTCTACCACACAACCTATTGAAAACTTTCGACTTTGAAACGGAAAAAACGTAGAAGAAACGGCTAAAGGAACCTGTTCCAAAAAAAAACTAGTTACACTTGTTCATTCCACAATCTGTTCCGTACGTTTTTCTGCGGCTGCGCAATGATAATATAAAACGAGAGTCACTGTTTTTCCCCCAAAGAACGTTCCTTTTTAAGCTGCTCCTCTGACTTGGCATCGTTATTCAGATGATTTTCCTGCTTTTCTGGCACCTTAAAGCAATATCTAATGATGATCCTTCATGTTTGGTAATCCTTTTGCCGTCATCAACCAATCGCAAGGGAGAGAAAAAATGCGTCATCGTTTGATTTGGCGACAGATGAAATTTTACCTCGAAAAGAACAGTTCTTTTTGGCGAAAAGAAACAGTTCCTTCGTTTTTTTTCTAGGAACTGTTCCAAGGAGCCTGTTCCTCGTTTTTCTGGCCACCCCTACTGGCATTAAGTTCTCCTCGCAATCACATGCAAAGAAAGTGGTGTAGGGACGGACAAGGAAAATTTTGGACCTATGTATGAGATATTCTCCAAAAGACTTTTGTCATGACGATGCAATATTTTAACGACAATAACAGATGTTCTTTGCACCACAGATTGTGCAAAATGTATATTATACTATATACATTATGTACTATATATTATAATATGTACTTCTTAGGTGCATATCAATTTTATTTTATTCGAAGGAATGTAACACCATTAAAATGCATTTGAAACATTTTTCCCCATTCATCGTAATGTAGCGGAATACTTTTGATTGTTCCTATACTTGCACGTAAAGCGTGGCGAATTCGGTGCGTTCGTACGATGACGAAGTTTTAAAAATATTCAGATCTTGCTGCTATAGTAGGCAGTACTTCGGATATAGTATAGTGGTCGAAATATTTCTTGTGTTCTTGTAAATATACAGGAAGAAACTTTTATTACACTTCAGCAACGTATATCATATTCATAAAATGTGAAATAGTTTAACATAATTTAAACATGCCCCAAACAATGTTTTCACGTATAGCATTATGTAGTGGAATATTTTTGTGTGACCCTGTAATTTAGTAATGAATATTCTTTGCACTCCAGATTGTACAGAATGTATATTTTAATATATATATATATTTCATAGGTTCATGTCAATTCTATTACATTCGAAAGAGTTCAACATCATTAAAATGCACTTGAAACTATTTTTGATATTGATCTTAATGTAATAGAATGCTTTTGATAGTCCCTCTAATTAAACTATATATCCGATTTTCATAAAAATTAAAATGACTCGACAAAATGACACTAACATTATATATTTAAAATATCGTGCGATTTGGTTCCACAGTTTTTGCTTTGTTATATGAGGGCAGATAGACGGACTGACAGACTGAACGGCGAATATAGGGGCTAACTATTTGTATGATTACGGCACAATTAAAATTATTCAGATCTTGATGTAGTAGTACACAGTATTTCGGATACAGTATAGTAGCCAAAATCTTATGTGTAACCCTGTAAAAACTATCTGTAAAAACTATACAGGAAATAACTTGTAGTATTCCCCAGCAACATATATCAATCTCAGAAAATTTTAAATAGTTAATTACAATTAAAATGCGCACCAAACAATGTTCTATCTGTACCATTATGTAATGGAATACTTTTGTGTGACCTTGTAAATCAATAACAAATGTTCTTTGAACCACGGATTGTGCATGTATATTTTAATAGGTACTTCATAGATACATATCAATTTTATTTTGTTCGAATGAGTGTAACACCATTATAATGCATTTGAAACATTTTTCCCCCATTGACCGTAATGTAATGGAATACTTTTGATTGTCCCTGTAATTTATCTATGCATCCGATTTTCATAAAATTTGAAATGTCTAGACAAAATCGTGTAATAATTTTATATTTTCAATTTCAAACCATTAAAATGCATTTGAAACTTTTTTTTTACCATTGACCGTAATGTAACGGAATACTTTTGATCGTTCCTGTAATTGATGTATGCATCCAATGTTAATAAAATTTGAAACGACCAAGTTTTGTAATAATTATTTATTTCAAAATTTCAAACAATTCGGTTCGATAGATTTGCCTTGTTATATGCTAACGGACGGACAGACTGAATTACAACTATAGGTGCTACGTATTTACAGAATTACTAATGCACCTAAAAATTAAACAATTTATTTTAAACATGCGTTATCCTACTTCAGCAATTCAAATTCTTGAAAGTTAGAATTCCAAGGTTTTTAATAATAATTCACATAATTTAATTTGTGAAAATAAAATGTAAAAGTCAGAAAGAATTATAATTATTTTAATTAAATTACAACATTAATTGTGTACGTTTCTCAAAAGTAATAAACAATTAAATGTATTAAATTGTGCTCGTATCAAAAGTTTAACGTTTACGGGTATTTTTTTTCCTTTAATTATTTCCTAGAAAACTATTTTCTAGAGAATGTTGAGCATCAAAAGGAAATGTTGTCATTCAAAATTTAGTACGATCAGTAGTTTTGAAACTAGTTGGGTGTGCCAATCCCAAAACTTTCTTCTATCTCATACGTACATTTAATATTTAAAAAAATAGGTACTCATTTTAATGCTTTAATAATTTTAATTCAATACCATACCAACTTTGATTTTCATCTTAAATTTCTGCTTCAATCAATTAATCGGAGTAAAAACAAATTTCCGTCTCTGTACGAGCCGATGGACAATAGTATGATAGGCAGATTTTTTTTTTAATTCAGGGAGGACTTACTTGCCTTACCAAAAAATAACCATATACAAAAAATTTAGTTCAGTTCTAGAACTAACTTCATACACTTTTAAGTGGTGCAATATTGAAAATGGCATAAAATTCGCGATTGCAGCGCCCCCTTCGGGCGGATTTTTTTTTAATTCAGGGCGATCTAACTAGCCATAGTCACACTTACACAAAAAATTTCGTTCAATTCGATGCATAACTTCATACACGTTTGGTCGGTACAATATTGAAAATGGCACAACTAGCCATAGTCATACACTTCCACAAAAAATTTGGCTAAATTCGATGCATAACTTCAATACTTTTGGTCGGTATAATATTGAAAATAGCACAAAAATCACGATTGCAGCTCCCCCTTTCGGCGGAATATTTCAAAACTGACGAAGGACCTGCTTGCCACAGCCAAAAACATTCACAAAAAATTTGGTTCAATTCTATGCATAACTTCATACACTTTTTGATGGTAGAATGGCGACATACACACAGACACACGGACAGACAGACATTTTGTAAAAACATGTTTTTTGGAATCTCTGACCCCTAAAACGTGTAAATCCGTCGAAAACCGGAAGTCGAAAAAAAATTTCGATTACATTACTTTCTGCTATTGAAGATAGAAGAAAGTAAAAATATTTCAAAGTAGATCTATTTTTCATATCTTAGTTTTTAATCTTTTATCACCAATTTTTTAAAATAAAAATTTTTGCCTAATTGAATCTGAGATAATGGAATAATGCAAAATTTACAATAAAATTTTACTGGTGAGAGTAATAAATTATACTTGGAGTATGGTTGCCCGTACAATACGGGCAAATCATAATTGGTAAGAACACGTTATCCCTTTGAGGTACGAGCAAAACAAGGAAATGGTTAATACTTGAATATACGGAAGAATAATTGAAAACACGGAATGTTTATTAAAACACTTGCACCATAAGATATTTAGACAAAATGATAAAAGGGAAAAACCGAATATTAAGCAAGCCATTCATATTAAACAAGCTTCTTTCATGGCTGTTTCCCGAAAGGGCGGCTGATAAAATTATTAAACTTAATCTACATACAGCCGACTCTCGTTAATTCGAAATCGGATAATTCGAATCTTCGCTTAATTCGAACTAAACATGAAGTCCCGAAATTTTCAATGGCAGAATAACCTTAAAAATTTTCATTAATTCGAACTTATTTTCTCTTGACATCGTTTAATTCGAACTAACGAGAATTACGATTTTTCATTCTTCCTTTCTTTCTCACGGATTTAAGATCATTTGAATAACTTTCTTTCTTTGATTTTTGTGAAAATTGTTCCGAACGAGTAGACATACAGTTGGCAAAAAAAAAGTATTTGTACACTTCATTTTTTTTTCAATTATAATGAAATTAAACAAAAGATTTAAGCAAAAAAAAATACTGTAATACATTAATTTAATGCATTATAATATTATAGAAGCAAAAAACAAAATTAAACGAATCGATTTTTTACATTATAATAAACAAATATACAAAAATATAATGCAAAAAAAGTATTTGTACACTATATTAATGTAATATAATTGATGAAAATTTAGTAAAATGATACAAATTAATATTTTGTGTGAATTCATTTAGCGTATATGACTACTTCTAGATGGTGTGACATAGATTCCATCAACTTTTTTGTAGCGGTCTGGTTAATGTTATTCCATGACACAATGAGAGATTCTTTAAAACAGTTTTTTACTGATACATATTTTTTTTTTTTTGGATTTTCTCATCCAATAGCATCCGCAAATTTTCTATTGGATTCAAGTCTAGAGATTTTAGAGGAGTTACCAGCCGTCTTCGTGTATTGTCGTAAGCATGTGCTGGTGAACACAGCAATATGCTTTGGTCGTTATCCTGCAGAAAGTGAAAAGCTTCCTCTACGCATAATTTCTTGGCACGGTTTAATAAATTATGCCGCGACACATCAATGTATGTTAAACCTGGCCTTCCATTGTCAATAAATTTTAAATGTCCTGCTCCATTAGAAGCTATACACCCCAAAACTATAATATTCCCCCCAACATGCTTGATAGTTTGAAGTATACGTTTTGGATCTAGAACGGTTTTATTTTTAATCCAATTTTTTCGAATGCTTGGTGGTAAGAAAATTCCGAATTTTCCCTCATCAGAAAAAATTACTGTTTTCCAAAAAATCCAATGATTTACTTCTGTATGCGAAAGCGAATACTATGCGTTTTCGCCTATTTGTTTCGCTGATGAATGGATTTTTCCTTGAAATTCTTCCTTTTAAATCTGCACTGAGAAGAATATTTCTTATTGTTTGAGGTATTACTCTGATGCGAGAAGATGTTGCAAGGTCTCCAGGAAATTTTTGAACCGAACGCATAGGATTTTTTAAAGCTTTTTTAACAACACTCCCTTTTCCCCTCATTGTTAGTTTGCTGAGAAATCCTGGTTTTCATTGAATTTCGATGCTTTTAATTTATTCATAGTTTCTCACTATTATACATCCAATAGTTGTAAATGATAATTTAATAGCTTTTCCAAATTCTTGTTGCGAATTTAAATTTTTATTATGCTCAATCATAGGATTTCATATATCTAGAAGTGCCTCTCTAGTTTTAGGTTCTATACTCAATTACTTCAAGAGCAAATTAGATTAAATGTCAGACACATATAATATGAAGTTAAAAATTATTAACAGCTTCTGTAAAAGTAGTCCTTTGAACCACAAACACTATAAAACACAGTACATATCAGGATGGAGAAATGTACAAATACTTTTTTTGCAAGAAATTTTTAAACTTTTCCTATAAGAAAATTATTTTACATCTTTATCGAAATTTTCGGTTGTGTAATTTAAAACGCACGGTAAACAGACTGTATTAAAACTATTTTTTGACAAAATATCTGCTTTTATTTAGTTAAAAATTAAAAATTTTAGAGTGTACAAATACTTTTTTTGCCAACTGTATAATCCCATGCACTTGATATCCACTTTCTAAGTGCCCCGTCTGTCCACCACTGACGCTTCAAATTTTTCTTCCATTGCGCTTGTTTCTAAACTTTTAATTAGTTATTTATTTATACATTCTAATTTAATAATAAATCATATTTTAATGATAATAGACGAAATAAATTAAAAAAAACACTATAACATTACTTCATTTGTAATATTACCATATTAAGCGTGTTCTTATTCAAATATTTTCCATAATTCGAACATTTCTTGTGGCCCCCAAGGAGTTCGAATTAATGAGAGCCGACTGTATATGTAAGCGTTACCACTTTCGTGATGAGTGGGCTCACGTCCCTGCACCTCAAAAATGAAAGATCTTAATTGATAAAAATATTGTGCAGAAAAAGAGGGTGTACCATGATATTTTTCTGCAACACATCCCTTTGATTTTTGGCGAAATTCATCTTTTGTATTTCTATTATGTGTTACGTGTGATAACATGAATTTCAGGTCGTGGAATCTGTTTTTTTTATTTATTTATCAGTTGATAATGCTTGAAATATGCTCGTTTGTTTTCGTTTTTTCTATAAGGCAGTCATTAATACCGCAAATTGTTAAAAGCACAACTAAATTCATTATGTCATTGAAATAGTTGTTATTGTACAGTGTACACACTTTAATGCAAGCATATTATGTTGAATTATCGTTTTTTTTTACTATTTTCTGCAATATAATAGGATTGACATTATGTCCAACAGAAAATAAACAAAACGTTTTCACTACTTTTCTAGAAGATAATTTTACAACAACAGATTCAAATATGATTTTTTTCCGAACAAGATGAAAAACCATGCTTTAAAATTTTTAAGAAGTACGGAGAAGCCTTACTTAGTTGTGCGCTTTTGAGGCAAGCGACCACACCCCTGTCCTCACAAAAACAAGCTTCTTGGGGAGAGAACACGTCGTCTAACAGTAAATCTTTGAAAACAATTCGCCTCTTCTACAAGCAGTACAGAAGGGTGGAAAACAATACTCTGTACGTACCTCATTCAACGTGAATCTGTGATCCTTGAGATAATTTGGGGAATTGGAAGTAAAATTAGAACATTTTTAATTAACAATAAAGAAATAACATACTAAGAATTTGCTCTATTTAAGAAATTTTAGTTTTGAAAATTTTAATTGTAGCAGACATTAAAGATTAGGGTGTATTGCTTTGAAAAACAAGAATGCTTTGACTGAGAAAATAAGAAAAGTTCGTAGTGTTTTTACCTATCTTTGGTACCTGGTACCCGTAAATTGGCCATTGGTCCAAACTAGCTGGTATCACTGCGCTCATAGCACGTACTAACACTATTTTATCCAATACATTTTACTTGTGAGAAAATAAGTAACGTCTGGGGGCTCTGGGATCTTGCTCTATAATACCAGGGATGGGCATTCCTACTCGTTTTGGAAAACGAAAGCGAACTTTCCCAAAAAAAAATCTTGAACTTGTTCTTTTACCTGTCTCTTCGGAACAGGTCACGTAATTTCGGAATAAATGAGCAACAAATAAAGAACCTGTTTCTATTGGTCTACCTGGCACTGCTGCTGCAGACAGGACATTGGCTGATTATCGGTTTCGGGGATTAAAAAAGCTATCTTAGTGACATACTCGGAATACGTTAAAAAAAATGATCGTGATACTGCTTAAGTATGTAATAAAAGATCAGTTAAATTTTGCGACGGAATTCCAGTAGAGACTGTAAAATAATAAAATATTTTTTAATATTTACACAAATAAAATATTTTTTAATATTTGGGGCGAAAATATGAAAGTGACACGCGATTTGAAGAACGGGACTTTTCCTTTCCAAAAACTAAACGACTTTTATGCGTCTGAAAATTTCTAGTTAATTGTTGCCTTAATTATTCCGTACCAGTTATATTTTATTATAAGTTGAATTTCTTTAAAAACTGAATTTTCGAGATTCAGTTCCAAAAAATTTTCTATTTTGAAAAACCGGCTATAAAAATTAAAAATTAAGCAAACAACTCTCGTAACAAGAATGTTAAAGAGTATCCGACATACAAGCGTACCGTAATTTCTGGCGCATAATCCGCGGATCATTTTTCGACCCAGAAATTATTTAAAATGAAATATAACATTTCACCAGAAATTTATTTAAAATAAAATATAACTTTTCAGATCGCCGTAAATATTTGGCTTCAATTACTAAATAAAATTTCTGGATCCAAAAAGCATTGTTTGATCCGCGGATTATACGCGGGAAATTACGGTATTTTTTAAAAAATCTGTCTCATCACCAACCGGTGATAAATCGCCAAATAAACAAAAATATCATTAATTTTTATGGACGAAATTTCTTTTATAAACAAACATATCCGTATGAGAACATTCTGTAATTTTTTCAGATTTTTCTGAGTATGCTGGTATGGAGACCTTCCTTGTAAAATCAAACTATCGTAATATCACAGAAAACGAATGATGAACAAAAACCCAATGAAATTAATTTACCTGAATACTTCTATTTGATCCTGAAGGTGTACACACAGCACTATTACCTATCTATACATGAATATGGATGATTCGGAATTTTACCAAACATAATAAAAGAGCTGGACATTCATACAAAGATAACTTGCATATAAATGTGACAATAAAAAAATCACAAGTTTACTAAACAGTGTATCAAACATTGTAAAGTATAATACCTAAACCGACATTAAAATAAAGTTAAGATATTCAATGTGTCGATCATCTGCTGTGACATTCATCAGGAAGACGTCGTCATAATGCTTTAAAAAAAAAATTTGAAACTTTAGTTTATTATTTGAAACTCTATTCTACATTTTTGTCAGATAGATGGTGCCACTGCATAGTTTCTTGCTGGTAATCGGTTAAAGCGACAACTGACTGATTATATAATGAACCTTTTAAATTCAAGACGGTTTTTATGATGAAGGTCACAGAAGGTGATCAAACTATTGAATATCTTAATTTTATTTTAATGTTTGAAACAACCATCGTCATTCTTTAAATTTATTATGTAAATCTTCTAAATATTATCTATAACTTTTCCAGTGACAAATTTTTTATGTGATGAACTCTACTACGGATGGTATTATTTAAAAAATTTCCAAAGTTAAAAAGAAAAAAGCCTTTAAAAAGAAATTATTGAATTAACAAGATTGTGATAAAATCAACTCTTACAGAAAAATAAAATTAAAAACTCATCAAAAGCGGCTAGAAAAAATTGTTAAACAATTTTTATCACTAATCTTGATATTTTTTTTTTCTTTAGAGAAAATTAGTATTTAACTTCGAAATCTACTTGTGCTTGTAGGTCGAATCGGCAAGAATTTTTTTCTGTTGTTTATTTAAATCTACACTTTTAAAATCCGACCGTAGATGTTGTATGTATGTGACGCTATCTCCTCCAATTCCGGAAAAGGAGAAACGTTGGGTTTGTTTTGAAATGAACGAAAAAAATCCCGGGATCCCGAGTTGCCCATTTGTCTGTCTATCCGTCTGTCCGCATATAACAACTCAAAAACTACCCAACCGAATCGTTTGAAATTTAAAATATGTAATTATTAGATAATTTTGTCGAGTCATTTCAAATTTTATGAAAATCGGATGTATAGTTCATTTACAGGGACAATCAAAAGATTCTGATACTTTATGGTCAATGGGGAAAAAAGTTTCAAGTGCATTTTAATGGACATACACTCTTTCGAACATAACAAAGTTGATATGCATCTATGAAGTATATACTATAATATACATTCTGTACAATCTGCGGTGCAAATAATATTTTTTATTGATTTACAGGGCCATACAAAAGTATTCCATTGCATAATTATATATTGAGACATTGTTTGGTACTCATTTTAATAGTATTAAACCATTTAATATTTTATGAAATTGATATATGTTGCACAGGAATAAACCAAGTTATAGTCATCGTTCAGTCTGTCCTCCGTCCGTCTGTCTGTCCACATATAATAAAGCAAAAACTACCCAACCGAATCGTTTGTGTTTTAAAATACATAATTGTTGCATAAATTTGGCTAGTCAATTAAAATTCAATGAAAATCGGATTTATAGTTCAATAACAGGGACAATCAAAAGTATTCCATCACATTACGGTCAATAGGAAAAATAGTTTCAAGTACGTTTCAAGGATTGTATACTCTTTCGAATATAATAGAATTGACATTTCGTGTTCTTCAAGTTTTCTTTAGATAAACCGACCAGCGTAGCGGGCGAAGACCGCTAGTATTAAATATGATTTGAAATTGAAATTAACATCCTGTTCAAAAAGACTTACTTTGAGGTATCGACAATTAGAAGGTTAGCAATATTATTATTTAAGGATGTCAGATCAGTTAATTTTAATGTGTAACATACCTGGCAGATACAAAATTTGACAAATTAATTTTTTTTAAATTATTACCATTTGCAAAATTTTTAGGATGAGGATAATATAGCTTAACTATACTTATCGCGTGGGTTTTTGATGTGCTAAGCAGATAATAATGCTACATTAATTTAACCAGTTAACTGATTTTTTTTCTTTTCTTTTTTTTTTTTTTTTTTTTTTTTTGTACAATAAATATAAAATATGGGTAAAATGCCATTTTTTAAAAGTGAAAATATTTATAATATTCATTGTAAACAAGTCTGCCTTTACATTGTGTGAAATTATATTTAAAAAAACAGCGGCGTCAAAAAGCTTTAAGTAATGGATCAAACATACGACGTACGGGCAAATCAGTTAAGTGGCAATTGAACAGACCTGACATGATGAAGATTACGTTAATAATAATAATAATAATAATAATAATAATCATCATAAAATCATTAATAATAAAAATCTCAGTTTATGAAAAATTAAAACTACTAATGTTATCCTTTTACTTCAGCGTATCATTGGAAAATGTCTTCCATTACTTACTGAATCACGAAAATAATATTTAAAGCGCTTATTGAAATCTACTGAGCAATTTCAAGACAGTAACGGACCTCATATTTCTTTCGGACAAAAAAAACAACAACCAATATGTACTAGAAACAGCGATAGCATTTAAATGCATTTACATATTGATTTATTACATTACTTTATGTATTTTTAAATGCATAGTATTTTTTAAAGTTACCTTTAATTTAAAACAGATTAAATTTGGCAAAAAAATTGGCCTAATTATTTTTATTTGCCCGTTTTTTATGTTTACTCTTTGACAAAATTTTATTAATAAATATAGGCAAGGAATATTCTTATAGCAACATACATAAATTAACTCTAAAAACTTGCTCCTTTTGTGAAAACAACATAGAATCGATCAGTATTATTTGATTTTGGAATAAAAATAGTCTGTTGTCAAAAAAAAAAAAAAAAAAAAAAAAAATCTTTAAATTAAAAAAATTAAAAAATTGTCCATTAGATGAATGGGTGGGCGGTATGTTATCTGTTGGATGTATAAGGGAGGGGCAAACATATCGAATAATTCAATTAAAAATAAATGTAAAATTTGTTTCTACCATTATCTTTAAATGGTAGACTGTTAAGGACTTCTTTCTTGAACGAAGACTATTTCTTTCTTTATTTATTTATTTTAAATATGGAACGAATATTTTTGAATACTAGAAAATATTTGAAATCCAATCCAGCATCATTTATATACTATGATGATGTGAAAAAAATCAGCAAAATAGATTTTTAAAAGCATTCGGTAGCAATTCTTTTTTTAAAATAAAGCTCGTATGCAACAAAAAAATTTAGGCGGATCCAAAATTTCAGGGTACGCCTTCAATCATCGAATCTGGTACTGAGATGTCTGAAAATAATAATAGTTTTTTATTTTCGTATGTATGTATGGTCAATATAATATGTTAAAATGCTGAATTAGCTGAAAATTTTGAGCAAAAATAAAAAAATTGTTCACCATAACAAAAAAAGAAGAAGAAAAACATATTTTATTTCTGAATGAATACATTAAAATAAATTAAAAACGATTTTATTTTAAACATATTTTATCCTACTTGAGAAATTCAAATTCTTTTAGGATAGACTCCGAAGATTTTTAAGTCTTAATATTAATATGATCTTTTAATGTACTTTTTCAAAACAAAATCTAGAAAACAAAAATTAATGCTGTGATTTATCTTAAATTATTAACTATATTTGTACATTATTGAAAAATAATAAACAAAGTAAATGTATTAAATTGTAATCATATCAAGTAGGGGTTCTTTTTTCTAATTATTTTCTCTTTTTATTCCGGAGAATGTTGAAAATCAAAGGGAAGGTCAAGGTTTAAAGATTAAATAAATTCAGAAATAAACAAAGATACAGAATGTTTATTTAAACATTCACACCATAAAATACAAAGAGTAAATGATAACGGTAAAAAAACTGAAATTTTAAGTTTGCATTCTTCGAAAATGCACATATCTAGGTCAGCTGTGTCGTTTGATGCGGCTAATAAAATTCTCAATCGATATTATACTAAAGTTCTCCTCGCTGTATTTAATGTTCACGGTACGCAGTGATAACTGACTATTGTAAACTAGCGTCAAGCGATTATGATTTTTCATTTTGTTCCTCTGAGCCTGTGGGATCAGCGCTTGCACATACCGATCCGCGCATGACGTGGCTATTTTTCGTTTAACATAATATTCTAAATATAGTCTGACAAAAAACGTTTTAGTGTAGAGGTAAGACTACTCGTTTTGACTCGGCCTGACGTTCGACTCGTTATGCGATTTAATTAAAACCAGAATTTTAATAACATTTCTGTCTTTTTAATAACATGTATTATGAAAAAAAAATTATTACTTAAAAGTTTTATATTCGTATCTAGATTAAGAATTTTTTTTTATGTGAAAATAAATAAATAAAACATAAGAAAATTCTCATTTTATTAAAAGTACATAACTGTTAATATTATCTTTTTGGTTCAACGAATGTTTTCAAAATGTCTTCCACTTGTTACTGAATCATTACTTCAAATACTAAAGTAATATTTGAAGCATTTGTTGGAATCTACTGAGTAATTTCAACAACAATTTTTATAGGTTTAAGAACAAGACAGTAATGGCCTTGTTATTTATTTCGGACAAATCCAAAACAACTAACATATACTTAAGAAAAGAAGAAGAAAATATAACAAAATTGCAATTTAACAAATTACAAAGAATATTTGGAAAAGGATCAAAGACTTAAATTTTAAAAACACATAAAAAAATTCTATATTTTAATTAAAAATCATAATAAACATAATTTTTAGGATGGTTATAACGAGTCCTATATTACGTACGCCGTGCATTAAACATTAATATCCCTAAATCAATGATTTAAAAAAATATAGTAGATTATAGACAGACAACTTCAACTGTTTTAAATGTACATTTTTATTGGATGGAGATAATTAGACTAACTGCTGTCTTCCTCATATTACGTACGACATGGATTGAGTATTAATATTCCTGGACCCATAGCAAACAAATTTTAAATGAAATTTCAGTTTTGCAATTTTCGGAACTGAATTTTTCAATTTCTGAACATGGCACATTTTAAAGTTTTAAACCGTTGCATAGAGAAAAAAATGCACTTTTCAATGAAATTTGCTTGAAACCTCTATCACAATTTGTTTTTAAATTATTATATTTAAAAAAAAATATTACTCTTTTTTTCATTGTGGTAAGGCTGCGAGCGAACAGCACTAGTTTTTATTACACAAAAACAGCAATCAACCAATCTTTGTTTAGGAAAGGAACAAAGGTAAAACCTCTTTAAATGATTTTTGAGGGACTGACCCTACCAAATTGACAAAGGAAGGGGAACTTTTATCTACCCAATCTTCAGTCGTAAAGCTGTCAACTGATTTCGCGTTCAATGTTTCTCTTGAAGTTTAAAAAAGTTCACTGAAAAAGCACTTTATACATCAAAGTGCCGACACGAAAGATCAAAAATACCGACACCTGACCGCAAGAAGTTAGTGCTATGTGCGTGGACCTTAACAGAAGTATTCAATAAAAATGGACATTAAAATTGGACCATTCAGAAAACGAATAATATAAAAACAAAAGTATTCCATTTTTGGACGTTAAACTTGAACCGATCAGGAAAGAATATAATTAAATATGTTGCGGAATTCAACCAATTCAGATATATTTTAGATTTCCCAGTTCTCAACCGAGAACAAAAATTATTTTTTCCAAATAGTTAAAAAAAAGGCTAAATTTTAAATATATCTATATATTTATACTAGTAAATCTGCAGATCAGGAGCCTCAACATCAGCTTTGTTCGTATTTTTTTAAAACACACTTTGGGTAATATTCAACTCCCTGAAAACTGTAATTTAAAATTTTCAAATTGCGTAATTATTTATAAGAATAAAATAGGAATTAGAAATTTTCAGCCATCAAAAGCGGTAAATTAAAAATTTAGTTATGTTAGGATATTCTGAAATTTTCATGATCTATTATTTTTGTTTTCTTTATTATAACATAGTAGATTTCTTCAGGGGGGCTCCGCCCCCCTGAACCCCCCGAGCCTCACTTAATTTAAATTTGTCACTTTCTAGTAATTGTGCTAATGATCATTGTATATTTTGCATTTCTTTATACATTTTGATTTATAAGAATAAGTAGCAGTTTGGGCAAATATTTTTCTTTATCTTCATACCTCTACATGCCTGCCAGCCACAAACACCTAAACCTGATGCATCAGGAAGTTTTGTAATTTTTAACTCAGTAATCTAGAGTTTTACAATTTTGTTTCCGAAAAAAAAATTTTTTTTTTTGATTGCATTTTGCTGCAGTTATAGCGGGACAGACAGAGATACAGAAGTAGAGACTGACATATGAAAAAAATAAATTTCGTGTCTCCAAAGTAAGCCTTCACTGAAGTTTAGGCAATGACGTCATTATTCATGAGTTATTGATATTCATGTTTCTTGTATTTTTAACGACTATTATAAAATACCTGTTTTTGTTCAACTATGACGTCATATTTTACTAAGTGAAATATTTATTAAAAATATAATTCTTGTTTATTTCTTTTACTTCTAATTATGTCCCCATTTTTGTCAGAAAAATTCCTATTAACGAAACGAATATCCGTGTTTAATATTTAATAAAAAAGTACTATATCTATAGTTATTTTAATTCTGACGTCATATTTATTTTTTTTTTCATGTTTAATTTTTCGAATGGAAATTGCTCAATTGAAACTTATTGCAGTTGAAAAATTATTATTCCAAGTTTTGATTTTTTTTTTGGCAACAATAAAGGAAATTGCTTAAATTTTGTTTAAAAAATCCGTATTGATTCTGTATGAAAAAGAAGGAAATTTTGAATTATTAAGGAAAATATTTGAATAAAATTAATAAAGCATAGCTTATGATTTTTTTTCTGGGCTATGCTATATTTATACGCAAAGATACAGAGAAATTAATTAATTCATAAGTTTTGATGTTGACTTCATTTAAATTTTTCACACGCTTTCAAATTTATAGCCTTATAAGGATAAGGATTAAGATGAATGGTTGCTTAGCAACCATTAGAAGAAAATAAAGAAAATGAAATAAATACATTTCAAATAAGTAAATCTCTAAAACAAATTAGTCTATATTATTGGAACACATTTATAAAAAATCTCCAAAATTTACAGTAATAATTTTAAAAATCTGACAAATGCGTTGACAAAATTTCAAAATAATACGAATAATTTAACTGGTAAATTTTAGTATTCATTTATCATTGAATTCTATTAATCAAATGTGTCATTTTCTCTCAGGGGAAAAAAATGAAAATCATTGGATTAGCCATAGAAAAACATTATAGCGCGAAATAAAATATTCTATATCTTCCGAACGAATGAATGAAATCTAACAAAAAACTATACAGCTTAATCCCAGTGTCTCACTAACATACCCACTTAATTTCAAGCCAATCGAATGCTTTTTAAAGAAGTTATCGCGGAACAGACAGACAGACTGACAGACAGACAGACAGAATCCAAAAAATTTCGTGTCTCCAAAGTAAGCCTTCAACTGACGTTTCGGCAATAATGATTTATTACATTACATTAAATTACATATTTTTAAAAGCATAGATTACATATCATTTTTTAAAGTTATTTTTAATTTTAAATAGATTAATTTTGACCAAAAAATTTTTCTTAATCATTTTGAACGGTCCATTTTGTACGTTTACTGTCTGACAAAATTTTATTAATAAAACATACGCAAAGTAATATTCTGATAGTAACATACATAAATTAACTCTAAAAACTTGCTCCTTTACGTAAAACAACATAGAATCCCCCAGGATTATTTAATTTCGGAATAAAAAACAATCTTTTGTCATGAAAAAAAAAAAAAAAAAAAAAAAAAAAAAATCAAATTTAAAAATTTGAAAATTGTCCATTAAATGAATGGAGTGGGGTGGGTATATTATGAATTGGGTGTGTATGGGAGGAGTTAACAGATCGAATAAATCACTCAAAAATAAATTTCAAATATGTTTCTAACATTATCTTTAAATGGTAGCCTGTTAAGAACTTATATCTTAAACAAAGATTGTTATTGTTATTGTTATTTTAAATTTTGAATAAACATTTTTGGACACTAAAAAACATATGAAATCCAAACCAGTATCAGGCTTTACTTTTACATACTATGATTAATACTCATGTGAAAAAAATTTATTAATAAAAGAAAATTTTTGCACACTGAATTCTGCAAAATAAATATTTAAAAGCATTTGGTAAATGCATTTTTAAAATCATTTTTAAGGTGCTACTTGGTTTTCCCGTTGACCCATTTCGCCAAATTATGCAAATCGCCAAACTAATAGACAAATTATACATATTGATATAAATTTTATTTTAAATAACGAAAAAACAAAAGAATTGGTAGAATTTTAATAAAAGTGCAAATAAAAAGTCGAAATAAAAATCATTTAATGACGTTTTAAACACGCGTATCGTATTTAATAACATTGAATGTAATATTCACGATCATCCAATATTGGAATTTAATCATATAATTTAGCGATAGTTTTATGGTCGACGGAGTAACCAAGTAGAACCATTTAAAAAAAATAAAGTTCGTATGCAATAAAAATATTTAGGCGTGACTAAAACTTCAGGACACGCCTTCAGTCATCAATTCTGGTATTGAAATATTAGAAAAGAACGTAATTTTTCTTTCTTCTTTCTATGTATCTATGCTCGTACTACTAGATAAATTGTTAAATAGCTCATATTTTAAAACCAAAATATTAGTTTAAAATGGCACAAAAACTTTCCAATTTCTGAATGAACGAATTCAAAGAAACGAAAAACGACTTCATTTTAAAACCTGTCTTATCCTATTTGAGAAATTCACAATTTTGAAGATTAGAATTCCGAGGTTATTAAGTCTTAATATTATATAATCTTTTGGTGTAATTTGTTAAAACAAAATGTAGAAGCACAAAAATAAATACTAAGATTTCGATTAATTTATAAAATTAATTTTATACATCATTCAAAAATAATAAGCAAAATAAAAGTATTAATTTGTGCTCGTGTCGTAAGTTTGTTGTTTAGGAGTATTTTTTTTTTAAATTATTTTCTCTGTTTATTCTGGAGAAGGTTGAACGTCAAAGGAAAATAACGCCTTTCAAGATTTAATACTTGAATTTTCTCGGGAATAAATGAAAATTCAAAATGTTTATTTAAACATTTACACCATAAAACATAACGAGTAAATAATGAAAGTAAAAAAGGCCAATTATTCTAAAATACTGTTGCTTTGCAATTTATGAAAATTCGTGCTCGGCTGTTTCGTCAGGAACGGCTAACAAAAATCTCAAACAATGTTGGTGTTTCTTTCCCTCTCTAGTAATTGTTTGCTTCAAACGTCTCTTTACCTCAAAGATCTTAATTCTTAAATATATTGTGTAAATAGAAAGGGAGTTGCATGCACGCAATATGGTACTTTAATTTTTGGCAAAATCGATCTTTTGTGTTTTATTATGTGTTACGTGCGATAACATGCATTTAAGATCGCGGAATCTGTTTTTATTTATTTATTTTTTCAGGGGAAGTAACATATTTTGCCGATACTGCTTTGGAATATGCTTGACTGTTTTTTTTTTTTTTTTTTTTTTTTTAAACTAAATAGACTCAAAATAAAAAATCAAGCGTTAAATGGTTTATGTATGGAAACGCCTTATTAAGTTTGGCACTATTGAGACCAGCGACCACGCCCCCTGTCCTCGTCTAAAAGTAGATCTTTGAAAACAATTCGCCTTTCCTACAAACAGTGCTGAAGGGGAGGAAATCAATACTGTACTTCCCTCATTCAACGTGAACCTGTGATCCTTGAGATAATTTCGCAGTAAAATTAGAACAATGTCTGTATATTTTCCATTTTGATTATTAATAAAAATAATATCCTAAGATTTTGCTGTATTTGAGAAAATTTAGTTTTGAAACTTTTAATTGTAGCAGACATTGTTGATTACGATGTTGTTGTTATTCCTTAGCAAAACATGAATACTTCAATTGAAAATTCAATAACTTGAAATCGAGTAACTTGAAAAATATGCAATATATTCGAAGCAATAGTTTTGCACACCCATTTTTCAAAGGAACACTTTGAAAATATAGTTTCGCTGTGGATAAAATAATAATAATAATAAATAAATAAATAAAACACCATTCCTTTTACACAATGAAATATAGGTATTGGACGAAAGAAGAACCGAGGTATGACAACGCCAGCCACTTTGACAATGTTTTTTTCTTTTTTTTCCGATCGTCTGCCGTTACACAACTTGTTTTCATTCGAAGAAGCATTCTGGCATCAGTAGATGCGTAATTCAGTTTAAAAAAATGATTCAGTATGCTATTCTATACAAAGATATTGAAATTAAATGAACGATGTAACTTTTGTAAAGCAATCAACTATATTCTTTATTCGAACAAAGAGATTCTGTTTTGTTATGTGTGACTAAGGCTGTTTAATAACTTTATACTGTATTCTGCTTGGAATGTGCATGGACAATCCATTGTGTTTACTACTATATTCGAAGTCATATTACATATATTCGAAGTCGTATTCGAAGTCAACCTAAGATTCTAGTTAGTTGTTGATGAAAAGAAGAATTCTGGCTTGTGATGATATACAAAATAATTTTTTTTTTTTTAAATATAATATTTCAAACCTAATTTCCTTCCAGATGTTCTGTCCTTTTTGGGAGATGGATAATTACCTTCAAACCCTTTTAATATTCTAGTTATCTTATTTGGTTTAATTTAAATTCTGTCTTTGGTTTAAAATTCGAAACTCGTAACTTAAAAAAATTATTCTTATTCGCACATTTTATAACCTATCCATAATTCTTCTATCTAGGTATGTCTTTAGATTTTTAAGAATATATATCATCATTTTTTTACACAAGTTTTGACTGAAATAAATTGTAAAAAACTATCAAATATTAATTCTTTGGCATACTTGAAACGTAGTTCTAATTCATGAAATGCAGTGCAATGATTTTTTTAAACAACTTTTTGCAATATGCTCCTCCTACTTTGTATAGCCACATTTTCTGTAGTGCACTTTTACTTTGAACAAATGCATATCACTATATGATGGGCGGAGTTTAAATGTAAAAAAATAGCGAGGGCGGTGCACACAAGTAAAAAAAAATATTAATAGGTTTCTAGGTTATACTCTGTAAACTAGTACTGACAGCTTGATACTTCGGGAAATTTAGTGCTCGCTCAAGAGTAATTTTTGATAAAACAAAACCAGTAAATTACACTAAAAGGCAAGAACATGCTTTAACCCTTTCCGGCACGGGCAAAATCTGTAGTAAGATGAGAAATTATCGACTGACACCGGAATTCACAAACGAATTTTTTGGATATTTTGAATTCCTTAATTTACGCTTTTGTTGTAAAAGCAAAATTTCACTAAAATATTACTGGTGCCGTTTGCAAGTTTGGAATTAAAATTAGGTATCCCAGATCGGGCACAGTGTGAAGGAAAGGGTTAAAAAATTCTTTTTTGACATCGCCGCTTTTTTTATAAAGAGATTCCGTTGACTGCTTTTAACCACTTTTAAAATTACTTGCATTAAGAATCTACGACTCTGGTTTTGAAATGTTGGAAAATGACGTTAATTTTTTTCTAATTTTTATGTATCTATGCTAAATACTAGTCGATAACTAGCTGTTATTTTTAAGCCAAAAGATTAGTTCAGCATGGCACAAAAACTTTCTCTAATTTGTGAATGAACGAATTCAAAGAAATGGAAAACGACTTCATTTTAAACATATCTTATCCTACTTGAGAAATTCAAATTCTTTAAGTTTAGGATTCCAATATTTACAGTCTTAATATTAGCATGATCTTTTAATGTAATTTGACAAAATAAAACCTAGAAATCAAAAAATAGATAATATGATTTAGATTAAATTATAGCATTATTTTTGTACATCATTCAAAAAAATAAAGAAAGAAAGAAAAAAAAATAAAAGTATTAAATTGTGCTCAGATCGAAATATTATCGTTTAGGAGGGTTTTTTTTTTAAATTATTGTCTCTGTTTATTCTAGAAAATGTTGAACATCAAAGAAAAATGACGCTTTAAAAGATTTTATAGTTGAATGTACTTAGGAATAAATAAAAATAAAATATTCGTGAGTAATACAGGTACTAGGTAAACCACAGGGTTGAACAAAAATATCCAAGTATGTTTCCATCTATTTGTATAAATTGCTGAAAGAGAAATTTAAAATTGTTATACGTTTTCTTGTTAAACCAAATTCCCCTTTTCTATAGTATATATATCAATCGACAGATCAAATACAGGGTTGTTCAAAAGTATTGTGATATATAATTTTGCTATAGACAGTAACACCTTACTTCCTCAAATATGTAAGTTTTGTTAAAGATTTCAGGTAATATTGGAAACTGTTTCATATGTATGCTTAAAGAATGATTTTCCTTGCCTGATTAGTGTTTGCAATCAGTGATTCCAGAAATTGGTATGATTTCTATTTCTAATTGTAAATAATGCGAAGAGAACTTATTACCATAAAAGGCGCTCACTCGCTTTTGAAACCTCCAAATGTATGTATGTACCAACTGGAACAGCATCTAGGATCTGTAACATGTTACTTAATAATTTTACTGGTATGAGTTGAAAAAAAAAATTTTTAATATTCACTCAAGTCTAAATTAATGTAACAAGGTGGAACCCGTCGAACTTCGACGAAAAAAAATATTTTAGAAGGAACTGTTTCATTGATTTATTACAACGTACAAAATTAGCTACAGTAAAAAATGCATCTTATATTGATCAGTTTAAAAGAAATACTATTTTAAGCTAAAATTATCAAAATACCATTTCTATAAAAGTCAGTTGTCCAAATTATTAAAATTAAACTTTAATCGCATATGTAATAAGTAAAACATGATAAAGATAAGTTATTATGATAAAGTTATCAATTGAGGCTCTTATGCTGGTAAAAATGGAAAAAAAAAATCAAATTGACACGATCATAAAATTTCACGAGAAATCTAAACCCGTCATCAATTTCATCTTCTCAAAATTTACATACGAAATTTTAATTTTAATTTTTTTTTTTTTTTTTTTTTTTTTTTCAATTTTAAGAGAAAGTGTCACATTTCTGTTGCCAGGGTTACAAAATTCGCACAAAAACTATAAAAAAATTAATAACTCAAAAATAAATTGAATTACAGGTTTTAAACAAACTGCATTTAAAAGTACATTTTTTTCTCTATACGCCGATGTAAAAATTAAGAATGTGTGATGTTTAGGTGTATAAAAATTGCAGTAGCAAAAATTGCAAAACTGAATTGCATGGGAAAAGTGTTGCCATTCGCAAACTGACGTATGCGTTACGCACAGATACGTTTGGCCTTTATAATATAGATATTCAATAGCAGGTTTAATGAGCTTTCATCCAAAGAAAGCTTTATCTATTTAATCCTTTGATATTACTTACAAGAAAAAAAAAAACATAAATTTGTACTCCGCTCGAAAAGAAATTGTGAACATAAAAGTAAACAGCTTAAAGTGGAGCTATCCCTCAACACTCGACACGAATAACTCTGTCATACCCGAGCGCTAGCTCGATAATTTATATAATTTTAAAGCATTTGTTTACAAATATACCTGGCCGTCCATTCAACTTTGTAATTTTATTACGTTACTTTTATTAAAATTTTGATGCGAAGAATGAATGACTCCGCCTCCATTTTAAAATTAATACTTCAATAAGATTTCGAAAGGCCTGCCACATTTACGTTGAAAATTAAGATGAAAATTGATTGATAAATAATTTTAAGCTTCCAAATTACAGAATAATAATAACAAGAACAGCGGAATAAGATTCACGATAACCCACGACACCTTTAATAATTCAATAATACTACATATATACAGTAGAACCCCGCTAATCTGGATCTCCGTATAATCCGGATCGGTTTGGTAATTTTTTTTTTTCAAGTTTCAGAAACTATTGGCTGATTTCCACAACATTAACTTGTTTCATCGTCGTATTCTGAATAAGAAAAAAACTTTTTCTGAAATCTTTTCGGTAAAATTAAACAAAGCAAACATTTTTATTGTCTATAAATATTCAATGAGTTTAACATAAAGGTGATTTTCTGTAAGAATGTTTTATTTTATTTTTTTTTTTTTTTTTCAATTCTCCGGATAATCCGGATTGGGTCTGGTCCCAATTAATCCCAATTATCGGGGTTTTACTGTAATATATTTATACATTGATTTATTAGATCAATTACATTTTTTAAATGCATAATATTTTTTGAAATTATTTTTAGTTTCAAATGAATTAAATTTGACCAAAATATTTGACTTAAACATTCCTAACAAATGTTTACAGTTTGACAAAATTTTATTAGTAAATATAGGAAATGAATTTTCATACAGCAACATACATAAACTAACTCTAAAAATCTGCTGCTTTTAGAAAAAATAACACAGAATCGCTCGGTAGTATTTAATTTCAGAATAAAAAATAGACTTTGGTCTTGAAAGGAAAAAAAAAAAAAAAAAAAAAAAAAAAACTTAGATTTAAAAATTTGAAAATTGTCCATTAGATGATTGAATGGTTGGTATATTATGAATTGGGTGTGTAATCGGAGGAACAAATCGAAGAAATCACTCAAAAATAAATTTCAAATTTGTTTCTAACATTATCTTTAAATAACAACCTGTTCAAAATTTCTATCTTAAACAAAGGTTATTATTATTATTATTTTATATTTTGAATAAACATTTTTGGACACTAAAAAATATATGAAATCCAAACCAATATCTGGCTTTACTTTTACATACTATGTTTCATATTGACATCAAGCAAATTTGGCTTAGATGCTTTATCTTTCCGCGAGCCGCCATTTTGTTTCCCTTTTATTTCTCATACATTATTTTTTAACCTTAAACTACAAAATGCAACTGAAATGATTATTTAATGATTGAATCATACATTTCAAAAAATGATATTAAATTAAACAAGACAATCTACTGTAGAAACTCTAAGATTGAAAGAGAAAATTTTTAATTGTAAAAATCGTTTGATTTACTTGATCATTTATTTTGTAAAAAATGAAAATAATTTTTTTAGTATGCATAAGCCTTAAAAATATTAATTTTATATTTCCTCAAAAAAATAATTGCAAAATAATAATAATAATAACATTTGTGAGAAATAATAGGGAAACAAAATGGTGGCTCGCGGGAAGATACTGAATCTGTTCCATAATAATAATAATAACAAGAACAGAGAAATAAAACTCACGATAACCGACGAGACCTATAATAATTCAGTAATACTACACATATAATATAATTATAAATTGATTTATTACATCACATTATATTTTTCAAATGCATAGAATGCATAATATTTTTTGAAATTTTTTTTAGTTTCAAATGGACTAAATTTGACCAAAATATTTAACTTAATCATTTCGAACAGTCCATTTTATATTTTTACTGTTTGACAAAATTTTATTAGTAAATATAGGCCAGGAATATTCTTACAGTAACATACACAAATTAACTCTAAAAACCTGTTCCTTTTGGAAAAATAACATAGAATCCCTCAGGATTATTTAATTTCAGAATAAAAAAATTACTTTTGTCAAAAAAAAAAAAAAAGAAAAAGAAAAAAAAGAAAAGAAAAAAAATCATATTTTAAAATTGTCCATTAGATGCGTGGGTGGTATGTTATGCGTCGGGTGTATAAGGAAAGAGTTAACAAATCAAATAAATCAATCAAAAATAAATTTCAAATTTGTTTCTAACATTATCTTTGAATAGTAACTTGTTAAGAACTTCTGTCTTAAACAAAGATTTTTTTTTTTAATTTTGAATGAACATTTTTGGACACTAAAAAATATATGAAATCCAAACCAGTATCAGGCTCTGCTTTTACATACTATGATTAATACTCATGGGAAGAAAGTTTATTAATAAAAGAAAATTTTTGCACACTGATTATAGGTTCACTAAATATTGAATTTCTGCAAAGTAAATATTTAAAAGCATTTCGTAGCAATGCATTCTTTTTAGATTATTATTATTATTTTTTAAACTAGCAAAAGCCACGCTTTGGTTGGATTCGCGAAGCATTAGTTCATTAGTTATTTATTGGAAAGTAACCATTTTTTTAATATTATTTGGTACTACTTGATTATCCTGTCGACCAAATTGGTACCGCCAAACTAAAAGATTAAATGCTAATGATGATGGAAAAAAATATCACATTCGCATAACATTAAACTCATTTCATATGTTCGTTATGTCATCAAGTTATTTTTATTATGAAGTTTTATTTGTATTCTTAGTAATGTTTCATTAATTTATTTGTTTTTTCGTTATTTAAAATAAAAATTATGTCGATCTGTTTAATTTGGCAAATTGTTTGGCGATTTGTATAATGTGGCGAAATTGATTGACGGGATAATCAAGTAGTACCTTAATTCGACTTTTTATTTGGATTTTTATTAATGTTTTACTAATTTATTTGATTTTTCGTCATTAAAAAAAATGCGTCAATTTGTGCAATTGTGCTAATAGTTTGGCTATTTGTACAGTGAAACCTCCAAATAAGGGACACCTATGTGACCGGAACTTTTGTCCCTTAAATAGAGGTGTCCCTTATTCGGAGTTTTTATTATTTTTTTATTAATCGTTCTGAAGGATATAAAAATTGCAAAACATTAAAGATGATACTCCTTAAATGACCCGAAATGTATATAAATTATGTTAATCAAACAAAAATAAAAAAAAGAGAATGAATTAAAATTTTCAATTAATTACTATATCATTACATGATTTGTAGAATTATTGATTTGTATTTTTTATGCAAACTGTATACATGCAGCAAAAAGCATAAAAACATTAGAAAGAATTTTACTTGGAAGTAAGAATCAAAAGGAATTGTTTTGCAAACTTCAATTTTTCAGTATAAACCTTTCAAATGCTCATTTACCATACTTATAAATTTTAGTTCTTCATTACCAGCAGTATTTACCAAAGAAAAAAAATATATTCAACTGTTTTGCGCATTTTAATGCAACAAATCTCTCAACTGCTCTACTTAGCAAGTGGAAAATGTTTTGGCATATTTACAAATTCATTTTTTTAATTGAAAGGTATAAAATTGGAATGCTTGATTATGGAAGTGATTTGCAATTGAACTGTATTTTCAATTTTTTGAAAGATAAATTACCTGATAGTAATAAGTGATTTTTATCACGTGACAAAGACTTTTTTACCCTTTCTTGAGTAGTTATTTTTCTTTCGCATGGAAATTCGGTTCAAAATGCACACATTGATATTTTCTGAAAGATCTTATTGCATTTGGAAAAAAATAGAAAAAATTAATCGATTACATATTTTCTGAACAACAAAGCTTGCTAGTTTCCAGATAAAACTTGCATTTCCGGAGAAAAATGAATTAAAATATATGTCTTAAAAGTTGCCTTTTTGGATTTGAGATCAGCTTAAAAGCATATGTAAACTTCTTTATTTCACAATTTTCTTTTATTCTCCACTTTCAGAATCATCCCCACAATTTTCATCATAACTTTCAATGCGGATAAAAGCACTAATGTTGAATCAGAATTGTGGGTAAATAAATGGTCGTTAATAGTGTCGTATGCCTCTGTATCAACATGACTGTCTGTCTGTTTGATAAGTTCACAAAAATCTGTATTTTCATTTTCATCACAAACTACTTCATTATCTGAAATTCAAAAACCATTCTCTTTAGTCTTATTTTGAAGTGTCCCTTAAATAGAGTGTCCCTTATTCAGAGGTAAATACATTACAAGTCCTATACCGAGGGACTGGGACCAGAAGTTTCGTCCCTTAAATAGAGGTGTCCCTTATTTGGAGTGTCCCTTATTTGGAGGTTTCACTGTATTATTTGACGAAATTGGTCGACGGGATAACCAAATAGTACCCGAATTAAAAATCACTTGATGACATAACAATCACGTGTATTATGTTTAATGTCATGTAATGTGACATTTATGATAATCCATTATTGGCATTTAATCCTGAAATTTGGAATTATATTTTTGGTCGACGGGATAATCAAGTAGTACCCAAAAATGTACTGTGTTATAGTATCTATGCAATGAGGTAATAAAGTACAAAATCCTATAATATCTTAATGAAAATTAATAATTTGCCCACTGTATTCAAGCTGACCACCTTTAATGCGATAAACAGTAATAACTGGACGAACTTGGGCAATTAATTTCTCCTCGACGAATGTTAAGCCCTTTAATATTTAGGGATGTGGACCAGGATCCATATTATTAGCTAAAGAAAAAATATTTAGTTCCTTATTTACTATACATTTGTGGCAAGTCTTTTGAGATCCGTCAGAGTGAATGCCAAGCCAAGGATGATGAAAAATTTTACAAAAATATAATTTAAAATTTTTTTGTGCATCTTCGAAATTTAAAGCATTTTTCCGAGCACATGCATTCTCTATCAGAAGAGATTCGTCATGTCGTCCTTTTGGCACAGATGTGATATACGCACCACATTGGCGCTATTTTTTTTTCAGACGCCAATGTCATATATGCACCTGAGTACTTAATTGGCGACAAAGTGTAGCTATTCTGCTTGACATGGTAACCCGGCTGTTGTTTATTTATTAATAAATTGTTTATTTAATTTAATTTTCTTTTTTTTTATTTATATAAATTGTTTTGTTCCACAGGTATTAATTAAACTTTTTAAAATTTATTGTTATTCCCTTTTTTAATATATGGTACTACTAGGTTATCCCGTAAACCGAAAAATTATCGCCACTATAAGATTAAATGCCAATAATGGATGATCGTGATTGTCACATTCAATGACTTTAAATACGATTCACGTGTTTAAAATGTCATTAAGTGAATTTTATTTCGACTTTTTATTAATATTTTTATTAATATTCTACTAATTATTTGTTTTTTTCGTTATTTAAAATAAAAATTATGTCAACATGTATAATTTGGCTATTAGTTTGGCGATTTGTGTAATTTGGCTAAATTGGTCGACGGGATAACAGAGTAGTACCAAATATATATATGATACTGGTATTCGAAAACCAGGTTTTTGCCAAATTGGCGTCGGAAAAATCGCGCCGATATGGTGTGTATATGACATCTATGCCGTCGTTTTTTTACGCTGGTATCTAACCTCTTGCCTTAAAGCTATATCATATTCGCATTCTTTTCATCCAGTAAGTATATGTTTCCTTGGCATTTTTTATAATAGAACTAATATATTCTATAAATTGTTTTTAAACGGCAAACTATTTAAAAATAGTACTACATATACTAAAATAATAATATGTATGTTTCATTTGGTTTAATTTTCAATCTTCGAATTCAAATAACTCTTTATATAATGAATTTAACAATTAATTTTATTTGTTTACAATTTTTTGTTGCCACTTTACGAAAAAAAAAATAAAATACAATATAATTCTTTTAATATGCGTAAGTGACATCAGAGTAAATGATTTTGTCGGAATAAAGTAAGTACATTTTATTTATTTAATTAATCATGATTCTATCTACAATTGTTAACTCTATGAATTATTTATTCTTCTAAAAATATGCATATTTCATTTCTTATTTCTAAAAATGCGTCCGTAATGGAAAAACATGTAAAATAAATTAATTAAAAAATTAATTTTTTAAAAAGTTTTTCTGTAAAAAAAATTATATTGTGCAAATCTACAGATCATAATTTATGTTTGTGTTTAATTTCAAATCAAAATATTGAATAGTTTTTTTATAAAGCGTACGACAAAATGTAATTTGAGTGGGCTGGTAGAGGATTCACTTCGCTCCTCCTAATAAAGCTCGTATGCGATAAAAGTATTTAGGCGGCACTAAAAATTCAGGGCACGCCTTTATTCATCGACTCTGGTATTGAAATGTTAGAAAATAACGTTATTAATTTTTATTATTTTTTAAATCTATGTGTACTCAATACTACTCGATAAATTATAAACTAGCTGAAATTTTTAAGCCGAAACATTAGTTCAGCATGGCACAAAAACTTTAACATTTGTGAATGAATAAATTCAAAGAAACGAAAAACGACTTCGTTTTAAACATGTTTTATCCTATTTAAGAAATTCAAATTCTTTAAGGTTAGATTTCAAAGGTACTTAAGTCTTAATATGATCTTTTAATGTTATTTGTCAAAATAAAATCTAGGAACTTAAAATAATTAATATGATTTCGGTTAAATTATAATACTATCTTTGTGCGTATCATTCAAAAATATTCTCCCATTGAAATATTGTCGTTTAAGAGTACTTTTTAAATTACTTTTTCGTTTATTCTAGGGAATGTTGAAAGGGAAATGACGCCTTTCAACATTTAATACTTGTATATACTCAAGAAAAAAATGAAAATACAGAATATTTATTTAAACACTCACACCATAGAATATGACAAGCAAATGGTAAATGCAGAAAAAGTCGTTTGTGGAGAGAATGTTAAATAATTTATTGTTTATTCATGTAAGGTTGCCTTGTCAAGGTGCCGCTGTAACGCTAAAAGAATTCAAGTCCATGTCACCGCATACAATGCTGCCGTTTGTCCCTCTAGTAATAAATCACTTCGCGCTTTTACAAGTCAAAGATCTCGATTCATAACTGCATTGAACGAATCTGGAGCATGATGTTTGCTTTGAAATATGAAACTTTGATTTTTGGCGAAATTGATCACTTGTGTTACGTTTGATAACATTCATTTAAAGAATTCAGAATGCATTTAAAGTCGAGGGATATGTTTTTTTTTCTTTCGAGGTTACATTCTTTACAGCATTTTTTTTATTTAACTCATGACTTACTGCATGTCCAACAGAAAATTAAATAAATGTTTTCACAAATTTCTAAAAGTTAATTTTCAAAAAAAAAATAAAAAAAATCGAATATAATTTTTTTAGAATAAAATGTAAAATAATGCATATTACAAATTTTAATTTTTTCCCCGCCAAAATTAACATTTATACTATATTAATTTCCTTATAACAATATTCCGTACTTAGTTTAACTTATTAAATCAAAATCTTGTTTCTAGATCTAATCTATTAATTTTTATGGAAACGATATAAATCCTTAATTCGCCTTAAAAAACATTTATTCCAATACGCGTAGATTAAAAAAAGATGGCTCTAAATTAAAAATATTCTTAATTAAACTTTATTTCTTAATATTCCAAATAAAAATAATTTTTTCTATGTTTTTATCAACCCTTTTTTAAGAAAGTCTTACTAAAATTACTCCAAAACCATACCTTTCAAAAAATATCATTATTTTTATTTATTTTTCCCTCTTCAACATTCGATGTGTGTGCATAACTATAAATTCATTTCTTTTCTTTTTCTCTTAAAATTAATCGTTTGCAAAACTATATCGTTTGCACAGATATTTGAAAATTCTGAGTCGATTATAAATTGGTTAAATAATATATTTTTTTAAAAATAAATTATCGTCTGTGGAATATGGTCTCGGCTCTGGGCATGAGTTATGTTTACAAAAAAGAATGACTGTTCAAGAGTAAAGAATGTTCTAGAATTTTCTTTTTAGATTTAAGAGAGGAAGCCTTGAGGTGGTAAGAGAGATTCTTGGGTTTCTTCCTTCGATGAGTACGATTTACGGCTTGTTGAAGTAGATGATGGAATATTTTTTTGGATGTTTCGGTTAAAGATAGGTTGTAAAAGGAGCCTTTCTTTCTATCAGGACTACAGTTTAGTAAATGAACTTACAGCAGCCAATGAGTAATTTATTGGATCCTCTACATCTATTTATTTTGTTTTTTTCCCTCGCTGGCCATGACTTCTGTGCGGTAGAACGGGGACCCTGGCGATGATGTCTCTGGCTCCTAACTTTAAAATGTCGCATGCATTAAAGGGTTTAAGTGTGGAGACACCTTATTTAGTTCAGTATTATTGAGGGCAGCCACCGCGCCTCCCTGTCTTCTCAAAAATGAGCGTCTGGGGAGAGCAACTCGTCTAGAACTAGGTCTTTGAAAACAAATCGCCTTTCCTAATAGTGCAAAAGGGTGGAAAACAATATTCTGTACTTCCCTCATTGAACGTGAACCAGTGATTCTTGAATTGATTTTAGAAGTTCGCAGTAAAATCAGAAAAACATTCATTTTTTCCATTTTATTAATAATAATAAATAATATCCCAAGAATTTCCTGTATTTTAGGAACTTGAGTTTTGAAAATTTTAATTGTAGCAGACATTGGTGATTATGCTGTTAATGTTATTCCTTTGCGAAGGAAGGATATTTCAATTAAAAATTCCAAGATTAAATTAAAAAATCTGCTTGATATTGGAAGCAATAATGTTCCATGCCTATTTCTCAAACATCGCCAACAGCAAATTGCTTCGGAAATTTCAAAAATCTAGTCTAGACTCTTCATATATGCCAGATATTGTTGTTTGATTAAATGAATCAAATGTAACATTTAACGGCAATTACAGGAAATATTAAAACTTCAGTAAAATGAATACAATTCAAAAAGAAAAAAAATATTTTGAATGGCAGAAAAGATCTGCAAATTTGCAAAAATATCTGAGAGAGAAATATGTTAATTGACTGGTAACAACTACTGCTCAACAACACAAATAAAAACTCGCAGATCGTTATTAACAAAAAGGAGGTCCCAGGTTTTGCTATGCGTAAATAATAAAACCATTAAAATAAATAAAATAAAATAAAAGCTGAACGTCTCCCTTATTTTTAATTAATTGAACAAACTGGTTGAACTAACTTGACAAAAATAAATAAATGAATAAAATCTCAGCTTATGAAATATGAAAACTGCTATTATGATCCTTTTGGTTCAACGTACGATTACAAAGTGTCTTCTACTAATTACTGAATCAGGAAAATAATATTTATAGCGTTTGCTGGAATCTACAAAGTCATTTCGACATCTACTTTAACATTCGTAACAGAGTACGCAGTAAAAGAGCAGGTATTTTTTTCGAACCAAACAAACCATCCAATATGCACTAAACAAAATATAAACTTTAAAAGATATCCATGGATTGATTCGTTACGTTACATTGCATTGCATATTTTTGAATTCATAGAAAGCATAGGATTTTATAAAGTTATTTTTAATTTTAAGCAGATTAAATTTGTCAAAAAAACTGACTTAACCATTTCGAACATTTCAGAATATTTACAAGTGTGTGTTCCAAATGTTTGAAACTACGTTCACAGCTTGAAAAATTTTTATTAATAAATATAGGCAAGGAATATTCTTAAAGTAACATAAATAAATTAACTGTAAAAATTTGCTCCTTTTGAAAAAACAACATAAAAACCTACAGGATTATTTGATTTCAGAATAAAAAATAGAATTTTGTCGAGAAAAAAGAAAAAAAGGCTTCAAATTTAAAAATTAAAAAATTGACCATTAGATGAATGGGTGCGGAGTATATTATATGTTGGATGTATAAGGTAGGTGTAAACAAATCGAATAAATCATTTAAAAATATATTTCAAATTTGTTTCTACCATTATCTTTAAATGGTAGCCTATTAATTTTACTTACTTATTTATTTATTTTGAATGAACATTTTTGGATATTGAAAAGCATTTGGAATCCAAATCAGTATCAGGCTTTACATTTACATGTTATAATTATTGAACAATTGAAGAAAATTTATTAATAAGATAAAAATTTACACTCTGAATATAGGTTCACTGAATATTGAACTTCTGCAAAATAAATATTTAAAAGCATTTGGTAGCAATGCATTTTTTAAATATTATTATTATTATTGTTATTTTTTAAATAAAGCTCGTATGAGATAAAACTATGTAGGCGGAGCTAAAAATTCTGGCCACGCCTTAAGTCATCGACTCTCTTATTGAAGTGTTAGAAAATAACGTAATTTTTTTTTCTCTTTTTTATATGTACCTGTACTCTATACTATTCGATAAATTATTAACTAGCTGATATTTTAAGCCAAAATATCAGTTTAACATGGCACAAAAACTTTCCAGTTTCTGAATGTATAAATTAAAAGAAATGAAAAGCGATTTCATTTTAAACGTGTCTTATAACTACTTGAGAAATTCGAATTCTTTAGGATTAGATTTCAAAGATATTCAAGTTTTAATAAAATATTGTAAGGTAATTTGTCAAAATAAAATCTAGAAAACTAAAATAAATACTATGATTTCGGTTAAATTGCAGCATTATTTGTGTACATCATTCAAAAATATTAAACAAAATAATATTAAATTGTGCTCACATTGAAATATTGTCGTTGGGGAGTATTTTTTTCAGTATTATTTTCTTTGTTTATTCTAAAGAATGCTGAATGTCAAAATTCCCTTTGACATTCAGCATTCTGATTCACGCCTCTCAAGATTTTACATTTGAATCAACTCATGAATAAATGAAAATACAGAATATTTATTTAAACACTCACACCATAAAATATGACAAGTATATGATAAATGTAAAAGAATCGAACTTCATGCGATCTGAATTATTACAGGTTTAAAAATTAAATCATCCACGGCTATTATCTCAATGGGCCGTTGGAACGCTTAAAAAAACTTCGAACGTTGTCACCACTTGAGCGGCTTTAACGGTAATTAGTTCTCCTCGCTGTATTTTTCAATGATAAAAGAGTTTGTTCTGTTTTAAGACGGCCAACAATTAACACGCGTAGTAAAGACCCTAAAGAGCACATGCCCTCCTTGGGGGGAGGGCTCTTTCTAGGGGATCTTAAACCGTATTTACACAAGGAAGTCCGGAGTTAGAAGAAAACCACGGAACTCTTTAAATTGCAAAGTAAAATATTTTATTTTTCTGACATGCTGGAGAAAAATCTACCTTGTTCAAGTTCTTTCATAAAAAATATTTTTTATTCTTTGAATTGTTCACTTCTAATCATTATTAAAATGCAATATTTTCATGAGATTTTTTTTAAATCAATTCTAGTTTTAATTAATGTTTAATTTTCTCTTGTCCCTTACCTTATTTTGAAAATTGACTGTCCTTCTGTAAAACAAAATCCAGTTTTTTATCATTTGGGTGATTTTTTTAAATAAATTTAATTACCAGATATATTTATCTTAGTTTATCATAGAAATTCTGCAATTAATTCTGGCAACAATTATAATTATGTCTTTGAAATATTTATCGTTCATTTTCTATAGCTTTATTTACCATAAAATTTTAACTTCATGAAAATGTTTATTTAATTGATTTATGATTTATTATTATTCAATTGTTTATCAATTGATTTGTTCGCAATTTAAAAAAAAGTCTTATAAAAAAAATCATGGCAATTTCAAAGTTACTAAATTGTAGCAAAAAATAAATTTGACTAAAGAATTATTATTATTATTATCATTTTTTAATTAAAGTCTTTGAACTGAACTGGAAAATAAAAAATTCTTTCAAAAAAAAAAAAAAAAATCGAAATTTTTTTTTAAAAAAATTAAAGTGTTGAAACTGAAATGGAAGATATTTTCTTTCATAATTTACTCTTTTAGAAAAGAAAAATCTTTGAATATTTTTCTTTATTGTACCATTTCAGTTCTAAAACACACACATACACACGCACTTATGTATATTAAAAATTATTGTTGTAAATTAGTCCTGTTACTAAAAAATCACATGTCTAACTTTCTTACTTAAACTATTTTTAATTTATTAGTTCTAACTAGTACTACTTAGGTGAAGAATTTTAGATAAAATATAGTAGTTGAAAATGAACTTATTCATGCCTTCATATCTAAACTCTAACAATAACAATTATTTCAAAAATATAATAAATTTAATGATACTTTTAACAATTTGCACAATTAATGACTGCCTTATAGAAAAAAAAGAAAACAGTCAAGCATATTCCAAGCTGTGACGTCAAAATAAATTTTAGCTTCTCCGCAAGAAATGAATAAAAAACAGGTTCCTCGACCTTAAATACATGTTATCACACGTAATTAACGCATAGAGGAAATTCAAACGCAAGAAATCTGAGCGCGATATTGAAACAAATATCATACCGGATCCCTAATTGAACAATGCATTTAACAATTATGATCTCTGAGGTGAAAGGGCATGACTCATCTCATTACTGAAGTGAAAATGGCAATATTGATGCAGATTAGGATTATTATCAGCCGCCCCACCAGGGAGCAACCGACCAAGAATTTGAACTTCCAAGAATAAACATGTTCGATGATTTGTGGCTTTTATTAGTATTATCATTTACATTATATATTTTATGGTGTAAGTTTTTAAATAAACTTTTTATATTTTCATTTATTCTTGAGTGTACTGAAGTATTAAATCTTGTACAACGAGAATTCTCTTTTACGCTAAGCATACTCTAGAATAAATAGAGGAGCTAATTAAACAAATAAAAATTCCTAAAGCAAAAATTTTCGACGTAAACGCAATTTAATGTTTTTATTTTGTTTACTACTTTTGAATAATGTACAAAAACAGTGTTATAATTTTACCGAAATCATAACATTAATTTTGTTGTAATGATTTTGTTTTGACAAAATACATCAAAATATTACATTAATATTAAGACTAAAAAAATATATATTTATCGGAATTCTAACTTAAATAACGTTATTTTCTAACATTTCAATACCAGAGTCGATGTCGAGGCGTATCCTGAAGTTTTAGTCCCGCCTAAATATTTGCATCCCACAATTCCACTCCACAATTCACAAATTTCATTTCTAAAACCATGATACAACAAACATATTTTTAAAGCTCCACCCCAACTTCTCTGTTTAATGGAAAAGAGGGGAGGAGCAAACATTCTGAACATGTGTTACGTATCTAATTCCCAGAGAGAAAATGTATAAAAATCGATCTCTTATACTGTTTCAAATTTATATGTAAACAAGTTGGGAATTAATTGCACGTGAAGCGTTGCAAATGAGGTGCGTTCGTGTGATAACGAAGTTTTAAAAATATTCAGATCTTGATGTTATAGTAGACAGTACTTTGGATACAGTATAGTGGTCGAAATATTTTTTGTGTTCCTGTAAATATACAAGAAATAACATTTATTACACCTTAGCAACGTATATCATATTCATAAAATGTGAAATAAAATTAAAACACGCCCCAAACAATATTTTCTGGTACAGCATTATATAGTGGAATACTTTTATGTGGCCGTATAATTAAAAAATATATATTCTTTGCATCTATATATATTCTGCTAGAATGTATATTTTAATATATATATATGTTTTTCCAGAAAATAGAACTTTGACGAAGTAACTTTCTTCAAGCTCTCTTCAAATATATTATTCTAAAATAGCTATCAAAGATTATTTGATGTTAATTACAAAGATTGGAAACATGCATATTTCAAACAACTTTAAAAAACACCAGTGGTTACTGGAAATTGTAAAAACATCTTTAAAAGAGCTTTTAGTTGAAAATTTAAAAATATTTTGTAAAAGTTTGCTTCGAAAATGTTTTATTATGTGTTCCAGTCTTACATCATAAATAAAAAATTAAAATGCGCCAAAACATAAAATAACGTTTTTGTTTAATAAAGATGCAAAAATAATATTAAAAAATATTTTTATTTTCAAATATCTGTTTTATAAAATAATGCTTCGCGAATCCAAACAAAGCATGGCTTTTGCTAGTTTAAAAAAATAAAGTTAATATGCAATAAAAAATATTTAGGTAGAACTAAGAATTTAGGGCACGCCTTAAATCATCGATGCTGGTTTTGAAAAGTTAGCAGCTGAAGTTAATTATTTTTTCTTACGTATGCTCAATATTACTTGACAAATCGGGGAATTAGTACGCACCAATTCTTATAAGGTAAATTATTGTAGTATTCAAATTAATCCATGATTATCCGCGATATCTGGTCTGGTGGGTTGTGATTTTCTTTATTACGTTCAACAAAGTCTAAAGTCCCGTTCACTAAACCTTTTTCGGTCCACAAATCAGAACGTAACATTTAGGTCCAAATGATAAAGTAAGAAATGGTTAAAGTCAATTTGTCGTTTCTGAATCGGCCAACTTTGCTTTAGTACATTTATAAAGAGCTGGAATCGAGGCAACAACTTCACGCTTCAATTCTTTTAATTTTTCATTTATATAACAAATTTAACAATTAATTTTATTTGTTTACAATTCTTTTGTTGCCACTTTACAAAAAAAAAAAAAAAAAAAAAAAAAAAAAAAATCCACAATAGAATTTTTTTAAATGTTTAAGTGTCATCTGTGCAAATGATTTTGCTGAATAATGAAAACATTTTATTTATTAAATTAATCATGATTCTATCTATAATTACTTATTCCATGATTTATATTTTTTTCTGAAAATATACGCGTTTCATTTTTTATTTATTTGCTAAAATGCGTCCGTATTGGAAATGCATGTAAATTAAATTAATTAAAATAATAAAATTTTTAACGTTTTACTGTAAAAAAAAATTATATTGTGTAAATCTACAGATCATAATTTATTTTTGTTTTTAATTTGAAGTTAAAATATTGAATAGTTTTTTGTAAAGTGTACGACAAAATGTAATTTGAGTGGCCTAGTAGAGGATTCGCATTGCTCATCTTAATAAAGAAATATTTTGCTACCAAAAGCTTTTAAATATTTATCTTTCAGAAGTTGAATATTAAGTGAACTTACATTCCTAGTGGGAAATTGATCATTTATTAATTAATTTTCTTCACATGAATATTAATTTAAATACATAATATATGCTGGTTTGGATTTTAAATATTTTAAAATAACAGAAAGTTCATTCGGAATTTAAAAAAAATTAAAAATTCTTTACTTAATTGCTTTACTACCGCATTATGAATTCCTGGAAATTTCACATTCTAAAGCATTTTACGCAAATTGTTTAAACTAAATTAAAATATTTACAGTAGTAAATTTATCTTTTATTAATTAATTGTCTTAATATGAATGTTAATTAAAGTATGTAATGTATGATGGTTTGGATTTAAAAATTTTTTAAATATCAATTAAAATTGTTTGTTCGAATTAAAAAAAATAAATAAAACAGAATCGACCACTAAAGGCGTGTCCAGAATTATTATTTCTAACTAAACGTTTTTATTACACACTAGCTTTATATATATATAAAAAAAAGGTATTGCTACCAGATGCTACCTACATTCCAAGTGGAAAATTTATCTTTTATTATTATTTTTTTTTCTTTCATATGAATTAATGTAAACGTCATGCATGGTGCTGGTTTGGATTTCAAATGTTTAAAATTATCAAAAAAATGTTCGTAATAAATCAAAAGGGAAAAAATTCTTTGTTTAAGAGAAAAATTTTCTTAACAGACTACCAGTTTAATTATGTATTTAAGATGAGCGTGAAAATAAACTTGAAATTAATTTTTGAAATGGTTTCTTCGATTTGTTTGCTCCTCCCCCTTACACACCCAACACATGATTGACCTCCCACCCATTCATCTAATGGACAATTTTTAATTTTGAGGCGTTTTTCTTTATGTCATTCAAAAGACTTTTTTTATTTTTATTTTGAAGAGTTTATATGTTGTTTTCCCAAAAGGAGCAAGTTTTAAGCATTCTTCGTATTTGTTATTGTAAGAACACATACGGAACACATATGTTTTTTTAATCACATTTTCTCAAAAACTACTGTGCTAATTTCATGCCATTTCTTGAGTTTAAATACACATCAATGATGCATAACTGCGAATTTTTGTAAAATTTTCGGATTGTCAAAAATGTGTGAAAAAGGGGATTAAAAAAATTACAAGAATAAAAATCCTATTTTATGATTTTATCGAAAATTACCATTTTCTTATTAAAAAATCACCATATGAGCACGCATATTATATATAAATGCCGAAAGTTTGCGTTGGGTACTACATATAAATATTTAAAAAAAATATGTGTAAAATTTATTAAAATTCATTTAAAGGCGTCATTTGGTTCGGAGCTATCCAAGTTTGACATCCGAAGAAATTTTGGAACAATGTCTGCAGACAATGTGTCAACTGATGTATTTTACATTTCATTAAGCATATAGGCCATAATTTTGAACACCATAGATACTATTTCGATATCGAAAACTAATGTTTTGTATCGGAGACACATGAGAAAATTATTTTTGCTAGGAAAATAGTAACATTGTTAGACATTGAAATGTATCGACAATAATTACAATGATTTTTATTCAAAAATTTTCACCACTTATAACGAAGGATAATATAATTCAATTATTTCTTTTATTATGCAAAAATTAAAATATGGATACTAAATTGTTAAAATTAAGACCTACTGCGTTCTTTTAATTTTATGGTATTATCCGAATTGTGTGGTAACAAAGAATATTTTATTCAAAATATACTAGCAATTTTTGTTTTTTGTAATGACTGATTGCTGAGGCTGCTTAATTCGAAGTTAAATATTAGCGAAAGGTACATAATTTGAGTTAAAAGAAAAAAGAAGAAAGAAGCTGACAACTTTGGATGATATTTTGTGTTGAAAAATGTATTTCTATAATTTTGAATCATTTAAAATTTTATGAAATATTTTTTTTTAAATAAAGAAATATTTGTTTAAAAAACAATTGAAAAATTACCAGGTGATTAAAATTTTGTATAGACAAAGTTAATTTTTTGCGAATATATTATACACTTATAAGCAAATACACAGTCGGTTTCAGTGCTTTAGGCCTCACTTTCAAAAGCAGTGACTTTTATCGGTTAAACACTTGATAATGTATACCATTATTTTATACAAAAAAAAAAAAAAAAAAAAAAAAAAAAAAAAAAAAAAATTCCTTTTGTAACCACAAGTTTTTTACCAAGAAACTTCCACAACAATCACGTTTCCGATTATCATTTTAAATGATATCGTAACAAATAGAAATCATTCATTAAAACAAATCCGCTAATGATAGCGGCTGTTAACTATTACTTAAACATTTAACGTGATGGTTAAAAGTGTACATCGCTCGATTAAATAGCTTGAAACTACTAACTATATTTTCGCTTTATTAAAACAGGTGAAAAACATTTTCATTTAAATTAATTGTGATCTCTGTCGATACATTTCAATATCGTAGAAGTAATTTGTTTCGATGCCAAAAATATTCTTCACAGTTGTTATATGCGACACAAACAACAAATTTTCATATCGAAACAGAATCGTCAGCGTTGAGAATGATGCCCATGGGGTCATTAAAATTTAAAATACAGCAATTCTGCAAGTGTGTATTCCAGAAATTCATCGGCTATCATAGATGACTACCGCCTCAAATTACGCCTTTTAATGAATTTTAATAATTTTTATACATATTTTTCTAAATACTTATATGTAGTATCCAACACAAACTTTCGGCGATTATATATATTATATGCGGGCACATATGAGGAATTCTTTACATGAAAATAGTAACTTTCTGACAACTATAAAATATTATTTTTACTTTGGTAAATTTTTTAATCGCTATTTCTTACTACATTTATAATCAGAAAATTATGCAAAAATTTTCATTTATGCATGCTTGATGTCTATATAAACTCATTTAATGGCATGTAATATGGCAAAGTAGTTTTTGAGAAAATGAGGTTTTTTAAAAATCGAAAAAAAATTTTATCTCATAAAATATCAATATTTATAAGGTGATAAATGGGGGAAATACATTGTCAGACAGGTAGACACAACTGGAAAAAAATGAAGAAATTTGATGGAAAGTTATGTTTCCAATGCTTATCCATCTATGCCCTTTATAAGAATCAAACATAACATCTAAAGAGAAGATTTTGGAGCTGATAATTCTAATTAAACTGCTAAAATTCTGCAGTAAACTATCCAATTATTCGAATCCAATCGCGGCCGTCGGCATAATCTTTCGGAGTTTTCCGTGGTTTTCTTCGATTTCCTTGCGTAAATGTGGGTTAGGTTCCTTTAGAAAGACCCCCCCCCACGAAAGGCACCCCCCATTAGAGAATACATCTATCGTGCAGGTAATTGGCCGTCACAACTATAACCAACCAATCATTCGATTGAAAATGTTTAACACAGATAGTCAATAATATTGCCAATTACGCTGAATAATATAGTCAAGAAGCCTTAAAAACAGTCCAAAAAATGGTAATTATGCTACAGAAATGTAACAGTGTAGTGCAAAATCGAATTCTACATAAGTTTGTAAATAATATTGTTAAAGGCACCGTGATTATTGTAAAAGTCTCAAGGCATAAATATAAGAAAAAATATATTAATTTGCTAGTCATCACTAATAATTTTTTTTAAAAAGGATGATGGAGGAAAGATTTTTTTTTAACATCAACAAGTTTTAATCAAACTACTTCACAAGAAAAAATAATATTTAATGTAATTTAAATCGCATAAAGTCATTAGTTAATTCTTTTGTGCGAAATACTAAAAGAAAATAAACAGAAAGAAAAAAGAAAAATGATTTTAATAAAAATAAATGCTCAAACTTTTTGAGAGGATTTTAGAGATAAAAAATATTTTTCAATTAAATCTGGCTACAATTGTGGATTTTATTCAACTCCAGTATTGTTTAAATTTGTCCATAACATATGGCAGTCATCTTCAACTTGTCGAAAATAATACTAAAAATCTTTCTTATACTATCAGTTTTTTTATTTATCGCAAATTAACAAATCGAATAAACTATTTAATAGATAAAGTTAATACATAAATTTAAATTAAAAATTTAGAGAACTGGTTGATGGATTTAAAAAAAAAAGTTTAAATTCACTTTACCTGATTTTTGTAACTGGAGATCAGAGGTATTTTACAATACACGGAATTGTTTGTTCCTAACCTGTCTTGATTAATTATAATCTTCAGCGACTAAACGTTATCTGTTCAATTTACATTGAAACTAAATGCTGTATATGTTTTTATTTGTATATAATAGATGACAGCACTACTGTCAACTTTTGCATGATTTCTAAAGTGATCTATCCAAAATTCAGCATCTTTCCTGTTTCAAAATCTGGCTTTCGCCAGTAATTTTCTGCGATAGTGCTGCCGAAAATAGGTATTCCAAAAATCTCGATTCTTCTTTTGGGAATTTTCAACATCGACGGGAAGTAAACGAGAGCATTGCGACTCTCGTAGGAATTCCAAAAGACATCTGCATTGGTTCATTGGTTCATTCATTGGTCGCCAATTTCAGGCTGTATTGGATCATAAGAAACTTTATGTATGGTTACGTGTTTCACTGAGTACACATAACGAGGAGAAACCGTAAAGGCGCTAACTCGCTTTTTAAATTTCCGTAAGATCAAACCTTTCAAACTGCCTGAACAGCATTTAAAGAAAATAAAATATTTCTAAATAAATTTACTGGTAAAATTTCATCCGAAAAAAGCAGCATTTGCAAGTTTATTCCACTGTGGAAAATAACCTCTGAAAAAACCATTGAGAAGATATGGTTTTTTTTCCAAGTTGAAGGAATGAAAGAAACTACTACTGTTTAAGAATTTACAATGTAACTTTTAATTTTGTTAAATAGGGTAACATCCCCAGTGATTGGCACATTAAGAATTTGTCTTTAAACTAAAATTGAAAAAGAAAATTGAAAAAAGTATTTTTATAAAAATATATTTATAAAAAGTTGCTGAAATCACCAATAATTGGCACCTAGAGCACCAATGTATGACACCTTGTGATCCAGTAATTGGCACATGTTTATATTTTAAAAAAACTTTACATTTTGCATTGGGTTAATTGCTTTAAAAGAATTTATTGTAGATGAAGATGCCATATTTCATGTTTTTGAGAGTAAGAAATCAGCATATTACTCTAAAATGTGAACACTTTAAAACAATACAATATACTTATATTAATACCCAGTAATTGTCATGCTGTCCCCAGTCATGGTCATATGAAGCTTTAATATGAAGCTTTTCCAATTACTGATAATATTTCATATTTTTCAAATAATAACAAATGATAAACAAAATTAGTCTATAACTTTAAAAATACGTCCAAAATAAGTGGTTTAATATCAAATTCCTTGTGGATTCCTTGCAATTGGAAAAGGTGCCATTTACTTGGAACTAGCAAAATTGAAGCACCATTAATTGGCATCTATCATTAATTCGGAAATCCAAATATTTGTGTCGAAAATACTTTTATACAATTAAAGTAACCCTTTTTAACTAAACAAAACTGTTGTCAATTAAAATTTAAAATATATTATAAATCAGATAATAATGAATTGAAAAGCATGCCTTCATTAACCGTTTTAGTGCTAAGCAATTTTTGCAAGAATGCACGAAAATTGCGGTACATATTTTGATTTCTTTAAAGGAAAAAATAATGTTGTCATATAAAACACTGTTATTTAGACAAATATCAATCAATTTTAATAATTCTTTTTGTATTATAAAGAACTCGCAGCGCAAAAGCGCTGCGCCGCGGTTTTCGAGATAAACTATCGCAGCGCTTTTGCGCCGCGTAGCAGTCAAACGGTTAAGCCAAAGAATAAGCTTTTGCAACAAAAATGGCTAATTTGATACAAGCCATAATTGTTTCTCTTATCTAGGCACTATAGTCATCTAGTAGCATAAATCAAAGTTACAATCTTTAACATAAATGAGCTTATAACTGGTATATGATCTTGCATTTTTAAAAGACTGGATATAAATCTTATTTTAGGACATGTTTGTAGGATGTGCCAATCACTGGTGCATGCCAATTACTGGGGATGTTACCCTACGTAAAATATCTTCTTTCTGTAATCTTATATGAATTAATTCCATCAGACCGAAAAAATTAATAAAATATATATATTAAATTAAAAATTACACTAGTCTCTTACAAAAAATCACATACAACAACTGTCTACCCACCATCATCCATAAATGTCCATCTATTCTTGATCTTGATTTTTGGAAACTTACCACATCATAAAAAATTCTCACTCCTTAGTCAATGACTTATCTAGTACTCCTTATTTTCCAAGTATTTGGAAATCTTTAATTTAATACTTTTTTTTCACTTGTGTTTTAGTTTTTGTTTTGTTTGTTCTCCGATAGATGTCGCTACTTGTCCACCCAATTGTATTGGCTGCTTTCTTCTCATTGGTTGCTTTTCTTTAGGCGGGATTGTTCCCATAGCGGGTATATAAGCCTGCGTCTCTCTGTCTCTTTGCTCAGTTTTGCTATTTTTTAGCTCGCTGAGTTTTGCACTGATGAAGAATCTCGATCGTAGATTCGAAATAGCTATTGGCTACCTTCTCATACTTTATTTGTGCATCTATAATCGTTGGTTTTCTATCTTTAAATCTTTGAAGACGCATTAATCCAATTTTTGGGTCTTAACTACCCATGTGCAATAATATTCAATGTAAAAATGATGTTAACAATACATTACTGTTTGAAATTTGAACAATATTAATAAAAGAAGAAAAAAAATAACACCATTTTAACAATACTTTTTCTAACAATAGTGAAAATTAACGAAATGTGTAGCAATGTATTTAATAGTGCTGTAAAACTAACGACTAAATAAATACCTGTGTAATGGCGTTATTTTAAAACTCACTACCCGTTTAAAAATATTATTTACTTGTTACTTTCTCAGAAACCGTGTATTACTAATCATGGTATGTACTAAAAAACTGCAAAAAATCTAGTTACATGCGGAACGTGCGTTTTTGGAAGAATTCGTATTTTTTACTCTTCAAATATTGTTATGTGCTGCTTTCTGTCCATAAAACATAGATTTAATCAAGCTTCTAATTTTTTATGAAAAAAGGCAAATAAAATTAAAATACGATACATAATTGAGTATAACATGTCTAAATTGTAGAATTTATTACTTATGGAAATAAAGAATAATTGGAGAAAGCAATTTAGCAAGAGTAAAAGCTTACAAAACTTTATACCATCAAATTATGAAATGTAATTACACAAACAAAATGTTTTTATATGCAAATTTTCTCCTTACATACAGTCGAGTCTCTCTATAACGAAACTCCATACATCGAATTTCTCTATATAACGAATTTTTAGTAGGAACGGTTCCCTTTTCACCTGATTACATTAAAAACAGTCTCTAAATAGCGAAATATCGATCTCCATATAACGAATTTTTTCATAAATTGGTCTTAATTTACTCAGTTTTAAAAGACTTCGAAATTATATGGAATCAATTTTCCATCACTTCTTTGTGATTTATCGTCAGTGCTGAGTTTTTTTATGTTACTTCTCTCCTTGTTCTTTAAGTCCAACGAATTCATCCCATCTCCCAGACACTTTTCCACATCCATCTCAAAACAGTCAATTGGATTGATGCACATGTAAGAGAGGAATCAATGAGAGGCACATAAGAGAGGCTTTCTAATGGAAGAAAATGTTAACTACAATTTCTGATTCCTTGCTAAAATTTGAGTATTTTTTTAAGAGCGTAACAATTTTAAATTCAAAACAACAAAAAATCACAGATTTCTTCGTCTGAAATTAATACAAGTCTTCCTTATTTGATTTTCATTAAGCTTTCAAATAAATGTATGTTCTCTTTTTTGAAACAGCTTAAATAATTAAGAAACAAAATGTTAGGTTAATATTTACTTTTAAATATTTCAAATTATTAATTCAAAAGATCAAAAATAATATTTGTTCAAATTTCACACATTAAATATGATTTTTAACATCATTCTCTATACATCGAATTTCTCTATACAACGAATTTTTTACTGGAACGGTGGATTTCGTTATATAGAGACTCGACTGTATATTCTAATACAAGGCACACTTTAATTCCTGTTTAAGTTTTTATTTGGCAACATAAATTTAGAATCAAGCAAAGTATTACTTAGTATATATCTGGAAGGCACTTTGTAATTTGGTTCAAGGTAGTTAATTAAATCATTAAAACTGAAATCGTCTACCATAGAAAACGGTTGAAGATCTTTAACAGCCATGTTTAGAATTAAATCATTATTTTTTTTTCACAAGCAACACTAACAGGTTTTTTTTACATACATTGAGAGATTTCTGTTTTATATTTCTCTTTTTATAGAAACTCAATGAAACAGGAGGCGATTCGGATTATTAAGGAAATTTGAGCTCTCTGCAACACTTTCATCATTATTACTAAGTTGCAGGCTCAATGATGCCGATAACAACGGTTTTGATGGAAATAAACTATCATGTGATGGACGATACTTTACTAATAAATGTTTTTTTTAATTCGTTGTTGAATCCTCTTTAATTGATTATTTCATTTGGCATAAATCATATTTTGATTTATCACTTGATATTACAGAAAAATATGTCCTCAATTTACTTCTTTTTCTTTCCATAATAAAAGATATAAATAAATCAATAAGCTCCTACGAAATCCAAATCATTTGAGGTTTGAGAATAACTGATACATTCAAACAAAATGATACGCATAGACTGATACCGAAAGAATTGAAACTGGCGCCTAATGCCAGAGTCCCAACGCAAATTCGCATCTCTTACCGCGTCGACTGTCTGGCTTCATTCATGAATTGCACAAACGTACGTACAGCTCATATTCAAAATATTAGAATAATTACCTTTTTTTTTAGAAATTGAAAATATCGTTTGGTAATTTAATGTCTTTTAATGAAAATATGCAAACGATATTTTTATTAAGAACTTATTGTTGATTAAACTTACTTGTTATCTTAAATTTAATATCCATTTTGAAAAGATTAATTGCAAAAAAAATTATTTTGAAAAGTCAAAATATTAGAATATTTATTCAAGTGGTTTAAAATATTAGAATATTTCACATTAATTCTCCTTTAATTATTACCAATTCTTAACTGGTGGCATCATTGATTAAATTCAGACTATTTTATTTAAAATCAGTATTCTTTTTTGCAGTTTGTTTCTTTTTCGTCTTAAAATGGGCCGTGTGAGTGATATTCCTGAATCTACTAAACTTCGTATGGTTGATTTCTATCGGCACGGTAAAAATCAATGTTTTATAGCGAATTATTTACATTGTTCGCAATCGAGCGTTAGTAAAATACTAACAAAATATTCAAAAATTGGAAAATTTCAAAATAATCGCCGAAATGGTGGCCGAAAACCAAAACATCTGCTAGAGATGACAGGAAACTGAAGCGTATAGTTAAGAAAAACCGTTTTAAAAGTGTGCGATTCTTGCACCGAAAATGGAAAGAAGAAGGAGTTGAAGTTTCTATATCGACAACATTAAGACGTCTCCATAAATTTAAATTTGAATCTCGTGTACCGAAAACAAAACCTCTCATGACTGCAAGACAAAAGCGTATAAGATTGAATTGGTGTAAATCAAGACGTTTATGGAGCAATGAAGATTGTAAAAATATATTATTTAGTGATGAAAGTATGTTTTGTGTTTCATATGGTAATCAAGGTATTCGAGTTTGGAGAATGAAGCAAGAAGCATTTGATAAAGAATGCCTTAAACGTTCCGTAAAATTTGCTGCTAGTGTCATGGTTTGGGGTTGTATGAGTGCAGAAGGACCTGGAAAGTTATGCATCGTCTACGAAAAGGTTAACTCTCTGATATATCAAGAAATTTTAGAATATTACATGATTCCATCATCAGAAGATTTATTTGAAGATGATTTCATCTTTCAACAAGATTTAGCGTCCACGCATACCTCGGTGTCAACTAAGAATTGGTTCCGCCAACGCAACATTAAGGTACTTACTTGGCCACCAAATTCACCATATCTTAATCCCATCGAAAACTTATGGTGTATAATTAAGAAAAAACTTCAAGAAAATCCTCCTTCAAGTAAAACTGAGTTAGTGGCACGTATAAAGTCTATTTGGGCTAATATTGATAGAAATGTTTGTAAACACCTTGTATATAGTATGCAAGATCGATTGTACGCTGTTATGAAAGCTAAAGGGGATGCTACAAAATATTAACTACCATTTACTTCATATTCATAAGGTAATACTGTTGCGTAAAATAAAATATTCTAATATTTTGAACCAATCTAAATTTTATTCTAATATTCTGGTGTATTTAAGGAAGCTGTATACCTAATTTATTGTGCTGTATTTTATATTTTATAAATGTTAAAATCTTATCTAAACATTCCAGATTTAATTTATAAGAAATTTAATTGCATTTACTTAGTATAAAAAATAAATAAATGACAAATAATTTTTTCTTATTACTTTTTCTCAATTATTCTAATATTTTGAATATGAGCTGTAAATAGTGTTTGAAGTTAGTTTCGTTTTGTTCGGTGGCGTATTGACAGTAACTACTAACGAGTGATATTTCAAAGAAACGATTCGGTATGTCGTATTTTAGAGAATACCCGTATATTTGTTAACGAATATCTTGACTTTTGAGAACGTGAAAGACATCGCAATTGGAAAATTTAGCAAAGTTGTTGAAATGATAATTGCCAATGCTAAAACAAGCTACGCTGTAATAATTGTTAAACAGGAGAATATATCTGGTGGAGAGTTACAAGTATGGTCTATGCCATGAAAAATGTATTAAAGCATTGTTTGCATTGATAAGCTTTAATTATACAGTTCATTATTGCACATTTATATTAGGTAATTCAGAAAGTAAGTTCCGTTTTTCATTTTCGCCACAGAATAGCTGTATACGTTAGTTCAAGCATACACATTCTTCTTGCTGAGTAAATGGTAATTAAAGAAAGACAGTTTTAGATTGCTGATTTATCCCAAGCTTGTTTTGTGAAAGTTTAAAATGTCTAAAACAATCGAACATCTCATTGCATGCGAGATACGATCCGGCATCTGATATTTCAGCGTAAGCTCTGTAACTGAGGTAGTCATCAGTAACATCAAAACAAGTGAAATTTATACAGGGTGAGTCATAAATATCGAAACAATAGGCTATCTTCTTAAATATTGCCCCTAGACCCATACTTCCAATTGCAAAAATTCCTAAAAAAAGGTGAAATTTCTGATAAGATAAGTCGCAACTCCATGGGGGGTCTAAATGAAAAAATACGAAAATTAAATTTTTATACGGCCCCCGAAGGAGAAAATTCCCAATTAGGAAATTATTCCTTATCCATTCCTAAATTGAACAAAACAAATTTCATCTCCGTATCTAAAACTCCAACAGAGATATTAAATCCCAAAATCCTCAAAAATTCCTGACTTACACCACTTTTCCCTGCCTCTAAATTGTGTTTTCTTGACCCAATTTCAACGCTTGTTAGGGAACATTCACAAATTGCAATTTAATAAAAATCGGTTTAAGATAGCGCTTTTTTTTATATAAAATAGCAGCGTATAGTTTTTACGCTAAATTGGCATACCAAACGTCTGCCCGGGTCAAAATATCTAGGTCAAGGTCCCAAACCGACCCATAGGGGAAAAAGTTCGGCGTGGCCTGAAAAAATGTCAACTCCAAAACCCGGACCGGTCTAGAAAATAGTTTAAATCATAGCCCGGTTCAGTCGCAAATTTCTACATAGTTTTTTAATTCGGCGTGGGAAAAAAATGTTTCATATGGAGGAGTTCTGAGCAAAAAATTCTTTTATAGTTTTTCTTTTTCAGCATTTTCCAACAAAGTTGAAAAGTGCTTATGCATTCGGTTTGTCTGTCCGCGCTCTAACTCCCGTAAATATACTCGGATTGCTATGAAATTTTTATACATTATTGAGGTTTACTCTACGACGAACCCTATTGAAAATTAAGTATCTACCATGATTAGTTTATCTACTGAGAGAATCAAAAGTTTCCCATTACATTACGGCCTATGGGGAAAAATCGTTAACATACACGGATTTCCATGAAATTTTAGGACGTTGTTGACGTTTACCCTAGCACGAACCCTATTGAAAATGAAATTTCTACCATGATTAGTGTATCTACAGGGCGAATCAAAAGTTTTCCATTACATTACGGCCCATAGGGAAAAATCGTTAATATACTCAGATTGCCATGAAATTTTAGGACGTTATTGACGTTTACCCAAGCACAAGTCCTATCGAAAATGAAGTTTCTACCATGATTAGTTAATCTACAGGGCGAATCAAAAGTTTCCCATTACATTACGGCCTATGAGGAAAAATCGTTTCAAAGGAATTTTAAAGATGTTATACCCTGTCAAACATATTAAAATATGCATTCTATAAAATATAAGGTGAAAATGTAGCTATTATTCATTTACAGGGACACACAAAAGAATTCCATTAGATAATGGTTAAATGGGGAATTGTGTGTGACATATTTTAAATATATTAAGCTGTTTCATGTATAATAAAATTGATATATGTCACTGAAGCTTAATATAAATTATACGCTACTGTCTTGTAATGTATAATATGTCATAATATGATGTACATAGCATTTACAGGGCCACACAAAAGATTTGAAATAATATATTCTTTCCGAAGTACCGTATATGTGTCCGACGACGGCTGATGGAGGGATGATATGAGCGTTTATATTTCGCTAAATATATGCACATTATGTGGTGTGTATAAATGTTATAGTTCATATACAGAGCTACCCAAAAGAGCTCACCAGCGTTACTGAATATGAGCGTAAATTATTTAAGCATGGTTCTTAAATAAGCTATGCATTTTTACGCTGAGCTTCATTCAATTTACTGAGAAATGATTGCAGAATATAGATAAAAGGATATACAGGACCACGCAACGAATTCGGTACATGGACGCCTGTGAATGATAATTTATGAGAATGTGATTTCTGTTGTTTTAAAAGTATTTTAGTTTACAATAAATTTTAGCCTAATGCTGACGTGTAATAAAGGTACAATGTAAACTACGGGGCTGAACAAAAGTATTTAAGTATGTTTCCATCTAATAATATGAATTGCAGGAAAAAGAAATTTCAAGCTACGGGGTATTTTATTGCTAAACTAAATTTTCCCATTATATCAACTGACATATGAAGTACAGGGCTGTTCAAAAGTCTGGAATACATATTTGGGTATATTTGGCTATACACTATTATTTCCCTAAATAACAAGGTTTTGTTAAAGATTTCATTAAGTGTTGGAAAATGCTTCATAATCTATGCTTAACGCATGATATTTCTTACTTGTTTATATTTATACTTCTTATTATTAAAGAAGCGGCAAAGGCTGTAATATATTTATTTTATCAATGAAACCCTCATTTATATGTAAATGTTTCACTTATATTTTAATATCGTTAATCCATATCCAATGCGTTGGAGAGTCTGAGAAATGTTATATACTTAAACTTTTTAAGACGGAATCACATAGGAAAGAAAAATACGTTATAGACAGATTCTCTCCCTAGAATATGTAATTGGAGCTTATTTTCTTTTCAGGTACTATTGCATTTATTTTGCATGGATCAACATATTTTCCGTTTAAGACAGAATTCCGTCATAGGCAGATTGTTTTTTCACTGGTTTTATTGTATTTAATTTTTTTAGCCTTTGAATAATCTATTTTAAAAAATAAATTTTAAAGGTTTTTTTTTTTTTTATAAAATAAAGATTTTAAAATCTATATGTTTTTCGTAAAAAATTAGATTAAGCCGAATTTTATTTATTTTATGCACGTATTAAGTCAGTCAGAGACAGTGATTTTAATACGGGTTTTGTCGAGACCGGTTTGAAAATTTCATGCAGTGTGCACCTAAGTTGAAGGAAGTAGTCCCCTTTTTTATGAAAATTACGCTAGGCCCGGCCTGGCGGGTCTTCAGAAAAAAGTAACATCTCGGTCCTGGCCCTACCTGGACCCAGAATACAGATTTTTTAACATCCTCTGGAGGACGGTAAAAAGCCTGAAGTTATCAGAGGTAAATTTAAAAAGAAAAAAAAAGACTTAATCTGCATCTTAGAAAAAGCATTTTTTTAAATAACTGGCGGACATTTAAACAATACACTTCGTTTTTCTGCATAATGAATTTTCTATCCTCTATTTCTTGTCTTTAAATTATTAAATGTTAACAATTTTTAAAAGAAAAAAGAACTTGAAACACGTCATTTTTGATTTTTTTACATTAGTTTTGTTTCGGGAAATTTGAAAAAAATGTTTACTTAAAAAAAAAATGTTTGCTTTTGAAAATATGATTTTTTAAAAGTTATATTATTTTTTCAATAAACATTTTTAATAGTTTTAAAATTAATATAAAAAAACCTTGGAACAAAACTAAAATCAGATTTTCATCTTTAATTAAATGGAAAGAAATTGAAATCCGATAAATAATGTTACGAGTTATAACGATTTTTGATTGTCCCATTTAAACTAGTACTAACAACATGAAACTTTTATAAATTGTATGAGAAATTTTAGAATGTGATTTTCTTAGCAAATTATAAGGCTAACCATCACAAAAAAAAAAAAGAAAAAAATCAAAATTCTAACTCAAGAAATAGATTTTTTACGCGTTTTCTAGAACTGTTAAAGTAACATTGTTTTTCGAATTGCGCGCATTTCAATTTGTGTCTAATCCCTTGAAACCTGATGAATTTTTTAAACGGCTATAACTTTGCGAATTTTGGAGATATGAAGATGCAACTTTTTGAGTCTTATTCAGGACTGAATAAGGAAAGTTTTCCTAATTGGAAATTTTGTCCTACGGGGGCCGTATAAAAATTTAATTTTCGTAACTTTTCAACTAGACCCCCCATGGAGTCGCAATTTATCATATCAAAAATTTCACCTTTTTTCTGAATTTTTGCAATTGGAAGTATGGGTCTAAGGGCAATATTTAAGGAGATAGCCTATTGTTTCGATATATTTGACTCACCCTGTAGATAAATTTGTAAGGTTTCGGATCCAATACGATAAGTGATTCAATTGTCAGAAAGTGGTTGCAGCACTTCAGTGAAGGACGTAAAAGTAAAGGATTTGGCCATCTCTCTACAGCCACCAAATGATCTTTTCATCTTTTGAAGCACCTGAAGTCAACTCTTTATGGTAATCATTTCAAAGATGACAATGAGGTTTCATTCGTTGTATTTAATGATTGCAATCGCAGGCGGCATTGGTCTTTGAGAAAGGTATCCAAACAATCGCGCGATCCAAACCTGTTTTAACCCACGATAAAAACCTAAAAAATGGTGATACTTAAGTCGAAAAATTTATCGGATCATCGTAATTCATGATTTTACAAAAGTTAGTTTCAAATAATTGTTTCCCTTTCATGTGTTGTTAAACGGAACTTACTTTCTGGGTACTCTGATATTTTGTCACAAATAAGAGCCCATACTCATTAAATCAAACACTAGGGGATGTCGATTTAATTTTTGATTCAAAGGCAATGGATAGAGTTATTTTGTGGATGTAAGATGTTGTAATGGGTTTAGTCTTCTTGAGCACAAAAAAGATGTCTCGCATGAACTTTAAGATCAACAACATTGTAATTTCAGATAATGGGCGAGCTGTTTTGACAAATTTTGGATCTTTGACACCAACTGAAAAACCAATTTGGGCCACTGAATGAATTTTTTAAAGCAAGTCTGGAGAAATACAGATTAATAACAGATTAATTTAAAAGGCATACCTACATAAACAGCATTATATGAGAAGGAATACTGCGCTAGTCTGAACACAACCAAAGTTAGAGAGAAGAATGCGAGACATTGTGGATGATTAAAACAGATAAGATTAGTTTGTTAGTCAATTTATGCTAAAGGAAAGTAGTAAGAAAGGTTTATCCAATCAATTTAAGAAAATCAGCGACTTCCTGGATTCTTTGCGAATCCGGCAAAATAAAAGAAGCTCGTGTGCTAAAGGAAATATCAGATTATGTTTAATTTTCTAATTTCAAGGACATGTAAGAATAATATTCTTTCTAATATGTAATAATATAAGTTTTTTATACATTGCGGGTTCTGAGGGATGCACGGCGTGGTTCTTTTAAAATTCTTGGCGCCATCTTCAAAATAAATAAAAATCCAAGAGCATAAAAAATAACACGGAAAACTGATTCACATATAAAAAATAGCTGTACAGTCAAACCTCCATAACGGACACTCCCGAATAGCGGACATCGAAGCGGATATTGAAATATCATCGAAGAATATTTTGAGATTTTATGCTTTTAGAGGTCAAAAAGTGCAATTTCCGTCCGGAAAACTACAATGCCCAATAACGTCACGTTGAAAAACAAATTATATGTAATCGCAAGCAAAAGTAAAATTTTGTAACGGATTTTTTTCACGAGAATATAATAAACAGTGGATTAAAGTGAACACAATTTTATCTCAATTTTATTGTTTAAAAAATAATTTTAATTTCTGATTAATTATATAATATAGGTTTTAGAACAAATAAAAGTAAATTAATAAAACTTTAAGCATTTCATAGCGATTTTTGAATCTCTGAGGTTTTCCCAATAGCGGACACCTCCGAATAGCGGACAATTTCTTCCTTCCCGAGGTGTCCGTTATTTAGAGGTTTTACTGTATTATTTACACGCGTGAAATTACATGAAGTTTTTTCTTTCGAGTTATTACTACAACTGTCTAAATTATGCATATATATATATATATATATATATATGGCTATATATATTGGTTCTCGCCTAAAACAATGGAACTTATTAACACCAAACACAAAAGTTACGTTGCCTCGAAAGAGAAGCAAAGTTTACTTAGAATGTTTCAAAAAAGAAGGTGAATATCGTTATTGTACTGATATCCCGGGACTTTTTGAAGCAATGAATAAAAAGTATGATAAAACAGAGTAGCGCTTATTCGTAGACTCTTCGAAATATAGTCTAAAAGCTGTTTTATTACAAAATAGAAATAAGAAGCCGTCTATACCAATAGGACACGCAGTGAATTGTAAAGAGAGATATGAAACGATGTGTATTTAAATTAATTTAATAAAGTGTAAAGAAAACCAATGGAAAGTGAGCGGCGATCTCAAAGTCATCGGTTATTGGGATTGCAGGGTGGTTACACAAAATACTCGTTTCCTTTGTTTGTGGGCCAGCCGAGCAAAACAGCATCATTATGTAAGGAAAGAATGGCCAATTCGGAAAGAGTATACTCCGGGAAAAATGAGCATGAAACACTAGCTATTGGTAAATCCAAATAATATTACTCTACTCCTTTTACACATCAAATTGGGACTCATGAAAAACTTTTTGAAGGCGCTTGTCAAAAACAGTGATGCTTTCTGGTATTTACAAAAAATCTTTTCAAACATTACAGAGGCAAAACTGAAAGAAGGGATATTTGTTGGCCTACAGATCCGTAAAATTATGAAAGATTCTCAGTTTAAAAGCCTTTTATCTGTTAATGAAAAATCCGCTTGAAAGTCATTCAAAATGGTTGTAGAAGAATTTTTGTGAAATAAAAAATGAAAATTACAAAGAAATTGTTGCCGATTTATTGAAAATTTTTCAGTAGATGGAAGTAAAAATGTCATTAAAGATTCATTTCCTGCATTCGCATCTGAGTTTTTTCCCCTGAAAACTTAGGAAGTATGAGTGACGAAGAAGGGGCACGTTTTTACCAAGATTTAAAGGTTTTCGAAGAACGACATCAGAGATTTTGGGGTGGATTTGTGGGAATACCCTCATAATCTGAACATTTTTGGACGATCGCATGAGTGTTCAGAATAGAGAGAGGCCACTGTATTTTAAAACGAACATACTTTAGGGGCTGTATACAAATTGAAGTTCAGTACTCGATTGTTGACGGAATGATCAAGGCATATTAGGTGCCACTCAAATGAACATTGAAAACTACTAGATTACAGGATAACATAATAAGTTTCAAAATATCTAGTTACTTCTGTAGTAGACGGTCCCTTAAAGCATCATTCTGCGGTTTTTAATACAGTTTTAAACATAATTTGAAAACTACTTGGAAGAAAATTTTGAAATTTTGGATTTCCATAAAGCAGGACTTAATATATCTAAATCCATCAAAAAATTGTAAGTTGCAATTCATATATTTTTTAATGTTAATTTCATAATTCATATCATAAAATTATAAAAATTGAAAATTCAACATTTTTACGTTTGGGTATTTTAGCATTATAGCTACATAAAAAACTAGCACATTAAGACTATAATTTCAAGAGATATAAATAAAAATATGAAAATGTAATTTAACATTAGAAGCATACAATTTTGAATGCATATAATTCAAAAGTTTATTAATCAAATGACTTGAAATTTAGTATTTATGCGTAGTTTGAACTGAAGATTTGAAATATTTTGTTGAAGTTAAGTATTGCCATTGAAAAAAAAAAAAAAAAAAAAAAAAAAAAAAAAAAAAAAAAAACGAAGTTTGGGTTTGTTTTAATATATAGGTAGCACGTTAGGCAAATTTTATATACATCATTTAAAAGCAGATTTTATTTTCAATTGTTCAGCACCAGTAACTTTTTTCTAGGATAATTAGTAGAGAAGTTAGTAGGGGGTGTTTCGTTTCTTTTACCACGACTTTACAAGGCAGGTTAGAGTCGTCGTAAAAAATTTATCCTTTTTTTTTTTTTTTTATAAAGAAAAATGTGATTGGGGTAGATTTTATCCCAGTATGTGTATTGATGGGTTAAATAACTGAGAAATTCAAGTTTAATAGCAGACATGCATTATTAGTGCATTGCACAAAGCTAAAAACATATTTCAAAAGCAATGGAAAATGTCAAAACTTTGTTAAAAAATTCTATACGGAAACTATTGGACTTGGCACCCAGAAGTAGTCAGAATAGAGATTGACCATGGAAGTCTAATTTATTCATTTATATATTATAGGTACTGGGATACTATCTAAAGCGCAAAATAACAATAACTCAAAGAAGAGGCCATCAAGACCGAAAAACAGAAATGGGGATATAAAGAGATAAAAATAGATAGCAAGGGCAACATAAAAAGGGACTATGAAAGGCCACATCAATCATGCACTTATTCTAAGGCTGTGTTCTGTTAAAAAAAAGCTAAGTTTGGTAGCAAAGTTATTGATCTATGTCCATCACAAATTCAATCAGTTGATACAGTTTTGTACGATCTCCATACTGCTTACTCTTTGTAAAGATAATTAGCACCAGAATACATCCCACAGGGTTTGAACAACAGTCTCTCGACTGGGGATTACAAATGGTTTGGTACAATAGTGCCATAACGAGAGCTCGTTTTTCATCTGAAAGATAATCTTTCCTGCTTTCATTCAATTTTCTTGACGTCAAAGTTTCGAAAATCATGGACAACCAAATGTTTATTACAAGTTTTCTGTTTTTACCATTCATGTTTACAAGGTGTCTTTTCGTACTAAGTAAGTGGTGTTCTAAAACTTTGCAATTCCCCTTTTTTCCTCCTTCATATTCCCTTACACTTTTCCATATAGGAACTCTAACTCTGCCATACTGCTTTTTTTTTATGGAGTAGATGCCTCAGACTACACAAAAAATAAATAAATAAAAGGAATAAAAAATATTATGGCTTTTTCATCTAGAATGATTATTTAAAACTCTAATGAATTCTTGTTAATACTGCACCTGGGATTTTCCTCAATGACATCTTATGTTGAGTGGAAATTTTAATCATGATGTCAATGCTACATTTAAAGTTACACTAAGCTTATGATACATTTTCATTTCACCCTTTATCAAATATTTTTTAGAAAATGTTGCTGTAAAATGCATACATTAACATACCTGCAAACTTTCATGTTTTGTTATACAACTGAAATTTAATACAAATTGTAAATTTTAATTGCTGACTTTTAATATGGCCTAGCTAAGAAGCATAAATGCAAAAAAGCGAAAAAGTTTCCATCCTGGATTTAAACCAAAGTCATCGGCATTATGTACCAATGCTCAACCACAGAGTTAGTTGGATTATATCCAATATAGTACATATCATTCTTATCTATTGCCAAGGGTACAATCGGAGCACATAATGAAATCTTTTTATGTGCAAGCATCGAGGCTGGAATCTCTCCCTTTTTCATGTTTTCTTCAGAGTTACTGATTATGAAAAATACTGCATCACATGTTGTGGGTGCAGCATTGCTAACAGATAAAATTAAATGCAGCCAAAATGGATATTGTCTAGGTAACTCAGTGCAGAATATTTACAATTAATGACAATGATTTTCGTTTGAATTCAGACTCGGGTCTTTTCTCCCTGTTGTTTTTGCCATTCTTAGCCAAGCTGAATAGATATTCAGAATTAAAATTTCAAATTGCTAACCATACAAAAATTTCAAAAATTTTCATAAAGTATGTATGTATATTTAATCTAAATTTTCAGCTGTAGTTTATAACAAAATCTACTTTTAAATTAAATTTATGAGGAAAAAGCATAAAAACTGGCAGCCATGTATGTGATTCAGATTTACTCAAATTTATATTTCAGTATTTTGTATTATTTATCATAAAACCAATCGAATCTGATATAAGGCCATTCTATTTCTTCAAATCAGGAAGAAAAAAAATTTCTCAAACTAAATAATTGAGTTATACATCAAACAAAGTTTAACTCAAAACTACAAAGATACAAAATGCTGAATACAAAATTTTATTGAATATAATTTTACAAAAATCAATTGAATCTAAATTATAAGAGATAATCTTTAAGTGCAGACTAGTCTGTTCACAATAGTTCTGAATTTGTTATAAAATATAAAATGAAAAAAACTGAGGAAAATCCTTATAGAGTATATATCATGATAAAATACTTTTGATGAAATATTGACTGGAAAAAATTACTGGAAATTTGACCAAAAAAATCTCAGATATTTTGAATGTAGAATAAAAAACTAATAAAGAAAAAAAAATTTAAACTTTTTCATTGAAAGTTGGAGTAAGCAATAAGTATAAGAGCAAAATCTCAAACTGAACTTAATTAAAAAGTAAAAAAAAAAAAAAAAAAAAATTAAACAATGCATTACTTGATTACATAACACTAATTCATGAATCAATTTCTACAAAATTTTTCTATCAATTAATTAAAAAAAAAAAAATCTATTGGTTTTTCTAATATTTGTTAGTAAGATCCTGTTTTAAAACTAAATCATTGCATTTTTACATAAAAAAGCAAAATTTTTCCAGTAGTAAATATTGAACTTTATTGCACATAAATGTTGCTTAAATTACAAAAATTCATGATATAATATATTATTTCATCTGTGTATCATTTTTTAGAAAAAGAACATTGATATCAAAACATCTGATAAACTGAAACAGAACATAAGATTTTAGAACAATAAAAATGTGTTATAAGCAATGTACAGGAATTTCCCATTTTTTAAAAATATTATTTCTTTTTAACTAGAATATTAAAAAAAGGTTTAATTAAAAATGTATGATAAAATAAAAAACAATGTTTCTTTATGTTTAAATTGCGCATTTCTTGCTATGTTCAAACTGATATTTCAAATTCTATCATATTTCTTTTTTTATTAACTAACTTTTAAAATTTTAACCCAAACAATTACATACAAAATTTTATTGAAACTAGCAACTTTTTCAAGGAACATTTTACATTATTAGAAGTTTCTCAAACTTAATACTAAGTTTTTTTAGGACAGCTATAATTTGTTTTATAGTATTTCCCTGTTTACGATTACGCTGAAAAAAAAATACATATATATTTTAACTAATATTGTAGACATTTCTTTGATTTTAATGTCTTAATGTTTTATTAATTATTTTAAAAACTGAAACATTACAATTTTCTTGGTAGACTAATTCAAAAAGAATTATAATAAACTACAAATACTGAAAAATCAATAATTAATAATTTAAGCAATTGTTAGAAAAACTAATTTCTACTAAATAAAAGTATAGTTTAAATTGAAAGCAGAAATAATTATTTCTAATTATGCTTAAAAGCAGTAAAGCATAAAATTATAAAATTAATTCTAAACCGAAAACATATCAATATGTAGCATCAAATGTTGGCTCATTTTCAAGTCAGCAAGTACTTTACATGAACACCACAAAATCCAGTGAGTTGAGCAAATTAATAGATATACACAGAATATGTAGTTGACTTTGACTCCAAACTTCTCAAAATTAAAGAGCTATTTCAAGAAATCTTTTTGCCAAATAGCAAAAATTCATGCAAGTTTTAAAAACTTGGATGCCTTTTATAACTGTATGCAAGTTATAAAAGGCAGTTAGAAATAAAAATGCTACAATATGCATTAAAATAATTGAAATTGGTGTGCACCATGCTTGGTGTCTTTTTATTAGAGAAAAGACCCAAAGTGTGCATTAAGTTCATAATCAGATAAATTGATGACAAGCAACTGTTTGGAATCAGCAAAGCACAAATATTGTATCCTTTTGACAATATTGCAATAACTTAACATTTTTTAAACTAAACTTTTGATCAAATATTAAAGTTTAACAACAATTCAAAAAGTTACATACCTATTAAAACATAAGAAAACTACAAAAAACATTTATGTTACAGGCATTTTACATTTATGTTACAAATGTTACATTTTCCCATGCATATACATATGATTTAAATATGAAATAGATTCAAAGAAAAACAAGTACTGTTAATGTTGCAAAATTTCACAGAACTGTGCTTTTGCTGAAAGTTATTCGCAGTTATTTATTTTTTTTTATAAAGAAGTTCTGTTTTTTTTTAGTGAAATAAATTAACAAACGTTAGTAAATTAAAAAATTATTAAAAAAGGACTGCATAATTAAAATAGCATACAACCAAAAACATTTACAAATAACTTATCAGCACTTCAAGTAGATGCTGATAATAGTCTTACTTTTGGGTCACCATGTCAAATCACCCAGATTTTTCCAAAAATGACACCCACCATCACCAATTTCGATAAAATTCAGTAGATTTGTAGAATTCATAATGCTGATTCGAAATACAACAGACTCCCTCAAATCCGCACTCCTAAAATCCATAACTCTCTAAAATCCGCACATATTTTATGGATGTAAACAATGAAACACTCAGTTCAAATGTAGGTGCAAAATTTGACTTTTATAGTTTTATATCAGTTCCATATATTTTTTAATTTATAATTTTTTTTAATATTACTGAATTCATGTTTTTTTTTTATAAAGAAAGAATGATTTATTTCTGAAAAAATAAAGATATTGCTGATATCATTGGTAATCACAATCTTATCAAATATATTTATGTATTAATAAAGCTTTTTTAGTTATTAAGTCTGGCTAAACTTGAAATAAAGCTTCATTATTTTATGATGCTGCTGTGAATTAGTAATGTACCTTTATGAGGCAAGTTTCATTGAATAATTTAGGAAAAATGCATTTCATCTTTATAATGAGTATGTGATTGTACATTATTGATTATTAACTTGACCTTTGCTTTTAGTATTTTAATCATTTAAAAAATATCTAAATTTTTATTATTTTAGTTTACTTATTTTAATATTTTAGTACATTGTAAGCATTCATTATACTTTTGATTTCATTATTAATTACATTCAAATTACTCTTTTAAAAATGTAAACAATGAAATGACCAGAAATCCGCAAAACCCAAGCTGTGCGGATTTGAGGGAGTCTACTGTATATAAATTATATTGAAATTGATCAAACAGCTTTTGAGTTATGAGCTTTTAAATAGCTCCCATTTTGAATAGCACATGTGACAACAAAAAAGTCCATAACTTCTTTCGGGTTTAAGCTAGAGATTTCAAACTTTTTTTGTTTTGTTCAGAATAAAGCAAAATTTCATTTAAACAGATTTTTGTGAACCTTATTTTATAAAAATACTGTCAAAAATCACTGTCATTTTTTTAAGTAAAAAAAGGTGAAACTTCAATGGCTGATTTCTTCCAATGTACCCTCTTCAATTTTCATCTAATTGCATAAATAGGCAACTCAAAGTGTGTTTTGATGACTAATTAAAAAAAAATTAATGGGCGGTTCACAGGTTTTTATTTAAAAAAATAAAATCAATTTTACTGACTTTCCACAATAACAGAAAACACAAGATAATGTTGATATTTCTTTTATTACCAGAAATATCATACATAAAGTTTGATAAGAATTAATTTTACATAAATATTTATATTTAATGTGGCTAAAAAAAGGGGAGTCCCATAGGAATAAATAGGAATGCCAATAATGGATTCTTGCAAGAGATAGAAGTACTTTACTGACAAATTGAAATTTATTGCAGTCTCAGTAAATTATGAGTAAAAATATAATGATGGAAAAAGTTCTACAAATAGTTGCATTTTATGACAAAATCATACTTTTATTTTTAGCAAGATACAATAAAATTGCTACTCTTCAATAAAAATTATGGTACTTTAAAATAACATATTACATACATAATAAACATGTTATTAAAAATATATCTACATCAATAATAATTTAAAGTAAAGGTAATTAATATTTTAAAAAATCTCTGCTAGCAGGCAGGTGTAAATTTTAAAGTTAAATATAGTAGACTTCCTCAAATCTGCACAGCTTGGAACCAGAAGTTATGTGGATTTTAGAATTTTGCTGATTTCTGGTCATTATTTTATTTAGATTATTTTAAACAGGGATTTGAATGCAATTAATAATGCAATCAAAACTAAAATGAATGTTTTACAATGTAATAAAATATTAAAATAAGTAATGCATTAAAATAATAAAAATTTAGATATTTTTCAAAGCGATTAAAATATTAAAAGCAAAAGTCAAGCTAATAATCAATAATATATGATTAAATATTCATTATAAACATGAAATATATTTTTTTCTAAATTATTTAATGTAGTTGGTAAAGTACCTCATAAAGATACATTACTAATTCACAACAAAATCATAAAATAAGGAAGTTTTATTTCAGGTTTAGCCAGATTTAGATTTAATAACCAAAAAAGCTTGAGTAATACATAAATATATTTGATAAGATTGTGATTACCAATGATATCAGAAAAATCTTGAATTTTTCAGAATAAATTAATTCTTCCTTTGTGAAGAAAAACATGAATTCAGCACTATTAACAAAAATTATAAAAGTCAAATTTTGTCCCTGTATCTGAACTGAATGTTTCATTCATTTACATCTGGAAATTATGTGCAGATTTTTGAGAGTTGTGGATTTTAGGTAGTCTACTGTACTTGTTTCATTAATAAAAACTAAACAAAATCAAATTTAGTTATAAACCTAGTTTAACAACTTTATCTGGCTGTTTTTAAAATTTAGTTTTTCTGTTAGAACTGGTTTTATCAGAATCATGTTATGGAAGTGTATATAAAAAATATTTTTGTACCCTCAACAACTCAAAATTTTCTAACACATTTTCAGATTCATTTTTAAAACATAATACTTGTTGATGTGATTTTTTGCAGAGATTTATAAATGGCCTCAGAGGTGCTACAGGCAACTATTTTTATATTCTGTGCGCACAAATAATTTACTAATATAAAGTTTGAAGTATATTCTTGCAAATGTTACCAAAGCATCTATTATGGATTTCAGTTTTAAGAAAGTGGTGTCAGTTAGAATGTTATGGGTTGTAAGCCTGTGGCAGCCGTGCAACCCATAATTTTATTTTTTGTTCAATGAATTAGATCTTGATTTATAACAATTATTTTCTTATTAGGACCATTTTTTCTGTTTCTAGTATCGCTTAAATTCAATTAAAAATGCCCACTTTGACAGCATTTTTTAATATATTATGCCTATACAGGGTGTTTCAGTTAAACGTTTCAGAAATCCTAAGAGAGGTAGGGTGCATTCTGATGACCCGAAATCATATAGCAATGTGGGGTCGAAAATGTTTTCCTGAAGCGGTGATGTACACAGAAGCACCATAAAGAAAAGACACTGTAAGTGAAAAATCATTTTATTAATACATGTAAAAAAGCTAAAGGTATACATGGGTCAAAGTAAGTGGCCGAAATTTCTGCCACCGACTACAATGCACACCTCACATCTCCGGCGCATAGAAATCCGAATATCTCGAATTTCTCCGGCAGCTACTGCGATTCTTGCAACCAGCTCCACAGCATTGTCAACAAGGGTGTCACCCCGTACACTACATGCATATCGGCTAACTCTAAATTCGTATAAACAGCAATCTTACTAAGTTGGCACCCTTGTGCGAAATAACGATTCCCTGCATGAAAGCTCGGAACTTTTGCACAATGCCATCTAGCATGTGGGGAAAGCATTTCTGACACCGCAATGCTATATGATTTCGAGTCCTCATCCTCAGGATGCACTCTACCCATCTTAGGAGTTCTGAAACGTTTAACTGAAACACCCTGTATATAACTTGCCAATTGAATGCGTTTGTGAGCAAAAATGGATTTAAAAATGAATTGGAAAATCCAATGCTTTTGCTTTGCCAAACTGTCCCGTTCACATACAAAGCAAGGCATTTTTGTGCACCCAGCTTTTTGTGCTAATAATATTAATATAAATCTGAAGTTACTGCAGATAAACCATTTGTATACCTCATGCTCAATACAATCAGATTGTATTCTAAAAGTCGTTATATAAGTTCGCAAGCATCCACAAGTACACATTTACATTATCTGTTACTATTACATGATGCTTCTTCTCGGCAATGAATCATCGCAATCAACTCTGGTTGACTGCAAACAAACTATACATGATAGAAGAAAACTAAGAACAGTTGTGTAATTAGCATAAAAAATGCATTAATGTGTTGCATTGGTTCTTAAACCTTCGATATCATGCAGAGTAGTGTAACTTTTACTTACTGTAATTTTTATTTAAGAGTTTTATCACATTTTGTATTATATACAAGTATGATTTTGTTATATTATGTACTTATTTGTAGAATTTTTTTATATCATTTAATTTTTATTTATAATTTATTGAAATTCTGCAATCAATTTCAATTTGTCAGGAAAGTACTATGTCTTCCAAAAATCCATTATTGGCATTCCTATTAATTCCTTTGGGATTCCCCTTTTTTAGCCACATTAAATACATATATTTATGTAACATAAAACCTTATCAAACTTTTAGATGCAAATATGTATGATATTTCTGCTAATAAAAGAAATATCAACATTATTTTAGTGTTTTCTGTTATTGTAGAAAGTCAGTAAAATTGAATTTTTTAAAAAAATAAAAACCTGTGAACCGCCCATTAAAATTTTTTTATCAGTCATCAAAACACATTTTGAGTTGCCTATTTATGAAATTAGGTGAAAATTGAAGAGGGTACATTGGGGGAAATCAGCCATTGAAATTGCACCTTTTTTTACTTAAAAAAATAACAAAAAGTCATTTTCTGACAGCATTTTTATAGAATGGGGTTCACAAAATTTTTTTTTAAATGAAAGCTTACTTTATTCTGAACAAAACAAAAAAAATTTGAAAGTTCTAGCTTAAACCTGAAAGAAGTTATGGGCTTTTTTATTGTCACATGTGCTATTCAAAATGCGGCAAATCGGCCATCTTGGAAGCTATTTAAAAGCTCATAACTTACAAACCGTTTGATCAATTTCAATATAATTGATATTTTTGGAATCAGCATTATAAATTCTAAATATTCACTGAATTTTATCAAAATTGGTGATGGTAGGTGCCATGGTTTGAGTGATCTGACATGGAATGACCCTTTTTTAATTTTTCTTACAAAGTAATTGTTGATTTCTAAAATATTATGATTTTGTAAATAGAGGAATCTTTTTTTATTTTCCAGAGATTAAGATAATTACAAAACTAAGAAATTTTAGAACAGTTCTTAAACGTGTTATTGTAGGCTTCGAATTTGTTTAATTGAAGTATTTTCGCGTCCTTCTACATTTTTTTTTCCATATTCACAAATGGAGCCATCAGAGAAAGAAAATAACTGATTCCATTGATGTTTTTTAAATGAAGTACATTCTTTAAAATACATACGCTTTTCAACCTCCTCTTTAAATTTTAACATTGCATTTTTTGTAGGCAAACATTCATGAATAAAGAATTTAAGATTATTCCATTCATTATCATGAATGGAAACTTTGTAAAAAGTATTCGTAGTTAAATAATAGATAAGTTTATCTTTTGCTTCAAGGGTTACATCTTTAAGGATTAATTTGGTATTTTCTTTATCTAGAATATAAAACAAAGACGGTAGTTGCAAACCTTTATTAATTTTATCTATAAATAAACTTTTTTTATCATTAGGGCTTCTCTGCCAAAACTCTCTAAAAAGCTCTTGATAATTCCAATCGTTATAGCCTTTTTCAATTTTACGGACAATCTGTAACAACAAACTGCGATAGTCCACTTTTGAAAGAAAATCCCACGTGCAATTAGCTACTCCAATAAAAAGGCTCTGAAAAGGCCATTCTAGAAGATACTTCAACACTCTAACAGGATTATTTTTAACAACTTCAATTTATTGCTTTTCATTCATTTCTGTTATCAAAAAATATAAAATATCATCATCTGTTACATTTATTGCAGCCTTTTCCAAAGACTCTTCTTTTTCAGTTAGTTTATGTAGGAAATATTCAACTGCTACTCGATTATTCCAATATACAGACTTGTGAAATTGTTCTTTGTAATCAATATGTGCATTACCTAACTCTCTTTTCGTCACATTACATGTCCAGAAATCAATTATTGGAAATTTGAATGAAACACATTCTTTGAGATCCTCAGGCATGTTGTTCCAAAATTTTAGAATATCGTCCTCCAAGCAATAAATAGAGGCTATTTTGTAACGTGTGAATATATCCAAATTCTCATTAATAACTAACATTTTTGCTGTTCTTGCTCTATCTATTGTACCTTGTGAAGTCCAACAAAGTTCAGCTGGTAGATTTAAATGAAAATGTTTGTGATTGTACTCTTTCCATTTTGAAATTTCAACGCCAATAGGCTTAACAAAACCCAATACTTTCTGTTTAAACAGTTGTGGCAGAGGGAGCAGTGGTACTTTTTCTATTACTCTTTCTTCAATCTCCTTCCATTTTTCATCTTTAGAACTAAAATAACTTGTTGAATTATGTTTCATTATTAAATCTATAACATCATTTTGGTTCCATAATGAAATAACAATTTTAACAAGAGCTATGTGCTCAAGTGAAGGCATTAGAACAATCTTCATGATCAATTTAAAATAAATACTTCACAGGACTTTGTTTTCAGTATTTCTTTGCTAGAAATTTGCATTAGTTATATTTCTTTTACTTTGAGTAATCACAAGCTGTATTGACATAGATCTAATATTTAAATATGAGTACAAACTTACACTAGTCTTTAAAGTCAAATGAATTTGAATGAATCATAAGGTAACAAGTAACACTAACTCCTGATAAAATAAATCAGTGAGTACCAATAAGCATAGACTCTTCAAAAATTTTAAATAAACTTTGGAGTTGAAGGCTGAATTAAATTTTTAAGAAAGTCAATAATACAAGTGTGATGACAACACAAATTGGATAGTAATGTTTATAATGGATCTTCAGTGAATATCATTGATAGAAATTATTGCAATTGTGTTCCTTGAGGTATTTAGTTGGAGTACTGGAAACTCCGTGGCTAGTCAAAAGGTTGGTGGAAATATTGCTTACTTATTGGAAGACACACCATAGAGATCTAACCTAGAAAAATAAATAAAATAACCACTTAAGAAAAATATGAAAAACTGAAATCTAAAGAAAGCAGTAACTTATTTGTGAGTAAATGGTATAAACAGTATAAGGCTCTCAACTTTCAATAGTTTAAAAGTTAAATTAACATTCTTAATGAGAAAGTTTATTTAATGTGGCATTTCTATGTGGCATTTATTGATTCCATTTATGTAAAGTTTCTAGTTGAAAATAAGTATATTTGAATTAATAAAAAAGGGAGGAGAGGGTAGGCTAGTATATCAGGTTTCAATGCCAGTAAAGCAAAAAACATAAGAAAATTATAGATTTCCATTTTTAGAAACTATGAAAGTCAAAGAATATGAGATATTTAAATAAAAAATTACATGAATAAATAAAAAAATGCTATAAAATAGAAAATAAAAAAAGAATAAATTATAATTTATAAAATAATAACAAAAAAATTATTATAGAAATAAATTATGGATACCAAAACTAATATAAATAAAAGAAAAAAATTATATGTTAGGTGTCAACAAGATGCTATTTATTCTAAAAAAATTAATTAGGTTCACATTAATGTAACATTTCTTAATTTTTTTAATTAATTAATATTGATTTTAATGTAAGTAACTTTTTTAAATATTAAGTTATACATTTTTTTATAATTTAAATGTTGTCCTATGTAATTTTTTTACATTTATTATTGTTATTAGATTTATTTAATACATTTCTTTACACAGACTTTAACATATTTTTATCTATATTTTAATTATAGTTATTTTTTTAAATTTAAATATTTCATATTCTTTGACCCTGATATTATTCAATTTTCTTCATAATTTCTCCTTCTATTCAGTGTTCTTCTGATTGGATTCTGCTCTTGTGTGATTGGCTTATATAATCTACTTTCCTTTTGGCTGTCTCTTCAACCTAATTTTCTTTTTCCTTCTCATTTTTCAAAGAAGAAGCAGATACTTTTTTGCATTGAATGAACGAACTAAACATTGAAAACTAATTTATTTTAAAAGGTCTTGTACATTTCTAAATTCTATGGAGTTTAAGGAATTTATTTTTTGACTTTATCATATAGCACTAGGTTTCGTCATCATTAATTTCCTGTTTAGAATCCCCCCTTTTTAGTAAGGAATAAGATTACTAAGTTTCTAAGTTTCTACTAAGTACTTTCAAACTAAAATTGTTTATGAATTTTCTACATAATTCACAAACTATTTTTAAAATTTTCCTTTTTTTGTCACAAATTTAACCAAACTCAATCCATTGAACGAATTTTAAATTCAACCAAAGAGTACATAACAGATGTACTTTTGCAAGCAAGCAAATTTAACAGATGGAAGAAATCGCAACTACAATAACAGGGTACACATTTGTTTGAATAAAAATGATGGACTTTTAAGGACAAAACAAGCAAACAAACAAAATAATAATAAAGGCCTACAAATTAAATAAACTAATAAATTGTAATGCACATTTTTCAATACAGCGTCTCATTTTTCTAAATATGGCTTTTAAACATTCAAATTGCTCAGGGGTAGGGATATTTTGGAGAGTTGCAGAAGAAACTTGTAAGATCACATATAACCTGAAATCATCTATGTTTTGGAGAGTCTGTGTTACAGAAGTTTTGAAACTAGAATGCATTTAGATAAATAATAATAATAACATCTCACATTAATATGGCAATACAAAAATGTAAGGAACTTAATATTTACAAATAATTGAAAAACATTGAGAAAAATCAATTCAAAATGCTCTAAAATGTAGTATTTTAAAATAATTATGTATACTTTATGCAGTGTTGCCCTATGTTCTGAATTACAAAAAATAATAATTGCACAATTTTTAAAAATTACAATTTCTGATGTTTAAATATTCAATAAATAGTACAAATCACAAAAATAACAGATACTTCATGAAAAATATTGAAAAAAATCTAAAAACAGAGGAATTTATAATTAAAAATTTATATAAGACTTACACTTAATTTTAAAAATAACTTTATAATTACATTAACATATTTAAAATTAAAATAGTGACACAAGGCTAATGTCATAAAAAAAAATTAATATATATAGCACCTACAGGTATCAAAAGTGAGTCACAAGTTACATACTTAAACAACATAATAATAATAAAATCTTATTTTGCGATGCTTTAAAGGCATCTTCTTATCTTTGTAAAAAGGAAAATAGTAAAACTCTTATAATTCTAAAGTTTTACGATTTAATATAAAAAAAATTATCAGTATATCAATAGCATAAGTAATTTAAAAAGTTCTTACAGTTTTAAAATCTAAAAAAAAAAAAAAAAAGTAAATTAGATAATAATTTTTTTTTTTTTTTTTTTTTTTTTTTTTTTTTTTTGCACTAATCATTATCTGAAATTCATTCATATATGTACTATGGTGCCATCTATTACCTTTTACTGAAAATAAAAATAATTAAATGTACTGTAATTTCTGGATTAGAGGTGCTATATTTTAGCTAAGAGAACAAAATTAAAGGGAAAAATTAGAAAGCAAAATTAAGATGGTTATTATAATTTATTATTATTATTATTTTTTTTTTTTTTAGAGATGAAACATTTAATAAGAGATTAGTGTTACAGTAAAAAATACAAACAGAACAGAAAAAAAAAAACAAGTACAGTAGACTCCCTCAAATCACCACAGCTTGGGACCAGAGGTTTTGCGGATTTTAGAATTTTGCAGATTTCTGGTCATTGCTTTGCTTACAATTTTTAAACAGTAATTTGAATGTAATTAATAATGAAATCAAAAGTATAATGAATGCTTACAATATGCTAAAATATTAAAATAAGTAATACACTAAAATAATAAAAAATTATATAGTTTTTAAAATGATAAAAATACTAAAAGCAAAGGTCAAATAATTAATCAATAATGTACAATTAAATATTCATTATAAAGATGAAATGTGTTTTTCCTAAATTATTCAATGAAATTTGCCTCATAAAGTTACATTACTAATTTACATCAAGATCATAAAATAATGAAGCTTTATTTCAGGTTCAGCCAGACTTAATAACTAAAAAAGTTTGATTAATACATAAATATATTTGGTAAGATTGTGATTACCAATAATATCAGCAATATCTTTATTTTTTCAGAAATAAATTATTTTTTCTTCATGTAAAAACATCAATTCAATAACCTTAACAAAAATTACAAATTAAAAAATGTATGGAATTGATATAAAACTAAAAAAGTCAAATTTTGCACTTACATCTGAACTTAATGTTTCATTGTTTACATTTGTAAAATATGTGCGGATTTGAGGGAGTCTACTGTATTTCATATTTAGACATATTGATGTTTCTCAGTGTGATGCCAACATGACCTTTGAATTGTCTAAGATTGTGTACTGCACAGAACATGTTAAACGACTTGAACTCAAATAAGGGTGGTGGCTCTATGCTTGGTGTCCCCCCCCCCCTCCAATTCACAGCAGCAACTCACAGGAATCGGACGCTGATAAAAGATCAAGCTCATGAGCCATACTAAGGAAGGATATCTCAAGAGAAAGTTGCTTGACAGCATCCTTCCAAGGCCTAATGGGTTTCTATTTGTTTTTGTTCTATGTAAATTAATTTTGTCATTCCTTGAAATTTAAATTTTGTCTTAAAAATTCACCTTTTTGACGTTTTTTTATTAAACTTAATTAGTAAAATAGATATATAGAGAAATTCTATATCACAAGTTGAAAATGTCACATTCATCTGAATAAACTAAAGAAACAATATGAATCACAATCTATAGTAAATTTTATTACTTAATAGTTGCTAAATATTAAAAGTTTTAAAACATTAAAATTTTTCAAGATGTTAAAGGCATTGATGTCATGAGATATTAAAACCCTAGCGCTTTCAGCTATTAGCTGTCATCAGGGGAACTGCTGTAACTTGAAAGATATATGTTGGTATATGTTAGATAGATATATGTCAGAGAGTGAAACTAATAAACAAGAAAAAAGAGGGAGGGAAGGAAGAAGTAGGATGGTTGCTACAGAAACCAGAAAAACAAGAAAAAACAGAGGGGGGAGAAGGGAGGGGAAATAGGAAAATCATTCAAAAACCAAATTTCCTATATATTTCTAATATGACAAATTATATATGCAATAAATTATATGACAATAATTACACACTCTCCTGCCTCTTGTCAATACCTCCAAAGACTCTCTGATTATATCAATGTTATATTGCAAAGCTTGTGCAATAAGCTCTTCAAATAGGATATATTCTCTATTCCATTCATACAATAATATAGATTATCTTATTTGAAGAAGTTAAACTTATCGCATAAGCTTCGCAACATAATATTTGTATAACCAGAGAATCTTTGGAGGTATTGACAAGAGGCAGGAGAATGTGTAATGATGTTTTGTTGTACAATATACCAAATATATTGTTTGGCATACAAGGAATAACAGGGGAATTTGGTTTTGAATAACTCTTCTCCCACTCTCCTCCGGTCTCTATAGCAATAACTTTACTCCTTCCTTCCTTCTTTATTTTTTGTTATTTATTGGTTTCTTCTTCTGATATACAGGGTATTTTGCTACCAGACCGACAAACTTTGAGGGATGATAGTACACATGAAGACAAACATTATTAAATAGGAAACCATGGGGCGCAAATGTCTTCTGTAGGAGCTAGGGGCCATTAAAGTTTAGGGTCTAAATTTTCAAACGATGATAGAAAAAGGAAAAAAAGGTCGATTTGTTTGCGGTTTTCACTATAATCTTTCTTTTTATTACGATTTTTTTAGAAAAAAATTTTAAAAGTTACATTCAAAAATTGTCGATAGAGGGCGCTTTAGAATTTAGAGTAACGAACAACTATTTTTTACCGTTATTTTGTGCATGTGGTTGAAATTATTCTAAAGTTTAGACTTTAACTTAAATTTTAAGCCCATAATCGGAAACATTGGGATCGGTTAACTAGCAAAAATTTAACTGTGAACAGAGGGGGAAATTTTAAACGCTCATAAATATTGGACAAACAAATCGATTTTGTTGCGGTTTGCGTGTAAGTCATTCCCTTGGTAATTATTTTATTCAAAATGACGTACAGCATTGGTGTCCCCATTTTTTGATAGAGGGCGCTTTCGACACATCTCCTAAATTTCAATGGCATTACTCCTAGGTGTTTAACTACCAGACCAACATACTAACAGGAAGTGTTAGGGATGCAAAGCGACTCGGAATCACATAGGAATGTAACGTTGAAAATGCCTTTTTAGCGAGTTGTGGTTAAAAGAAGCAGAGAAAAAAGCAACAGAAACAGCAACACGATAATGTGGAAGAAAACAATTTAGTTAAGGGTTTTACTACAAAAGGTGTCCGAAATTACGACCAGAAGTAGTCGGACATGCTTGACAGCAGCGATGCATGCAATTCCTCTCACTTTGAAAAATTCCTGGCATCTCGGACAGCTTTCTGGCAACTACAGAAATTCGAGCTGAGAGAGAGGTCTTCCACTGACGGTACGAGAGTCTCATACATTCAACTTTTCATTTGACCACAGCAGTAGAAGTCCATTCAGATTCAGATTGAGCCAGGTGGGGAGGGGGTGGGCTGTCAATTCGTTTGAGCTTAACTAGCCCTACCCAGCAACGTTCATTTAAAAAAATACAGAAAAATTATACACTAATAAAATAAAGGTAGGTAAAAAAAAAGTAATTGATGTAATGAAGTAGGTGTGACGATCTGGCAGGCCAAAGAACCGGGCCACCACTACCTATCCACCGCTGTCCATATGTTATGTTGGGGTGTCTGCGAACATCATTGGCAAAATGTGGAGGAGCTCCATCATGCTATAGAGTGGTGTAACGAAGGAGGAACATGTGCTTTTGCCAGAAGTTCCGACAGAACGTGTTGTAGAATTATCAAGTTGCTTTTTTCTCTGCTTCTTTTAACCCTAACTCGTAAAAAAGGCATTTTCAATGTTACATTATAATATGATTCCGAGTCATCTTTGCATCCCTAACACTTCCTGGAAGTATCTTGGTCTGGTAGTAAAACATACAGGAGTAATGCCATTGAAATTTCGGAGATGTGTCGAAAGCGCCCTCTATCAAAAAATGGGGACACCAATGCTGTACGTCATTTTGAATAAAATAATTACCAAGGGAATGTCTTACACGCAAACCGGAACAAAATCGATTTGTTTGTCCAATATTTATGAGCGTTTAAAATTTCCCCCTCTGTTCACAGTTAAATTTTCGCCAGTTAACCAATCCCAATGTTTCCGATTATGGGCTTAAAATTTAAGTTAAAGTCTAAACTTTAGAATAATTTCAACCACATGCACAAAATAGCGGTAAAAAGTAGTTGTTCGTTACTCAAAAGTCAAAAGCGCCCTCTATCGACAATTTTTGAACGTAACTTTAAAAAAAAATTTCTAAAAAAATCGTAATAAAAAGAAAGATTATAGTGAAAACCGCAAACAAATCGACCTTTTTTTCCTTTTTCTATCATCGTCTGAAAATTTGGACCCTAAACTTTAATGGCCCCTAGCTCCTACAGAAGACGTTTGCGTCCCATGGTTTCCTATTTAATAATGTTTGTCTTCATGTGTACTATCATCCCTCAAAAATTATCGGTCTGGTAGCGAAACACCCTGTATATAACTAGCATATATCTTTTAAGTTAAAACAGTACCCATGATGACTAGTGGTTAGTTGAAAGCACTAGGGTTCTAACATCTCATAATATCAATGTTTTTAACATCTTGTTCAGTTTCAATGTTTCAAAACTTAAATATTTAGCAACTCTGATTATATAATTCCTAGAATTCCATGAATATACAGTTTCAAGAATTAAAATCCAATAGGAATCAAGTGGTAAAATTATAAATTTCAAATGATAAAATTACCAGCTATAAGATGTATAAATCTTTATACTTATGTTCATAAATTTCTTCAACTGCTCTAGATTAGGGATTCTCAAACTATGGAAAGCGTAGCAGTACTAGTAAGTGAAGTTGTGTTTATTGGTATGGAAAACTCTGATACTGATTGAACTTTCACACTTACTGAAAAAAAAAAGTTCTTTTACTGTATTGTATGTGTGTATATTTCTTATTTCAATAAGCTTCGATCTAGCATTAATAAGAATTCTAGATTGAAAAGATATGTGACTTTCTTATGCTGGTTATTCACTTATTAAATTTCACCCTACTTATAAGCATCAATTTATGCCAATATGTTATTAAGTATTGCAGTTTTTTTTCTACCAAAGCAGTGTATTTTGATAATGTACATACTATTAAAATGTACTGATATTACCTTTTATATGAATGTTATTATAAAGCAGTCAATCCAAGTACCAATTTAAATCTGGGATACACATTTATTTTAAAATTGCCACAGTCATTTTTTTTTTCCTATTTTAAATCATTTTTTCAAAAGAAAAATCTTTCATAAGCGCTTTCACAACATGTGGAAGAGATATATACTACATATTTTTCTTTTTAGTAGTGCCAGGGATATTAATGTAAAAACACATGGCAGCAACCAAATGCATGATCAGCCTCAGTCGTCAAATCTACCAAGGGGACAATCATGCAATTAAAGACAGTAAAATATGCTCAGACGAAAGCAGAGAGACTTAAAAGATATTTTGTTTTAGATGTATACCATTTACACAGGTTTTTCGGCAGTATCTTTTAGTTTGTCACTTGATGGTACGTAGAAGTTTCAACTTCTATTTAGTGGTACGTCAGTCTAATTTTGAGAACTCCCAACCTAGACAGTTCCAGATATATAAAGGAGTACTTTTGTAAAATTAATCATTAATTAGATTAACTAATTAAATCATGTTTTAATTTAATCATTAATCAAAGTGAGCAAATAAATTTAATTATTAGTTTATGAAAAAAATGAAAAGAACTTTAGTAGCTCTGGTTTTTAACTTTAAAAAAGTAATTAATATTTTTCTATATCCAATCTAATTAAATTTTGTGTCAACCTGATTCACTCATTTACACATATACATATCTGTGTGTGTGTGTGTCTATGGAGTGGAGATTCTCATTTATTTGAATAAAAATAAATGACTTTCAAAGACAAAATCCAAAAAATTTATGGACCCATAAACTATGGAATTATAATACAGTCAAGGTTTATAATCAGCACAAGCTGGGGGGGGCCAAGGGTTGTGCGAGTTATGGAATATTGTTTAATATAGAGTACTATGTTTTGTACATCATTTTAATATTTTTAATGAAAGACTTATAATCTCAGACACCATTTTAATTTTATAATCAGTATAATATGAAAAGATAAATATGAAATCTAATAATTATTTTAACAGGCTATTCCAAAAAATGCCTTTTTAAAGTTATTTTATTTAAAAATTGATATATATATGAGCATTTAAATAAAAATAATTACATATGTTCTGTAAAACAGTTTGATTTTTTGCTATTAATAAAATAAAAGAGTTATATTAGAAAAAGTAGGTGTTTTATTATGATTTTTTTTAAGTTTTTTTATTATTTGCTTAAAAAAATATTTTTGGATCAAGAATTTGCAACTTTTCTTAACTGTTATTTCACTGTTTACATTCATAAAGTAACGTGACTTATAGAAAATTGCAGATTATGGGTATATGGATTATTGATCCTTGACTATATACAATTCTTACCAAAAGGTTTCACTTTTGTAAAAATAAGTTTAAAAATATAATGTTGGTCATGGTAGCCCAGTGGTCATAGTACAAATCTAGACTGAAAAATCTTGGGTTCGATGCTCGACATCACCGAAGACCCACCAAGTGTATGCAGTGTACATGCTTGTAAAATAAAGGGATTCTGAATGTCCTCTGGTCAGTCTTAACAATTAGCATGGGTATAAGTCTCTGGAGGAGTCTTTTCCTCCTTTTCAGAGACATACAGAAATTGAGGAAGTGGCATTGTTTGGTGCTACTATATATTGGCAGCTGTGCCGAACATCTTCCGCAGAAGTCTGCGGAAGAAGATTTCTTCGGTTCCCACTCTCTAGGTGCAGTCTAAATGAAAGTTCCAGCAACCCTTCTTGCCTTCTGGGCATGCGTCAACAAAAAACATGTAAATGGAGGAGAGATATTTCAGTGTGTGGCAATAGAAATTTAAAAGTCCACTACTTTTAGACCAGGAGGCTGCAGCACAGACAATCACCTCATCAAATTCATGGCTGAAATTCCAGAATTAGTTAAAACTTGATTTGTATACTAAAATACAATCAATCTGCCATGTCATACAGTGGCAGAAAACACTTCATACCCCAATTTTAGCAGCTGACTCATAGGTTTACCATTGCTTTTTTTTTACATCTAAAGATATGAAAAGATAGAAGACTAGGTGCTGGAAAACACAATAGTAGACCTATGAGCCAACCAATAAATTGGGTTTTCATGTATTTCCCACCAAGATATGACTTGGTAGATCGATTGCATTTTAAGAAGCAAATCATGTATTAACTCAATCTGAAATTTCAACCATGAACTTGATGATATGGTCTGGAACATGGATCTTTGCTGCCATTTCCTGGTCTATTAGAGTTAGGGGCCACCCATAAATGATGTTATGCTTGAAGGGGGATGGGGTCATGAAATTGTGACAGTTTGTGACAAGGGGGTGAGAGGTGGTAAGAAGAAATGTGACATTGCACATTTTAGTTAAAGTAAAAGCATTAAAAATAAGGAAATTAAATTTTGAAGTTCTTTTGAAAGTAAAGTGTTTTGTATTCATAAAGTAAAGATAAAATTTTAAGTCTAATACTAATTGAATTTCATATCCTGTTTTTTCATATTAATATTTAATTACTATTGTCTATTAATTTTATTTCATACAAAAAAATACACAAATCATTTTTATTGTTATAGTCACAAATATCATTAAAACACAATTTAAGTTTTAAAATAAAATTTAAAATATGATCTATAGCACAATGCTTTGTTTCTCAACTACAAGTACAGTCGAGGATCTATAATCCGCGGACCCATAATCCGCAATTTCCCATAATCCGCATTACTTTACGAATGTAAACAATGAAATAAACAGTTAAAAAAAATTACAAATCCGTGATCCAAAAATGATTTTTTTTAACAAATAATAAAAAATGTAATAAAAATCATAATAAAACATGTATTTTTTTTTTAATTTACTCTTTTATTTTATTGACAGTAAAAAACTAAACTGTATTACGGAACGTGCCTAAACTTACTGAACGTTCGAATTGACGACTGTTCATTCGTAGCTATTCCAGTTTGTGCAAGTTCAGGAGAGTAAATAACCATTTAAAACGCACTATTTTGTGTGCATCGCGCGCCCTAACAGTAAACACAGCATAAGCTGACAACTAAATATTCAAACGTGACGAAAAAACGTACAATAGTTAGAGGGGGGCGCTTACACGGGATTTTTCCGCGATCGTTCAACAAAATTTACAGGAATGAATCATGATGAAATGAATGAATCATAAATTTTGATACTTGAAAAAAATTGTTTTTTTTAAACGTAAAATCTGTTGAAAAAACGCAGAAAAAAAGGAGAAATTTGAAGAAAAAAAAAAGCCAAAACAAGCATGAAATCAATTAAAAGAATCTCGAATAAATGCACGTTTCATCAAAGATTCATGATTCATTCATTTCATAATGATTCCTCTCATTCTCAATCGCCTTTGAGAATGGGGAGGGAGGGCGCTTTCTCGGGATTTTTTGAAAATTTCAAATTATTTATAAAGTGGGGAGGGGGCGATTTTAAAAAGTAAAATAACTTTAAAAATGCATTTTTTTAGATTACTTTTTAAATTAATTACTAGATTTCATATTTATCTTTCCATATTATACTGATTATAGAATTAAAATGCTGTCTAAGAATGATAAAATGACGCATAATCCATTATACTCTATAATCCGCAAAATTCCATAATCCGCACAACCTTTGGCCTCAACTTGTGCGGATTATAGATCTTTGACTGTATATGCATATGTAATATTGTGTGACACGTGACAAATGGGGGAGGAGAGGATATGGTAAAGTGTGGCACTTTGTGACAAGGGGGCAGAGGGGGGTAAAAAATATTGAAGAAAAAGTGTTACTTTTTTATGGATGGCTTCTTTTTCAAATTAATGTATAAAAACAACATTATAAGCATGCAGGTGGAAAAGGAAATGAGCAGAAGAATCCAAAATTTTGTAAGGAATGTTTTTGTAAATGTTTTTGTAAATGATTATTTAACTACACTGTTGATGCAAAATGTAAGAGGATCATAATACAACAAAAGCAAAGAATTTTTTAGGGGGGGGGGGGTGAAGGGTGAGAAGAAAAGGAGATTTCAATTTAATGATTTTTGATCATTAATATAGAGAGGACTGATTATTTATTAGTAATTTCAAACAGAGAAGGAATTTGGTTGATTAATTAATTTTTGTTATAAATATAATAATAAATAAAACAGAAAAATGAAGACTTTTATAGATTTTAAACTTTGTGAGCATATGAAGAGAGGGGTAGCAAAATGCAAAAGCAATTTCTTTTGGGGGAGGGCGAGGGGGGGGGAGAGTTTCTTTAGATGACTCATTATCTTCCTAAAGATTTACAACTAAGACAAAAATTATAATTAGGGTTATAAACTTCAAATTTTGATATTTGTAAAAGTGGAAAAAGAAAGGGCAAATGTCAATTTTGGTTGGGAGAAATTTTATGACTGCTTATTTATAGTTACAATAAAAAAGGGTAAAAATTATTAAAAAAAACATTTTAAACTTAATAAATGTAGGGTTGCCAAAGGTAAAATCAGAATGTGAAATCAATCAGAAAGGTAAAATCAATTGTGAAGGGACAATTCATTAGATGGCTTATTATTTATTTACCTTACTAAAATTTCAAAAATAAGTCCAAAATATTTAAATTAAAGAGTTTTAACACTTTAAATTTTCTGGAGTTCATAACAGAGAGGATAAATGTCACGTTTAATGGAAAGAAAAAATTCTGTGATAAAGTATTTAGTGTTAAAAAGAAGTAACAGATAAAAAATACCAAGTTAAACAAACAAACAAACAAAAAAAAAATTAAAGGGTTTAAACTTTGTGAGTTAAAGGAACCAAATTGAAAAAGCAGTTTTTTTGGAGGGGAGGGTGATGGAAAATGAGCAGTTTATTAAAAATAATTACTATTTATTTACTTTGATGAAAATTTTAAAATAGTACAAAAAGTAATTGTTTTAAAATAAAGTTGTTAAAAAAAAAGTTTGAAAAAATTAAAGATTAAAAAATGTTTAACTCTGCATATAGTGTGGGGGTGAAGCAGCAAAAAGGAGGGGGGATTAGATGAAATTTACATAATCAATTATTGAAGCAGTAAAGTAACAAATAGAGCAGAAAAAAAAAAGAGTTTAAAAATTTTTAAACTTCATGTACTGTGGGGGGGGGGGGGAGGAGAACAAAAGGAAAGATAAAATTTTGGGAGGGGTAAATTAGATAACTTTTTGAAATTTATACATTCGATTATTTATTGTTAGACTTATATAACATTTATTCTTATTATTATATCCTATTATTATTTTTACATATTATTATTATAGTTAAATGCATGTTACTTATTCTTAGAAACATAAATAATAAATATTTTAAATTTAAGTACTTTTGTATTAGCCTCAAGCCACTGGCAATCTCTGGAGCTCTACCAATAACATTTATTATTATTATTATTATTCAAGCAGAAAAAGCTTAGCAATTGCCTTAGGATGATATAAGATGTATAATGAGAATAATTGCATATACATGAGAATAAATATGAATGAAAAAAATAAATGGTAATTTACTACATATAATTTACATATAGAGCATGCAATATTTATTGTCATTTTTGACAACCAACTTCTCACAAGCAGTTAATACAAAAGTTATCAACATTAATGCACACTAAACTTTTCAAATAAAATAAGAAAGCATTTACTTTAAAAACTATCTGAAAATTTATCATTTGTTGTTTTAGAAACTACTTAAAAAGAGGACTTTACTTACAAAAATTAAGATTTCATAAAGTTATTTAGATGAATAATTCAGCCATATGTATATACACTAGAAATAAATTGAAGTTCAATTAAATTTATTTTATTTGCTTGTAAAGTCTCAGAATATTGTACAGAAATCAGTAAATGCAAATATATAATTTCACTTTTGACATAAAAATTATGAAGTGAACAAGAAAAGTACCAAAGAATTAAAGAAAGAAGGTAAATTTACTTTCTGTATTTTATGCACCCATTTGTCTCAGTTGGAAATATAAATGAGGAGAAGAAGCTTGTTCAGTTCATCCACTCCGTATTTTTGACAAATACAAATTATCAAAGGTTTCTGTGAATGAAACAAAAATGTCAGCTAGCAATAGAGATGAAAAATATTTAAAATAAACGTTTTGCAATAAATCATATTTTTCATTAACCCGCGAGTAGTCGCGACTTTTTTCACAACGTCATTAGTCGCGCTCGGTCTTTTCGCCGCTGGCCCACCACATACCAAATATGTAAAATAAGAAATATTTTTCACCTAATATACGAAAATAACATTTTAATGAAGATATAAATTTGCAGTTTTCTTAAATTATGCATTTTATACATGAGATCTGGAATAATTGGAAAAAGTAAAAATGAACTGACATTAGTGATTTTTACGTAGACTTTTTCACCAATTTCAGCTTTGTTTCTAAAAATGTGCTACAAAGAAAAACAGGGGTGTCCTGTAACTTCACTAAGGTGGTCAAGAAACCTTCAAAGTCAGCTACATGGTAGATCTCCGTTCTATTTGTAATGTGATACAAGTTAGGAGATGATAAGTTATACGGGCGGCGAAAAGACCGACACGCGACTACTGACGGGTTAAAAAAAGAATATGCAATACATTTTAAAACTATCAAGGCATTTTATAAAATAAAGAGTAAAACATAAAAATATGAAGTATGGAAAAATGAATTTGTAAGAACAGCAGAAACTGCAATTTTTTACAAATAACTCTTTTGAACAAAAAGCAACTTTATTAGTTTTTAGATAAGTTTCTACAAAAAAAGTTTTTAAAACAATGAGGCATTTAAACACACAAACTGAGAAACATTAATTTCTAGCATATGATCTCCCAAATCATATGTCCCCCCCCCCACCCACACACACACAAAAAAAAATTATGCTATTATAGTTATAAATAAGTTTATTGTAATTGAGGCTCTTTACAGGCTTATATTAAAAAGCTATTTTATTTTAAAAATATGAAAACTAGCAGCTGTAGAGAATAGGGATGCACCGAATATTCGGTATCTATTCGGTATTCGGCCTATTCGGTCATGTTACCAAATATTTGGTTAGGCCTAATATCAAACTATTCGGTTCAGCCGAATATTCGGCTTGGCCGAATATCAAACTATTCGGCCTGCCGAATATTCGGTTTAGCCGAATATCAAAGTATTCGGCCAAGTCATGTATTTAATGAAACCTTTTAAAACACATTTTTAAAAACTTTTCACAATTTCAACTTTTAACTGCCAATTTATAAATATATTTAAAATAATTAGAAAGAAAGTCATATTTAAATAAAAAAGAATGTTTTTACATTATTTATTTGTTGTTTATAAAGTATAACTTAAGAAAATTAACCATGAGAAGGATTAAAATGGTGATTTATTAGGATTCTCCTTAAGAATAAATGATGTGCAAATGCAAGTTCCTAAATTTTATTTAGTAAATATTCTGTTTCTTGCTTTGCCAAAATAAAAGACCTTAAACAAGAAAGAAAAACTTTTGAGAATAGTAATAGCTATCAAGGCAATTTTTGTTCATGAAACCATAATCAAATTATTGACTCATAAACACATTGTATTTCATCTCACTTTAGATGAACTTGTGTTTTCGTTTGTTGCATTAACAATAAATAAGATACCGTAACTGTAATTTCAACTTGCATGCTTTGATTTCTGTAAAATATGATATGATGGGAAGGGTGGAAAAGGCTTGCATTCATATGAAAAGAACTATGAGCTAAATATCCCTTTATTCAGAATTAAGTTGAAAGTATTTGTACTTTATATTGAAAAAAAAATCTGCCTTGAGTTATTGAAAAAGGACAATTATCAGACTGTAAAGTTTTCCACATCCGTGTTTTCATTATTTCTCTTTGATTTTAAAATGTTTGTTTTAATTCATAGAAGAAACCATGAATTTAAAATTTTATTAATTCAAAAAGTCTCATAATTGTGCTTCTTAAATAACTCAAAGCAGATTTTTTTTCAATACTAAATTTTCTTATAAAACACCCTTGTTTATCAAAATGTAAGTTTCTTTTATTAAATATTATGTAAAATTGTTTTAAAAAGTAACATTTTAATACCTTTAAACTTTGAAATATAAAAAGTATTTGGAAGGCCGAATATTCGGTATTCGGCCAAATAGTTACTATTCGGTTGGCCGAATATTCGGTATTCGGCCAGCCGAATATTCGTTATTCGGTTCACCTGCTGGCCGAATATTCGGCATTCGGCCAAAAACACTATTCAGTGCATCCCTAGTAGAGAACAAACATATGACAGATGTGCTGAAGCAGAATTTTCTTAAATCAAAGGGCTATTTAATGTTTAAGTCTATCAAAATAGTTCAATTATTTGTAGAATCAAAAATAAAATTATAGCAATTACGTTTTTTTTTTTTTTTTTTTTTTTTTCACCAGGTGTATATTTGGTAAGATTATGACATACACTGCACATTAGGGTGGGCCGAAAAAAACTTTTTTTCGATTTTCGATTATGGCGGGTGCGGAAAAGTGGCCACTGGTGGCACTCAATTCACACAAAAAATTTGAGATTTTTTGGATTTTTCCTTACCCTGCCGCAAATGGCTTGAAAATTTGCAAAAATGCTGATTTTTGAGCTTTTTTAGCTAAAAAGTTAAAAATGTTAAATTAAATTTATTTTGGCTGTATTTACTTGAAAAGGCAGCTTTAACGTACCAAATGCTTAAATAATTTCTGATAATACATTATTTAATTACTAAGTGTATTTTAAATAAGCCGATTTTCATAGCTTTTTCATGTATATCAGGCAAAAATTGTATTGGTTTGAATCGTTCGTTAATTTCTCTCTTATTTATGTTCCTTGGTTTTTAAATTTTTTCTATGCGTCAAAGGTCATATATTTGCGCAACGGACAGCAGTATAACTCAAAAACAAATCTGGAAGGTGAGAAGGGGTGAAGCAGGACTCAAAGAGTAAGCAATGCTTCATCGTAATGTTGAAGTAGTTAAGGAGGAAATAAAAGAGAAGAAAAAATTGCAATAAGGGATTGTTATTATTTTACTATGCTCAAAACCTGCGACATATATTCAGTGTGGAAGTGAAACCTTTTCCTAGAGAGATTCGGTACTTTTTGGATCATTTGACGTACCAGTGTTTTGTGCGCTTTATTACAACGAGCTTAGAAATGGCTAGTATGAAGGTCCATGGCAATGTAAAAGACACGCGAGAGCATGAAAAATATTCTTTTTGGGGCACCATGCTTGTTGAAAGAATTGCAATTGCCAACTTATACTGATATCATGCGCCTCTACTACTGGTTGCGAAGCGATATGGCAGTAAATCGAGAAATCCAATATTAGTCAACAGATGATGTTATTAAAATGGTAGATGAAAAAGTTACCAAAATCCGAATAAAAGCCAGCGTTTTCCCAACGATCAATTTACTAAAAGATTAAAAACTATTAAAAAAAGCGTAGATCATTGGGGAAATCCTGAAATCATATGGATTTGGAAGTAAAGACTGATCGGTTCTGTAACAAGAACCGTCTAAAACAAAATAAAATTTAGCAGCTTATAACAGTGTAACTACGGTGACCTAAGAGAGTAAGTATTGGTGACATTGTGACAGTGTAGTGTAAGACATTAAAGAAACTGTTTTTCAGTAAAATAAGGCTAACGTTTATTAACGAAAATAAGTGCAAGTTTAAATAAAAACATGTATAAATCCAGGTGAAAAATATAACAGGCATAACGTGAACAGAAACAAGTTCAGTTAAAAATTATTCTATGTCATGAAATAATACTCAAGTTTAAATAAAAATATGTATAAACTTAGATGAAAATATAACTGGTAAAATGTAAACAGAAAATAAGTTCAAATCTGTATTTAAATTAAAAACATTCTATGTAATGAAATAATATTACTTATTGAATGGCATGGCATGGCATATAACAATACTAGGATAGCAATGAAGACAAAACGGACTCACGTATGGATAACTGCTCTCGACGTACTGAAAGAATTCCCATGATATGGCACACCAACTATTTCGATGAAAAGTCTTAAGAAAACTGAAGATAATAATGTCCACAAATAAATGAGTATGAAGACGTAATTAACAACACAAATGGACTATGACCGCTGGTAAAATGAAACACGGGCGAAGTTGATAAACCATTTTCACAATCAAATGTCCAGCAATGGATTTGGCGTAATTAAACAACTAGATGTTAACTTTAAAACTTTAAAACTGGATGAATTAAAATACATTTCTGAAACTATATCATATTGACGTTAACATCAATTATCTTGAGACATAACATCACTTCAAAATCCCCAGCACAATCTATCTCCCGCCGGTTTAAATAGCAGCGGCAATCCGAAACTGGATACGCCCCTCCGAGTTGAGCAAGCGAGCTTCTGACTTGCGATGGAAGAAATGCAAGACTGCCACTTACGAGTTGCGATCCGCGATGCTTGCGGATTGCGACCGAACGGAACGATAAAACCAGGATGAACACACCCATCAGCGACGATCGGAAAAACAGAAGATAAGCGATTGATTTGAACATGTAAACAAAAGATCGGAAGATTGGAAAAAAAAATGCCGGCAAAGAAGAAAAATGGAAGTTGGAACAAAATATAAGATAGTAAGCCATGCCATTTTACAATATTACGATATATATAATTAGAATTATGTATTTTAGAGTGTTAAGGAGGAAAAATGGCTGACAATCGCCCCCCCCTTAACACTCGTACTAAAAAAAATAAAATGGATAATCAACAGATATTGTAAATTATATATATATAGAATAATGTAAAACATTAGAATATAAACTATCACACTTCGATAGTTACCAGTAAAAACAGAAACTTAACATTAACAAGTATAAATGCAACAAATTCAATAACTTCAACAGGGTTAATCAAAAACATCAATTTTCAACAATGTTAATAACAATATCCAACAATAACAACAATTTTAACAATTATATATAACAACTAGATTAACAATTTTTTCATTTCATGAAAGTTCAGTTACAATTGTAACTCTAACGAAAAGTTTTTTTTCACGTCGAAAAGTTCAATAGCAGAAGTCTATAAAGATAACATTTTCCTGAAAAAAAAAACCGTGAAAGATAATTACCATTACCTCGTCACGTGCAAGTGACTACGAGTTACCTTTACATAAACAATTTAATATGATGATTTTTCCTTGGTCTTGACTTGTACAATATTCAAATGAATTTTAAACAATCATACATTTGCATATTTATTCTGAAAGAGAATGATTATCACATAAACGCAAATTCAGGATAATATGAAGAATAAATATACATGAATTACAATATGAAAATACTTTGATAATATATGAAAGATGCATGTTATGCAAATGAGAAAATTTCAATAATGAGAACAACAACGATCATGATCATGATAACGATTATGAATTATGATTATGTTAGTGACATAGTTAAATGACTGTGAGCGCTCACGTGAAAGACAACACACAAAAAATATGCTTAAGCTTTTGAAACGATATACATTTGCAAATGATTTGGCCAATTTAAATATGAAAAAAACTTGTTATATATATTCTTAAAACGAGAAGAAAAATTTCATATTTACATATGCAATAAAACAAAATACAACTCGATTTTCAACAACTCGATATCAAAACCTATGAAATGATATTATGAAACGTATGCATACGAAACAAATATGAAATAACAAGAGTATAATCACTTATTCAAACATTTTTTAAAAGAAAAGTACTGAAATATACAAAAAATTTCAGTTTAAAAAAAAGATGCTAAACTTCAAGGTTTAACATGAAAAGTTAAATAAGCATCTTAATGCTTGACACAAGTCCAAAGGAGGAGGAGTTTCTTTTTTTTCATAGCATTTAAATATCATGTATATATATAAATTACTTATAACTAAAAATTACATCAATAAATTTTTTAAGATCAAACTTTGTTAAAGGTTTAGTGAAAATGTCTGAGAGATTAGATTTACTGGCTACGTGTTTAACATTAAAAATCTCTTGGTTTAAAAGGTCTCTAACAAAAAATAATTTTACGTCAATGTGTTTCGTTCTGTAATTTTCAATGGGAGACTTAAGAAAATCAATGGAGGCCATGTTGTCTACTAAAAGTGTTGGTTTAACTTGTGGACCTGTAAAAATATGTTTGTTATAACATTCAGTTATGATCCTACTGAACCATAGAAGCTCTTTAGTTGCTTCTGTTAAAGCCACAAATTCTGATTCCATAGTAGACAAACAGACAGATTTTTGTTTAAAGGCTCTCCACATGATAGGAGCTTTGTCTAACATTAGTAGTTGTCCCCCCATTGATGTCCTGTCATCCCTATTAGCGGCGAAATCCGCGTCGGTGTAAGTTATTAGGTTTATGTGGTTGCAAGGTAACCTCAGTTTATAGTGTTTTGTGCTTTGGACATACCCTAAAAGCTTCAGGAGACCATTCCAGTGAACAATCCCAGGATTGCTCTGGAATTGGCTGAAGATATTTACAGCGTACGAAATATCAGGACGTGTCCTGCTTGTTAAAAATGAAAGGCAGCCCAAAACACTTCTGTATGGATATTGTAACATTTCCTGGGTTTCTGCTTCGGTTTGAGGACATTGTGACTTGGAGTATACAGTACCTTTAGTTATAGGGAGTGATGTAATGGGAAAGTTGAATTCTTTAAATCTTGTACAAATATCATCAATATATTGCCTTTGATGAATTGAAACAGTGCCATTCCCATCCTCCTCAAATTCAACACCAAGTAGTTTGCGTGTTCTCCCCAGGATTTTTATGTCAAAATGTTTTGTTAAAAGGGTTAAAACTTCATTAATATGTTTCTGATGGTTACTTAATATTACAAAGTCATCCACATATAGTAATAAAACAACATAATTAGAAAACGAATAGACGCAATTACACCACTCTAACTTTTTAAAACCAAGAGAAATTAAAATCTTATGTAATTCATAAAACCATACTCGTCCACTCTGGTGGAGGCCATAAAGGGCCCTCTGGAGTTTGCAGACTAAATGTTCTTTACCTTTTACCTCGAACCCTGATGGTTGTTTCATGTAGATGTTATCAGAAAGAGGGGCATACAGATAGGCACCTTTTACATCACACTGAGTGTGGATCCATCCGAGACATGAGACAAGGGCTGCAAAGAAAAAGCGAATTAGACTGAAATTAACTACGGGCGAAAACGTCTCATCGTACGTTTCACCCCTGACTTGTTTATAGCCTTGTGCTACAAGTCTCGCTTTATATCTTGCAACCCGTCCCTTGTCGTCTCGTTTGATGGTGAATACCCATCTGCAGCCTAGTGGTTCGGTGTTGGGTGGCAGAGATGTTAATACCCATACTTGTCTTTTATTTATAACATCCATCTCTTCCTTCATTGCCTGTCTCCAGAGTTCCCACTGAGGTGATTTTAATGCCTGCTTATATGTGGTAGGTATGGGGTCTTCTAGTCAGGAACTGGTTTTATGAGTTTCAGAGAAAGAAGTGTGTGGAGGTGTGTAACTAGGACTTGAGCTAGGACTAGGAGTGGACTTTACAATGCCTTCGTACTTATTGCTTCCTTTAAAACTGAACAGTGACGGATCAAATTTTATACCATTAGAATAACAGTAATCTCTTACTTCCTTCAGTGATCTTAGACGTTGTGTTTCACCCAACTCGTAATAGTAGACGTCGGTTCTCGATTTGTCAGGCCTAGTTACAGGCTTACGGAACCAGATAGCTTCCCTGAGAGTTCTAGTAAAATCCTCGCCATCCTCGTCACTGTCACCCTCAGATGGGTGTGAGGAGGCAGAGTCGGAAGATTTAGAGGTACTCGGTCTAATACTTTGAGTGGGTGGTGCTTCTGAAGTAAATCTGTCAGGTTGAAGGTCAGTCAAAGGGTCTATTTCAGGTGGTTCGGAACTTAGGATGTAAGAGGGTCCCAGATCGCTTCCGTTGCGCTGCTCCGAAGTTGTAAATGGGTTTGTGCCTATTGAATAGCTTGGACCTTGTTCACTGTATTTGTGGACACTTCCGGATACAGATTCGTCACCAAACCTAACATTTATTGTCTCTATTATTTTATTGGTTTCGGGAATCCATACCCTGTAGCCTTTTGTAGACATTGCGTAACCCACTAAAACACCCTTTTTAGCTTTCGGATCGAATTTGGAGTTTCTTAGTTGTTTAGGTACTCCCACATATGCCACCGTACCAAAAGGTCGTAAATGTCTTACGGATGGTTTATTACCACAATAATATTCGAAAGGAGTTTTTTTCTGGGTTTTGTGACATATTCGGTTAAGAGTGTATGCTATGTACAAGACGGCTTCAGGCCAGAATTTGAGACTGAGTTTACTTTCATTGAGTATTGAGCGAGCCCCGTCCATTATTGTTTGATTTAAACGTTCTGAAACTCCATTTTGCTCCGGAGAATGTACATTGGTAAATTCGTGTTTTATGCCATTGTCCTCAAAGAATTTAGTGAATGCTTCATTATCGAATTCCCGCCCATTGTCGCTACGAACTTCTTTTACTTTGGTGCCCAAAAACCTTTCTGCTCTTTTTACGTGGTTAGAAAATACCTTAAACACCTGTGTTTTACTGCATAAGGGGTATACTGACACTTTGCGAGAGAAGTCGTCTGTTATAGTTAGGAAATACTTCTCCCCGTTTCGCCCTGTTATTTGTGTCGGACCCCACAGATCAGTGTGTAGCAGTTCTAGAGGTCGTTTAGATCTTATTTGGTTTATTGGGCGGAATGATGTTCGTCTGTGTTTATTAATTTTACATGTTTCACATTCAAAGTCTTTACATTTAATGGGTGGTAAGCCCCTAACGCCATTACATTTTAGAGTATGTTCAATTAATGTGGAACTGATGTGCCCAAGGCGTTTATGCCAGAGTTTAAAATCATCTTTTTGAACGGTTGAGGCTTGGAAACGTACCTTTTTAGGATTTTGATTACGGTTAGTTTTAGGGTCTTTATTTCTATTTTTATGGTTAGGATCTGGATAGAGGCAGTAAATGCCATCTTTAAGAAAAGCACGAAAAAGTGTGCCAGAATCCCGATATGCCTTGACCCTTCCCTCACCTCCTTTGAACTTGGCACCCATTTTATCAAGTCTGGGACCTGAAATTAAATTATGTCTTAGACTAGGACAATACATGACGTCGCCGAAGCGAACCATTTCCCCATTTATTTTTAAATCCACTAAACCGGTGCCCTCGATAGGGAAAGTAGCACCGTCAACTGCAACAGCCAATTCCTCATTTTTTAAAGGTTTAAACTTAACATATAAACTTTTATCTTTACAGAAATGGTGGGAGGCACCTGTGTCAAAGACCCAGGCGTCTCCACCACATTTTATGTTACTCAGATTAGATTGTATGAGGTAATTTACCTGGCCTGTTGTCTTACGTTGACGTCGGTTGCTTGGCACATCTTTTCTGGATCTATGACCATCAGATTGAGCACGGACAGGACTGGATACGGAAGAGTCTTTCGATGAATTTCTGGAAAAGGAGGAACCTCTGGACAAAGAAGAATTTCTGGAACTGGAAGAGTCTCTGTACACCACGGAACCGGAATTGGAGGAGTCTCTAGGCATCATGGAACTTCTGGAACTAGAGCTAAGACAGGATTCCTGGCGGGTGACATCAGGCACTCTACACTGGCTCTGTAAATGTCCTATGCGTCCACATTTGTGACACCGACCTCTGAACTTAGGCTTAAAGGAACACTTCTTTGAGGAACGGGCTCTGGAGAAAAGAGACTGCACGGCATCTATTCTGTCGTCCTCTCTTAGTTTGATCCGGGACTCTTCTGCGACTAATTCTGTAAGAACACTTTTGAACGTAAACTGTTGGTCTGGCCATCGCAGAATCCCTTGCACCATGTTGTCGAACTTCTTCGGGAGCCATCTAAGCAATTGAAATGTGAGGTAAGTTTCTTTGATTGGCTCATTTATTGCAGCAAGTTGGTCAGCAAGTCTTTGGAGGCGAGCTGCAAACATATCAACGGGCTCTTCAGGTTGTATCTTACAGGAAAGAATTTCGCCAAATAATTGCATATGGCGTGCCCGGTTATCAGGCTGAAAATGCAATTTAAGTTTAGTCCAGGCTTCATGAGGGTCGTCGATATTTTCTATGATTCTCCGGAATTCATTTTCCACATTTAAATACACAATTGATAGGGCAGACCTGACTCTGGATTGGTATTCTTTTGTCGCTACAGAGTCATTTTCATCAGGAGCCTTTTCAGTGCCATTAACTATGCTCCACGCATTTTTATCTAATAGTAGATACTTTACGTCAGCTGCCCAAGTTCCATAATTGTGAGAATTCAGTTTTGTTATGCACACCTGTATGTTAGCCATGGCCATGATTTAAACAGAAGGTATTACATGAAAAAGGAGGAAAACAATTTTTTTTTTTTTTTTTATTTTAAATAACGTACTTAGTAATCAGATAGTACAAAAATTTCTATTATAAATGATCCAAAAAAAACCTTTTTGTATTTCATCTCAATAGGAAAGAAAAAAAACATATAGCCTTCAAAAAAAATTTTATATTGCGGCCCCCCCCTCTAAAGTGACTCGGAGGTCCAATGGCCGCATACTACAAACAACTGTCAAAAATTTTTGAAATGTCACCAATTAGGTTATGGCCGCCGTAAAGGGTTTAAAAGCGTATTCGCTTCTGGCCCATAACCCGTGATCGGTTCTGTAACAAGAACCGTCTAAAACAAAATAAAATTTAGCAGCTTATAACAGTGTAACTACGGTGACCTAAGAGAGTAAGTATTGGTGACATTGTGACAGTGTAGTGTAAGACATTAAAGAAACTGTTTTTCAGTAAAATAAGGCTAACGTTTATTAACGAAAATAAGTGCAAGTTTAAATAAAAACATGTATAAATCCAGGTGAAAAATATAACAGGCATAACGTGAACAGAAACAAGTTCAGTTAAAAATTATTCTATGTCATGAAATAATACTCAAGTTTAAATAAAAATATGTATAAACTTAGATGAAAATATAACTGGTAAAATGTAAACAGAAAATAAGTTCAAATCTGTATTTAAATTAAAAACATTCTATGTAATGAAATAATATTACTTATTGAATGGCATGGCATGGCATATAACAATACTAGGATAGCAATGAAGACAAAACGGACTCACGTATGGATAACTGCTCTCGACGTACTGAAAGAATTCCCATGATATGGCACACCAACTATTTCGATGAAAAGTCTTAAGAAAACTGAAGATAATAATGTCCACAAATAAATGAGTATGAAGACGTAATTAACAACACAAATGGACTATGACCGCTGGTAAAATGAAACACGGGCGAAGTTGATAAACCATTTTCACAATCAAATGTCCAGCAATGGATTTGGCGTAATTAAACAACTAGATGTTAACTTTAAAACTTTAAAACTGGATGAATTAAAATACATTTCTGAAACTATATCATATTGACGTTAACATCAATTATCTTGAGACATAACATCACTTCAAAATCCCCAGCACAATCTATCTCCCGCCGGTTTAAATAGCAGCGGCAATCCGAAACTGGATACGCCCCTCCGAGTTGAGCAAGCGAGCTTCTGACTTGCGATGGAAGAAATGCAAGACTGCCACTTACGAGTTGCGATCCGCGATGCTTGCGGATTGCGACCGAACGGAACGATAAAACCAGGATGAACACACCCATCAGCGACGATCGGAAAAACAGAAGATAAGCGATTGATTTGAACATGTAAACAAAAGATCGGAAGATTGGAAAAAAAAATGCCGGCAAAGAAGAAAAATGGAAGTTGGAACAAAATATAAGATAGTAAGCCATGCCATTTTACAATATTACGATATATATAATTAGAATTATGTATTTTAGAGTGTTAAGGAGGAAAAATGGCTGACAAAGACATCCCGCGAAGAATTCGTACGAAATGGTGAAACCTTTTATTAGTTTTTAATCTTTTTGTGAATTGATCGTTGGGAAAACACTGGTATGGAAGCATTTTTTCACATTTTGGTAACTTTTTCACCTATCATTAAACTATTGTTCTAAACTATCACTATTAAAAGAGGTGTAGATCATTAGGGAAATCCTGTGATCGTATGGGCTTGAAAGTAAAGACAACCCGCGAAGAATTCGTACAATATGGTGAAACCTTTTAGTAGTTTTTAGTCATTTTTGTAAATTGATCATTGGGAAAACACTGGTATGGAAGCTTTTTTTTCAGATTTTTTTCAGAAGCTTTCTTTCAATGGTAACTATTTCACCTACCATTTTAATAACATCATCTGTTGACTAATATTGGATTTCTCGATTTACTGCCATATCGCTTCGCAACCAGTAGTAGAGGCGCATGATATCAGTATAAGTTGGCAATTGCAATTCTTTCAACAAGCATGGTGCCCCAAAAAGAATATTTTTCATGCTGTTGCGTGTCTTTTACATTGCCATGGACCTTCATACTAGCCATTTCTAAGCTTGTCGTAATAAAACGCACAAAACACTGGTACGTCAAATGATCCAAAAAGTACCGAATCTCTCTAGGAAAAGGTTTCACTTCCACACTGAATATATGACGCAGGTTTTTAGCATAGTAAAATATTAACAATCCCTTATTGCAATTTTTTCTTCTCTTTTATTTCCTCCTTAACTACCTCAACATTACGATGAAGCATTGCTTACTCTTTGAGTCCTGCTTCACCCCTTCTCACCTTCCAGATTTGTTTTTGAGTTATACTGCTGTCCGTTGCCCCCCAAATATATGACCTTTGACACATAGAAAAAATTTAAAGACCAAGGAACATAAATAAGAGAGAAATGAACGAACGATTCAAACCAATAGATATTTTGCCTGTTATACATGAAAAAGCTATGAAAATCGGCTTATTTAAAATACACTTAGTAATTAAATAATGCATTATCAGAAACTATTTAAGCATTTGGTATGTTAAAGCTGCCTTTTCAAGTAAATACAGTCAAAATAAATTTAATTTAACATTTTTAACTTTTTAGCTAAAAAAAGCTAATAATTTGCAAAAATCAGCATTTTTGCAAATTTTCAAGCCATTTGCGGCAGGGTAAGGAAAAGTCCAAAAAATCTCAAATTTTTTGTGTGAACTGAGTGCCACCAGTGGCCACTTTTCCACCCTCGCCATAATCGAAAATCAAAAAAAAGTTTTTTTCGGCCCACCCTACTGCACATCATTTTAAAACTAAATATATGTATATAAATAGCAACACAATGAAAAACTACTTTTTTATGTAATCATACATACTATTGCAAAACTCTTATTTATAAATTAAAGAAATTATTGAAACATAAAACTGTTGTTGATGTGCATTTAATCAACTTTTTACTTAATTTTTCAATGCAGTCAAACCTTGTTAGCATGAACACATTTAATGTGAATTGCTTTTAACATAAATTGTTTTTATGGTACTCCATAAAGATGAATAAAAAGATATGATGCTGATAATATGAATTACTGTTTTTTAATTTCCCTTGAGCTTCATGTTAATGGGGTTTGACTGTATATTCTAAATATGTTAATTACATTGAGTTGATTTGAATAAATTACATTAAATTTTAAAGTTTTATAACCTAGAAAACAACAGAAAATAAACATAAATTCAAATAAACAACTCTGTAAATAAAAAAACTCCAAATAATAAAAAAATCTAGCATTAAAGCATTAAGATATAATCGCGATAAAATCGACAAGTGTTGGAAGCAAGAAAATTAATTGTTTTGTAGCTTATTTGGGATCATTTTTCAGACGAAGTCCCGTTATTGTAAAATTGAAAAAAAAAAAGATAATTTTGTGAATTTTAAATTAAATTCAGGTACATCAGACCTTATATTCAAGATCCTATTTTCTAAAATTTTGAAAAATAACATTTTACAAGGTTAGCATTAAAATAATGCTCCTTTTATACAAATTTTAAGAATATGCTATTTTGATGAAGTATATGTATAATACAGACTCTTTCAAATCTGCACAGCTTGTAACCAGAGATGGCACAAATTTTATAATTTTTTAGATTTCTGGTCATTGCTTTGTTTACATCTTTTAAACAGTAATTTGAAATTAATAATGCAATCAAAATTATAATAAATGCTTCTAGTATATTAAAATACTAAGTTGATTAATTAAAGTAATAAACTATTATGATGGCATTCGCGAATGCAATACAAAATGTATGTACTTTTAAACATACAGATTTTTATGTGTATAATTTAGTAATTTGTATTTATTTTGAATATATTTTTTAAATACTGATATTTGTCATAAATATAGCAATACCAAAAATGCAAGGAGCTTGGTAATTGTAAATATATAAAAAAACTGAGAAAAATTTACTTAAAATGTTCAAAAAATACATATATTTAAAATATAATTGCTTATATTTTATGGACTGTAACCATTTGTTGCAAATTACCAAAAGTAATAATCATAAGATTTTTATTTTCATTATGATTTCTCATTGAAATAAATATTCAATAACAGAAATCACAAGAATAAGATATACCATGAAAAATATGGAAACTAATCATCTGAAACCATAAAACATTACAGTGAGGAATTTAAACAAGATTTACAATAACTTGAAAAAATAACTTTATAATTAGATTACTACATTTAAAATAGTGATATATAAGGCTAATGTTAAAATAAATAAATAAATAAATACATAGAACCTACAAATGGCACAGTAAGTCATAAATGAAATACTCAATAATAATAATTATATACTATAAAATACTGTTCATCTGCCCCTCAAATGTGACAAAAAATCAAAAAATATTCAGAGGAGCCATTTACATAAGATTTTTCTATTAACTTTTCACGAGTTTTCATTTTTTTAAAAAATTTTTATATATTTTTTAAAAAAAATTTTATATATTTTTTTTGAAGGATTTTCACAATATTTGATGAAATTTGCAGAGTTTTTGGTAATATTTGATGAAATTTGCAGAGTTTTTTTGTGATGTTTGACAAAATTTGTAATTTTTTAGTGATATTTGAAATAATTCGCATTTTTTTGAGATACTCACATTTTGAGATACTTTTTTTTGAGATACTCACGAAAATCACATTTTCTTTGATATCTTTTGACAAAATTCATGTCTTTTTGCACATTTCTTTCATAATCTTTTAATGAAATTGGCATTTTTATCACAATTCCTTAATAAAATTTGCATTTCTTTGGCATTTTTTTTCTCTTTTTTTATGAAATTCACGTTTTTTCCAGATTTTTTAAAAAGAAATTTGCCTTTTTTCTGCAATCTTTTCATAAATTCACTTTTTTCCACGATAGTTTGATTCAATTTGCATTTTTACCATGATTTTTTGATGATATTCACATTTTTTATTGCAATCCTTTGACAAAAATGTAAAAATTACAAAAATTGCTGATTCAAAATTGCCATCATTTTGAAAACGATTTCTTTGCACGAATAAACGGAAAAAAAATAAAAATAATGACAAAAATAATAGTTACATTTTGTAGATTTCTTGAAATTTTCAAATAGTTAAAAGATCAGAATACGGGTTACAACAAAATATTTACCTATAAATAAAATGAGCAAAATAATTTAAATTCCAAAGAAAACAATTTAAAAAATTTCTATACAGGGTGCAAGTGAAGATTAAAACAATAAAAATACACAATTACAAAAATGATAATTAAAAATTTTAAACCAAAACATCGATCTTTAGTGAAAAATGAATGTTGTTGCCGATTAATCATCCTCATGTCCGATTTGCAGTTTTGACAGGTCATTTTATTGAGAGTCAAAAATGAATTATCCAAAAAATAATTTAAAAAAAGCCATGCACCCAAACAAAATTTTTTAAAAATGCTCATTGGGCAAAGGATAACGTCCTAATCTATCCTAAAAGGATCATCATATTTTACTCGGAGTTGTAACTCACAATCAACGGATAAGAGACACATTCTAAAACGGTAAAGCACCGTTAGATAGTTCAAAAGTTTGAATTTCAATACCTCAATTGCGCAAAAGTAAAAAAAAACTGTGCAGCTCGAAACAAATTGCATCACAGGAGCAAAGAGAAAAACCTCCCCCCCTCCCTATTGCCTCCACGAAATCTGCTCCTAGAGTTGCCAAAATAAGGGCTTTGGCACCATTTTGACAGGGTTATCAGAATTGGGGGGGGGGGTATCGCCAGGCTTGGAGAGATTTTATTTTTCATTAATTTTTGCCGAACGCAAATGCAGCTTAGCCAAATGATCTGTTGACCAACATCAAGTCAGAAAGCTCTGTGAGTTAGAATTTTCCTCCCAAAATCTGACCTACACCCACCCTTTTAAAGTCAAAATATTTCAGCTTAAAAGTGAATATATCAGTATAAATCGACTTTTTTTTCTTTCAAAAAATAAAGATCGCAAAATCAGAGTAATTAAATTAAAAAAAAAAAAAAAATGAAAAAAAAAGTTTAAAAAAAAATCCTAAACAATTTAAAAATATAAATCACTTATTAGGCAATTTGAAAAATCACTGAAATCCTTTCTATATATTTTATGAGAATTATCAGTGATGAAAACATGGGGCTTTTAGGTAGATTTCATAAGAAATACTACCTATTGCAATCGCACCAGTTTATCTATCTATCTATCTATATATCTCACTTTTTTATGGACACAATAACTTCTATAATTCTTCACCAATCTCCACGAAATTGGTACATAAAATCAAAGGGGTTAAAATCTTGGCTAAGTTGGTTAATGGGCAAAATCAGACCAAGGGGGTCGGAATAGGGGGAGTTTTTGTGAAAACCGAAAAAACGCTATAACTTCTTAATTAAAGTAGATATCAAATCGGTTTAAAGTTTATATTACTTCTTAAAAATGGGCCAAAAGTAGATGCATGACAGATTTTTGATAAATTTAGAAGTGGGCTCAAGGGGCGAAAAAAACGGATTTTGAGAGAAAAAAATTCATAACTTCGTCAATTTTCAAGATATCAAGTCCAACTAAATTTTTTGTAAATGTTCTTAAAATTATCTAAAACTTTTGTAGTTACAAGTTTTTGATAGGACCAACTTTTATCGAGGAAAAAAAATAAAAACGAAAAGAAAAAGAGCGCTGAAAAAATAGAAAAATCCATAACTCCGTCAATTTTTAAGATATCAAATCTGATTAAATTTATTTTACATCTTCTCAAAAATATCTACAACTTTTATATTGACAAGTTTTTCATAGGACCAATTCGTATAGCAAAAAAAAAAATTAAACAAAAATAGGAGTTGGAGAAAAAACCTCAAATCCAAACTGCTTATATTCTGACTCATTTTTAAATTCATTTTTGATTTTAAACACACCCAAATGGTAGATCCTCTTATTTAGAAACTGTATAAAGTGACACATTGGTTTATTTTCTGATAAAGACAGAATATATTTCAAAAAAGGCTACCAAAAAGGGTATTTTGAACAGAATTTCCGAAAGTCATCGTGACTGAAAATTTAAGGAAGTGTTCAAATAAGAAATAGCGTTTTTTTCTGACTCGTTTTTAAATCCATTTTTACTCTCAAATGCATCCAATTTACAGATCCTCTTATTTAGGAACTATATAGTGTGATGCATTGATCGGTTTTTTGATAAAGACCGAATATATTTTGAAAAAGGCTACCAAAAAGGGTATTTTGAACAGAATTTCCCGAAGTCTTCGTGATTTGAAAATTTAAGGAAGTTTTCACATAGCAAATTGCGTTTTTTATGACTTGTTTTAAAATCCATTTTCGCTCTCAAACGCATCCAATTTACAGATCCTCTTATTTAGGAACTATATACTGTGACGCATTGGCCAGTTTTTTGATAAAGATAGAATATATTTTTAAAAATGCTGTCAAAGTGAGTATTTCGCACAAAATTTTCCTAAGCAATCATGATTAAAGAATTAAGGATATATTCAAACAACAAATCGGTTATTTTATGACTCATTTTTTAATTCAATTTTTTTCTCAAATGCATTCAACTGACAGTTTTCTGTTATTTAGGAACTGTATAATGTACTGTTTTGGTCGATTTTTTAATAAATTCAGAATCTATTTCAAAATATGTTGTCAAAATGGGCATTTGAGCGGAATTTTTCTTAAGATGATTCTGATAAAACCAGTTTTTGCAGAAAAATGAAATTAAAAATTTTTCATAAACGGCCAAATGAAGTTATTAAACTGGGATTATCTCTAATCATATATATATATTGTTGAAATGAGCACACTTCGAAATCTACCTCCGCCTATAGGCCCAGCCGACAGGGATTTTTATCTTTTGGAGTGTCAGTGTTAAGCTTTTAAAAATATTAATGGTTAAAAAGTGCAAATTGTACTCCAGGACAGCAGAAATCGTCCACTGGGAAATGAATACAACAAACATAATATCCAAGTTCGTTAATTTAAGAAGTCGCTAATAAGAAAAAGTTTTATTTAACAGTAATAAAATAAAATTTTTCGATAATTTTAAAAAGATCAAAATTATATCGAGCAGTATATGATTTCGTACATTTAGGCCTAAGTATACCTAGTAAAATTATCCTCAGGACTATATAAATATTAGAAATGATTACGGTAAAAATTAGATACTGAAATATTTGTATACAATACCTTTAACAAAAACCCAATGAATATTTCTAACAAAAGTTATGAAGTATAATGGTATTTAGAGAAAAATCTTGACACGAAAACGCTAACAACTTCTAGGAAGGCGCCATTTCGCAAAAGTGATGCAAGAGAATTCGATTAAAGAAAGCGATGATATAACTATTTCGATTAAAAGTTCTTTCAAATTGCCTATCAGAAACTCGGCCGGTGTTTCGATATTGAAGATTTCTTTCTAACTATTCTAGTTTTATTCCTTTTGTTAGAAATATTCATTATTTTTGTTATTAAAGGTATTGTATATAAATATTTTAGTATCTAACTTTTACTGTAACTATTTCAAGTATTGTGATATAGTCCTACAAAAATAATCTGTACTTAAGCCTAATTATTGGAAATCACATTAAATTTTAGTCACATTTAAAATATTAACAGTTGTTTTTTGTTCTTGTGAATAAAACATTATTTTATTAGCAAGATTTCAAAACCATGGCGTTATGTATATTATATTACATAAACGCATAATTAAATTTAAAAGTATTAAAAAAATTCATATTTTTGAATCCAGATATTTGTTTACGGGTTTTTCTAGAACATGTTCACTTTTAATGTTCTTAAAACCTGAAATCTATTACTCAGGGGAAAAGAATCCCCAAGCTTTATTCTGAGTTCATTTCTAATATTTCACAAAAAGTATGTTGAAAAGATTTCATTTTTTTTTTTTTTTTTTTTTTTTTTCAAATTACCAAATTGGAGAAGATAATATATGTAAGTACCAAAATAAATAAAAATCAAATGATGGAAACATGAGTCATTAAAAAATAAATTATGTATAATTTCTTTCTGAAAATTAACCAATTATTGCCATAGGCGTAACTAGAGAATTTTTCTAGGGGGGGCCACGGCCCCATCTATTTGATATTTTTTAAACAATAATTGTAAAAACTATTATTGTTTGGTAAACAATAATAGTGTGTCAATGTTGTTTTGTAGTAAGCTGTTTGATAATTTCCAAACAATAATAGTATTAGTAACTAGTCGGAAGTAGCAATCCCAAAACTTTCTTTTTCTGATTTATTTTAAGATTCACTTTTGCTCTCAAACGCACCAAACTGGGAAATTTTCTTGTTTAGAAATTATATTAAGTCCCATGACTGCGATTTTTTGATAAATGCAGAAAATATTACAAAAAATACAGTCAAAGTTCGTCTTTTGAACCGAATTTTCCAAAGCGGGAGATCTGGGAACGAAAAAAAGGGTCATGCTGAGAAAATAAGTGTCGATAAAACAAATTCTAATGAATTCAGAGAAAAATGAAGTCGTACGGCATCTTATAGCATATCTTCAAAAATTATCTCAGCAAGTTTCATGTTTTTACTTTAAAAATGAATCTGAAAATGTATAGGTAAATTCTGAGCTGCTGAGAAGGAAAAAACATTTTTTCGAATACACCCTTAATGTGTCAAAATTTTCTACCTCAGTGCGAAAATTAAATGGCAATTTATGATCATTGTGAAGATTTTAAAGACATGAAATTCCTTGCATTAGTTCTTAAAATAAGATTATTGCGGAAATGTGAAAAATGCAACATAAAAGCGCCACCTGTTGGACGATTTATACCAAAACATAAACAACAACAATATTTATCAAGCTATACCTGAATCTGAAGTTTGGTGAAGTTCGCTGATTAGTTCTTGAAATAGAGCTATTGCCAGAATTGGGAAAAATTCAGCATGGCAGCGCCACATATTGGGAGATTGACAACAAAACATGAACAAAACTAGCTCATTTCACGGATTTACTGAATCTAAAGTTTGATGAAAATTCGTGCACCTGAGAACCTGAGATAGAGCTATTGCGCAAATCGTAAAAAATGCAACATAGCAATGCCACCTGTTGAGCAATTTACACCAAAATGCAAACAACTTCGATTAATGTTGAGAACTAACTGAATCTGAAGTTTAAAGGAAATCCGTGTATTAGTTATGGATATAACCAATACACGGCTAACACGGTTAACCAATAGCTGTTGCGTAAATCGTAAAAAATGCACCATGACAGCATACCTGTCGAGTGATTTGCACCAAAAACTAATCAGTATCAATCTGTATCAAGAACTACTTGATTATAATTTTTAATTAAATTCCGTGCTATAGTTCTTGAGGTAGAGTTATTGCAAAAATCGTGAAAAATGCAGCATACCAGCGCCATCTGTTGAGCGATTTACACAGAAACGAATACAATATCAATTCATGTTAAGTATTGACTGAATCTGAAGTTTGGTTGATATCCATGCTCTAGTTCTTCAGATATAGCTGTTGCGTTAATCGTAAAAAAAGCAGCGTAGAAGCGCCATCTGTTGAGTGATTTGCAACAAAAATTAAACAGTATCAATATGTTTTAGGGACTACCTGAATATAAATTTTTATTACATTCCGTGCATTGGTTCTTGAGATAGAGCGTCCACAAAATTTATGTCACATATAGACAGATTCACATATACACAGACAGACATTTTGTAAAAACTTGTTCCTACTAAAAACTAGGGATCTCTGATCCCTAAAACGGGTAAATCCGTCAAAAACCGGAGTTCAAAAATTTTCACGAATCCAATATTTTCTTCCGTTAAGATCGAAGAAAGTAAAAATAGTTTTGTTAGAACTGATAATACTCAAAGGAAAGCTCACTTGTTAATACATTCCTGAAAACGTATAATCTATCAAAGAAACTAATTGGATGAAACTTTCTTCTGTCTTTAGCTGCTATCAGATTCACAAACTTTACGAACAACAAACTTTTCAGCCGATTTTAACCCTAACTTTTTCCCGTTCAAAGAGAGAAAAAAAGGTTACAATTGTCTTGGGAAAAGTTGGAGGAATAGCAGGAAAACCAGTACTACTAGTACCAGCCGTTAATATTTATCGCCTATTCCTATCAGTCGCTTATCTCTTATTCGTTGAAATGCTCGATGTCCGATGAAAAGTCTCGGCTAGCGGAGACTTTTTTGGAACTGCAGAAAAAAGTTGGGGTACATTGCTGTTTGCTACCACACTGGGTGTTGTGAGGATATTTCGCGAAAAGTTGGAGGAAATGAAGTATTGGCTAAAAAATCTTTCGAAATGTTGGTGAATTCTGATAGTGGCTTTATAAATCAAGTTTTCGATTCAAAATTATGGTTGGGAGAGAGGGAGAAAAAATTTCTTAATGCAGTGGCGCAGCCAGAATTTGACTCGGGGAAGGGGGGGGATAGAGTTGCTTATAAACAACAGAATCGCCATTTTTTAAAATAAATAAATAAATTAGTTAATGAGTTATAAGCAATTTTGATCGCATGACAACCATTTTTCCTCTTTTTTGTCACTACCACGTCGTAAATTCGTTTCAAATCATCCACTGTGAGAATCGTCTTCTGAAAGAACTTATCAAAGAATGAAGAACATTTCTTAGTTACATAGATTTTTAATCCTGAATCTAGGAAAAAAAAGTTAGCGGAAAAAAATGATACAAATTAAAAAAGCGAAAAAAAAGTGACACGGGAAAAATGTTACCGGTAAAAAGGAACAAGGAAAAAAAGTTACAGGAAAAAAAAGAGTGACAAGGAATTGATTTTGGGGATTTATTGTTGATTTTAGGGGTTTATTGGTTAAGTATGAAAGGGGGGTCGGGGGGAGGCTCTTAATTTAGGTAAATGGGTTTTTCATGCTAAATTAACTGTTTCGGTTCAATTTTTGGATATACGTTCATACTGAAAAGATGCTTGTTTCATTAGTTTTAGGAATGGACGATTACCCCACCCCTCTCCTTCTAAATAAGATGAATGGGTTTTTAAGCAGAATTATCCAACGTGTGACAAATTTTGGATATAGATTCTTTCTGATAAGGCTTATATATAGTATTGTGCTGTCGTGTCCTCAGTTTCTCTTTATTCAGTTGGTTTATTTGTCAAATTCATCAATAACACATTTTTAGTTCCTCAAGTTTCTTATTAGAACTATAGATCAATTAATAAAAAAATAAATAAACGACATAACAACTACATAGGAGCCACACTGGAATATTGCATTTCGCTTAGCACGTCTAAGCTACCTTACATCTATGTACTCTCTAGTACATTACCAGCACATGTCTCTCTTCCAACTAATTCCCTTCCCTCTCTACGCTCAAAAATCCCACCCCTCAGCTCATTGCCCCTAGACCAGTGAAATCATTTTCTAGCCATGTTTCTTGAGGTCAATTACAGCTATTCTTCTCAGCTTTTGAATGAAGATACTTTCACCCCTGCATACCTTTTCGCAATAGGACTTCGCTATCTACCTTCTGCCCAGATGAAAGTTGTCAGTACGTCGTCGCACTATATAATGCATGAAGAATTTTGGGAGTTTAATGGTAAAGTATAGAGGGGGAACGGGGGATAATCTCTCTTAAATTAAATAAATGGCTTTTTATTCAGAATTATCCGATTTGCTTAAATTTAAAAGTAGGTTCATTATGATAAGGGGTATCCCTGATTAATTATGGGGTTCTTTTGCTAATTAAAAAGTAGGAGGACGGGCGATTAATCCCCCCTTAAATTAGATAAATTGTTTTTTATGCACAATTATTCGATGTATTTCAACTTTTGGGTATATGTTCTTTCTCATAAAATGAATCCCTGAATAGTTTTAAGGGTTTGTTTATATATCCTCAATAGCTGTTTGCATTTAAAACTATGGTTTATGTTTCTGCATAGCATTTTTCAGTATTTTATAACTATCCTAACAAAGAAAAAAAATATCCTGTTTTTATTAAAATCTTTTTTTTTTTAATTTAAATTTGTTTTTTAATTTTTTTAAGCGTTCAAATACTGAAGAACTATCAAGAACTACAGGTTTTTAAACAATTAACTTTCTAATTACTAACATAAGCTAGTAATAAAAAACTATTATTATTACTACAAATTACTGAATTACTAGTTCATTCGTTCATGACATACAACATAGTTTGTACATTAAAATTTTCTAACATATATTTTTAAAATGTTTTATATTATATTTTGTGATGTGTAATATGGGACATTAATTAGTAAAAATCCAGTTTTAAATGATAAATATTCGGCGTAAATTAAAATGACAATTACAACAAATGATTTAGCATATTACTTTTTTCACAAGAAAAAATAAATAAATAAACCAGTTTTAAATGCAAAATGAATTGTAAAAAATATTATAAAGAAAAAGGTAAAATGTGTTATGTTTTCTGGCATAATTGTTTTCAATCATTAAATTAAAGAATAAAGAAAATTTCTTTTTATTTGTTATTTGCGTTTAGTTGCATTCAACTCGTTTTTCTATTTTACTTGGGCATTTTTGCGACAAACCTTTACCGAGAAATCCCCTGATCGCCAAATTTCCTAAGAGACTAGCCGCCCGCGATATGTACCGGACATCCCCCTCCGTCAAATAGGGAAAGCAAGCTTCTTTCAACAATCGCCCTTTCCCACATCTATACTTAGCAAAAGAATATCATAACTAATCAGGGATACGCCCTATCATAATGAACGTACATCCAAAATTTGAAGCAAATCGGATAATTCTGCGTAAAAAGCCATTTATTTAATTTAAGGAGGCTTATCCTCTGTTTCTCCCTCTATACTTAGCCTTTAATCCTTGAAACTATTCAGGGATTCACCGTATCAGAAAGAACCTGTATTTCAAATATATTGAATAATTCTGAATAAAAACTGACTTATCTAATTTGAGGGGGAAATAATTGCTTGCCCCCTCCTCTTTTTAATAAGCAAAAGAACCCCCATAACTAATCAGAAATACGTCTTATCATGATGAACCTATGTCCAAAATTCCAAGCAAATCGGATAATCCTGCGTAAAAAATTATTAATTTAATTTAAGAGAGGTTTCTTCCGTCTCCTTTTTTCTAATCATTAAACTCCGAAATCTCTTCTGGCATCATATACTGTGTATAATCCTTATCAGAAAGAACCTATATCCAAAAAATGACACATGTTGTATAATTCTGCATAAAAACCCGTTTATCTAATTTAGTGCGGATGGGGTGGGGGGTGGTCATCATATGTCCAAAAATTGAACCAAAACAGTTAATTCAGCATGAAAAACACATTTATCTAAATTAAGAGCCTCCCCCCGATACACCTATATATTTAACCAATGAATCCCCAAAATCAATTCCTTGTCACTTTTTTCCGGTAATTTTTTTCCTTGTCCCTTTTTTCCAAGTCCCTTTTTTCCGCTCTTGTTAGTTTATGTCACTTTTTTCCGTTTACCCACTTGCCTATCTCATGCGTTTTTTAAATGAGAATTAATAAAACAAGTTGGAAATTGCACGTGAAGCATACCAAATGAGGTGCGTTTGTACGATAAGGAAGTTTTAAAAATATTCAGATCTTGCTGTTATAGTAGACAGTACTTCGGATATAATATAGTGGTCATTTTTTTTTTTTTTTTTTTTTGTCTTTTGTAAATATACATGAACATACAACTTTTATTACACTTCAGCAACGTATACCATATTCATAAAAGTGAAATAGTTAAATATAATTAAAACACGCCTCAAATAATAAATCCTCGTATATCATTATGTAGGGGAATATTTTTGAGTGGCCGTGTAAATTAATAATAAATATTTTTTGTAGCATAGATTGAAAAGACGGATAGACAGACGGATCTACAGACTGAACGACGAATATAAGTGCTAGTTATTTATATAATTACGGATACACTTAAAATTATTCAGATCTTGATGCAATCGTACAGAGTATTTCGGATACAGTATAGTAGCCAAAATCTTTTGTGTGTCCCTAAAAATACTATCTGCTTTCTTTTATACAGAAAATAACTTGTAACATTCATCAGCAACATATATCAATCTCATAAAATTTTAAATAGTTAATTACAATGAAAATGCGCACCAAACAATGTTCTCCCTATACCATTATGCAATAGAATACTTTTGTCTGGCCTTGTAAATCAATAACAAATGTTCTTTGCACCACAGATTATGCAAAATGTACATTCTAATATGTACTTCATAGATGCATACCAATTTTATTATGTTCGAATAAGTGAGACATCATTAAAATGCATTCGAAACTTTTCCCCCATTGACCGTAATGTAACGGAATATTTTTGATTGTACCTGTAATTAATCTATCCATCCGATTTTCATAAAATTTGAAATGACTGGACAAAATTATGTAATAATTATATATTTTAAATTTCAAATGATTAAAATGCATTTGAAACTTTTTTTCCCCCAGTGACCGTAATGTAACGGAATACTTTTGATTGTTAATGTAATTGATCTATGTATCGGATTTTCATAAAATTTGAAATGATTCGACAAAATTATGTAATAATTATACATTTTAAATTTCAAACGATTCGGTTGGGTAGTTTTTGCGTTGTTATATGCAGACGGTTGGACGGACGGACAAACAGACAGAACGACAACTATAGGTGCTACGTATTTACATAATTACGAACGCACCTAAAAATTGTTTGAAAGTACTCACTTTGGATTTCAGAACAAACTTAAGGGTGTTCTTAAATCAAGAAGGGCAACTTTGTGACACATGCATTAATTTATTTTTGTTCGGAAATGCATGAAAATAGCAGGTGTTGTTATTCAGAAACTGTCTAATTGCACTCATTCTTTTGTTTTTTAAAAAACACAATAGATTTTTCATAACAAGCCTTCAAAGTTGACACTTTTGGTCACGTTTCCCAACGAAAGCAGAAAAACCGGTCGAAAAGGAGGAGAAAAACGGGTGATTGCGTCATCGAAATAGCTTATAACTCGATAAGTAATTTAATTATCATAAAATGGAAAAATAAGTTCAATTCGAAATAGCTTTTATAGTCAGGCATTAAAATTTTATAACTTTCTGTTAAAAAATGAATTTGTAAATGTGTCAAAAAGTTTTTCGCTTGTTGAGCGGATCAGTTAAGAACACCCTTAACAAAAGGATAATATACGAAAACTAAAGTTTAAGTTAATATCTTTCCAGAAATATAAATATAAATGAATGATATACTTTCCAAACATACCTGGATTTAATGAATGCTTGAAGAAATTCGAAGATTTAAAAAAATGATCTCATATATCCATCTTTTTCATAATTTTCTTCTCTGAAGAGGATTTCATATTAGTCATAGCGAAACGCACAATAAAAGAAAAAAAAAACTGCAGTAACTACAACATTATGTTTGTGGAATTAAGTCTACCCTTCAAAGCATATGAGTATGTGTTTTTGTGTTTTTCCTGGTATTTCAGAGCCCCGTTTCTAAAAAAAGAGTAAGAAACAGATGTAAATAATTAAGACCCCCACCCCCAACGTTGCAGTATTGAAAAACCCGTCACTGTCGACAGGAAATGACCATTTCCTTTAGCCTTCGGCTGATTTCCAATAGTACAAATGATTGCTGTCCTCTTTCAAAAGGAGTGACCGATTTTCGTAAGCTGATATGTTGTTGGGGGCGATCGATAAGTAAGAAATAATTGTAAAAAAGCGAGAAAAGAGACTATCTGAAAAATATAGGCTTAAGACAAATGCAAAAAATAGCCAGTTTAGCGTCCCACTCTGAGACATGTGTAATCTCTCGAAAAAATAAAATTTTTACTTTCTAATATTACCACAAGAGTTCAAAATTCTAGGGGGGGCACCGGGTTGTCTGGGGTGGGCCTGGCCCACCCGGCCCCCCCGCTAGTTACGCCTATGATTATTGCAAAATGGTCTTTCCAAATCATCTCCTCCTGCATGGACATTATCCCATGTTGTGTTCAAAAGAAAAGAATGAAATCATTGATTTCTTATCCTACACATCAGTGTTTATTTTTTTAGTGTTTGGGAATAGGATGTAGTGGAGATATACGCTGTATACCTTCTGTTTTTTTTTTTTTTTTTTTTTTAAGAACACTGTATAGCCACTGTTTTTCATAGTAAGTATTGTATATGCATTCTAGAGTATAACCTGTGCCTTGAGCATATGTCCTCTGCTTGGAGCATATACTCTTTGTTTTTTTACAACTGCACCTCTCTTCGGGAAGTTGGAGAGAAAATAATTGCCAACTTTGTGTGAAACAGTGAGAATAGGAATCAAAAGCAGAGTTTTTTAGTGTTGCAGGTGAATTTTTGCACAATGTAAAAAGATTTTAAACAATTACTTTTTAGTCACCCTGGAACTGGTGGCAAGTTTAATTTTGTATATGTATATATGCATGTACATAGGCATATGTATGTATTTATAACACTGGCACTCAGCTAACTGAAAATACCACAATTTCAATTGTGTTTAGTGGTTACCATACACCCTCCAAGTCCAATGACCCAAATCCCCCCCCCTCCCCCCCCAAAAAAACATACTTTAACATTGACTCCATCCCTTCTGTTTAAACATAATATCAATTGTAAAATATATTCTATGTATAATCTACTTCACATTCGAAAGATTGCAAGTTGAGCATAGCAAAATGAGTTCTTATTGCCCTTATCTAGAATTTAAAGAAAAAAAACCACAGGAACATTTCTGGAAATTAAATGTTGAAAAAGTTTAAATATGTGATATTTAAAATCTCAAGATTTTTTAACAGTTAAAAAAAAGGAAATATTAAGAATTTAAAAATCCTCCCCAAATATACTGTATTTTCGGGCGTAAGCACCGCGGCGCATACGAGTTTAAAAGTTAAAATTGTGCTTACTGCGGCGTTTCTGCCGGGGCGGCGGATACGATGTATTTTTTTTCCCGTGCAGTGATATTCATTACAGAGGTGATTTTTTCTCCCGATCCTTTGATAAAATTCTTGCTTTTCCTGCGAGTGATTGACAGAAATTAGGTTATCATTTGTCGAAATTCGTGATACTTTTTATGCTTCGCATTTTCTTCCTGATGATTGACTTTTCACAATTTTCAGAAAAATTCCGATCAGAATCACCTCTGTAATGAATATCGCTGCAAGGGAAAAAAAATGGCGAAATTCATGAGCACATTTCGGCGAAAGATTGCAGTAAAAACGTGAAATATGTCAAAAAATCACTAAAAAACACAAATTATGTCAAAAGTTCGCGGAAAAATCGTGAATTTATCAAAGGATCACCAAAAAGAATTGTCAAAACAATTGTTAGAAAAAACGCACATATGTTGTATCTATAAATAAACGGTAAAAAAAAAAACGAGAAAAAGCGTAAATTCAGGCGAAAAAAACGCAGAAAAGAGGAGAAATTTGAAAAAAAGCATGAAATCTATTAAAAAATCTAGAAAAACCGACGTTTCGTCAAAGATTCCTGATTCATTCATTTCATCATGAGTCATACCTCAAAGGCGAATGAGAAACGGCATGAAACATGATGATATGAATGGATCACGAATCTTTGATGAAATGTGTGTTTTTTTTTTAGATTTTTTTAATAGATTTCATTCTTTTTTTGCTTTTTTCACAAATTTCTCCTTTTTTCTGCGCTTTTTCGACAGAATCTACGTTTAAAAAAAAAAACGCAAATTTTTTCAAGTATTGCTTTAAGTATCAAAATTCATGATTCATTCAATTCATCATAATTTATGCCTTGCTCATCCCTATAAAAAACGCAATTTTTTTCAAATATTGCGAAAAAACTCTGCAAATTCGTCCAATATCACGATAAAACTCTGCAAATTTCGTCAAATATTGCGATAAAACCCTGCAAACTTCGTTACAAACTATAAAAAAGTATTAAAAAATCGCAAAAAAAAGGCTGCACGAATTCAAATTTAATTTTATCATAAAAATATACTAAATTTAAAATTGGATTTATATTACAAATGTTAAAAAAAAAACGCAAAAAATCACTGAATGTAACGCAGTTTTTAAATTTTGATGTATTTTCGTATGTGCGGCGCATACGGCGGTGCGGCGCTTCTGATGAATATTTGTTTTATTTTAATGCATTTTCGGAGGTGCGGCACTTACGGTGTGTGCGGCGCATACGCCCGAAAATACGGTACTTTTTCTCAAATTACGCCCCAAACTAAATTGTATGATGCATCTTGCGTCACCAAACACCTCTCTGGTTACCCCTGATTGTGTATAATGTCCAATGTTGCCTCAAAAAAAACCCATTCTAATTTTTTCATTACAAGACCAATAATAGTATTTCAAATATTCATTAAAATTGCCACAATTGTCCAAATCTGCATTGAACATTAAAAATAAGTGACTATTTTTATTACAGAAATGTCATTATACATTGCTTTTTAAATAACTGTGGGTCAATATTTTATAACTTTTTTCATCATTCCCTTTTTTTTCCTTTCAGAAACCTGTGCCGTTGGCATGGACATATTTATTTCCATCTCCAAGTTTCTCACCAAAAGTTAGTTTTCTTCCATTTTTTAGCTCAGTATTTAATGATGGTCTTGCATTACAATAAATAATAATTTCTGTACAGATGTCATATACTGTTGTCATATACTGTTGTCATATACTGTCATATACATTTGCACATGTTTTTTCCCCTGCCAATTTGGCAAAAATATTGTTTTTTGAATATAAGTTACAAATTGCATGCATTAATTTCACATGATTTTTTTATTGCAATTTAACAAATAAATAAATAAAATAACGTGAAAAATGAAAGAGAATCTAGTATTTTAAAAAAGGAAATAAAAACAAATAAATGATAGTTTGATACAAATAATTATTGATATAGTATATAATATAAACAATTTAAACATATTAAACACAATTATTATATAAAATAACAGTAAATAAATATGAATTTAATAAAAAAGGAAACAATATGTAAACAGTTAAAAGTAATAAACTTAATAAGTAACAAATCAGTAAATGTAATTTTCCCAAAATAAATCATAAAAATTAATACTTATAGCCATATTGAATGCATGCTGTTGTATCATTTAATCTGCACTTTTCACTGAAATCTTTAATTTTTTCCATTTTATTTCTCTGACAATTGTTATAAACTTATCAAATGGATCTTCTCCTTGGCATGTATGTGCAATGCCAAATTGGCATGGGAAAAAACACATGCAAATGTGGTGCATAATGATATCTGTGACACAATTTCTTCATTTGTGAGATGCTGAGTGGCTTACTGCTTCTTCAGCACAAGTTGTCAATCCAATCAAACATCATTTTGTAATTTTATTTGATTTCTTCTTGAATCTTGACTGAAAATTTCATTGTTGACATTGCGAATGATGTCCAGATATTTGAAGTTTAACTGTATTGTCACTATTCTTTTTTTTCAGAAATGGAATAAAATAATGAATGAACTTTTTGAAAAAAGATATCATTTATTGTGCAATATTTTAATTCTATGAAAAAAATTGATTCCATGTGTCAGTTTTAGGAATTTTTAAACCAAATATATCTAAATATTTTCTTGAAAATGTAAATGAATCTATTTAAAAATCAAAGTTGTTCAAGATTTTATGTTTATAATGGAAATGATATATTTTTAGCGTGAAATGTAACAGAATTGTCACTTCTTTTATATTGCCATGCACAGTGATAAAGTACAAAATGTTGTTTTATTTTCATCATTCACTAAGGGATTTTGCATATATAAAGTTATCAACATTTTAGAAACTTGGGGCATGATATCACACATTTTATACTTTGATCCTCTATATTTGGTTACAATTGATTTATTTAAATAATTCAAATAAAGACAAATTAATAAAATATCAATATTGCCTACGTATGAAATTACTATTTTATATAACATTTAAACAAAACAGTTGTTAATTAAAAGTATTTAATTTTGAACCTAGAATGCTTTTTAATAAATAATATTGATATCAATCATCAATATGTCAATACAAAAAGTCTAAAACTTGATAATTAAAAAATGCAGAGAAAATCAATTAAAAATACTATAAAGTATATTTTGAAAAATAGTTATGTATATTTTATTTAGCTTGCCATCCGTTGTAAATTACAAAATACAATAACCATACAACTTTTTAAAGATCATGATTTCTGATTCATAAATATTCAATAAATAATACAAATGGCAATAATAACAAACATATGAAAAATATTATTGAAACAAATTTTATAAAACCAAAAAAATATATATATATAACGAGAATTATTATTAGATGTACAATCAGTTTAAAATACAACTTTATAATTACATTAATATATTTAAAATATAAGATAAATATTATAAAAAAAAATGTACAACAGCTCTTAGAAATATTGAAGTAAATCACAAATTAAATATTTTAAAGAAATAATAAAATTAAAATCAGGCTTCACATTGCTTTGATGCCATCTTTTTATCTTTGGAGAAAGAAAAGAGTAAAATTAACTTTAATTCTGAAGTTTTACAACTGCATATTAAAACTATTAAGAAAAATCATGCATTTCATATATTATGAAGCACTTTCTAACACTTCTTAAAGTCTTTAACAAAACTTATTTAAGAAAATAAGGTGTTACTGTCCATAGTCAAATATGTATTTCAATACTTTTGAACAGCCATGTATTTGATTTGTAGGTTGATATTTACATACTATATAAGGGGAAAATTTAATCTATGAAAAAAAATCACATAACAGATTGAAATTTCTCTTTCAATAATTTATATTAATAAATGTAAATATACTTTTGCTCAGCACTGTAATTTACCTACTACCTTTATTACATGCCACTATTTAGCTAAAAAATTTAATTCTAAGTAAAACCCTCTAAAACTACTGAAATAACATTTCCAGATATCATTTTGCATAGACGGACATGTATCTAATTCTTTGTGTGGCACTATATATCATTTTATGTATATTCTACAAACATTTCTGATTCAATTGACTGCAGTTCTGCTTAAAAATGTGTAACTCATTTAAAAACCAAATTTTAGTAATTTATGTTCATACTTAGTAACCTATACGAAGCTCTGTACAGTTGAATCTCTAAAATCCAGACATTTAATTTCAATTTTATTAATTTTCAAAATAAGATTTAGTTAAAATTTCCATATTTATCATGGATTGCAGTTTTAATCTCTTTTAATTGAAACGAAACAAGTAAATATAAACATATTTTGGGATATTTTTATACCTAATCATTATATAGACTTTAATTATTACAAAAGCAAGCAAATTAAACAGTTCATTAAAGGAAACAGAAAGCATATTTTATGCTCTTTAACCCCCCTTGAAAAAGCATTCTAGAAGTCTGCATGGGTCGAAATTTCCAGTACCGTGCTGATCCATAGAGAAAAATGTTCGGCCCAAACCCAGCTTGGCTGAAACACCCCCTTCTCCCCCCCCCCCAAAAAAAAAGAATGTTTTGCCATACAGCCACTCTTACCATAGCTGATATAGCCAAGAGTGTTTTGCCTGATACCAGCCTGATAGAATTTCTGCAAAATACAGTAGACTTCCTCAAATCTGCAAACCAGAAATCCGCAACTCTCTAAAATCCGCACATATTTTACGGATGTAAACAATGAAACTTTCAATTTAGATATTGGGACAAAATTTGATTTTTTTTTAGTTTTGTGTCAATTCCATACATGTTTTAATTTGTAATTTTCTTAATAATACTCTATTTATGTTTTTTTCATGAAGGTAGATTATTATTATTATTATTATTATTATTATTATTTTTTTTTTTTTTTTTGGAAAAAAATCAAGGTATTGCTGTTATCATTGGTAATCACAATCTTCTTACCAAATATATTTATGCATTAATTAAGATTTTTTTGTTTATTAAGCCTGGCTAAACTTGAAAAAAAAATCCTTATTTTATGATTTTGATGTGATTTAGTAATGTACTTTTATGAGGCAAGTTTTGTTGAATAATTTTGGAAAAATACATTTAATCTTTATAATGAATATTTAATCATACACTATTGATTATTAACTTGACCTTTGCTATTAGTACTTTAATAATTTTAAAAATTATCTAAATTTTTATTATTTTAGTTTATTACTTATTTTAATATTTTATTGTATTGTAAGAATTCATTATAATTCCGATTGCACTATTAATTGCTCTCAAATGACTGTTTAAAAAATGTAAACAAAGTAATGACCAGAAATCCACAAAATTCTAAAATCCGCACAACCTCTGGTCTCAAGCTGTGCAGATTTGAGGGAGTCTACGGTATGTATTTTTACATAGATTAGTTTAGAAATTAGTTTCATACAAGAAGTTTTGATCCAAAATATGCATTGAATCATTTTTTTAAGCGCCAAATAAAACCACTCATGTACATATTTAAAACTAAAAAACCAAACATTTAAGTCTGTTATCTCTTTGATTCACAGATAAAACACTTGACATTCCCCCTTCGTCTGAATGATCGATCTAGTGACACATTGCTCTATGACATTGAGATGCATATTAGCCGATGTACAGTTTCATTTCAGTTTTGTTTCCCATCAAAGAGCTTTTAATACTGTTAGTTCTGGACAACAGTTTCACTTAAATACATCTGCAGAGATTTGAAAAAAAAGTATGTTTTCTCCCACCAAATTGCTACTTCCTTATTCAATCCATGGATCAGGGAGTATTGTGCTCTTTCAAATGTCGCTACGTAAGTGACTGTTTCTTTCATGTGTTAAGTTTTGTAAATAGTGAAAGAAGCATCTCAGAATTTATTAAATCATTTAATATGAAAGATCCAATTATGCGTGCTGCTAATGCATGTAATTGTATAAGCAAAGAAATTTTGCGTCATGCATGGTGCAATTTGATAACAATCATATTTTTTTATGATGAGAAGGAAGATCAGGAATTTAAAGGTTTTTCTACTCCAAAAGATTGTGAAATAATTTCTGATCTTCTTTCATATTGTGAATATGTCTGGTATTACTGTAACTGCCGAAGACATCGATAAAGTTATGCATGCCGATGATGAATTGCCAATCGTCAATAAAATGACTGATGACGAAATTTGCAAAATAGCCTTGGGTCAGGTAAATGAAAGTTATGAACAATTAGAAGCAAAAATGACAATTTATGACATCGTACAAAATCTAGATAATGCTGCCAAAGGTCTTAAGCAAAGGGACTTTATAACTCAACAAGATATTATGCGTATCTATCAAAGAAAAGAGAAACTAATCAGCTACTAGCGACAATTAGTAAAGCTATTATCTATAACTGAAATGTTTAAAAAAAAGATTTACGTAAAATGATTTGTTAGTTTCATTATTAGAGTATTTTTTATTTAATAAATAAATTTTGATATTGTCTATCGTGTGCTATATTTTATTTTATTCAAATATGTATACTTAGTTATAACATAAGTTATTTTATAGTTTATTATTTCCATTTTATTTTTTTTAATTCATCAGTTTAATATTAGTTTATTTGTACTGGTCAGAAAATAATCTTTTTTATGATATTATATTCTTATTTCAAAATATTTTTCAACAGAACTCCAAAATCTAGAAAAATCGAAAATCTGGAATCACCACAGTCCCGATGATTCTGGATTTTCAAAGTTCTATTGTAGTGTATAATTCAATATGCATAATAAATACACTATACATTTTCCTTCGATTACTTAGTGTTGACTCTAAGTCTTTTAGCAGGGTGCAGTTCCCGGTGGCCTTTTTTATTTTTTTTATGATCCCTGCCGCTCTTTTAAACCCTTCTGATCTGCTCTGTGAGCAGACCTTTTTAGCAGTTCATGTGCACTTCATGGCAATTCAGTTGATCTTGAGGAAAATATCGCAAGTTCTAGGGAATTTTAAACAAACAAAAATATTTTTGGTGCCAAGGAGCAAGTGTACTCTTTTTGAAAAAATAAAGGGCACCCCCTTTTTTAGAATAGTTTTCCCGTTTTGAAAAATTCCCACCCGGCAGCCCTGATTATTCAATGAAATTTTTTCATAAAGATACTCTATTAATTCACATCAAAATCATTAAGTAAAGGAATTTTATTTCAGACTGTAAATCTTAATAACCTATAAAGCTCAATTTATACATAATTAAAAAAATATGATAAAAAGTTTATTAAATCCAATTGAATTTTTAAATCACCAGATTTTAAAATATTCACGTTTTATATAAACATTTTAATAAAAACTTTTAATTTTACTTAAGAAAGGTGTTATAATAAAAATAAATGACATTGACATGCTTCGGAACCGTCAAATAAGTTCCATAATCATAATACCATGATTATTGAATATGATATTATGATTATGGAACTTATTTGACAGTTCCGAGACATGTCAGTGTCAGTTATTTTTATTATAACACCTTTCTTAAGTAAAATTAAAAATTTTTATTAAAATGAAAAAAATATTTTGATTAAAAAAAATTATGATATTAGCACTATTTTGATTCTTTTCAGAAGTAACTGTATATTTCCTTTATGATAAACATGAATTGAATCCTATTATCGAGAATTACATATTAAAATACAGAGTGTTATAAAACTAAAAAATTTTGTAATTTTACCTCTGTATTGAAACTCAAAGTTTCATTGTTTACATCTGCAATGGTATATGAGTTTTATGTGTTTGCAAATCTGGATTGCAAATTTGAAGGAATCTACTATATTTTGAAAATTAATTTTTGACTTAAAAACTTTTTAATAGAAAGGCTTTTTATTAAGTAAGCATTAAATTTGCAAATAAAAAAAATGTTCATTCGGCCAAGTAGTTTTTGATATATGCTTTAAAAACTACCTATATTACAATCTGTTTTTCAGTGATTGAATAGGAATTTAAAATCACTGAATCCAAACTTAAATATAATTTTTTAAGACATTTGATTACTTAAGCTTACTCTTTGGTACCTGAAGGTAAAAGGGTTTTTGAAAATTCAAAATATGTTATTAAAAATAGGTGTTCACATTATAATTTTCAATGTTTTATGCAATTTCAGTATGAAGATGTCACCTTTTGTTTATTTTCCTAATATTAAATTGAAAAAAATACACAATCCATAAAATGGCTTCTTTTTCTGGAAATCAACGATTAAAGATTCTTGGTTGTATTTTTTCCTTTTTGGTATTAATTGCACATAAACTTAACATTTCATATGTTTCTTACATCCAAATTGCTTTACTGACATTGACAAATGACATACTGACCTCTTCATCTGTCTTTTTTTAAATAAAAAAACAAATATATATAATCTAAAAAAATTATTTAAATGGAACTAAGTAGTTACCATATTGGGAATAAAAATGACCTATTGAGGCATAACTTGCAGTCTTTGGTGCAATAAAACCGTCTCTTTAATTTCCTTTTATCTAATACTAAAATGCCATTGAAATTATTCTTTATTATAAATGTTTATTAAAAGTTTTAGACATTCAAATTGGGATAAATTTTATTTTGTCATTTAACACAGAAAACAAATATCATACAAAATCTGAAACTGACAGAAAAAAAATAAATCATTCTAAGCAAATATAAAATACATGTCACGCAATGTGCTTGCACAGCAGTCATCTGAAACAAGAAATTGCAACTTTTCTCCACCAGATAGCGTATTGAATAACCAATAAAAATAACACATTTTATTCAATAACATTTCTGATTCAGAATATATTCATTCAATTATTCAAACCATGAAAATTTATCACTGTATATTTTTTATACAATTTACTCATAAATAACTGTTCTCTGTAGATTTCATTATTTCACATTTTCTTTAAATGGTATTTTACTTATTATTCTAGGTCATGCCAGCTAGATCATTCTTAGGTCTTCCAGTTATTCAGCAATATTTTCAAGCTTTTAACCAACCATAGAATTTCTGATACTCTTGCTAATTCTTCAAGAAGCACAATTGCTGTAATCAATGATAACTGGAATTTATCATTACCTGCCTTACCATCTTACTTGTTATTAACTCTCTAAATTAACTAATTCAGCCTGTTATTCCAAAGTTAATTTGGCATTTTTAAAAATATTTATATGTATCCATACTAATTTATCTTATTAAAAAAACAGCTAATAGAAGACAATTATCTGCTTGTTTTGATTCCTTTAAGTTCATTTGACTTAAAAGTCTAGCATAAGGTTGCAATAATTAGTGTCAATAATTCACTAGGAAATTACTAAAAGTAAAAGAATTTTTTTTTTTTTATTTCTAGCATAGAAATTAGGGATGGGACGAATAGTGATTTGGCCGAATAGCCGAATACCGAATATTCGGCCAAATTTTAGGCCGAATACCGAATATTCGGCGGCCGAATAACAACTTTTTTTCCCAATAAAGAAAAAAAATTTTGATTATATATAATTTAAAAAAATAGGCACTCATTAATAATTATTACTCTTAAATTTGCTTTTAAATGTATTCTTAAATTTGAAACACTTATTTTAACACAAAAAAATTATGAAATTGCATTATATTCTTTTATCTTAATGTACATCAAATTGATTTTCAGTAAGTCAGGATGGTAAAATATTTCCATTAAAATATGAACAATGTATTTCACTTTTACTATCAAATGATACTTTTACCTTTTCTTGCATCCAAAATTAATAATATTCTTAATCTCTCACTCTCAGAATTCACAAGGAAATATTTTCTGAAGTAAATTTGATCATTTAGAGTTTGTGTCCCTAATAATAAGCAAATTTGTAAGAATGAGACTGTTTGGAAATCAGTTGTCAATCTTTAAATTACAAATTACGTTAAAGCAAAAGGTTATGCTTAAAGTAAAATGCATATCTTAACAAAATCTTTGACATTTGAATCGGCGCATACAATATTCCACTTATTCAACAAGCATTAAAAGGATAAACAGAAATTGATAACAACATGAATGAAGGAAGATGTAAATTAAAAATATATACATAATAATGTTACACATTTAAGCCAGTAATTATGCAAATAATTATTTAAAAGTGAAAACTATAGAATAAAAAAATTATTTTGTTCAGCATTTAGAATTTATGTTTAGATATTTATAAAACCATCTTCATAAAGCAAGTTGTGTCATCTAATGTGTATCTAGTTTGACACCAGTTCTGTTTTCAGATGTATCGCTGTATTTGGAATAGTAATATTTGATGTTTATTTTTGAAAATGAATCTTCGTTAATACACTTAGGGAATGAATTTTTTCATTTCCCACTTTATAGAAAATAAGTTATGAATTTCATAAGAGCCTTTTTTACATGTGCATGGAATTTGCAGACATTAATATATATTTGAGTGTTTTAAAATAAGGTAATGTTTCTTTTCGATAAGTGTTTTTATATCTTGAATTGTAACATATTCTCTAATGAAGGCATTTCCTGTACAATTATATCTCCAACGTGGGCAGCATTTTCTAAAATATCACCAACCTTTATAGGAAATACAGAAAGGATGTATATTTTTTAGTATCTGAATAACTGTATGTTTTGCAAGTAAGAATGAGAATGACTTCATAAATGAAGTAACCAATTTGGATTAGAGGAAAAAAAATTACAAGAAATGAAATTCTTCAAATCCTAAATTTATTTGGCAAGATATCTTTCACTATTCGGTGAGATTTCAGCAATATTCGGCGAGATATCTCTAAATATTCGGCTATAGGTATTCGGCCAAAGTATTCGGTCAACAAGCCTTCAATATTCGGCAAAAGGGCCGAATAGGCCGAATACCGAATAGTGGCCGAATATTCGTCCCATCCCTAATAGAAATATTGAACAAAAAATTCTCTGTGACATCATATCGTATGTTTTTTTCTGTTTTCCTTAAATTGATTAAATTTGTTTGAAATATTTAAGGCTTATTTCAGTTAAATCATGATGTTTATTCTGAAGCCCTCACTTGAGCACATGGTTCTTGTGAAAATTGGCATTTCATTATGGAATCAAAATGACATAAGGGCTTTGATTTTAAAACTCTGCCCTAGTGATCTGCATCTAATAGAAAAATGGGAGACAATCGAAGAAATTGTAATTAAAAAAGTATCACATCTCTTACTACCGCAACTATTAAAAGAGAAGGTGTTAGGTGTTATTAAGCCTATTGGCATAGAAATTTTAAAGTGGAGGAAGTATAATCATAAGTGTCTTAATATAATTATACAAGACAATCTTTGCTGGACTCCACAAGGTACAATAGGTAAAAAGAAAACAGTAAAAGTGTTAATTAAAGATGTTAATTTGGATGTATTCACACGCTACAAACTAGCATGTGTTTATTGCCTGGAAGACGATATTCTCAGATTATGGAACAGACTGCCCGAAGATCTTAAAGAATCTGATTCAGATGGATCTTCAATAATTAGCTTTTGGTCAGATAATATAAAGACAGGAGGAATGAGCCATATTTCTTACAAAGATGCATTTTACTCGTCTGTATTTGAGAATAATAAAGTTGCAGGTAAGTACTTCTTACAAAAACTAGCACCACAGGAAAGAAAAGAGTCCTTGGAAGAGTTTCCAAACTATATACTGGATGCGTATCAAGAGGCTGATGTTTTATTTTTTTTATTACCAGATATAAAAGAAGAGGAACAAAATGAAGTGCTTAAAAATTTCCCTATTGATGTGTTGAATAATTTTCTGCAATGGCCTTGGCAGAGCTTTTTTATTGGAATAGCAAATTCCATGTGGGATTTCCTAAAGGAAAAGTATGAAGAAATATTGGTAGACATTACTATTAAAATCAGAGATGGATATAAGGACTATAATTATCAAAAACTTTTTGGAGAGTTTTGGCAGAAAAGCCCAAGTTCTCTAAAGGACTCTTTGATGGGTAAAATTGATCACAGTTTCATAATACAGTCTTTGATTGATATTAAAGATAAAGAAAACATCAGTTTAATCCTTAAAGATGCATCTCTTATAGAAAAAGAGAGACTTATTTATAATGATGAAATTGGTGATTATTTCACACGTTTTGTTTGGGCTAATGAATGGGATTTTCTTAACTTCATTATTCGAGAATGCTTGCCATCAAAAGATGAAATGTTAAAATTCAAAGAGGAATTTGAAAAGCGCTTTTCTTACACTAAAGAGCATTTAGAAAAAAATAAAGACAAATGGGGTGAAATATTTTGCTTTTCTGATGACTCCATTTGTAAGTTTAATAACTGAAGTGTAGAAGTGAAAATAGCGCATTCAGTGTCTACAGTAACACATGCTTAAAGAAGGGAAAGCAGTTACTCTAAAATTTTTAATGTATTTATATGTGTTCTAAAACATTCTTTTGTTTCAATTTTCAAAAAAGTGTGAAAACTTTGTGTTTTTCTTCTGAAAGCAAAAAAGAAAATTATTTTCTTTAAAAAAAGCAATAAATTGATCAAGAATTTATAAGTAAAATTTTTATCAATATCTATGTGAAGTATGATTAAAGTAGTTTGTGAATGATTTTGCACATACTCAATTTTTAATCTTGCAATTTTTAATCTTGCAAGTTTTTTATAGATTTTGAAAATTATTGGGATAATAGAAAATTATTATTGTAAAAGAAAAATTAAAATAAAATTTTGTTGTTTATTCTACTGCGAAAAGTAGCTCATTCTTAGTTCATTTTCAATGTTACGTAGAATTTTTTTTTTTTTTTTTTTTTTTATAATGGAAACTTAAAATCCTATATAAAGAGAAAAATATATGAGGACCCCAGAAGCCAAGGGGTACAAGTGACAAAATTTCGATTTGGAGTAAATTGAGTTTAAAGATAATTGATGTTAAATTGGAACATCAGTAACAATTGAGTGGATTGAAATAGGAAATTTCTGTTTGTTGCTTTCTGGTCTTTGAACTCTTATTTCAATAACCGTTAAAAAATAAAGTACAGTTTTCTTTAAATGTATAATTAATCAATGTTGTTTGTTTTCGAAAAAATTGGTTTGCTTCTATAACTCAGCAAATAATAAGAAAATCACTTATATTTCTTTACCTGAAATGAAAAAAGCATATTTTTAGGTCGTCTGTGTATTTAGTTTATTTTTTTTAAATTTTGTCACTTATACCCCTTGGCTTCTGGGATCCTCATATGTTACACATAGATCAACTGGATGTTTATTTCAATCATTATTGTATTTCAAATTATGAATAATTTACTTCTGAAATATTAGATAAGGAAAAAAGAAAGGAAATTTGTTCAGCAATCAAATTTACAACGAATAGAGTATTTGTGTTCTGTCGATTCTATGCACATGCTTATCAAAAGATCTAATTTACCTATTATAAATTATACTGTAAAGTGCCTTATTTCCTTATTGTATTGCATCTAAAAACTGACATATATTTCCCAATGGAATACACTTTATGATAGACAGTCACATCTCAAAGTCTTCTCCCATAGCTTGCCATTATTAATGGTTTAAAAAGAACAAATTTGTGATAGTCTAAATTTTTTTTTAATTAAACTCCCGTCCCTATCTTAAAGTTTGATAAAACTTCTAAATACACAAAAGACAAACAATAACATAAGCCCCCTAATTTAGTGAGAAATGGTGCTTATTGTTGCAGAAGGTTTCATACATTGGATCTAACTGTAATTTTAAGGATGACTGAAATGAGGATTTTATTGTTCTAGATACTTTTGTCTCAACATTGTCCTACTATCTGAAAAGTCTGTGTTCTTGTTAGGAATTTATAGCACTTACTAAAGAAAGAGTCCAATGTGTAAGAAGCTGTGAGAAATTTAAAAGGGAAACTAATGTTGTAAAACTTCACCTTTTATTTTAAAAGATAGCTAAAAAGCAATATCTCAAGATTTTTGAAAATGAAAATAATACAAATCTATAACATAAATTTTCCTTTATTAAGAATTAACCTAAGGAAATAACCAAAATATTTCATCTGTATATATTTTGTAAAAATAAAACTAAAGATTTATTGTGCATTTCGGTTATTCAATTTTCAAATTTATGTTAATATTGTTTCTAAAAAAAAGGATACATTGATTGAATAAAATATTGTATTTTGAATTTTGATTTTATATTATTTTTATGCAAACATTTTCTGTTATTCTACTTAAGAAACATTCATTTGATTTTGCCCCTTAGACATGGAATTCCTTTGTATTGTTATATATATATATATTAATGACATTGTCATTTACATTTTAACATTATTTTTTCTGAAAAAGGAGACGATTGAATACAATTTGTGTATTGTATTATTCAATATTCCTTACTGTAGAGTTTCTTTTTTATATATTCAGATGCAGTGATTTAATTTAAAAACTGTATCAAAATAATTATAATGGAAAAAAGCTAGAAAACTTTTTTCTGGAGTTGATAAAAAGAATAAATGTAATATGTGTTCAAAAATTGGGATAATTTTATTCATATCTCACCTTTAAAGTCGATAAAAATTTTAAATATACAAAATGCCAACAACTTAGCTAATATATTCATTGTTTAAATGGGATTGCAACTGGCAGCTAATATTTATTTAGTCTGCCACTATTTTTAAATAATAATTTTTTAGTATATATCTACCTGTCATCGAGGTACATTATTATTGTTTCAAAATAGCAGTACATAAAATAATGAAAAAGTCAGTTGCAATGGACTGTCCTAAGCTAATGGAACAGTTGTTTCAAAGAATATATAACAATAACCCTGTCAAGTTAACTAATAAAAAAAAAAATCTAATTAAATGAAAGTTCTAGTTATTATTGGAGAAGGCATCAGGCATTGGATCAAACTATAATGTTAAGGATGACTGAATTGCAATTATTATTTTATTGTTTAATGTATTTTTGTGTATTGTCCTACAATTTGAAAAGTCCATGTACTTGCTAGGAATACATTGCACCTAGGAGGAGTTAAATATATATGAATCTGTGAGAGATTAAAAAATAAAACTAATTACATAAAAATGTTCCTTTTTCTTTATAAAACATAGCAAGCAGGAAATGCCCCCAAGATTTTTCAAAATGAACATTTTACGAATGATGAAAATCTATAACATAAATTTGTCTTTAATGAGAATGAACTAAGGAAATAACCGAAAAATACTCATTTGTACATTTTATAAAAATTAAACTAAAGGCTTATTGTGCATTCCAGTTATTAAATTTTCATTTTCATGCCAACATTTTTTTCTCTGAAAAATAATATTTTAACCAAGTATGTAGCATTTTATTTTTACATTATTTTCCTGGTACGTTTTTCAACTTTTCTACATAAAAAATTTAATTTTTATGGCTAAAACATGAAATTACTGTGTATTGTTTGTGTGTGTATATATATATATATAACTCATCTGAAAGCTTGCTCTGTTTTTTAGTTATTTAGACATTTTCATGTTAGCATTGTTTATCTGAAAGATGATAAATTAAATAAAATTTTATAATTAGGATCTTCGTAATTTTGAATACTTTTATGTGTAGTGCTGTTCAGTATTCAATACTGATTGAATGCTTCAACTTTGAAAAGAATCTGTTTAAAAAAATACATATTTAAAAAACTGATACTATTTCCTTAGAGTTGATGAAAAAAATGTAGTACAAATTAATGCACCACTTAGTGCTAGTAATTCAAATGTAGGTGAGTCTAAGAAACATAAAGAAAATAAGCTCAGTTTAATATTTTTATTAATTATATTGCTTATTACTACTTGTGAAATATTAGAAATATGTTTAAAACATACAGATTAGGAAAATGTATGTATTACGTATATATGCTTGTATTATGAAAGAACTTTTAAGAAATAATCTAAAAACATTATTTTTCTTATAAATTGAAGATGTGCTTCTTAGAACAAAGTCTGCTTATTTCATCAATTAAAGTGAAGTCTTGCAGTAACGAAGGGAATTGTGAGAATATGCTTCATTTCAATGTTGCTTATTGTTGTTGTATTTAAATTGATATTTGAGTGATTCTTCTGTGAAACCAATTCAGATGATTAGTATTTCTCAAAATGTATTTATCATGATGTGCACTCCAGATGTAATTTCATGACAATTGTTTTCATCTATAATTTTGTAAGAAAATTCAGACCCATTTTTGCCAACAGACTATTCTTCATTTGCAATCTTGCTGATGATAACTCAAATTAAATTAACTTTTATAAATTATGGTAAATAAAATTTTGCATTAAATAATTTTTCTTTCTTTCTAGTAGTCTTAGTTTTAGAGCTTATCTCTTTCATTTATTGTCTTAAAATCGTGTTTCTTTTTATCCTACACTGTTAAAAATTTTAAACTTTTGCTGCATCATCACTCCACTGCTTTTATAGAATATTTTTACTTTGACCAATGAGAATGCTCTATAATTTGGTGAAATAATCTTTTTCTATAAAAGCACTGGAGTGACGATATAGCAAAAGTTTCATATTTTTAACAGTGTATGTCTAAAGTAAAGTATAGTTTCTTTCCTTCCCATTAGGGATGCAACGGATATCCGGCCAATATCCGATATCCGGCATATCCAGCTGATTTTTCAATATCCGAAATATCGTCGGATATCCGGATCACAATCACCGGATATCCGACTTCTCTGTCGGATATCCGATCGGATATCTGGAGAATGCAGCAAAGCAAATATAGATGAATAGCAGTAATCCTTTGATCCCAAATAATACTGAAAAACTTTTGTTTATAATGCAAAAGATGAAATAATAAGTTCCCTATCAATATGAGTAAAAGATCATTCTCAAAAGCTTAGAAAATTGCCAGCTTTCCTTACTATTTATATTAAAATTCTGTAATAAAGTCAAGATTTTACATTTATATCTTTTAGAAAATTGTATCTTTACTTTCGGATTGTAAAACAAAATTTGAAGTCAAAATAGCAAATAAAGCCTTTTTGTAAAAGTGTATAAAGATAGAAAACCAACATTTAGAAATGCTCAATAATGAAAGAAAAGGTTGCAAACAGCTGTTTCGAATCTATTGTCGAGATTCTTCATCAGTACAAGACTCAGCATGTAGAAAAAGCTAAGCTGAGCAAAGCGACAGGGAAGCGCAGGCTTATATACCATCTAGCAGCCTTCACCCGCTACGCTGGTCAGTGTTTTTTAAAGAAACTTTGAATCAAATGAAATTTTTATATCATAGTAATTTTTAGTTTTATATCATACTTTAGACTGTCTGTCATCGGTGAAAAGTCCATCATCTAAACGGAAAGTTCAATGTTAGTCACCAATGAATGACGTAGCGCTGAACATGTTAACAGTTTTAATCACATAAAAATTCATTCAGCAGAGCCTTTAAAAAAAAGCCAACCTTTTGTAATTGGGTTCATCTGATTTAAAACATCTCTCCATAAGTATTCAATCAAGCAACGTAGAATGCTATATTTCATTTGCTACAAAATTTCAGAAAAATTATCCAAGTAACAATGTAAGTTCCATTAAAATCTATCTAGTAGAACTTAAGTTATAAGCGGCCGGAATGAAATTTCACTTTGCGTTTTATATATATTGATATAATTAAATATATCTTACATAATCATGTTAATCTGATTATAGAACTCTCTTTCAAAATTGTAGGTACAACAGATTTTTTTGTACAATGATTAATACAAAATTCAGACAACCTTTTATATAGATAGATTGAAAATTTCAAGTTTTTGCGCAGAAGGCATCGCCAAATTAGGAAAATGCAAAGTATTACACGAACTACTGGATTTAAAAGATTTTGCTTGGTGCCATTCGATTCAGCATAAAAAAATACACTAAAATATGTTATCAGTTGAAAAATAACTACAAAAGCCGATTTTTAAGGATTTTTTTTTATTATTCGTTCTTTTTTTCACCTCCCTTGGGGGTGGAATTCTCGAAAATTTCTTCTTAGCGGCACTCAGTATTATGAGAAGTGTTTTTATCCCAATTTTCAAGATTTTTGGTTCGGCAGATTTTTTTGTGCTTTGAATAATACGAAATCCAGACTTTCTTTTATATATATAGATAAGGATTGAAAATGTCAGGTTTTTGCACCGAAGACATCGCCAAATTAGAAAAATGTGAAGTATCTCACGAACTACTGGATTTAAAAGATTTTGCTTGGTATCATTCGATTCAGCATGAAAAAATACACTAAAATATGTTATCAATTGAAAAATAACTGCTAAAGCCGATTTTTAAGGAATTTTTTTTAACTCGTTCTTTTTTTCAACCCCTCCTCCCCCCCTTAGGGGTGGAATTTTTAAAAATCTCTTCTTAGTGGCACTCAGTATTATGGGAAGTATTTTTATCCCAATTTTCAAGATTTTTGGTTCGGTAGATTTTTTTGTTCTGTGATTAATACGAAATCCAGACTTTCTTTTATATATATAGATTACAGGAGCGAATGATAGTAGATTCTAAATGGCTTTTTGCTACCTTACATGCATTATTTATGCATTTCTAAATATTGGTTTCTGTCTTTAGTCTTTATAAAATTTGAAATTGTTTAATAAACTATGATTTTATTAATTTTCTTTCTTTCGCTTAGTTTAAATAATGGGTTAATTGGTTTATAAGTTAAACAACCAAACAAACATTTTTTACTTTCTTCTATCCTTGATAGTAGAAAGTAATGTAATCATTTTTTTTCGACAAATTTATATGTTTTAGGGATCCAATATCCCTAAAAACATGTTTATTCAAAACCTGTCTGTCCCAGTGTCACCATCATATCATCAAAAATTGTATGAAGTTATACATAGAATGAACCAAACATTTTGTACATGTTTTTGGCTGTAGTTTTAGACAGGATCATTCTGATGAGGACACCTCCATGATTAGTTTTGCGAGTTCATTGGATAAGTCTAAGAGGGGGGGGATGGGAGGTAACTCCCCCATCTTGAATTTAGTTTAATGTGTTTTTCACATAAAATTTACCGATTTGCTTCAAAATTTGGATATCGGTTCATTTGGATAAGGCACTTCCCTGATTTGTTTTGAGAGTTCATTGGATAAGTATAAATGGGGGATCGGTGGGACTACCCCTCTTAATTTAGGTAAATGATTTTTCTTGCAGAATTAACCAATTTGTTTTAATATTTGGATACAGGTTTATAGTGATAAGATGCTTCCCTAATTAGCTGTGGGGTCCTTTTGTTAAGCATAAAAGGAATACTGGAGATTACCTCAAACCCCCTTAAATTTGATAAATAAGTTTTTATGCAGAAATATCCTATTTGCTTTAAATTTTGGATGTACATTCTTTTTGATAAGGCGAATCTGAGTAGTTTTGGAAGTTTAATGTTTAAGTATAAAGAACGGGGATAACTCTTCTTAAATTATATAAATTGATTTTTATGAAGAATTATTCAATTTGCTATGAATTTTGGATATAGGTTTTTTTATGTGATAAAGCATATCCTTGGTTAGTTTAGGGGATTCAATGATTAAGTATAAAAAGGGGAAATGGGGGGGGAGCTATTTCCTCCCTTAATTTTTTTTCCCGAATGTTTTTGAATTGGCAGTTCATGCAGCAATGGGAATTTTGCATCTTGCTAAAACTGGCTATTCGCAAACAGCTGATGTATAGCGGAATAACAAAAAAATATTAATTTTAATAAATAACATGATCGAGATTAACTCATTCTTAATCTAATTGACTGCAGCAAAAATTCTAGATGAAAATCAAAGTTGGTATGATATTGAACTAACAATATTGATGTAGTATTAATATTTGTAAATATTTTTTGAAAATTGAGATCTATGAAATAGAAGAGAGTCTTAGGATTGGTGCATCCAACTAGTTATTTTTGTGACTTCATTATAAATATTTAAAATTAAAAGTAATTTTTTCTTTTCATAAATTTCAAAGTGCAATCAAAATAAGTGCAAGCAAATAATTTCAAAGTTTAAAGTTAAAATAAAATTAAATATAGCTTAAGGTAAGACATTTTTGAATAATTAAAACATGAAAAAAAAATCATCAATTAAACCTGTATTTGGATATAACTCTTCAACCATTGGTATATTAGTAAGACTTTTATGTTTACATTATAAAAGGATGCTATGTATTTCTTTGTGAAAATTCTTTACAATTATAGACATATTAATAAACATGTAAAATTTGTTCTAAAAATTATCAGCCATTTCATTGTACATATTATAAGCAATTTTCAGCGGTTCAATGACAAATAAGCAGAGTATTTAAATATTAGAATTGCATTTTTTATTCAATATTATTATTATACACATACAGGGTTTGAATTTCGGGACGAGATGGCAGGATTCATGCACTAAAGAATCTTGTGTCATTCCTGTTTCCCAAAAAAATCACTTTTTGAAATTTTTTTCTTTGTGAAGTGAGGGTCAAGTCTCAGGACCGACTGACTATTTTCTTGATATTTTCCTCTATCGATTGACAAATCTCACAGTTTGCTCTTACGACAATTATACAAAATTCATGATTGTTTTTCTGCGTTTGACTGAAATGTTTTGTAATTTTTCTCACAAAATTTCCCGTTTGCTGGTCTTACAAAATTTTACAACTTTTTCTTTCTGGAGACCAACAGGCAAAATTCATAATTTATTTCTCTCAATTAATTTACAAATTTAGCTATTTTATTCTGCGACTGATTGGCAAATTTCCCTTTTTGTTTTTGTGACATTCTGATGAAATTAACAATTATTTTCCTGTGTCCAGCTGAAAAATTTGTGTTTTGTCCTTTGTTATTGGCTGACGAATTTCATGATATTTCCTTGTGACAGCTTAACAAATTTTACGATATTTTATTGTAATTGATTGACGAATTTCGATATATTTTCCCACTACTCAAGTTCTCTCAAAGTTCAAATTTTTTCAGGCAGGTCGACAATTTTTGAAAATTTATTTTTGCCATGATGGACGAAATCAGCTACATTTTTTCTATGACAGATTTATATATTTTGCGAATTTTTTTCCTGTGCCAAAACAAGAAATAACTAATAGGGCAGTAATGGTCACTAGAGTCTGAGCTCTATCACATGAGTCTGGAATCAGCTCTGAACAAAATGAGATTAAATCCTGTGTTGCACATTTGAAAAAAATAAAAAATAAATAAATAAATAAATAAATAAAAATTTTTTGTTTACAATCAGTGGATCAACATTAGATTTTTTTCATTTTTCAAAGTCATCACACATTTTGTCATCAATGGGCTCAATAATCATACCTCCTTTTTTTATTTAAAAGATGATCTTTCATACAACGTTTCTGTTCGGATTCATTTTTTTCCATATCTGATAATTTGCACCTTCCCATTTTGTAACTTTTCTACTCTCTTCTTTATTAACATTGACATTTTGATTTCCTATTCAAATAAAAATTCTTCTAAATTTAAAGAATTTCGTAAAATAAATAAATAAAATGTAGACATCCATTGCCCAAAGCAAGATGTTTAAATGTTTCCCATTGAGTTATTGAAAATCAGTAAAAAAATTTTTATGATGTTCAAAACACGATTTATATAATAAGTCATATATTATGTATATCATGGATTAAACGTTAATATTCCTGGACGAATCATAAACAAAATAAAATGCAGACATAATAAGGCCCATTCTCAACCGAAAACAACAGCCGTTTTCCAAATGATTAAAAAAAAAAAAAAAAAAAAGATGAACTTTAAGGAAATACATTTAGAAACAATAAATACTTGATGTGCATAGTTCAAAGAAATTAGGACATGACTTTTTTAAATAATCCATTTCTTATGTAATAGAAGAAGCCTATTGACTATGTCCTTTTTAGAATTTCATATGGGTTTAAATTCTAATAAATAGTAGAACATAATTCAATTAGCTAAAATGTAAGGGATTACACATTACAGTATTGACGATAATTCCACTAAGTGATATACAATCACTGAAGGATATTGACAATACAATCACCTACATGCATTATTCTTGAAAGTAAATTAAAAATGAATGCCAATCAGATTAAGAAAATTAAGAAAAAGAATTAAGGAAAAATAATAAGATGAAAAAAGCATAACCAAGTATTTTCGATAATTTAATGTGTTAGAAAAGTTGCTCTGTTCTGTTTGTCAAAAGTGTAACCTATAAAAGATTCTAAGCCACACAAAATCGAATAAACATGAATTGAAAAATTCATTTAGCAACTCAGTTATTAATTGCCCATAACATTGAGTGAAAATTAAAAAATGATATAATATATATAAGGTTTGATTATTTTCCTTTGTTTTAATTAAAATAAACATTTTGGATAATTATCTTGAGTTGTTGATTTAATTTATTTCAGTGGAATTTTGTCCTGTCAGTATAATTTGTAAATATTTAAGTGGCATGTAAAAAATAATAGGGTTTAAAAAATATTTCCCCCCCCCCCCTCTCATATAGTTTAACTCCCCTGCATTTACAAATGTTATGAGGGAAACTCTCTCCTCCTGGGAAAACTGAATTTCAAGTCCTGATAGTCAAAGATATATAGTTTCTGTAAAATATATTGCAATATGTTTAAAATGTTGTAATGGTGTGTGAAACATGTTTGCAATTTATTATATGAGATGGCATTGTATAAAGAAATAAACGAGCATTCACCATAACTAAAAACATATTTAGTACCGGATATCCGAATCCGGCAGGCAAATCGGATATCGGATATCCGATATCCGGCAAAATCAATATCCGTTGCATCCCTACTTCCCATGCAGCATAAATTGGTAGATAAGAAATCCATGTAATGTAAAGTACATCTATACACCATTATTTATAATTCATCCAAAAAGTTATTTATTACATATTATTTTCTTAGATAATACCATCATATTCATCTATATAGTGCTCATTGCACACCCAGACTGAATATTTTATCTAACACAAGGAGAGGGCCAACTTTGATAATCACAGATTTTGCTTTTTTTTATATGTTGTAGGACAGAGACCAATCAGACTCAATGGATTTTATACAATGCTCCTTAATTCTTGAGAAACGGGGGGGGGGGGGGGAGAGGTATAATGTTATGACATGACTTAAATACTTGCTTTGAAAACCTAACTCGTTCGGGAAAACTGTTGTGGCACCATGTATTTATGATAAAATAAGACATTCAAATATAATAAAAGCAAAACCAAGAAGAAACTGAAAGGAAAAATAATTCAAAAAACTAGCAAATTACGTATTACAAAGACTACAAATCTTCAATATGCAAAAACAGATTGGAGTTTAATTCTTACCCTGATTTTTAATTTAATTTATTTGTTACTTTAAAAACAGAGAAATATTGATTTTCGTTGTTAAAGTAATACAAAAATGACGTTTTTTTAAATATCACCAATTGACACAATTGTTCAATATTATTGCATCAATAAAGAATGCACAAAATTCTTTTTAAAACTGACTTGATGAAAACTAAAGTTTTGGATCTAGTTAGATGTTTTATACAATTATTTAGTCACAAATAAAAAAGTAAATAGGTTAAAATAAAAAGGATACTAGATGGAACCCGTCAAAACTTGACGGCACCGAAGAAAGAAAAAGGTATTTTCCAGCTATTAAAGGATTTTTTAACGACTAATCTTCAGCAAAAATTTCAATAAATAAAAGAACAACCTGCATTTTACATCCAGGCAAATGACCCGCAATTGGCCGAGTTATGTTCAAACATGCTGTCATAGAATTAGAATCTCTCTCATTTGATAATTTTTCATTTACAAATACAACACCAATAAATTGTACATAACATGAATAAATCATAAATTACTGTCATCACTCATTTCATACAAAATATACATACTTCACTTACTTCGCAGCAAAATAAGACTGAATTTATAGTTTGCCATTTAGCAACAACTATAACAATGATCCTCTCCGTGGTTAATTTGTTGTTACATTACCCACCCCATTCAACAAATAAACATTTGCATTTTCAACTACTTTTCTATTACCTTTTCATAAATCAAAAATACATGTAAATTTCACATATTAAAAAAATTAATAATAATATTTATTCTGGCTAGGTGAAACCCGTCAAAACTTGACAGCAACAATATGAAAGAATCAAAGAAAAAAAAGTATTTTGCCACTATAAAAAAATTTTCAAAGAATTTTTTTTTTTTTAAAGATTAATATTTATTAAAAATTTCAATATGCTTTTCCATTTACCAACGTAACACCAACATGACATGATCCCGGGCGCAGAATTGGTGCAACGCTGCGACACACATCACAGACTCTTGAAAATGTTTGAAGATTATTTTTTAACTGTTTAAGTTTTTTTAAAAAAATGCTAGAAATCATTTGCTATGTACCAAAGTTTGTCTAGGTACCATAAAAAACACAAATTCTGGCAAATAATCAAAAAAATTAGAAAATTTCATCAAAATACTCCCCCTCCCAAAAAAAAACATTGCCCGGAAATTTTATAAATAGATGTGGGAAAATAAAACAGCAAATATCGTCAACAGATTGCAAAAAACAACAAATTTCTTCAAAAGATCTCTAAAAAATTTGTCAAAAAACTGCAAAAAAAATTGTCTAGATATCCCAAATAAAACAAATTTCGCAAAAGTATTGCACAAAAATAAAAATTTTGCCAAAACGTCTAAAAAAATGGCAATTTTCATGAAAAATTTTTAAAAAAAAAGGCAAATTTTGACAAAAAAAAATCTCTAAAAAATGGCAAATTTGTAAACATATTATGAAAAAAAATTCAAAATATTGTGAGAAAACAAATTTCGACAAATGATTGTGAGTAAACAACAATTTTCGTCAAAGGATTGAAAAAAAAGCAAATTTTATCAAATAATCACAAAAAATATAAATTTTGCAAAAAGATCTTCAATAAACGGCAATTTACATTGAAAAATCATGACAACACGACAACTTTCATCGAAAGAACTCGAGAAAAGCGATAAACTTTACCGAAAGACCTCAAGATGACTAATTTCGTCCAGTTATCATAAAAGACGTGAATTTCGCCCAAAGATCTCAAAAAGCACATACAATTTATCCAGGTAATCGCAAAAATAGGTAAATTTAGCTAAAAATAGTGGAAAAAATGACAAATTTCTAAAAAAAATAACAAAGAACAACAATTTCGCAAACAAAAATCACAAAAAAAGGATAAATTCGATAAAACAGCAAATTACATCGAAAGATTGTGAGAAAAAAATGACAAATTTCACCGAAAATCTCCGAGAAAACAAATAATTTTGTCCTGGTACAATAAAAGATGGGAATTTCGTCAAAAGATCTTGAAAATACTTTAAATTTGTCTAGGTACTTCAAAAAACGCAAATATTGGTAAACAGATTGTGAGAAAACAACGCAGAGAGACTGCATTTTTGCTATCACTGTTTAATGCAATGCTGTGATAATTATATTTTTTCTCTTTACTTATCTTATAATGATCGAAATACGTTGGTTTTTTCACTTTACGTAAGTTATTATATTTCCAAGTGTTTATTTACGTTCTTGGCTGATAAAGCATTTTCGATATTGTAAATCTTTCTTTCATCTAAAAAAATGGCAATTTTCATGAAAAAATTTCGAAAAAAAAGGCAAATTTTGACAAAAAAATCCTTAAAAAATGACAAATTTGTAAACATATGAAAAAAAATTCAAAATATTGTGAGAAATCAACAAATTTTGACAAATGATTGTGAGTAAACAACAATTTTCATCAAAGGATTGAAAAAAAAGCAAATTTTATCAAATAATCACAAAAAAGATAAATTTTGCAAAAAGATCTTCAATAAACGGCAAATTACATCGAAAAATCATGACAACACGACAACTGTCATCGAAAGAACTCGAGAAAAACGATAAACTTTGCCGAAAGACCTCAAGATGACGAATTTCATTCAGTTATCATAAAAGATGTGAATTTCGCCCAAAGATCTCAAAAAGCACATAAAATTTATCCGAGGTAATTGCAAAAAATGGTAAATTTAGCTAAAAATAGTGGAAAAAAATGACAAATTTCTAAAAAAAATAACAAAGAACAACAATTTCACAAACAAAAATCACGAAAAAAAGATAAATTCGATAAAACAGCAAATTACATTGAAAGATAGTGAGAAAAAATGACAAATTTCACCGAAAATCCCCGAGAAAACAAATAATTTTGTCCTGGTACCATAAAGATGTGAATTTCATCAAAAGATCTTGAAAATACTTTAACTTTGTCTAGGTACTTCAAAAAACGCAAATATTGGTAAACAGATTGTGAGAAAACAACACATTTTGTCAAAAGATGAAAAAGAGGCACATTTCATGAAAAAAATTGCAAAACAGGTAATTTTTTTCAAAGAAAAAAAGCGAAAATATGATAAATTTCTGAAAATAACGAAAAAAAACCGACAAATTTAACAAAAAAAGCATAAATTCGATAAAACAGCAAATTTCATCGAAAGATAGCGAGAAAAAAAAACGACAAATTTCACCGAAAATCCCTGAGAAAACAAATAAATTTGTCTCGGTACCATAAAAGATGTGAATTTCGTCAAAAGATCTTGAAAATACTTTAAATTTGTCTAGGTACTTCAAAAAACGCAAATATTGGTAAACAGATTGTGAGAAAACAACACATTTTGTCAAAAGATGAAAAAAAGAGGCACATTTCATCAAAAGATCGCAAAACAGGTAATTTTTGCAAAGAAAAAAAGCGAAAATATGACAAATTTCTGAAAATAACGAAAAAAACGACAAATTAAAAAAAAAATCATTAAAAAAGCATAAATTTGATAAAACGGCAAATTACATCAAAAGATAGCGAGAAAAAAATGACAAATTTCACCGAAAATCCCTAAGAAAACAAATAATTTTTTCCTGGTACCAGAAAAGATGTGAATTTTGTCAAAAGATCTTGAAAAAATACTTTAAATTTGTCTAGGTACTTTAAAAAACGCAAATATTGGTAAACAGATTGTGAGAAAACAACACAGAGAGACTGCATTTTTGCTATCACTGTTTAATGCAATGCTATGATAATTATATTTTTTTCTTTACTTATCTTATAATGATTGAAATACATTGGTTTTTTCACTTTACATAAGTTATTTTATTTCCAAGTGTTTATTTACGTTCTTGGCCGATAAAGCATTTTCTATATTGTAATTTTCAAATCGTCTAGGTACCACAAAAAATGCAAATTTTGCCAAATAATCATAAAAAAAAACAGCAAGCAATGAATATGGTATATAAAGACTGCTTTATATTGATTGAAAGCTATGCAAAAAGAGGGATCTCTTCTGATAATTTTATTTTTCTTTGTTGATTATAATGATCTTCATATTTCTGAAAAAACATTGTTGAGAGATCAAGATCAAGCGATTAAAAAGAAAAAAAATAGCAATTTTCATCAAAATATTCCCTCCTCCTTCTCCCCAAAAAAACTCAGCAAATTTTGTCACGGGAACAGTTTTTAAAAAAAGTGTACTCAAAAAAAAAGTGAAACATTAAATAAATATTAATGATTTACAAAGCTGTTTATAACTGGGATTATTTTCATTTCATATGCAATTCTCTATTATTCGGCGAGACTATGAGATGTAATGTAAATACTTCCTAAACGTTATGAATTTACTCAAAAATGAAATTATAAGTGGGAAAAAAATCACCGTTTTTTGACATGAGTATAATAAGAAACTGAAGCAAAAAATAAATAGTGATTTGCGAATCTGTTTACATCCATGAAGTCAAACTATCCGTCGAAAATCGCACCATCAAAACACAAAACAAAAAACAATGTGATTTCCAGCCTTTTTTTTTTATACATACTAATAAATAAACTTGAAAATTACAATATAGAAAATGATTTATCGGCCAAGAATGTAAATAAACACTTTAATCATTAACTTATTGAATGTTTCAATTTCATATGAAACATCTCTACAATTAAGCCTAAGATTGCCGGCAATAACATTGCAAAAAAAGAATACAGATGGAAATAAATTAATTAACTTACGTAAAGTGAAAAAAACAATGTATTCCAATCATTATAAGATGAGGTAAAGTTAAAAATTTAATTATTATAGCATTGCATTAAACAGTGTCAGCGTTCTTATCCCATATTTACAAACGCGCTTTGCAAATGCTCTTACAGACAGTAACTACACTCTCCTCCGATTAACCAATAGGAGGAGACTCTCAGAGACCGGCGCAAGTATCGATGCGTAGAGACGCAATTAAACCACGATTACTTTTTCTGCCTTTCGTTTTAATATATAGATACAATATTATGGTTTTTAATTGACTATTCAGTTTTTAATGGACTTTATAGTTTTAATTGACTACATAATAATTACAAGTATGTATTTGTAAAAAAAATGAAATAAAAAATGTAGTGCTACCGGGCATCGATCCCGGGCCCTCTGATCATCAAACTAAGGCTATACCAACTGAGCTACAATCATTTATGACCCCCCTTCTTTTTCAAAATAAGTATTTAAGACTACGACATACATTAAAATAACCAAAATCTATTATTATCAAAGTTGGCCCTCTCCTTGTAAGTAAAACTCTTGTCTACATATCACTCACCCGCAAAAAAAGTGACACATTTCGCAAAAATTCATTTTGGATTTTATTCCACCAGTAGGTCTGTCATAGGTGTATCTTGCTACGCAAAGTTTCATATGTGTAGTTATACAGAAAATCACCTTTTAACGTTTTATGTCCATTTGCGATCACAGAAGAGAGATGGATTGTGTGGGGAGGTAAAATTATTTAACCTTCCAAACCTCATCACGTGTCTTCAAAGTTAAGGGTTTTATGCACGTCTTTATTCCTATGTGCAGAGCTAAGTGCTACAATTTCATGCTACAGTAAAATTATACAAATTTTCTTTTGCCTCTCTTGTGAAATTGACTTTTGTCATAATCTGTCACTTTCCTTGCAGATGAGCAATATGTCCATACATATCATGTGCTCGACATAATATCTATATACTAAGTTCATATCTATTATATAAATCGTAACTACGTACTAGATGTCTATAGATATACAAGTGTATGGAACTGCTCTTACATAGATGCAGGGTTGGGAAAAAACCGGGTTTTTTTGGTTTAAAACCGGGGTTTTTTAAATACGTTTTCCTGTAACATATACATGCATATTTATCAACAAAAATATATATTTTTGAATGTATAAGTAATAATTTGATTTAAAAGTAATTCTAATCAATATAATTATTTAATATACTATCAATTATGTAAAAAATTGAAATAATTTCAAATTTAAACATTTATAGAAAAAGCTATGTCTTACATTTCATAAATAGAATGTTTTACATAATGATACATTGATACCTTGAAAATCTTAATGAACAATTTTTTGATTACTAGCACTATAAATAAATATATGATATAGATTCATATATAAAACCTCATATATTTTATTTTCAAATGGTTATTCAAAATAATTAATTTGAAATACTTGTCTGATTTTTTTGTTAGAAGACTACATGAATTATCTTTTATTGAAAAATAAAGCTTTTTATAAAGAGTTTTTGGAATGATTTGCATTTAGCAGTAGAATCTTTACATACTTCAAATATTGCGTATTGCTATTTCACACTTCTCTGAAACTACCAAGTTAAAAGAAATAAAAAAATGACAATAAAATAAACAAAAATACAGATTTTTAGGCTATTGAAAAACATTGATCTTAAAATATCAAGTAGTATAAATACTGTCATCCACTAAAACATTTGAACAACCATCGGATTACATGCTTTATTATAACACTTAGTATTTTTATTTTTAAATGTCTAGACTAAAATCACATCTTTTAAGCATTTTTATGAGACTTTTTTTCTATTATGTCTCAAACAAACCTTGTCTCTCCCCCCCCCCTTTCTGCCAATTTTCTCGGCTGACCTTAGTAAAGGGTTTGGTTATACAATAGAAGATTTAAATATATCTTTTGCATATTTTAGTTAAATGTAAACAGGTTTACTAGCACTTAATTTTTCAATGTCTTCTTATTCAACTTCATATCTTGAGTTTCTTTTTTATTCTTAAAAGAATAAAATTCCAATTGATCCAATTAATTCCATTGATCTTCCAATTGAAAATTTTTTTGATCCTCCAATCAAAAAAATTTTCTTTTAGAGCTTGACTGAAATTTTAAAGATCATTTTATGTCATTATCTGTACATCGGCGTTTCTCAAAGGAAAACATTTTTTAAATCTAAATATTGCATATTTTTCATCTATTTTATCTTTGCTAAATTTACATAATTTAAGTGTTTTCTTTAGAGCTTCAGATATGTTCATCAATGCATGAAATTTGCATTTTACATGCATACTAACATGACCTTGACTGGACTCATGTCTTATGGTGACTATTGAGATAAGACTTAATATAGTTTAAAAAAACTAAAAAACACGCCTTTTAAGTATATCAAACTAAAAAGTGAAAAATAATTCGTACTATAGGCTGAAAATGAAAATAGATGAAAAATACTATATTACTATAAAATCATTGTTATTATAGAAATCAATGAATAAGCAATAAATAAAATTATCATGGAAAAAAAGCGTGGGGTGCTCCATCTATCAGTTCTTAAGAAGCACCCCACCCTTTTTTTCTACGATAGTTTTATTTATTGCTTATTAATTGATTTCTATAATAACAATGATTTTATAGTAATATAGTATTTTTCATCTATTTTCGTTTTTAGCTTATAGTACGAATTATTTTTCACTTTTTAGTTTGATATACTTAAAAAGCGTGTTTTTTAGTTTTTTTAACTATATTTATTTTTCACTTTTTAGTTTGATTACTTTAAAAGTGTGGTTTTTAGTTTTTTTTAAACTATATTTATATTTAATACAAAAATCAAATTAATCGGTTGGATAGTTTCAGAGTAATAGGTGAACATACATAGAAAAAAAATACGTACGCCTCGAATTGATAACTTCCTCTTCCTTTTCTGAAGCTGGTTAAAAATAAAAATTGTAATACGGAATTTTTTTTTTCAATTTTACATAGATGTAAATAATGTCAGGAGTGTGGTTCGAACCCACAATCTCTTTCGGAAAACAGAGCTTCAATCCGCGCCTTAGACCGCTCGGCCATGCTGTCTAAACTCCATTCAGTGAACGTATTCAACACTTTTAATTAGCAAAAAATCACTAATTTGATTAGTTTTTGCCTAATTACTAAAAAAGTACTGAACTAGTTTTGATGAAACTGAAGTGGTACCAATTCGAGAGCATCATCTTTCATTTAACACCAAAACCAAGTTAATCGGTTGCATGGTTTCGGAGTAATCGGTGAACATACATAAAATAAGGAAAGTTACAAACTCACAAACATACAGGTGAAGTTAATAAAAGCGTGGTAAAAATAGAAATCACTTTCATCCAATAATTTGAAACACTTAAATTACCAAAATCAGAAAATATTACATTAGATTCGTTCTAAAAAACCTATTGGTTTGAACGGTGCCAACCTAGCTGGTAACAGAATAAAATCCCAATGCAAAAAACCCAATCCCAATGTAGGAATGCAAGAAAAACAAAGGCTTATTAAAATCAATAACCACAGAGCACAAAAAAAGCTCATTGCCAATTACTCAATAGCATACATAACAAAATGAAATTAATGGAGAAAACCACTTAAAAATGTCATATTTGAAGCTTTCTGGAATGATGAAATCCTTACTAAATCTAAACTAATCAAGAAATTTAAATAGTAAAAGTGCATTTTTAACTCAAGTCTGCCTTTTTGGCTATATATATATATGTTTTACAATTAATGACTATATATATACAAATATAGGTCTTAAAAAAAAAAAAAAAAGAAAAGAAAAGAAAACATTAGTTTTTTTCTAACCAGCTAATTTTAGAAAAATTAGTTATTCTGCCATGTAGATTTATAGCTTACAAGAAAAGTTGAGTTGATTAAAAATGTTTGTCATTTTAGAAATTTATTAATTCATTATTTTTCTACAGCTTTGCTTCTGGCATCTTCATAATTTGGATTTTGCATTTTTCAATAATGTGTAAAATAAGACATTTGGGTAAAAAATAAAAAAAACCAGCATGGTAGATTTTTAAAAAACCACTTGGTTTAAACCATGGTTTTAACCACGGTTTAAACCAACTTGGTTTAAACCAAACAACCCTGCATAAATGTCAATTAAACTTACATAAATGTCTGTTAAATGTACAGGGATACTAAAATAATGTAGAAATGATGCATATATATATGTCCCTTCACTATTTTGGGATAAGCTTTATAGTATTACCACTCTATTTCATTTTTTAATTTCGATTCCTTTATTCTCTACACTTTTTTGAAACAATGCAATTAGTTTTGCTTAATCTATTATGATAGTCAACTGAGAGGAAAGAAAATGAATACTGTTGTTAAGAGAAGTGTGGTTAAGCAATTTTTTAATGAACAAGAAAGTGATCCTACTAAAGCTAAATGCAAATTATGCTGCATTTTGTTGTCAAGAGGAGGGATAGGGGAAAAATCTACAAAAACTTCCCTAATAAATCATTTAAAAATGATCCATCCACTGGAATATGAAGCTGTATAAATAAGGAAAGTAGTATCAACTGTAAAAAAAACCAAATGCTAATTGTGGAGTTTAAAAAAACAGCCAACTTTGGAAGAAGTGTTAACAAGAAAAAAAAAATTGGGACATGAATAATTCTCGATCTGTTGAGCTACAGAATAATTGTTAAAATGATAGCCATTGGTAATCAGCCATTTTCTTTTGTGGAAGATTCAGGATTTATCAATTTAATAAAAATAGCACAGCCTGCTATGGACTACCCAGCAGAGAATATTTTAAAGTAACTGTGCTACCACAGCTTTACAAAGAGTGTAAAGAAAATGTTACCTCCCAAACATGTAATGCAGTAGCTGTTTCAGTTACAACAGATATTTGGACTTGTACTGTAGTCATAGTTTTATTAGTTTTACAGGACATTGGATTGATAATGATTTTACACACAAACATGCTGCTCTCAGCACTAAACATTTCCCAGGATCCCACTCTAGTGATGATATTAGCAGAATGATAAAAAATGCAATAAATAAATGGAATTAAAATGAAAAGTTATCCCATGTTTTGTGAGACAGCGGTTCTAATATAGTTAAAGCAATGAAAATAGCTGATTTAAGCAGTGAGTCAGGCTTTCTATATACTTTACAGTTAGTAGAATCAGATAATCTAACTTCACAAAGAGTTATTAGTGATATAATTTCAATAGGTATTCGAATTGTGACCCATTTTAATCATTCATCACTTGCTTGCTCTAGATTATCAGAAATGCAAGAGAATGATCTAGAACAAAAAAAGAAGATATTATTTTTGGATGTGGAAACCCTCTGAAATATTCCTTTTTACATGTCACAGGGGAAACAAAAGAAAAGACAAACAAAAGAAAAGCATCTCCTTGCATGCCACACAATTTGGAGGAATCACTAACTTTAATTCAAATCAGTGGTTGCTCTTATAGAAGTGTTTAAGTTTACTGAAACCATTTGAACAAGTAACAGTAAAAATTAGTTCAACAGAATCGTTAATTTCAGAAGTTATTCCAGTGGTGGAAACTTCAAAACTTTATCTGTCAAAACCTGAAGAAGAGAATGATTAGTTTGGTTTGATTTATTTTTGTCGTCCGATTATCTGCACTAGGGATATAGGACCTGGGGGGATGCCCTTCGTGGGGGTCTTTCTAAGGGAACCTAACCCGTATTTATGCAAGGTTCGAAGAAAACCACAAAAACTCCAAATGGTTAGGCCCAGGGCACGCTTAAGACTTAGAAGTAAGGAAAGCCCGAAGTCACATAGGGGACCCCCTAATACTCAACATTTTTTTAAAATCCATTTTTTGTATATTAAAATAATTTGAAATTTTATAATGAAACCTTCGAGTAACTGTAACACTATTAATATTAAATTAACACTAACTACCTATATCCATTTTATTATGTACCTAATTATACATAACCATTTAACTTTGTCACTTACCATTGTAGAACTACAGTTGAAAATATTTGAATTTCAAAATATGTTTTACGATTTGCTAATTACAATATAGTAAAAGGAAAAAAACAGTTTTACCGTAAAATACCGTTAATCCGCCCTTCCCGATCAAACGCCCCCTCCCCACTTTATAAAGAATTTGAACTTTTCAAAAAATCCCGAGAAAGCGCCCTTCCTCCCGATTCTCAAAGGCAATTGAGAGTGGGATGAATAATTTTGAAATGAATGAATCATGAATCTTTGATGAAATGTGCGTTTTTTCAAGATTTTTTAATTGATTCCATGCTTGTTTTGGCCTTTTTTAAACTAATTTCTCCTTTATTCGACTTTTTTTGACAGAATTTACGTTTTTAAATAAAAAAAACCCAAATTTTTTCAAGTATCAAAATTCATGATTCATTCAACGAATCATTCATTTCGTGGTGATTCATTCCTGTAATTTTTGTTGAACGATCGCGAAAAAATCCCGTGTAAGCGCCCCCCTCTAACTATTGTACGATTTTTCTTTTCGTTTGGGGGGGCGGATTAACGGTATTTTACGGTATAAGATTTTTTTTCCTTTGACTGAATGTTTTTTCTTTTAAAAATTAGCTTTGAAAAGTATTTGGGGGGCTCCTTTTGTGTTTCAATAGGCAAGCATGGGCTTCACGGGCCTATTGGGTAAACAGGCCCTGGTTAGGCCGACAGCCATGATTAGGTTCGAACCCAGCACCTGCTGTCTACCAGTTGAGAGATGAGAACCTCTTGGCCACTGGTGGGGCCAAGAAGAGACTGAATTTTTTCGTGTTGGAACATTCAGAGACTGCTTGGCTCAAGTCATAGATGAACGCTTTAAATATATTCATAATAATGAACATTTTTGCATTACAAATTGTTAGATCCCAGATTTAAACTTTCATTTTTTGATAAAGATGAAGAAAATCATCGCAGGTTAAAATCTCGACTGATTCCATTTATGATTGTTATCTCAAATAATGATATTGCTGCAAACGAAACAAATGCAAATGAGGCAGAAACAAACAAATGTGTTTATAATGAGTCAAAGACTACATTTTGGGATTGCTTAATGGAGATTTCAGCTAATAATAAAAGCAAAATAGATAAATTTCTGCCAAGCAGAAATAATGACCGGGAAATCAATAGTTGTTCTATAATCTGCACAGTTGGGGCCAAAGATTGTGCAGATTATGGAGTATTATGGATTGTATATCACTTTATTATTCCTAGGCAGCATTTTAATTCTATAATCAGTATAAAATGAAATAATTAATTTAATAGCCTTCCTCAAAAAATGCCTTTTTTAAAGTTATTTTATTAAAAATTTGATATATGTATGTGCATTTAAATAAAAATAATTACATTAGGTTCCATAATACAGTTTGTCCTTTGCTACTAAAAAATAAAAGAGTTATATTAAAAAAAAATAGCTGTTTTATTATGATTTTTTTTAAAAAAATTTTTTTATTTGTTTTAAAACATTATTTTTGGATCGTGAAATTGTAAGTTTTCTTAACTGTTTATTTCACACTTTACATTTGTAAAGTAATGCGAATTGTAATTGCGGATTATTGATCCTTGACTGTATTTTAACCCTTTGAACTCTGGGACATAAATTTCTTCAAAATTTCAAATGTCACACTGGCACCAGTGTATTTAAAAAAAAAAAAAAAAAAAAAAAAAAAAAAAAAAAAAAAACTGGTTAACGATAAACACGAAAAAATGTATTAAACCTTTTTGAAGTAAATTTGGTCAAATTTTCTGGTGTCATTGTGACATTTTGGAATTAAAATTATGTGGTAGAAAATTTTCCCAGCAGAGCTCAAGGGGTTAATAAACCGCTCATAGAATAAATAGATGTAGTAGACATAAATGTCTACTAAACTGGTGGAAACCGAATTCTACTAAATTTCCAAAATTATCACAATTGGCAATATGTATATAGATATAAATGTGTAATGTATAGATGTATATGTATATATATATATTTGTCAGCTCCTGCTAGCAGTGTGTACAGTGGACGTTTGTTCTCAGAGGCAGGGATTATATGTGAAAAAAAAAAAAAAAAAAAAAAAAGCGCAATTGGCTTTTGCCTGAAAATGCAGAAATGCTGCTATTTTTACATCAAAATATGAAATTATTTTGTAAATAATGATATAGTATACATGTTTTTTTAGGCTACTTTATTGTTCTTTTATAACCAAAAATAGAAATTGAATAAAATATTCAAATTTCTTTAACATGTAATATTTAAGCTTAATGAAATCATTATTACAACATATATATAAAATTCTTATTAATAAATTTACTTGAAATGTTTAAATAATATTATTCTTCATGTATTGTACTTTAAAAATTTAGTACTACCCGATTATCCTATCAATCAAAAAAGCTGTCAAGATAAAATGCCAGAAATGGATTATCGTAAATGTCACATTCACTTGATATTAAACATGTTATATGTGTTTATTATACATCATTAAGTCCTTTTAGTTCATTTTATTCGTATTTTTATAAATGATTTAATAATTTATTTCTTTTGTTATTTAATATTACTGCTTTTTTCCACTTTAAAATTATAGCTAACGTTTACATAGATTTTATAGCTATATCAGTCTACTTTTTTTGACTTAAAAAGTTTTAAGTTCATTTCAAATTTCAGTTATTGTCATTCCATGTCAAATCAACCAAAAAAAATATATTCAACCTAGCTATTTCAGATTTCAATGGAACTTCAAGGGATAATTCTCTATAATGATATAAATTAGAGCATATTTTTTATTTTTTATTTATTGCTTTAAATTTTCATACAATTAATTATTTAAATTTTGAGAAATCATCATTTTTGACCTGCATAAAAATTTTAAATTAAGTTTGACTTTTATACGCACTTTTGTCCACAGATGCCAAGGGAAACTTATTTTCACACTTCCCTTCATATTTGATAAAAAGATTGAGATTACCAGTAATATCAACAATTATTAATATTGTTATTATTTTGAGAAATAAATTTATACTTCATTAAGGATTATGATATCAGTCATATTATTGAGAATTAAATATTAAAACATATACAGAATTATATAAAACTAAAAATTTCTGTAATATTTACTTAAATATGAAGTGAAATTTCATTGTTTACATCTATGATAAACAGGGTTGACAAGTTTTTGAGGCATGACGGTTTTTACCGGATTTTACCATGGTTTTACCGTCATGTCAAAAACCTCTGTGTCGAAAACTGTCAAAAACCTATTTTTTAGTAGTTTGTTTTCACATTATAATAATTACCGTTAATCCGCCCTTCCCGATCAAACGCCCCCTCCCTACTTTATAATAAATTTGAAATTTTCAAAAAATCCGGAGAAAGCGCCCTCCCTCCCGATTCTCAAAGGCGATTGAATCATTTTGAAATGAATGAATCATGAATCTTTGATGAAATGTGCGTTTTTTCAAGATTTTTTAATTGATTTCATGCTTGTTTTGCCTTTTTTTTTACTAATTTCCCCTTTTTTCTGCGTTTTTTTCGCCAGAATTTACATTTAAAAAAAAAAAAAAAAACCCAAATTTTATCAAGTATCAAAATTCATGATTCATTCCTGTAAATTTTGTTGAACGATCGCGAAAAAAATCCCGTGTAAGCGCCCCCCTCTAACTATTGTACGATTTTTCTTTTCGTTTGGGGGGGGGGACGGATTAACGGTATTTTACGGTATTATTTTTTCATTCTATTTTAAGTATTAAAGTCGTTTTACATAAAATATTCGATATCAAAAAGACTTTAAAGTATATTTATTCAACGAAGAAAGACCATAAATAATTGCATTAGAATGCTATGTATATATATTTCTGTTAGATATTTTCAATAATTTTAAGCTATTTGGCATAGAGTAAAAAAAATTAGATTTTTTGAAGAAATTTTATAACCCACATGTATTAGATTTTAAAATGTATGTAATTTCGACAGTGTGTATAATTTCATATTACAATATTTAAAACAAAATATAGCTTTCTCAAAAATTTCTTCAGAAATAAGTTTTCTTGAAGTGTTTAATCCAATTTGCTCATCAATTGTTTTTATTCGTATATAGCAAAACTTGATATAAATATTTATATCAATATAAATATTGATATAAATATTTATTTTAATACATCTTTTGGGAGGAAGAAATAGACACGTTCTTTAAATTTAAATCTTGTAGAGATTAAAATTTTCAAATCATAGTATCAATAGTATCAATCATAATATATATTTTTTAAATAATTTGTTATAGAGTTATTTCTTATCTATAGTCTATCTATATATAGAGTCTGTCTTGATATTATTTCTTTCAAATAAATATGTAAATAAAATATTAAATTTTACTACTATTTTTTTTAAACTGAAATGTAGACCCATAAAGAACAATTAATTAAAAAGTTAACTGCATTAAAAATAAAGTTGTAACTAATCATATATGTATGTAATAAAATATGCAATGTGTTATTTCTTTCAATTCACTTTACATTTTATTTAAATAAAATGTAAACAGGACATAAGTAATTTGACTTGATGGCAGCTTTAATAAATTTTGATTAAAAATATTTTCACGGCTATTCAGGTAAAAATTTATACCTAAACATATAGGAGCTGGAATGGTCTATAAAATTAATGTATATTTGCACTAAAGTTGACACATAAAAACTATAATATAAATGTATAAATTATTATATCCTAAATTTTGTTAAATATTGTTTTGTTACGCTCTAAATTAAGTCAAACAGCTTTCAATTAAAATAGAGTCTTACAGATTTTTATGAAAATTTTATTAATTTAAAATTTTTAAGATTCTGCTTGTTGAAGTGAAAATAAAAATCACCATTCAATTGCATACAGTTGAACCTCGAAAATCCGGACCTCCAAATTCCGGAAATCTCTAAAATCCGGACATTTTTCCGATTTCAGTTTTATTAATTTTTAAAATAAGACATAGCTGTAATTTTTATCAACTGCAGTTAAATTCTGATAACTATACTAAAAATATATATATAGATATATTCTGGTTAATATTGTAATGACTTGCCGTTAATTAAAGACTTTATTATTACAAAAATTAAAAAGTTAAAAAGCGTTCAACAAAATTTACAGTAATGAATCATGATGAAATGAATGAATCGTTGAATTAATCATGAATTTTTATACTTAAAAAAATTTGGGTTTCAAAAAAAAAAAAAAAAAAAAAATGTAAATTCTGTCGAAAAAATGCAGAAAAAACGGAGAAATTTGTAAAAAAAAAAAAGCCAAAACAAGCATGAAATCAATTTAAAAATCTTGAAAAAACGCACATTTCATCAGAGATTCATGATTCATTCATTTCATAATGATTCGTCTCACTCTCAATCGCATTTGACAATCGGGAGGGAGGGCGTTTTCTCGGGATTTTTTTTAAAATTTCAATTTTTTTATAAAGTGGGGAGGGAGCCTTTAATCGGGAAGAGCGGATTAACAGGATTTTGCGGTATTATATAGCCATAATTTTTTTTTTTTTAATAAACCTCCAAAATCCGGAATCGCCGCGGTCCCGGATTTTCGAGGTTCAACTGTATATGAAATGCATAAAATATGAATTATAAACCATATATATACTGTTATATATGCCATATAACAGCATTTTTTCACCTCTAAAATTATTTTAATATATTTTATTAAAAATGTATATTGATTGGTTTTTAAAAATTACAATAACATTTTAATATCATTTAATATAAATGTCCATTGCAGTCAACAGAATCTATATTAATGGAGATATGACAAATTGATGTTGTTTTTTAATTTTATTTTTGTATTTTTAGTTTTTTTAATTTAGAAAATGCTCTTCTTTTAAATAAATTTAATAAATGTAATTCTGTATAATAATGTTAACAAGAACAACAAGGAAAAATCAAAAATGTATTGTACGCTGCACTTACACTACAAATCGAAGGAAAATTGGAAATGATAGGTTTTTGACGGAATAAACCGGTAAAAACATGGTTTTTGCCACTGTCATGTCAAAAACCAGTTTTTGACGTCAAAAACCCAACCCTAAATTTATTAGGTGTTTGCAAATTTTAGGCTTGCAGTTTTTAGAGTCTATTGTATTAATATATATATATATATATATAAATCCCATGTTAATCAAATATAGCAATATCTATTAAAATCCAAATAAAAACTTTGTATGTTGTGTAGGCAAATGAGTATTCAAACTAGTCTTCGAAAATAAGCTCTTGTTGCACACCTCACATACAAAAGACATCTCAACTGTGCATGTGCAAACTCTTAGTTACTGATAACATGAATTATTTTTAACATGAACAAAATTTGATTCGTCTTGAGGTTCATGTTAACAAAGTTTGGCTGTAAGTCCAAATACAAAAATTTTAAATTGACAGAAAAAAAAAGTACCAAAGTCTCCGTCAAATAATACTACAGGATAGCCTTTAAAAAAAAAATTATTCATATAAAAATCATGAAGTAAGGAATTTTTATTTCAAGTTTAATCTCTCTTAATAACCAAATAAACTTGATTCATACATAATTACATTTGAAAAGACGATTGTGATTAGCATTATATCAACAATTCTTTAAAAAAAAAATACTTTATATTTCATTAAAAACCATGCTTCAGTCATATTATTGAGAATTAAATATTAAAACACATACTGAATGATATAAAAAAGTTGTAATTTTTTCTTACATATGATCTGAAAATTTCATTATACATCTGTGATGCAGATTTTAAGCGTTTGCAAATTTTAGGATATACAGTCGAGTCTCTATATAACAAAATCGATAGTTCTGTCAAAAAATTTGTTATATAGAAAAATTCGTTGAATAGAAAATGCCGAAAAAATTTACATTTTATTAGTAAAGTTTTAAAAAATGCTTGTTTAATTAAGGTTTTGAAATTTTTAATGCTAAACATAAATTTGATACTTTATTTTTTTTTTAAACAGTTTCGAAACAGAAAATTAACGCTTATTCAGCGTGTGTACGATTACCATTACTTTCTAGGTAAAATATCAACTTTTTTTATAAAAAAAAGTAAATCTAGTTCAAACGTGCAAAAATTTGCCTTATTTCAGGAGAACAACAAAAATTTCCAAAACGCATTCTCATCTTTGAAACAAAGTCAGGCCATGAAAGAATCAGATAGACATTTTGTTAAGAAGTGGGATTTTAGAATAGTGGGATGTGAATGGCTGTTTTGGGCATGGATAAGGCAGCAGATATGCAGCTATGAAACCTGTACCAGGAATCATCGCAGAAAAATGAATTTAATAAATAAATTGAAGCATTTTCAGAAAAAAAAAAGAAGGAACATTTCTGAAAACATTCGCTTTATAGAGATATATGCTTCGCTAAATGGAGATTATTTTTAATGTAATTGATGAAAAATTGACCGTTCCCAATAAAAATTCGTTACATAGAGAAATTCACTGAATGGAGTTTCGTTATAGAGAGACTTGATTGTGTTTTTTAAAAAGTATACTGTATTCAAATATACACAAAACAGTGCCATAATAATGAAATATAACAATACCAACTGTAATCCCGATAGAAATTTAAATTAATAATTTTATGGTAGAACTCTATTAATATAAAAAGCGAGAGAATTACAAAAAGCCTGGTAATAATAACAGTTACTTGTTACAGAGTTCAATTCAGACACTCTTGTCCATTAGGGATATCTATAGGATCAGGGATGGAGGTGGGACCCCCTAAGACAAGGTGTTTGACTATATTTACACACTTTTTTGTGATCAATAACAACAATTATTGAAGAGGATAATAATACAGTTGAAAGATAAAAATGTCAATTTTCAATACATTTTCCACAGGAAAGTGAACAAGCCAGTTTAAACATTTTCTCATTTTCAGCGACTTATTCTCTTTTAGTCAGTAAAATTGACTTAAAAAATAAAAAAAATTAACAATGATTGAAAGTAACATTTTTTAGAAAAAGTGAGAAATATGACTAACTTGCATGTCTGCAGGCCAGTAGATGGTTGAACATGTTCATCTCATCGAGTTGACACTTGAGATTCCAGGAATAGACAGAATTCAAATTACATATTAAAATGCAATTGACCTTTATCTGTATAATCATACATTTGATGAAAACAATTTGCAGACCTCATTCTAGTGGATCTACAATGGATTTTAAAACTGTATGTTCCTTAAAAAAATCTGCAACAAAACTTACAATCTAAGTGATTTTATTTTGCACAAAAGAATGTGTTTATATGAACTGTTCCTGTAAGATATAGACACCCCACAAAAATGAAACTATTTTTTGCAATGCATGAAAAAGTGATTATTTAAATAAGTCTTATGAGCAAACTGTCTGTTGCATACTTCACAAACAAAAGGCCTTCTATGATAGAGCATATGACTCGTTAAAGTAGCCTTCGTCTTAAACTGTCTGTTACATACTCCACATACAAAAGGTTTCTCATTTGCATGTGATCTCAAATGTGTATTTAAATAAGTTTTCAGAGAAAATCCTTTGCTGCAGAACTTGCAAACAAAAGTTTTCTCATTTGTATGTGTACGCAAATGACTATTCAAATTGGACTTTTGAGAAAACCCTTTGTTGCACACCTCACAAACATAAGGCTTCTCATTTGTATGTGTTCTCAAATGATTATTTAAAGTAGATTTCTGAGAAAATCCTCTGCTGCATATCTCACATACAAAAGGTTTTTCTTTTGTATGTGTACGCAAATGACTATTTAAAACTTCTTTATCAGAAAATCCTTTGTTGCACACCTCACATTTAAAAGGTTTCTCCTTCGCATGTGTTCTCAAATGATAATTTAAAGTGGACTTTTTTGAAAATCCTTTGCAGCAGAGCTCACATACATACGGCTCCTCTTTTGTATGTGTACGCAAATGATTATTTAAATATCCTTTTCGAGAAAATCCTTTGTTGCACATCTCACAGACAAAAGGTTTCTCATTTGTGTGTGCACGCAAATGATTATTTAAATATCCTTTTCGAGAAAATCCTTTGTTGCACATCTCACAGACAAAAGGTTTCTCATTTGTGTGTGTAACCAAATGATTCTTTAAAGTTGCTTTATGATAAAATCCTTTGTTGCACACCCCACATATAAAAAGTTTCTTATTTGCATGTGTACGCAAATGACCAATCAAATTGGACTTTTGAGAAAACCCTTTGTTGCACACCTCACAAACATAAGGCTTCTCATTTGTATGCGTTCTCAAATGATTATTTAAAGCAGACCTGTGGGAAAATCCTTTGTTGCATATTTCGCAAACACAAGTTTTCTCCTTTATAGGTGCATGCAAATGATTACATAAATTCGCTATGTGAGAAAAGTTCTTGTTGCACACCTCACATGCAAAAGACATCTCACTTGCACATGAGCAAACTACTAATTAAATGATCTTCCAAGATAATCTTTTGATTTAGGGGAGAGTGGGGATACTTGAGCATAGGGGATACTTGAGCCACCCCTATTATCTCTACAGTTGGTTAATTTTTCTTTCTAAAACTGCCAATATGATAACATATTTATAGTTCTGAACACGTAAAAAAGAAATCACACATCTTGGTACCATTTTGAAAGTATAGTGATTAATAGTTGTCTTTTCCCTATCTGAAGTAAATATTTGGGTGAATGGTTTTTTTTGTTTTTTTGTAATCAAAGTTTTGTTTAAAGTTGCAACTATATACATACATTCAATAAGCATAATTTCAATTGTATTTTGAGTCTAAAATAGTTCTAATTGCTGCATGCTTTATTTAGTAAAACTCTGGGAAACAAAAATAGTGATAGTGGGGATACTTGAGCCAATGAGAGTGGGGATACTTGAGCCATGTCTGAACCATCCCCACTAGAAATTAAACATGGGTGAAACAAACAAAAAATAAAATTCCATCCTTATATTCACTAATAGATATTTTTCTGGAGAAAAGGGAGAATAATTTTTCATTTTATTTTTTTTTTCTTAAAAGAATAACGACCTAAAAATGTTTAAAAATGTATATTTTTTAAATGAAAATGTCTGTTTTATTTTTCGATTTGACTAACAAAATAGCCTGTCTAGATAAATGTAAACATAGTTTTCAATTTAACTTTCATTAAATGAAAATAACTTTTTAAAACGGTTTTACAGGCTATAATCTCTAATACTTTAATTAGTTAGGTCCAACATATTAAGATATTTATTTTTTAATATAACATATTAAGATTAGTATTTTATATTGAAATCGTAACCTCTGTTGCTGTAACTTTTTTTTAACTAAGAAAATTGAAGAAAAATTGGTAAAAAGAGCGCACAAAAACAAGAAAAGCAACAAAAATCCCAGTTCAAACTTACCTACATGGAGCCAAAGAGGAAGACAAAATCTTTTCCTGTGAAATCAAAAAAGTGTTTGAAATAGTAGAATGATACATCTGGCTTAAATTCCGACAGCTACTAAACTAAAAGCAGAGTTCGACAATATCATTAGAGGAAAATTCTGTCAATGATGGTGATGATGTGAAAGAAAACCTTCTATTGATGGTTGGTTACTAATAAAATATGCCAGAAAGAAAACTGTAAAAATATTTGTTGGATAAGTGCTTAATATTTTGAAAATGAAATTTGTCCGAAGAATTGCAGATTCCAAATTTAAATGGCTCTGAACTGAGGATGTTTCTACCGTCGTTATAACTCAAGTTCAAATTATCTTTCGACAACCAGTTTTAACGACAAAAAATGATCGTATTACTAGCTTTGTTTTCTCAATTGGTTTTGAAAGACTTTACGTTTCATAATTTATCATTCTGTAAAATGTTTGTGCAAAAATAAAGCGAAAAAAATTACTTTTGTAGGTATTTTTCCGTAGTGGCTCAAGTATCCCTTCACTATGGCTCAAGTATCCCCCCCATGGGGATACTTGAGCCATGATGTAAAACAAAAAATAAACATTTATTATACATAGAAAAATAGTTCAAACTTTATTGAAAGTGGTTTTAGTTGAAGGAAAAATATCAAATTTTCATTTTCAATATTTTATTTTATTCTAAAAAAATATAAAAAATTTAAAAAAATTAAAATTCAAAAAATGGCTCAAGTATCCCCATCTTCCCCTACTCCTCTCTAAAAAAAAAAAAAAAGACATTGTAATTATATATACTAAATGCTATTTTTAAAGAATCCTTTGAGAAGGTAACATTTTGCACACTTCAAAAACATAAGGATTTTTTTTATATGTGAATAGTATATGTGAATAGAAGAATTATGGATAGGTTATAAAATGTGGGAATAAGAATAAATTTTGTAAAGTTACGAATTTCGAATTTAAACCCACGAAAGACAGAATTTAAATTAAACAGTATAAGATAACTAGAAAATTAAAATGGTTTAAATTTACGGTAGTTATGTATTAATGCCACAGCAGCAAAATGCAGCTATCTTTGGGATTCCTTGTTTGCCTTGTTGTTTGATGTTTTTTGATGCAATTTTTAGTGTTTTAATGCTTTTTTAGTATTTTTTTGCTCATTTTTAACACCAGTTTTTTATGTGTGTGTGCGAACAACAAAATTGCTCTTTATTTGTGCATTAGCGCAATTTCTGCTGTGGTGGCGTTAATATGTAAGTACCAAATTTACTTTCCCCAACTCCCAATAAAAACAATAAACTGCAAGGAAAGGGCTTGATATATTATAAAAGCACAAACATTTATTTCCGTCGACATACATCAACATGGATGAATCAAGGATTTCCATTCCGAATATTTTAATTAATACACTTCTTAATTGACTTTCTGCATGCTCATAAGAATACGACTTTGTTCTGCTGAATATCATGAATGAGATTTTGACCAAATAACTTTACTTTTCAAAACCATAATAAACTTTTTTCACGAATAAAACTTCAGAATAGAATAAGTTTTTAATTTGATGTCAAAAAACATTCCTCAAATAAAAAACTTCACTCGGCAGACGAGAGAAATAAAACCACTCTTATCTAGGGACTAGCGGTTGTCATGAAGATCAAATGCCATGGAATCTTGGCTTCTTTTTTCGTCCAATATGTATTCAAATGATTATTTAAATAAGTCTTCTGACCAAATTCTTTATTCCATTTGTCAAAAACCGTTTGTCTTCTAAAAAAAAATCTGTGACAGAAATTTTAATCAAAGTGATTTAACTTTCGCATTAAAGAATGTGTATGAATCGTTCTTGTAGAATTTGTACATCTCACAGAACATATTACAGGACTATTTTTTGGAATGTCTCAAAAGACGATTATTTAAATAACTTTCGTGAGAATGTTGTTTGTAGCATATTTCATAAACATAACACCTTGTATGATACAGCATATGATTAGTTAAAGTACTGTTTTGAAAAATTGTTTATTGCATACTTTAAAAACAAAAGGTTTTGTATGATAGGGTATGATATTTGTTAAATTATTCTTATGAAAAAATTGTTTTTTACATATTTTAATGACAAAATGTTTCTTATTTGTATGTATATGCAATTGAAAATTTAATTTGGGTTTCGTGGGGGTTGAGAAAATTCTTTTGATCTGTCAGGGACAAAATGCTTTTATTTTATATACATTTTTTAAAGGAATCTCTTTGCACAGTTCACATGCAAAAATCTTGTTTGTATCTATAGAAAAGGTTTTATTTTAGCTGCCCTTTGAAGTGCATTATTTGATCACACACAGTTCATAAACAAAAAACATGGAAGAACAAATTTTACTTTAAACTTCATAAACAAAAAATCACTTTTGTAAGAAAGGAAAGATACATCTATTTCTCAAAAAATTTTTGTCAGTGTGGACAATTATAATTTATATAAATCTTATGAAATTCTACATATTTTTTTTAATGTGAATAATAATTTAATATTAGATTAAAAATGTAAGTATAATCGCACTTTCAGTAGAATTATTTTCTGATGATTTATGAGAATGAGATTATACATTCATTGCTGTGTTAAGTTTGTTGTTAGTGATGAAGTACTTTTATTAAAGGACGGTATAAATTGAAATTTTTTTAAGCTATAGAAAAAGGTATTTTTTGCCGCTTATTAATTTGAAATAATTTTACAAATAAATAATTGAGAAATGCAAGCCAAAAAAAGAAAAGGGAAATTAATTTTTGTATAACAGATTTTCTTTTTTTTACATTGAAATTTCCACTTCAAAATGTCATACAGATGATTTATCCCATAACAAATGGAAAAATATTGATACAAAAAACATGTACAGTAGATTCCTTTAAATCCCAATCCCTAAAACCCGAAACACTCTAAAATTCACACATAATATACAGATGCAAACAATAAAATTTTCATTTCAGATATATAGATAAAATGACACATTTTTATTTTTATATCATTTCTATGCTTATACTAATCGGTAATTTCCGTGAATATTACTGAATTCAAACTGTTTCTTGAAAGAAGAATAAATTTGTTTTAAAAGAAATCAAAACATTGCTGATATCACTAGTAATCACATTCTTTTAGCCAAATGTATTTGTGCATTAATCCAGCTAAAATCTGGCTGATTTAAGAAAAAACTCAAGATTATTAGTAATAAAAATGAATAAAATGCAGAAAAGCCTCACAAATGATTGTTTGATTAATTAATAGTTTAATTGCAAAATGATTTATTAACAGATTATTTTCTGCACTTGAAGTATGTGACAGACACTTGAGAAAAATTTCTGCTGCTGGGTTCATTTGCTTTATTCAACTTATGTATAATTTTAGATGTCTTTATCTTATGGCACAATGATGAATATAAAATATTGAAATAGCTAAAAATATAAAATTATCAAGCAAATTGTAATTGTGGTTAAATGGTCAATAGGGAGGTAGCAACACAGACAATCACCTCAATCAGTTGGGAGTTGAAATTCCAAAATTTGTTAAAACTCGATTAACACATTAAAATGCAAATGGTCTGCTGAGTCTTATATTGGGGGAAACATTCTTCAAACTCTATTTTAGCGGTTGACTCGTAGGTTCATCATTGTATTTTCCTGCACCCAAAGGGGTGAAAAAAGGGGTTGACTGAAAACAGGAAAACACAATGATAAACCTACGAGTCAACTGCTGAAGTCATGATTTTAGGTGTTTATCTCAACCAAGATATGATTTGGAAACCCATTGTATTTTAATATAAGAATCGAGTTGTAACTGATTGTGGAATTTTAGCCTTCAACTCGATGAGGCGTGTGCTGTCACATGCCAGTCTATAAGTTACCAATTGTTCTTTTTTAAAAAAATTGCGGGAGAAGATCCTTCTTGCATAATGAATAAGCAATAAAACGATATTTTTGCATGTAATATTGACATGGTTAAGCTTTCATTACTTTTCTTTTTATTATTTTGGCTAATTTGATATAAAATGTAGTTTATTTAAATTTTATTATACAGTAGACTGTCTCAAACCATCAACTGTAAAATCTGCACACCATCACAGATGTAAACAATGAAATATTCAGTTCAGACGTAGCAGAAAAATTGAAAGAATTTTTTTTATTTTACATCATTCCATAGGTAATTCTTGACAATATAATTGAAGTCATTTTTCCTGAAGCATAGCTTTATTTGATATTGTTTGTATCACTCATAATAGCAAATATTTTTACCAAATACTGTCAAAGTTCTATAATCTGCACACCCATAATCCGCAATTTTCTATAATTCGTATACATTATGAATGTAAACAATGAAATAAACAGATAAGAAAATTTACAAATTAGTGATCCAAAAACTATTTTTTTTAAAACAAATAATAAAAAACGGGAAAATATAGTAATAAAACATTTAAAAAGAAAAAAATAAAACTCTTTTATTTTATTAACAGGAAAAAACAAACTGTATTGCAGAACCTATGTAATTATTTTTATTTAAATGCACACAATTTTTTTTAATAAAATAACATAAAAAAGGCATTTTTTAAGATAGCCTATTAAATTAATTTTTAGATTTCATGTTTAGTTTTTCATATTATACTGATTTTAGAATTAAGACACTGCCCAGGAATAATAAAATGAAGCATAATCCATAAAGCTCTATAATCTGCAATATTCCATAATCCGCACAATCTTTGGCCCGAACTTGTGTGGATTAAAGAACTTTGACTGTATTGTGATATTACAAGGTCCTGAATCAACTTTTTTAACATTTTCCAACAAAGCTGAAAAAAATTATGATTTTGTTGTATGGTCAGTTGTGCATAAATATACTCCCGTCGACTTGAAATGTTTGGATGTTATTTACCTTTACACTAGAATGAACCGTATTCCAAATGAAGTTTGCAGCATTTTTAGTTTATCTAAAGGAAAGTTTTCCGTTACATTAATGCAAGTGAGATGGGGCACATATGAACAATAGGGTAAATTGATTGTTTAAGGTCATCATGAGAATTTACTGATAGCAATGACGACCGATGATAGAAAATATATTAAAAGAATGGCAAAGGAAAGAAATTGTAATGCCACAATTTAAAAATGAAAAACAAAATAGTGCAAAAGTTTCATGTTCCAAAGCTAAACTTTAAAGAAACAGAACACTATGAGTGTATCGACTAGGTCGCCGCTGAAATGAGCAAACTTCCTATAATAAAAACCTTTTCAGTAGAAGAAACTGGAGAAAAGGTAATTTCAGGATCCATGTTGGATGAATCATTAGTCTACTTTCCAAGTCACTCCCAGACTGTGGAAAGAGTCGTTAAAATTGTGACAGAAGCTGCATGAAAGGTATGCAGGAGTAAAGACAAAGATACCTTCATTAGAACAAAACTGCAAAGACACCAAAGTGCATTTCTAAAAACGAGTTTGTAGTATAAATGTGATTCAGTGCATTTTGAATATAACATTCTGGGGGTAAAAGGATGGGTAAAACTCGGCGTGCAGCTTGTTGGGTCTGCTCTAGGTTTCAGTTATGCCTAAGTGTAACTTTCTAGTGTATGCTGGGTGTCTAAAGCCATAATTTAAGATAACAAATTGTTGAACTCGAAACAAATTTATTAATTCAATAACAAAGTAAAAAATGGTTAGTAAAAACAACTAAAAACAATCTTCTAATTTCAAACACTGCATGGCATGGCTGGAATCAGGGCTAAATAAGGTGGCTAAAAACATTACTGTTCCTGACAGCATAACAATCCAATTAAACATCAATTTGTAACAGCCAAGTCAGAGGTATACTAAAGACTGCAAAGTGCATTTTCATTGCACTCACTTCCCATGCTGCCTACATTGAAAACAATCTCCTGGCTTAAATACAAAAAAAAAAAAAAAGAAAGAAAGAAAGAGGTTAAAATACACAGTTAAAGATTAATATGAAGATTTAATTAGCAAGAGAGAAAGATCAAAACCAATTAACTGCAGGTTAACTGGCATGAAAAGATTTTCATACTACTCACTCATCCAACCAACCATTTCCACAATGTCAACACAGACAACTGTGATGTTGCATGACAGACTTAGTTAAAGTACACACTTTGTACTACTGCAAATAAAGTCCAGCTTCCTTTTAGTAAGTAATTAACATTCAAAAACAATATATTGAAACTTTAAATACATATTTAAATAAACTTTAAAACATTTTAACAACTTTAAACAAGTTACTGAAACTTTAGTTCCTTTGAAAAATATTAAATGTTATTGGTTGAACAGAGAAACTTACTGGGAAAATATATAAATACTTTTATACTAATAAACTTAATTGAAACTTTACATATTTTAAACTTAAGCCAAAAAAAGCCCCCTTTCCCAGAGCCTCTAGCTTAGCCAAATAACCATTTACAATAAAACAAAAACTTTTCACTTGGCAAAGCCTTTGTGAATATATCAGCCAGCTTGGCTTTTCCCGATACAATTTTAAGATTAATTTTACATAAATTATCTTTTACAAAATAAAATCTAGTATCTATATATTTAGTTCTATTGTTTTCAACACAATTCTTAGAAAGACATATTGTATTTTTTTATCACAGAATACATCAGGCTTATTTTGATCTAGACAAGACAGTACACTTTTGTTTACTTGAATTCCATATTATGGGTATCTGGTCGATGAATATGACAAAACCATTTACAGATTTTCTGTCTACAATATAAGATGCCCAACTGGCATCAGTATATACAGTTAAATTATCATTAGAACTTTTAGAAAGGTTAATTGAAAAATTACTTGTGTTGAAAACATATTGCAATATTTGACATAAACTTTTCCAATGTGACCAAGAGGGGTTACTTGAAAACTGAGAAAGGGCTATTACTGAAAACAAAATATCAGGTCTAGTCCTTGATGCAAGAAATAAAAGACTATCAATTAATTGCATGGATTGACATAGATATATATGGCAGATGACCAAAGGAGACAATGAATTCAGTTATCCAAACAAATGGATACAATGTCATCTTGAGAATTTACTGATAGCAGAGTTTCCCCCAGAGGGTTTCAGGGGGGCGCTGTGCCCCTACTGCCCTTTAGTTTAAAAACTAGCGCCCCTCTTGCCTCTCATCCAAAAAATAGCGCCCCTCTGGTCACTCGTTTAAAAAAACAGCGCCCTTCTTGCCCCACATTTGAAAAAACGCAGACCTTCAGCGATGATGCGAACGCGCTATAGCGCGCAAAAACTCGACGACGGAACGCAAAAATAACTCTTATGCTTCCCACGGGACGCGTAATTTCGTTAACAAATCGCGAAAAAACGGCAAATTTCGTCAAAAAAGGGCGAAATGACTAATTTCCACCAAGATTCGCAAAAAAAAAATAGCTAATTTTGTCACAAAATCCGGAAAAAGGCGGCAGATTTCCTCAAAAGATCGTGAAAAAACGAAAAATTTCGTCGATAAAAAGGAAATTTTTGGCAAACCATTCGCGAAAAACGGAAAATTTCACCAAAAGATCACGAAAAACGGCAACTTTCGTCAAAAAGTTGCGAAAAAACCGGCAGATTTCGTCAAAAGAGTTGCAAAAAAACCGGCAAATTTCATCCACAAATCGCAATAAAAAGGAAAATTCTGTCAAAAAATTCGCAAATAACGGCAAATTTCGCCAAAAATTCAGGAAAATATCCAGAAAAAACGGCAAATTTCGTTAAAAGATCAAAAAATGCAAATTTTGTCTCTAAAAACTAATTCTCCTGCTTCAAAATTGTGTTTTTATTGCTCCAAAAGAGGATTTTTCTAATCCACAATCATTTTTGTACAAAGAGAAAATTGCACTGGGGCATAATTAGATTACATTAGAAGCGTCTCCTCCCCCAACTTTTTCTTGTGACAGCCCAAAAATGACGCCTGTAGTATAAATTTGGGCAGGCATTCAGATGTCCGATAAGGAACACTAAATGATAAGGATTCCTTAAATCTGAGTGAAATCTCAAAAACGGTATTCAGATGTCCTTTTAGTGTTCCCTAAATAAGGTATCGCAAGTCAACAGCGCTGAGATTTAAGGAAAGCTGAAACGCTGGCTTTATTTAAGGAAAGTTAGTTTTCGTCGCCATTATTTTTATAGCGTGCTTTTCAAAACTGTTACTTCGACTTAGATATTAAACAGAAATGCGAGAAATGTATTATTAGCTATAAATTGATGAATAAATTATTTGAAGCAATTTATTTTTCATTTGTGCAATCGTTAAAAATAGCATAAAAGTGGTTGTCTTCATACATATTGTTTCAACATTGTTTTCTTCGTAATTTTCCCCCTCGCACAAGTTGTAGCAGGTAAGATCGATGATTTTAATATTTGTTATTACTATTAAAAATGCTCTGTTAAATTTTTAGTATAGTAATTTTATTTTGTGTTTATTTTGTATGAATTTCTATAACATAGTTGAAATTGTTTGCGCATTTCAAAACATTTGTTCATGAATGTTTACTTAAAATATGTATGCAAGTAAAATATATTTTGTACGTATATTTATTATTTAAAAGAAACTTATTTTAAAAGATATTTTAATGCATGAATAAAACTATGCATTTTCGATAGACATCAAAGTCAAACCTCATGTAGATGACTATGTTGTTTTTTTATCATTTCTAATGCTGATAAACAATTTGCTTTTTTGTTATATTAGTATGCACACTATATGTCTTGATTTATTTGGTAAAAGGATTTAAATTAAAATATTTTTTAAGCTTATGAAAAAAAAAAAGAAAAAGGTTAAAGGAACTTTTTGCAGTATCATATCTTTTTAAAAGAAATAAGATAGGTTGTATTTATTTCAATATTTATAGCATTTTTACACTTAAGTTTCTTAGCTAATTAATTAATCATTCATTAGTAATATTATTTGATAAGCTAATTTTTGTATATGCATGCATTATACATTTTTTGTTTCTTTCTTTTTTCTAATTGATGTAACTGCTACAGTTAATGACAGTAATGCAACAAGACTAATGCTACAGATTTGACATCTTTCTTTTTTTCTTGGATTCATGAAGATTTACAACATACAAAGTTGTAAATCCTCATAGAATTTTCATTTTAAATTGTGTGTGGCTTCTTTTTATCTGGTTATTTCTAAGAATTTGTATGTATTATCATGCAGGGTTTGCTACTAGTTGAGTAATGTTTCCATGTGTTAGTCCAGTATGATGGGCCATTTTAGTTTTATTTCACTAGAATTTATCCATTATTCCTGTAACTTTGATCAGAATTAAGATTCCCTTAACTTTGTTTTAAAATTGTTTGATATTCTGTTAGTGCGTCCTAATGAATCTGAAAGTTATTCTGATGAATTTATAATATACACTTTATTCGTTTGATCAGAAAGTAGTAAATTTAAAATTGTAAACAAGAATTTTCAAATATTGATTTTTCGATTGCTTTTTAATCTTTATTATTTTGTTAATAATTAAAAATGAAGAAAAGAAAAAAAATTGTGAAGTCTGTTTATCTTTTAGAAAATTACATTGAAAGCATTGATTTATAAAGCATGCAACTTGCAAAAAAAAGCTAACATTTAGATGGCTTTTCTTTCAGACAAACTTTCATATTGCATGTATGCAATATTTAGGTATACCTAAATAAACAAACTGCCACATTGTATATCTAAGTAAACAAACTGGCATGTTGCAAATAATGTTTAAGAAAATTAATGGTAAAGTAATATTTCATTAGGATGTTAGAATGATTTTTATAACTAGAAGCGAGTCTTTCATGCATATAATAAAAATAATATTTTTCTGAAAATTTTGAAGTCTACCAGAATAATTTTAAATATGTAGCAGTTGGACAAACTTTTCTAATTTTTAAAATATAACTGTTCTCGTATTTAAATGTAGTTTTATTAAAATCTGGTGACAGTTGATGGAATTTTGGCCTAATCTAAGTAGAAGCATGTGTGTAGTTTTATAATTCTTTGTTTAGGCAAGGAAAAAAATATATGTAATCAGCTATTTTTAGTTTCCAGTATTTGATTTTGAGCAGAACTCAAATAATAAATCAACATTTACCATTTGAATCAAATATTTACTTTTGCTTTATTATATTTTTAAAATATAGCTATGCATAAGATATTTGGATTTAAAATTTCTAAGGTGTTGAGGATTGCTTTTTGTGAATTTATATTGCAACTTTATCCTTAAAACTTGGTGACAATGTAATGTAAACAAAAGAACAGTTTTGCAGCATCATTTATGAAATACCATGCAATAAATTTATTTCAATATTTAGAGCACTCTAAAAGTGTTTTTTCATAACTAGTATTCTGTTCTAAATATTTAAATGGTACATAAGCTTAATTATTTCTTTTTTGTCTAATGGTTTTAAACAAGCATACTTAAATTTCTTAGCTGATTAATAGTTATTCATTAATAAATATTTGTTTTTCAAGAACTTATTTATGTATATGTATGCACATATTTGATTTGTTTCTCTCTTTTAATTTGATAGTTGCTTCAGATGCTACAGTAATGATGAAAAGGCAACAAGGATGGTGTGAAATGATGTAAAACTGCGTGATGATATGTTTTTCTTGCAAATCCAACAAATTTAAATTGCTACTCTTGCGGTGTGTTGGATACTTTTGCGTTGGCCAGTTGGAATGCGCTCGAAAGACTATAGATTAGAAATAATCTTTGGCCTCTTGAGATGCAAACTTGCTAGCTATATCGCATTTGGATTCTTGCTGGAAGCTAAACACTTCTTTTTTATTTTGCTGAAGACTGCATTTGCCGTATTGCCTGTCTATTATGACAAGTAAGCCACTTATTGCTTTAAAAAAAGTTCTATTATGTATTGCTAATATAAGTGTAAATTCAATTTAATGTTCTCTGATTTAAACCAAATTTAAGGCATTAATTTTACAGGAATTTAGTAAATATAAATTGTGTAAATTACAACAATTACTTAGATTAAAATATAAGTTTTAGGTACTACTTGGTTATCCCGTCAACCAAATAACAAAATCAAACATATCAAATTGAATTATTGTTTAAGAAAACATACAACTATGAAAATAAAATAAAGGAACTTTTTTTTAGCATATTCACATAGCACAGAATATGTGAAAACAAATATTCTAAAAACATGTGACATTGACAGAAATATTTGGTTTTCTTTTAGTTGACCACTTTCTGTTGAATGCAAATGTCAGCACACAGTTTGCAGAAATACATGGCTATACGTATATAATAATATATCATGCATTCACAATTTTTTTGGTTTAGGAATAAATAAAGGAATAAAAAAGAATATGGAAGTATTTAGTCAATGGAGAAGAGGGGGGGGGGAGAGTGCAGGTAAGATGATTTTTTTCTGTACAGTTATAATGTAATAATTTAATTGTACTGTAATTAAAAACACTTAGAAAGGTTTAAAAAAAAGAGCTCAATCTAAGCTTGAGCAATTGTCCATTTTAGTAATGCTACTATCTTTTTACTTAATTTTGCTTATTTAATGGATATTTACAATATTCGTATAAATGTGTGTTTCCCAGTAGTTATAAGCAAAAGGCAAATTTTACAATATTACAAAATCAAGTTTAAATTTTTTATTAAATGGTTTATTCATATATATTTTAAATTCTTCCTTTCCACTTAAAAAATAGTTAATATATAGTAGTTTTTAAGAATTCATCATTGCTAATTTTATTCGTTATGAAACATATAATTTTTCATTTTCGTATGATTAACAATCACTGCTTTTTTTTTTTTTTTTTCATATGCTGAATTATAGAAAATTAAATTTCCTAAATCGAATAATTGGTAAACTGATTTTATTTAATTGAATGCCTTTAGAAGCTAATATTTTTATGTTTTCTATTATGCATGTAGGTCAAATATTGCAAATTCCTTACGTTAACTAAAAAAAAAAAAAAAAAAAAAAAAAAAAACCTATTTAATAAAAAAAAATAAGCATCTATTTTGGGGTCGATGCAAGGTTTTTCTCTTAAGGCCTGTTTTATCAAGCGATATTTTATGATTAGATTTGTTTTATTAAATGTACTTTTCTGAAGTGGCCCCAAATTTTGTCTAAATTTTCCATTGGTATTACAAATAATCTGTTGAATTGTTCCTGAATACAGCATCTATTTTAGATTTATTTATCACAATTAAATTAATACAATTTATTTAAAGTGGGTTCTTTTAAAGAAAAAAAGAATATGGGTATTCTTAATAAGATTTTAATCACCCCTTCTGTCTAAAAAAGCATCCTAATATAACTTTTAAGAATAGTAAGCTAATTAACTATAAGTGTGCACAAAAGAAAATATTTTCACTTTTCCAAGTCACTGAAAATAGATATAGTTTGAAATATACTGAGACATAGTTGCCGATAGAAAAAAAATAATAAGGCGAAAATGTGCCTGTAATCCAAACCGCAATAGTTTTTTTTTTTTTTTTTTTTAATGAAGAATATAAACATATAAAATAAGATTAATTAAGATTAAAAGAAATTGCAAGACAATTTTTAAACATATCACCATTATGAGCAATGCAGGAATTTAACAAATAATTAATAATAAACATTCAAAATTTTCTTTTATCGGATGTTCAAGAATCAATTTCATTCCTTCCCCTGGCAAACATTCTTAGCTTTCATTTCTTTTATAAATATTCTAATTAGTCCTTTTTTTTCTAAGTTTTATCCTATTTTTTTTAAATAATCAGAGATAAAACAAAATTAGGTAAATAATTAAAAATGAACATCTTAAAAGTATGTTTCAGGAAATAAAACTAAAATAGAATATGTAAAAAATAAATTGTTTCTATTATTTATGTTTAAAAAATAAACAAAATGTTTTAATCTTAACTTTTTGTAATTCAGAAATTACAAGAATTCGTAAAATCCGCACAATTTCTTCTCTTTATCAATATTATTATTATTATTTTATTTTTATTTATTTATTTATTTATTTTTATTTATTTATTATTTATTTTTTTATTTTTTGCATTTTTCCTTTCCTTTTCCATTATAATAGTGTACAGAATAGTAGCTAAATTCAGTTTCAAAAAGCGTGCAAAATGCAAAACGGCAAATAATGCGCATAATTGATTGATCTGCAGCGAAGCGTTTCTGTCTGCTGATTGGTTTATCGTCTGTGTAATCGGTATAATGTTCTGATGATTCCCGAAACCAGACCGGAGATAAGGAATGCCGAAGCTTGTTTAGGCAGGCCGGTCTGAATAGCGTTTTAGGATTCCTTAAATAGAGAACGCTAAATTTAAGTTAAGAATCGCTATTTAGTGAACCTTAATAAGCGGACATCTGAATGCCTGCCTTGGTGTCTTCCAAATTTCCGCGCCCGAGGCGACCACCTCCCCCCGCATGGTTCTGTTCACAATCCGTCACAAATTTGCCGTTTTTTCGCCATCTTTTCACGAAATATGTCGTTTCCCCCCCACTTTTTAAGCAAAATCTGCCGTTTTTTCGTGATTTCTTAACTAAACCTGCTGTTTTTTTTGCGATCTTTTAACAAAATTTACACTTTTTCCAATTTTTGACGAAATTTTTTTTTTTTTTGGGGGGGGGGGGGGGTTCTGGATTTTTTGATGAATTTTCTGTATTTCAACGATTCTTTAAACAACCAGATTCTAGATTCAACGCTATAAAAGTGCCCCTAAAAATCAAAAAAGTGCCCTGAAGAAAGTAAAAAGTGCCCTTTTCAGAACAGTAGCGCCCTGCCCCTTTTTAAACCTGGAGGAAACTCTGCTGATAGCAATGGCGACCGATGATAGACAACATATTCGAAGAATGGCATAGGAAAGAGATTGCAATGCTGCAATTTAAAAAAGATAAAAACCGCATAGTGCAAGAGTTTCAGGTTCCAAAGCTAAATTTTAAAGAAATGAAACACTATGAGTGTATCGACTAGGTCGCCGTTGAAATCAGCAAACTTCCTAAAACAAAAACTTTTTCAGTAGAAGAAATTAGAGAAAACGTAATTTCAGGGTCCATGTTGGATGAATCATTAGTTTACTTTCCAAGTCACTCCCAGACTGTGGAAAGAGTCGTTAAAATTGTGACAGAAGCTGCCTCAAAGGTATGCAGGAGTAAAGGCAGAGATACCTTCATTAGAGCAAAACTGCAAAGACACCAAAGTGCATTTCTAAAAACGACTTTGTAGCATAAATGCAGTTCAGTGCATTTTGAATATAACATTCTGAGGGTAGAAGGGCAGGTAAAACTCGGCATGCAGCTACCTCCTCGCGGTGAGTTCTGGGTTTTTTCGTATTGGTACCGAATGCAAAACAAGTTAAAAGCTGTATATTTTTAAAGAACAAAACACTAAAATAATGCATAATTAGAGGTTATTTAAACATTTGACACATTAAATATATATTTTCAACTAAATATAACCAAAACAAACTTAATTAAAAAAAATTTTGCGAAAAACGTTCAAAAATCAGCATTTTTGCAAAACTTTAAGCCATTTGCGGCAGGGTAAAGAATTGTCCAAAAAATCTTAAATTTTTTGTGTGAATTGAGTGCCACCAATGACCATTTTTCCGCACCATCGAAATTTCAAAAAAAGATTTTTTTGGTCCACACTAATGTATATGTGCACAGCCCCCAAAAGGGTAAAAGTCTTGCTTTTGCTGATACGGCACGGTGGTAACACATGTTTCTTGAAAAATTTAATGAAAATTTGTCATCTTATATTTAATTTATGTAGCAAGATGTTTGTTTTGCTATCATGTTCTGTAGCAACTTAAAAGTATATCAATGTAGTTCTTTTTATTTAATAATAATAATAAAGAAGAAATATTATCTAAATTAAAGCTGAATAACAATTATCATGACTTTAATAATATCTGCACTCATTTTATTTCCTAAATATGGTGAATTTTTCATTTAAAAGCAGATATATTAAAAATAAAAGGCTAAAATAAATTTAAAGGAATTTTTTATATTTCTTGAATGTTTTAAATAGGAATGTTTAATAAATAATCAGTCACTGATCATAGAATGAACCCTCTACCGTCTGTGTATAGTTCTTCATTCGAATTTTTTGTATAACTCATATAAAGTTACAAAATCATTTATTTCCTGCAGAATATACATTTAGCTTAAATGAAAACATTAAATGGAATCTGTAACTTCGATAAGTATCGTCTCACCAGACTAGCATCTATGTTACTCTGGTACTACTTAATGGTGTTACTTTAACTCTTGGTGCTCTCTATGCTACTTAAAAGTATCCAATGTCAGTGCCTTGTTTCGAATGTCAACAAAATTTTTCAATTTAAAAAAAAGAAAGAAAAAGGCATTGAAAAAATAAAATGGATATTGATTACAATAACTTTTTCCTAAATACTGAATGTTAAAAATATTGATTTGTAGACCAAAAACAGTCTTAACTTCTTCTTAGGCATGCAAAGCCTGAATCCCGAATTTCAGCCCTTCACCACCTATTTTATATATACTGTAAAATACCGTTAATCCGCCCCCCAAACATGAAGAAAAATTGTAAAATAATTAGAGGGGGCAATTACACGGGATTTTTCCATGATCGTTTTATGGGGATGAGCACGGGATGAATCAGATGAAATGAATGAATCATGAATTTTGATACTTGAAGCAAATATTTAAAAAAATTGCAGTTAAAAAAAGTTTGTTGAAAAATCACGAAAAAAAACGGCAATTTCATCAAAGATTCATGACTCATTCATTTCATCATGATTCATTGATTTTTTGGGGGGTGGGGGGGGGGAGGGCACTTTCTTGGGATTTTTTGAAAATTTCAAATTTTCCATAAAGTGGGAAGGAGGCGTTTGATCGCGAAGGGCAGATTAACGGGATTTTATGGTATATATAAATAAAATAATATAATTTTGTTATTATGTGTAAAGATTATTTGTTGATACCAAATCAATCAGCAGATGATTTAAGTAAGACAAGGTATATTAGGAGTCTCTAATCATGGTTATGCCTACCCTTCTTCCCCACCCTTCCCCTTCCTAACATTCCTTCAGTCAGTCTTTGATTAAAATAAATATATTAGTAGTCAAAAATTTATTGTTTTACAAAGTTGTTTGAAGCTGATTTAATATTTCATTCGAATTTATGTATACAAATTTGCTATACACAAACTAACTACACACAATGCTATACACAGACACTAAATCAAATTAAATCTAAATTATTTAAAATTATCACATAACTTTTTTTTTTAAATCAATTGAAGATAAATAGAAGTAGTATTTCCAATGCCATTTGTATACAGTTGCTTTTTTAAGCCAAATGCAAGCATTTATTTTTATTATTTATTTTTTGGTTTGTGATGAATAAAATATATTTGCACCCAAAAAGCCTCATTTTTCAGTTTATGGATTTTATGTATAATTTTAAAGAAAACTGATTGTTTAACTCCTATACCTTTTTCAAAAAATGAGATTTGAAAACCATGTTTCTTACAAAATTTTTTCTAAAAACAAACTTTAGACATTTTGGGAGGTCTTAAATTAAAATATGATCATCGAACATTTTTTTCTTATATTTCCATCTTTTTGTGTGCATTTTAATGATAATTTCATTTTAATATGTTAAAATATAGTAAAACTATGATTTTTTTTTCTGAAACAATGTTTCTTAAATACAGATCTTTTGAAGTGCCACTTATGCAAATTTTCTGCTTATTTAAGTGTTTTTTTTTTTCACAAAAAATACTTGAGATATTGAAGTACTACCGTATTTTCGGGCGTATGCGCCGCACACACCGTAAGCGCCGCACCTCCGAAAATGCATTAAAACAAAACAAATATTCATCAGAAGCGCCGCACCGCCGTATGCGCCGCACTTACGAAAACACATCAAAATGTTAAAAATTGCGTTATATTCAGTGTTTTTTTTCGCGTTTTTTTAACATTTGTAATATAAATCCAATTTTAAATTTAGTACATTTTGTATATTTTTTATAATAAAATTTAATTCATGCAGCCTTTTTTTCACAACTTTTTAATACGTTTTTTATAGTTTGTAACGAGGTTTGCAGTGTTTTATCGCGATATTTGACGAAATTTGCAGGGTTTCATCGCGATATTTGACGAATTTGCAGTTTTTTCGCGATACTTAAAAAAATTTGCGTTTTTTATGGGGATGAGCAAAGGATGAATCATGGTAATTGGAATGAATAATGAATTTTGATACTTGAAGCAATACTTGAAAAAAATTGCGTTAAAAAAATGTAAATTCTGTAGAAAAACCACAGAAAAAAGGAGAAATTTGTTTAAAAAAAGCTTAAAAAGAATGAAATATATTTAAAAAATCTCGAAAAAACACACATTTCATCAAAGATTCATGAACCATTCATTTCATCATGATTCAACTCGTCTCATTCGACTTTGAGAACGGTTGAATCATGATAAAATGAATGAATCATGAATCTTTGATGAAATGTTCGTTTTGTAGAGATTTTTCAATAGATTTCATGCTTTTTTTTTTCAAATTTCTCCTTTTTTTGCGTTTTTTCGCCTGAATTAACGTTTTTTCTCGTTTTCTTACCGTTTATTTATAGATACGACATATTTGTGTTTTTTCTAACAATTTTTTTGACAATTCTTTTTGGCGCTCTTTTGAGAAATTCACGATTTTTCCTCGATCTTTTTACATAATTTGTGTTTTTTAGAGATTTTTTGACATATTTCGCGTTTTTACTGCAATCTTTCGTCGAAATGTGGGTTTTTTAGCGATACTTCAGCGAAATTCATGATTTTTTTGCGCTCCTTTCAATAATTTTTCATGATTCTTTGGCGAAATTAGCGGTTTTTTTCAGCGATTTTTTTTATAGTGGGGACTAGCGTTTGATTGGAAAGGGCGGATTAACAGGATTTTACGATAATAAAATTGTAGTTTTTCAAGTGATCCTTTTATGAAATATACATTTTTTCTTTTTAATATTCGCGCTGTTCCCGCGAACCTTTGATAAAAGTCGTGTTTTTTTCTCCCGATCCTTTGATAAAATTCTTGCTTTTTCTGCAAATGATTGACAGAAATTAGGTTATCATTTGTCGAAATTCACGATATTTTTTATGCTTCGCATTTTCTTCCTGATGATTGACTTTTCACAATTTTCAGAAAAATTCAGAATCACCTTTGTAATGAATATCGCTGCAAGGAAAAAAAATATCTATCGTATCCGCCGCCCCGGCAGAAGCGCCGCAGTAAGCATAATTTTAACTTTTAAACTCGTATGCGCCGCGGCACTTACGCCCGAAAATATGGTATTTTAGATTGTTAATAAGGGTGGTAAAAGAAACAACTACAAAAATTTTTATCAAAATCTAAGACCATGGGTTTTATGGTCTGGATGAAGTGATATGAAATGACCCAAAGATATATTTTTCTAATGCGATCCCATAGCAATCCGAATATGAAAATTTTACAATATGTATATTACATTAATAAGAAAAAAATATATTTGTTACAGATTCTTCAAAAATGGACTTTTAAAAGTTTTCAAGGTCAACGATAGTATTTGGTGACCCTGAAATATTAATTTTGATGAATTCTGTCAAGTGATATGTGATATGAAAGCCCATACAAAGACCTTCAAAAAATATCAAGATGAACTCTATACTTTTCACAGGAGTTGAGAAAATTGCATTTTAGTAGCTATCAGCACCCCATTTTTTACATGTTTTCTTTTTTTTAAATGGAGGTCTAAAAAAAAGCTGAAATAAAATTTCTTGCGTTATCACGTAAGTAGAATCAATCCTGTTAATTTCACAAAAATTGGAGATGGTCAGGTTGTGGGCCTTGTTGATTTGACATGGAATGACCCATAGGTGTTTTTTTTCCTGTTGAAAAAACAAACGTCAAAATAGATTAGTCTGACATTAGCCTTAGTCTTATATATAGTAATTATGTTATCTACAATATTCAATTTTTTTTTCTTCGTGAATTTTAGTTTTTTTAAATCTTACTTTAATTCCCCCTTCCCCTGCCAATAAATAAGTAAATTATATCTGTTGTTAAATAAATTTTATTTCACAATTTGTGACACTTTTTTGTAAAATACTAGGGGGCCCCGCCCCCCTGCTCGCTATGCTCGCCAACCCCCCGCGTAATCGCTTCGCGATTCCAAATTATTGGCTACCCCTGCTTGCTGCGCTCGCCAATACCCCATGGTATGAATAAGCCGTTGCAGACCTTTCAAATGATGTGTCACACGACTGGTGTTGTAAAGAAATTAAAAATGTGCCCCCCTGGGGGGGGGGCAGAGTGAGAGGCGACACAAAAGACATCCATAATATGAATAAGCAGCTGCAGACCTCTCAAATGATGTCACACGACTGGTGTTGTAAATAAATTAAAACTGTGCCCCCCTGGGGGGCAGAGTGGGGGTGACTCACAAGACATCCATAAAATGAATAAACAGTTGCAGACCTTTCAAATGATGTGTCACACAATTAGTGTTGTAAAGAAATTACAAAATGCACCCCCTCTGAGGGCAGAGGGGGGGGGCGTTACACACAAGATATCCATAATATGAATAAGCAGTTGCAGACCTCTCAAATGATGTGTCACACAATTGGTGTTGTAAAGAAATTAAAAATGTGCCCCCCTGGGGAGTAGAGTGAGGGATGACACACAACACATCCATAATATGAATAAGCAGTTGCAGACCTTTCAAATGATGTGTCACACAACTGGTGTTGTAAAGAAATTAAAAATGTGACCCCCCCTGGGGAGAGCAGAGTATGGGGGTGACACACAAGACATCCATAATATGAATAAACAGTTGCAGACCTTTCAAATGATGTGTCACACAACTGGTGTTGTAAAGAAATTAAAAATGTGACCCCCCCCCTGGGGAGAGCAGAGTATGGGGGTGACACACAAGACATCCATAATATGAATAAGCAGTTGCAGACCTTTCAAATCTTGTGTAACACGACTGGTGTTGTAAAGAAATTAAAAATGTGTCCCCCCTGGGGAGCAGAATGGGGGATAACACACAAGACATCCATTATATGAATAAGCAGTTGCAAACCTCTCAAATGATGTATCAAACGACTGGTGTTGTACAGAAATTAAAAATTTGGCGAAATATTACAGTTATCGCCAAGTTGGCGTCACTTTTGACAACTAATTTAGGTCGCCAAATTTGGCGATATATCGCCAAGTTGGCGACAAACTTGGCGATTGTTGGCGATGGTAACTTTTTCTCTCTTTATGGTAACCCATACGGCGATGCATAGACGGAGCCCTTTCCTGATTGGTCTATTCGACTCATGGAAGGAATGGACAACCCGGATTCGTTAGTTCCGGAAATCTTCCACATCAGCATCATTCCAGGAGTCATTCCTTTTAAGGCTAGTTTTTTTTTACTATAGAAGGATATTAATAATAATAACAAAAATTATTATTACTATAACTAGCATTAAAATCTTATCCCAATATAGAAAATTTTGTCCTCATTTAAATAAAGTATATTCTTATTTATTAGCAATTTTGTAAGCATTTGGTTTTAATTTTTGATATTTCTAAAAGGAATAAAATTCAAATTTTTTAACCTAACATTTTGTTGCTCTGCAATTTTTTAATTTTTACACCTATTTTTTAATTTCTCCTGAATTTTTTTTACATCTTTAAAAAAAATTTTTGAGTCTATTCACAATCATTTAAAATTCAAGGTGATATTTAATGAAAAAAGAAACATACTTTTTAATTCCAAATCAGTTGAGTACATATATTCATATAAAAAAAAGTATACAAATAATACAATACTCTCAATTGAATCCTTGGTATCAGAATAAGTCAAAGAGGCTTTAAATTCTTCAGATGAACAGAATGTTATCATCAATGCATCAAATGTTTTCTCCCACTACAGCATGTCAACAGTATACCTAACAGACAATTTCATTTAATAAATGTAATTAAATAAGTATGCCATAGAAAACAGAATTACAGTCAAAGTTCTGTATTCTGTACAAGTGGGGGGGGGGGGGCAAAAGTTATGTGGATTATGGAATATTGCGGATTATAGAGTATAATGTATTATATATTATTTTATTATTCCCAGACAGCATTTTAATTCTATAATCAGTATAATATGTAAAGGTAAATATGAAATCTAATAATTAATTTAATAGGCTATCTCAAAAAATGCCTTTTTTAAGTTATTTTATTAAAAAAATTGATTTATATAGATGTGCATTTAAATAAAGATAATTAATGTTCAGTAATGCAGTTTGTTTTTTACTGTTCATAAAATAAAAGAGTTATATTTGGTAGATGTTTTATTATAATTTTTTTTTTAATTTTTTATTATTTGTCTTAAAAAATCATTTTTGATCACAAATTTTTAAATTTCCTTAACTGTTTATTTCTTTGTTTATATTCATAAAGTAACACGAATTATAGAAAATTGCGAATTATGGGTGAGCGGATTATCGATCTTTGACTGTAATTTTATAAATTTGATCCAACTGAAAAACAAACAACAACAACAACAACAAAAGGCTAGATCATATTAAATAATTTGTGCCACACATAATAAATATTTCTGCAGTTGCATTTCACATTTCAGTATATGTAAATTAAATATGCAATTGCAAAAGAAATAAAATGTTGTAAGTAGCAATATTGTTGATACAGTGTATCTTCCTAGCATGAAAATAGACAAGCGCTATAAATATGAGAAAACGCTAAAACACATTTTTTTTTTTTTTTTTTTTTTTTTTTTTGTTAATCAGTGCAACTACAGCACTATTGGCAATGGATCTAATATTATGAAGGCATTGAAATTTCAGATTCTATTCTTGGCTTCCGAAATTGCTTTAATATTTTATGTAAATTTTGATAAAATTTTTACAGTAACTTTAATATGCTATCATTATATAAAACATATTTACATTCAATAGAATAGAATAAAAAATCATCCAAATTCAGTGTATGAACAATACAATGTTCTACACTAAAAGGGTATAAAAAAAAAAAAAAAAAAAAAAAAAAAAAACGCTGTTTTGAAATTTAAATTCGAATAATATTCGCTAAATTAATTACAAATATATAAATAAATAAAATTATCTGCTCTGAGTGAAACATTTTAATAAAGCTTTAAATGACTATCAGCAGAATGAAATTTCGGAAAGTCATGTTATCAAGCTACAAATTGTATAATTTTAGTTGAAGATTAATTGAAAAAACTATGTTAGTATTAAGTTATTTTACTAAAGAGAGTGATATTAATAAACTGACGCGTTCAAAATTACCTGATATCCCAAACAGGACGAGACACAAGACGCCAAAACAAGAATGAATCGTAGATTTTTACATTACCGCCTTGAAAAGGAATCATTCATTCATTCGATAAGGGAAGTATTGAATACGATGTTCCATTGATATCACTCAGTATTACTGACTAATTATTTATATCATTTATTAATACAACTGATGCAATGTCAATATAACAAGCATTTTTTTTTATTGTTATTCCTAGTTGCATTATTACCAATCAGAAAGCCATTAACCGAATAAGTTCACCAAAGAATCTAATCTTGACTTTTTGTAAGTTTTAAAAATTCATATAGTGTCAAATTTTATATCGGAGAAAATATTTAAGTGTTAGATTCGCAAATTTTGACTTTGCTTTCTACGTTTTTTCAATAACTTTGTTAATTGAAATTATTTATGCGCTGATTCATTGGGCATGAATGAAATCGATAGTCGTGATTCATTCATTTTGTTGGCGTCTGTACTTTAGTAATGAGTGCATAACAATCACTAATTTTTAAAATCAATTTACTGTTTCATCTTTACAAAAATAAATTGATGCTGTGATATATTTTTTTATTTATTCTTCTATTGAATGTTTTAAATTTTGTGATTTGATCGTATGATGACACAAAATTTTATGTGTGGAAACAATTTTGCTGATATTTATAGTCATTTAAAATATTTAGCACTCAGATAAGCTGAATGTTTGGCTAGTCGAATGGACACTATAAAGAACGTACACTATAAAAACTATGCTTTGAGTTATTACCTAAGAAAACTGTTTTTAATTTCATGCTTGTGAACATAATATTTTTATATTTTAGTACATGTTTTAAAATCAAAGTGAAATTTTGAAGAAAAATTTTACAGACATATACTGTTTATTTGTCAGGGAAATACTAAAAGAATAAATAATACAATTAATTCAAGTGATGATAACTCACAAAGCATAACAGAATTCATCCAAGTCAAAAAGAATTGCACCAAGCATGACCCCATTTATACTAATTACACTGACCCTTAAATTATGACAATTACCTAGTATAGCACAGCTAATAAGAACTACCGTAATTTTCGGAAGAAACGCCGAGGCGTTTACGTGTTTTAAAATAAATTTTCAAGCATTGTGGCGTTTCTATCGATGCGGCGTTTACGCGCATTTTTTTTCCCCTCGAACAAGCGTGATATTTTTTTAGATTTTTCCAAGAATAATAAAATAAAAAAAAAAAAATAAAAAAATCGGTCCTAAATCCAAAATTTCGGACATAAAATGTATCGCGAATTTCAAATAAGTCAGTTTCAGGAATTAGTCAGAAAGTTTTGCGTTGTTAAAAAAAAAAAAAAAAAAAAAAAAAAAAAAATGTTCGAGAAGCAAAAAGAAATAATGAACTGAAAGTATGAATCTAAAGCAAAACTCTCTTTTTCCTCTAGAAAAAATTAAAAAAAAAAAAACATTTTCGTTATTAATTAACCAATTTTGTTCAAATTTTCAGTACCTGGCAATAATAATAAGTTAGGCTGAATATTAAATTTTTATTAAAGTATATTACATTTTAAGAATATTATAGATACCCATCAAAAAACCACTGTTTAACTCACTAGATAAAAAAGCCCCCTTAGCAGGACATGCTTGTTTATTTAGCTGCGGCAACTCTGACATTGTGAAAATCCGATAAGTAATTCATTGATAATGTTTTGTTATGCTAATGAGAAACAGCTTAAACGAAAAATATTTTGTGAGCAGAACAGAAGGAAAAGAGTAATTATTTAAAACAAACAATTATTTTTTACACAATAATTCTTCATTTTTCCTTAATATCTTATTTTAAACAATGAAATCCACAGGAATTTAGATAAACACATGCCGTTTTGAAGGAACTTTAAAATTGAAAATGAAATCTGTATTGGTTTTTTACAAAGAATACCCATTTCCTAATATTAATATACCGTAATTTTCGGAAGAAACGCTGCAGCGTTTATGTGATTTAAAATAAAATTTCAAGCAATGCGGCGTTTACACGCTTTTTTTTTTTTTTTTTTTTCAAACAAGCATGATACTTTTTCTGAATTTTTCCAAAAATTAAAAAAAAAAATCGGTCATAAATCGAAAATTTCGGAAATAAAATGTATCTTGAATTTTGACAAATGGTCGTGAAAACAAATTAATTTCGATTTCATTAATCGTTCAAAGAAAAATCGGCAATTTTGTCAAAAGATTGTAAAAAAGGCAAATTTTGTCAAAATATCGTGAGAAAAATGGCAAATTTGATTAAAATTGAGCAAAAAAAATTATTCAAATTTCGCATAAGATTGCGAAAAAACGCTAATTGCATCAAAAGGGCACGGAAAATGCATAGTTAATGCAGGAAGTGGATTTCCCTCTCCCCCCCCCCCCATCTTTTATAATCTTTCAAAAAAAAAAAAAATCTCAAAATATTTTTTTTTCTGTTACAAAGATTCAGGCATCAAATTTAAAATAATGTGGATGAGCCGAAATTTTCAGATCCAGTCAAACGAATTACATTAATCCTGCCTGAAATGCTAAAAGTTTGCCCCATCCAGCCAAGAAAGCTCAATCAAATCAATAAATGGGCCCGGCGTAACCAGACTCCGTTTTTCATAGAACTCATAGACTCATTTCTCATAGAGTTCTCGTCTGAATTTTATTCCTCTAAAAAGTAAAAAAAAAAAAAGCTCCTATGAATAAATCAGAAAGTGTTTCGTTGTTGAAGAAAAATGTTCGAGTAGCAAAAAAAAAATAATGAACCGAAAATATGAAACTAAAGCAAATTTTTCTTTCTCCTCTATGAAAAAAAAAAAAAAAAAATATTTTCATTATTAATTAGCCGATTTTAGTTCAAATTTTCAGTAATTGTCAATAATAATAAGTTAAACTGAATATCAAACTTTTAAGGATATTATTGATACCCATCAAGAAGCCCACTGTTTGACTCACTGGATAAAAAATCCCCGTTATCATGACATGTTTGTTTATTTAGCTGCAGTGACATCGTGAAAATCCGATAAGTGATTCATTTATAATGTTTTGCTATGCAAATGAGAAACAGTTACTTGCTTTTGCTGTGATCTTTCATGAAGCTAGCTATTTTTCTGTGAATAAACTTTTTTTTTTATGACCATTTGTTGATTTTCACGACATTTTTTTATTATCTGCAATTATCTGCTGAAATTCTTTTAAAGCAGAAGTTCACGACAAATGTCCAGTGTAGAGATGCAAATTTTCCGGAAAAATATAAGTGGTGGAAAAAACTGGTTTTTTACCGGTTTTTTTCGGAAAAAAATGGAAAAGTTGGAAAAATTGACTTTTTATGATTGTTTCTCCCAAATAAATTATATTTTCTTAGAGAATATTAAATAATAAACATTTTTTTTCCATTTATTTGTATTAAAAGAAAATTATTTTTACTTTATATTACAAAATAAAAAGAAAGAAGCAAAGCCTGCTTTTTAAAATTTAATTTTTTTTTTTCACAGTCTAAGAATTTTTATTAAATGCTATTGTTTGTTATATCATATCGCTGTTGAAATGATTTTTCAGTTACATGTTTAACTACGAATTGACCTAATGTAAAAACCTGAGCCCATATGCCTACATTTGGAATGAAATAAATATGTATCCCATTTAGATAAGTATAGTTTTTAAGTAAATGATACTAGTTTAATGAAATAAATTATTGCAGTTTTGTCATTATTATGAATATCAGTATTCAAAAATTCCATTGTTTGTTTTAAAAAATGTATATTTTTACAATATTAATTTTTTTTCTTACAATTATAATTTTATTTCCTTTTTAAAGAATATGTTTAGTTTTGGTATAGCTTTCCAATCTCAACTCAAAAAAAGTTTTGATTTAGTTTTATAATCTAAAATTAAACAAAACTAAGTTTTAGTTTAGCTTACTCAGGTCTGCAACTAAAATACAGCGTAGGATTTATTGACTGCTAGATTTTTACTCACTGAAACCAGAAGATATTTTTTTTTTAGTTAAATTAAACATACCTAATGTTTTTTCTTTTTATCCTGAAATCTGGTATTCCGTTCTTGAGTAAGAAACCATATTCAATAATATTTCCATGTGGTAATGTTATATTTCTAAGAGTGGAAGTCAAAAGTTATGAAAACAGAACACTACAAATAGAAAATGCTCACTATTTGAGGAATTAATGAAAGCAGTTGCACACAGAGATAAACTTCTACTGTGTTTTAGAAAACTACTAAAATTCAAAGTTTAATCAAGAAGGAAAGTATAATTTGGAACGTATTTACTTGTAATAAAATATATGCATTTTTTTTTCCATCGCAGTTATACTTTTTTAATGCTAATTGCCAGTAGCGGCTGGTCAGGGGATGCTGCATCAATTTATTCACACCACTAAAATTGTATGCTTATTTCAGTTTTATTTAATCAACAAAATTTGTCGAATAAATAATATGAAAGATTTCGTTAAATTTTAGTGGTGTGAAAAATCGGATGCAGCACTCCCTGACAAGCCGCTACTGCTAACTGCCCATGTTTTGCAACATTACTGTATATTATATGGAGGTAAAGTGGAGGTCAATTTTAGATTCAACACCTTGAAAAAACATTCATTTAATCAGCTATAACATAAACTTGAAAAGTGCAGCATAATAGTGCCACCATAGTAGTGCCTATAGGGCAATTTATACCAAAAACTAAACAACATTAATATATATCAGGAACTGGCTGAATCTGTGGTTTGATGAAAAATTGTATTTTAGTTCTTGAGATAGAACTATTGTGGAAATCATGAATGATGCAGCATAGCATCACTATCGGTTGGGCGATATACACTAACAACTAAACATCTCGAGTTTATATCAAGGTGTAACTGAATCTAAAGTTTTGTGAAATTATGTGCATCAGTTCTTGAGATAGAGTGCCCATAAAATTTTTGTCACATTCAAATTCACAGAGTGACAGATATTTTCCAAAAACCACCAAATCGTGTTCAAGATTTTCTAAAAAGTTTAAATACACCTAAAACTGGAAGTCAAATTTTTCACGAATTTAATACTTACTTCTTGTAAAGAAAGTAATGAATGCATGCTTCAAATTTTATGTTAAATTTTTAATAATTTTACCATTCCCATTAATTGGCATATTATTGAAATAATTTTGCACATGTATTAATTAATTTTTAAGAAGAGAAGTTTCATTTAATTATATATCTAGATTTTTTTCATGTAATCCAGTTTTTGTGAAATTGTGAACTTCCTTGTGTATATACTTATACAAAATAGAATCAGAATTTAAGATTTAGAAATTATTACTATATTTAGGTTCTTATTTAGACATTTTTAATAAGGTTATTTATACATATATACAACTAGATAAGATTCAGCTGCTATATGGCATGAGATTTTCTTTTTTTCAATCACTGCATTTGTAAAAGATTCAATTTGGAGATTAAACTTTCTTCTGAAATGTCTATTTTTCAAGAGAAATTTTGTGAAGGATCTTGTGTTTCAAACTAGAAAGAAAATGTGAAGGATCCTTTCAAGTCTTCTCAAACATATTTCTGCTGAGAGATCAGATTACCCACATTTAAGTTTTCATGTGGGACACTCAACATAAAAATAAATGAAATTAAAAGTATGAGAATGTAGCTATTACAAAATTTTCAAGACATTACTTTACAAATGAAATTTCAATTTTTCCAGTTCGGAAAAATTGAAAAATATGCCTTCGGAAAAAAACTGAAAAAAACCGTTTTTTTCCCAATTTTTCCGAGCATTCCCATCTCTAGACCAGTGTATACCAGCAGTCTTAAAATAAAAATATAAACAGCTATCACATGTTTCTCTGCTTGTAACATTTTACGGAATTGTTTGTGATTCATTAACATATGACATGTACCTGCTAGTAGGAGTGGATTCCATATTTTATGTTAAATTTTTTAGTCTTTTGGCAAAATGATTTTATGAAGAACAAAGCATTTATCAACTCATCTCTTTCCAAAATTGCAGTCTCAAATCATTTAGCAGAAAGGAGGAAGAAAGTTACAATAATGTCTAAGAGAAAATGTAATTGTATTTAACGCTACATAATGCAAACTGAATGTTATTTGAAAAACAGAAGATGTTGAAGGTGATTTAAAAACATCAATTATTAAAGAATCAGTACTATTCACAAGATTCTACATTAGGTATTACATTCAATGAAAAAAAGTATTTGCAAATTTTAACCTGTAACTATTTTAGATTATTACTTATTTGCAGTTGTTTTATTATAATGATCATTTAAATGGAGCAATTAAATAAAGAAGGAGATGGTTTATTACTAGTACTTTGGAATGTTGACAGTAATGAGTATTCCTCATATAATCTGGCATTTAATCTGCAGATTATATGCTGATGCGAATTGCTGAAATTTGTGGGGGCTAAAAGTTGCAGCTGCAGATTATAGATTGGAAATTGTGTTGTTTATTGTTACTGCACTTCGAGATAACAATTAAGCAGAAAAATTAAACTTTGTGTGTTCAAAATCAAAAGGGTGAGAGGATTTATTTTTCCAGTTGGGAGTTGGGGGTATTTACTTTTGTTTTCCTTAATAAAAAATGGTTGAAGCACAAGAACCATTATTTTGGCCAGAAATTTTGGAAATATAATTAAGAAATACATTCACATACATTTCTTGTTGTTGTTAATGCAGATTTCAAATCTCAATTTCTTGACACATTAAAAAAGTCAGTTTTAATACTAGACACATATAAGTAAAAATCTCACAGTTTTTTAAAAACTGAAACCAAATAACATTTTTCATTGTGTGATAAAGAAAAATATCTGACAGAAAAGGCTTCAAAAATTGTTGTTCATAACAGATTTTTGAAATGTGACAGTTCGGAATAGTCCTCATTAGACAAAACTTGCTTATCCCTAAAAATGTCATACATTTATCAAAAAATCCAGTATAATTAATGTAGAAATAATCTTAAAAGTTTGGATTTTTTTTTTTTCCTGACAATTTTTTTATTCCAACGTTGTCACATATGCTACTGTTTAGTTTCAGAATTTCTTTGTTATTCCTTATCAAATAAACCAGAGCATGGCACCCAACAGTAATCGATTTTCTTAAAATTTAGTGAACATGGCGAATCTTTGATGCTGATTCCAAATATATCAATCACACTGAATTTGATCAAATGGTTTCTGAGTTACTGAGCTTTTACATGCCTTCTAACACGGTTGATTTGCTACAATTTTGAATAACACATGTGTCGACATAAAAGTCTATAACTTCTTTTAGGTTTAAGTTAGAACTTTTAAATTTTTTCTTTGTTTGTTCAGGCTAAAATAAACTTTCATTTAAATAGATTTTTGAGCAACTTATTCCATTAAATGCTGCTAGAAAATATCTTATTGTAATTTTTTTAATTGAAAAGGATTCCAAATTCAATGACTGATTTTCCCCATTCTCCCTTCTTTAATTTTCAATTGCATAAATAGGTAGATCAAAGTATATTTTGAAACCTATAATAAAAATTGTTTAATGGGTGTTTCACATTTGTTTTGTTTAACCGATTTGCGATGAGAGCCTGAAATAAAATTTTTAATGCTTTGTCACCAGTTTTTAAAAACAGAAATTTGTATCTTATTAAATCAATAAAATTTTCTGATAAAAGTAGGCCAATTTCACAGTAAAATTTTACCGGTGATGATCAGTTAAATCTTTTTGTGGCACATATATCGCTCATCCCGAAGGGATTAGAAGAATTTCCATTTTACGGATCTTCCAAAAGTAATGGAAAACACAACATAATGTTAATATTTCTTTTATTACCAGAAATGTCATACATATTTATGCTTGAAAGCTCTATATGGTTTATCTTTTATAAACACATTTATTTTTTAATGTGGTTAAAAAGAAAGGGAATCCCTATGGAATAAATAGGAATGTTCTGCAAAAGGGGCTCGCAAATGGAAAAATGCACTAACCAGAATACTGTTTCAAAATTAGCATTCAAGATTTTAAATAAACACAGAAAAAACATGACATAGCATTGCAAGCTACATGTATGAATTTGTAATAATATGTTTTATTAATTTCATATGAAACGAAACGATATTTGTCATAAATCACAATGAGAAAATACTTTGCACAGTATAGTATAAATGAAAAAACAGTGTTTAAAGTAAGCACTCAAATACTTTATTTTTTATTGCAAAATAGTTGCGATAGCCATAGCATAACATCATCAGTGCAAATTATGTTAATCATACAGTAGACGCCCTCAAATCTGCACATAATTTACCGATGTAAACAATGAAACATTCAATTTTGATGTAATGATAAAATTTGACTTTTTTATTTTTATATCAATTCCATATATATTTCAATTTGTAATTTTTATTAATATTACTGAATTCATGTATTTTCATGAAGGAAGAATAAATTTATTTGGGAAAATATAAGATATTGCTGATATTACTGGTAATCACAATCTTTTTACCAAATATATTAAGGGATTAACCAAATTTTTTTGGTTATTAAATCTGGCTAAACTTGAAATAAAACTTTCTTATTTTATGATTTTGATGTGAATTAGTAATGTATCTTTATTAAACGAATTTCATATAAAGAATGTATCTTATCTTTATAATAAATATTTAATCATACATTATTGATTATTAACTTGACCTTTGCTTTTAATATTTTAATTATGAATTTTTATTAAATATTTTAAATTATGTGCATTTTAGTTATTTTAGTGTATTATTTTATTATATTGTAAGCCTCCATAATACTTTCAATTTCATTGTTAATTATATCCAAATTAGGGTTTAGAAATGATAAACATAGCAATGACCAGAAATCTACAAAATTCCAAAATACGCAGAATCTCTGGTTCTGCGTAGGTCTGGTTCTGTGCAGACTTGAGGAAGTCTACTGTATTTTGTGAATATTTATGTGAATCTAATTTGTTTTGATGGTGGTACTTTATGGATATTGAAACTAGTTTGCATTAAAAAAATAAGTATTTTGGTGCTTTAAATGTTTTACAAATTTATTTATAATATTTGTCCATTTCATGAACCAGAACATCCTTCTGGTTTGCTTCGATACATTTCAAGCCCTGTCTGCAAGGCATAAAATATTTTCATAAGAAATTGAAATCTATTCCAAAGTTACATTAAGTTATAACTTAAAAATAAATAATGAAAGAAATTCTACAAATAGTTACATTTTATAGGAAAAATCCTGTTTCTGTACAGTAGAACCTCTCAAATCCACGCAGCTTGGGGACAAAAGTTATGTGGATTTTAGAATTTTGCAGTATTCCTGGTCATTGTTTTGTTTACATTTTTAAATAATAATTTGAATGTAATAATGAAGTCAAAATTATAATGAATGCTTGCAACTTAGTAAAATATTAAAATAATTAAGTAAAATAATAAACTTTAGTTTATTATTTTACGTAATTAATGTAAGATAATTAAGTTAATTAAATATACGATAACTTTAAAAATTATTCAGTTATTAAAATTAAAGTAAATCATGGCATAATTATTACAAAATAATGTATAATTAAATATGTATAATAAAGATAATACATTGTCCTTGAATTATTCAACAAAACTTTCCTCATAAAGGTAACCTAATAATTCATAACAAAGTCATAAATTAAAGAAGTTATGTTTCAAGTTTAGCCAGACTAAATAACCAAAAAGCTTGATTAATACTTAAATATATTTGTAAAAAGATTGCGATTACCAACTATCAGCATTATCTTGATTTTTTAAACAAATTCATTTATGCTTCTAACAGACCATCATTTAAACTTCCTTTATGGAAAACTACGAATTTATACATATTATTGAGAATTACATATTAAAATACATATTTAATTGCCTAAAATTAATGAATTCTGTAATTTTGCTCCTACATCTGAAAGTTTCATTGTTGAAATCTGTGATGATGTGTAGAATTTACACATTTGTGAATTTTAGTGTTGCAGATTTGAGGGAGTCCATTGTATCATACAAAATGATAAAATAACAATTTTCAAATAAATACAGTAAGTAAAAATATTCATATTTTAAAACTGCACAAAATTACATTCAACACATACAATGGTAAAAATAATATTAAAGATTTATTTGCATTCAAAATGAATATAATTAATTTAATAAGTTTAGTCTGTTGTATTAATTTTGCATCTCAAAATGTATTTTGATGCCTGTTAAAAAATGGACGATTTAAAATTTTAAAACTTAGTGTAAAATAATATATATATATATATATATACACTGACTCTTACTTTAGTTCATTTTTTTATGTAAATAACATTTAAACTGTAATTATTGTTGAATTAGAAATCCAGAATTGCTGTCACAAGTATGAAGTTTCTAATTAATTGCTAAAATTGTCTGATTGGGTTAATTTATTACCAGAATTTTATAGAAGACAAGATTTTAACCAATAATATCACTTTGGTTTTCTATAAGGTTTTTTTCCAAACCAGACAAATAGATTTACTTACCATAAAGAAATTTTCAATAAATCACATCAAAATTACTTCCCAGAAAAAGAGATTTTTTCAACCAATCAGATTAAGTAGTATTTAAGAATTTGTTATGCTAATCTGTTAAAAAGATTAAAGTTTCTCTTTCAATGTTATATCTATAAATGATGATGTTTTCTTGTATTAAATTAAATGTTTTCTTACGTACATACAAAAATATGAGTAATTTTGATTTCAGTATTAATGATTTAAATAATGTTTAAGCTATTTCATAATTGTCCATCCAGAATAAAGAGCTTCTTGCATTAAGATACAATTTACAAGATAGTGAAAACTTCACAATATGCTTTGTTCACAAAGAACACTTTCTGCGTATTTGCATGAAATTTAGCAAAATAAATATTGTAATTTACTTAACCTTCATCCTAACAGGACCAAGAAAGCATCTGTACTTGTGAAAAGTGCAAATGCATAAGTTACATACTGATTCCACTTCTGGTAAGAAACTTTTCTTCAACCTGTATGAAAAATGTAACATCTTAGCTGGAAGCTTAATCTTAGCTTATTTTGAACTAAACATGAAGTCCCAAAATTTTTAATAGCAGAAAAAATGTTACAATTTTTCATTTATTCGAACTCATTTTCTCTTGACTTTGTTTAATTCAATCTAACAAGATACTAATTATTCATTTTTCCTTAATTTCTGCCTTGATTCTGATTCCTTAATTTCTGTCTTTCTTTCTTTCACTTTTGCCAGAACTATTCTGAACGAATATACATATAGTACCACACATTTCATATCTGCTTTTTTAGTGCCCCGTCTATCCATCAATGACATCACCACCTCATCTTTGTTTGTACTTGTTTCTAATTCCTTAGTTACGTTATGTGTTTATGCCTTTTAATTTAATATTAAGTCAAATTCTAATGACAACAGCCGAAATATATTTTAAAAATACAATAAGATTAATTTCTATACAATAGTACCCCTTTAAACAGGTTTTTCACTCAAACTTTCCATAATTTGAACATTTCTTGTGATCCCAATGAGTTCGAATTAACGACAGTGGACTGTATATGCGGAAGAACAGTAAGTTTTTGGTTAGTGCACTGATTTCTCTGAAGAAATTATATCAAAGATAGATCAGAAAGAAAAAAACACACACACAAAGCTTTAATTTCTTATTGGAGCTTCAACAGTAAGATTATACAAAAGTATTTAAAATCTCATTGGATTTTAAATACAATTTTAACATATGATGTACAAAAATGTGTTGGAATATATGTTTAAAAAATGTACGGCAAAAAATTATTGAAAGAAAACGTTTCTGGTACAAAAAAATTGGGGATAAAGTCTACCTTTAAATAATATATATGAAATTTGCTTAGGGGGGGGGGGATCTACACATTAAAATGAACCTTAACTGTCTTTTGTTTAATAGCAGTACCCCATTCAACAACATCAATGAACTTTACATCCTTCAATTGGCCAAAAAGCAAATTTTCATGAATTTTGTTCAATAAGTTTGCAAGAAATTAAATATTTCAAAACGAGCATATTTTAGATGTTGTATCCAAACTGAAGTTCCTACTCAATTGTTGACTGAGAGAGCCCCCTTCTTGATAAAGGCATCTTAAGTGCCATGCAAGCAGTCATTAAAAACTGCTGGATTACAGGACAGCATAAGTTTAAAAATATTTAGTCACTTCTATCATAAACGGCCCCTTAAATCATCATTTTACTGTTTTTTTAAGTATAATTTGAAAACTACTTGAAATAAAAATTTAAAATTTTAGATTTCCATAAAACATGACTTAATAAATCTAAATCCATCAAAAAATGTAGGTTGAAATTCATAATTTTTTCAAAAATTAATTTCATAATTCATATCATTAAATTATAAAAAAGTCAAATTCAACATATTTATGTTTGGGTAATTTAGTATTTTGCTACATAAAAAATTAGCGCATTCAAACTATAATTTTAGGAAATATTACTAAAAATGTGAAAATGTAATTTAACATTAGAAGCACTAAATTCTGAATATTTATAATTAAAAAACTTATTCAAATGGTTTGATATATGGTGTTTAGGCATAGTTTTAATTGAAGATATTGAAATACCTTGTTAAAATTGTGTATTGCCATTGAAAAAGTTAAGTTTGAATTCGTTTTATTATGTAGATGATTCCTTCCCCCTAAGCTAATTTTATTTACATGATTTAAAGGTAGATTTTATTTTCAATATTTCAGTAAAAGAAACTATCTTCTATAATGATTTGTTGGGGATTTAGTAGGGGGTAGTTACTATTTTTTCCACGATTGTACATAATATTTATAAGTCAGTTGACTTTTCCTAATAAACAATATTAACTATTTCTTTGCTTTCTGTTGCATGTTGAAAGAAAAATGATAAAGACCTATGATCTTCCATCTACAGATTTTGATGCAATTAGGTTTTTTTAGACTATCAGATTATGCCAAAAAAAAACATACTCATATATGAGAATCACTCCAGACTATATTCTACAAACAAATAACAGTGATGAAATGTTAAAAACTAATTTTTGTGTATATTTTATTTTATTTAATGTTATTTCATTTTGTGATATTTTATTGAAATATTCTTCTTACATCTGTAAAGCATGTAAATAATAACTCTATCTATATATCATTAAAAACTTATAAAAAAATGTAAAAATAAAAAGAATTTTTAGACAGATAACAATATCATTACTTACAGGAATAAGAGGTAGAGTTCAGAAATGATAATGTACGATATCGTAAGAGGGGGGGAATGAGATCTAAAATTACCAAAAGGTTGACTATAGTACACCAACAGTACAGTCTAATAAAAAAAATCCCCCACAAATGAGACTCAAAACATATCTTCCATAGTCATTGCAGCAGTTGAAGGGATTTGTAAGGCAATAACATTCACTGGGAAAGAGGGGAGTAGGACAGTTCTCCAGACAATCCCTGAATACTCCATTAATTGAATGGTTTTCAAAATTGGTACGTTCACAGGTATGGGGTTGAACAATGGCAATATCCTTCATTTTCTTGACCTTCGAAGTTTATATTTCACTGATTTTTAGAGAAAGCATGTTTTTGTTCTTTTTTTTATCTGATGTATCATGTGACAGAATCTGAAACCCCTTCCTTCATTTATTCATCTGAACAGTAGTCATCTGATCTTGGATGATGCCACCGACGAATATTTAAAACCTCTGATTTGGGTTAAAACCGGGTCTGGGTGTTTAATATGTTACACAACAGCAGAGGCTTAAACACAATTATAGTCTTAAAATATGATTATCAAAGTTTTTACACATTACTACTGATCTCAGAATTTCAACCCACCTTTTATCACAATTTTTTCTGTAACCTTATTTATGATATATTGCATGAACATATACACATATCTGTTTATATATACGAAAAAATTGCTGAACGTTTTTTGTAACTAGAACATATAATGTAATAGTTTAATGTATGAATTTTCTACTGCTTAAGGAAATGCAATTTGACAAATCTTATATTTAATTCAGAGTCAAAATTTAGTGCAATTTATTAAACAGTAGTTTATTTATAATTTTTCTTTCTGTTTTTAGATTTAAAGATAGATAAAACTCTTTTGCTGAAGTTAAATAAACCACTTCTTTGGATAAAAATTTTAACTATATTTTCATACTGATATTTACAGAAGTTTTGTTATCAATTGAAAAACAACTTTTTCATGTAAGAAAATGTCATCGATTACTGAAGAAAATTCTTCATCTGGTGAACAGATCTTTGTTCTTCAAAATAATGATAAAGAAAAACATTCCTCCACTGAAACAGCAGAAAATATTTTTACTTGTGAAATATGTTTCAAAACATTTTCTGAGAATGGTTGCTTAAGACAACATCTTTTGAGTCATAAAAGTGAAAAACCCTTTGTTTGTGAAAGTTGTTCCAAAGGATTTTCTACTAAGAGTAATCTAACACAACATCTTTTGGTACATACCAAAGAAAAATCTTTTATTTGTAAATTATGTTCCAAAAGATTTTCTCAGAATAGTAATCTAAAAAGGCATCTCTTCACTCATACTCCAACAGAAAGTCTGTTTGTTTGTAAGATATGTTCCAAAAGATTTTCTACGCATTATAATCTAGAAAGACATCTCGTGATTCATACAGGGCAAAAACCTTTTGTTTGTGAAATATGTTCCAAAGAGTTTTCTGATAAACGTAATATGAGAAGCCATTTGTTGACACATACAGGAGAAAAACCTTTTGTTTGCGAAATATGTTTCAAGGGATTTTCTCAGAATATTCATCTAAAAAATCACCTCTTAACACATACTGGAGAGAAACCCTTTGTTTGTGAAATATGTTCCAAAGGATTTTCTTATGCAAGTTCTCTAAGAAACCATGTATTGACACATACAGGAGAAAAACAATTTTCTTGTGAAGTATGCTTCAAAGTATTTTCTAATTATAGATATCTGAGAAGACATCTCTTGAGACATACTGAGAAAAAACAGTTTGTTTGTGAAACATGTTCCAAAGGGTTTTCTGATAGGAATACTCTAGAAAGCCATTTGTTGATGCACACTGGTGAAAAACCCTTTGTTTGCGAAACATGTTCTAAAGGATTTACTAATAAGCACTATCTAAGAAACCATCTCTTGACTCATAATAAAGAGAGACCCTTTGTTTGTGAAATATGTTTCAAAGCATTTTCTCGTAATCACCATTTAAAGAAACATCTCTTGATTCATACTGGTGGGGGAAAACCCTTTGATTTTAAACTATGTCCCAAATGATTGAATGATAATTATTGTCTAAGGTGACAGTTCTCAACCTATGGGTTTCGGAACAATCGAATTTTGCTGCAAAAATCCATGTTTTTTTATCTGTTTCAAAAAACATAACAAATAAAATGTTTTACAACTACAATAAACATGAAAACTATCAACTTAAAGAAAACTTTGTGAGAATACATTGTTTTCTTAATCATTCAGTCGGTATCATGTTATGACTTTGTTGTGAGATGTGTCAGTAGACCCGCAATCTTTATGACAGCTCCAGAAAAATCCTAAATTGACTAATAGATGAACATAAAAGTGGAATATCCGAGAATATTTAAATAAGCTTTGTGGATCTTCATGCAGTTCAATGAGTCTGACATTTATGAGTGAACTGTCTTTTTCTACTTTGCTGTTAAAAAATGTGCAGAAACAAATTACGTGTAAACAGTGGCTTAAGATTAAAATTAAGAAGTTTTTTAATTCTAATATAGAATGACCTTGGTGATAAACATGAGTGTCAAAAACTTGCTGATTGTAAAGTTGTATTCCGGTTATAATTAAATTTATTTTCTCTCATGTCTTTTGTTTTATTTATTAATCAACTTACACACACTGAGATTACCGATTTAAATTTTTGTTGATAGCGCATCCTTGTTACAAAAATTTATGTTTTACATAAAATAGTATAGCCGATAGCTTACTGAGGTCATATAAATTTTTAATACTAATAATAAAGACACCTTTATATTGGTGGGTGGTGAGAATGTTTTTACTTAATAGTAAGTGGCATTATCAATCAAGTTCAATACAACAGTGGTAATCATTGTTCTAAGAAGCCGTCTCTCTTGACACATACTGGAGAAAAAAAAAATTTGTGAAACATGTTTCAAAGAATTTCATATAAGAATCTTGTTCCTTTGACAATTTTGCAAAATTTCATTTACCTTAGGAGCTGCACATAAAAGATTTCACACTTTTTTTTCAATATTTTTTACCCCTTCCCTCCTTTGTCACACTTCACTATACCTGCTCCTTCCCCCTTTTCACATGTCATGCTATATAATGTAATCGTATACTTGCAATTCAGAAAAAAAAAGTATTACATTATAGATCTTATTTAAATTAAAAAAACTTTAACAATGTGTTTTAATGATATTTGTGAGCATAACAATAAGTATGATTCATCGATATTTTGTACTTAGTTTCTATGAAATAAAATTAAGGTTTATGCAAAAAACATAATTAATATACAATTATAATAAAACATTAATATGAAAGAGCAGTTAAAAACAGCACTATTTTCTAATTAGAAATGGAATTTAATATATTTTGCTTTCAGTCTTATCTTTACTTTATGAACACAAAATACTTTAATTTAAAAATAACTTTGTAAAATTTAAAAATAACTTTTTAAAAATAATTTTATGTGCTAATTTTGAATGGTTTTATTTTTAACCAAAATATGTGAATTCACATTTTTTCTTACCCCTCCCACCCCAATGTCACACTGTCACAATTTCATGAACCCCCTCTCTGCCCTGCAAGTGAGACATCATTTATGGAGGCCCCTTATTTGGACTATTAAAGCTAAATTCAATTTCTTTGTTTTATTATACTCAGTATCATACGTAATTTTTTAAAGATTCTAGTTTTACTTTTATTTTGTTTCATTTCATTAAAAATATTTAGTAACATTTTGTTCAAAGGTACAACACGTAGTTGCACTTTTGAACTCGGGTTAATGTAAATCAGTTCTTTCAATTAACAATGATGAATTTTTCTTTTACCTGTATTTAAAAAAATAATAATTTGAGAAATTATTTCCGAAATAATTATCAGTTAAAAAAAAAGAATGTAAATAATTATCCATCAGTTTTTCGAGCGAAATGGCTTCATAACTCACATAATCCTCCTCTAAGTGACCCAAAAGTTTTAAAATCTTCCGGAACAGTTAAACAATTTTAAGTGCCATTAAAAAGAAAATAATTATAAATAGTCTATGAATTAGTTAAATAACAGACAGAAACAGTGGCGCCAACTTTTGAAAAATATTGAGTGGGATCAAAAAATTTTTTAACAAATGCATAAATATTGGGTGGGCTCAATTAATAATGGGTGGATAGAGATCTCAAATTATTGGGTGGGTTCGCGCCCCATGAGCCCATATAAGTTGGCGCCTTTTGGACAGAAAGAAGAACGAATTAGCAAGCGACAGAAGGTTCGCACTTCCTACTACAAACAAATATTCTGCAGATTTTGGAGAAAAGGGAAAGGGAGGATCAGGAGTAGAAAAAAAAAATCAGGTAATGTAAATGGTCGCAACATGCTCATTTTGACCGATTTAAATTTTAGAATGCGATACAATATTAAGGAATAGCAAGAATGTTTGGCAATTTTACAACACAGGAGTGTGAACATTCAAGATCAGCTATAAGTAATTTGATTAATGTAACATTAAGGGGAAATAAGTTACAAAACATTAAAAACTTTCAGTGGGGAAAAGACCAGTACACGACTACTGACAGGTTAATAAATTTTGGTGTCGCTGTCAGATTCTGAACTGTCCTTAGGGAGGACTTTCTTTTTATTTATGTTTTTAAAAAGAGGTTTTTCTGGATCTTGCATTTAGGGCGTTATTTTTGTTTTTCATTTCAACTTTAATAATTACCTTTTCAACAGTATTAGCCTGAAAGGACATAACAAATGGGGAAAGGAATTACCAGTAAATATATCCCCCCTAACAAAATTTCTGCTAAATTATGACATTAAGTATTACTTAAAAATTGAAAATTGATTATAATTAAAATTCTAATTTTTGCACTAGCATCTTTTAATGTTTGTTTCTTGTAAAAATTATTACAATTTGTAGGTTTCTTTAAAATTTATCAAATTTTATTTGAAGTATTTTTTAACATATGTTGCTGGTAAAGCATTTCAGATAATAAAGTCTTTCAGATAATAAAATTTGACACCTTCGTGCAGAATTCCTTAAAACATTAATTTGGTTGACAATTTTATCAATGCATTTGTGAAGCAACATTACACTTATGAGATAAATATATCTTCAATGCAGAAGCCTCCAATATTAAATGAAATAACAGCAGAAATTATAGTTTTCCCTCTTCAGCAAATATTATCCCTTCTACTTATTTTTTCTTTTGAGGGCTATAAGTTTAGGAGCCACATAAACTATTCTAGTCTCGTTGCAATTCCATATCTTACTAAGTTCAAACGAGTAACTTTGTAAAATATTCTTATATTTATTAAATATCTTTGTTAGAGGCATTTGCATTTAACAGATTAAATTCTGTTGACATAGTTGAACTTGAGGCTTTTGAAAAGATAAACTGACATGAAATCTTTTGCAAAAATCCCATAACTGTTGATTAGAAACGCATTTATTTGTTAGTTGGGAGGGGTTCATTTTCTTAATATTGGCTTTGGCAGAACTATATGGAAAATATTGTATTAATAATAATCTATATTCTACAACAAAAAGGTAAGAACTTACATTATAAATAATTATTTAGCTTATAAGATGTTACCTTATTAATAAAACATTTAAAATATATATTAAAACTTGATTATGTTTTCACTCCTTTTCATCGAGTCACTTTCAGAATTTAAATAGAAAAATTAGAAACACAATGAACGTGAAAACTGAAATAAACAACTACTGAATTCAAATTAAATATAAAATGCTCTCTATATTTTCGAAGTTGTCTGTCTCCCAACAATATAATTACCCTGCAAACTGTCCAACCATACAATCCATATACTCGGGATGCGAAAAGGTAGCGAATCGTTAACAAACTTGTGAATTTTTTAAATAAATTTCAAAAGACTATCTTATGAGTAACTTTAAATAAAAATTAGATCTGTAAATTAATCTACTCTTGTTAAAAAGTATGTTAATGTTCTTTTTTTAATTCAGTCTGGAGAAAGCAGTTTTCTTCCCTGTTATATTTTACATCTGATATATAAAGAACCCATTTCGTTAAATTAAGGGGGGGGATATTATCTGCATCATCCCCCCCCCCCTTTATACTTAACCAATGAAAATCCATGTCTAATCAGGTAAGCTCCATATCAGAATGAACCTAGCAAAGCAAATTGGATAATTATGCATGAAAACACATGTATCTAAATTAAAGGGAGGACTTGCCCTCCTTCCCCCTTTTATACTTAATTAATGAACCTCTAATCATAGAAGCCCCATATCAGAATAATCTAGTATATCAAAAGTGAAAAAAAATCGAATGTTTCTACATGAAAACCCATTTATTTAAATTGAAGATGGTACTTCCTTATTTATTTTTATTCAATGAACTTCTAAAACTAATAAAGGAAGCTCCTTAACATAATAAATAAGTATATCAAATTTGAAGCAAATCGAATATTTGTGTATTTACCCATTTATCTAAATTAAAGGAGTTGGTAAGCGCCCTTTATTCTTAACCTATGATCCTGCAAATCTAATCATTTAAGCTCCTAAACATAATAAACCAATATACCAATTTTGATGTGAATAGAATAATTCTGCATAAAAAACTCATTTGTCTAAATTAAGAAGGGGTACAGCTCTCCTTTCACCTTTATACTTAATCAATGCACCTTCAAATTAAATCAGGGAAATTCTTCAGAATAAATCGATATATAAACCTTGAAACAAATCCAATAATTCTGCATGATAAAGCCATTTATATAAATTAAGGGCAAAATTAGCCTCCATTACCCCTTCTTATTCTTAACCGATGAACTTCCCCCAAAACTAATCAGGAAAGCTCCATATCAGAATGAACCTAGAAAAATTTTTAAGCAAATTGGATAATTCTGCATGAAACACATATATCTAAATTAAATGGGGGATTTGCCCTCCTTTAACACTTTTTTTATTTAACCAATGAACAGCTAAATCAAATCAAAGGAGCACCATATCGGAATAAAAATGTATATCAAATGTGAAACAAATTCAATGTTTCTACATGAAAAACCCTCTTATCTAAATTGAGGGAGTACTTCCCGCTTTATTTTAATTCAATGAACCTCTGAATCTAATCAAGGAAACTCCTTAACATACACTGTAAAAAATTTTGGGTAAGGTTCCTAAGAAAACATGTGGCAGCTATTCTGCCACAGATTTTCTCAGGAATTTAACCCCCAAAAATGCCAGGAAACTTACATATGCCAGGAAAGTTCAGAAATCTATAATCTGGGATGTTACTCATGAAATATCAGTTAGGTTTCACCATTCTGAAAAGTCTAGAAACCTTTTACATGTAACGTTACTCATTAATTTTCTGTTAGGTCCCACCGTTCTGAAACCTATAATCTGGAATGCTACTCATTAAATCCCAGTTAGGTTCCACCTTCCTGAAAAGTTCCGAAATGTTTAATATGATATGTTACTCATAAGATCTCAGTTAGGTTCCACTATTCTGAAACCTATCATCTGGAACATTACTCATGAAAATCCATTTATGTTCCTTCCTTTTGAAAAACTTTGAAACCTATAGCCTGGAACTTTACGCATAAAATCTCAGTTAAGTTCCTTCATTGTAAAAAGATCTGAAACATTTCACGGAATATGGTAAATGCTCCTGGGATATCCAGTGGCAGCAATTCTGCCACATATTTTCATGGGAACTTTACCAAAAATTTGTCGGTAAAATTATGCAAATCTGAAAAGTTCAGAAATTTATAATCTTGTATATTAAGGCCCTTTTTTAATACGTTACTTCTAATTTTCAGCATGCTATTCAAAGAGTTTTAAGATGCTTTAGAGTTACAATTAAGTTTGATTCTTGGACATGATACAGACTAATGAGTTAGTAAACTTTGCTTAGAATATGAACGATGACTGCACAGCTGAAAGTTAAACATTGTATTGAGAATATTTCTAATTAGTTGTTTTCATTTTTTCAGTTGATAACACAAATCCAAAAAACACAGGAATCTATGAATAAAATCTATTTTTAAATCATGGATATATTAAAATTACTTTTACAAAAATAAATTGGTTAGAATATTGATGCAAGGATAAATTAGATAAATATACACTTCAGAAACAAAAGAAATATCTAAATGAGTGATATTGTGCCGTGATCTACAAAACGACATGCTTAATTTTTCCACTTTTATATCAAGCTCAATATACCAATTTGAAGGTGTAAATTAAGAGATAATGTAACACAAAGTATACATTTTTGGCAAAATCTCGTACAAAGCAATTATGTATTTTCAAAATAACCTTTAGATGATTTTGCCATATTATTTAATAGTTTAAACAGATTATCAACTTGTCATTTGTCTAATACAACAGATTGGTCATTTGGCATAAAATAGTATATTTAATCTATCAAAGCATTCTTAAAATTTTTTACAGTATCTGAATATCTACTCTTTTTGGGCGAAGTATGTGGTTATTCGAAGCTCCCCCCCCCCCCTTACCCCACTATCTTCACTTAAATTGGATCAATTACCTTTGATAATTCTATTCCTTGAATAATTAATATAATATTACAGTAATGAATGAAAAAATGGTTTTTGATGTATATGTTATACAGTACATAATTCTTTTAAAAGATTATCCAAACCATTAAGTTTTAATTACACAAATTTTCAAGGCAAGTTCAAATATGCAAAACTTTTTGAAAGAGATTTTAAAATTATAGTCAAAAATAACTTTTTAATTGTAATTTAAGCAATAGCATATTTAAAGAGATTCATTCATTTGGTTAAAGCACAAAATTCAATCTCAGATGTCAAGGGGAAAAAAAAGAATATTTAGCTGCCGAAAGAAGATAACCTTTTAAAAAAATTGAAAATCTTAATACATTATATTCTTGATACTTCAAATAAAATACATCTCTCTCTTTGATATTACAAATTCCTGTAAATGACTTATCTGAACAATTAGCTATCACATACTAGAATCCCTTCGACTTAAGATATCTAAAATATTTTGCAATGAAAAAATAATATAATCGAAAATAAAAATTCACAGAACTTTCATAATATGCACAAAACTTTATTGATAATATTGTTTAAAATTACAATCTAGAATTTTATCAAAGTTTGCTTAATTTTTCACATAAAGTAACTACTTTTCCGGGGAACTACACTACTATGTTTCAACTTCAACAATTTTAGTTCAATGAAAGTGTAAGTCCTTTCCTAAGTACCTTTGAGAAAATATTTTATGTTATAACAATAATATAAAGAAATTGTCGAAACTACACTCTGTACAAATTCCACACTTTCAATTAAAATTTTATCTTCTACTTGCTTTCGTTCAGCTGTAGAGGGATCGTCTGTGTATTTGCAGATTCTCAATGGGTTCTAAATGGTTCAGTAACTCACTTTTTTCTGTCCACTGCAAGCAATCTTCATTTAAAGCTTTAGTTAGAGTAGAAGAAAAATGATGTGAAGGGATCTGAAAATCCTCGTGCCAAGGGTGCTTTAATATACAAGTGGGGACTGCTAATATTCAAAGAGTTGCTTTCAAGACTTGAATTCAATTCTGCTATTCCAAATTCTTCATTTGTTTTTGTTAATGAACTATTATTACATTCAGATTTGATTATTATCCAAGGTAGCTACAAAGAAACAAAAAGCATATTTTATTTTTTATTTTTTATGCATAAATTATTGGATACAATATTGTTTATTCATTTTCTGGAAAAATCGAAATATTTATTGGAGAAGTTATTCTCATTTGCAAAAACACTTTGTATTAGTCTGATAATATAGAATACTTAAATATGTGTCCTACAAAAGGCTTTAATAACAATGCAAAAAATGCTACAACTTTTTTTGTATATTCCCAGAATGTTTTAAAAAAAAATAAAAAAAGTTTCAAAATACTCTATATCTTTTAAACAAGGGGTTTTTGCAAGTGCACTATTGTGATGTTGCTCATGGTCAAAAATGAATGCCGATGAAATATACAGGGTTTTGTTCAATTTTGAAAAATGTATTGAAATATTTTGGATTTTAAGTGAAAATTTTGAATTTATTAGATAAAAATGGGTTTTTACATCGTTGAAACATTTTATTCTCAATTATATATTAATTTTGTGAAATCTCCAATTAGTAATGTAACTATAGTTTTGAGTCCTCTGCAAAATTTTCCACTAGGCCCCCTAGAATCTATGTCTATTTCTTATAGCAAAACGGGGTCGGTTTGGAGTACGCAAAATATACATTCTTTATTCAATACAAATGACTCGTTCTTAAAATCCTAAAATGATCAAACGTTTATGACTGTTTAAGATGTTTATTTTTCACAATTACATCCAGTCCCCTTCCCTCCCCCCCTCCCTACGTCGCAGGATTTTGCGGATCTCAGTTTTGAACTGTCCTCGATATCGATATAGAATATAAGTTCATTTACGCTTCTTCATTCACATATATTTTTTGGTTAGCTCCGTGCACTATAGCATAAAATTAGCAATTTCCACCGTCGAGTAACACTAAAAAACGTGGAGATTAACTTTACATTCCTGAGTCTGAAAACTTGATGGGTACAACTCACAAAACATGATGGTTGTAAGATATATCGATACCAGGGATGAAAGGAGAAAAATTCGTTTACAATTTTTGGAGTCAAAATTAACGATTATCCCAAATACTAGGAAAGAAAGTAGATAACTCTTTTTGGTTCAAAGGCTGTTTCACGGCTGGTGGGAGGGGATAGTTAATTGCCAAGAGATCTTTTTTTATCCGAGCTAATTACGAATGCTATTATACAGTATGAAATATTTAAAACAGGGGTCGTAGTTTATCTTGAAATAAAAAAAAAATTCCCAGAAATGTGTAACTTTAATGCCCAATCCTGAAATTTTCAAAAATGTCTTTCTCCGACTTGTTATACAATATAATTAATTTCATTTATGACAAAATTGATTTTGGAATGCAATTCCAAGTCAATGTTACTTCTAATATACTTAATCCAGGAATCTCAGTACTGTGCAAATTAAAGTGTGTCAATTGACAAAATCTGCTAAAAAACTGCTAAACCCGAAATTTGGATAAATCTGAATTATATAAAACCCTTGTTCCTGCGCAAACTCGCTTAAGTTTACTAAATAAATTCCACTTATTTGGTGAAGCTGATTATTTCGGGTTTTGGTGGGTTTTAGATCAAATATAAAGTGACTGGTAAGCACCCCTCCCCCTCTTAAATAGGCTTAAACACAAACTTTTGTTTAAAATTATCAATTTTCCTTGAAGTTTGGGTATCAATTTATTAGAAAATTAGGCGAGATTAATCAAATCAACAATGTTAGGTCAAGTATAGGGGGGGGGGGGGATCATATTTTCTCTTTCTCTCTGATGCAGAAAGATAAATTAGAGTATATTCCCATTGTAGTTACTATTTTCTTATTAAACTCTTTGTAAAAGCTCTATTTTATGCTAAGAAAAGAATATGATGCAGAATGAAAAATTCCAGTGTATAATTAGTGCAAAATTAAACATCATGTTTGCTTCATATGGGAGAACAGAATGTGCCAGTGTTGAAACATTTATTGTAGTTACCATTTAGTATTTCGGTAAAACTGTGAAATAGCCTCAAATCAAATTTATATTTTTTAACAGAATTTCATTTTGATTTTTGAAACAGAAATTCATTTAGTGACCTTGGAATCTTTTCCAGGAGAAGCTTCAGATGTTTTATAGAGAAGATGGGGGAGGACCCTCCCCCCCCTAGCTGCAGTCTTATACAGTATTTTAATGTGCTATGTCTCTCGTTTTGTGCATTTTTGTTACTTAAATAGGGAAAAAAGGTCAAATGAAGCAGATAAGGATTTTTTGTTGTTGTTTATCTCTTGGTTGTAATGTATTAATTTACAATAAAGTCAACTGATTCCACATAGTTTTTCACTTATTTCAGTCCATTCTATTAAAACTAATGAATTAAACTTGAATAGTTAAAGTTTTATGTATATATGTAAGACACACTTTTCAACCATAAACATAAAAAAAAGCTCTATAAGTCGTTTACATGATTAGATGTATAATTATGCTCAGTTCTTGTAATGTTATGTAAACCACATTTTATATATGAACCCATTTAATATGAATCCACTTAATATGGAACATTTGTCGAGGCCTTTTAAGCATGTCTTAACGAGGTTTGACAGTACATACTAACCAACCTTTTGTTATCTTTTTTTCTCAAATAAAATAAATGCAAAAATTAATAAATAACGATAAAGTAACAAGATATGTTTCATTTAATATTTTTTCTTGTTCAAATTATGCATTTATCCACTGAAAAAAATTGGAAAGTTGCAGATATGCTAGTATTGTTTGATGAAAATGGAAATAAAGTATCTATCACTCATTGTAATATGCAATGAACTAATATTTTGGGGATTTTATTGTTTGTTATCTTTATCATTTTCTAATGATCTTAGTTATAGACCAGGAAACGGCAGCATAGACAATCACCTCATTGAGCTCATAGATGAAGATCTAGGATTAGTTAAATTTTGATTTGCATCTGTTCTGTCAATAATGGGGATATCATATCTTGGTGAAAAAAACCCAAATCCTAAAATTAAGCAGTTGACTCATAGGTTTACCATTATTTTATTATCCTGCTCCCACTCCTCCATGTTTTCATACTTTTGAGTGCATGAAAGTACGGTGAAAACTTACAAATCAACTGCTAAAATCACGTTTTTAGGTATTTTTCACCAAGATATGACTTAGCAGAACGATTGCATTTTAATATGTGAATCGAAATTTAACTAATTCAAGCTTTTCATTTGTAAACTTAACGTGGTGATTATCTGTTCTGCTGCCTCCTAGTCTATTATATTACACTTTTTTTTGTGTATTCCAATATGGACAATATAGTGTGGGGCTGTTAGACAAATAATGTCAGTTCATCCTTCATAATTATTTATAAGGCAAAATAAGACGGTATTGTAAAACAGAAATATCTTTTTTAAAAAATACTTATTTTTCATGTACATTCTTTAAATATTTCATTCGATTTAAATTTATGAAGCTCTCTCTATGTCCTGCACTATAAATCACACTACACTGTCTATTAACTTTCAGAGTTAATTAAGAAATTTTGATTTAAATTGTTTTACAATAAATTCTTATTGAAACTTTGAAAAATAAATATTTTCATCATCCACAGTTTTATCCTGAAAGGTTTCTTGATTTATTCTTTTAATCCACAGACAATGATTTTGAAGATAAAACAAGAATTTCTATTAATATGCCTTTAAAGTGCAATTTTAGGATGGTGATTTGCCCAATTAATAACAAAAATCATACAACTGTTTTTTGATTAATAAAACTGACTGTTTTGAAAATTACACATATCTTATATCTTTCGTGGTCATTTTAATTACAAATTTTCTGTTTTTCAAATTCTGTTCTGCAATTTTTTTTTCATTCAAATCTGGGAAGTTAGTGACCAAGGATATACATTTTTGAAAACAATAGATACTACTTTTGTTTACATTTCTTTATTTTTTTTAAGTCTGACTATAATTTACAAACAAATACAAAAACATTATAATGAGAAAGAAAAACATAATGCAACTTTAATTTAAATATATTTAATAACTAAGATTAATCAAAAGTTAAATTATATACAGTGCAAAACTTACTGGTGATTCATTAATTTAAACATTGACACAATACAATACTAGTTTGTGTTGGTTTGTTTCCTGTAGTTTATGAACACTCATTACTTTGTGCTTTAAGATAAAATTTTGTTATTCAAAAATTTTAAATATTTATATCCAATTTATATTTCAACATTCTTTCACTAGAAAATCAATAATTGAAAAAAAAAATAGCTTTATAAGTTTTAATCTTCATATTTTTATATGTACAAATGTACATCACAAACATGGATTAATGATTGTGTTCATAGGTCGGAATGTAAATTGATAGCATATAGCTTGCACTGCTTTTCTACATAAAGTATAGTTTAATACACCTCATAAATACACACTTTATTCAAGAATGTCTTGAAATAAAATAAAACATATCACAAACGAATTTATCTTACAGGCCATAAGCGAACTCATGTATTTTAACTGTCCTTCTGAATGAACTTTAAATACAAGGCAATTCACTTTCAATAATAAAGGTATCGTTGTAAATCCTCAGTGACATATATTAAATACATGTCGGTCCAAAAGTAATTTATGAGTGTCAGATCACATGAAGATGAAAAACAGTTAAATCAATGTGATGAACAATTTTCAAGATGTATTGTAAAATGGAAAGCTTTAATAAGAGATTAAATTGGATAAAGAAAGCAAACATTTGAAATACTTTTTACAAACATTTATTGATATTTTAAAACTTTATTGCTTTTATTGAATTCTTATTCCTTTAAGAAATAACAATGTATGAAACACACAAGTTTTTAAAAATTTAATTATGTTTTCACTATTAAGAGGATTCTGGGGGTAACATCATTTTAAGGAAAACATTTTTTTCATATTAAAAGTTTTAAAGAAATTTAGCTTTACAGCAGAAGAACTTTATTGAATTGAACATAAGTCTTATTAGGACATGAGTCTTGAGTTATTATAATTTTTTTTATTATGTAAAAAGTGTATAGATAATTGTAAGATTATTAAACAAATGTAAAGATTATTAAACAAATGTAAAGAGAGATCAAAATAAAGATATGTCTGTCATAACTGGTGGTATAATAAATGCCATCATAAATCTTAATCTGTAGATTTATTAGTTTAAATGGGAAATTATTTTCTTGGTCAGCATTTCATTTTCAAGTTGTAAATTTCACATGAAACACTGTTTTCTTAATACTAGGAATGGCTAAAGGTTCTATAGAAATGATGTATTAAAATTAGTTATTAAATTACACATTCAAGAAAACTTTTTCTTGTATACCTCGAACAAAATGCATACCAGTATCAGTTAATAGATACTTACTTAACAAACATTTAGAAGACAGGCTTTTTTTTTTTTTTTTTTTTTTTGCATATTTCACAAACAAAAGATATCTAATCAGTATGTATTAACACATGCCTTCTCAAATTACTCTTATCAGAAAATTTCTTGTTGCATATCTCACACACAAAAGGTTTTTCTCCTTTATGAATTATAAGATGATTGTTTAAATGGCTCTGTCGTGAAAATTTCTTGTTGCATACCTCACATGCAAAAGGTTTCTCACCAGTATGAATTAACGTATGCCGGCTTAAATTGAACATTTGGGAGAATTTCTTGTTACATATCTCACAAACAAAAGATTTCTCACCAGTATGAATTAACATATGACGGCTTAAATGGCCCTTTAGAGAGAATTTCTTGTTGCATATCTCACATGCAAAAGATTTCTCACCAGTATGAATAAATTGATGATTGTTTGTGAGAACTGAAACTTTTGTGAGAATGTCTTGTTGCATATTTTACACATAAAAGATTTATCACCAGTATGAATTAACAGATGTCGGCTTAAGGCCCCTGTCCTCGCTCGAGGAAACGCTCGCGAGCTAATGTTATTCCTATGGGGAAGCATTTTTCTAATAACTCTTTCGCATTTTGACATTTTTGAATAATTTTTTTTGCATTGGATAGCTGAGGTGCATGCCGACTGCGCACCTTTTTTACTTTTTCGATTTTGGTTGCAGATATATTTTTTAAAAAGCACTTTCAGTTTCAAAACCGGTTTTGAAAATGAAACTAACTTTGTAAAAAATATCTGCAACCAAAATCGAAAAAGTAAAAAATGTGCACTGTTGGCATGCACCTCAGCTATCCAATGTAAAAAAAATTATTGAAAAATGTCAAAATGCGAAAGAGTTATTAGAAAAATGCTTCCCCATAGGAATAGCATCAGCTCGCGAGCGTTTCCTCAAGCGAGGACAGGGGCCTTAAAACTCCCTTTCGGGAGAAATTCTTGTTGCAAACACCACACACAAAAGGTTTTTCACCAGTATGGATTAATATATGACTGTTTAAATTTTTCATTTTTGAGAAACTCTTCTTGCATAACTCACAAACAAATGATTTTCGTTTCAGTGAATCAGCATCTACTTCTCCAAAAACCTCCTCTAAAGAACTATTTTGCTGCATGTTTCACACTTAAAATAATGTTTTGAGTGATGTATACATTTATGGATTTTAAATATCTGCAACAAATAGAATTACATTAATTTATCACTTTCTCTAATTGATTAAAAAATAAATTTTTGGGAAATTTTAATATGATAAAAAAAAAACTTCTAAAGTATTAAAAACTGCAGTAGACTCCGAATCAGTGTTTTTGGCCAGCATTAGTGATTTGGTGTATAAGAAATAAAAAAAGTAGCCAAATGAAAATGAATGTTAACAGATTCGGCATGCAATCCTGAAAAATCTATCTTTAATCCCTTATTGTTTTTTTATAGGCTTTACAATAATGTACTTTAATGTAATTACCTAGAATATAAACATTTGATTATTGTGCTAGAGAAACTATTGAAATTAAATACATTCTGAATATATCCTAAATGTATAAGTTTTTCAGACCATTTTTTAACATTTTAAGTAAAAATTCAAAACAGCTATCATTGAGCTACCGTTGTGAAAATAACTACTTTAAATTGCTATGAGATTTTGATTCTAGCCCATAGAAATAACTGATAAGCCAGTGACACTTTACATACAATTATTAAATAGTAATAGCGAATTTCAACACCACTTTTAAAGCAAAGCATTTTTCAATTTGGCACTTGATAAGAGTAATTTTTCGTGTTTTTTCTCGATGTATAGATAGCGATTAACTGACAATAGAGAAATAGCGATCACATAATCCTTCCTATGCCTTTGGCTGTTGCTAAACTTAATTGGTATTAAGTAATTATCTCTATAAATGGAGTAATGTAAATGACACTTTGGGGTTGAATATGTAAAAGGACAGCAATCGTTCGGATACGTGGATAAGAGTCTCCACTGTATTTCCTATGTGTTTTCACCTCATTATCACTAAGACTGCTGTATATGTTATAGTAGCACTAGATATCACAAAAGACATGAACAAAATGAATGAATCAAAAGAAATGAGGGGTAACAAGAATTCATTCATGAGCAATGAATCAATCATTAACCTAACAAAACATTTATTTATAAAAGAATAATGAAAAGCACTGAAATAAGCCCTAGAGTTTAAAATTCGACGCAAATTAATTTTAGATAACTAACACGAAAATTTATTGTAAAACTTGTTTCTGTTAATATTTGGTCAGATAGCCAAATGATAACCAGTGATGATAAAAAAAAAAAAAAAGTTGCAGCTATACTGTCACATCAACAGTTTAATTAATAAATGTTTGCAGGAATTTTCCTATTTATTGAATGAATCTTCTTTTGAGGCCTTCCTATTGAATGAATCATAATGTAAAACTCGATGATTCATACTAGTATTTGGCGTCTTCTCTTTACTCTTATCCCTCTTATCCGGTAATTTTGAAAATATTAGTTTATTTATTTTACGATCTTTACTAAAATAATTTTTATCTAAAATAGTTTATTTGATTACTCATCCTCTAACAGTTCTACAACCTGCGATTTAATCATACAGCTGTACAAAATTCCATCTGTCCCAATATGCTTTTTGCCGATAATCAATCATTTAAAGCATTATTAAAATATTTTTGTTATAGCAGATACTCTCATTTATTTGTTTTAGTTAATTCGTCAAATATTATTCAAATTTAAATGAAAGAACAGCAAATTGGTGGTCCGAAATTTTTTTTCAACATTTAAATTTTAAAACTTTGCGTTGCTCATAGACTAGTTATATTTTGTTCATTTGAAAGTAAATAGATGTTTTAAATAATTGATTGCATACTGACGTCCTACATAAATTTCGTCAAAATTTATCGAAAATATTAAAACAATTTAAGAAGCCAATAACCTGACATTTCAATAACTTCGTATAGTTAGATCGTTTGCTAAAAAGATTGTGGTTGCACTGATTTTTTAAACAACGTTTATTGTTTTCTTACATTCAGGAAAATGGTACATACTTGTGTATTCTCATACTAGAAGAAACACTGTCTATCAAAATTAACACTACTTACAGTATTTTATTTTCTTAGTAATGTCATATTTCATCTTCTACCATCGTCACATTAAAAGCAATTGAAGGAGTATGTATTATGCACTAACAATTATTTATTATGTTCTATCCTTATTTTTTTTCAGTCTGAACAAACACAGAAAATTAATATGTTAGAATGTCTCTTGTTTCTATATCATATTTATTTCATTGTGTTCTTTAAGTAAAATTTCTTGTTCGAAAAATGTTTAAGCCATTTGAATAAAACTAGAAGATTGTCACATATGTGCATAACATAATTATTATTAAATGTTTTTTAAAGATGACAATTTATTTCAAACCTTTTTTTTTCTTTTTCAACATCTTTCTTTATTTATAACAAAATATATTTCCATTAATGCAGTGTTTGGACTATAACAATAAGAAAATTCTCTTAAATATGATATGAAAATATTTTCAAGGATTGATAATCTGCAATTTTATATAATTCTCATTCATTAGCATAAATAAATGTCAGAATTTTTGCCATTCTATTGGTAAAAAAATATTACATTCTTCGAAAAACTGGTCATAATTTTTTTTTTCAATTAATTGCAGGAAAACAACCTTACTTTTTGTAATCTATTAAGTTTCAATGTATATATATTATTCTTTAAATAAATGAGCTTTTATGCAATAATAGATTAAATTATTTGATTTCATACTTATATTGCACTATACTGAAAATAGCATTACAGTTTTTGGTACTTAGGTATTAACGCCACCACAGTAGAAGTTGTGCTAATGTGTAAATACAGAGCAATCTTGTTATTTGCATGCCCACATAGTTATGTTTTGGATTCCTTGTTATTTGCAGATTTTTTAAGTCATTTTTTAATGCTTTTTTTTTTTGCTCATATTTTTTTTGCATATGCAGACAAGATTGCTCTTTATTGAGGCTTTAGCACAACTTCTGCTGTGATGGCGTTAATACATAAGTACAAAATTTTCTCCAGAAAAGAAATAAAATTACTCACAATACACTGTAATCCACTACTGTTATCCAATATTCTATAATCTGCTTAACCTTTGATTCCAACTTGTACAAATTAAAGATCTTTGCCTTATTTAAAATACGATGCTGTACCCAGATTGAATATTTTTTACATGTAGTAATTAAATTATTTTTTTTAATACTTAGATCTCTGCCTTCATACAAATTACTATGCTCACCAACCCTTGCTCAGATTCCAAAAATATATTAATTTGAATGGCTTTAAAAAGATTATGAAGGATGAATTAATAATTTAAAAATCAAGGAGAATTTCCTTTCATTTCTTTTTTACTGAGGGGTTTTAAGACCAAATCTGCTGCTGTTAGTTGATGTTTTCATGCTTGATTACATAAGATTAGTAAAATTTTGAAAATTAACTAAAATATAAAACGAACTGAGTCAAAGAGGTCTTTGCTTACTTGTTTTTTTTTTTTTTTTTTAATAAAGTTATAAGAAAATGATTTTACACATGACGTAATTTTCACAAAACTTTTCTTTGTTTTTGTAATATGCACCTGAAAATATTTTTATTCTGATAAATGAAATAAATATGTGTTATAAACTGTCTTTCTGCTGTCTTAGAATCAGTTACAATAGCTTAAAATATTATTTTGAAATATGAATTAATTTTCAATTTTTTCTGTATTTAATATGTAATCATGTAATTCTATTTTTTTCTGCTTATAACAGTCAATGTGTAAACAAATTTTTTATTTAAATAATTTTCTTTGTGAAATGTTTACAATTGGCAACGAAATAAAACAATAATCCTTTTTTTAAATAGGTCAAAAATATCTATGGAAATGTTAAAAATTTTAATTTAAAATACAAATAAACCTTCAAAAAATTTGTCAATTAAAAAAAATAATAAATGTATTCTACATACCAGGAACTTCCAAAAAATGCCATTAGAAAAAATTACAGTCAAGGTTCGATAATCCGTGCACCCACAATCCGCTGTTTTCTATAATTCGCATTACTTTACGGATGTAAACAGTTAAGGAAATTTACAAATTTGTGATCCAAAAATAATTTTTTTAAATAAATAAAAAAATTGAAAAAAAAATCATAATAAAACATCTGCTTTTTTTTCAATATAACTCTTTTATTTTCTTAACAGTAAAAAACAAACTGTATTATGGAACATATGTAATTATTTTTATTTAAGTGCACATATGTATCAATTTTTTAATAAAATAATGCTAATACAGGCATTTTTTAAGATAGCCTATTAAATTAATTATTAGATTTTATATTTATCTTTTCATATTATACTGATTATTGAATTAAAATGCTGTCCAAGAATAATAAAATGATGTATAATCCATAACACTCTATAATCCACAATATTCCAAAATCCACACAATCTTTGCCCCCAACTTCTGCAGATTATAGAACTTTGACTATATTAAACCCCTTTGTATAGTTTTGAACATAGAAAACATTTTTATTAGAATGATTTTGGTTAAATTTAACGTTTAATATCTCTTAAAATAATTCCTCTATTTAAAAATTATTTGCTTCATTGTGTTTGTCAAACATTTTTGTATAATGCCACTAATTTTCATATTTTTCAATGTAATAGGTTTCTTAATATTAATGAAGAGGATCTCAGGCCATAAGAAAATCATTAACATCAGCAGTGACAGAATTAGTTACTTTTTTAGAACAGAGAGTTTCATGTGTAAATATCTTTTTTAATTGAAAAATACTTAGAAACTTTATTGTTTGCACCTTTTTCAAATCTGACAACAATACATATTAAAAAGGAAAGCACTTTTTTTAAATATAAAATAAATTGCTAATGAAATACAGAAAATTTTAACTAAAATTTGAAAAATAAGTCAAATCTAAAAAATGATTGCATTATTGAAGAATGTAATCTATTCCAATATATACCTGTAAAAGATTATTACATCATAACTTCTTTAATCCAGAATCAAAGTGGTTGTGATGATTCTGAATTATAGAAAATTCTGGTTTGCAGAATTTTTTTAAGCATTTTTCAACTTTCTTGGAAAGTGCTAAAAAGTGTGTCAGAAAAACGCAATTTTGTTTTTTGAATACCTCAATTTTTCAAATACGATCACTTCGGGATATTCTGTTCAAAGTACCCATTTTGGCAGCCTTTTTTGAAATATATTCTGCCTTATAAAAAAACCAATCCGTCACATTTCATAGTTCCTAAATAAAAGGACCTGTAAATTGGATACGTTTAACAGTAAAAATGGATTTAAAAATGAGTCAGAAAAAACGCAATTTGTTATTTGTATACTTACTCAGTTTTCAATCACGATCACTTTGGCAGCCTTTTTAAAAATAAATTCTGCCTTTATCAAGAAACTGGTCAATACAACAATATCACATTATATAATTTCTAAATAAGAGGACCTGCCATTTAAATGCGTTTAAAATCAAACATGAATTTAAAAATGAGTCAGAATATAAGCAGTTTAGATTTGGGTTTTTTTTTTCTGCAACTCCTATTTTTGTTTAATTTATTTTTGCTGTAAGAATTGGTCCTATGAAAAACTTGTTACCATAAAAATTGTAAGATACTATTGAGAAAATGTAAAATAAATTTAATATGATTTGATAGCTTAAGAATTGACTAAGTTATGGATTTTTTTATTTTTTCACCCCCCCCCCCCTTTTTCTTTTGTTTTTAATTTTTTTCATCAGTAAAAGTTGGTTGTACCAAAAGCTTGTAAATACAAAAGTTTTAGATTAATTTTGAGAACATTTATAAAAAATTTAATTGGATTCCATATCTTGACAATTGATGAAGTTATGAATTTTTTCTCCCAAAAATCTTGTTTTTTTCGCCCCCTGAGCCCATTTTTAACTTTATTAAAAATCTGTCATGCATAAACTTTTGGCCCAATTTTTAGAAGTAATATAAACTTTAAACTGATTCGATAACTATTTTAACTAAGAAGCTATGGCGTTTTTTCGGTTTTCACAAAAACCCTCCCTATTTCCACACCTTGGTTCGAGTTTGCCCATTAAGGAACTCGACCGAGATTTTATATCCCTTGATTTTATGTATCACTTTAGAGAAGATTAGAGCAGAATTTATAAGTTATCGTGTCCAGAAAAAAGTGATATACATATATAGATAGGTAGATAAAGTTTTTTACTAATGTTAGTTTTATGGTCTAGAGGTCATGATCTGTGTAGATCTGCAAAATTTTTTCAGAAATTCCAACATAGGATCGACGCAATAGGTAGTATTTCATACAAAATGTAGCTAAAAATTCCTAGGACTCTGTCTATTTCAGAATAAGATCAAGTGCGAATAGAATCAGTAATGTGAATGGAATAAGTGTGATTTTTTTGGGTCACTGAATCCGAATTTGTAATTTCACATCAAAATTTCTCTCTCCTCCCCATCAATAAGGGGCATTTCGATCTCCCCCCTTCCAAATTTGAGTAAAATGCACTTCAAAAAAAAAAAAAAAAAATTAAATTAATTTTTTATTATTTTAGTGAAAAACTATCTAGAAATTTAGAAAGCATAAAAAGTTTGCAACAAATAAGACGCATAACATTATAAACAGTTATATAAGGGGGGAGATTACCTCTCAACAAACATCCTGGCACTGTGTATATTAAATTATGCAATTCCACTTAACCAATCACATCGTTTGTGTTTGCTCTCCTGTTATCCTTCTCAATAGTTCTTACTTTATGTTTTAGGGTCACTGAATCTGAATTTGTAGTTTCTCAACAAAATACCTCTCGCCCACTCCAAAAATTTTAGTAAAATGATCGCCAATATTGTTTTTATTTTATTTTATTTTTTAAGGGGATATTATCTAAAAATGCAGAAAGTAGAAAAAATTTGCAAAAAATGCTATACATGACATTATGATTTAGGATGAATGGGGTGGGTGGAGCCTGGCTCTCAACATGCATCGCTGCACTGCGAGCACAAAGTTATGCAATTCTGCTTTTACCAAAATTTGTGTGTGGGGGAGGGGTTTGTCAGAAGAAATTTTGGTGGAAAATTAAAACTTCGGATTTAGCGACCCAGAAAACATATAGTAAGCCTTTTTCCAGAACTACCATGAATTTGGTAGGTAGAGCCACAATACGGTCTTTATTGCCTGGACTATTGTTCAAACAAATTTTCTATTTTGTAATAAATTTCATTGTAAGGTTATTAAAACAACCTCCGAGAGTTTCAAGATTTTTTTTTTTAATCATCTTTTTTTAGGAAAGAAAAAGAAAGTGCCAAACAGTAAAAATAAATTGATACTCAAGCACTTGTTGCTGGTTTTATTTTTCTTTTGACAAAGAGGATTCGCAAATTAAAATTATGCTTGAGGAGGGGGAGGGGAACATGAAACTGGAATATACATGAAAGTCCGTAATTCTATAATTATTAAAATGGTAATAAAAATTCAGTTATTATTATCCGATTAAAATGCAATTTTTATGACATAATAATGTATTTCTTATATTATTCAAAACTGCTTCGAATCAGATTTTTTTTTTTTTTTAAATCTTGTTTTACTTTTTTTTTTTTTTTTTTTTTTTTAAGAATTTATTTGGAAAAAAATCATTTTGCATGATATATTTACTAATATTATTATTGTACCTAGTAGAAAATATTAGTGTATCTAAATCTATATGGTGTTCCATTACCTTCGGATCCGGGAATGCAACCGATAAAGCACGTCAAGTTTCTCAGTTCAAATCTTAGTTGGGGCATTTTTTTTGCCCAGGTGGAAAAAAATCCAATACATATAAAGTATTTTTTTAATTATTTCTTTTAGATTAATTTAGCACAAAGTAAAATAGTAAAGTAACTAAGTCACAAATGGTAAGTCACAGATGACAGTAAATAATTTGTAACGGACAATATCTTAATTGAAATAAAATAATGTACCTCTAATCTTCTAAACATAATATTAAAGAGGATATAATGCACAGTTATAGTTTATTAAACGCTCTCCTTCTTCCACAACATAATTTTTTTCCAAACACATTCGAAGGGTAATTGGACAATACACTCTGCTTTAATAAAATGAAAATATCTTATTTTGAAGTAAATTAGCGTAGTTTTATTTGTTAAAACTAGTCAATCTACAAGAAGAAGAACCGATTTTTTCTGAATCAGTGAATTTCGAACCGACTCCGAGGCAGTGTTGAATTAAGGGGGTGGCCTGGGGGCTATCAAATGTCCCCCCTGGAAATTTTGAGATTTTGTTTTCAATGGTAAAACCCTGTAATTCCCCCCCCGGAACTCTATTTTGCTCCCCCCCCCCCTCCGGAGCCACAGAAGTCTCTCCCGGAGAAAAGTGTCTGAATTCAACACTGCTCCGAGGAATAGGCCCTTTCTGGATTCGATGCATTTCGGAATTGTTCCAAAAAGGACCGATTCCTCGGAGTTGGTACAACGTCAATGGTACATTTCGGAGCGATTCCGAGAAATCGGTGCTTTTCGGAGTCGTTTCCTTTCGGAACGAGTCCGAGGGATCGATCCTTTTCACAGTCGCTTCATTTCGGAACGAGTCTAAGGATTCGTTCATTTTCGGAGTCGTTTCATTTTGGAACTAGTCCGAAAATTCGCATCTTTGCGGAATCGTTTTCCGAAAAGGAACGAATCCTTTTTACAGAAAGAAATCGGTCCTTCAAATCCACTGTCGTACTCGTTCCTTTCGATTCATTCCTCAACAAATGACACATCTCTACTGTGCAGTCTTCGAGCGATGTTTGAATACTTTTCCCATGCTGCCATCTATCCTTTTAACCTGCAACCTTACTCTGCAACCTAAGTTTTGACTATTGCAACTGTTCCATAATTTACTATTTGAGTATTTCGTCACTACTTTCTCATGCAATCATAAAACAATATTTCTGAGACTGATTAACTTTATTTTTCATTTAATTCACAAAAAAGCAGAGAAATATTAATAATTTGTAAACGAAAGTTGTGATCTATTGCGTAGTTGCGTTAGTCCTAATTATCATCAGATAGATATTTTCTTTGAAGCTAATTTATTTAAAGTTATAGGTATTATGGTCTTCTCTTTAAAATATTTCCTTCTTATTTAATGCAAGAATTTAATTCTTCTTAATGCAAGATTTATCGGTAGTACTTGTACTTGATTAACCAGTCAGCCAGTTTTGCCAAATTATATTAAGGCCACATTACTCATTAAATTATGCAAAATAACATAAATTTTCTTTTAAATAAAGAAAGAATTAATTAACTAGTCAAATGAAATAAAACATCAAATTAAAAATCATAAGATTACGTATTAAGCACGCGTAACGTACATAATGTTCAGTGAATGTGACATTTATGTTCAAGCATGGTTGGTGGAGATGGTCTTTTCGTCAACCAGAGAAATAGTAGCGATTAACTTATGATGCAAGTTTAATATTAAAATCAAGACAAAAAATCTTGAAAAAATAATAAAAACAAAAATATTTCAAAAAGAAATATGAATTTTAAAAAATGCTTTAATAAACAAATTTAAAAGGCCAAATAAAAATTTTAGGAACATTAAAACCAAGAATAATTGGTTACTAATATACCTATTACTATAGTTACTATAATACCTATACAATGTATAAATATTTGAAACTCAAGAAATTTCATAAGGTCTTGTGATATCACACTTTTATAATTTCATTTTTTAACATGGGTTTATTTTCATTTGCCAATTTCAACCCTATTCGACCATAAAATGATGAAAACATTTATAAAAAAAAGTAACTCATTTGGATTTTAAAGTTCTGAGGAACAAAATTACTACATTAATCATATCAAGTTTCAAGAATCACCATAGATGACAGCATGAAATAATTGAATTTATTATTTAGTTTATTAAAAGTAAAAATAAAGTGTAAACTTTTATTTCTTTGTCATTGTTAGTCAAAAATGCGTCTTTCTGAAATTGCATTAAGTTGTTTTGTGGCATCTCGGCTCTGAACAGATTTTTCTCTAAATGCAGTATATTTTGCTTGCTTACCTTGAAAAAAATACTCATTGTTTTTGTTATCAAAGTTATTGTAAACAAATATATTACTATCTGATTTTATTGTAATCATTTCTAATATAAATGTAGCTCTAAATATAAGATCTAAATATAATGTTCTCAAGCCTAACAATCCAAATCAGTGTAATGACTGATTTAATTTTAATTTCTGTTTAAATTGCTCAAAATCTGTTTATATTTATTCAAAATGAAACATTTTTATTAGCAAGATCTTAAGATTATGAACTAACATGTTTTATTATTGAAACATGTAATTAAAAATTAGGTACTACTTGGTTAACCTGTCAACCAAAAAACTGTCTCCAAACTATAAGATTAAATGCCAATAATGAATGATCGTGAATGTCACATTCAATGACACATGTTTAAAACATTAAGTGATTTTCATTTCGACTTTTTATTAGTATTTTTGTTAATATTCTACTAATTAGTTGTTTTTTTGTTATTAAAAAAAAAAAAATTATGTCACTATGTTATGTATAATTTGGCTATTAGTTTGGCGATTTGTATAATTTGGCAAAATCTCTCGACAGCATAACCAAGTAATGCCAAAAATTATAAATTAATTTTAGTTTATACAGTATTAAATCCATACATTTTCCCTGGGAATGATTTCTGCTTACCCGAAGAGGAAATTCCACTTTTTCACTATTAATATTCCTAAAATCTCATATTCCCTGTTGTGGGATGAAGGTAGTTATATCAGGATAAAAAAATTAGAATTTATCACTGATAGTTCACATACAATACTGTGAAGAGAATTTAGTAAATTTTGAAAATACTGAATTAGGGGGTCAAATTTTCGATTTATAAATAATTTAGAATTGCCTTTTGGAAATTGCATTGTTTCTGCAAACTTTGTCTTTTAAAAACGTAAATAAAAAATATATTTTCATATGTATATTTTGTTATATATTATTTCCATTTTACAAGTGACAAAATATATATTTTTTAAATGTCAAAATATCTATTTTTATTGACATTAAAATATTTATTCTACAGAGTTCAGTTTTTCCAATGTTAGTTAATTTTGGTTGATTTTTTTTAAATGTATGTATTTTCAATTTCTGATGTAATAGCATCAATTTTTTAAAAACAAGTATGGCACCATGAGTCAAGTGAAAATGATTGAGTGCAAAGTGAAAGTAGTCTGCTATTGGCTAGATGTATAGTAGAGTGGATTGAAAAATCAATGTGTGAAAAATCAAATCTGTATGGGCAGCAGGGGATAAAAGCTGTTTTATATGTATATTAGTATGCACCTTTTCTTTTAAATCCATTCATGTCTTCTGGCGACTCAAAAATATTTAAAAATTTAAATTTTTATGAAGATTTATGTTTTTTCCATTTTTTACTTTTCTAAGTTACTTTCAGAGCAGGTTTCAAAAATTGTTTTTATGTATATTAATGCATACTTGTTTTTCTTGTGGATTTAAATGGGAATAATTGAATCGATTGTTGGGGGGGGGGGGGCAGGTCTTGATTAATAAATAGGCAGGAGGAGTATGTGCCTCCCTTAGAAATATTGAAGAAGTCCTAAATTGAAAAAATAGGCCCTCCAAATTTTACATTGAATCTATTGTTATGGTATTGTAATGTTGGATTGATGTCTATTTGAGATATTGAATTTGAATATTATTGAATGTGGGGCATGCACAGTATAAAATATTAATAATTAAATTGTTGCCAAATTGAAAAAAAAATGTTTCAAAATATACTGATAATTTATGTTATCTAAATTTTTTCATGCAATTTACATTTTTGTTGTTGAACCATTTTTGCATATTTTTCTGTATCCAATTTTTGTATAAGAGAAACTAAAAAGATTGTTTAATGAAATATGGGTGATTCTCAAATGAGCCACATTTTGAAATAACATTTGTAGCATTGGTAAGTTTCTTCTAATGTCAAATTTTAAAAACTTTTTCTGATTGAAAGGGGCCCCCGAAACGACAATGTGCTTCAGAAGTAAATCAGACCCTGGGATGTATTCTTCATACATTGGTATACAGTACAACTTCTTTAATCCAGAATCATTACAATTCTGGATTATAGAAAATTACTGATTACAAAAGTTTTGAAACTAAAATGAATTCAGATAAGTAATAAAAACATATTCACTTATTAATATGGCAGTACAGCAGAACTCTTTCAAATCTGCAACCCCAAAATCCGCAACCCTAAAATACACAACTCTCTAAAATCCACTCATAATTTATGGATGTAAACAATGAAACATTCAGTTCAGATATAGGGACATAATTTGACTATTTTAATTTTATATTAATTCCATATCTTTTTTAAATTGTAATTTTTTTTAATATTACTGAATTCATGTTTTTTAGAGAAGGAAGAATAAATTTCTTTCTGAAAAAAATTTAAGATATTGCATATATCATTGGTAATCACAATTTTCTTACGAAATATATTTGTGTGTTAATCAAGCTTTTTTAGTTATTAAGTCTGGTTAAACCTGAAATAAAACTTCCTTTATTTTATGATTTTGATGTGAATACGTTACGTACGTTTATGAGGCAAGTTTCATTGAATAATTAAGGAAAAATACATTTAATCTTTATAATGAATATTTAATCATACATTAGTGATTATTAACTTGACCTTTGCTTTTAATATTTTAATCATTTTAAAAATTATCTAAATTTTTATTATTTTAGTTTATTACTTATTTTAATATTTTACTATAGTGTAAGAATTTAAATTATAGTTTCAATTGCGTTATTAATTTCATTGAAATTACTGCTTTAAAAAATTAGACAAATCAATGGCCAGAAATTCACAAAATTTTCAAATTCACACAACATCTGGTCCCAAGCTGTGCAGATTTGAGGGAGTCTACTGTATAAAAATGCAAAGAAGTTGAAAATTGAAAAATATTGAGAAAAATCATTTTAACATGCTCTAAAATATGTGCTTTTAACATAATTATGTATGTTATAAGTAGTGCCACTGTGTTGTATTAAACTACAAAAAGCAATACTCGTATAATTTTTTTTTAAACACGCTTTCTGATTTATAAATGCTCAATAAATAATACAAATAACAACAAAAATAGGTATATCATCACCTGAGAATAAAAAGGTTCTACTGCCATTAAAAAAAAAGAAAAAAAAACGATTTTTTGGCACATGAATGTTCTATTTTTATCTATGGTTGCATATCTTTATTAAAATTTCCTTATACATAATTTTCTTTTGCTTGCGATAGAGATTAATATAGATCTATTAGAATTAGAAATTGTCAAAAGCAGTCAGAATAACACAATTCTATGTGCAAAGCAATCGTATCATACAATATATTGTAATTTTATCTTATAATATATTATGGAAACCTGTAATCTTTTATTTATTTATTTATTTATTTATTGTCTGAAAGAATAAATTATTTTGATAAATACATCTTCTTTTAACAAAATATCATAGAAATTTTTATCAGGGAAAAACCTTATAAATTCACTTTTAGTACTTCAATAAGCAAAATGAATTGTCTCTAATTATATTTGATTAAAGGATGTGATCCATGCAAAGAGGAAGTAAACATAACTGGAAAAAATTATAACACATTCAGATTGACAAAATCCTAAAAGGAGAATGGATGACAGTTTAGAAAAAAGTACCAGCATTAAGTATTTTTTTATTTTAAAATGCAAACACCCTTTATTATTAATCTGTATTAAAAGAGTAGAACATAAATGCATTTATGTGTAAAACTGTCAAATCTTTTTTTCTTGGTAAAAAGTCTGCTTACATTATAATATAATTAAAAATTGTCAATGAATTTTATTGCAAAAAAGAAATAAAGACAAACTAAGAAATTGTGATTTAATGTTTTAACTGATATTTAAATTTCTATGATTTAATACTAATTTTCTTTACATTAATTTGAATAAAGTATTTTAAAACAAACATGTTTTCTTCTGCTACACACACACACACATACACAAAAAAAAACTTTAGATCAAATCTGTTGTTTTCTCTTTTTGGTAATGTGTTTCAAATCCTTTTATATAAATAATTTCTATTTTTATCGCATTATTTCATGAATCACCATACATAGTGCTGCTGAGTCATATTTGTATGCATGTAGGATGAAAATTAATACAAGGAGAGAAAATATCTCTATCTCTTGGCTCAAAAGATAAAACTTGAAAATTTAAATTTAGCAGTAAAATAATTTATTAAAAGTATTCAATATTTAGCATAAAATATCTTCTTTGAAAAAAGATAAATTAGTTACTGCCATTAATAACATAGCAAGATTATTTTAAGATTTTGGTCAAGGTGTTTTTCAATAGCATCAACCCTTTTTTCGTTATTTGCAAATTTTATATAAAAAAATGTAGGGATGTATCAAATTTTAATTTTGGCCGAATACCGAATGTCGAAGATTCGGCCGACAGCTGAACCGAATACCAAATATTCAGCTAGCCGAAAAATAACTGTTGGGCCGAATACCGAATATTTGGCTTTCCAAATACTTTTTATATTTCAAAGTTTAAAGGTATTAAAATGTTATTTTTTTATACAATCTTACATAATATTTCGTAAAAGAAACTTACATTCTGATAAACAAGAGTTTTTGATAGGAACATTTAGTATTGAAAAAAATCAATGTTGAGTTATTTAAGAAACCCAATTATGATGCTATTTTTAATTAATAAAATTCTAAATTTCGTTGTTTCTTCTATGAATTAAACTAAGCATTTTAAAATCAAAGAGAAATAATGAAAAAATGGTCAAAGAAAAACTTTTACAGTCTCTTAATTGTCCTTTGTCAATAACTCAAGGCAGATTTTTTTCAATATAATGTACAAATACTTTCAATTTAATTCTCAAAAAAGGAATGTCTAGCTCATAGTTCTTTTCTTATGAATGATAGCATTTTCCATCCTTCCCATCATATCATATTTGTATGCTATTTGCTCAAATGCTATTGCTCATTTGCTATTTCAACTCAAAGCATATGAGTTGAAAATATAGTTATGGTACTTATTTATAGTTAATGCAACAAACGAAAACACAAGTTTTATCTGGAGTGAGATGAAATACAATGTATTTATCACTCAATAAGTTAATTATGATTATGGTTTCATGAACAAAAATTGTCTCTATAGCTATTACTATTCTCAAAAGTTTTTCTTTCTTGTTTAAGGGCTTTTATTTGGGAAAAGTAAAGGAGAATCCTAATAAATCACCATTTTAATCTTTCTCATTATTAATTAATAAATTAATAGTGAGTTAATTTTCTTAAGTTATACTTTACAAACAACAAATAAATAATGTAAAAACATTCTACTTTATTCACATATGATTTTCTTTCTATAATTATTTTAAAAATATTAATAAATTGTCAGCTAAAAATAAAAATTGTTAAAAATGTGTTTTAAAAGGTTTTATTAAGTATTGGATTCGGCTAAATCGAATATTCGGCAGGCTGAATAATTTCATATTCGGCCAAGCTGAATATTCAGCTTAACTGAATAGTTTGATATTTGGCCTAACCAAATATTCAATAACATGGCCGAATACCAAATATTTGATGCATCCCTAAAAAAATGTTGACTTTGAGTCATTACTCAAAAAATTAAATAATAAGAAGTCAGTGAACTTAAAAAAAATTTAACTACTTAAGATATTGATATCTATACAAAAAAAGTAAACATTCTTGATACAGAAACTCAAAAATTAATTTGTTTAAAATTCTGAAGAAAAATTAGATCAAGAAAAAAACATTAAAATGTTCAGTAAACTTGTTTTTTGAAAAAAGATCTAAAGATATTTCATATCATATTTTTTAGTTTAGTCGTTTATGAGTAAAGTGAATTCTAAATCTTTGCAATTTTAGAGGAGTGGCAATGCACCATATTTCTTAAAAGAAAATGCAAGAATTCAATTGCCAATTGAATCATTCTAGTTATTTCTTAAAAATAAACTTTATTTTGAATAAAAGATCATAACTTCTAATGCAGTGTACTGAGAGAAATATTTGACATCCGAGATAAAGAATTTTTTTTTTTCATTGGTCATGGAAAAGTACTACCTCTGACAATGAAGTTCGGTGAATTGTCTTGTTACATTAATGTAGAGGAAATATTAACGAAAGTTACCATACCACCCATTGAAATAGTCACCTCCCAAAACTATGCACCGCTGAGATCTATGCAATGCCCTGTAAAATTCGCAAGAAGTGTTCTTTCGTGATGGTGTTCAAAAGCTTCGTCATGTTTCGTTGGATGTCAACAATATGATCAAATCTCTTTCATAGAGAGTTTGATTCGTGGAAATAGGAAGAAATTTGGAGGATTGACATCTGTCGAGTATGGTGGATGTTTAATTTGCACCACCCCTCATGAATTTTTTTAGGTATCTTGCAAATCTTAAAACCAAACTTCAAACTGATGTTTTGTTCATCCATTTTCCTGTTCTCAGTTAAGAACCAACACACTGAACAAGCACTTTCTAAAACACATCTTACGCAGAACATAAACGATGCTCAACTGAACAATTATGGGTGAAGATGGTCAACACTTGCCTCTATGCAAGTACTGCATTTTGTTTCCCCAGCGTTGCTAGATCGGCTGTTCTGAATACATACAGTCAAAGTTCTATAATCCGCACAAGCTGGGGCCAAAGGTTGTACGATTTATGGAACATTTTGGATTATAGAGTATTATGGATTGTGTGTCATTTTATTATTCCTAGACAGAATTTTAATGCTATAATCAGTATAATATGGAAAGAAAAATAAGAAATCTAATAATTAATTTCATATGCTATCTCATAAAATGCCTTTTTAAAGTTATTTTATTAAGAAAATTTATATATATGTGCATTTAAATAAAAATAATCATTTATATTTTCCATAATAAAGTTTGTTTTTTACTGTTAATAGAATAAAAAATAAAATATAAAATACAGTTGTTTTATTATGATTTTTTTTCAATTTTTTTGTTATTTGTTTTAAAATAATTTTTGGAACACAAATTTGTGCATTTTCTTAACTGTTTATTTCATTTTTTACATTCGTAAAGCAATTCGAATTATAGAAAATTGCAGATTATGGGTGCGCGGATTACAGATCTTTGACTGTATATTTGCTTAAAGATTCATAAAATAATAGCAATGAACACCATAATTAAGAGGATTATAGATCTTTGACTGTAGTTCTTGTTCAAAAAGTGCATTTAAGCAAAATCATTATAGATGTTTGTAATACCTGAAAATTAATTTTTATTTCTTTATCAAAATTTAAACAATTTCAACTTAGGTCTTAACTCTTAACTGCTGTGACAAAAATTGTCGCATAAGTACTGTGAGCGGTCTGTCAAACCGCTTAATCTAAATATGAATAAAATGCTAAATTAACTCTCAGTATACTATTTTTGCATTAAACTTTATATACAGGACTATTATAAATAAAATTCAGCTATTCAAAAGTTTTTAGAGATAGTAATAGGGCTCCAAAGAAAAAAAAATTGACCAGTATCTATAGTTAAAATCTGAAACTGGAAAAACTCAGCGGTCTGTGAGACCGCTAACAGCAGTTAAGGATTAATGATATAAAGATTTTTTTTCAATATATTGAAAATGAGAATTGTTCAGCTCAACTTTTCTTGACATTTAAATGTACTATCCTATTCAGAAAAAATTATAAAATTAAAAAATACTAACTTTGGTAATTTCCATTATCTTGTGCCTTTAAAAAAAAGGAAATAATCAAAAAAGAAACTTATAAAATCTTTTACAACTATATCACATTTAAAAAGTCTTACACTTTTGCCACTTGACTTCTTATACCCACACTTGTGGGATTTCGGAGTTGTTATAATTTCTACAATTTGTTCAACTTCAATCACAAAGTGTTTTTACAAATGTGTTAGAATGAAAAACTATGTTAAATTTTTTCCATTTTTTTTAAAAGTACTAAAAAAGATATTTCCTCATATAATCTATCTGTTTTAAAATACAAAATATCAGTTAAAAAATTTGAATTCTATAATCTTTTAAAATTATCACATTTTAAAAATTTTGTAACATTTAAAAAATTTTGAATCTTGAATAGAATTTTAAATCTCAACCAGCCTAACTTTACATAATCCAAATATATATATATATATACTTTGCATTTTTAATAAACTAAATTCTTTATGTTATAAAAAGTATTCAAAATAATTTTCATTTTATTATTTTTATTTTATGATAAATAAAAATGACAGTATTTTTCCAAGAAACAAAATATCCCTCTAGTTATATTTTAGCTTTGAAAAATCCAATAATTAGGCTTACATATTAATACTGACAAATTAATCTATGCTCCCCATACACATTTCTAAATATTTTTTTTTATCAAAATGATGTAATGTCTATAAATAAATATAGATTTTAATGATAGTTTCACATGCCCCCAACATCTTTCAAAAATACACTAAATATGATTGCAGTTATGCTAATTGTTGAATTTAAGTGAAAGGCACCAAAAAATTATTTTGTGTTTAAGGGTTATTTTTATTTTATTATTGACATTGAAATATTCTTTTTTTTATAAATTTTTGAAACTTCATAAACAGTTCATGTGGTTATGCATACACTTTCATTTATATTTCAGGTGCAGATGTTTGTGAAAACTATTCTGATTATACAATGAAAAGACTTATGAAAATAAATCATCTCCTTTTGCTATGTACTTTTAATATTAGATGAATTTTCTCATTTTAAAAACTTGTTCAGTAAGGATCTTTTCTTATTTCTGTATCAGTGCAGAATAGCTTGATTTTCCTCATCTTCACTTCTGAATTATATGTTAAAATTAGGAAATTATTTATTAAGATAGCAAGTTGTTAAAACAAATTTGACTGAGAAAAGTTCATACATGATATTTATTCAATATATTTTATCTTAAGTGAAAGATACCTTGTGAAACAACATAAATTTTTAAAAATATTTATAGTACTGTATCATTGTTGATATTTGAAACTTTATTATTTGATATCTTTAATTATCTCAAAAGAAAAAGTTCTGCTGAAAAATTCTCGTTATAATGTTTAATATACATTCATTACAGTAAATGGCTCATTACAGTAAATGGCTCATTCCATTAAATGCATTTGTATTTGTGTGAAAAAAATAATAAATGCATATTTGTGAGTAATTTGCACAAAAACTACATAATACAGTAAAGGCCATTTTCGATTTAGATTTAGAAAAACCTTCTATGCATATTTTTAATAAAGACATCTCATATCATTGTAAAAAAGAAGATAACTTGTATTTATATTGGTTAATAAACTCTTCTAAGTATGTGACGTAATATAACGACTATCTTCAAAAAATTATTCTGACTTTGATACATGAACATAATTGGAGAAAACTGAAATAGTTATTAAGTTTTAGTATGCATCTTTATATGTAAACGAAAGCGTATAACTTACGTGAGTTGCAATAAGAAACTTTCAGATAAATCTACTGTAAACAAAGTTCTTTCATCAGTTTCCTCTAGTGACATTTGTTACAAACAGTTTATCAAAGTGTTACTTAAATGCCCATCTGTATTTTAATAAAGAGAAATATTTTTCTTCTGAGGTGCTGAACAAGGGATTCTCTTGAAAACATAAGTTATGTAATCTGTATCGGCTCCATGCTAATAAGAAACCTTCATTTGCAAGATGGATAGCAAAGGATACTCTCTTAAAACTAATTTAGTGAATGAGTTCCGACTCTGTACAAAAAAGAAACAATTAACTTGTGATGTGTGTAACAAAAAGTTTTCTTCTAAATCTGCCTTAATTCTCCACCTGCGTATTCATACAAACGAGAAACCTTTCTCCTGCGAGGTTTGTAACAAGTGCTTTTCTCAGAAATCTCACTTAAATGATCACCTGCGTGTTCATACTGGAGAGAAACCGTTTTCTTGTGACGTTTGTAACAAAAAGTTTTCTCGAAAAACTGAATTAAAAGTTCATCTGCGTGTTCATACTAAAGAGAAACCCTTTATTTGTGTGGTATGTAATAAAGGATTTTCTCAGCAAACTAATTTAACTACTCACCTGTTCATTCATGACAAAAAGAAACCTTTCCCTTGTGAGGTGTGTAATAAAAGATTTTCTCAAAAATCTAATTTAAATACTCACCAGCGCGTTCATACTAATCAGAGACCTGAGAAAAAGATCAGTCGATCTTTCTGTTGTGAAGTATGTAAAAAAATATTTTCCCAGAAAGCTCATTTGAATGTCCACCTACGCGTTCATACAAAAGAGAAGCCTTTCTCTTGTGAGGTATGTAACAAAAGATTTTCTGGGAAATCCGCTTTAAATGCCCATCAGCGTGTGCATACTAAAGAGAAACCTTACTCTTGTGAGGTGTGTAACAAAGCCTTTTCTTATCAAAGTAATTTAAATAAGCATTACAATATCCATTTCAAAGTGTAATATTCATTTAACATATGTCACATAAATTCATTTTTTATGCCTACTGAAATCCTTAGCGAATGTTTCAGTTTTTGTATATACACTGAAAATTTAAACATGTATAGTAATTCATTTGTGAAATCTGCCATGTTTTCTTTAAAAATCTGTCGAAATATTTATTTTCTGTAACTATTTATTCATGATGTTGGCATATTGATGCAGCAATTTCGTTCTGCTGTTTTTTTTTAAATTTGCAAATGAAGTTAATATTTTTGCTCATAAAATACTGTTAGCTTTCTTTATGATCTGTTTCATATAAGCATTCCTTCAAAGTTAATCTTCCCACGTTCAAGAGTAGCAGTGAAAATCATTTAAGTATTGATAAATTTGAATTATTTTTAAACTATTTTACTTATGTGAAATAGTTAATAGGAATAGGTATGCATGTTGTGAAATAATGCTGAGTTATGGCACATCCCTTCTAGGGTGCAACATCTTTCATCTGAGAAATGACTTTAGTCTTGGAGAAATTAATAATTGATAATAAAATGTACTTTATATATTTAAATGATAGGAGTTTTACAAGAAAAGATTTAAACTCACTATCTTTTACTGTAAAAGAAAAATTTTAGCCCTAATACAGAGCAAAAAAAGAATCTCCCAACTCGTGTTCATTTGACTGTACCTAATATCCATTAAAGTTTTCAGTGTTGGCTTGCCTGAATTTCTTGCACACAAAAATCCTATTGCAAAGTAAAATGAATGGCAACCTTATTATGGATGCTAAAAAATATGTAGTTTGCCAACTGGTTTGCCAATTATCACTAATCAGAATGGCATTCATTTTGTTTTGTAATAAACTGTGCGGTCATTCCTAAGCATACTTTTAAACCGTTGCCAAGTAATTTATAACGTCTTCGCCCCTGAAGAGTAGCAAGATTCTATAAAAAACATATTATTTTTCTATTTACCTATTTTTATATGCATAAACCGTCAAACAATTTTAGTTACACATTTTTGTGTCTGTGTTTTCAATGAAACAGAATACACGTTTTTTTCAACTGATAAAAATTATATAAAATAATTTATAAAAACATACTAAATGTTATATATTTAAGTAAATTTTTATTTCTAATTAAGAAAATGTAAATAGAACTTTTTACTACTCTTTAGCGTTTAGAATTCTTTATTATTTCATATTAAATTGATTTTTGTTTTTATGTTCTGCATTTTTTTTTACCAACCGATCGTGCTTTTATTTTTGAAGTTAGTTATTTAATTTAAAATACAATATTTTTTTAGATTTTCTAATGGTGATTTTGAAGTAAATCAAAAACTGGGAAAAATAAATTATATTTCTTTTTACATGTAAACTCATCCCTGTGTAAAATATTTACCTTGATATTTAGTTATTTTATTTAAGAAAATATAAACATTTCAAACAATATTTATTTAGTTCATTCTAAAACATATTTTTTCCTCTTTCACTCTCTGTGACGCAAAAAGATAAATTTGTGCATATTCACATTGTAGGTACTATGTTTCTTATTAAACTGTTGCAATAACTTCATTTTATGTTAAAAAAGAGTATGATGATGAAAAAATTGAGTGTATAATTAGTGCAATATTAAATATCATGTTAGCGTCTTATGTGCAAATAGGATGAGCAAGTGTTGAAACACTTATTTTAGTTACAATTTAATATTGTTTCAGTTATTATTTCTTTTCTTACTTTATTCTTATCAAGTAGCTGAAAGAATGCAAATTTATTAATCCGTGTGTAAAATCGCTTTCTGAATTTTGAAGAAATATAAATAAATGATTTCTGATAAAATATATAGCTATTATAAACGAAAAATAAAGAAATATGAATCATTCGATACCCAATTTGCTTCTAGAATGACGACATTGCATTTTTGCTGTGTTTCTGCAATGACGTCATATGTACACATTTCTATAGATGTTATTTAAGAATTGATCACAATACAGGAAGGATTTAGCCGATGCAAATGACGTCATTTTTTAAAGAAAATGCATGTATTTTAATTCTAAAAACTTGAATAGGTTTTGTAGAAGTGGGTTATTTTCATCCCCGCTGCTTTGAAATATTTCACCTTTGAAAATAACATAATCGAAATCACACACTGATAAAACGCAATGTTTTGGGAAATTTTAGAGTGTCTTTATAGATGAGCAGTGACATACAATGTGCATGGTATGATCGGAAGTCTTTGTCTAAAATATAGCGATTTATTATACAGTACTTGATCATTCTCGATTCGATGAATTTACTTCGTCGATTTAGACAAGTACTTGAGTACGATGCTTTAAAAATCGCCATTTTACCTTATGTGACGTCATTGGAATAATGTCTATCGTATTTCTTGCAGATTATTTTATAAAATTTAATTTACACTTGAGTTCCTACTGAGAACGAAAGATGCATTGGTTTTCTCCCCTCTCGCCAGTTGTTAGTTAGAGATGCTTATTGGATATGGTGGCGAATGTGTTTATTTGAATCAGTGGTTGGATAGAATAAGCCATAATTTTATTTGGACACAAATGCGGCTAAATATTTTGTGTTTGTTGGGTTGTCTTTGCAATAATGAAGATTTACAACAAATATTTGAAATTCAATTTAATATTTAATCAGAACTATTATTTTATTGGAACTATTTTAGATAAAAGCAACATTGTTACAATGCAAAATACGAATAGTAAGATATAGTATCTTAATATAGTAATATTAAAATACTTGAGGCACGTTTTTTTACTAAAAGACCACACTGTTACTCCTAAGGCAATTTTGTAGAAGATTACAAATTATCTTTAGATTTTTCACTGTCTTCATCACAAGAGTTGAATTGCTTGGCTGAAAGGCAATCATCTTCAAGGGACTTATCCAGGATTTTTGGAGGCTACAATTTTCTCCAAATTAATACTGTTTTTATTATCTAATTTGAGTAATTTATTATTAATTGTTCTTTGACTACATCTTTAAAGATGATTGCCGCTCCAACATTATCGTTTGACTCTTCCTTCAACATTTTTATAGGTAGTGTACTGTCCAGATTTACAATTTCTTTTTACATCCTCTTTAATCGTCCCAGATGCTTTTTCTGAAATTAATGAAGTATCCAAATCAACATTAGCAATTTCACCAATCAAACTTTCATATAATTCATCCACATCAGAATATTCAAAACCTTCACTGGCTGGGTAGCTAACATATTTCCTATAAATTATAGAATCGTCGAAATCCGCATCAAATTCTTTTTCATTTTCTAAAGCTAACTGGCAATCAAAGCTTTCCTCTGAACTATGCACAAATTTCTGGCTTTGCTTTGATGATAAATTACACCATGCGTCATCCTCGTCTAATTCTTGTATGTTAGGCCCAAACACTTTTTCAAAATCCACTTCAAATTCAGAATTGCTATCGTGATCCGATAAATTGTCCACTTTTTCGATCTTCTCTGGAAAAAACTCTAGATTTTCCTTAGATTTTTCACAGTCATCTTCACAAGACTGTAATCGCTGAACTGAAAGACAATTCTGATCTTCAAGGTCTTTATCCAAATGTTTCTGAGAAAAAAGATCGGCCGACACAACCCTGTTATTAAGAAAAATATTATCATTTTTTGTAGATTGTTCTTTGACTACATCTTTAAAGATAATTGCCGCTCCAACATTATCGTTTGACTCTTCCTTCAACATTTTTATAGGTAGTGTACCGTCCAGATTTACAATTTCTTTAGGTGGCGACTCAGTATTTTCATCAGATCTTTTTGAAGCATTATCATTAAATTTGACTTCATTTCCTGATATCAAACAACTTTTAGGATCTTCTCCTTGCTTTTCTAAAAGCACTGGAGCATCCAACTCAGCATTACAATTTTCTGCAACATCTTCACAAACTTCGCTCACCTCAGCCTTTTCAAAGTCATCAATTGTGCTGGTGACCTTATCTTTTTTCTTTTTTTGAAGAAATGGACTACAAAAAAGAAATGTATAATTAAATGAATGTAATCTTTATGCGTAAACAGTATCTATTTTGTACTTATTAATAATTAATACAACTTCTTAAATATTCAGTTAAGTTGTTTTAATTGGCTTTACAGAATATCTTATTTCACTTTATATTTAAATTACTAGAAAGCACTAAAAATCCGTAAAAATAAATAGTTCTATTATAATAATAATTTATATTCTACAACAAAATTGAGTTTTTGTGTAATATGTAGCAGATATCGGTATACCCCAAATTCCAAGATTTGTGCAGAAAAATACCTCTATCTTCTAATATAGGTCCATATATTGACCTTCGATTTATTCTCTTGATCTGATCCAGAGTATCAGATCAGATTCAGTTATCGTTGAGGTTAATTGGGTGAAATAATCCTCCAGTGTTCGTGTCCGGGATGGCTCAGTTGGAAGAGCATTGGCGGCTTCAGCCAACGCATCCCTGTTCGAATTCTGGCCCGGACTTTTTCACCCAAATAAAAATGGAAAATTTACATCTGTTATAATTAATTTACCGATTGAATAATCGTGTTTAAAATTAATCTAATATTGAGAAGTTAATTATTATTTAATTAATGTTTTTCTTTATATCATAAACAAAACCCTTCTTTTAAATTGTCGTTAAGTTCCATGAATTCCATTTATTGAATGTCATCGCAAATTTCGTGCCCTTTAAATTTATTTCTTTTATTAGTTTGAGCCTACTAATGAAAGTATAAAGTTGTTTCTTACAGTTCCAATTTACTATGTAAATAGTTACCATTAATGATTTACCATATTAATGATTTATAACCAATACTTCAGTGATTCTAATAATAATGCTTCAAGTATTCACAAATAATATTTGAAATTCGATCTACACTTCCAAAAGTAGTTGTATCCCCATCAATTTGTGGTTTTTTTTTTTCTTTTTTATAAAATAACCTCAGCGGATGCATATGAAATAGTATTAATTTTTTTAAAAAAATATATCGGTATATTACATATACACTGAATTTTAATTCCCAAATTCCATACTTGCACCAGGATTTAAAATTAAATTTTTCATTGCATAATAAACGCAAAGAAAAGTTTTTACTTATTTCAATATAAATTTGTTTATAAATCCCTGTATCAAACAATTATTTTAACATTTTAGCCATAGAAGTACGTTGCCTCTGAAGGAATTACATAAAATTATCATAACATATGCAATATTAGTATTTTACTGATAACAGCTTAATAGAAACTAATTAATACGCTCCTTTTTCTTAATTTCTTAAAGCATTTGAAGGTAAGCTGTAAAAAATATCAGTGTGACTTTACACCAAATATGGTGGCTACTAAGTTGTTACCAAAAGTAGTGTAAGGAAACACCACTAATAAATTGGCGTAATAAACCACCAGCAATCGACTGGTGCAAACAAACACCATTGTATCATTTTTGGTGTACAATAAGTAATATGTTTAAAATGTATGTTACATAAATTATCTTAATTGAAAGAAAGTTTACCTCTTTGCGTGAAATTATCTATTTTAAATTATGACTGTGTTAAATTAAAAATGTAAATTTAAAATTACTTTTTTTTGCTGTTAAAGTACACTAAATAAGTGGTAGTGTGAGTTAGTAAACAACGAAATGGCCTATTTTACATGATTTTTACAGCAAACTAAATAATAATTTAGCGATTACATTTTAAACTTAAAACAGCCATAAATTAAAACAAATAGTTTCACATAAAATGGCTGCTAAGCTTCCTTTTAATTGATACAATTAAATAGAACGACATTTAAACATATTAGTTAGTAAACAGTGAAATTTCCTATATGTACATGCTTAGAAATATCTTTTCATAGATTCCTTTATTGAGTGTGTATGTGGAAAACACCTATAAATTTTGATATAGCCTCACTTATTACACATGTTTAACATTAAAATTAAACCTTTTTTGGTGCATCTGACAGGCAATTATATACTGAGCATACCCATCCGAATTAAAGATGTGCCTTTTAGGGTTTCATTCATCTGACGAAAACTTATTCGTCTCTGTCCTCTGTCTGTCACAGGATCCGTACACAAAAACTATAGAAGTCAGAGCTTTCAAATTTTGTGTACTTATAGCTGAATACCTCTTGTCACACAACAAATTCTAAAATTTTGGAAAAGACTATTATTTCAATTAAAATAATTTTTTTAATATCATCAGTCCAATTTTTTGAAGTTTTTTTTCTTATTGTTGCATGCAAGTTTAAATAGGTATAAAATTATTTCTTTTTACGCTTTAAAAAGAAATGAAGTACTTCTGTTGCAACAATTACAAAATTGGTATTAAAAACTACAACAAAATTAATATCTCAAAATTAAATCAAAATACATCTTTTAAACAAATTGCATTTAAAAGTACATTTTTTTCCCTATACGATGGTGTAAAAATACAAAATGTGCGATATTTAGAAGCGTAAATTTCATTTCTTCTAATTGTTACCCGCAAGTTTAAATAAAATTACTATGTATGTAACATAAATTAATGGATTAAATAAATCACGTGGAAAAACGTTTTTATTTGTTTTTATTTCATCTTATTACATCATATTTATCCTCTATTTTGACATGTGAAGTGAAATATTTTTATTTTTTAAATTGCTATTCATTTAAATTACTAGCCGCCTCGAGTGACCAGTTTGGTCTCCCTTAAACTTGTGCTAAGCTTTGTAACATTTTACTTTTATACATAACTTTATTTACTTGCGTATCTTCACTAAATCTGCATATTCTGATAGAGAAATCAAAATATCTGTACAATCAAGGCAGCATTTAAGCGAAGAATTCAGTATTCTGTTCTGGCTGGCGTGATTGGCGAATAAATCCGAAATAGCCCCGAAAAACCACTTTTCGTTTGTTAATTTAATGATAAAATGTTTTGAAGGAGATATTAAACGAAACCCTCTGTGCAATCAGCGATCACACTTACCCACTTGTTTAGTTATAACAAAAATAATGCTAACAATACATTAGAATATTCTATTTTATCCCGTTTGCATTACAGAAATACACTGATTTTAATTAATTGGTCAAATCGTAATATTTACATTCTGTCAGGATGTACTTCTTTCTCGAATAAAACTGTACAGAACAAACAAATGAAATTTTAATACTACCATTATTGTCACATAGAAGAAGCCTATTCAGTTACGCCTGCCGAATCGACAAGATCATGGCCGGGACCGAGATAGATTTTTCGCTGTTAGCAAAATGAGATTAACTGAACTGAGGTCTGATTTCTTTAGAACTTTTCAGTGTTTATTTTAACAGCAAATATGCAGGCTTCTGATTGGTCAATCTCATCTCGCTAACAGCGAAAAATCTATCTAGATCTCGGCCTAAAAACTCTTCGTTTGTTACGAATGTATCTTGGATTGTAGTTTTAAAAAACTCTAACTTAAGAACTGACGGATTTTCATGAAACTTCACATTCGGTTAGTTCTTGACATAAATTGATGCTGTATACATTTTGATCTAAATCGCTCAACAAGTAATGCTTCTATGTAGCATTTTTCACGATTTCCGCAATAACTCTGCCTTAAAAATTAATGCACGGATTTTCGTCAAAATTAAGATTCAGGTAGGTAAACCTTGATAAATAATATTGCTGATTATGTTTTGGAGTAAATTTCCCAACAGGTGGCACTTTTATGCTGCATTTTCTTGATATCTGTAATAGTCCTGTTTCAAGAGCTAATGCACGGAATTTCATGCCTTAAAATCTTTACGACTGGCATAAATTATCATTTAATTTTGGCACTGTGATAGCGAATTTTGAAGTGCTAACATGTATGAGATAGAAAAAAAATTTTGGGATTACTACATCCAATAATACAGTTAATGATTCATATATATTTACTGTATGGAACCCGCTGAGTGTGAATGATACCGGTACTTATTTCATTTTATGACAAATAATTTCTTAATCATATTCTTCTATTTCTGAAATAATAATTTTTTTAACATTTGGTGCATATATACTAGATATTTTGCAATTATAAAAATATTTCTTGATACATAATTGTTCTCACATTCTGGCTACATTTAAAACTACCCGCACATAGTCGCAGACATTGATATTCTTTGTTGCCAAGCATGGCAACATACGCAATTATGGAACTTTAGATTAAAAAAGAAACTTATTCAATTTCAAAATGATCACAATTTATTTTTCGAAAACGCATAGCTTTTAATGTTTAAAATTCAAAGTTGTAAATGCTAAAAGTTTGTGTTTTTGTAAAAATATGATCAAATTAATTCTAAGCAACTAAACCTATATCAACAAAAAATAAACTTACATCTTACGTCGCAGAAATCCCCGTAACCTTTTAAATAATTTCATCAGAAAAATTTTGGTTTACTATTTGAATCGTAAAATTTTTTATTGAAAAGATTTTATGACATATAATTTAAAATTTTCGACAGTTGCTATTTTTTAAGTAGATTGAGATAATTTAGTTAAATATTTTTTCCATTGTTGGATAAAAATATTGTAACAGAAGTATTGTTGCAAAACAATAAAAAAAGTTTTGTGTCATTGTTGCAAAATGATATGATTACTTTAGAACATATGTTAACAAATCCCACAAACACAAAAACTTAATTGTTGTTGGGAATTTAAAATTAAAGCATTTCCTTCATTATTTTCAGATAAAGTTCTTGTTGGAAATGATTTTACTATAAACAATTAAAAAAATCCAAAATAAAAAATTTAAACTAATATTTCAGTTTGTAATACATACACATTTAACGTCTGTATTTCAGTTTGTAATACATACACATTTAACGTCTGAATTTAAAAAGCTATTAAAGGATCGAATAAAATAAACGAAGACAAATTTGAATACATTTAAAAAAATAAAATGTATATAAAAAATAAAAATACTAAAAAACATTTAAAAATAAAAAAAGTGATCGTTTCCCCAAGCTACTCGGAAGGCATCATCAGTACAAATATACATAACAAACTGTGGAACAAATTATAAACAGTTACAGTTAGTTATTTTTTAGAAATAGATAATATTCATTAGGGACAGAACGAGCACTATAGCGATCATAGCGAGTTGGCGATCGTAAACATGTGAAAATCTACCGTGATAACTGTTAAAACCCGATTTTAAAATACTGGCGTTCACAAACTGCGGGATGAGTTTCGTTTAAAGACAATGCTGGACAATATTAGAATTTAAATTACCTCTTTATATAATGAATATTATCTTTTTCCAAAAAATAAGTAACTGTAACTGTTCCTGATTTACTCCAAGGTTTGTTATGCAATGGATATTTATTTGTACGGATGAGGCCTTGCGAGTAGCTTGGCGAAACGTTTACTTTTTGTATTTTTATTTTTTTTTATATTTTTATTTTTTGTACATAATTTTAATTTTTTTAATGCATTCAAGTCTATCTTAATTTATATTGTACAATCTTTTTATAGTTTCTTAAATTCAGACGTTATATATATGTATGTATTGCAAAATGACCGATGAATATAAGTCCATTACACATAACGTCCTAAGTCGGAGATGTAGCGTTCAAAGTTATTCCATTTCGAGAAAGATTGTAATGTGTTCAATAAAACTGCTATGGATCAAAAGGGTTTAATTGAAAAGTGTTTCTTAAAAATATATAAAGATTATAATTTTGTTAACTATTGATAATAAAACATTTGCAAATGGAAGCATTAAATCAATGCAAGATACACTTAATGTTAAAAGATATTTAAATTAGAAGCATTTATTTATTCATATTGAATTTATCCCTCAGGGGAATACCTTGTTTAGGTATTTACGGGTTTCGCGACCCCGGGTTCCCGAGCGATCTTTCTCCTTTCCTTTTTCCTTCTCTTTTTTAGTTGTCTATCCTTTTCTCTTTGTTTCACACTTTTTAATCTTCTCTTTTCAATTTGTTATCCCTCTCTGTTCTAGTTCATGTTTGATATTTATACTAACTTTTTTGTTTACATGGTTCTGTGTTCTACTAACTTTGTTATCGTTCTTTTGTTTGAAAAAAAAATTAAAAATTCAAAGACAAAAAAGATACCATTTTTTAAGCTCCCTCTTAAATTACTTTTATACAATAGTGGTTTTTTTTATACACGTGAGACACTCTGGGTGTTGAGGTTTCTTTTAACCTCATCGACTCGGATCTTCCTTTTTAGGTTGATCTTGAGTCCCAGAGTGCAGGGCATCTCTGAACTCCGGTTCCGAGTACGGGGGGCGCCATGTTTGCATGGTGGTGGTTAGGAGTAACACCGGAAGACTGGTGCCTTTCGACGTAAGGGCCGGCTGTAGGTTGGACAGAGCTGTAAAGGCTTACCTACGGCTACCCATTCTCCCTGGAAAAGAACTAGAGCTTCGGAGATGCTATCGAGTTTAACCCAATGTCGAAAAACGTGGGGGTCTGTTGAAAATAGTTTTCACCCTTTTGAGACCTGCACCAGACGTAACGGTAAGAAGAAGGGTCGGTGACCAGGCCCGATGCCTGGCGGTTTCAAATTCATAAATTCAATTATGGCTACAAACTCAAGGGATAAGACATGCGAAATGGAAGCCCCACACCAAAAAGAGATTAATGATTTAATGATCTGTGAATCAAATCGAAGTGATAATGTGGAACATAAAAAATCTTGGGCAGATAGAGTGGAGGAATTTACTTCCAATATGGAATGTAAAAATACAAATCCTAATACAAGCATAGCTCAAGAAAGATTCTTTGTGGTACAACGTCAGGAAGGGACATTTGATAAAACTTTACCCTTTTTAATTAATAAAGCCATCCAAGGATTAGTTGGAGAACCAAAAACTATAAAAAAAACACGTAAAGGAGAATTGTTAATTGAAGTATATAATGATCAACAGGCAACCAACTTAAAAAAATGTACACACTTTGCTAACATTGCTGTCACTGTATCACCACACAGAACTTTAAACACATATCGCGGAGTCATATCAGAATCCTACCTTATATACGTCTCTGAAACTGAACTCTTAGAAAACCTAAAAGATCAAAACGTTATTGAAGCTAGGAGGATAAAAATCAACCGTCGGGATGAACAGATACCACCTAATCAAACCAAGATACCCACCAAGCACATAATACTTACTTTTAATACACCTACATTGCCTAGATACATAAAAGCTGGATATTTGTCATGTCATGTAAGACCATACATCCCAAATCCATTGCGTTGTTTTAAGTGTCAACGCTTTGGCCACTCAAAAACTAATTGTCGAGGTAAACTTGTCTGTGGTCGGTGCAGTGAACTCGACCACGATAGTACTCAGCGTAATGCTACCCCACGCTGTGTTAACTGTAAAAAAGACCACCCTTCATATTCAAAATCCTGCGAAAAATGGAAAATCGAAAAAGAAATACAAACAATACGCACTAAAGATAATATACCATACCCCGAAGCTAGAAAAATAGTCGAATCCAGGACACCTAAAGTTGGTGTATCCTATTCTGCTGCTTTATCTAAAATAAACCAAAAAACTTATCAAACGACTGCAACTCAGACTGAATCCCCTGCTGAAATAAAAAGCCAAACAAAGCAAAAAGAAACCAGCCTCTCTAATAATCCTGGAAAAACTACAAAATCGACACAATCTACCTCAACTAAATCTCTAAATCTTGCTTCTTCCAATTTGCCGCAAAAGGCTTCTCCAAAGTCATCAAATACTTTAATTCGTAAACATCCATTCCTGAAAAGATCCCCTCAAAATATAACCAAATCCGTACCTCCAAAACCTAACCATAGACTTGAAGCACCTGAAAATAAAACTAAAAAGAAAAAAACTGTAACATCTAAAAATGAAACGCATCAAAAACAGAAAAATAGGCAAGACGAAACATATATGGATGATGATGCTCTAAACCATCATCCTGAACGGGATGAACAGTTAGACGATGGAGATAGTAGCATGTCTACTACCTCCGAAACAAATGACATAGATATACATATCTAACATCTTTCTTCATGACTAATATTATTTCGTGGAACTGCCGTGGTTATTACAATAAACATGACGAAATCCGTATTCTCCTGTCTGATCATCAACCTTTATGCTTAGCTCTGCAAGAAACTCATTTAAAGCCCAAAGACAAAACAAAACTACGTAATTATGCTACATACAGATATGATTTTATAGATAGTGATAGAGCCACTGGTGGAGTGGCTCTCTTCATCTCTCGCAGTTTACCTCATTCTCATCTCCCATTAAACACTAATTTACAAGCTGTTGCAGTCCGTGTCCACATAAAATGTCTCATTACAATCTGTACTATATATTTACCGCCTAACCAAACTATTCAATCAGCACATCTTAATGATCTTATTTTCCAACTCCCCACGCCTTTTATTATCCTAGGAGATTTTAATGCTCACAGTCAACTGTGGGGTAATTCTAACAGTAACCCACGTGGTGATACAATAGAGAAACTCATATCGGACAATGGCTTATGCCTGCTAAATAACGGTGATTACACATACTTTCACGAACCAACCCGTACTTTTCATGCAATAGATCTTACAATTTGTTCCCCTTCTCTCTATCCGTTCTGGAACTTCTGGGTCTCAAATGACCTGCACGGCAGTGACCACTTTCCGACTTTTATCTCTTTGACTATTTCAGCTGGAGATTCTAATAACCATCCCAAAAAGTATATATATGACAGAGCCAATTGGCCAGCTTTTACTGCACTAGCAAATATAACCAATAATATGATAATGGGTGACATCGACAAAGCACTTGATAATATAACTGATTGTATTATCAATGCTGCTGATGCTAGTATTCCAAAAACTTCTACTACACACAAACACAGAAAACCATGGTGGAATAACGACTGCCAAATGGCAAAGAAAAAACAGCAAAAAGCTTGGGGTCTATTTCGAAGATATCCAAGTAACAATAACTATATTGCATACAAAAAAGCAAGGGCTGAGGCTAGTAAAGTGCGACGCAAAAGCCAGCGTGACTCCTGGACTGATTATGTCTCAAGCATCAACTCCAATACATCTAGTAAAGAACTCTGGACAAAAGTAAAAAAATGTATGGGCATTTATTCTGAAAGTCATATTTCCATTTTAAAATATAACGATCGTACTGTCACATCTCTTAAGAATATAGCTGAGACAATAGGGTCTACCCTAGTTTCAATTTCAAAATCAGATGCATATCCAGAACCTTTTTTAACATATAAAAGACAAACTGAAATGATTAGGATTAATTTTGATATTCATAACACATTTTGATACAATCATCCTTTTATTATATCTGAGCTAAAAAAGTGTTTGAAAGACAGTCATTTATCTGCCCCTGGACATGATGGTATCACCTACATCATGATCAAGCATCTATCTGACCTCTCTCTAGACAACCGCCTCTCTTTTTTCAATAGAATCTGGATGGAACACCTTTTTCCTCGTGCTTGGTGTAGGGCTATCGTTATTCCTTTTCCTAAACCTGGAAAAGATGCTACGAACCCAAATAATTACAGACCAATCGCACTTTCTAGCAGCCTTTGCAAACTTCTTGAAAAAATGGTCAATAGCCGCCTCGTACATATTTTAGAAACTAACAACTGCCTTGCTGCTTTTCAGAGTGGGTTTCGACTTGGTAGGTCTACTATCGATAATTTAATCCATTTGGAAAATCAAATACGGACAGCCTTTCTAAAACGCAACCATTTGGTGTCAGTTTTTTTTGACATGGCGAAAGCCTATGATAGAACATGGCGCTATGGTATTCTCCGCGACTTTTTTAATATGGACTTTCGTGGGAACCTTCCTATTTTTATCAAAAATTTCCTCACAGTTCGACTTTTTCAAGTTCGAATTGGGGGAGTTCTTTCTAGCTTTTATGTACAAGAAGAGGGTGTACCACAGGGCAGTGTCCTTAGTGTCACCCTCTTTGCTATCAAAATAAATAATATTCTTAACCAACTACCCCCCTCTGTAAAAGGTGACCTTTATGTCGATGACTTCCGTATTATGTGTATGGGACAAGACATTCGTTTTATTGAGAGACAACTGCAAATTGCAATTAAAAGTATTCTTGGCTGGACAAACAAAAATGGTTTTATAATTTCTAGTGACAAAACTTCTTGTGTGCATTTCTGTAGACGTAGGGATCTGCATCCAGATCCTGAAATTTTTATTGATTCAGCTCAAATCCCTGTTGTGGACAGTGTTCGTTACCTCGGCCTCTATTTTGACAACAAACTGACTTTTCTACCGTATGTTTTACAACTACGGACAAAATGTGAAAAATTGCTAAATTTAATAAAGGTACTTTCAAATACTTCTTGGGGAGCTGACCGTACTTCCCTCCTTAAAATATACCGTGCGGTTATTCGCTCTAAAATTGATTATGCCTGTCAGGTCTATGGTTCAGCCAGTAACTCTGTTCCGAAAAAACTTGACACGGTGCACCATAGCGCACTCCGTGTTTGCTCTGGTGCATTTCGTACCTCTCCCATTCTTAGCCTTTATGTTGAATGTAATGAACTTTCCTTATTCCATAATCGTGATAAACTTTCTTTGGAATTATTTTACCGTCTCTTATCACATCCTGACCATCCTCTCCATCCCATTATTTTAAATACTGACAATGATATGCTTTATCAGCACCGTCCGTCTTGTGTCCCATCCTTTGGAGTCAGAGTGAGAACCATCATTGAATATAGCTCCTTGAGTGATGTTCAGGTGAGTCCACGCTCTTTGTTTCTGTTCCCCCCGTGGAAGCCTCCTAATATTATTTCTCTCTACCCTTTTAAAGGATATGATAGGAACAATCTGACCCCTGCTGTTTTCCAACAACTATTTTCTACTCATCGTGAAACTTTTAGTAGCTACATTGATATTTATACAGATGGTTCTAAAAACGGAGACATTGTTGGTTGCGGCATTTTTTGCGAAAACACTTCTCTAAGTTATCGGCTTCACCCTACTATTTCGGTATTTACAGCTGAATTGATAGCGATTGAGAGAGCCATGGTGCACATCTCTCATCATCATAATACTTCTTTTATCATATACACAGACTCAAATAGCTCTATTGACGCAATTAAATCATTTAATAAGCATCCATTTGTTTCATCTATCCTTGATTTTTATAATAAATTAACAAGACGAGGTTATAAGATCTTATTTTGCTGGGTACCTGGGCACATGGGCATTCCTGGTAATGAGAAAGCGGATGAGGCGGCAAAACATGCTCTTAATCCATTACATAATAAGATTCCTTTCTCTGATATTAAATTGCTCATAAATCATCTAATTCACAACAACTGGCAAGAGACTTGGGATGTGGACTTCAACAATAAACTACATCATGTTAAACCTAAAATCACAACCTGGCCTCCTATTTACCCCAGAAAATCAGACGTTCTTTTAACTCGTCTAAGAATTGGGCATTCCAGAATTACTCATAGACATTTGTTACTTCGAGGCAATGCACCCATGTGCCCACACTGTCATTTTGATTACTTGACCATCCATCATATTTTAACAGACTGTCCCGGTCTTCGGCACCTGTATAGAATGTATTTTAAATCTTCAGTCCCCATTTTGACAAACCTCATTGGAGAAAAACCCCATGGGGCACTTTTTACTTTTTTAAAACACACTGGTTTTTATTTTGAGATTTAGGGTTTAAATGTTTAACAAGTCTTTTATGCCTTTTTGACTTTCTGGATGGAAACTCCATTCAGTTTCCTTTGTTTGGATACCTAGTTTTATGAATAAGATTCTTTCATTTTTCACGTGTCTTGACTACATCTGGATGGGGTAACCCATCCAGATATCTTTCACTTTATATTTTCTGCTTTTTTATCTTTTACGTCTTTGTTTGGCGCAGCATATCCCTTAAGGGATCTTGCGCCATTAAATCCTATACAACCAACCAACCAACCATATTGAATTTAATAAAAAATTTTAATAAAAGTGACCAGTAATGGATTAATGAGTGAAATACAAAATGAATACTTCCGACAGAGAGAAGCGATGCCCAAGCCGGGAATCGTACCCAGATCCTTCGCTTATGGGGACATTACTCTTACCATTAAGCTACCTGGACTGATATCCGACGATCATTTTTCACTCGGAAAACTTTATTGGCAATATATCTAGTCTGTCATGAAGATAGTTGAATAGAATGTAAACCAAAGGAAAGGAGCTCCATGCAAGCGATTCAATTCTTATAACTTTACCAATCACTTTGATGTCTAAAAATAATAAATTAATGAGTGGAATCACAATTTTTGAGTAAATGAGACTGCACTTTCTTAACCAAAGAAGTTCACTTTAAAAGTAAAAGAAAGTAAAATTTGACAACTATAGATTTGCCCTAATATGGAACTTAAAAATTTTTTATATTGCTGAAAAGTTTATTCGAAAACTGAGGGCGGGTCACACATCGAAGATTTCTGTTTCGAAAATATGAAATCTTTGCATAGTTTAGAGATAAAAACATTTTTGAATCATTGAATAAAAAATGACAACCCTAAAAAGATTTTATACTTAGTATTATATATTTATTATGATTATAGAAAATTAATTTTAATTAAAAACACTACAAAAAATGACAGATAAATGAAAGATAAAAGTCTGTAAAATGTGAAGTTAAGGTACTTTATTACACATATTAATATAAAAACTGCATGTTGATTATAATATATATTGCAAAATTGATGTAAAACAAAATATAAAAAGAAAAATTTCTTACAGCGCCACAAAAAATATTTAAGTAGACAAGAGTAAATAAAACACCAATGAATAAGTAAAATGACATTGTTTTCTGTATATAATTATTCATTTAAATTACATGAAATTTCATGTTAAAGGCAACATTTGTAACACAAGTAATTTACAAATTATTACGTAACCAAGGATGAAATATTTTGCATTAATACATTTATACATTTATGCAACCATTACAAGGAAAAGAACAGAAAACAATCAAATAAATAAAAGAAAAAATTGTCTCGTCTTTTCCGTAAATAATGAAGATATTTCTGCTTTTCCCTAAATATCAGTTTTCAAGACTTTTAAAAATAAATAAATCCATAATATACAAGTTTACAGAAGCATTTAAAATCCTTTTCCAGGAAAGGACTTCTATATTACGATACAGACACAGTGATGAAATTTATTTGAGTAATTTCCCAAGGGTTGAAAACTTTATAAAATGAGTTTTCTTGCTTATTGAGAACAGATATGATTAAGCTTGTAGGTTGTGAGCAGCTTAAATCTATACTCAGCAACACTGTGCACTCTAATGCGAAGCAAAATGAATGCTTCCCTGTTTAGTGATGACTGCCAATGTAGTTGGAAAACGACATTTTACCAATGTCAATAATCGGGATATCATTAGTTTTACTTTAAAGTGAGTTGATTCATTCCTAAACATAATTGTATATTGTTCGCATATCACCCATATCTATCTGTGATACTGCAGAAAAATTAATTACAAAGGTTTAAACTTTTTTTAGAAATTAAAATATTTTTTCCTGACACTTCAACTTAACATGAGAACTTAACACAAACAAAGTTAAATATATCTCTTTACTAATTTTCGGTCTTTTCAGTTTAAGAAGAAAGGCTCATACAAACAACATTAGCTAAGAAGTTGGTGTAAAAATAATAATTAAAAAAAATTAGCAATTTTTTCTTTTTTTGAAGAAGATTATAAAATAAATTAAATGAATTTGCCCATATGAGGGTTAAATAAGTTTTACCCCTTAAATAACCTTAAAATAGATTACAAGTTACATAGTTAAAAAAAATATTACAGTACAGAAATTACAAATGAAAATTTCCTTGTAATATAACTACACCTCTTTAAACTCAAACTTGATTTAGAAAACTAAAAACAAACTGTAAGGGTCTTTTTAGGAGAACATAACAGATAAAAGAAATGATACATGATGTCAAATATGTTAGAGAAGACGATATGAAATAGAGACGATGATGCTTATTTAAACCAGATTTATGGGAAAACTATTGCTATAACGCCTCACAAGTGATGGGCATTTCTTTAATGTGAATACGTAGATGACGATTTAGAACAGATTTGTATGAAAATCTTTTCTTACACACCTCACAAGAGAAAGGTCTCTCTTTCGTATGAACTCGCAGGTGTATGTTTAAATTATATTTGGCAGAAAACTCTTGATTACACACCTCACATGAGAAAGGTTTCTCTTCAGTATGGATTTGCTGATGTCTCTTTAAACGAAATTTGTCAGAAAATCTTTTGTTACATCTATCGCATAAGAAGGGTTTCTCTTTAGTATGAACTCGCTCGTGTCTGTTTAAATTAGATTTTTCAGAAAATCCTTTGTTACATACCTCACACGAGAAAGGTTTCTCTTTAGTGTGGTGAAATCGCAGGTGTCTGTTTAAATTAGATTTGTGAGAAAAACTTTGGTTGCACACATCACAAGAGAAAGGTTTCTCTTTAGTATGCAAACGCAAGTGAACATTTAATTCAGATCTGTAAGAAAAACATTGGTTACATACCTCACATGAGAAAGGTTTCTGTTTAGAATGGATTAGTCGGTGTCTGTTTAAATTAGATTTGTGAGAAAACTCTTGGCTACACACCACACATGTAAAAATTTTGTGTTCAGTATACACACGTGACTGGACATTTAAATCAGATTTATGAGAAAATTCTTTGCCAGATACCTTACAAGAGAAAATTTTCTCTTTAGTATAAATTTGTTGATGCCTCTTTAAATTAGATTTTCCGGAAAATCCTTGGTTACACACCTCACAAGAGAAAGGTTTCTCTTTAGTATGCAAACGCAGGTGGACATTTAAATTCTGTTTCAGAGCAAATTCTCTGTTACACACTTCACAACAGTATAGTTTTTCTTTAGTGTGGATCAATTGATGTCTGTTTAAATTATATTTGGCGGAAAACTTTTGGTTACACACCTTACAGGAGAAAGGTTTTTCTTTAGTATGAGTTTGCAGGTGTCTTTTTAAACGAAATTTGTCAGAAAATCCTTGGTTGCATTTATCACATAAGAAGAGTTTCTCCTTAGTATGGATTCGCTCGTGTCTCTTTAAATTAGATTTTTCAGAAAATCCTTTGTTACATACCTCACACGAAAAAGATTTCTCTTTAGTGTGGTGAATTTGCAGGTGTCTGTTTAAATTACGTTTCTGAGTAAAACTTTGGTTACATACCTCACAAGAGAAAGGTTTCTCTTTAGTATGAAAACGCAAGTGAACAATTAAATCAGATTTCTGTGAAAATCCTTCGTTACACACCTCACAAGAGAAAGATTTTTCATTAGTATGAATCTGCAAGTCTCCACTTAAATTAGTTTCTTTAGAAAATTCCATACTACTCATCTTATGCGAGAAACGTTTCACATTAGTATGGGCACGATATTGTCTATTTAAATTGTACTTTTGAGATACCTTTTTGTGAAATGGCGTCACAAGAAAATTATTTTACTAAGTATAACATAAATAAGCATAAAAATAATACTTTGCAGAAGATTTTGTTTGGTAGACGCCTCAGAAAAGAAGCATGAATAAACAAGACTATTTAATACAGATTAAAGAGAAATTTCTTTTTTGCAGAAAGTGTTTGTAATATCCCTTAAAAATTGAGGATTATGAAAGAGAACTCCATTAGATCTCAGATACAAAATATTTTTCTATGCCATCTGTAGATGGTGTACATTGAAAATAAATTTCTGAGCAAATTGTTTGCTGGAAAATTCTAAAATCTTAGTTCAAAGTTATATTAGATTATACACTACATCCTTTATTGTTTCTCACATAAAGATATCCTTCGTACTATGAAACAAAAAGCTTAATAGAAATGCACCAATATTTATAGGAATGGGCTGTTATGCAGTAATAAATATGTATAAGATATTCCAATAAGTATTAGCATGCCGAATTGTTTTTACAGAGACATTTGAAGTTATTAAATAAAATTTAAAACGTCAAACAATGTCACAGTATCAAAATTTATTCAAATTTTTTATTGGTACTTTAAAAAAGGCTCTTTCGATTGAAAGAAAACGTGCGGAAAATATATGTCATAACTGAGCATTTCTCAGTAATATGCATTTTTATTTCAGTAACATGATATCTTTGTCGAATTGGAGATGCTTTATTGCAAAACTTTCATATTATATCAAAGTATAACAAAAATCAAAGTTTATTTTATTTATAGAAGAATATTCTAGAATGAGTTGTTTTACTTTTACTAAGAAATGAGAGAACGTTTGGTTAAAGTTTTGGAGAGTCAAGTCTTAATCCAGAAATGAAGTTTAATTGCATTATGCAGATTTTTAAAAATTCATCCAAATATTTACATATATTTGAATTTTTATTTTACTTTAAAAAGATATGAGCGCATTTAATGATCGAATCATTAACAGTAACGAATACTTTGTATTCAAAAAATATTAATGTTATCAAATGAAGTTGGAATTATCAACATTTATGGACTATCATAAAATTATTTAAATTCTTTATTGATGCACCAAGCAGGGTTCTTTATTTTAAGAGAAAAAATTTTGAAAATATATATCATATATGGAATTTTCCCAATAGTATTTTTTTATTATTTCAAAAACTTCACATTTTTTAATAAATAGTTCTTTACATTTTATCTTGTAATTTGCATGAGGCAATGAAAAAAATCCTGCTACAGTAGAAAAAACACAAAATGATATTGAAGACATTTCATTTTTATGGAGAATTAATCAAACAGAAAAAAGTATAGCCTTTGGGCATGATTTAATTTCATAAGTCCTTTCACTATACATTCAGAACAGACTTTGCAAATATCTTAACACCTGAAACAGAAAATAAAATTTATATGAATCACATAGTTAGTGAATTTTCAAAAGTGTACAAGAAAATTTTCAAAAGTTTATATAAGAAATTTTATTACAATTTAATTTATAAAATATTTATTATATCCGTAACAATTGTGTGGTACAATTTAATTTGTACAATGAACCCAACTACAATTACAGCAAGATATTGTTACAAAGCGCTGGTAAAAGAACACCAAACTGTGTTTACATCTTTATTTATTTGATACAATTCTTTTACAGTTTTTAATACAAGGAATTTATAAATGCGTAACGTTCATGAGTTATTTTGTGAGTACTAATAATCATGTCAAATTACTGGTGTTTTCAATGATAAAATAAAACTTTATAGATTTATTAGATTATCTGGAACCACACAGTCATTTTTATTTAGCAAAAATTAGATCTATTCAAATGTAAAATATGTTAAATTGTTTTATTAGATAAAGGGATCAGCATATTATAAATGCAATGTATAAGTTTTAATTGATTTATGTAAAGTTGGATTGTTTAAGATTGAGATATGAATTCAAGATTCACCAGTTTCGTATACAACATTTTGAAAATATGGTAACTTCAAAAGACTTTGAAGTATTCTTTTAATTTTAAAATATTTTTTAAAAAACTAGAATATATCAGAATTTTTCTATGTTGGCATTTTTTGAAAGTGTAACACATACAGATTTAAACGAAGAATAAAAATAGATTTTTGCTTCTCTTACAAATAAAAAAAAATCTCAGCAGGTGAGAATAGCAGCACTAATTGCAGTAACTTACTTCCATTATATTGATCCCACAACCCCAGAACTGTGGGGAGCAAAATAAGTTAAAATATAAAACATAAAGAATAATGAATGTAGTAATTGTAAAAGACTTTTGACTTTCAATCATTAAGCTCTTCAGTTCTGAAACTAAAATAATAATACAAATACTCCTTCATTGGTTTTTTCCTAAAACAAATGAGATTGTACATGACAGTTTGGTTTATTTTGTGCCATCCGATTACCTACTCGCGGGATTTAGGCCCAGGGGGAGGAATACCCTTCATGGGAGTCTTTCTAAGGGAACCTAACCCATATTTATGCAAGGTTCGAAGAAAAACCATGAAAACTCTGCACAGTTAGGCCGACGGCTGAGATTCGGTTTAAACCCAGAATCTGCCGTCTACCAGTTGAGAGGTCAGAGCCTCTCGGCCATTGGTGGGGCTTTTGTAAATAAAAGAAAAAATTTATTTTCTGAAATTAATCCTTTAGGCGCCTAAAATTTTATGTCCAAAACTACAAATCCCTTTAAACATCAATTTAATAACCATTAATCTAAGTTAATGCAATTATAAATTTAACAGCTTTAAAGAAGCAAATCCATATTAATAAAATAACAAATCGCTCTGTGTGTGTGTGTGTGTGTGTGTGTCTGCGATAGTTAGCGAAAACTACGGTACGTACGAAGCTCAAAATTTTTCTGAGAGTAGCCCAATATCTCTCCTGATGCACCTGACGCTCAGAATTTCAAAATTCCATTTATTAACTGAGTAATTAATTAAATTCCAAACCTCACTCTCATAAAAAATCGCTTTTTTTTAGCCTTTTTTCCTTTTCATTCTCTTATGGTTGGTTGGTTGCATAAAATTTTCGCAGAAATAATTCTAAAAACTGAGACTGACCTTTAAAATTCATAGACTGGCAAACTGTCAGTTTAAATGAGGATTTTTTTTTTTTTTTATCACAGCTGCTGTACGCCATGGAGGAAAAAACAGGTGGTGGCGAAGTAAACCGAAAAAAAGAAAGGTTTGCAAGAGAAAACCATTTATCGCTGAAATTTTAATATCTCAAAATAAAGCACGAGGAAGGAATTTTGTATTAATAAGACGGATTGGAAGAAATGAATTACAGCTGAAGCATATTTTACGAAGAAATCGTAATTTTTTTAAATGTTTTTTTTCTATTAAAATATTTATTAAAATAAATGTTTGCTTTTAAAATAATTGAAATTGGAAAATTAAAAATAATTAAATGTCAAAACAAAATTAAATAAAATATTGAAAACATATGATTTGAAGTAAAAAATTGTATTACTAAAAGTTTTCTCTTTTTTTTCAGAAATTTTTAATACTTTATAACGTAGATGAAAAATGTTTATGATTTAACAACATATTTATAATTCCATGTCAATATATAAAATATAGTGATGAAAAGATTCTTTTAAAATCATGCATGAACACTTAAATAATAATATTAATCTAAAATCTAGATTTCAGAGTGCAGACGAGTTTAAGACATTAACGAAAGAATGTTGATTTTTCAAGCAAAGTCTTAAATGATGCTTCTATATTGATATTTCAAAGTCATATAATAAAAATAATCAAATAATTCTTGCCTATGATTGATCAAATTGTACCTTTCATGCATTTTGATCGTGTATTACAGGCAATAATGGCACAAAACGTTATTTTTTAAACGAAATTTTAGTCATCTATTCAATAACAGTTTAAAAGGTAAAAAACAAAAACAAAGAAATACTGGTTTAAACCAGTTTGAATTGATCGGAGTTTCAAAGCATATGGTTTTGTTGGTGCTTATTTGGACTTAATGTCGCGGTTTTTAGAGTTACATTTTTTGCGTCACCCCAAGACATTATACTGCCACTCTATTAATTTCTTTTTACTATATAGTTGTAAGCACATTTTTGGCATTTCGAACATTAGAATTCGTCAGTAGCTGTGTTGCAGTAAAAAAACATTACACAACACTTTTCTATGAGTTTATTTTTTTAATCATTGATTAAATTTAAATGTGTTCTATTCAATTTAAAATTGTAATATGGCTTTAATTTGTTTTTAAAACAAAAATAAAATAGCTGTTTGGCGTACAATTGTTTGTAGCCGCAAACGATTCATTCACGATAATAAATTATCAAATAGCTAAGTAAATTATCTATCAGAAATAGCCATAAAAAGAATAGTAGCAAAACTGATTATAACCTTAATGTTTAGACTAATTTAAACATAACCCGATTCCAACCAGAAAAAAAACAGACCACACTCCGATCCGTGATACACAAAATTTCCGTGAGTATAAACCCGACCTTGACCTAAAAATTCTGTTTGGGAAAAACTATGGATTTGATAACTGACCCGAACCAGATCTGAATCCCGCAAAAATGTTCAAGTGAAGCATAACCCGATTCAAACAAGGAAAAATAATTTTCGTGGGCATGAAATCTGACCCGAACCTAAATATTTTCTTTAAGAAAAACCCGAAATATGACTCGAACGAAATCTAAAACCGATAAAAATATTCCAGAGAACTATAACCCGATCCCAGCAAGACCAAATACTTTCCATTGTCATAAACCCGACTCAAACCTAAAAAACTTCGTTTGAAAAATCCTGAACTTTGACCCAAACCACATCTAAATCTGACCAAAGTATTCGAAAGAACCATAACCGGATTCGAGTAAGACAAAATAATTTCCGTGGACATGAACCCGATACGAGCCTAAAACTCCCATTCAAAAAAATACCTGAAATTTGAATCGAACCAAATCTGAATCTGACAAAACTATTTCAAACAAACGCAACCGGTTCCAAACAAGACAAAATATTTCCATGGACATGAACACAATCCGAACCCAAAAAATTTCTTTGAAAAAATCGCGAACTGAATGAAATCTGAACTTGGCAGAAATATTCCAGTGAAGCATGTCCTTATTCGAATAAGACAGAATTATTTCCGTGAACATGCAAGAAGACCCAAACCCAACAGTTATATTTGAAGAAAAAACTCGAAATCTGAATTGAACCAAATCTGGACCTGACAAAAATATTCCAAAGAACTATAACCCAATCCAAACAAGACGAAATAATTTCTATGGACATAAACCCAACTCGAACCTAAAAAATTCGATTTGAAAAAAACTGAAATTTGACCCAAACCACATCTAAATTCGACCAAAATATTCGAAAGAATCATAACTGGATTCGAGTATGACAAAATAATTTCCGTGGACATGAACGAGATCCGAACCTAAAAATTCTATTTGAAAAAATACCTGAAATTTCAATCGAACCAAATCGGAACCTGATAAAAAATATTCCAAAGAATCGTAACCGGATCTGAGTAAGACAAAAAATTTCCATTCACCTGAACCGAATCTGAACCTAAAAAAATTCTTTGAAAAAAATCGCGAAATCTGAACTGAACCAAATCTGAACTTGAAAAAAAATATTCCAGTGAAGCATGTTCTTATTCGAACAAGGCAGCATAATTTCCGTGAACACGCAAGAAAACCCGAACCCAAAAATTCCATTTGAAGAAAAAGCCGAAATCTGAATTGAAACAAATCTGTTCCCGACAAAAATATTCCAAAGAACCATAATTGTATCCGAGCAAGGAAAAATAATTTCCATGGACATGAATACGACCCGAACATTATAACTCAATATAAAAAAAATACCTAAAATCTGAACCCGACAAAAATGTTCTAATGAATCATAACCAGATCCGAACAAGACAAAATAATTTCCATGGACATAAAACCAATATATGGTTTGGTAACATTTAGGTTGCAATTACATTACGGTAAGTCTTTGATTATATTTAATATCCCGTTAGGTTGCAGTTAGTTCACGGTTAAGTTAAAGTTAGGTTAAAGTTAAATCGCATTTGTTTTATGGTTAGAATAAGGATATGTTACAATAAAGTGAAAGCTAGGTTACATTTATGTTATATTTAATTCACGGTAAGATACTGTTAAGTCAAAGTTAGGTTACAGGCAGGTTATGGTTACGGTAAAAAAGTTTACGGTTAGGAATTTATCCATAGAGTGGACATTATGCATGATTTGATTAAAAATAACACTTACTTTTGTTAAATGGCTCTGAAATTATAATACTACATACCAACACTTTAGCTACGAGCGAGTATCGATTTCATTCATGGTATAGTCGGATTTAAGAGTGATATAATTATTTTGAAATTCAAAATATTTCACTTGGGATTTCTATGTGAAAAAAAAAAAAATAGTTACGTGACTTAACAGTGATTTTTGATAAATATCAACACTTTAACACGAAAATCACGCAGTCGTTGGATACATATTCCCTCCCACATTTCTCATCGCTCATTTTGAGTATTTTTAGAGCTTAAGCATTAGCTGTTTTTTAAACCGATTTTTCACACAGTCAGTGGCCACGTATTTCAGACAATGTATTTCTGCATGTTTCGGGTTAATGATTCGAGTTAAAATCATACAAATTTCAAGTTCGTTTAATATTGTTAATACGGACCCGGGCAACGCCGGGCGGGTCAGCTAGTAATCTATAAATTGTCAAAAAAATATTGGAAAAGATTTAAGTTAAATACTTATGAAAGTGAATCACTTTCTTGGTCATACTGTCTTTAGGATATTTTTAAAGATTTTATTTTTAGAGATTTTGTAAACTCAGATGAAAATAACATTAATTTTATGAGGGATTTAGCATAGATGCAGGCATTTATTTGTTTGCTTTCAATGCAAATAACATTCAACTATTTAGAAATTATGTAAATGCATAAAGAATTTCAGGCATTTTAATTTTTATAAGTAAAAGAAGAGAGGTCCTCAACTGGTGTCCCATGGGTCAGAGAGGTTGAACTATAAAAAAATATATCAATGAAAATATAAACTAATATTTTTTTAAATAAATAAAATAGTTCAGTCAATTATTTCAAAAAGCTAAATTCATGTTCTTTAAATAAACATTTTTTACAAAAGCACCAGTTTTTTGTTTTTTTTCTAACTCTGCTTAATTCCTAATTTAGATTGTTGAAGTCCAAACGAGCAAAACATGTTTTCACCATGCAAATGCTTTTGCTCTCAAAAGTGATTGATTAAATGATTTTTAAATTTATTACTTTTGTCTTCCTCATCATTCAGACAATGTTATTTTATTTAAAGTTGCATTTTTAAAAAAGAAAACTCTTAAAAAGTTAAACTTTTGTATTTATTTTCATTATTGAGCATTAATGAATTGCCAGTGCACCAACTTGTTTTTTATTTATTTTTTTAACACAAATAAAAAAAAAAAACAAATTTAATGTTTTAAATGAGTCATGGTATGTATTGCTCTTTAGTACTCTTATCTTCAGAGTATTGGGTGAATGCTTTGAATAAGTAGATATAGGAATAATTATAAACACTTTATTTTTGTAAGCAGGGGGAGGGGGATCACAAAGCAGCTCAGTATGAAAATAACCCCAATTTGTGATGTATGTCTATTTCACAAAATTTATGAAGCTATTTTTTTCCTGTTTGGTTAATTATGAGTTTTTTCTATTTTGAAATTTACATAAATGTATACAATATGTTAAGGGTATAGGGTAGAATAAGAAACAGGTATAAAAAACATTTTGTATTGATCACTTACTCATTTGTGTATTTTTATTGCTTTTAAATTTTCACAACAATTTTTTAAATGAAAACGGCGTAAACACTGCTTCAATTATGTACTATAAAGCATTTCTATTTGTTAATCCACATGATTTGGGCTTTATAAAATGAGATTTATAGACAAATGATACAAACAACTTTCAAAACAAACCTAATGAATGCTTATTAGTGTTTATAAATACATATAATTACATTTAGTTAATACTAAGTATATATTTAATATAGACTTCCTCAGATCCACACAGCTTGCGACCAGAGGTTGTGGGGATTTCTGGTCAATGCTTTGTTTACATATTTTAAACAGTAATGTGAATGTAAATCAACAATTTAATCAAAATTATAATGAATGCTTACAATATAGAAAATATTAAAAAAGTAAAAAACTAAAACATTAAAAATTTATATAATTTTTAAATTATTAAAATATTAAAAGCAAATGTAAAGTTAATAATCAATAATGTATGATTTTATATTCATCGAAAAGATGAAATGTATTTTTCCTCAACTATTCAATGAAACTTGCTTCATAAATGTACATGACTATACAAAAAATTATAAAATAAGGAAGCTTTATTTCAGGTTTAGCCAGATTTGATAACCAGATAAAGCTTGATTAATGCATAAATATATCGGGTACAAGAGGATTGTGATTACAATGATATCAGCAATTGACCTTTTTCAGAAATAAATTTATTTTCCCTTCATGAAAAGACACGAATTCAATAACATTAATAAAAATTACAAAATAAAATATATATGGAATTGATATAAAATTTAAAAAATGAAAGTTTTTGCCTATATCTGAACTGAATACTTCATGCTTACATCTGTAAATTATGTGCAGATTTTAGAGAATTGCAGATTTTAGGGTTGTGGATTCGAGGGAGTCTACTGTACTATATATTTATACAGTTATAATCTATTTAATTTGACATTAACATATGTATGAGGGATTTTACAATAAGAGGTTTCAAGTACATAGAGGATAAGGCCAAAAAAAAAAAAGTTTGAGTTTGATCAAAAACCTTTAAATTATAATTTTTGTCCCATTTATTTACCTTTTCATACAAGGGCAAGTCACTTTATGTATATTTTATAACTTTTTCTGGTCAGTGACTCACTCCCCTGGCAGTTATCTTGACAGGGGAAATACGGCAGGGGAGAGACATTCTCATGATAAATTCAAATTTTTTAACTGACTGAATTACTTTTTGGGTTAATTGTATATTTCAATTTAATTATTACTCTATTGTTTAATTAGGGCAGTAAAAGCAATTGAATTAAATGAATATGATTAGTTTTATGACTTACCAGGGGAGATACACGATCAACTTGTGAAACCATTACACTGCACGGTTGCGTCTCAACAACTAAAAATGGAGACGCTTAAATGGCTTGCACGTTTAGTATTGCTAACTTCAAGCCGATAAATGTCTTTAAGTGCTACTTCCAATATAGCCATCCTTGAATTTATATTTGTTTCAGCAGAACAAAATTTGACAGGGTAGATACACAAAAAAAGCAGGGCAAAAGTTAATTTTAAAATTTATTTGAAATTAACAAAATTATTTTATTTTTTATTTTATAATACATACAGTATAATTATTTAGATTCCAATTAAACATACTTTAGCTAAGCATCTGATGGAAAAAATATCTGTATTATTTGAAAGTTAAATTGAATCCAGCAAGGGGACATGCCAGGGTAGAGACATTTTTAGATTTTGTAAGAAATTTCAGAAAAATGTGTTTTAATTAGGCATTCAATCATGATGTTATTTAATAAAGTATATTAAGATGATGCGATTCATTGCAAAAAATAGCAACATATAGAATAAAAAATCTGTTTTAAATGGATTGTTGTACAAATTACCTCTTATCATAGAATCGCCCGTATACGGAAATGTGTAAGCTTATGTATTATGTTTGTATTTTAAGTACAATTTGCTTCTGTTTGAGTGATAAATAAATGGACTTTACAATGAATAAATTACATATAAATGTTGAAAAAAAAGAAAAAAACAGCTTGTGTAAATGAAACAGTGAATAGGTTGCCAAACTTACAGTTTTATAGTGCATTTTACATATAGTGTACGTCAGTTACTTGTAGGGTAATTTACATAAATAAATAAATTTTATTTGTGTAAAGGGAAGTGTTTGTTTTAAATATTAAGTAAATTTTAACTTTTGTACACCTTTAAATTCTAGAATAATAAAATCGGCTAGCGAAAAATTCGGTTAGTAATGTGCGGAATACTTAAAATGACTATAAATATTAGCAAAAATAACAGTTGCGACAAATAAAATTTTGGGTCATAATACGATCAACTCAGTTCTAAAATTTTAAGCTCAAATAAGTTCTAAAATTTTCAGTAGAGAAATAACTAAAAAAGGAAATTAACAAATTACTTACCATTAATTTGTTAATGAATTACACTGCGTGCAGTAATTAATTAATTTGTATCTCCCCTGGTTATTACCCATTAATTACCAATATCCTACCATTAATTTATTTTAGTTAAGAAGTAGAGACATTAAATTGATTAAAAAATGTAGCTACTGTTACGATTTGAGTATGACCATTTTGTCCATTTTAGTACAGACGCCAACACAATGAATGATTCACAAACAAAAAGTCATTCATAAATAATGATTCAATAAATAAATTTTGGTTTAAAAATTTGATACAATTTGATTTTTAAACTCAGTAAAATTTTGCTTAGACCCCTTTTTAAAGCTTTTTAAATGTCTGTTTAGTAACTAGTATTACAACCAGAAATTAAACAAAGAAAATAAGCCATACTTTCATTGCAGCAGTTTAATTAATAAATAGAGCACGCGAACACAATGATTGAATCACAGAGGGAGAACGAACTCATGGACGATAAATCAATCAATAAACAAGCTCTAACAGAAATTTTTTAATTAATAAAATAAAACATTTATTTATATAAAAAAAGAATGATAAACTTTGGAAAAAAAATTGCTGATCTAGCACTTAAATATGCCTTTGTACGAAATTTAATTTTTAATGACTCAGGAAATTTTAGCATAGAATTTATGGTAAAGCTTGTTTTTGTTAATGGCTATTTGATAACCAGTATTAAAGAAGGAATAAAAACGATTCTAGCATTATTGCTGATGCAGCAGTTTAAATATTCACCCAATTCACCTGTATGAATCTTTTTAATTGACTCGTAATGGTAAGAGTCACGACTCATTCTTGTATTGGCGTCTTGTTTCTTGCTCTAGATATAATAACAGGTTACTTTTAAAATATGAATTAATTGATCTCATCCTCTTTACTAAAATATGTTAATGCTGAGATAGTTTCTTAAAAAAAAATCTACAACTAAATTTTAACTAAAATTCTACAATGATAAAAAGTTAATTAAATCCAATTGATTTTTTTTAAATCATCAGATTTTAAAACATTCACCATTTATATAAACATTTTAATAAAAATTTTAATTTTACTTAGGAAAGGTGTTATAATAAAAATAAAATACATTTACATTTACATTAAAAAATAAAAAATTCTATAATTTGCAATTTGATAATACGTCTACAGGAAATCTCATGTATCCCAACTTTTAATCTTCTAATCATTTAAACCAACATTAAAATCTTTTATTTTTTAGCAGGTAGTTTTATTTATTTGTTTTTGTAATAAGTTAGACGAATAATATTCAAGTTTAAATTTCAAAACAGCAAACTCCTTTGAATTTTTATTGATGGTTAAATTTAAATCATTGTGTTGCTCATACATTGAATTTTGTTGTATTCTATTCTATTCATTATAGATATTTTTTTAAGAATTGGTCGAAAACTGAAGTCCTTGTATAAATTTTATCATAAATTACATAAAATATCAAAACAATTTACGAAACAAAGAATATGAAATTCCAATGTCTTCATAATAATAGATCTATTGTCAATAAATATTGTGGATGCACTGATTAACAGAAAAAAAAAATATTTTATTGTTTTCTTGCATTTAAAAAAATGGAACTTATCTATTCTGATGCTAGGATGTTACATTTTACCTATAATGTTACTATTTACAGCATTTCATTTTCTTCGTAATGTTGTTTTTAATCAAGTTCCCACATTAAATTCAGTCAAGGCAGCATTTGTTGTATAATATAACTTATTTGGTATAATGTAGCCTTTTTTTTTTTTTTTTTTGGTTGGAACACACACAGAAAATTTATGCACAATAGAATGTCTTGTTTTTATATCATACTTATTTCATTACATTCAAAATCTAGAAAATTTTCACTTATGTGACTGCTAATAATCTTGCACCAGTTGTGCCAAATGAAAATATCTGCTACAAATAATGGGTTAACTGTGTTTGTGCCAAAACAGTCATTTTGCTTCTCCCTTTTACATTCAAATAAAATTTTTTGTGCCATTTTTTTTCTTCACCAAAGGTTTTTTTTTTTTTTTTTTTTTTTTTTCATACCCATTACAGTGTTTGTCTCATCACTTCCCATGATGATATGGGAACAAAAGGATGCTGCCCCCCTATCTCCACTGGAGTAACTTCACACAGTATATTTTAAAACTCAGAATCACTTCTGAAATAGGTACACTTATATTCACTTTTATGCTTAAATACAATAGACTCCCTCGAATCTGCAAACCTAAAATCTGCAACTCTCTAAAATCTGCACATACAGTCAAAGTCTATAATTCACACAACTTGGGGCCAAAGGTTGTGTGGATTATGAAATATTGCAGATTATAGAGCATTGTACATTACACATCATTTTATTATTCCTAGATGGTGTTTTAATTCTATTATCAGTATAATATGAAAAAATAAATATGAAATCTAAAAATTAATTTAATAGGCTATCTCAAAAAATGCCTTTTTTGAGTTATTTTATCAAAAGATTTATGTGCATTTAAATAAAAATAATTACATAAGTTCTGCAATACAGTTTGTTTTTTACTGTTAATAAAATAAACTAGTTGGATGTACCAATCCCAAAACTTTCTTCTATCTCATACATACATTTTAATTAAAAAAAAATAGTTACTCATTTTATTGCTTTAATAATTTTAATTCAATACTCTACCAACTTTGATTTTCATCTTAAATTTCAGCTTCAATCAATTAATCAGAGTAAGAACAAATTTCTGTTTCTGCACGAGCCGATGGACAATAGAATGATAGGCAGATTTTTTAAAAAAAATTCAGGGAGGATCTATTTGCCTAGCCAAACAATAATCATATACAAAAAGTTTAGTTCAGTTCTAGAACTAACTTCATACACTTTTATGTGGTGCAATATTGAAAATGGTATAAAATTCGGTATTGCAGTGCCCCCTTCCGGCGGATTTTTTTCAGATTCAGGGCGATCCAACTAACCATAGCCATACACTTACACAAAAAATTTTGTTCAATTCGATGCATAACTTCATGTACTTTTGGTTGGTACAATATTGAAAAGGGCACAAAAATCGCGATTGCAGCGCCCGCTTCTGACGGATTTTTTTCAAATTCAGGGAGGACCAACTAGCCATAGTCATACAGATACACAAAAAATTTGGTTCAATTCGATGCATAACTTCATGTACTTTTGGTTGGTACAATATTGAAAATGGCACAAAAATTGCGATTGCAGCGCCCCCTTCAGGCGGAATATTTCAAAACTAAAGGAAGACCTGCTTGCCACAGCCAAAAACATTCACAAAAAATTTGGTTCAATTCTATGCATAACTTCATACACTTTTTGATGGTGAAATGGCGACATACAGACACACGGACAGACAGACATTTTGTAAAAACATGTTTTTTGGAATCTCTGACCTCTAAAACGTGTAAGTCCGTCGAAAACCGGAAGTCGAAAAAATTTCGATTACAATACTTTCTTCTATTGAAGGTAGAAGAAAGTAAAAAATTATATTTTAAAAAAAATAAATGTTTTAATATTATTTTTTTTTTCATTTTTTTATTATTTGTTTAAAAAAACTCGTTTTTGGATCATTAATTTGTAAATTTTCTTAACTGTTTATTTATTTGTTTACATTTGTAAAGCAGCACAAATTATAGAAAATTGCAGATTATTAGTGTGCATATTACAGAGCTTTGACTGTAATTTATGGGTGGAAATAATGAAACATTCAGTTCAGATAGAGGGACAAAATTTGACTTTTTTTGTTTTATATCAATTCCATGTATATTTTAATTTGTAATTTTTGTTAATATTAGTGAACTCATGTTTTTTCATGAAGGTGGAATAAATTTATTTCTGAAAAAAGTTTAAGATATTGCTGATATTACTGGCAATCACAAACTCCTTTCCAAATATATTTATGTATTAATCAAGCTTTTTTGGTTATTAAGTCTAGTTAAATCTGAAATAAAACTTCCTAATTTTATGATTTTGATGTGAATTAGTAATGTACTTTTATGAGACAAGTTTCATTAAATAAATTAGAAAAAATACATTTCATCTTTATAATGAATATTTAATCATACATTAGTGATTATTAACTTGATTTATGGATTGACATTATTGATTATTAACTTGCTTTTAATATTTTAGTCATTTAAAAAATTATCTAAATTTTTATTATTTTAGTTTATTACTTCTTTTAATATTTTATTTTTCTGTAAACATTCATTATAGTTTCGATTGCATTATTAATTAAATTCAAATTACTGTTTGAAAAATATATAAACAGAAATCTGCATAACCTCCAGTCCTAAGCTGTGCAGATTTGAGGTTGGAGTCTATTGAGGGAGACATATATGTTCAGGATGAAGGCAGGGAAAGTCGATAGCTTCAGAGCCCTGCCCACCCACTAACTGTCTCTCAATATCTTTAATTTGTCTACTTTCTCTTTTAAATTTGTCAGGTTTCAATTTGTCTTACATATATATATTTTTTTTTCTGTTGAGAGTCTAAGACTATTCGGGTCGTAAGTAAAGTATGTTGGCGCTATCCGTGGTTGCCTGCCGGCGACAGCACTGTCGCGCAAGAGAGACTAGGTCTGTTTGGGTAGGAGTCTCTTATAAGACAAGTTTCAATGGATAATTTTAAAAAAAAATACATTAATCTTTATAAAGAATATTTAATCATACATTATTGATTATTAACTTAACCTTTGTTTTTAATATTTTAATAATTTTAACATTTATGTAATTTTTTATTAAGCATTCTTTATAATTTCAATTGCATTATTAATTACATTCAAATTACTGTTCAAAAAATGTAAACAAAACAATGACCAGAAATCTACAAAATTCTAAAATCTGCACAACATCTGGTCCCAAGCTGTGTGGATTTAAGGGAATCTACTGTATTGTATAGTTGGAATTTCATATTTTTGATGTTTGAATAATTGTTGCTCTGGAACAGACAGTTAAGAGTTTTAATCACTCAGCCGCCGAATTTCCCTTGTTAATTTTGTGTCTATGGGTGTTTGACCCATTCTTATATTCAACATATCTCCTTAAGGAATTATATTTTTATGTTCTTTTTTTTCAGTTTCCTCTCCTTAAAGAATATCCCTTTTTTTGTTAGTTGTCAAAATATTTCCAAAATTTATGTTCAATATAATATTTTATGGTTTAAAACTGTCAAGCTGAAAGTAAAATGTCAGCATTTCATATAAAATTGTGCATAGATTTTTGAAATATTTTGAAAACTAAGAAAAAAAAGGGCATCCTTTAAAAAGAGATCACTGAAAAGAAAAAAAGAAAGAAAAAAAAAATATAGACAAAGTTTTATAATCCACACAAGTTCGGGCCAAAGGTTATGTGGATTATGGAATATTGCAGATTATAGAGTATAATGGATTATATATCATTCTATTATTCCCAGAGCATTTTAATTCTATAATCAGTATGATATGTAAAGGTAAATGTGAAATCTGATAATTATTTTAATAGGCTATCTCAAAAAATACCTTTTTAAAGTTATTTTATATTAAAAAAAATGATATATATATTAGGGTGGATCGAAAAGTATAGGAAATTTTTTTTTTTTAGAAATCACTATCGGCGCGGCGTGCAAAAGTTGCCTTTTATGCATACTAGTTTACATGGTTTTTTTTATTAAAATCCATTAATATCTTCCGGTGCCCCAAGCGCCCCAAAAATAATTAAAAATTGAGTTTTTTATGATTTTTTTTTATATTTTTTTGTTTATTTATTTTTCCTTAATTACTTTTGGCGCGGGGTGCAAAAGCTATCTTTTATCTATCTTAGCTTACATATTTTTTTAAATAAAATTCATCCATATCTTCCGGTGCCCCAAGCGCCCCAAAAATGTTTAAAATTGAAATTTTCTTGAAAAAAATATTTTTTGTTTTATTTTATTTTACTTTTTGAAATTCATTTGGCACTGGCTTGAAAAGTTGTTATTACAATACTACATAACTCTGCACTTCCCATATATTTTTTTTAATCAAAATCCATTCACATCTTTGATGCACCAATTATAATTAAAAACTGAAATTTTTACAAAAATGTATTAAGAATTATAATTTACGAAAAATACTTACAAATTTTTAAAACGGTTTAATTAATAACGTATAAGGTTATAAATAACATTAATTTTGCAATAATAAGTGACATACAAATTTAAAAATCAAATCATTAAATCATAAAAATTACAAAAATCGAACTTACGTAGAGAAAAGTTTTACAACCTTTAATTTGGAAATTTACATATTTTTAAAGTTTGTAATCTTTTTTGGTATCAAAGTGTTTTATACGGCTTCTTGATTTTATTCTATTCAATATAAAACTGTGTCTCTTTTCTTGCCCAGATACAGTTTCTGATGCCTCAGACTCTAGTCGAACGCATCTTTCAACCGCTTGGGTATGGCATGGATATTTTGACCATTCATTCGTTTTTACAACTTTTATCATATTCTCAATTTCTTTGCAAGGCCCATTCATCAAAAGAGGTGGTTCAAAACGTCCAACTGGTTGCAAGTCAATAAGTTCAAAATAATCCTTCGCTTTGAAGTTTATTTGGGGTACTTTGAAAATTCTCACTCCTGGTGATTTTCTCTTTTTATTTCTAGCATAAATTAGCTTTCGCATTGCTAAAGATCTGATATGCTCTCTGTTATCTGTGAGCATTGACAATAACAAATTTTCAGGGTAGCAAAAAAAAAACTATTTCGTTGAATAACAGCATCTACGATCTTTCTTAAATTGGGTTCCAAATATCTAGAATATGTGATAAGTTTCCAAATACGATGCGCTCCTTCAGTTATGGATGGCTTTGTTTTGACATGAAACCATGCAGGTGCATATACCTTCATAATATATGTTGTAAGAGTAATGAGATTATCAGAAGGATTTTCTGTAGCCACTTATAACCTTAAAATTCTACACGTAGTTGTTAGCCATCTTGAGTGATAAACTGGACCAGGTTTCATTAATGCCAGATCGGAACCACATTCACCACGTGATATTGCTATGCAAAGATCATATAAATATTGCTGGTCATTGCTGAGAACTCTTGTATCTATGTTGTCTTCCAAATAATAAAGTATAAAAAGTTTATTTTATACATTTAATAAAATACGATAAACGATTTCTCATCCTCTCGATCTACCTCTTACGTTAGATAAATTATTCTTTAACTGTTAATTTTACTTGTATTTTTTTGCTCAAAATTTGCATGAAACTCGATTTTCGGCAAATAATTAAAAGTTTTGGGGCATTGGAAGAAATTTATCAAAGTCGAAAATTATTTGGATGCATGCTAATATACTATAAAATGCATCTTTTTTATCCCGCTGATAAAATAATTTAAAAGAAATTAAAAAAACAAAAATTATAAATTTTTATAAAAATTTCAATTTTTTTACCATTTTGGGGGCGCTTGGGGGCACTGGAAGATATGGATGGATTTATATATAAAAAAAAGGTTGAACTAATCTATATATAAGGCAACTTTCACAACCCGCGCCAAAAATAAATTTAAAAATATTAAGAAGCAAAAAAAATATAAAATTTATAAAATTTTCAATTTTTAACTATTTTTGGGGCGTTTGGGGCACCGGAAGATATGAATGGATTTCAATAAAAAAAACATATGTGAATTAGTATGCATAAAAGGCAACTTTTGCACCCCGCGCCGATTCGATTATCCGAATTTCGATTTTTCGATCCACCCTAATATATATAGATGTCCATTTGAAGAAAAATAATTACAGTTCAGTTTTTTATTGTTCATAAAATAAAAGATTTGTATTTAGTAGATGTTTTATTATGATTTTTTTTACTTTCTTTTAATTTGTCTTAAAAAATCATTTTTGATCACAAATTTGTAAATTTTTTTAACTGTTAATTTCTTTGTTTTCATTCGTAAACTAATGTGAATTATAGAAAATTGCAGATTATGGGTGTGCGGATACTTGACTATATTAAATTCTTAAATTTTTATTTATTTATTTTTGTGTGTGTGTGTTGGATAGCTGAGATTGATCTGAATACACGCCATTTTATACTTTTATGATTTTGTTTACCAATATTTTTTATGAGAACATTTTCATTTTCAGAACTGGTTTGGAAAGCAAAAATACTCTCATAAAAAATGTCTGCAATCAAAATTGAAAATGTAGAAAACGGCCTGCATTCAATCTCAGCTATCAAGTGCAAAATAAATAAATAAATGAATAAAAATATTGAAATGCAATCTTTATAAATTTCTTTCATAGTATTAGCATTAGCGAACATATCTTTTCATTTGACTGAAGTAGCCCCTTAATAAGCATATTTACTTTCCTTAAGATAGAGCATATTCCAAGATATTTTGCTTTTTGTACAACTCCCTACCCCCCCCCCCTCTTTTTCCCTTTCCCTTACTATATTTTTATGGATGGAGTTGCTTAAAACTCCTGTCCTTGCCCACAAAGATACTCATGAGCTAATGCTATTCCTATCAGGAGGCATTTTTCTAATAACTCTTTCATATTTTGACATTTAAAAAAAAATTTAGTGTGTGGGGGGGGAGGATTATTTTCTAATAATTTATTTGCATTTTGATACTTTTTTTTTTTTTTTTTTGCATGGAATAGCTTAAGCTCCTCATTTTAAATGCAGATAATTTTTTTTAAGTTACTTTCACTTTCTGAATTGGTTCAGAAAGTGAAAATAACTTTATAAAAAATACCTGCGACCAAAATCGAAAACGTAATCAAAGAGCGATCTTGAGAGGCACCTTATCTATCCAATGCAAAAAAAATTATTTAAAAATGTCAAAATGCGAAAGAGTTATCAGAAAAATGCCTCTCCATAGGAATAGCATTAGTTCGTGAGTGTCTTCGTGGGCAGGACAGGAGCCTTAAGGGGCCAGCCACAATACCTCGAAATTGGTCAGAATATCGATTTTCCTTTTTTAATATTAACAGAAAACTTCTTTAATTGTGAACATTTTGACACCTTATTTTTACCTGCATGAAAATTATATTGTGAGATAATGTAAATAGATCTAGCGCAATGACCCATACAAATGAAAAGGTCAAACTGATTTTTCTGACCATTCCTATTTTTATAAAGTGCTTGTTCGAAAACTACTAAGGCTCTTTGTGTACTTAATAAATTTGTGCATGAATTTAACTTGTAAATTCAAGTTTATTCAATTTAATTATTTTAAAAATATATTTAAATTGAAAGTTTATTTTCCTTTATTTCTTTATGTACACGAGGGAAAAAAATCATATTAAAATGTAGTATTTTCCAATAAATGTGAGGGGAAAAAAAGCAAAAATATTTATATTTAAAAAAAGTAGTAAGGATTTAAAAAAAGTTATTTTTTTAAATTTCAATAAAACAAGCTTTCTACAATATATATATATATATATATATATATATATATATATTATTTACAGTCAAAGTTCTATAATCCCCACACCCATAAACCGCAATTTTCTATAATTCACATTACTTTACAAATGTAAACAATGAAATAAACAGTTAAGAAAATTTACAAATTAGTGATCCAAAAACAAATTTTTATAAAAAAAAAAAATCATAATAATTTTTTCTTTTTTAAGTAGTATAACTCTTTTACTTTATTAAAATTAAAATACAAACTGTATTGCAGAACTTATGTAATTATTTTTATTTAAATGCACATAAATCTTTTGATAAAATAACTTTTAAAAAAGGCATTTTTTGAGATAGCCTACTAAATTAATTATTAGATTTCATATTTATTTTTTCATATTATACTGATTATAGAATTAAAACACCATCTAGGAATAACAAAATGACGCATAATCCATAATGCTCTATAATCTGCAATCTTCCATAATCCACACAACCTTTGGCCTCAACTTGTGTGGATTATAGAACTTTGACTGTACTCAGTATAGCATAATTAAAAGTATATGAAAACTACATATAGAATTCAGCAAACTATTGCAATTAATTTTTAAATTGAAAATCAAACAGTTTTCTACTTTCATACAAGTAAAATAGTAAAAGTATATAAAATTCATATTAATTACATATTCATATTATGTAAAGAAAAAAAAAAGTGTGTCTATATTACATAAAAGCCCAAACTACTACAATTATTTTTATAATCCTAAAAATGTAGTATAATTAAACTTTTTACTGAATCAAGATTTTATTATTAGTACTACATTCACATATTTAACATTGATTATAGAACTTTGACTGTATTTCATTTTTACTATTTAGTGTTCTGCCTACAGATATTGTTACAGTATTATTCAAAATTAAAGATATGTTATCAAAGGTATTGTGTCCCCATAAAGGGACTTCATTCTCTTGAAAAAACTCTCTCTGTAATGTTAATGTTGTTTTTAATTTTGCGTTTGATTTGAATGTTTTAAAATATTTTTTTTCTGTTGCATAGGAAAGCTGAGGTTGATCTCTAATATGGCTGTTTTTTATTTTTATATATTCTCAACAGAATTTTTTAATAAAAGCACTTTCACTTTTTAAACCAGTTTCGAAAGTGAAAGCATCCTTATTTAAAAAATTTCCTACCAAAAAAAAAACAAAATGGCCTTATTAACAATCAAAGTTAACTATATTATATAATTTAAAAAATCAATTATATCTTGTTTAAAATTTCATACATTTAAATATTTTTTTAAGTAAAAATGAAAGAAACCCCTGCTCAATGTTAATTGAGCTATGTAAGTCTTTTCTTTTTTTTCTATTTACCGTAATTTCTGGAAGAAACGCCGCGGCGTTTACGTGTTTTAAACTGAAATTTCAAGCGATGCGGCGTTTCTACCGATGCGGCGTTTACGAGCATTTTTTTTTTTCAAACAAGCGTGATATTTTTCTGAATTTTTCCAAAAATTAAAAAAAAAAAAAATCGATCACAATTCCAAAATTTCGGACATACAATGTATCGCGAATTCCATGGTTGCAAAAACAAATTAATTTCGATTTCGTCAAAATATCGCGAAAAAATGTCAATTTTCATTAAAAGACCGCAAAAAGTTACGCAAATTTCGCATTAAATTACGAATAAACGAAAATTGCATTTTCGAATGAATTTCCTGATTTTCCCCTCCCCTTCTTTTACAACTTTCAGAAAATTTGTTCTGAATCCGATTTTTCCCCCGTCCCAAAGATTCAGTGATGAATCATGATGAAATGAATGAATCATGAATCTTTGATGAAATGTGCTTTCTTTTAAAGATTTTTTTAATTGATTTCATGCATTTTTTTACAAATTTCTCCTTTTTTCTGCGTTTTTCGACAGAATTTACGTTTTTTTAAACCAATTTTTTTTCAAGTATTGCATCAATTATCAAAATTCATGATTCATTCAAAGATTCACGATTCATTCCTGAAAATTTTGTAAAACGATCGTGGAAAAATCCCGTGTAAGCGCCCCTCTCTAATTATTTTATGATTTTTCGTCACGTTTTGGGGAGGGGGGGGGCGGATTAACGGTATTTTACGGTACTGTTAGGAAAAAAATCACCGTATCCGCTGCGCCGCACTAAGCATATTCTTACTTTTAAACTCGTATGCGTCACGGCGCTTATTCCCGAAAATACGGTATTTAAATAATATTATTAATTTTGTATTTATTTATTAATTTCTGATTAATAATTTCATTTTTATGATTTCTTAATACAGCTTATTAATGTGTTTCTGTTTAACATGTTAGGCGCGATTACCGCGGAAATTTCACCTGCGGCGTTTACGACCATTTTCTAAATTTTTTTAAATGATTTTCCGCGATGCGGCGTTTACGCCGCTGCGGCGTTTCCTCCAGAAATTACGGTAGTTATATATTTCAATATTTTTATTTATATTTATTTTGCATTGGGTAAAAAATATAGATGTACAAAGGTTGTGTTTTACCTTTTAGATTTCACTTGCATTTTCTTTTTTATAACTATTAGGATACTTACATACATTTTTGAACAGGTTTTGAACAAAGTTAAGTAACTATTTTTATTGCCAATTAGTAGGATGAATTATTCTTTTGTCCCTAATTTCAGGCGATATTTCACAAATGAGATAACTTTAAAAATAAGAGGGGATTTCAGTGACTAACAGAAATTAATTTTGGGATAAAAGTTTTTAAATATCATATTTTAATCATTCTATCATAACATTTAATTCTTTTTTCTTTAATAAAATAAATGTTTGAATTTTTCTGTGTTTGTATTAAATAATAATAAAAAAAAGAACTGCAGAAAAAATAGTTATTAAAATTTGTATACATATATATATTAGGGTTGTACTTAAAAGTTGGTTAAAATTTTTTTTCACGATTTTTACCAGGGTACCATGTCATTTTGTTCTACTTGTTAAAAAAGAATTACAGCAATTTTTTCAGATTTTTTAGCATGATTTTAAGGGTTGCTACCACTATTTAAAGTTTATACTTGTTCAAAAATAATGAAGGAAAATACATAATTATTCTAATAACATGTAAACATATTTTTATTAAATATTTCAATAAATACTAGAGCAACTACATTGTTATAGACATTTAAAGAAGGTGAAAAAAGCTATCATTATTATAAAATCCTTGCATTTACCCTTTTTAAGACATCAATGCAGATTTTTTAGAATCTGGATACTTGCTTCGAAACTGCTTGACTACCAACATTAAATACTGTTTTTGTTCTTCATCTTTTGTATGAAGTTTATTGTATTTCTCAATAAGTGCTACCCCATGTTTGCCTATATCATGAATAACTTTCACTGAAGTTGCAAAAGCCTTACAAGTTTTGTTAGATTCATTTTCATTCCAATTTGTCACATCTGTTTAAAAAAAGTCTGAAGGTAATTCCATAATTTAAAAAAAACCTTAGAATGTTACTTGTTACAAAATCTTGCAAGTTCTTTTTGACGATGTCATCAGGATCAACCCATGCACATTTCAATGGTTTCTCATTTTTCGCATTTTTTAAAGCATGCACCATTTTTCTTTTAAATGAGACATTGTCATCGAAAAATGCAAAAGCAGTTAGTCTTTTTGACTAGTAACACAAATGTCCTAGGAATATCTTCATAGCACACAAAGAAATGTCTTTATATACATTTTCGTATTCTTTCAAGTTTTTAAGGAGCAATATATCATTTCTAGGCACAGAACAAAGTAGATGGTGCCTGATACAAACTATGAATGTAGATTTTTTACCACAAAAAAGTAAACTTGACGAACTCCAGATTCTTTGTGCTTAGAAAGTTTGAAGTAATCTCTATATGGGTGATTCTCAAAATAGGGGACAATTTCAAAAATGAAATCTTAAAAAAATTACTGTTAGCAAAATTTCTGAAAAAAATATATGTTGTTAATATAGTATTAGGTATACTTTACATGTAGTCAGCAGAGCTAAATATTTAAAAATTAACTTTAAAAAAAATAATTAGTATTTTTTGAGCCATGCTAATGACAAAACAAATTGCATGGAATAAATATACTAAGAAATTTTTATTTTCTTCCTGTTTAAATATTTTTTTTCTACGTTTATTAACCTTCCTTTCCAACAAATAGTTTCCATTTTTACATATATACATATAAGGAGAATAAAAACATTACCAAAGAGCAAACTTTGTTTACATGAACAACACACTGACACTAACAGTGTAAGAAGTTGTCTTAGTGATTTTCTGAAAGATTTAATGCATATTTTAGGGATAATAAATGTAATACCTAAATTTATATGTAAAATTAAACTTTATAAAGGATACAATATAAGTACTGGTTACATTTATGCACATAGGAGTCTTTAGCATGGGCAGAAAAACCATGCTAATGACACTGATATTTATCCATGCTAATGACAAATTTTAATTTAAATAAGATTAATGAGCCATGATATAATCACAATGCAATAGTCCTTTCTGGGGCTTTTTAAAACACAAAAGTTCTATGCAAATAAGTAAAATAAAAATTTTAACTATAAAATAAACATGAAAATTATTATCCATTCTAATGACATACAATTGATGTACTCGCCTAATATTCAAATTCTATTCTTAAAATACAATACATGCTTCTATTTTCAGGCTGGAATAAAATAGCTACTTGTTGCCATGGAGAAACTTTATATTTTCAAAGTATTGTCATATGTGAAAATGAAATTTTGATTAATAAACAGCTGTTATAGTATGACCTTGTTTTGAAAACAGAATATGGAGGACAAACTTTAATTCTCTTTTTATATACTATAATTTTATTTTTAAAAAGAAATTTATTGGATAAATCCTCTCCTTGATTAATTTAAAGAAAGAATAACATTTGTTTTATTTTATAAACATGATATTAACTCTTGAAAAAGCTATTATATACAAGGCACAGCTGCTGTGGACATCCATGCTAATGACATTTTGAACATTTATTCTGTTATTTTAAGGTGTTTTTAACTAAAAAGTGAGTAATTCTTGAGTGCAAATAATGAATAATATTAAGACAAACATATCTAAGTATAAAAACATGACAGAAAACCTCTCAATTTTTTTTTGTATGCTGAAAGACATAAATTGTCCCCTATTTTGAGAATCACCCATATAAATAAATCGTAAGCGAGTATATGGTCTTTGCCACACTTCGTGCTTGATACAAGCCACCAATGGCTTTAAAGTGAACACCTCTTTCGGATATTTCTCTTTGGAAAATGATGGCAAGCTGTAACAGTTATTTGTAATCGTCTTTTGGTTACAAATCATTACGCTGATTTTGTGCAAATTCTATGATTTCTGATGCATTTTCTGTTGTTGTTTCATTGATAAAATTATCAGTTACAGAAGTCTGAAATATGTCATGATCAATAGAATTCCACGAAATTTTAAATCGTTTAAATAAGAGTATGTCTGCTCCGTTTGGAACTCCTAGCGACTTAACAATTGTCTCCAGCATAATCTCCAGGATGTGATAACGGCAAGCCAACCAAAGCATTTCTTTCTTCATTTTCTGTTCCAAAAGAACACAAGCTTCTCTTGATGACCCGGAATTTACATAGGTTGTATCAATACACATAGATTTTACTTGCTCTGTAATTCACCTTGATTCCAATGTTTTGTTAACAGCAAAAGATATAGCTTTACCTGTTCCTGGCTGAAGTTTTGGAACTGCCACTGCCAGTAATTGGTCAATATTTTTACCAGAAATAATTAGTAATCTATTAATAGCTTCAGATCCTGAAATGTTTTCTAAAATTTTGTAGTGAACAGTCAAGGGAACACTTGCCGAAACTCTTTTTTTTAATTTTCGGCTCTGCTTGTTCGACTTTTGATTCTAAGACGCCGAATAGATTATTTGTTAACATTATAATTGGCAGGATCACAACCCACACGTTTTAGTGTTATAGTCAAAACAATAGCTGCCTTTCTATCACTCAACTTTGCTGCGTGAAGACTTGCAGCTACGCTTCTTCCTGATTGCAACAAGTTTCATTATCATTTGAGTTTTCTTCTTATTCAAATATATCTGAAGGAATTGATTGCTTCTTCAAAAAGCAATGATTTGTATACTTCACGCTTTTTCATTTGTTCAAAACCTTTTTTGCATAACGAAAACATATTTTATTACATAACCATTTATTAAAATTAAAGCTCAATTATTATTCTTTTCTTGTTTTTATTTATTTTTAAATTGATTTAAGCTCTATTTTATGTTAAATTAGGTGACCCGTCGGCACTCTGGTACATTAGAAAAATGCAGAAAAACTCAAATATATTTAAAAATCGCTGAAAATTTCAAAAACTCAGCATGAATTTTGAAAAAAATTTGAAGCTTTCGACAGTCTATACCGTCTAATGTCGTACTATAACTCAATTTCACGATGACTATGGATATGTATTGATAACTTAAAAATTAGACAAAAAAAATGTCAAATTTTCTAATTTTTCAAATTTTCAAACCTCGGTAGCGACCCCTATAATTTATTTTAAAATTCTGAAATTTTTCTGGTGGTCTTTTTTTAATACATACAAAAAATAAAGGGGTGCCTCATACAAATTTTAAAAGTTCATTTTAAGGACCACCCTTATATATATATATATTAGAGGACAGTGTTGTTTGGATAATAACTAATGGTTTATTAATATATATAAAATCAGAGTGGGAGTTATAGCATTTGGACCACTTCCATTGTCAAAGATGTAATAGGTTTTATTTATTGATTATATCTTTTATGATGGCATTTTCCCATTAAATTTCTAATAAAAAGTAACTTTTTAAAAATGTAAACACAAAATGACGTCATGCTTTAAAAAACACTTTCCTTCATGAAGATGTTACTACTATTCAATACTTTTTCAGTCTGCCAATACTGAGTTTAAAACATAAGGCAAAATGCTTCAGTGAGTTAAAACGATGTCATATTAATAGAAAACGATCCTTTTTAATAATAAAATTGAATATTTTCGCCACAATTGTGTCTATAAGAAAGGAATTTTGAAATTTTTACTTGCTGGTACTGAGATTACAGTTACAAGTCAATAGTTCAAATGTTTGCGTTCCAAGTTGTAGTGGGTTGACAAATTTAACTTCAAATTTTTAAATATATCAATAAACAGTTGCACATTGAAATATTTTTTAGTTGGTGAATACGATTGTGAGACCAAATAGTGTATAAAATTTTTGAGATAATGAAAGGGCGCTCGATTTTGATTTCATGGTAGAAATTTATATGATTGTGTCAAAGTAAAGTAATTTTTGCTTATTTTTCCCTTTGCAATATCAAGCATAAGAGACTCAATTGATAATTTCATCTTAAATACAGTTTTTTAATTTTTAATTTATAAATTCTTAAAAAAATACTTTTGTTATTTATGAATGCTTTGTTTATAAATATTTGATTTATACTTTTTGAAGACATTTTATTTCTAATTTTCATTTATATTTTCTTTAGGATAAGTTTTTATTTTATGGTGTCAATTGTTCATTTATTTGTTCTAATTTAATATTTATGCAATTCGAAAAATTATCTGGCACTTCATTGGTTTGGCTAGCGTCAAATAACTGGTAATCTATTTCAGTTCAGTTTTCTGCGTTAATATTTTATACTAAATTAATTTTTTTTTTTTTTTTTTTTTTTTTTTTGCAGGAATTTTAAAAGGTGTTACTTGTATTTTTTTCAGATGCAAAAGCACTGAATGTAGATGCAGTACATCACATAACTCAAAACTGTTTTTAAAGTGTGAAGTATGCAGCAAAACAGTTCTTTACAAGAGCTTTCTGAAAAACAAGCTTCTGACTCGCAGCAAGGAAAATTGTTTATTTGTAATGTATGCAGCAAAGGGTTTTCTCAAAAGAATGATTTGAGCAAGCATCTATTAATTCACACTGGTGAGAAACTTTTTGTGTGTGAGATATGTAACAAAAAATTCTCACAAAAGGGCAATTTAAGCACGCATCTCTTAATTCATACTGGGGAGAAATCTTTTGTGTGTGAAATATGCAAAAAGAAATTCTCACGAAAGAGTAGTTTAAGCACGCATCTGTTATATCATACTGGTGAGAAACCTTTTGTGTGTGAAATGTGCAACAAGAAATTCTCTGAAAAGAGTACTTTAAGCAAGCATCTGTTAACTCACACTGGCGAAAAACCTTTTCTCTGTGAAGTATGCAACAAAAAATTCTCACGTAAGAGTCATTTAAGCAGACATCTATTAATTCATACTGGTGAGAAACCTTTTTTCTGTGAAATATGCAACAAAAAATTCTCCCAAAAAAGTGTTTTAAACAAGCATATGATAATTCATACTGGTGTAAAACCTTTTGTGTGTGAGATCTGCAACAAGAAATTCTCTGAAAAGGGTAGTTTAAGCAGGCATCTGTTGATTCATACTGGTGAGAAACCTTTTATGTGTGAGGTATGTAACAAGAAATTCTCTGAAAAGAGTAGTTTAAGCAGACATCTGTTAATTCAAACTGGTGAGAAACCTTTTGTGTGTGAAATATGCAACAAGAAATTTTCTCGGAATGATATGTTAAGCAGACATCTTCCAATGCATACTAGGGAGAAAAGTTGTGTGTGAGACATGCAATATTAATTTCTGTTATTTGAGTGTTTTAAGGATGCATCTGGTTATGCTTTGAGAAAACTTATGTGAAATTTACACAAAAAAAACAGCAAAAGACCAATCTGTTAATTTTCGTTCTCATAATTTGCTAATAGCGATTAACCAGGGATATGTTTAGGAAAATTTTAGGTCCTTTAAAGAACCCTTCACAAAATAATTTATCTTAAAACAGGACCCTTCACAAAACATTTTATCCCAAAACAGTACCTTTCACAAAATTATTTGTCTCTTAAATAGACCTTTCACAGAATTTTTTCTCCTTCAAATTTAATTTTTCACAAATTTAATCATTTAATAATAAAATCTGGCTAGTAAATAAACAGTTGAAGTCACCAAAGTGCATATTACTTAGCTTTTTATACATGAAAAATAGAACCTGGAGACATTGATAATTTAAAATTCACAAAGTGCTAACAGTTTTCACAAATATCAGAAAAAAATCACAATTTCACAAAAACAGGATCCGTGGGAGAAAAGTCTGGTCAGACCCCTGTTTACAAACTTGTATACGTCATTTAATTAGAACTTTGACACATTTTACTCAAATATTATAGAGACTAAAATGAAATGTCTACCAACGAAAGTTTTGCTAACTTAAAGTATCAAATCAGCAAATGGGGAACTTCAAAATTATTTTGGCACCCCCTCTCTTTTTTTTAAAATCAGGCTTTAGCTTTTATATGATCGCAAAAACATTGCTATCTTTTTTTTTTTTTTTTTTTTTTTTTTTTTTTTTGCATAACATAAATTTATAAGTTTATAAAATTGATCCTGTTAGCTATTGTGAATGTTTAAATCTGAAGAACTGTTAAAAATAATTTTTCGCAGTCAATTCTATGATTTTAAAACTATCTTTCTTGTAACATTTTAACCTCCTCATTCCTGAGACAAATATTATATGGGACTACAAAAATCTGTTGAAAATTTGTATAAAACATCTCCAAAAATGTGTCAATCTATATATCGATGCTTATGATATGCAGAAATTTATTAAAGGCAGCTAGAATTAATTTGACAAATATAGAAGCTTTTAAATTAATTTCAAGGGTGTTCTTTAGTGTCGCCCATAGTCGACATTAGGACTAAGGAGTTTATGCTGGGAATATTGTTTTAAAAGAGCATTGCCCTGAATTCCCCCAAATGTTGAAAATAAGATATAATTAAATATGTTTGATACACTAATTGTTATTTTAAAACGTAGTCTGATGAGGTTTGAAAATTTAAATATAACTTGCTAAAAAGTATTTTAAAATTATGCTGTTCTCATCAGGAATCTATAAATAGAAAATATAAATTCAAATTTCCTAATTTGATTATAATGTCATTAATAATACCTGTAATTAAGAAATTACTTGGTTTCAAGATCTGATTTCTGATTGTTTTTTCATAAAAGAATAAATATCTGTTGTAGTTTTTAAATATCAATAAATGTTGGTAAAAAGCATTTGATTTTTTTTTGTTTTCTTTTTTTAATTCTATCTCCCTTTAATACTTTTCAACATAATTCAAAACTGTCAAATACTTCTACTTAACTCTCTTCCACCTGACCTTTATCTAATTCTCAGGAATTAATCAGATTGCCATGTAATTGATATAGGATTACTATCGCACATTACTTATCTATACTAATAAAAGAACAAAACCTCTGTCTGCGTGCGTGTGTGTGTGTCTGCGATGGCTAGCAAAATCTACAGCATGTACGAAGCTCAAAAAATTTTTTAGAGTAGCCCCAAATCTCTCCTGATGCACCTTAGCTTCAGAATTTCGAAATTCCAATTATTAACTGAGTAATTAATTAAAATCGAGAGGTCACTCTCATAAAAAAATCATCTTTTTCCAAATTTTTTCCCATTCGTTTGTTTATGGTTGGTTGGTTGTATAAAATTTTCGCAGAAGTAATTAAGAAAGCTGAGACAGAATTAAAGAAAGCAATTTCAAATTTTAACAATTCAAAAGTGACTGTTTTTTTTTTCCAAAGACCTTTAAAATTATATATTTGAGGTACAATTGTTTGAATCGGCAGATGATTCATACACAATAATAAATTATGAAATAGCAAAGTAAATTATATATCAAAAATAGTCACTAAAAGAAAAGTAGCAAAACATAATGTTTAGACGTATTAACACATAACCCGAAAAAAAAGACCATATTCCGATCCAAGCAAGACAAAAATTCCATGAGCATAAACCCGACCCGAACCTAAAATTCCATTGAAAAAGAACTATGGATTTGATATCTAATCCGAACCAAATCTGAACCTCTCAAAAACATTCAAATGAAGCATAACCCAATCTGAACAAGGAAAAATAATGTTCTTGTATATGCAACTCGAATCGAACCTAAAAATTTTCTTTGAAAAAACCCGAAAAATAACCAGAATTAAATCTGCAATCGATAAAAATATTCGAAAGAACTATAACCCGATAAAAGCAAGACAAATTAATTTCCGTGAACAGAAACACGAATCGAACCTAAAAAATTCCATTTGAAGAAAAACCTGAAATTTTATGCAAACAACATCTGAATCCGATCAAAATATTCGAAAGAACCATAACCGGATTCGAATAAGAGAAAATCATTTCCATGTACATGAACCCGATCCGAACCTAAAAATTCCATTTGAAAAAAATAGCTAAAATTTGAATAGAATCAAATATGAACCCGACAAAAATATTCCAAAGAACCATACCCGGATCCGAAGAAGAAAAAAAATTTCCATGAACATGAATCCAATCCGAGCCTAAAAAATTTCTTTGAAAAAAATCTCGAAATCTGAACTGAACTAAATCAGAACCTGACAAAAATATTCCAGAGAAGCATATCTTTATTCGAACAATACAGAATAATTTCCTTGGATGCGCAACCCAACCTGAACCTAAAATCTCCATTAAAGACCCCGAAAATGAATTGAATGAAATCTGAACCCGACAAAAATATTCCAAAGATCCAAAACCGGATCCGAGCAAGACAAAATAATTTCCCTGGACATGAATTCGACCCGTAGCTTAAAAATCAATTTGAAAAAATACCTGAAATCTGTATCTAACCAAATCTGAATCCCACGAAAATATTCTAAAGAACTATAACCAGATCCGAACAAGACAATATAACTTCTATAGACATAAACCAATCCAAACCAAAAAAATTGTTAAAAAAATCCCGAAGTTTGAACCAAACCTAATCTGACTCTGACAAAAATATTCCAGTCAGTATAACCTCATTCGAACTAGGTAAAATAATTTCCATCGAAGTACAACCCGACCAGAACCAAAAAATCCCATTAAAAAAAACACGAAATTTGAATTGAACCGAATCTAAACTCAACACAAATATTCCAAACAACCATAACTGGATCCGAAGAAAACAAAATATTTTCCATGGGCATGAATCCAATCCGAATCTAAAATTCGGATATTCTACAAACATAATGCACCCCGTGGCGGTGGAAAATGAAACTAAGTACTTTGTAGCGCGTGATGGTTAAGATATTTTGTTTATAGCTAGTGTTAAGTTAGAACTTGGTTACGATTAGGTAACAGTTAGGTTGAAGTTCCGGTGAGTCAGGTTATATTTAATTTCCGATTAGGTTACAGTTAGGTCACGGTTAAGTTACAGTTAGGTTAAGGTTAAGTTGCGGTTAAGTTATGGGTAGATTATAATAAGTTGACGGCCAGGTTACATTTATGGTATGTTTAAGTTACAGTTAGGTTACTGCTAAGATACAGCTAGGTTACAGACAAGTTATGATTACGATACAATTAGGTTACGGTTAGGGTTTTGTTCACAGAATGAACATTACGCATGTTTGATTAAAAATATAAACTTATTTTTGTAAAATTGCTTATAACTCAGGCTGAATCGTCAAGCATCTTGTTTCCCAGTTACCGTTTGTTTCCCATTGATTCTTATGGGGCGAGAAACGTTTGAATGACTTTAAGGCTACAAAATTGTTAAAAATGGACGATTGTTTAGCAGAAAATTATTCTGACCTGTTCAGGGATGTGTTTAGAGTATTTAACTTCCATATAAATGAAAAAAAGGGGAGTAATTTGTGTATAAATACTTCAAAAAATAGATCTGGATTGGAGAACTTCGCCAAATATCGCGCTAACCTAATCGCTTGTATACAACAAACCAGTTCTTCGAAGCTCATGTCGTGTTTTATACCAGACGGGTGAGAAAAGAAAAGAAAAGACAAGAATTCCCCGTTCCCTCATTTATGCAACTTTCGCCTTATTCATTTATTTATTTTTATTTTTATTTATTTATTTTTAGAGTGTGAGGTATTGATTTAAATGGTTGGATTCATTTAATATTTAAGAAGTAAAGAATAGAGATATTTTAAATCGAAATTGAAAAAGATATTATATTTTGCGGCGTAAGAAAAGGAGGGGGGGAGAGACATAGTTAAAGAAAAAGCCAAAAGTTCAGAGGGAGGTTGAATTTTATAATTATAAATTTATTGTTAAAAAAAAACTAGTCGTTGGGGGCCACCGTAATACTTACCCATCATGGATATGTATATGAAAATAAAACATGTGAAAACTATTCATACAATGCATTGCAATTCATAAACAAAATTTAAATATTGTTAATATACATAGTAATGCTATATTAAAGAACTGCTGATGTACCAATTTCGACAAATTATATAAAACGCCAAACTACTCAAGTAGTACCGAACTGCGTAAAAGAAACATCCTTATAACTTCAAAAATAATAATTCTATTAACTAACAATTAACTGCGTCGGATTAAGCGTCTCATTTCCAATTGAAATATACCTCTGAATTGAAATTTGAATGAAATACAGGGTCATGAAAAATCGAAGAATGTGGAAAACAGGATTACAAATATCTCGGCAACTAATAATGCGATCGACTTCGTTCTATATGCAAAATGTGTGTTATTTTATTGCCTTTTACGTCTATTCCTTAAAATAAAAAAAATCGAAAATTTTTATATACCTTTCATCAGAACGAATTTTTCGAGAGCCCGAAAAAAATAGTTCCGTATAATCGAGGTCGCTGGTATTAAATAGGCTTCGTCCCATTCTTACATACTAACTACATACAAAATTTCAAGTATCTATCTCAATTTGTTCGAGAGATAGAGCGTTTACAGACAGACAGACGGACGGACGGCAAATTTTTTTTCTAAAAATATGTTTTTCGGAATCTCCACTATCTAAAACGTGTAAATCCGTCAAAAATTTTTTTTTCGATTTTCAAAACGATTGCAAGACTTACCCTATACAACGTATGATGGGTAAGTAATAACAAAAATATTAGAAAAAATCATGAGTTTTAAAGATTTTAAATTTTGTAAGATAAAAATGAGGGATGTGGCATATTTTATTATTTATTTATTATTATTATTATTTATTATTATTATTTGTTTATTATTTTTATTTATTTATTTATTCTTTTAGCGTGGGGTTGGAGTGTTTGACTTAACAATTTATTATTTATCAACAATTACAATATAATTCCAAATAGAATAGAAAAATAAAAATGAAAAAGTATTGTTTAATTGTTTTATATTTTGAATTCTCAGTTTGGGGGAAGGGGTAATTAAGCGGTAATTTCAAAAGGTAGAGATTTAAATAATTAATTATTTATTGTTGCAATAAAGTAATAAAGAATAGAGATATTTTTAATCGAAAGTGAAAAAGATATTATATTTTTGCGGAGGAAAAGGAGGGTGGGGGAAGAGTTAAAAAGGAAAAAGCCGAAAATTCAGAGTGGTGGGATTTTATGATTATAAATTTATTGTTTAGAAAAATATCAAAAGCATTAGAAAAAATTATAAATATAAAAGATTTATAATTTTTAAGCTAAAAATGGAGGAGGTGTCATGTTTTATTATTAGTATTATTTTATTTTATTTATTTATTTGGCGTAAAGGAAGGGCATTTGATTTAACAATATATTATTTATCTACAATTACTATAAAATTCCAAATAGAACAGAAAAAAATGAAACAGTATTGTTTAATTATTTTACATTTTGAGTACTTTGTTTCGGGGGGGGCGGGGGGATCGGTAATTTCGAAAGGTGGAGATTTAAATAATTGATTATTTATTGTTGCAATAAAGTAATAAAAGGGCAAGATAGTAAATAAAAAAAGTTTTACAAATCTTAAGCATTTGATTGAATCTTTTAGGGATTAAGGGGGAAGGGGGGCGAGTTAAGATGAAATTAAAAGAAACCGGAAACACGGAAGGATTTCATTCTTCCTTTTTAAATTATTTCATTTTTTAAATTTTTAATTAGAAATTATTTTACGTACGACTAATTCATTAAAACTGTGTCCTTAATTTACTAACTTATAGCAAAGAATATTAGCATTTGAAGCTTTTTTATTAAAAAAATATTAATCATAATTTCACTGTGAAAATAAAAAAAGAATAAAATCAGTCTAATGTATGTGAATATATATTTATACTCACATTAAATCAAATTTAGAATTAGTTCCATTTATATTTTCTTTCTTAAATAAGCATGTAAAACATATCAATAAAAATAAATTGATGGAAATAATTTTTTAATTCTAATATAGCATTATACAAAAGCATACTTACACGTTATTATTTTACCCAATTTTAAATGCCTTATATTTTCCCGTGAGAAAGATTGAGAAACTAAAATTACTCGCCCCGCCATCTTCGCGATAAGACGCCAAATCAGGCAACCGTTTTGGAAACTTAATGGAGGCGTGATTCAGCCCGAGTATATAGGAGTCTTACCTATATCTATCTTCATGGTTATCACTTTACCCAACAAAATTTGACGGGTAAATTGGGTTTCCCGGTGTCTGGGTAATTTCCGGCTCTGAACAACAAGGATAAGTCGGTAACAGTCACGTCTGTGAACGCTTCGGGTTCTACTCGGGAAACCCTGCGTAACCCAGGTTTCCGTCTCTGAGTTTTTTGCGTCGCTAATTGCTATTGTGATAAATTACTTTTGACGAAATTTAATGATATCCGGTATTCAACATACTATTGCTAAATTGAACATGTTGCTTAAGGGGTTAAAAAAGTTTTTGTTCAAGTGGTTGGATAAAGGGATTTGGAAATAATTGATTTTTGCTTTTAAAGTAGCCATTGTCAAAAGATAAAATTAAATTTACTTTGAACGACTGTCTTTTAATGTTAAAAAGTGACAGGGAAAAAAGTATTCGTTAATGTACTGTATAATTAATAGAATAGAATAATCGTGCGACCGATTTAAAAAATGCACATTAGAAAAAAATAAGTACTTTAAAGTTTTGTGTTATAATTGCAGTACGATACAGATTATTTTTTACTTATATGTATTTACTGAGGAACTAAGATAATAAATAGAAAAATATGTTATTCCTCTCTACAGAAACTGGAATATTCAGTATATTTGGTATGTAGACCACCGTTACTTCCTTGAAAAGGGGTCGAATGTTCATTGAGAGATTTATTTATTTATTGAAGAATATACATCTGACTTGTGTGCTCGACATGAAGCCTGCTTGTAAGTCATCGTCAATATACAGGGACGAGATAGCACAAGGAAATTTTACATCACAAGAGAAATACAACCAGGAGCGCACCACAAAGAATGCGTGCAATGGAGCCAGTGGAATTCGAACCTACAACCACCTACGCTCCAAGGCGATTAACGGCGTGGTGCTTTGGTGAGAATTAACATTCCTTTTTTACATTGGTGGGAGTGATAGTAGTGGGCACGATCTCGGAGGATCTCACCAGAAAAAAAAATTGTAGGCTAAATTCAATTATATTGACCAGCAAGTTTCGGGCGGGAGCTGCGGCTTTGAAACCACTATAACTCTATTGTAATTAACTTTGCGTTCTGTATTTTTTTCTTTCAAATACAATTGTTCTTATCATGTCAGTAAAATGAATTTAAGGATCCAGGATTCGGATTCTCTTCAAACATTGTACATTGCCTTTTTAGACCTTGAAAAAACAAGAGTTGGGAGAGATATTTTATCAGCATGTGTGCATGCACGCTTGGAAATTTAACCATGGCTGCATCACTTATATCACCTAAATAGATGACATTGCCATGAATAAATAACTAAAGATAAAAAGTAGCATAACTACCCCCCTCTCCTAAAAAATGTGCAAATAATTCAAGGGCAGCAAAACATTAAAAGGCGCCAAATTTTGGTTCCCCCCCCCCCAATAAAAATTTCAAGCTACGCCCCTGCCTCAGCTCCAATATTGACTATATTTTCAGTTGTTATGTTATTGTCACTACGACTTGGGGGTTGCAAGAGTAAAAAAAAAAAATCTAAATTGTGTTTTTGTACAACTGAAGGGTTTAATATTTTGAAATTTGGCATGGTAATTATACAATGCAGATACTTTCGAAAAACTACTGTCAAAAGAAATTTCAAATTTAAAAGCATGAAGTGAAAGGAAAGCCTTCTAAAAAAACCTAAATTACATTTTTTATAAAATATGGAACCGATTAAAAAAATAATGTTTGCAAATTGTTGGCATACACTGCCAGAAAAATTCGTCAATATACACTAAGTTATCGTTATTTTTTCACAAATAACTTCTGTTCTCCCAGAAAACGTATTTGTTCTGTGAGTTCATTCCGAACGTCGAAAAATGAGGAAAAGATTCCGCTTATATCTAGCACGCATGCGCATTGGGTCTGTTAGTAATAAATTCGAATTTATTTTTAAAATAAAAAACAAAAATATTCTATTGATTAAAATGTCTAATTTAGTTTTCAAAGACAAAAATGTTTTCGAATTTAAAAATAAATTACAATTACTTTCTTTATTCGTTCAAAAATTCTCACAATCTGTTATTCAAAGTTGGATAAGTTGAATAAAGTTCAATAAACTAAGTTATTTCTATGATAAATATTCGCATATAAAATATACTTTAAGTGAACACATTTAAAAAATATTTTAATAAAAAAATAAAATGCAAAAAAAAAAGTTATATTATTAAAAAAAATCTTATCGAATAAAAATAGAACATCCATGCTTTTTCTCTAACAATCCACGTAATATATTTAAAATTCACATTTTTATACTATATTAATACTAAACGTAAAAAAAACCCAGCCACAGTTTCATTAAAGATGAAATCTTTCCGAGATTAATTGCAAAATCAAAAGTTTTTTAACGAAATACACCAAACCACACCCATATGAAATGAACGCTTCTATTTTAAAGCACAATAGACGTGAGCAACGGTAGCGCCGAGGATAAGCGCTGGCCTTGTAATGCTGGGGTCGTGAGTTCGATCCTCACCTCTTCCGCGTTGATTTTTTCCAAACTTTTTTCAAGTGACGGATATTTTTCCTCTTTTGACGGAGAAAAAAATAAACAGAAAATCGTCAATCTACAGACAATTTCTGGCAGCAGTGCTGCCAGTACTTTTTCTGTGAAAAGACGGAAGTTTTTTTGAGAGTGTAGGACCTATTCAAACGTATTTATATTTTATGTCAGTGCCACTTCTACCAGAGGGTTGTAGGAGCAAAAAGCATTCCAAATCGCAATTTCTCTGATAATTAACAGGCAGTAAACTTCAAATATTGCATGGTAGTTACTTAATAAATAGAAATATCCACTTAGATCCGTCAAAAGTAAATTCGTAATTTAAAAATTGTGAAATAGGAGCAAAAAATTTCTAAAAAAATCTTAAATTACGATTACTTTCCTATCTCAGGAAATAATAAATCGATTATAAAAGGAACGGTTGCAAATCAATCGTTATCATCTCTGATCCTGCATAGGCTACATTTTATGACGGTGCTACTACCACCTTGGGTTTTTAGATGCAAGAAACGTTTTTAAAAAGCATTTAATTTTTTTCTAACTTACGTATATGTGGGATATTAGGAAATATCATACCGATTTCAAAATTAATGAATGAAAATTACTGGTAAAAGTCCCTGTTGTATAGCATAGGCATTTTATTATGGTGGTCTAACTGTTATAGTCTTCTGAATGGTTTGTCCGTATAGTATTTATGTTTAACAAAAACAACTTTAATCTGTTGTAGACAAAAATATTTTCAACAGAATTGTATTTCAAAATATATATCAAATAATGAGGCATGAAGTGTATACAAACAAACAGAAGAAAATTGTAATTAAGATTATTTTTATAAGCATTTTTATGAAATATAGGAAAGTTCTCAAGATGCTTGGAGGGATAGAGAAGATAGTCCTTTAAACAAGAAAATTGGAATTTGACGTAATGATTATCTTTAAGATGTAAATACCTACTAAAAAGATGGTTTTTAAAAATTCAAAATTTCAAATGGATACTCAAAGAAGCATATGAAATAGAGCATAAAAGTTTCAAAATATTTTCGAAATTATCATTTATTCAGAATTAGCTTTAGTTCTTCTTATTAGTTTAAATCTCATTTTTGCCTAGTGCAGTTTAATAATGAAAGCCATTCAAACTTTGGCTTAAATGATATTTTTTAATTATTCCTAAGAGTATAATTGCTTCTAATAAAGCTTAGACATACAAATATTAGTTGGCATGTTTCAACTATTATGCTAGTGAAGCCGCAGGTTTTGCCAGTATAAAATAAAGGTCTAAATATTATTCGTATGTTACAAAGAGTTTTATAAAAATATCTTGCTGTGATTGAAGTTCTTTTCATTCAGTAGGTCTGGTTATAGATAGTAACGTTAAAATAACCAAATAATTACTTATTTAATAACTATTTTCTATTTTTTAATGATTTAATAATAAAATTTCCTATATATATTTTTTTATTAATAATAATTTAAGTTATATATATAAATTTTAATTTATATTTCAGGTCCAGTTGTTTGTGAAGTCTAGTTTGAACATACAGTTAAACAACATACAAAGACAAATCATGCTCAAAGACTGTAATTTTTTTCTATTCAGAGAATTTTCTTCCCAAAAAAATTCTTCAATAAGGATCATTTTACATTTTTCAGCTTATATGCAAGTTCATGTATGATATATATTTTCTATAGTAAAAAATTAATTCTTAAAGAAGTCAGTTAACTTTATGATATTTCATAATTCATTTGATAAATTCAGTGTTCTATAAAAGAAAAATCTGCTTGCAAATCTTTATTAAATACATTAATATACGTTCATTCATTTTAGTAGGTTATTTGTTTTATTAAACGTGACTATGTTTTGTTGAAACGAAAAGAAATTTTAATATATGGATATGTATTTGGGTATATTTAAAAAGTTATATATAATAAACTTATTCTAAATTTACACTTAAGAAAAACATCTTCACTTTATAGAAAACTTCTCGTTTCATTGTAAAAGTAAGGGTCCTACAATTTACTTTTATCTAAAAATATTTTACATATGAAATATAAAAAGAAGGATACCTTTAAAAATCTAATTTAACTTTGAACCAATAAAGTAATTGGAGAATTTCGCAATAAAGCATTTACACATAAGTTTATTTTTAATATGCACTATCATACTGGTGGTAAGGAAAACCGTTTCATTTTCGAGTTCTCCAAATAATGTTTTTTTTTTTGGCAAATCTGCAAAAATCAAGTCTTTCTTTACCTTTCGTTTGTGAGGTGTGTACGCAACAGTTTCTGGAAAATATTATTTATATGTCCAATTATGTTATACTAGAAGAGGTTTTTTGTGAAGAATTCAGCAAAATTATCATAAAATCTTGTATTACGTTTAACTTCATTGTGATCAAACTAATTAGAAATCTGTCATATGATGAGTAGTAGTGGACTTTTTCAAGAAACTAATTTAAGTGACGAGCTACAAATGCATAATAAGCAGAAACCATTTGCTTGTGATGTGTCTCATAGAAGGTTTTCTTATACAGGGTGTCCCATAAGTAATGGGACAAACTTTAAGGGGAGGTAGGGCACATCATAACGATTCAGAATTACATAGGAACCCATGTTCCCAAACGTCATTTTAACCCTTTAAGAGTCAGTTTTATTTGTCGATTTTTCCACATATGTGGGCGTGGCTTTTGAATGTCGAATTTTCAACAAGTGTATTTTATATGCTAATAGTTAAACAAAAAGAATATAAAAAATGAAAATGCTGCTTCTACTCGACGTATTTAACACACCGATTGTATTAATATACAATTAAGTATAGAATTTTAAAATGTCGGAACATAGAAGATTTTAAAAATGTACAGTAGGCGGAGTTATCATAGGAAGGCGAGAATAAATACTTTAAGAAATAAGTATCCACACCGGAAATTGTATTCCAGAATTTGTAGGACAGGAAATTTATAATGCGTTTAATCTTTAGACTTTGCTTTTCTTTCCACAGTAGCCTTGCAGAAATTACGCTGATTGGAATTGTCACCACCCGCTGAAGAGTATGCAACGTTTCACCAATAATGAACTGGCGGATATGCACTTCATATATGGCTTGGCCGAGGGAAATGCAAGGGCTGCACAAAGATTATATTGCGAAAGGTTTCCACAGAGAGTTGCACCGGACCGCCGAATATTTGCTTATTTACATTACAATTTAAGTAATTATGGTTCACTTCGAGGTGATAGGAGTAATGTGGGACGGCCACGACTGTCTCGAACTCCAAGTATGGAACAAAATGTGTTGGATATCGTTGGTAGCAATCCAAGTACCAGCGTACGAAACATCGCTGCTGCCATACGAGGATCTCGAAGTACAGTTCATCGTGTTTTGCGACTTGAAGGATTACACCCGTACCATCTGCAAAGAGTACCATCATTGCTTCCTACAGATTATCCTGCACGTAAAAGTTTTGCAAGTTGGTATCTCGACCAATGTCGTCTAGATCCACATTTCCCATCCAAAGTTTTATTTACGGATGAGGCATATTTCACTCGAGATGGTGTATTCAACCATCACAATACGCATTTATGGTCTGATGAGAATCCCCAAGGAATGAGACCACATGCTGCCCAACATCGTTTTTCAGTGAATGTTTGGGCTGGTATTGTTGGCGACTTCTTAGTTGGGCCTTATTTGTTGCCAGCGCCTCTGACATCTAGAGATTACCTTATTTTTTTGCAAGAGATGCTACCAAGGTTACTTGACCCAGTACCACGTGATATGTGGTTTCAACATGATGGGGCACCTCCGCATTATGGAAGATGTGTTCGTCAGCATTTGAATCAGGCGTTTGGTCATCGATGGATTGGGCGTGGTGGACCGGTTATCTGGCCACCACGCTCTCCTGATTTAAGCAGCATCGATTTCTTTCTGTGGGGTGCATTGAAAGGTGCTGTTTACGCAACACCGATTGATACAGACATGGATCTGGTTGCGAGAATCGCCTGCGCTGCTGCAGATATTAAAGAAAATCCAGGTGTGTTTGAGCGAGTCCGCCAGTCCATGGTCCGACGTTGTAACGCTTGCATCACTAGTAATGGTGGAAACTTTGAACACCTTTTATGACATTCTTACATGTCACTTACCAAAGTACGTATAATATTTATGACCAATAAATATTTGAGATGATCTCAGTCTTGTGTCTCTTTCTTTAAGTATTTTTGATTTATTTAAAACTCCGCCTATTATAAGTTGTTTCTACATTCTAATATTTTACATTTTCATGGTTATTATTCTTACTAATACAATCAGCGCTCTAAATATTCGAATAGATGCAGCGATATTATACTTCACAATTTTTTCGTCAAACTATTATCATAGAATATCTTTTTTAAATTTAACATACATAAACCACGCCCACATGTGTCAAAAAATAGCCAAACACAGTTAAATTTTACATGGTTAAAATGACGTTTGGGGACATAGGTTCCTATGTAATTCTGAATCGTTATGATGTGCCCTACCTCCCCTTAAAGTTTGTCCCATTACTTATGGGACACCCTGTATATCTGACCTGAGTGTCCATCTGCGTGTTCATATTAAGGAGAAACCTTTTATATGTGATGTGTGCAACAAAGAATTTTCTCAAAAATCAAACTTAAATGTTCATCTACGTGTTCATACTAATAAAAAACCTCTCGTTTGTGAGGAGCGTAACAGAGTGTTTTCATAAAAATCTAATTTAAATAGGCACCTGGAAATTCATATCAAAGAAAAACCTTTTACATGTGATTTGTGTAATAAACGGTTTTCTCATAAATATAATTTAAATAGACACTTACGTTTTCACACTAAAGCAAAACCTTTGTCTTGTGAGATGTGTAACAAAGGATTTTCTAACAACTCTGATTTAAACAGACACTTTCGGATACATAATAAAGAGAAACCTTTCTCTTGTGACGTGTGTGACAAAGGATTTTATGAAAAAGCTCAACTGAATGTCCACCCGCGTGTACATACTAAAGAAAAACCTTTCTCTTGTGAGGTGTGTAAGAAAAAGTTTTCTCATAAATCTTTTTTAAATGTTCACTTGCGTGTTCGTACTAAAGAGAGACCTTTTTCTTGTTAAGTGTGTAACCATGTATTTTCTAGAAAATTTCATTTAAATAGGCATCTGCGTGTTCATACTAAAGGAAAATATTAAACTTGTGAAAAGTTTAACTAAGGCTTTCCTCATAAATCTAATTTAAATAAGCATCATCCTACCCATTGTTAATAGTGAGAATTTTCTAGTGTATTTCACATGCAGTCTTTTTATATGTTGTGTTCACATCAATAAAACCTTTGCATATAGTGTATGTTTCAATTTTTGTTAATCGAATTGTAATCTAAACGTATGTATTCACGCTAGGACTTCTTTCAGATGAATTAGCCTGAGTGATATTGCTAAGGACATATATTTAATAATAATTTGTTGCAAGTAAAGAAAATGATATGCTATCTGTAACTGACCAATACTGCAATAATTTGAAATGATGAAAATATGCAAACTGAATTGTAGAAATACAAAATTTTAATTACAAATTCTTATACACAGTTTTAAAAAATGGGAAAGCAAACAATGCAAGAAAGCCGTGCTTAAGTATAATATTGGATGTGCACCATACTTTAAAAGTAATACAGAAAATAAAACGAATTACCTTATTTAAACCCTTTGAAACGATTATTATAGCAAGATGCAAGAGAGACTATTGGCCATTTTTCTTGTACGAAGAGTAGTTCTAACAAGGGTAACCTCTTTTGAAGTTGCTCGCATATATCATTCAGACCTAGTGCATTTTAAATCCCTATATTAGGAAGTTTAACAATAATTAAAAAAATTTGTTTAAGTCATATATTTTTATTTTGGCAACAATGCAACTTTCTGAAAATGCTATTTTTGAGATCACTTATGGGATATTAAAAATTTTTTAGAAAAGTATTTAAAAATATAAATTAGTTAATAAGAAATATAAATTATAGAAATGCAAGCATAAATCAATATTTTCTTTTTGAAAAATTACGACATTGTATTCACATTTTTAGCTGGAAAAAATTTAGCGTATTTTCAAAAATATTTTCCGGCAAACCTAGTCGAATATCATAGCCTTAAAATGAGGAAAACGAAAAATTCGAAGCGCCATGTTTGGCGATTTAACTCACTTTTGACTTAAAATAAAGAAATGAAATTTCTATAATAACAAATTAAAAATATAAAACAAAACATAAAATATGATTTTAACATAGAATTTTTATCGATTCTCTAACTTTTACGTAGATCGATTCAAAATGCACTATATCGATGCTAGGTGCAATACTAAGAAAGGTTCAATTTTTAAGATAACTGTTCTATTTCACGTATCATGTACTGAATGTAATATTGATATTTTTATGTTAACCAACATCAGTTCATTAATTGCAAATAAACTTTCCCATCCTATATTCATATTACATTTATTTCATTGAGAATATAGCTTTTTCGTACTCTAGATTTAAAATACATAATTTTATCTAATTTTAAGATATTTTTGCAAAATTTTACAATGATTATCATTTATTGATTTTGTTTCTTTTTTTTTTTAATAATAGAAAATGTTTCGTTTATTGCTTTATTTTGTTTTCATCTGAAAAAAAAACATTACGTGCTATTACAGCATTCTATATGCGAATGCTAATTAAAAACAATGTTTCCCTCAAATTTACCTAAAATTTCTCGCCAAACCTGGTGTGCATATCGCATCTCTGCCATAAATATAAATATTTTATTCATATAGAATAATATCACTCTTTTTTTTAATAAACAATTTAACTTTGTTTGCATATAAAAATAGGTAAGTTGCTAGTTTACGCCAAATAAATTGTATAACTCTTAAAAAAAATTGTATGGATATAAGAAACAAAGAATAATTTGTCAGAAAATATTCATAAATAACTATTTGTCTCACCAAACCCATTTTTTTACCTCTCAAACACCTCTAGCCCAATCTAATAAAATATAATGTACTAATTTAATTTAAAATTCTAAAAAAATAGTATGTTTTTTTTTCTTTTCTTTTGTTAAACATACTTTTATTAAAAATCACAAAAATGTAGAAAATATATCTGTTTTTTAAATGCACTAAAATGTGGCAAAAATTTTGGAAAAAAAACTCCTAAATGCACAGAATTTAAATTAAATTGTGGTGAGTTTAATTACAACATTTTAATGGATTTCTATAAAAATTTTGTCAAATTAGTCAGCTATTACATAATTGGTTTCGTATATAGTATTATTTTATGTATTTTTATCGCCAAGTTTATCATAATTTTGCGATATTTCGCGAATTATGCTAAAATTTGACGCTGTAATGGTAATTCCATTATTAATATTTTCAATTTCCGTCGTTTGGCGGGGTTTTATGGGCAATTTTCGGCTGAGAACTTTTTTTTAAGAACATTAAAAACTGCTTATTTTTAAATATTTATTTTTTGTTATGTGATTTTTTTACCCCCCTCTATTTTATGTATGTGTTACCATTAAAGCGTATAATCCGTCATTTCATAAAATACTTAAGTTATTTTAGAAACAGTATACTGCAATTAAAACATGAATATATTTGATTATATATAAGCATTTGTATGAAATAATTCTTCTTTGTGTGTGCATGAAAGATTCCATAATTATTTCATAAATTTCACAATATTTGACTACAATTTTTACATAAGTGGCCCTAAATATCTAATGCCCAAATTATGAATTAGAACTTTTGCATTCTTTCATCTATGGAAAAGTTGAATTGTTTCATAAAATGTGCATATCGCATAGAATATTCAGTATATTTATGCTTTAATGCTACTGTCACTACTGTTCAAGTAAAAAAATTTTATTGAATTCTGTGTTCTATATATGAAAATAATTTGAATTTTAAACAAAAACATTAAATATGACACAGATAGTCATTTTCTAGTGACCAATTATTTTTCACATTTTCTGCTACATTGGGGATAACAAATACTTTTTTAAATTATTGTTGTCCCCTTAACTATTCATCTGACTAAATAATCTTTGAACAATTTGAAGTTAAATATGTTCTTCACATTTTTTAATTTTAAGGACAATTTGTCAAAATTTTCAGTAGATATTTGACAAGCCATGTGTAATTGGAAGCATTCGGCCACGGTCCCTAAACTTTTGCTGTACATTAGGGTGGAGTGAAAAATCGAAAGTTGGAATTTTGATTTTGGGTAGCAGCCAAAAGTTGCCTTTTTATACCTCTAAAACACATGCAAAATCTTATGAATTTTGAAAAACTTCTTGAGTCCCCTACCAGGCCATTTATATTTTCATTGATTTATACGATAGATTTTTACCATAAATTGTACATCAACAGGATTTTTTGGTAATATCGTTCGATATTTTTATATTTAAAATGTATAGTGTATTTCCTTTCATCATTTTCAAACTTTAAATCTTTATTTTTACATATTTGAAACGGTTTATTGAGTTTTAAAAATTGTATGTTTTCATTTTTACAGTCAAAATAAGTACGTGTGTAAGCAAATCGAAGTTTACCATTACTAGAAGTTGGTGATTCTTTAAAACTAAATAAAGCTGTTTTACCAACAATAGCAGAATGCTATAAAATATTATTATTATACAAAACGACAAATAAAACACATCAGTAATTGTAAAGTTTCGTCAAAACTAGAGGTAAAAAAATCCTGAGAGAAATCATCGAAGGCATCAATTATTGTAGTTTCCCAAAGACGTATTGCTCAAATGATAGACAACAATTTTTCTGAATATCAGAAGCTTATGCAATTCCCCAAAATCAAAGGAAATTATTGAAAATTGGAGATATCTGGAAGAACTATAAGTTACAAACATAATCTCTGATTTTGACAGTCAAATGAATTGTATTTGGGACACGTTACACCATCTTTTGGACCAGGAAAGATTATTGCAGGAAGTGTTAAAATATTGTGCTGAAAAACATTTAAGCCTTGATAAATTTATGGCAATAGGTTGTGACGGAACAACTGTAAAAAGTAAGATAAAAAATCATGCTAATAGATTTTTGAAACTAAGATTTAGTCATCCGTTTTAGTGGTTAATATGTCAGATCTCTGCAAACAAATTTCCGCTACCGATTGTTTATCAAGTCACTGAACTTCATAAACAAAATAAAGGCTCACGAGCTTTTCCTTTTCTAATTGGAAAGTCATTGGATTAATGTGAACAATAAACAGTTATGGAAATTAAAAAAATATCTGCTCCTGTCACACAGAAATGAACTCTGGAGAGTTAAGTGTAGACCAAAATTATCTTTATGACATGTGTCAAACATTTGCATCTGGTTAATGTTCCTCAAATCTGGTAAATCATAATCCAGCAAAAATGCCACACTTTAAATGATTGACAACTGCTAATTGATTACTTGGTTTGCAGATTGGAAGTCAGAATTCATCCCAAAATCTGAAGATTATGGCTGAATTTGTAACGAATGTACATTTGTCTATGTTGTTTCACTTCAAGAAAGATTCTTCTTGCAACAATAGAGATCAAAATGTTTTTTTAAAAACAATTAAGTTGTTTTGTTATTTGAGGGAATATTTAAAGAAAATTCTCAATCCCGTTATTCAACAAAATGTATACTTCTGTCATTGAGATGAAAATTTACAGGAATGATAACTGATAAAAAAAAATCATGTTGGAGAATTTGGATTCCGAAGAATATTGAAGATGAAGGATATTATATGTTCTACAATAAGACAGTTTCATATTCCAATATTGAAATTCAGTGTTACAAACTATATAAACATTATTAACTGGCAAGAATATGAAATCACCCCCACATTCTTAAAAGAGTACCAAGAGAGAAACTGGAAATTCTCAGAGAAAAATCGAAAGTCCCATCTTTTCAAATGAAAAATTTCCCTGATAGGTTCAAGTATTCGAAAGATGCGTAAACTTATTTGTTGAAGTGCCATTAGCAGCTGTAGTAGTAGAAGCAAGAGACGAAGAGCAAAATAAAATAACGAAAGGTACCTATAATACCTAATTTTGATAACAAAGATCAATATAAATTAGAATGAAATGAAAGATCATTTTACAGTACATCGTATATATTATTTTCATTTAATTACTATATATTCAGAAAACTGCATTTCCTTTATATTTAGAGAACCATCTTTCATGTGCATTCGAAAAAAAGTGAAATCATGTCTAATTATTGTGTTTTTTCTTCTCTGCGACAATACGATTCACATTTTAGGGTTTTATTCGCTATTCAAAGAGTGAAAACGCAACTATACTTAGATCGTTCACAAGTAATACTTTAAGAAGTCATATTTGTGGGTTATTTTACTGAAATCAGAAATTTAGTTTTAAAAAAAAGGTTGATTTATTTACACTACATTGTGAAATCTTTATTTTCACATAAAAAGGGCATAATTTTTAAGAGCTGGTAGGGAACTAAAATGAATTCAAATGAAATGAAATTTTTAACAATATATTCAGTGTACCAAAAAGCAACATTTTGGACCTATCCAAAGATAAAATTCCAAAAAAAAATTTTTTTTGGTCAGTTACACTACATAGTGAAATCTTGATTTTCACATGTAAAGAGCATAATCTTTAAGAGCTGGTAGGGGACTAAAGATGAATTCCAAACGAAATGAAATTTTAACCCTTATATTCAGTGTGCCAAAAGGCAACTTTTTAGACCTATCCAAAGAAAAAATTCTGAAAATTTTTTTTTTGGTTTTTTTCACTCCACTCTACTGTACATCATTGCAGATAAAAACAGTTAAACCTACTCCTAAGGTATCAGGCAATTTTTTTAATCATTTCAATATGTAATTTTGGTTAATATGACTTATGGTATATGTCGATAATAGTAAAAACCAGACCATTTTTTATTTTATTTTTTTAATTTAGATATAAATTATAACTGTACCTTTATTTTGTGAGTTTCATCGAATAATTCAAGAATTATTTAATCATGTTGTACATTATTTAATTTTAATATTTTAATAATTTTTATTATTTATTTAAATATTTTATTGTAAAATATAATTATTGTGGTTATTGTTTATTATAATTTTGAGTGAATTATTTCTTTCAAATAATTCCTCAAAAATATAAAGCAAAAGTTACCAGAACTTTATAAAAGTTTAAATCTGTACAACCTTTGATCCCAAAACTATGAAGATTTGAAAGAATATGTTGCATTTGTATTTTGAAAAGATTTTGATATAAATTATAAGTGTACATTTATCAGTTGAATAGTTAAAGAATTTTTTTTATTTAAAAATTTTCCTTCGTTCTAAGTAATGTTATTGTATTTATAATTATTATAATTTCTAGTGGATTATTACTCTCATTTTTGCTTACAAATACAAACAATAGGCATATTAGTGGCAAAAAGTGGGCTGAAAAGTGGGTAAAACTGCTTTGAAACATCAGGATTTTGTCCTCAAAATTTGCTCATTTTGTAAAAAATACTTCCAAACTTTTTGTAGATAATGTAAATCTGACCTGATGGAATATTCTGGAATGACTGTCTCAAAATACAGATTTTTAGTCATTTTTATTATAAAAATTCTAAAGCCGAAAGGGGGTCTAATCATGTTTATATATATATATAAACCTTTATAATGAAAGAAAAAAGAGAACATGATTAAACCTATTTTTGTCTTTGCAAATTTTCGGGTTAAAATTTATATTTTTGAAAATATTGCAGTGTCGAATAAAATGAAAAAAAAAAATCTCAGCTTTACATGCCTATTTCTTCCTCACATACTTCATATGTTTTAGAAAAAACATAAAAAATGCATGGAAAAAACATTTCATTTTTAATGAATAAAAAGTGCTAGATTGTGATTTTCATTTACAGTTGACAAAAATATGATGAGATAAAAAAATTGGTAACCAATAGAAGTAGTGAATTTATTCTGTTTGGTTCTGACTGATTTTGTCTGTGTGTGTGTGGGGGGGGGGGGGGTGTCTTCATATATCAGATGTTCATAAAAATCATTAATTTTTGTTAATTAATAAATTTTATAGAATTATATCAACTGAATTTCTTGCTCTGTGCTGATTGGACAATTGACATCATTGATATTCAAGAGCTAAGAACAATAAATGAAACATTGTAAATTACTATCCAAGATTTTTTTATAGATATCTCCGAAACAGAATAATCTTAAAAGTGTGACGTCCATCACAGATTATTTATAAAAAAATTGTCAATCAATAAAAGGAAAAATCACAAATATGTCATTCAGTGGTTGGGGGTGGGGAGGGAATCACGAAGCTTATTAATTGTTCATTTTATAAAGAAGAAAAAAAAATAGATTCCCCACTCAGTCGCAGAAAAAACAGCAATTTTTGTCAGCCGATACAAATTAAATATTGTGAAAATTATCCATCAGTCACTGCTAAAAAAAATGCAAAATCTTTTATTTCTTTGAAAAATGTTAGAAATTCACTGATCAATCAGTAAAAAGAAAATTGCCCACAGTCGCATGAAAAAAGAAAAGTCACAATTTTTTGATCAATCAGAAAAGTCAATCATCTGAACTTCATTTAAAAGTGTCAAAATTTCAATTTAAGGCCCTTGGTCCTGTCTGCGAAGACACTCGCGAGCTAAAAGCTATTCCAATGGGGAAGCATTTTTCTAATAACTCTTTCGCACTGATATTTTTAATTTTTTTTTCATTGAGTAGCTGATAGCCAAAGATATTTCATTGGATAGCCTCTCACGATCGCCCCTTGACTACTTTTTCGATTTTGGTCGCAGATATTCTTTATAAAGTTAATTTCACTTTCTGAACCGGTTCAGAAAGTGAAAGTAACTTTATAAAAAATATCTGCGCCCAAAATCGATAAAGTAGTCAAGGGGCGATCGTGAGAGGCTATCCAATGAAAAATCTATGGCTATCAGCTATCCAATGAAAAAAAAATTAAAAATGTCAAAGTGCGAAAGAGTTATTAGAAAAAATGCCTCCCCATTGGAATAGTTTTAGCTCGCGAGTGTCTTCACGGACACGGACAGGGGCCTTAAGCTGATTTTCAAAGTCATGAGAAGTACGAAAGATGATACTTCTTTTAGGAAATAGGAAAATGTTCAATTCTTCATCATATAAATTATAATTTCTGCAAATTTCATTTATTCATAAAATGCTCTTTGTTAATGTGTCCATCAGAGTTACCTCCTTGTTGCAGCAGAAAAATTGAAAAATCTTTTTGGGAAGTATATTTTTGATACTGAACATCTCTTTTGATAAGACTGAATGTAAATTTGATTATATTGATAGGTATTGTATTTCTATGCAACTGATGTTCCCAGATGGGGAGAAAATGTTCAACATGACTTTTAAATGTATGAAGTGTACTTTTTTGGAAATAAATGTATAACAATAAAAATATTTTAATTTTAATTTGTCAATGAAAGTTTTTTTATGTGAAATGTATTAGATTTTGAAATAAAAAAGTTTAGCCTTTATGTATTTAGATTAGGTCATTAAAAATAACATACTTAAAATTTGTGTTGCATGTATTTTATTTTACATTTATGTATAGATCTAGGAATATCTCATATGCAGTCGTGCAATTCCCAGAAGAAAATAGGTACATTACTCATTCACATTAAAATCATATAATAAAAAAGTTTTATTTCATGTTTAGCCTTATAAAATTACCAAAAAAGCTTGATTAATACATAAATACATTTGGAAAGAATATTGTGATGACCAGTGATATCAGCAATATCTTGAATTTTTTCAGAAATAAATTTATTCTTCCTTCACGAAAAAACACGAATTCAGTAATACTAACAAAAATTAAAGATCAATATATATGTGGAATCGATATAAAACTAAAAAAGTTTAATTTGTCCCTATATCTGAATTGGATGGTTCATTGTTTACATCTGTAAATTATGTGCAGATTTTAGAGAGTTGCATATCTTAGGATTGAACATACAGCATTTTTTAACCAAGCTTAGCCGACACTTTGCCACAAGTTTAATAATGTAAAACAAAAACTACAATATGAGCATAATAAACTTTTAAAATCACAAAAAATGGCAGGGGTCCTCCTTTTAATTATTATTTTATAATAAAAATCATTTTTTTAAATAACTTTTGCAACAGAAACCTATTGTTTGAAAATAGTTATATTAAAGTAGGTCACCGATAGGCTCATTGCAATACTTTCTGCAACTAACTCTTATTATAACTGAAATTAATTGCACAAAAAGAAACTAGATGTTTAATGAAAAAAGAATGATGGAAATAAAGAAAAATTAAAATTCTAGTGTTAAATTTATCCTGAATAGATAATTAAAACTCTTAAAAAGATGCAAATAAAATATACCAAATTGGTTACAGTGCATGTATACATAAAAATACATTAAGTTCTAAAATTTTTCCTGGGCCATCGTCAGTGGAAAATTAAATGTCAATCTGTATCAGCCTATTTGAGAATTGTCTGGGAGAGACTATTCTAGAGTAAGGGTGGTAAGAAAGATAAAAAGACAAAAAAAGGTAGTCAAATGTTCATCACAAAAATGTTTGTACCTAGTATGTAACAATTCCTATCAACTCAATGGATGTCATATGACAACACATCATTACAAGTCAATTCTTTTTTATTAAATTATCTCAAGAGATTACCTTACAATGGCTTCTTAATATTTACTTGTATGAGAATAGTTTCAGATTTATTAAATTTCAATTTTGTAGGCTAAGTTTGATCTAAGCTTGCTAAAGCAGTAGAGGGTCGATTTAGTCTAAGATCTGCTTTATGTTCATAATGTAATGAAATACTGTTTAATGCCTCTGTAAATGAATCATGAATGCTACAAGCTTTATTTTCATAACCAAATATTCTAAGGCAAATCTAAAAAATATATGTCAATTATTTTTCCATTTTTTATAATCATTTGAAACTTTAGATCCTAAACTTCAGTGGCGCCTATCTCCTTCGGAAGACGTTTGGGACCCTTAGTTTCCTATTAAATATTGTTTGTCGTGATGTGTACTATCACCCCTTAAATGTTTGCCCAAGAGTTTAGATATACCGTGTATATGTACAGATATGTATGTGTATTTGATGTATGTCATGTAGAGTTCACGCATTCTGTTTTATGGCATATATTGTTTATTTGCCGGAGTTTAGATTCACCCTGTACATCTATTTATATGAATGTATAAGTTTGAATTAAGTGTCCAACTCTTGGTTCAGCAGAAAGTGAAATGAAAACTTGCATAGCATGTAGTTAGTACTGCTGGTATAAGAGATAAGTATGAAGAAATGATAATGGGAAATGTGTCAGAAACATTCAAGTTGATGAATTTAAAAAAAAATAAATAAAAGTAAAAAATCTGCAGAACATTTCAAATTTGCTTCATCAGCATCATATACTGAAATCATTCTTCATTTGGCTAAATTTTCATTTAATTTTTAGATATATAAAAAGTGATCTGAAGTATTCAATTTCTTGCGATGGAACAAGTACCAGGATAATAAAAAGGAAAAAAAAGAAAAAACTATAAGCTTCTCCTCTGGAATAGCAATTAAAAACATCGTTTAACTCTTTTAAATGACTGTTATTATTTTTCTCAATGACTTCTTGTGCTTAGAAGGAGCCTGAATTATGTATAATTTTCAATGTTATATTTAAATGTGCATTAAGCACATGGAATAATTTCATTTCAAAATCCATCTAATGTTGTTCTCTAAATCATTGCTATAAAATGCATAGATACATAGATGTGACCTTTTTAATACCTCCAGTTACTTCTAAATTTTTTGTTTTATTATAATTCATGAATATTAAATTTTAGTGCTACAGAAAAGGTGTAAAAGTTAGTACCAAATAATTCTTACTTATTCTGATTAAGTTTTCAGTATTTCGTAGATATTGTCATAAAAATGCCCTTGTGATTGTGATTTGCCGTTTTCATGTTCTTCAAAATTACACCTTAGAAGCTTTATTGCTAGGAATTTTAAAGTTTCATTACTCATTATAGAATGCATCTCTCACAATTTATTTTTCCCCACAAAAATTCTAATATCAATGTACAACATTTGGAATCATCATCTGTGTAAATTTTAAGTATTTTGTAAAAGGTAAAATTCATTGTTTTGTCAAAAGTATTTGATACTTATCAAAATATTTTTTTTTTTTTTGTAGTTCGATAATATTGCTTTCATATAGTGAAAAATAAATTTTGAAAAGAGCATTAGGTAATACACAAATCAGAATTAAATTCTTATAGGGCATGACCAGGTGTGCAAAAATCTAGGCGCCAGTGTATAGTTTAAAATTTACTCTTATTTTCCGTCTATTTTGTCTCTAAGAATGCTTATAAAATTTAAGCGAAGAAAACTGGAAAATTTTAGTGGTAAGAGACTGCCCACTGGACTTCGATTTTTACATCCCTGAGCATGACACATGATATTACAATTGTTGAGAATAGCAGAACACCCGTTTACGATACTTTCAAATAGCGAAACTTAACATTTATTTTCAGAATGTAGTTTTAGATTTGTTTAAATTTGCTAAAATCGTTTGACTCTGGGCTGAACATGATTCACTCAGCCCTTCATCTGTTCAGGGCGATAAAATATGTACAAAGTGTCTTTGGGAATTAAACACTGGAAATCCTGTGTTAGACTGGTCAACTTACCCAGACATTAACTGCATAGCACTTCAAGGCTCATGTTCAAGAAAACAGATTTGGACACTATCAGCCCTAAAAATGAGCACCTAATTTTAATTTTATTGGCACAAGAGTATTTAATTAACATTTTCCTTTTATTAAATACCTAAAAATAAGGAAGTTCATATTTTCTGATAAATTCTTTTATAAATTCTGGTGGCAGTTAATTATTTCAAGCAGATTTACTCCTCACTGTAAAGGGTTAATGGATCATAAAACAACAGATTTAGTTTTTTATTTCAAGATATTTTATGAGCTATTAAATAAAATGATTTCTTTCTCTTGAAAATATCATTGAATTTCATTTAATTTATTTAAAATTTTAACTCCATACTTATCCTTCAAATGTATTTTTCTGAAATTTGTTTTTAATATTTTCAAATTTTATTAGATAAATTTTAATATTCTCAGTTATTTTATCAATATTTATGAACAATGTTAATTATACTTCTAAAACTGAACACAGTCTTTAACTGCAATACATTAAACATCTTTCTTTCATTTATCAGAATGTTCAAATATATCAAAAATGAGGAGAAAATAAAAATATATTCAGGGGGTCCCACTAGGAGGCCGTAGCTCTGAATCAGACCATGTAATTTAACTACTTGAATTGTTCAAGTTTATGCTAATTTTTCATTGTGGGTTGTGTTCACTTTAATTGTTTGGAACAATAATTTTAGTCTTGTGGTTTGTGTTGACCCTATTCTTCAAAAAAGTCTACAATAGTATTTCAGATTATAAAAAACTATATATTTGAACAATTATGAATCTATATACACTCCTGGACAAAATTATAAACTCAGAAAATTTTTAATTTGTTTACATCATAATATAAATTAGCTTAAGTTTACTTTAATAAAATAATGATGAATATTTATAATAAGACATCTAAATTTAATATAACTCATAAATAAAATGTAGCAAGTAATTTAAATAAAGAAATGCATAATTAAAAAAAATAACATTATGTGAAACCTGGACAAAATTATAAACTCAAAGTTATGAATTTCTATATTCTGGCACATTTAATATAAATAAATTCATTTTATTATAAAAAACTAATAAATGAAGTCATTATGAATCAATACATTTCAATACATCAATACATATTTTAATTTTTATCATAAAATAACATTATGTGAGACCTGGACAAAATTATAAACTCAATGTTAAGAATTTCTATACTTAGGTATTTGGTAGTATCTAAATAAAAAATGTGTTTTGTGATAAGAAACCAATTCAGTGAAATTATTTTTCACATTGGTATTAATGCAAACGATATTTATTCATATCTTCAATTCGCTCCATGATTTTATTAAAAATTATTTATAATCTGCCTTTGAATTTTTTGTTTTCTTTTAATGCATGTTGTTTATTGTGCACCATTGCATGTTATTCTTAGAACAATGAAAATCAACAACTTTTCTTATGCCTCGCGTAAAGGTTTTCACAGACGTACAAGTTGGTAAAATTTTGGCATTTAGAGCTTCTGGAAAAAAGCAACGTCAAATTTCTTTGCTAATTAAATGTTTGCAAGGAGCAGAATTGTAAATACTTTAAAGCTAAATGTAAGCTCTCAAATTTTCAGACAAATTCTTCAACGAGCGTCGAGTATGAAAAAAAAAATGAAAGTTAAGCCAAAACTTGAGCCATATCACATGAAAACCAGACTTCACTTTGCACAAAAGCGCAAGTCATGCACAAAAGACTGGAGTACAATCATCTGGCCAGATGAAAAGAAATTTAATTTAGAAGACCCAGATGGCATAAGATACTACTGGCACGATATCAAATATTAAGAAAGTACAAAAGAATGGCCGAAGCGCTGGTATGTAAATGTGTTGAACTGGCTGGTTGCAGTCCTGATTTAAACCCCAGTGAAAGTTATTGGGGTACAATGTTTCAAATAGTCAACGCGATGGATGTCAATATCTGAACACAAATGATTTAAAGATGGCTATACTTTCAGCTTGGAACCAGTTGTCAATGGAACAGTTGGAAAAACTTGTTCAATCTATGCGGAGTCGCATATTCAAAGTCATTCAGAAAAATGGCGGTTCAACATATTTTTGAATGCATACATTAATACTTTGTACCAGGATTCAAAAGAACGTTCACTTCTTAAACTCTATAATTTTATATTTTCAGGCTAATCGTCATGCACTATATTTATATTACTGATTTTTTTGAAAAAAAAAGTATAAAAATGTATTGATGTATTGAACTATATTCATCCCTAATAACTCTATTTATTAGTTTATCATCATAAATTCATTTACTTATAGAAAAAATAACAGAGTGTAGAAATTCATAACTTTGAGTTTATAATTTTGTCCAGGTCTCACATAATGTTACTTAATGAGAAAAGTCAAAATATCTATTGATGTATTGAAATGTATTGATCCATAATGACTTCATTTATTAGTTTCTTATCACAAAATGCATTTATTTATATCAAATATGCCAGAATATAGAAATTCATAACTTTGAGTTTATAATTTTGTCCAGGTCTCACATAATGTTAATTTTTTTAAGCAATGTATTTTCTTACTTAAATAACTTGCTACATTTTATTCATGAGTTATATTAAATTTAGATGTCTTATTATAAATATTCATCACTATTTCATTAATGTAAAACTAAGCTTATTTATATTATGATGTGAACAAATTAAAATTTTTCTGAGTTTATAATTTTGTCCAGGAGTGTACATTCATTTTTCAACATAAAGATATATTGATTTTATAAATGCAATTGTATACTATATTTACATAATTGTATGAAAATATGGTATAATACTTTATTTCCTTACAGGTTGACTTGAAATAAAGTACAGTAGACTCCCTCAAATCCACACAGCTTGGGACCAGAGGTTGTGCGGATTTAGAATTTTGTGGATTTCTGGTCATTGCTTTGTTTACATTTTTTAAACAGTAATTTGAGTGCAATTAATAGTGCAATCGGAACTATAATGAATGCTTACAATGTACTAAAATATTAAAATAAGTAATAAACTAAAATAATAAAAATTTAGATAATTTTTAAAATGATTAAAATATTAAAAACAAAGGTCAAGTTAATAATCAATGGTATATGATTAAATATTCATTATAAAGATTAAATGTATTTTTCCAAAATTATTTAACAAAACTTGCCTCATAAAGGTACATTACTAATTCACATCAAAATCATAAAATAAAGATTTTTTTCAAGTTTAGCCAGGCTTAATAACCAAAAAATCTTGATTAATGCATAAATATATTTGATAAGAAGCCTGTGATTACCAGTGATATCAGCAATATCTTGAATTTTTTCCAAAAACATTTATTCTTCCTTCGTGAAAAAAACATGAATAGAGTATTATTAAGAAAATTACAAATTAAAAAATGTATGGAATTGATACAAAACTAAAAAAATCAAATTTTGTCCCAATATCTAAAATGAAAGTTTCATTGTTTACATCCATAAAATATGTGCGGATTTTAGAGAGTTGCGCATTTCTGGTTTGCGGATTTGAGGGAGTCTACTGTATTTGGAATCAGGTTGTGTTTAACCTAACACATGCAAAAATAGAAGAAAACTCATGACATTTTTTAAAGAAAAATGTAGAAGAATCTGCATTTTCATTATGTTTGAAAGCCGAGTATAAGCATCTGTAGCACTTCGTGTGATTACTTCATTTTTTAAATGTACATGGTACAAATAATTGTTTTATGCACTTAAACTAAAATCAACAATTTTTTTATGTTATCTGTTATTGGAACATAAAATCCTCCACACAATGAGTATAAACAATTTGAATTTGAAAATTTTACTTTACATCAATCTGAAATGAAACAAAATTGATCTATAATTTCATACAATTATAAAAAAAGAACGCACTATCATATTGTTAATAAATTTTTTATCTTTTATGAAGAAAAACTAAGCTATTTAAGCATAGTGATATTCAAATATGTAGTCTTACATTAAAGCAATATTTGAGATTTCCTATTGAAATATTGCCAAATTAGTCTGAACTTGAAACAATTAAAATTCCCCTTAAAAAAAAAAAAAAAAAAAAAAAAAAAAAAAAAAAAAAAAAAGAGGTGAATGGCAGGCAATGAAAAGAAAAGTCGTTCTTACTCTACTCAAAACTGTGTTCAAATCAACTCAATACATGATGAAACCTAACAAAAAAATCTCCAAACACTGTGTGGCCTATAAATAATTCATATTGTAATACAATTATGTATAAATAATTTGCTATCTCAAATATCATCTTTATATTTTATGTTAAGCAAATATAAAATAACATACTTTGCACTGGAAACATTTATATGAATCCAACATGATGCAGATCTGAACTGGTGACTTGAGATGAGAAAAAAAGAAATATTTTCAGATACAAAATAATTGATATTTACTCCAAATAACGATTATCTGAAAACTACAAAGATACAAATCTTTATTAAACCTCAGTTTACAAATGTTAATTGAAGTTTAGTTATTAATGATAATAGTACAAAAATATACCATCTGTTAGCACCAAGTGATCAGAATTTTATTACAAAAACATAGACTGAAATTGACTACATCTGGAGTACATATGACCAAAAAAAAAAAAAAATGAAATATTGACCCATCTAATATTGTTTGACACACAAAAAAGTTTCAAATATTTATAGTAAAATAAAAAATTAATAATAAAGAAACATTATGCACTCCTTTTCATAATAAGTTGTAATTAACAATGCAATAATAATGATAAATGTTGAGCATTACTATTAGTTGACACTGTTTCTCATATCACTTTCTATTAAAATTCAATTTAAAAAAAAATAATAATAAATTCTATATTTTTTCATACAATATTATTAGTGAGATTTTTTAAAAACTGAATCATTATACATTTAAATAAAATAGCAAAAGTTATTCAGAGTATAGTTATTTTCTGTACATTGAACCTAAATGAAATTACAACATTTTATCAAGCATACGTACATATCTTTGAGAAAGAAAACTTTGGCATGAAAATAAATGAATTATTGAAATGCATAATAAGTCTTCAGTTAGATATTTTTTAATTCATAGGTAAGTTTTTTAGTTGTTTCTTCAAGTTCATTTTTACTATAGGCATATATACATTATATATTTTCATCATCTCTAGAATCTTCAATTGCAAAAATCAAGCTGGGATACTTTTTTTTTAATACAATAAATGCAAAGTTTTAGGACATTAGCTTAACCTATATTTTTCTCACAGCTTAATTAGAGATTGAAACCTCTCCAACATATTGTTAAGGAGCACATGAATTTTTCCATTAAGGACGATGTTAAGATCAAAATATTTTCAATAAAAAATAATGTTTCTTTTTTACCCTTTCTACAGATCTTCAACTTTACAGTGTTATCTGATGATCAAAGTCATTTTCAACAGTAAAGAAAATTGTTCACCAAATTCTACTGACTGTCTTCGATTAGTCAACTTAAATGGGTTAATAATAATATTGTTTTCCATTGAGCCAAGCCAATGGTAACCTATTTTCTTATACTTTTGTCTACTATTTCTTCAAAACAATGATAATCTACCTAATGACACATATCAAGAAAATTATTCTTTTGAAACAGTGGTACACAAAATAATAAACAGTGGCAGCCCATATGTGCAATAAATTTTATTTCAGTTTTTTTCTGTGTGTGTGTTTTAACACTTTTATCAAAGATTTCTTTAAGGCTGCCAGCATTACCCATTTTCCAAATTCCCCTGGGTAATGTTTAACATGCGTTGATATATTTAAAATATCGCAATGGAAATTTCATATTTTCAACTACATTTTTCTGCGTACTTTTCTTAGCATGTCTCTTTTTTTCCATATTTTTCAAAATATTTCTAAAATCTATGCTTAATTTTAGATGAATTCCTCCCAGTTCGAGAGTTTTGAAAACAAATGGGATTAACAGATTCAATAATAAATGAAGCACAGATTTTAGAAACATTTTGAAAACTAAGAAAAAAGTGACATCCTTCAAGAAGAGAATACTGAAAAAAGAAATTAAAAACATCAATTTTGTGGGAAAATATTTTAAATATAAGAATGCATCAAACGTCTATAAACTTAACATTATCGTAGGGAATTCAGAAGCTGAGCAGCCTTAAGCAAGGGGTGGGAGGGAGATAAAAAAAATCAGGCCATCATTACCACAGACTTTTAATAGTCATTTTATTAAATTTAGTTTTTTAAATCAATTAAATAGTGGAAGATACAGTGTGTCCAGCAAATAACACCCTGATTTAAAAATTAAATTTCTCAAAAACAAAGATCAATAGAATTATGCAGTAAATGGTTTTTTCATTAGGTAAGCTGTAAAAATCTTATACAGAAATTTCAAACCGTGAATATTTTGAAAAGATTGCGTTCTGATTGCAAAGAATGCTTTGATTTGACATTTTTCTTTGCCTGAAGAGAAATAATTTTTCAGCTTACAGTGCAATATTTTAAAGATTTTCCAAAGTAAATTTTTAGAATTTTGAAATTTCAAAAATTTAATTAAAATAAAGAATACTGCCCAGTTAAACTGATGGCATTGAGCTCACAGGCTACAAATACTAATTGCACATTAAAGCCTTATATTTTCAAGGGTTAATTCCGTTCAAAAAAAAAAAAAAATTAAGAAGGGGAAACAGCTCTCCCCTTTCCTCTTTTTTTATACTTAATCATTGAACCTCCTATACTATCAAAGACATGCTTTATCATATAAAAAATCTATATCCAAAATTCAGAGCAAATTAGATAATTCTTAATAAAAACCCATTTAGCATTTATATAATTTAAAAAGAGTTATCCCCCTCTTTTATACTTAACCATTAAACTTCCAAAACTATTCAGAGATTTGAACGAAATCTGAAAATTCTGCTTGAAAAACCCATTTATATAAATTAAGGGGGGGGGGGCATTAGAACCCCTGTTCCCCCTATTTATACTTATTCAATGAACACCTAATAACAGTCACGGAATCGCCTCATCAGAATGATCCTAATCTAAATTTTGAACGAAAACTTAATTCTGCATGAAAATCCCATTTATATCAACTAACGGGGGGGGGCATTAGAGCCCCTGTTCCCCCTATTTATACTTATTCAATGAACACCTAATAACAGTCACAAAATCGCCTCATCAGAATGATCCTAATCTAAATTTTGAACGAAAATTTAATTCTGCATGAAAATCCCATTTATATCAACTAACGGGGGGGGGCATTAGAACCCCTGTTCCCCCTATTTATACTTATTCAATAAACACCTAATAACAGTCACGGAATCGCCTCATCAGAATGATCCTAATCTAAATTTTGAACGAAAACTTAATTCTGCATGAAAATCCCATTTATATCAACTAACGGGGGGGGGCATTAGAACCCCTGTTCCCCCTACTTATACTTATTCAATGAACACCTAATAACTGTCACGGAATCGCCTCATCAGAATGATCCTAATCTAAATTTTGAACGGAAACTTAATTCTGCATGAAAATCCCATTTATATCAACTAACGGGGGGAGGGGGCATTAGAACCCCTGTTCCCCCTATTTATACTTATTCAATGAACACCTAATAACTGTCACGGAATCGCCTCATCAGAATGATCCTAATCTAAATTTTGAATGAAAACTTAATTCTGCATGAAAATCCCATTTATGTCAAGTAACGGGGGGGGGGGGCATTAGAACCCCTGTTCCCCCTATTTATACTTATTCAATGAACACCTAATAAAAGTCACGAAATTGCCTCATCAAAATGATCCTATATCTAAATTTTGAACGAAAACTGTTAATTCTGCATGAAAAACCCATTAAATTAATTAAGGGGAGGGGCATGAGCCCCCTGTTCCCCCTGTTATACATATCGAATGAACTCCAAAAACTAATCAGGGAAGCGCCTTATCAGGATATACCTATATACAAAATTTCAAGTGGATCCGATATTTTTATCATGAGTTATCGCGTTATGTACATACGAACATACATACAGAACGGACGGGCACATAAGCTCTCAGGCTATGATAGCCTGTGAGCTAAAAAACTATGAAATATGGCAAAGAATGCTTTGATTTACATTTTTCTTTGCCTGCAGAGATATAATTTTTCAGCTTACAGTGCAATATTTTAAAGATTTTCCAAAGTAAATTTTTAGAATTTCGAAATTTCAAAAATTTAATTAAAAAAAACTATGAAATATGGCTAAGAATGCTTTGATTTGACATTTTTCTTTGCCTGCAGAGATAAAATTTTTCAGCTTACAGTGCAATATTTTAAGATTTTTCAAAGTAAATTTTTAGAATTTCGAAATTTCAAAAATTTAATTAAAAAAAACTATGAAATATGGCAAAGAATGCTTTGATTTGACATTTTTCTTTGCCTGCAGAGTTTTAATTTTTCAGCTTACAGTGCAATATTTTAAAGATTTTTCAAAGTAAATTTTTAGAATTTCGAAATTTCAAAAATTTAATTAAAAAAAACTATGAAATATGGCAAAGAATGCTTTGATTTGACATTTTTCTTTGCCTGCAGAGATATAATTTTTCAGCTTACAGTGCAATATTTTAAAGATTTTTCAAAGTAAATTTTTAGAATTTCGAAATTTCAAAAATTTAATTAAAAAAAACTATGAAATATGGCAAAGAATGCTTTGATTTGACATTTTTCTTTGCCTGCAGAGATATAATTTTTCAGCTTACAGTGCAATATTTTAAGATTTTTCAAAGTAAATTTTTAGAATCTGGAAATTTCAAAAATTTAATTAAAAAAAACTATGAAATATGGCAAAGAATGCTTTGATTTGACATTTTTCTTTGCCTGCAGAGATATAATTTTTCAGCTTACAGTGAAATATTTTAAAGATTTTTCAAAGTAAATTTTTAGAATTTCGAAATTTCGAAAATTTAATTAAAAAAAGCTATGAAATATGGCAAAGAATGCTTTGATTTGACATTTTTCTTTGCCTGCAGAGATATAATTTTTCAGCTTACAGTGCAATATTTTAAAGATTTTTCAAAGTAAATTTTTAGAATTTCGAAATTTCAAAAATTTAATTAAAAAAAACTATGAAATATGGCACTTTAAGCCGAAAAACACATTCTCTGGCAGCAATCTAAAGCAAGAAAAATGTCAAATCAAAGCATTCTTTGCAATCAGAACACAATCTTTTCAAAATATTTACCGTTCGAAACTTTTGTATAAGATTTTTACAGCTTACATAATGAAAAAACCGTTTACCGCATATTACTATCGATCTTTGTTTTTGAGAAATTTAATTTTGAAATCAGGGTGTTATTTGCTGGACACACTGTATGTAGTTGTAAAAAAGACTTTATTTTGATTATATTAGATAAACTACAATACCTGAAAGTTTTAATGTACAATTTTGTAAGATAATAAGACATTTTAATTTATAATCAGATAAATTACATCTTTGATAAGTGACTGCTAAATTTGCAGAACACAAACATTTTTTAAATATGGTTTAACTTTTTTTAAGCTAAAATATTGAATAATTTTTATCATTTGATAAAAATTGATGTAAATAGTTACATTTAAAAAATTGCAAACTAAGCAAATGTTTTTTCACATATAACATTACATATATGTGATTAAGGTTTGAATTATAAAATTGATTTAATGAAATGTGAAAAAAATACACAATTGGCAATTCTTTAAAATTATTTAACAAGAGAATCGTTTTCTTCCATGGAATAAATAAAACAAAAATACTATAAGATATTTTATTTTTGAAATTAGAATTTTGTATTATCACAAAACTGTAAAATGTATAAAAAAAAATTGAAATGTTTTATTGCATAAACACTTACAGACAACTTATCACTATATCAGATAAATGAGGCTTATATTTAAAACAATTTACTTAAATTGTCATTGCAATGTAAATGTTTATTTTTTGAAAGCAAAGGGATTCTTTTTGTTTTCAGAATGTTAGTAGTGTATATTTTAAATTGTTTAAAAATTAGGAATTTGATTAAAAAGACATTTCAAGTATGTTTATAAGCTATGAAATCATTTAGATGAGCTGCTTTCACCTTCTAAACTTCTCTTAATGTTCTTACAAATGGATTCGTCACAAACGAAACATTTCATCCCATTTGTGTTTATATGTTGAAAAATCCTCTTGAGAACAAGAATGCATTATCTGCTTGTGTCTACGACATCTTTTAAATAAAGCACCTCTCATAATCCAATCATATTCCTCTTTAAATTTCAACAGTTCATTTTTTGATGGCAAACATTCTCGAATACAGAATTCAAGAAAATCCCATTCATTTTTGAGAATGTAACGTTGGAAAAAAGTATTCATTCTATCACTGTAAATTAGTTTCTTTTTGATTTCAAAGCTGACATCCTTAAAGATTAATCTGATGTTTTCTTTATCTTTAATATCAAATAAAGATGACAGTAGCCAACTTTTATCAATTTCATTTGTAATAAAACATTTTAGAGCATTGGGGCTTTTCTGCCAAAATTCCTGAAAAAGCTTTTGATAATCCCAGTCATTACAGCTATCTTTGATTTTATGGCGAATGTCTCTCAAAACAGCCTCAAAATCCCATTTTGATAGATAATCCCACATGCAACTTACAGGGTGGTCATAAAAAAACTTTGCCGATATATGGAGCTCTAGCGGCCAGTCCGCTCAACCGATCGAATTGAAATTTCAGATATAGCTATTCAGAGGTATGAGCTCGAGATTCTCTGAACGGCAACAAAATGGCGCTCACGGTTACGGTTATAGTTACAAAAACTCGAAAATTTCCAATAACAACACCCATTTTTTTTCATCGCAAAATGCTCAGCGCATGCGAAAACCCTAAAGAGCGTTGGAACCGTACATGTATCGCAAGAAATGGACATGTTATGCACGCACAAAAAACTGTTCTGCGAATCCCCCCCCATAGAAAAAACTCGATTGGGGCGCAAGGAGGAAATTTGCATATTACACAGAGTCAGTACACTAATCTCTGATTACAATACAGATCTGAGAAATTAAAACTTTTATTTTGATTACACATTTTCCACATGGGTGCCATCACCATTAATTGCTTGTGATGACACCCATGTGGAAAATGTGTCATCAAAATAAAAGTTTTAATTTCTCCGATCTGTATTGTAATCGGAGATTAGTGTACTGACTCTGTGTCATATGCAAATTTCCTCCTTGCGCCCCAATCGAGTTTTTTTTTATGGGGGGAAGGATTCGCGGAACGGTTTTTTGTGCGTGCATAACATGTCCGTTTCTTGCGATACACGTACGGTTCCAACGCTCTTTAGGGTTTTCGCATGCGCTGAGCATTTTGTGATGAAAAAAAATGGGTGTTGCCATTGGAAATTTTCGAGTTTCTGTAACTATAACCGTAACCGTGAGCGCCATTTTGTTGTCGTTGACAGAATCTCGAGCTCATACCTCTGAATAGCTATATGTGAAATTTCATTTTGATCGGTTGAGCGGACTGGCCGCTAGAGCTCCGTATATCGGCAAAGTTTTTTTATGACCACCCTGTACTACTCCAATAAAAAAACTCTGCCGAGGCCACTGTAAAAAACATTCCAACACTTTAAGAGGTTTGTGTCTAAAACACTTAATTTGTTGCTCTTCGTTCATTTCTGAAATCAAAAAATATAATGTATCAGCATCATCTACAGATTTTGAAGCCTCCACCAAGAACCATTCTCTTTCCCTTGGGGTTAGTTTTTGGAGGAAATAGTTAGCTGCTACTCTATTGCCAGATTTTACACAATAAAAAAATTCCAATCTGGAATCAATATAGCCTTCTTTTCTTCTCATACTATGTGACCAAAACATAAATTTTCGATTTAGATAATGGACAGCATCTTTAAGATCTTGAGGCATAATGTTCCAAAATGAGTTAATATAGTCTTCTAAGCAAGAGAAACATGCTAGTTTGTAGCGTGTGGCCATATCCAAACTTTCATTTCTAACTAACACTTCTGCCGTTTTCTTTCTATCTATTGTACCTTGTGGAGTCCAGCAAAGTTTAACCGGTAGATTTAGAAGATCGAAGTGTGAATAGTGGAATTTCATCCATTCAAAAATTTGCATGCCAATAGGCTTAATGATACCAAACACCTTCTTTTTTAAGAGTTCTGGTAGTAAAAGCTGTGGCACTTTCTGTATTACACTTTCTTCAATTGTCTTCCATGTTTCATGTGTATACAGACCATGAAAACTGAAATTGTGTTTTACTATTAGGGCCCGAACATTATTCTGGTTCCACAAAGAAATGACAATTTTAACAAGAGCTATATGCTCCAAAGAAGGCTTCAGAATAAAATTCATGATTAGTCTAAAACGCTTGACGTGCAACAAAAGCTTAATTTAAGAAGATCATAGGCTATAATGTCATAAATGATTATTTTCAATAATTCTTTGCAAAAAATCAAAAATATTTTTTTCTTTTAATTAATTTTCAGGTAAATTGACACTAATATAATATTTATATGAATATATATATTACACAAGTATTAAAATTTAAATTATTATAGATGAACTATAAACAAGAAATAGCATTCCATCTCCTAATAAGAAAAACCAGTGAATACTGGTAAATACAGAAGTTAAAGAAAATATGTAATTAACTTTGGAGTAAAAGATTAAATAAGGTAGTCTAGAAAATATACAATGCAAGTATCCTGGTAAGGCAGGTAATGATACTTCTCTTAGTATCACTGACAAGAATTACTGCAGTTAAACTTCTTGAGATATTAGCTGGAGTACCGGAATCTCTGATTTGCAAGAAACTTGATTATAAATATTACTGAATAATTGAAAGGGACATCAAAGGAATGTGACATAGAAGAATAAAAAAATATCTTTTTTCAAAAGGGTGAAACATTGAAATCTAAAAAAAAAAAAAATTGTCTGGAAGTAAATGATATGAACAGTATAGTGCTGGTAAAAAAATTTAAGACCACCAACAAAAATAATAAAGTACTTACTTTGAAGAAAGAATGTAACTAAAAAATTATACACATACAATTGTACAAGTTTTCTTTTTTTATTACAATAATAAAAAATAAGCAAAAATTGATTTATCGACAATACAATTTGGTGAAAAAAAAAACTTAGAACCGGTATATTTCAAGTTCAAATTATGCATGTAACTAATTTGTAAATTAATTTTTAGCTTTTGTTTGTTTTTCCTTAATACAGATGACTTCCAAAAGATGCTTTGTGAAAGGTTTAGTGAGCTTTTTACATGTGGAAATCTATAATTGTTCCGATATTTGAAGAACGGTTTCTTTCAGTTCAACAATCGAATCAAACTAATTTCTATTGATATAAACTCGACAAAACAGCTTCCAAACATCTTTTCTATAGGATTCTATTAGGACTGGAAAAAACCGCAGAAAAAAACCAAGGAAAAAACTGACCGGAAGAAATAGATTTCTTCCGCAATGGATGAAACATTCTTTTTAAATTTACCATATAACTGAAAATTTTGTAAGATACAATAAATGTCTTCTTGCTCTGACCTTTTTAAGTAAATTAATTTGGGCAATCCCATGAAAAGTAGGACATCAAAGGCAACTTTTTTCTTCTTAAGACATTGGTATACTAGGACTTCCCTCAGAGGGATTAGTCTGAGCGATATTGCTGAGAACATAGATTTAGTACTAATTTGCGAAAAGTAAAAGAAAAAAAGTAAGATGCTACCTTTAACCCTTTCCGGCGCAGGCAAATTCTGCTCATAAAATAAGAAATTGTTGATTGACACTGGAATTTAAAAACGACTTTTATAGAAATTAAGAATTCCCAAACTCACACTTTCATTGTAAATGCGAAATTTCTTTAAAATATTCTTGGTGCCGTTTTCAAGTTTGGAATTAAAATTAGGTGTTGCCGGAGTGGTAACACTGTGCCGGAAAGGGTTAATTGACCATAAATTGTCTCAAGTTCAAAAGACGAAAAGGACAAAAGCAAAATATTGAATTGCAAAATATTCTATATTAATTCGAATACACGGTTAAAAAATGGGGAAGTAAACTATGCAAAACAGCCATGCATGGATATAAAGTTGGAAGTACGCAATACATTAAAAGTAATACAGATAATAAAACACTAAAATATCTTGCATCTGAATTTGAACTCTGAAATTACATCAAGAACATAAAGACACTACACAACAATTTTAGTACCTAAATATGGCACAAACCATCATGGTTGAATAGAAAGAGGGAATTTTTTTATGCGGTGTGTGAACCCCTTAAATAGTTAATATATACAATAGTATAATATCTACATCTGATTTCTATTGGAGCGATGAGGTTCTTGATAATAATTTAGGAAATTCTCTCTTTAAAAAGTGATACATAAAAATCCCGAAAACTCCAAAAAAGGAATACGATGCGTTGTTTGAGTGTGTTCCAGATATGATAATTCAGATTTAAATGTGTAGTGCATACTGGTCACTACATGCGCTGTTTTGCTTTCTTTTCAAACCTATTCTCAAGAAGTTGAGCAGTATTTCGCTTTAGGATGCATTGAATAAAAGGAATTGGCAATGCTTGCAGTATAAAGTACGGCACGAGATTCGAATATCTCGCCTACACATTGCACAAGCTTTGAGCTGCCAAAGTGTCATCACCAGTGATTTAAAAATCGGAGCACATTTTTTTCAGCAAAACATGCAGGTCAAATACGCCAAAGTGAACTCGATTATGCAGTTTTCACCTGAATAAGTTATTAATTAATAGACCTTGTAATGACAAATGAGAAAATCTCCTGATTGTAAAAAATAATGCCCCTCTATCCCACATACCGTTATGGTTCAGAATTCTTTTGTAGTACCCTGCAAATGAATAATAAGTATTCTTTGTGCGGCATATTCTACAAAATTTATATTATAATGCTTCTCAATTTCTTTGTTTCGACGGGTGTTATAATTAAAAAAGCACTTGGAACCATTTCAACCCATCGACCGTAATGTAATGCAATAATTTTAACTGTCCCTGTATTTGAACTACGTATCCAATTTTACTAAAATTTTAAATGACTTACCAAAATTTGGCACCAAATATATATTTAAAATTTCAACCAATTCGGTTGGGTAGTTTAGTGGTGTTAGATGGGGACAGACAGACGGATAGGCAGAAAAACTGTCGAATTAGACGACGACTGTAAGGACTACATATTTATAAAATTACGAGCATATCTAAAAAATAGTTAAATTTAAAAGCGCATGTCGAAATTAAAAATTCATTTCAACAATTGGTACTAAAACACAGTATTGCAGCTGATATCTTTTGTGTGTCCCTGTAAATGGATTTAAAATGCTATGAATGTCCTGTTCTTACATAATCGTTGTGAAACTCGGTGATTTACATCAGTTTCAATCCATCTGCAATGGCATATCATTAAAATACTCTGTAAAATTTTCCCTTATAGACCATAACATAATCGAATTCTATTAAGTGCCCTTCCAAAGGAACTTTAATCCCACATACATCATACATAATACCAATCATGCCTAGGGGATCTAACTAAGGTTTGCCAATTGCATTAAAATAAGCGTATCTTTACGGGTATTAGAGCGAAGACAGGCGGACAGATGGCCAGAAGGACAGACAAATCGAATGCATAAACATTTTTCAACTTTTTGAAAAATATTAAAAATGCAACCAAAGGCTGAAGATCAAAATCACATCGATTTATTTAATGCCAACAAATTAAGTAAATAAATAAAAAAGCTCGCCAAAAAGGCTAGAAAAGAATATGGAACTCTTCTGCATAATTGGCGCCAAAATATCGTTATTTTGCATGGCTTGGTAACCCGGCTGTTGTTTATTTATTAATAAATTTTGTTTTTACAAATTATATAAATATATTTTTTCGATGTTTATTAATTAATCGTGTTCTTATTTATTGTTATTTCCTTTTTAAAATAATAGAAAATAATTGAAAAATATATATGTAACTAATATTCAAAAATGATTTTCGCCAATTTTGCTCCAAATCTGATGAGTATATGATATACCTGCCTTAATTTCGTGGTACTTTTCCAATTTTACCTTGGCATTTTTATAATTTTTCTCCACTTTGGACTTCAGAAATTGAGATTTGTTGCAAATAGCTACATAAACAAATCTTATGAGCATTTATGCTTATTTTTACATATAAACATGATACGGATGTCAAATAAGCACTACGTAGAGCAACTTTTTCTCCCATAAATTGGTGAAAACTTTGTTTTGGTGATAGTTTTTCAATATTGCTCTAAATGTTAATATTTATGATATTTTGTGATATTTATATTTTTTTTCTATATATTATTATGTTTTTTATTTATAACTGTTTATATGAATAATTACAAAATTATACGGCTTTTACTTTAAATTTAATATTGTAACAAGAGTAACTTTACATTTTTCATAACAAGAGCATCCTCAAATTACTTAATTTATTAAGTGATTTTAATCACTTTTTTTTAAAATCACTGCAACACAATCTGGAACGAACTATCGAATGATGCGAGTATATTTAAAACACGCATTTGCTCGCTGGTTCAATTATTACTACTAATATTACTTAAAAATTCTTTATATACAAATTAATTAAACATTATTTACATTTTAATTAAAGAAAAAGGATCCAGCGAACACACGATAGGTCTGCTATGAACGCTGATAAAACCAAAACAATGACAGACGATATTCCAATGTTGCCAAAACGGCAAAACTAAAGTCAGTAAAATGCACCAAGGAGACGCGCGACATCCAAGGTTATGGGGAAGCCGTAACATACCGGCCCCCGTTGATATGTGCCAACATTCAACAATAATACTAAATGTAACAATAAACAATTGCAAATAATAGGAATTACAATTCTACAATCAACAATACACTATTTTCGATAAAATACAATTATACTTCTTCAATATTATTACTTAATATATGTTTACCAAAATGCAAAATAGATAAGTTATAATACAAACAATAATTACACTTGTATATTATGCAAGATAATTATCAAATTAACAGTCAATATATGTAGCAATCTGATAAATTTAACAAGATAATAATAATTAATCAAGAATATATAGGGACGAAGACACGTAAGTTTACACTTTATGTTATGAAGCTAAGCTACACAAATTATAAAGCTAAGAATTAAAAATTTTCAAAACCCAAAATGAAATTGCTATACATAATAAACAGTTCAAATACAAATATACAATAATGGTAACTATAGTATCTATATATTTAAAATGGTAAGCATTTCCTTTCGACAGTCCTTGAGAGCAAACTACTGCATCAAATCACACCATTCTTTTTTTTTAAACGAAAGGCATTTGGCCATGGATTTGTTATCGTACATTTGTTTGTTCAAAAAATTTATTAATAGCCACAATTTTCAATTAAAATTTCACGTATGCGCATGCGTAGTACATAAGTTCAAGTCTGCCTTTGGAGTGACGCACTGCACATGCGTAGAAATCCTCGCTTAGTTGAACTATCACTTCACAGCTAGAAGTTTAGTTTTAAATGTGTCTGCATCTCAAATATAATTTATTCGATCTTATTGTAAACAAGCTCTACTTTTTATCACAAAGTTATTATTTGTCTCTTTCAGTGTTATTAACAGTTCAAAAATATGGTTTATTTCAGAAGGTGTCATATTACACACAGAGGATAAACTCAATGATCTGATCAACTCTGAGGCTACAAGTTACGACTGGTAATCCTCTTTATAAATTGCTGTTACACACGAAGATTGGAAATGTTTGTATTTTAAGTTGTAGTTGATATCAATATATCAAAAAAATAAGATATCATAAACATTAAAACACCAAACAGTTTCTATAAAATCAAAATCCAAATTCCAGACGCATGCGTCAATTGATTCTAGAATTTCTCCATTATAGAAGATCACTCTGCATGTTCCTGATAGCATAGTGGGGTAACGCAGCTGTTTTAAGATTTGAGGTTTTATAGAGGATGCAGATTCGATTACAAGCCCAGCAAAATGGATTGTGTAGACTTTTTGTCGATAATTCATTTCAATAATAAAATATTTTATTAGCAAGAAAAGTTTTAGGATTTTTGTTATTATTATTTGAATGCTTTATAATTGAACAAAATTTAACACTGAACAATATCATGAAAAAATAATTATTTTATATTTAAAATACTTAACCTAAAATATTTTACATACAATTATCAATTACGTAAATTGAACTGATCTACAATTTTCGTTACATTTTTTTCTACCATTATCAAGAATATAAAGGAGGTAAGCCAATTTGGTAATATTTATTACTATATATATATATATATATATATATATATATATATATATATATATATTAATATAACAAAAAAAATATTTTAGCAGTAGAATGTTGCATTCAGCTTCTAAATTTAGAACAGATGAATGCAAAAAAAGAAAAAACTTTCAAGTCCAGCAGTTTAAAAGCATTTCGACCTTTTTCATTAGTCTGGGATTAAATATTTGTGAGACCAGCAGGCATTCTTTTATCACTAAATTTTATTTGTTTACTTCATTTAAGTTACATTATAATTTTTGCAAAACATATAGATGAAAAATAAGAGATAAAATTTAGTGGTGGAAAACTGCCCTCTGGTGCTTAGATTTTTATACTCCTGCACATAGATATTTTGAAAAAAATAGTCTTTTTAAATCAGCATTCAGATATGCATGCTAGATACTAATTGCAAATTTGTGTATATTTAGTAAATGTATACAAGTATACAGTAAATATTGTTTAGTGTATTGCACAGTTTTCAATAATGTATTTTTATATGAAAATAAAGTACTTTTATATGAAAAATAAGCATTTTGCAGGTATTAAATTATAAACAGAAGTTCTCTTATACGTCCATTAAAAATTCCATTTCAAAAACATATATTTTCTAAAACACACCACAAAATGTATATTAAAATATTTAATTGCTAAAAAAGACGTCAAATGGTTATAAAATACATAAAAAGATCTTAATAATTTGACATATTTCGTTTAAATTTACTCAATCATCTTCAGAAAAACAAAATATACAAATAAACACAAACATGGAAAATGACAATAAACTAGTATTACAAATGAAATTTAAAAAATAAATAAAAATTATGCACATTATATTTTAATTATATTTCACATTGCTTTATTTTTATTGTCAAATTATCTAACATTTCAATCCAAATATTTGGGATTTGAAATGATAAGGAATCATTGTAGACCATTGAGTTTCTGACGTAAATTTCAATAGAGTAATAAAAAGTTGCAAATAAAAATCTGACCTATAAATTAATCTATTTTTATTAAACAAAATATCTATGTTTTCTACTTTATTTAGCCTTGATAATGCAGTTTTACCTCTAATTAATTTTATGTCTGCTATGTATTTTTTACATCTCACTTTGAATTTTCTATGAGTCATGCCAATATAATAATTCCTATATCCACCTTCTTTAAGAAATGGAGTTATATAAACAATTAATTGGGTTAATTCTAGTGGTTAAAATTGATTTTAATTTTGGAGGGGGTCTAGCAATTAAATTTAAATCAAACTTTTTTAATTGTGTTTTAGCAGATTCGAAGAAATTTGGATAATAATTTATAACAACCCTTTTTATGTTATTTTCAATGTTTGTTTTCAAAAATTGCACTGTTCATTTTGTTAATAAACTTTTTAATTAATTTATTAACTATTTTAACTTGATATCCATTGTTAATAGCTACTGTTTTAATTTTATCTAATTCATCATTTAAATTTTCAGTGGAACAAATTCTAAAAGCTCTGTTAATTAGGAATCTAAAGGTAGCTAATTTATAAGAATATGGAGTGCAAGCATCAAAAGGTATAACATTTAAGTTCGTTATTGGTTTTCGATATATTGAGTTACTTTTGATAGTTTTTGTTAGTTAGTTTTGATAGTTTATTATTTTCTCTTTTTAATTCAACATCTAAAAAAGCTAATTTCTTGTCAGTTTCAAGTTCGAAAGTAAATTTCATCTTATTATTTAGATCAGCGGTTCCCAAACTTTCTTGGTAAGCGACCCACCTTTCAGTAAAAAAGCGACTTACTCAAGATAAAGTTGTATATCAGTATAGCAATTTTTGTACAATCTCTATATGCTTGGCTTTCCTATCCTACGAAAAACGCAAATTTTCATACGGAAGACACATTACCAACAAGAATCGGTAATCTCAATGTGTGTAAGTGACAATGTTCAAACTACAAAGATAGTTAAAAATACGTTTAAATATTACGAAAACAAAAATTTCTAATCAATGAGATTTCTGATGCTGGTGTTTATCAATGTGGAGACATATGTATATACAGTTTATCTCAGTACTTATCTTTCAAAAGCAGCAAAATAGGAAAAACATGTTCTCATAAGCACGAAGTATTGAATTTCATCAAGAACCTCAAAGCTCATTAATATATTTTTGGATATTCTATTCGTAGAAGTAAAATAAGGATCGAGAAGGAAATTAAGAATTTTCCCTTGAAATATTATTTCCTGTTGAAATTTTCATAACTTTTTAGACAGACGAAATAAAAGATATGTTTTGATGACAAACCTCAATTGTTTCGCGGCCCACCAATGAGTCGCGACCCATAGATTGGGAATCGCTGATCTAGATCATTTAACTGTTGAATAAAAATTAACAATTTATCAACTCCCCCTGCCAAAAAATAAAAATATCATCTACATAATGTAGCCATACTAAAGATAATAATTTAAAAGTACTGAAAATTTTTAATTCAAGGGGGCGTAATCCCAGCAGAATTCAAATTACGAATTCAGCTATGAATTCTAGCAGAATTCAAATTAATAAAATAGCATTTCAAAAGTTTTATTATTATTATTATTAAAGTTTTTCTAGAATTATCATTACAAAAATTTAGATACATTTACTCGAATTTGAAAAAAATTAAGGAAACAATCTTAATTCTGTCGTCAAATTATAGTAATATTTAGATAAAAACAATTTTTTTTTCATTTTTTCAAAAAGGAAAAAAAAACTGTGGAAATTAATGCTTGAGTTAATAAATATGAAAAATATATGTAAAAATATGAATGTAAATTTAAAATTTTCATTCATAATATTAAGATGATATAAAGATAAGATTGTCTTAAATTATTGTTTTGAAATGCAGAGTTTTTAAGTAGTGAAGACAAACACTATTTTGCATATCTTTTATAGAATGTTTTTTTTAAAATATGCGATATAGTATCATATATGAGCATATAAAATTCTTTTGATAAAAATTAATTAGTGAAAACATTTGAGGAGGATGTTTCATTGCGCATAACACACAAACGAAAGTTGAAAGATGATAATGTATGTTACCGAAAGGGGGGGAGGGAGGAGGGTTCCAAAATTACCATAAAGTTATTTGCCACAAAGCAAACTGGACTTTGATAAAAATTCAAATACTCTGAAATATTTAATTAAATTTTATAAAACATTCCCAGATTAAACTGAGAATGAAAACTTGTATTCTTCAAGTAAACATAGAGATTACAACATATATATTTATATATTTCCCTGTTTTGTTATCTTTAATTCCTTATCTTGTAATTATAATTTATTTTTGGATTTTTTTTAAAAATAAAATATAGCATTTTATCTTTTATCTTCGTTTTCTCATTTGTAAAATATGGCTTGTTCACTTGTTTTATAACGTTTATATGTATCTTTATTAATCATTTAACATCAATAATTTTACTGTGAATTAATTTCCCGGCGCCAAAGCGTACAAAATCACCAGTCTTGCACACCTAAATACCTAACACATGTGACACATGTCGACCCCACTTTTCAAGGCTACGGTGAAAGGAGAAGAGCGGTCCATGTATTTCATGTTGATGGGAAGAATGAGAGGCTGATTTGCCCTTCCCTTAATTCAAATAAATGAGTTTTCATGCAATATTAGCAAATTTTATTCAAATTTTAGATATAGGAGTATTTTGATGAGGCGCCTGCATGATTAGTTGTTGGTGTTCATTGTTTAAGTATAAAGGGTGGGGGAATAGAGGTACCGTAATTTCCGGAAGAAAGGTCGCGGCGTTTACGTGTTTTAAAATAAAATTTCAAGCGATGCGGCATTTACGCGCATTTTTTTTTTTCTCCAAACAAGCGTGATTATTTTTCTGAATTTTTCCGAAAATTAAAAAAAAAAAAGGGTCATAAATCCAAAATTTCGGACATAAAATGTATCGCGAATTCCAACAAATGGTCACGAAAAAAAAATTAATTTCGATTTCGTTAATCGTTCAAAGAAAAATCGCCAATTTCGACAAAAGATCGCAAAAAAGGCAAGTTTTGTCAAACTATCGCGAAAAAAAATGGCAAATTAAAAGATAGCCAAAAAACACGCAAATTTCGCATAAGATTGCGAAAAAACGCAAATTGCATCAAAAGGGCACGGAAAAATGCATAGTTAATGCAGGAAGTGGATTTCCCTCTTCTCCAACCCTTGTCCCCCCCCATCTTTTATAATCTTTCAAAAAAAAATTTCGTTATTAATTAGCCGATTTTGTTCAAGTTTTTAGCAATTGGCAATAATAATAATTAAAATAAATTAAGTTTTAAGGATATTATAGATACCCATGAAAAAGCACACTGTTTGACTCACTGGATAAAAAATCTCGTTATCATGACTTGTTTGTTTATTTAGCTGCGGCGACATCGTGAAAATCCGATAAGTGATCCATTGATAATGTTTTGCTATGCAAATAAGAAAGAGTAACTTGCTTTTGTTGCGATCTTTCAGGAAGATAGCTATTTTTTCTGCGAATACACTTTTTGGATGACCATTTGTTGATTTTCGCGATTTTTTTTACATTTCCAATTTCTGTATTAATGACTGCCTTTTCACAATTTTCGGAACAGAATCACCTCTTTAATACGTATTGCTATAAGGAAAAAAAAATCACCGTATTCGCCTCGCCGCACTAAGCATATTTTTAACTTTTAAACTCGTATGCGCCGCGCCGCTTATTCCCGAAAATACGATATTTAAATAATATTATTAATTTTGAAATTTGTATTTAAATTATTATTTTCTAATTAATAATTTCATTTTTATGCATTCTTAATACAGCTTATTAATGTGTTTCTGTTTAGCACGTCAATCGCGATTACCACAGAAATTTCAATTGCGGCGTTTACGAGTATTTTCTAAATTTTTTTGAGTGATTTTTCGCGATGCGGCGTTTCTTCCAGAAATTACGGTAATGCCCCCCAATTTATGTAAATGCTTTTTTCACACTGAATTTACTAATTTGCTTTAAATTTTAGAAATGAATTCATTCTGGTAAGGAGCTTCCCTAATTAGTTTTGGGGGTTAATTGGTTAAGAACAAAGGGAAAAAAGGGGGCTCCCGCCTATTTTTGGCAAATGGGTTTTTCATGCAGAATTACTGATTAATTTGATTAGATTTCATTGATTAATTTTGGTGGTTCTTTGGTGGAGTATAAAAGGGAAACGTACAATTAATTTCCTTCCTTAAGTTAAATTGGTTATAGTACAGAAATATCCAATTTGCTTAAAATTTTGGACATGAATTTCTTTTGATCAGATGCTTCTTTAGTTTTTTTTTGGGGGGGGGGAGGGGGGTAAGTATAATGGGGTAGTAGACGATTTACCGCCTTTCTTAAATTAGATAAATGGGTTTTTATGCAAATTTATCTGATTTACCATAAATTTTGAATATAGTTTTTTTATAAGATTTTTTTTATTTCCCTAAATAGTTTTGAGGGTTTAATGATTAAGTATAAAAGAAGGAATGGGAGATTACCTCCTTAAATCAGATGAATGGTTTTTTCAGCAGAATTCTGATTTGCTTCAAATTTTGGATAATTCCTCAATTTTATAAAACAAATCCGTGATTAGTTTTGGGGGTTCAATGGTTAATTGTTTAATGGTAAAATTGGGGGTAATGGGAAAAGTAATCCCCCTTACTTTATTTTTTGAGGGTGTTATTCTTTAAAAAAAGGCTACAATACACAATTAGTATAAACAGCCTGTGAATGCAATGCTATCAGTTTATTTGGAGAATATTATTTTTAATATTGATCCCGACTATTGTTCCATTGCTTAACCTTGTGCAAAGTGTTTTGCCATCACCCTTGTATAATGTATTTTATTCGAAGGGTAATAGAATACTGTTAAAGGTTTCGGCCTTCCCGAAGGAAAGTTTTTTTTGCATTGACCCGGTGTAAGAATTAAAAGTGCAGCCCGAATACTGCCTCTATAAAAAATCGGTGAAAACGGGACTCAACCCGGCTCGATCTGGCCCCACTCAATTTCTGCAAAACATTCGGATTTTACTTCACATACAATTAAGATTCCTTTAAAAAATACTGCGTGCACATTTATTGCATAAACTTACAATGTATTACTTACCCATCATACGTAGTATAGGGTAAGTCTTGCAATCGTTATGAAAATCGAAAAATTTTTTTGACGGATTTACACGTTTTAGATAGTGGAGATTCCGAAAAACATATTTTTAGAAAAAAAAATTTGCCGTCCGTTCGTCTATCTGTCTGTCTGTCTGTCTGTAAACGCTCTATCTCCCGAACAAATTGAGATACAGACTTCAAATTTTGTATGTAGTTAGTATGCAAGAATGGGACGAAGCCTATTTAATATCAGCAATCTCCATTATCCGAATATCTCGATTTTTCGGACTCTCGAAAAATTCGTTCTGATGAAAGGTATATAAAAATTTTCAAATATTTTTGTTCTAAGGCATGGAAGTAAAAGGCAATAAAATAACACACATTTTGCATATAGAACGAAGTCAATCGGATTATTAGTTGCCGAGATATTTGTAATCCTGTTTTCCACATTCTTCGATTTTTCATGACCCTGTTTTTCATTCAAATTTCAATTCAGAGGTATATTTTAATTGGAAATGAGACGCTTAATCCGATGCAGTTAATAGAATTATTAGTTTTGGAGTTATAAGGATGTTTCTTTTAGGCAGTTCAGTACTACTTGGGTAGTTTGGCGTTTTATATAATTTGTCGAAATTGGTAATCAGCAGTTCTTTAATATAGCACTTTATGTATATTAACAATATTTAAATTTTGTTTATGAATTGCAATGCATTGTATAAATAGTTTTCACAAATAGTTTTATTTTCATATACATGATGGGTACGTATTACGGTGGCCCCCAACAACTAGTCTTAAATGTAAATGCCAATAGGATAAATTAGTTTTTCCTGGGTAAGAAGGCAATCCTTCATTTTTCCCTTCATACTTAAACATTAAACTCCTAAAACTATTCATGGTATCGCCATATCAGAAAGAACCTATATTCAAAATTTGAAGCAAATCTGCAAATTCTGTGTCAAAAACCATTTATCTAAATTAGGGGGGGTTAACTACATTGCCTTTTATTTTACACTTAAACAATAAACATCCACACTAATGATGGAGGTGCCTTGTCAGAATGATCTTATATCTAAAATTTTAAATAAAAACTGATAACGCTGCATGAAAAATCCATTACTCTAAATTAACGGTGGGGAATTAGCCTCCCGTTCTCCCCCTCTTATTCTTATCCAATTAATTCTAAAAACTAATCAGAAAGAACTTGCATCCAAAATTTCAAGCAAGTCGGATATTTCTATCAAGAGTTATTGCGTTACATACATACATACATGCGTACATACATACATACAGAACCTGCAACAAGCCCATTATTTCTCTGTCTTTGAAGCCTGAGAGCTAAAAACACATAAAATTGCATTGACCTAAAATAAACTAGATCAGCCTAGGACAAACTAGAATGTTGGCGCTGAGGCGGTCATTGAATTTAATAAAATCACGCCAAATTGAATTGGCCTAGGATAAACTAGTTCAGACCAATAAACAACAGGCTAAACTAGTTTATTCTATTATTTTAAAAGAGTTAGGCGAAACTAGTTTGGCCTAAAATTGGGTTTGGCATTTATATATATATTAATCATAAATGAATTTTAAGCTGCATTTTAAACTTTTGTATATTTAGCAAGATAATTTTAATTCCTGACAAATAAAATATAAACAGATATAAGAAATGTTTTTTTACATTTGCATTTATTTATCAAATGTAGACCAAAAAAGTAATTTTTTTAATAATAAGTTGCATAATAAGTTTTTTAGGCTCTGGATCTTTTATTAAAGTGACTCAAAAACTCATAATTATTATTAATGAGTTTTTGAAAGGCATTTACAATATTTTCAGGAGCTATTTTAATTACTTCTATCTGACAAAATCAAGCATTTATACATTTCATTCGGGCAATCTAATTCTAAAGTTTTTTTTTTTTTACTATAGTATGTTAATGCCTCAACATTAAAATCCATGTGAAACTTTATATCTAATGTATATTACTATAAAAGTCAATACAGACATAGTTTCATTTTTATTTTAATATAATCACTGCTGTTAAATACACTGTAAAATAAATATAATATTTTTAATTCTTGAATCACATTAACAGTTGTATTATAATTAAAATATTTTAATTAAATATTGTAAAAAAATATATTTAATTTTTCAATCTCATCAACAGTTGTATTATAATTTAAATATTTTAATTGAATTTCTTCATTATTCTGTGTGTATAAGATAATTAAACTCAAAATTTTAACTTGTTTTCCACTTCCATGACTTTCATACATAAATGGATTCCCTCACTCATTTACTAGATTTAAAGGATGCGATAAATTTCCTCCACTCATTAGTTAATATTGTCCAACGCGAGTTTCTAAACAAAAGTTTTGATTTTTCATGCATACATTTTTAAAGATATTCATTAAATAATTTTAATTTCGCCTATACCTGTGCATAAGAACTCAGTACTAGTAATGTTTTATAATTGTTTTCGATTTTACAAAATGAAATAAAAACAAATTCTAGACCGAAAATAGGACAAAAGAGGGTTTTCTTTTTAGTCTTATCTATTAGATGATTCTAATTTTTTACTTCCCTACTTCCAAAATAAAACTTCACAATTCACATCACATTTAAGACCATGACAAAGCATTTTATAAAATAACTTATATTTATTAATTTGTTTTTTTATATATATAATATCTCTATAATGCATTTTAAATAATAAGATTAAAGGAAACACGCATTGACTTATGTTAATCCTTTATATGCAAATTAATCTTTTTAAAATGCACATTGAAAAAATATCCATGTAACACAATATGTATTAGACTCAAATTATCTAAAATTATACACACAATATTTATGGTGATTGCTTCAGTACGAGCATCATAAGTCAAAATTTTATTGAGTGAAGTGGTCAGAGAAATGAAAGAATCAGATCTCGTTTATGATTCACTCACTTATGATGGGAAATGCCATAATTCATAAGAAAAGAACTATGAGCTTGATATTCCTTTATTCAGAATTAAGTTGAAAGTTTCTGTACTTTATATTGAAAAAAATCTGCCTTGAGTTATTGAAAAAGGAAGATTAAGAGACTAAAGTTTTTCTTCATCCATTTTTTTCATTATTTCTCTTTGATTTGAAAAAGTTTGATTTAATTCGTAGAAGAAACCATGAAATTTAAAATTTTATTACTTAAAAAGTCTCATAATTGTACTTTAAAATAATTCAAGGCAGATTTTTTTCAATACTAAATGATCTTATAAAAAACTCTTGTTTATCAAAATGTAAGTTTCTTTAATATTATGTAAGATTGTTTTAAAAAGTAACATTTTAATACCTTTAAACTTTGAAATATAAAAAGTATTTTGAAAGACGAATATTTGGTACTCGGCCGAATAGTTACCATTCAGTTAGCCGAATATTCGGTATTCGACCCAACAATTATTATTCGGCTAGCCGAATATTCGATATTCGGTTTACCTGTCGGCTGAATATTCGGCACACGGTATTCGGATAAAATCACTATTCGGTGCATCCCTATTAAAATGTTACTTTTTAAAACAATTTTACATAATATTTAATAAAAGAAACTTACATTTTGATAAACAAAAGCTCTTTATATGTAAACTTTTTATAGGAAAAAATCTGTCTTCAATTATTTAAAAAGGACAATTATAACATATTTTTAGCTAATAAAAATTTTAAATTCAAGTTTTTTTCTATGAATTAAAACAAACATTTTAAAATCAAAGATAAAGTGAAAAAATGGGACGAACTTTTTAATGTCACATACTGTCTATAATTCAGGAAGAAATTTATGTGAAATTAAGTGGTGGCAACTCAATAAGAATAATTTCTGTACTTTTTTTTATTGAGCAAGAAAATTTTTAAATGCATCATACATTAATGTCTAAAGTGAGCAAACATTTTGAGAGATTCTAAGCATTCAAGTTCTTTCTAAAATCTTGCAACATACTTTCAGCGGTGATATGATCAAAACAAGCATTTTCTTTAAACAAGAAACAATATCTTAATTTATTTATTACATCACAATAACAGTACATTCAATCAAATATACTCGGCATGAAATAAGCTGAAAATGAAATTTTAATCAGAGCTTTACCAATAATAAAGATATTTTACTGAGATCTGTTTCATATTAATTTTGTTTGTAATAAATTTTGTGATATTGAAAATAAATAAATTTTTTGGTCTCTGACACAGTGTAATTACTATAACTGGATTTAAAGAAAGGAGTGTCTTACTCATAGCTCTTTAGCTATGAATAGTGGCATTTTTAAGCACTTTTCATCATATCATATTTCAAAGTAATCAAAGCAAGTCAGCTGAAAATATTATGAAATCCTTATTATTGTTAAAGTAACAAACAACAATATAAGTTTGACCTTCAGTGAGGGGAGATAACAATGTATTTATGACTCAATAAATTGATTAGGATTAAGGGCTCCTGAACAAAAATTGTCCGTATTGATACATATCAACTTCAAAAGTTTTCAATTTTTTTAAACATTTATTTCTGAGAAATCAAGCAACAGATAATTTGTTAAGCGAAATTTAGAAATGAGTCTTTGCATATTAATTCAAAAAATAATTAATTAACCATCCCCATTAATCACCATTTTAATCCTTCTCATGGTTAATTTTCTTAAGTTATACTTTAGAAACAAAAGATAAATAATCTTAAAACATTCCATTTTATTGAGATATAATTTTGTGTCTAATTATTTTAAATATATTAATAAATTGACAGTTAAAAATAGAAATTGTGAACATTTTTTTAGAAAAATGCTTTAAAAGTTTTTAAGAAGTTTTTTTCAAGAATTTGGTTCAGCTGAATACTTTGATATTCAGGAAAATCAAATGGTTTGATATTCAGTCTAACCAAATATTCAGTACATCTTTATTAATAAAAACAATAATTAAGCCTATATTTCAGCAATTTTATAAATTCTCCCTCTATTGATGGAATCAAAGGAAAAAAAAAAGGGGGGGGAGGTATTGAAAATTTTCGAACATTTGTCATATCTCAGTAGTCATTTTAGATATGTTAATTCTTAGAAAATAAATAAACATATATTTTAGCAATTTCAAAAATCCTTGCTTTAATTATTTAAAGTGGGATGGAAATTTAAAAATATTTGGCCATAACTAAGCATCTAAGTAGCCATTTAAGTTAGGAGCATGAAATTCCAGAAAATAAATCTACTTAAAAAATACGTTGATTTCGAATTCTCTACCCGGTAGAAAGTATTCGTTTCGTTACACGTTGCTGTTGCGAAATTGGGTATTCGCAGTTATCAAACGTATGGCAAATATCATACAGAAAAATCTTTGGAGAAATTCGTATTAGTTTAATGCTGCCATCTATCCGTAAAAGTTACATTTATTGAAGTTTCCAAGTTTATTTTAAAAATGCAAATAGAATATTAAAATCAGGGCCTTAGCAAGAAGTCAATAATTAGGGGTGGGAGAGGGGGCTCAAGAAAATGTAGGGGGGGGGGGACTCATATCTTTTTCTCTCTCTGTGATGCAGAAAGATAAATTACTGCATATTTACAGTGTAGTTACCAATGGTGTAGTCGTACAAAAACAGAGGACACACGTTCTAAGCAGAGGGTCACTCAAAGTAGACAGTATACCCTAGAGTGTATGTACTATAGCTTTTTTGAGAAACAGTGGGTATACGGTGATAAGTCCAGAAGGTATACAGCGTTTATACCCCCATATATCTATATCTATGGTAGTTATTATGCTTCTGATTGAACTGTTGTAATAACTCCATTTTATGCTAAGAAAAGAATTGGATTATGGAAAATTCGAGTGCATAACTAGTGCAATATTAAACATTGTGTTGGCTTCATATGTGCAAATAAAATGAGCAAGTATTGAAAACTTATTTTAGTTACAATTTAGTATTTTTGAAAAACTGTGAAAGGTCCTCAAAACTAAATAGATTTTTCAATACAGTAGACTCCCTCAAATCCGCACAGCTTGGGACCAGAGGTTTTGCAGATTTTAGAATTTTGCTGATTTCTGGTCATTGCTTTGTTTACATTTTTTAAAAAATAATTTGAATGTAATTAATAATGAAATTAAAAGTATAATGAATGCATACAATATGTAAAATATTAAAAAAAGTAATAAACTAATAAAAATTTAGATATTTTTTAAAATGATTAAAATACTAAAAGGAAAGGTAAGTTAATAATCAATAATGTACAATTAAATATTCATTATAAAAGAGGAAATGTGTTTTTCCTGAATTATTCAGTGAAACTTGCCTCATAAAAGTACATTACTAATTCACATCAGGATCATAAAATAATGAAACTTTATTTCAGGTTTAGTCAGATTTAATAACTAAAAAAGATTGATTAATACATAAATATATTTGATAAGATTGTGATTACCAATAATATTAGCAATATCTTTTTTTTTTTTCAGAAATAAATTATTCTTTCTTCATGAAAAAACATGAATTCAAACATCTTAACAAAAATTATAAATTAAAAAATGTATGGAATTGATATAAAACTGAAAAAATCATTTTTTGCATCTACATCTGAACTGAATGTTTCATTGTTTACATCCGTAAAATATGTGCAGATTTTAGAGAGTTGTGGATTTTAGGAGTGCAGATTTGAGAGAGTCTACTGTATTTCATTTGAGTTTTTGGAACATAAATTCATTTAGTGACCTTGGAATCTTTTTTTGGGGGGGAAGGGGGCTCAAAATGTTTTAGGAGGGGCTGAGCCACCCGTAACACCCCCTTAGGTATGACCCTGATTAAAATGCAAAGCATAATTGTACACAGGGCTGTAATTAGAAATGAGTAATGGGGGGGGGGGGGACTCAAGAAAATGTAGGGTGGTGCTCGTATTTTCATATGATCAATAGTGGGTTTAACGGTGAGGCCACGGATTCATGATTCCCTCCCCTACGTGCTGTATTGTAGAAATATTCTAAAAATTACTTTAAAAATTAAACATACCTTAATCCTTATTCCCTCCCCCCTTGTTTAATAATGTGAATCTTTCTGATTCTGTAAAAGGTCTACTCAAATCAAAATTAGGTAACATCTGACATATTTGTGAAAGCAATTTTAATCTCGAGAAATTTACAAGTGCACTTATTCGGAAACTATGAGATTGAAAAGTGTTTTCCATTTTTAAATAAAAGTAAATACAAGAAAAAGAAAGGAAAAACTTTAAAACATTCCATAAATTTGGCATTTTAAACTAAATTTCCATACACGATTGTTAATTGCTCCCTCATGACGACATTTCTGTGTCTGTCAAGTCTTAAAAATTATTGTAAAATGCTAACTTAACAACATTTCTAATCATTTTATGCATTTATAAGAAAATGAGAAACATTTTGATTTCTTCTTATCTGAATGAAATCTGTGTAACTTATATATTTTTAGAAATACCAATGCAAATTTTCCAATATTTTATTTTATTTATTTATTTATTTCAATTCTTTGTTGAACTTCTTTTAACTGAATTCTTTGCTTGGCACAAGTATGAGTCACATTTTAATTTATCATTTAATTATCATTTGCTTTATCAAAAATATATTTACTTCTTATTTCTTTTTCTTGCCATAATAAAATAAATAAATGAAATAACAAGCCATATGAAATCCCAATCATTTAAGATTTGAGAATAACTAATACAAATAGAATGATACATATTAGAGCTTTTGCAAACCGCTTGGTATTCATTAATAAATAATTGAAATAACACGACTGATATACTAATACTATCTCTAATACAAAAAACTGAATCGTTTCTTTTGAATACTCGTTGCTGCATCGATGTACAGAAAAACTCAATGAAACTAATTTCAAACCCTACCTTCATTTCAGGATTTATATGGAGTCGTGGTGTCTGCAAGATGAGAGTTGGTGTCCGGACTTTAGACTAGGAATAAGTTATTCTCTTATTAGTATCATATACAGGTATTTCATTTAGTTGTTTGGGTATTGAGAAGAAGAAAGATAGAAATGTTTTGTTATTTCAGCATCTGTTCTTTTGCCCAATATGTAAATGTGAATTTGGAGGGAGTTTTTGAAGCAGAAAAAAATGCTTTTAGAAGAATGATTGATTTGAGATTGTTTAGGGATTGTATACTATTTACCTTACAGATATGAAGTTTTATATGCATTTTTAAAACTTAAACAAAATAATTGTGCATTTTTTTTTTTTAGATTACATATTATGTATTAATATTTTGATTTAAAAAAGAGTCATCAATCTAAGCAATAGAAAAACAACGCATGTTTATCATTTAATAATTTAATTAGACTAATTTTATGTTAATTTTGCATTTAATCTATTAAAATTTCTTTATAATTTCACTGTAAAAAGAATGTAAGCTTATAGTAGAATAAAATATTCCTTATAGCTGTAATGAAGGAATGCTGAAGCATTTCTAGAAAGATTTATGTTTGAAGGGTCACCATCAGCGCCGTGTGAAAGGGGGGGAGGGCGAAGGGGGCAGCCACTCTGGGTGCAGAGATTTAGGAGGCACAAAATTTATAATACTAATGTCATCTTTGAGATATTACAAGAAAAATTTGGGAGGGGGTACTAAATTGTAAGTTTGCCTAGGCGCAATTTTGTCTTCGTACACCCCCTGGTCACCATGTAAAAGTATTAGATTATAACTAGGATTTCAATACAAAATGCTATTCGATTTGATATCACTTCTATTGCTATCAGTGCCAATTTTATGATTTCATACATTAGATTGAGTCTATGAATATGTTAGAAAAATTTTGCGATGTTAAAAGGGGTAAAACATTTTTGAGAACTTGCTTAATGCTACTTTCCATTATCGCATGTTTCACTGGTTTCACTCTAAGTAGTGGACATTTCTATTCAAATACGCAATTAATATTTTTCTTAAAATATGTACCTTAATATACATGTTGAGACCGACTTGCGAGAAGCCATGAATTATACAAACATAAGCAGCATTTGAAGTTAGTTCCACTTTGTTTGGTTGCATATGGACTCTGGTAATGGTTAACGAGTGGTATTTCTAAGTAACGATTCGGGATTTCGTATCTTTAAGATTACCCGTTTCTTAGTAACGAATATGTATGGTTTGCAATAGCTCTAATATTTCAGCAGTCATCTTAGGTAGGAACTTCAATTTACAGAAAATAAATTACTAAAAAAATAATTAAACATGTATTTCATTGATTTTAGAAATTCTCCTTTCATAAGGGAGTTAAATCTAGAAACAGATCTCAGGCTGTGTTTTTGTAGAAGTGTGAAATTACAGATAATAAAATTAATTAAAAAAAACAGTTAAACATGTATTTCATTGATTTTATAAAATCCTCACTTAAAAGTATTGGGGCTGCATTTAAGAATGTTAAAACATTAAAGAAAATTATAACTGCTTAAAAGTTATAAGAAGGATTACTTCCAAATGGAGGACTTACAATCAGAATTTTACTGGAATTACTTATTTGGCAACCAGCTTCTTGCATACAGTAGACTCCCTCAAATTCGCAACCCTAAAATCAGCACATAATTTACGAATCTAAACAATGAAACATTCAGTTCAGATATTGGGACAAATATTGACTTTTTTAGCTTTATATCAGTTCCATATAAATTTTAATTTGTTAATTACTGAATTTATGTTTTTTTTTTTTTATGAAGGAAGAATAAACTTATTTCTGAAAAAAATTCAAGATACTGTTGATATCATTAGTAATCACAATCTTCTTATGAAATATATTTATGTATTAATCAATCTTATTTGGTTATTATGTTTGACTAAATCTGAAATAAAGCTTCCTTATTTTATGATTTTGATGTGAATTAGTAATGAACCTTTATGAGGCAAATTTCATTGAATAATTTAGGAAAAATACATTTCCTCTTTATAATGAATATATAATCGTATATTATTGATTATTAACTTGACCTTTCTTTGCTTTAAATATTTTAATAATTCTTAAAAATTATCTAAATTTTTATTATTTTAGTTTATTATTTATTACTTATTTTATTATTTTAAGCATTAATCATAGGTTTTATTACATTAAAATTACTATTTAAAAAATGTAAACAAACCAATGACCAGAAACCTGCACAACCTCTGGTCCCAAGATGTGAGGATTTAAGGGAGTCTACTGTACTAAAGTATCATTATTAAAAAATACTTAACTTTTTTTAAAAAGAAGAAAGTGTTTAGGTTTAAAAACTACAAGGAAATTTTTCTTTTGTTACAGACTCATTAGGAAGAGGAGACATCCATAAATGTTAAAAATTCCTAAAGTTATTTAGATGCATAACTTACTTTTTTATTCATATACACAAATGCTAGAAATAAATTGTAGTTCAGAGAGGTAAAGATAAAAAAGTATCAACAAATAAATGATAATAATAATATCTACCTCCTGTATTTTTTGCAATTAGCTGTCTCAGTGACAAATGCAAATAAAATGAAGAATCTTGCTTCAGATGTTCCTTTCAGTATTTTGGCAGTACAAATTATAGAAGACTTCTGTGAATGAAACAAAAAATTCAATTGAGAGCAAAGGAGTAAAATATTTAAGGTAAATACTTTGTAAGAAATCATGTTTTTCATTTTAAAAAATGTAATGCATTTCAAAATTACAAGGCATTTTATAAATATATATATATAAGAGTCGAAAGACTAAAATATGAGAAAAAATAAATTGTGAGGAACAATATAACTATAATTTTTTACCAAGAACTCTTTTCAGCAAAAGCAAATTTAACAATTTAATGAGATTTTTTTTTCTATAAAAATGTTTTAAAATTTCCATTGAAAATTACAAACTAAGAAACAATTTCCTTCATATCCATCTCCTAAATGATATCACTCCATATCGAAGAAAAGTATTTAATATTGTTACTGCAGTAAATGAGTTTATTGTGACTGACTTTTCTAGGCTTATATTAAAAAAATCATAAAATAAAAAATCTAGTAGCATTACAGAAGAAATATATGATGAGCATACTCATATAGTTAGTAAGTTCATAAATCAAAAAACTATTTTAAGCACCATTTAATGTTATGTCAGTAAAAATCATTCAGTTAAAAAAGTTTTATAAGATCCTAAAATATACACAGCAATTTAACCATCTTTTTGTAAAAACATACACAACGAAGTTGCAGTGTGCAGAATTCAATCATTTCTGTTATAAAAAGTCAATACAGGATTAAATGTACTGATTTCAAGATATTTTGGCACTATCTTCTTTAAATTGAGGAAAGAAAAATAAAAATTAATTCTGAAACTATACCACTTACAAAAATGGTCAATTTTTATTTTTATATTCCTATTACTTTAATAAATCTAACAATGGTAATAGTAAACAAGGAAAATTGTCTTAAGAAAAAACATGAATTAGTACATAGAACACAGAAAAAAATTTCATTTTTATTAATCTAACAATACAGCTATTTTAATAAGTTTGAAAAATCAAATAAATAATATTTTGAAATATTCAATTTTGACATCCCCAGTTTCAAAATTTGCCTAACGCAGATAATCAGATTTTGGGAAATCACCAAATATATTTAACTGCACAAATTGTCTTTCATTATAAATCATGATTTTAGATTGTAAGATAAAACCAGTATTTTTTTAGCATTTTTTTCTTTTTTAAATAAAGGTTCATTAATAGAATAAATAGATTGATAGAGAAAACACAGTTTTTTACATTTTCCAACAAAGTTGAAAAGTGTTTATGATTTCAGTTTGTCTGGCTGTCTGTCTGCGCTTTAGCTCTCGCAAATATACTCTGATTGCGATGAAAATTTTTGATGTTGTTGATGTTTACCCTAGCATAAACTCTATTTCAAATTAAGTTTTTAGCACGATTATTTTACTTACAGGGACAGTAAAAATCTTGCCGTTACATTACGACCTATAAGAAAAAAATTGCTTCAAATGAAATTTAAAGAAGTTATACCCTGTCAAGCATATTAAAATTTATATGCATTTACTAACTGCAGTAAAATATGCAGTCGAAAAAATAACTATTATTCATTTATAGGGCCACACAAAAGAATTCTATTACATAATGATAAAGAGGGGAATTGTGTGCAACATATTTTAATTTTATTAAAATGCTTCATATATAATAAAATTGATAAATGTCACTGAGGCTTAATATAAGTTAATACCTTATAGCCATGCATAATACGAAGTATATAGCAGGGTTGGGGTTTTGGGCGCCCAAAACTGGTTTTGGACAGGACACGTGGGTTTTACTGTCCAAAACTGTACTAAAGTGTCCAAAACTGTACTAAAGTGTACAAAACTGTACTAAAGTGTCCAAAACCTTAAAAAAAAATCCACATTTCATCACTGCACAGTTATTAAACACGTGAATAAATATCTCACAATATATTTTACTAACATTCTATTTAATTCTTTGGTAAATGAAAAAAAGTTCAAACTTTTCTAGTATCTCTGCAGCATAAAAAGTTCTGTTACTGTTAAATTTGTGCAATAATAATAAGCAATTCTTTATAATACTACATATGTAGTTGAGAGGGGATGCTTTTTTTTTCCATTTTTAGGTGCATTCGTAATTATGTAAATACGTAGCACCTATTGTTGCTCAGTCCATCCGTCTGTCTGTCTGTCTGTCGCAAAAACTACCCAACCGAATCGTTTGAAATTTAAAATACATAATTATAACATAATTTTGTCGAGTCATTTCAAATTTTATGAAAATCGTATGGATAGATCAATTACAGGGACAATCAAAAGGATTCCATTACATTACGGTTAATGGGGAAAAAAATTTCAAATGCATTTTAATCGTTTGAAATTTAAAACATATAATTATTGCGTAATTTTGCCGAATCATTTCAAATGTTATGAAAATCAGATGGATAGATCAATTACAGCGACAATCAAAAGGATTCCGTTACATTACGGTCAATGAGAAAAAATTTTCAAATGCATTTTAATCGTTTGAAAGTTAAAACATATAATTGTTACGTAATTTTGTCGAGTCATTTCAAATGTTATGAAAGTCGGATGCATAGATCATTTACAGGGACAATCAAAGGAATTCCATAACATTACCGTCAATGGGAAAAAAGATTAAAATGCATTTTTATGATGTTACACTCATTCGAACATAATAGAATTGGCATGAATCTATGAAATATATACTAAAATATGCATTCTGTACAATCTGTGATGCAAATAATTTTCATTATTAAATTACAGAGCCATACAAAAATATTCCCCGGCATAATGCTATACGGGGAAACATTGTTTGGGGCGTGTTTTAATTATATTCAACTATTTCACATTTTATGAATAAGATATACGTTGCTGAGGTGTAATAAAAATTACTTCCTGCATATTTACAGAAACACAAAGATTTCGACTACTATACTGTATCCGAAGTACGCTCTACTATATATATCAGCAAGATCTGAATATTTTTAAAACTTCGTTATCGTACAAACGCACCTCATTTGCTACGTTCACGTGCAATTTCCAACTTGTTGTGAAAGAAAAGGCTACAAAGAAATTTCTTTTAAATAATGTTTCATTGTAAATTATCTTTTCTAGATTATTGGATAATAAAAGAAAAATATTTAATTTAAAATCTAGAAGTTATTTTTTTAAATATGTATTGTTATTATGAATGTGCAAATACAAAAGCACTAAACAAAATAATTCACTGTAATGTGTTAGAAAGTACTCTTGGGAATTTCAATAACATAATCGGAATGCATTCTTCATAAAACTATTAGTACTTCAATTAACTACTATTATTTAAGTGAATAACATTAAAATTATTACATATACAGTAGAAGATCTATATAACGCAAACCTAAAAACGCAAGGTTGTGCGTTATATAGAATTTTGCATTATATGGATCACATATCATGTGTCATCAAATTTACCTCATAAATATAGACAAATATGTCTGAAACACATCAAAATACATTAGAATTACCTTTATACTGCATTCCTTATCCAGATTATAAATTTTTCTATTATTGCGATCATTCAACATTTTGTTAAACATACGTTTTAAAAATGGTCCAGATACACCTGGACCCAATTTATTCATTATATTGCTCATTTTCAAAAACATTTATTGTAATAATAATTTTTTTCCTTTAAAAGTTCTAAATTAAGGAGGTAAAATTATACTAATGCATTAAATTTAGTTTTCAGACAGTAGCAGTTTTTTAGTCTTAAAATTCAGGTGCTCCTTCATGGCAAAATTCATTGTTTACATCTGAAAGGTTGTGCGTTATGTGGAGAATTGCGTTATAAAGATCTTCTACTGTAATTAAATTTAGTATCGTTTTTATGCAATTACATTGTTACATAGGGTAATTATGTTGTTAATATTTTTGTATTGTAATCATTTTGCCAATTGCACAAACTTTAAGCATTGTTCTAAAAAATACAATTTTACTATAAAATATAGTTTTGGACAGTTTTGGACAGTACGGTTTAAACCATGGATTTTACTGTGGTTTAAACCATTGTGTCCAAAACCTTGCCAACCCTGGTATATAGCATTTACAGGGACACACAAAAGATTTCAATTAGTATATTCTTTCCGAAGTACTGTATATGTATCCGATGATGGCTGATGGTAGGACGAAATGCATTTTTCATTATGATATGTGCATTTAAATTTCATTAAATCTTATGCCCATTATAGAATTGTTTAGAATGTACAGAGGAATCAAACCGATTGACTCAAAGTGGAGCTGCACCGCAATTATGTCTGTTTTGATTTTGCACCCATTTACAAGCCCAAGCATAAAACAGCATCAAATTTCTCCATGCAACTTTTCCCATGCAGCGTCTGCTTCAAAAGGTTTGTTTATTTTTGGCTTCGTAGGGTGCAGTTTTGCTATAATCAACACATGACTTGCAGGAGTTGGCATGCAGCCACTTGTTTTAATATCTGTAAATTATTATGAAACTGTTTTGGTACATGGCCATTTGTTTTAATATCTGTACATACAAAACAGTTCTTGGAATTTAAAGTTATGCAATCTTCAGTTTTATAAGTAATTTTGCAATGATAAGTGTGCTAATTATGTCACAAAAAATATAATGCTGTTTTTAAAATGTAACCCATTTAAACTGGTAATTGGTACTCAGAGGTTTACATATTTTTATGCTGCCTTTTAATTTTTTTGCAATTTACTTTAAAATATGAGGATAGTTAAAATAATTTAAAAAGTGGATATGTCCCTGTAAATGCTGTATACATTTATAATCTTTACTTGCATTACAAATCACAGTATCAAACTACTAGAATTAACTAATTTTTTACAACAGTAATATAAAATTGTATTAGGTGTAAGTGCAGGAGATATTGTACTTTAATAAATGTTCATGTAATTGTTTTTTAAAAAGCTTAAGTAAATAAAAAAAATTATTTTAATTATTGAAATTTATTTAAAATAAAATTTTATATAATAAAAATTATTACATTTTATTCATGTTAATTTAAATTTAATTTAATTTATATAATTGTAAGTATAATTTAATTATCTAATTGGCAATATAAGAATACAAAGCAACTGATTTTTTCATGTTTACAACTTTATTCTTTATTAACCAATTCAGTAGAGATCATTACACTACTCTACAAGAGTACAAGAGATAAAATAGCGGAAAGTGCATAAGTGAAAACCTAACAATTAAAAAATTTGGTTTCAACCAACATGCTATACATGGTCAACAAAGTCCAGTGGAAAAATTTGTGAGTTCTCCTAAACAGACCAGCGTGCAGGAAATTGGGCAGAGGAATTAGATGTTGATGGACACTTGCTTTCAACAACCGCAAGGAATCATGGGTATATTCTGGATTAGTGACCTAAGAGGTAGCCGGTGTGATCCCCCCCCCCCCCCCCCTAGGCTGAATTTCTCCCTAAACCAGATCTGCACATTGTAAATGGGTCAGAAATAGAATGATGGAATCAAAGTGAATTTAATCAGGATTCGACTGGGCATTCTAAATGGTGTGTATAAATGCTATAGTTGATGTTGATATACAGAGCTACACAAAAGAGCTCAAAAACGTTACTGGATATGAGCATTAATTACTTAAAGGAGGTTTTTAAATAAGTTATGTATTTTTATGCTGAACTGCATTCAGTTTACTAAGAAATGTTTGTAGGATATGGATAAAATGATATACACGGCCACACAAAGAATTGGATATACAGACCCCCTATGAATGATAATTTCTGAGAATGTAATTTCAATAGTTTAAAGAATGTTTTACTTTAAAATACATTTTAGCTAAATAGTGACATATAGTAAAATTGTTTTATAAACTACAGGACTGAACAAAAGTATTCAAATATGTTTCCATAGATTAGTATAAATTTTTGAAAGAGAAATTTCAACCTGCTAGGCATTTTCTTGATTAATAATTTCCCTCATTAAATAGTATATATATAAACCAATAGGTCAAATACAGGGCTGTTTAAAAGTATTGGAAGACACATTTTGCAATATACAGTAACCTTATTTTCTTAAATAATGAGGTTTTGTTAAAGATTTCAGGAAGTGTTGGAAAGTTTTTCAAAATCTATGCTTAACACATGATTTTTCTTATCTTTTTAAATTTCGCATAAAGCAAGGTTTGAAATTCAGCTCTTCATATCTAACTCATACTTCTTATAATTTTAAAATGAAAAAAAAAGTAAACCTTAGTTTTCTTTAATGATTTTTCGAAATTCGTTTATGTATGTGTTATTGTGCCTTCTGTGATCTTTAATTGAAAATAAAAACAAATAACATCCAAAATGCTCAAATTATGGAAATTTCTAAATAAGATGTTACACTGCACTGGCATATATTTTAGTTATTATCTATTACTATACATGATAATTTGGAGTGTGTGCTCATATATATAGATATATATAAGTTAAATATAAGCAAGCATAAAAATTTAAGAGTTTTTTCTTTTTCATAAAGTTCACAAGCCGGGCAACAAATTTAACTTTCCTAAGCCCAAACTGCAGCAAGTTTTTTAAAAAGATATGAAGTTTTTGCACCAGAAAAGTCCCAATTTAACATTATGTACAATTTGCCACTTTTACATAAACTTTATTCAGAAATTAAAAAATTTAGAGCATATAAAAATGTTTTAAAGCTAGGTGAAAATAATCAAAAAATAGATACTAAATAAATTTCAGTAAAAGTAAGTCGTAAAAATTGTGCAAAAAACACACTTACTTGACATTTTTAGAAGGTAATTTTTAAAAAATGGTACTAATTGATTATCCCATTGACCAAAAAGCTATTGTCAAGCTATAAAATTAAATGTCAATAAAGAATGATCATAAATGTCACATTCACTTGACATTAAATAATTTAAACATATTAGTTATGTCATCAAGTGATTTTTAAATCTTTTTAATTGTATTTTTATTAATGTTTTGCTAAATTTTTTTTTTCTTCATTATTTTAAATAAAAAAATATGTATAATTTAGTGAATAGTTTGGAGATTTGTATAGTAAAATTGGTAGATGAAATAGTTAAAGAAGTAACAAAAAATTAACCAGAAAAAAATTAATTTAGGTGCGAATGCAGTTTACTCTCCTTCTTGGCGTGATTTTCAAAAATCGCCAAATTGGCACTTTTTGCGTATTGTCTCCCGGAGCATGCTGTTTTGCTCCGGATTAAATGAAATTGCAGGTTTGCCATATTGAAACATTTATCGCTAAAAATAAAAAGGCGCCTTGGCGAAGGAGAGTAAACTACATTTCACCCTTAATTTATTCATAGAAAATATTTTAAAGATATATATATACTGATCAAAAAATTCATTTTAAAGGCACAGAATTTGAGAGATACTGCAAAAACGACATTAAATGGACAAATTTTGCCTTTAAACAATAACTACAATATGCAGAATTTTTATGGTAGCCAGGTGTCAGCAATAGCCAATTTTTTTTTTATCTTAAAATTGATGTTTTACTTTTTAAACACTTGAATGAATAAAAATATTTTCTGTGAATAAAAATATTTTAAAACATAAAAAGTAGATAATTTGTATAATAATTTCGCTAAAAATGTAGCGAAAAATAACGATAAAATGCGTGAAATTAAACATATTATACATAGAAATAACAAAATCTGAAATAACTGGGTCTATTAAATGATTGGAATAAGTAAATAACAAGAATGTTCAAATAATGTAAACATTTTATTTCACAATTAAAGCTTCGTTTGTAATTTTATATCATAACAATAGATATTTACATTACTTAAGTTGCAGAACTTTTTAACATAATTTAGAATTTTCAAAAATGGGTGGTTAATTCCACTTCTTTATATGAATTCAGCCATGAGTTGAAAAACAAATGAAGCCAATTAAAACAAAATTGACGTAGTAAATGACATTTGTTCAGTTATCACTACGCCCGACTCACATAAAAGTATCGAAAGTAGATTAAATAAATAAATATACCTTTAAATAAATTAGTTTCAAATGAAAAGTTACTTAAATGGTGTCTATTATTAGGCCTAAACACACTAAGTGGAAATTTTTTTCAAACCATTATATTTCCCAACTGAGATGGAAATCAAACAGAAAAATAGAGTGAATCAGACATAAAATACCTTTTAACAGTGAAAATTTAGTAAAAATATCATGTGAAAATTGGAAAACAATATGCAGGTAGAGAACTGTGTAATAAACGAGGAAGAGCAAATTTATGATTAAACTTTCGATAGACGCGATAAATGGTCAGCATGGATAAAATTAATCGAATATGAATCGAAAAGTACATTGATATCGTACGTGGTACGTGGCATTCACGGATCCCAAATGTATCCTAAAATGGTAAAATTTAGCTTGTTGTACAATTTATTTGCATGTTATGTTGCTAGTTTTAAATGGTATCTTTACTATTTTCACTGCTTGAAGAATAGTTCTGAGTCTAATTTACTTTATTTAAAACATATCAGATTTATAATTAAGGAAAAGTATCCAGTTACTGTATGCTTCCGTTTGGCCTAATAATCAGCATTTAAGAAACATTTCGCTTGAAGATAATTCGTTCAAATCTATGATTATTTGTGTATCTATTTAATATATTTTCTTGTAACTTATTTTGTCACGCTATAAGTTGAAATTATTATGCATTTATGTTAGATAACATATATCTTTAATATGGACAAGTAAACACACAACAAGTAACAAGAAGATATTAAATGAATAATAGTTAGAAAACAGGTTCGGGGGGTTACAGTTAAATATATGTTGATAATTGATGATGATAGTAATTATTATATTACATCCCCCGTGAGCAGGTACAATTAGATTCAGTGTTCAAGTCAGGCACTTTTCTCCGGGAGAGACTTGAGTGGCTCTGGGTGGGAGGATTTGTACTTTTTGACCATTAAAAACGCAAAATTCCGGGGGGGGGGATGTTCCCTGAATTCAACACTGCTTAGATTCTTTCCAATAAAAATGTTTGTTTTTTTAAATCTCCAGTAAGGCTGATTTTCCATTTGTATTGGTAACTAACTTCCTTTTCCTTTCAATGAGAAATTTCAGCTTAATTGGCTTTATTTGGCTGGTGTTTTGTCTAGCTTCTGTTAAATGTTCTGTGATTTGGCTAATAACTTTAGGTTTTAACAATTCTTCGGCAATCAGAACTATTTCAAAGATATTTTCTATTCATGAATTATCGTATTTTTGGGCACAGTGCTGTGGTGCATACGAGTTAAAAAGTTTGCCGGGGCGGCGGATACAGTGTTTATTTTCTCCCTTCAGAATTTTCCCAAAAATTCTGATAAGTCGTCATCAGTCCAAAAAATCTGAATATTAAAAAAATATTGCAAATTTGGACAAGCGATCGTAAATAATAATAATTTTCATAAATCATTCACAAAAAAACAAGCTTCATCAAAGATCGTAGAAAAAATAAGTATTTTATCGAGTAATCGGGGAGGGGGGAAAAGGAAATTTTATCTATCAAAGGCTCGTGGAAAAAAACACGAATTTCATGAAAAAAAATTGAGAAAATGCAAATCGTCAAAGAACTGTTGAAAAAACACATATTTTATAAATGTATCACTGGGAGAAAAAAAAAAGATTATATTTGTCAAAGGATTCTATGAAAATAAAGTATCTCGTCTTAAGTTCGAGGGGGAAACAGAGTATTTCATCAATGGATTAAGGAAAAAAAAAACTGCTAATTTAGTCAAAGGACTATAGAAAAAATGAGTATTTCATCAAAAGACTGTGGGAAAATACATAATTTGTCAAAAGATCGAGGTGATTTCGAGTGAATTTCAATCTGGGATTTTTCGATTTTGTTTACAGGATTTTTTTAAATTTATTTATTTGGATACTTTTACTTTTGGAATCAATTTTGGAAGTGAAAGTATGCCTATCAAAAAAAAATTTGGGAATCACAACAAAATTTTTTAAAAATGCAAAAAAATTTGCAAAAATTAAAAAAAAAATTACAAAATTACAAAAGATCAAAATGTTAGGACAAAAAAATTTAAATTTGTTTCTTTTTACAGATATCAAAAATTACCACAAAACACATATAAAAATTGCATTGAAAATTGCTGATGAATGTCATTAAACTTCATTGAAAAGGGGACAAATTTCGCTGTTTTGTAGTTAATGTAGTGTAGTTGTTAATGTAGCTATAGTAATATTAATTTTTAATATTAGTATTAATGCATTTCATAAATATAAAAATAATCACTGCAAATTGTGAAATAAAATTTTATAAATAAAAGTTTTTTAGGCGGACTTAAAACATTATTAATAAAAAAGCTAAAATTAAAAAAAAAAATTGCAGAGAATATAATTAATGTTCTAGATTAATTCTTTAAACAGGATTTCTGTTTCGAATTTCAAAAAAACTCCATGAAATGGGAAAAAAATGTATAAAAAAATTCATGAAGAAAATGGCTGCATAAATTCAAATTAAATTTTATTGTAAAAATATATTAGATTGTACTAACAGTTTGAAATTGAATTCATTTCACAAATGTAAAAAAATTACTTCAGAACACACACACACACAAAAAAAAAAAACCCAAAAAAAAGAAACACTGAATATAATGCAATTTTTAACCTTTTGATTTATTTTTGTAAGTGTGATAAAATCAATGTTTTGTTTATTCATTATTATGGTACTTCAATTCTCAAACACAGTTTGTTCAAATCAAGTCAAATTTTACTTTATAAAATAACTGTACAAAAAAGTAAAAAAAAAAAAAAAAAAAAAAAAAAACTTGGTATTTTCATATTTTGATTTAATAAAGTATTATAGTAGATTCCCTTAAATCTACAACCCTAAAATCTACAACTTTCTAAAATCCACTCATAATTTACAGATGTAAACTATGAAACTTTCAGTTCAGATACAAAGACAAATTTTGACTTATTTATTTTTAGATCAATTCTATATACAGTAGACTCCCTCAAATCCGCAAACCAGAAATCTGTAACTCTCTAAAATCCGCACATATTTTATGGATGCAAACAATGAAATTTTCAAATTGGATATTGGGACAAAATTTGATTTTTTTTTTGTTTTGTATCAATTTCATATATTTTTTAATTTGTAATTTTCTCAATAATATTCTATTCATGTTTTTTTCATGAAAGAAGAATAATTTTTTTTTGGAAAAAATTCAAGATATTGCTGATATCACTGGTAATCACAATCTTCATACTAAATATATTTATGCATTAATCAAGATTTTTTGGTTATTAAGCCTGGCAAAACTTAAGGGTGTTCTTAACTGCTCCGCTCAACAAGCAAAAAACGTTTTGACACATTTACAAATTCATTTTTTAACAGAAATACATGAAATTGGAATGTCCTACTGTGGAAGCGATTTCAAATCGAACTTATTTTTCCATTTTATGATAGTTAAATTACCTATCGAGTTATAAGCTATTTTGATATCTTTATCACCCGTTTTTCCCTTACTTTTCGACCGGTTTTTCTGCTTTCGTCGGGAAAGATGCTCAGAAGTGTCAACTTTGAAGGTGTGTTATGAAAGATATATTGTGTTTTTAAAAAAACAGAAGATTGAGTGCAATTAGACAGTTTCTGAATAATAACACCTGCTATTTTCATGCATTTCCGAACAAAAATAAATTAAAGCATGTGTCACAAAGTTGCCATTTTTGATTTTAGAACACCCTTAAAAAAAAAAAAAAAAAAAAAAAAAAAAAAAAAAAAAAAAAAAAATCCTTATTTTATGATTTTGATGTGAATTAGTAATGTACTTTTATTGGGCAAGTTTTGTTGAATAATTTTGGAAAAATACATTTAATCTTTATAATGAATATTTAATCATACACTATTGATTATTAACTTGACCTTTGCTATTAGTACTTTAATCATTTTTAAAATTATCTAAATTCTTATTATTTTAGTTTATTACTTATTTTAATATTTTAATATGTTGTAAGTATTCATTATAGTCCCAAATGCACTATTAATTGCACCCAAATTACTGTTTAAAAAATGTAAACAAAGCAATGACCAGAAATCCGCAAAATTCTAAAATCCACACAACCTCTGGTCCCAAGCTGTGCAGATTTGAGGGCGTCTACTGTATATCTTAATCTGTAATTTTTGTTAATATTACCAAATTCATGCTTTTTCATTTTATGTTTAAAATTTAGCTTTGAAAAAATTCAAGGTAATGCTGATATTACTGGTAATTACAATCTTTTTGTCTAATGCATTTATCTTAATAAAGCTTTTTTTAATATTAAGTCTGACTATATTTCAAAATAAAACCTCCTTATTATATGATTTCAATGTGAATTAGTAATTGACCTTTATGAAATAGGTTTCATTCAGGGCTCGCATTCCCCCTAAAATTCATAACTATTATTTTTCCCTAAAATTTTATTTGTGTCCCTAAAAAAATGCATTTTTAGCGAGCAAACTCTGCAAATCTCTTAGTATTTCGAGACCGTCAAAGCTTTGCTTCTGCTTTGCTTCACTTTGTTTGGTTGAAAATAACTGTCATTTCCGACATCAATACTTTTCTTTCAATCATGGTCATCCCTAATGTAGCTCCTCTTACTAATTGTGTCCTATTTCACTGAGAATGTCTGAAAGAGAAAAGATGAGAATTCATTCCAATTAAGCTGAATCAAGCGGGAGCTGTAATTGCTTTCAGTGTTTCATTTTTATTATTCATGTACAACTGTCTTTACCAGTAGCGTTTGTTTTAGAATTTGAGTACTATTATTTTTGTCATTTTTCTCGTAAAATCAAATAAATTTATCATGCCAAGAGGACAAACAAAATATCAGGATTCCTGGTTAGAAAAAGAACTGGATGGTGTTTTAATTGGTAAATGGCTTGGATTGCCCTTAAAATTTTCCTAAAATTTGTAGAAAAATTCCTAAAATTCCTCCCTAAAATTTTGGAAAATCTGAGTGTTAACCCTATTTATTGAATGATTTAAGAAAAATGCATCTCATCTTTATAATGAATATCAAACTATACATCATTGACTATTTACTTGACCTTTGCTTTTAATATTTTAATTGTTAAAAAAAATCTAAATTTTTATTATTTTAGTTTTTTATTTTTCTTAAATATTTTAATAATTTACTAGATTGTATGCATTCAGTATAATCTTAGTTGCATTTTTAATTACATTTAAATTACTGTTATAAAAAAGTAAACAAATCAGTGACCAGAAATCTGCAAAACCTCCGGTCCGAAACCGTGATGATTTCAGGGAGTGTACAGTATTTTATTTGCAATGTATATACAGTATAATTTCTTTAATCTGGACTCATCACGATTACAGCAATTCTGTATTATAAGAAATTCTTGATTACAGAAATTTTTAAACTAAAATGCATGTAGATAAATGATAACATTAATATCTCTTATTAATATGGCAATATAAAAATTCAAGAAACTTGATAAGTGAAAATAATTCAAAACATTCAGAAAAATGAATTCAAAATATTTGGAAATGAATGTTTCTAAAATAATTATGCATATTTTATGCAGTGTCACCATCTATTGTAAATTCCAAACACAACAAATATATGATTTTTGGAAAATTTGTGATTTTTGATTTATAAATACTCAATAAATAATACAAATCATTAGAATAATAGACATATCATAAAAAATATTGAAAAGAAAACGATAGTGAGAAATTTAAGATTTACAATTAATTAAAAAAAAAAAAACCTTATAATTACATTTACATTTAGAAAATTGTAATATACAAGGCTAATGTTATACAGGGTTGGGAAAAAAATCAGGTTTTTTCGAAAAAAAAACAAATAAACTGGTTTTTTTTTTGGTTTAAACAGGGCTTTTTTAGAACATATATTTTTATTAGATATACGTGCATATTTATTGATAAAAATAGACATTGTTGGATTATAAGTAGTATAACTTCATTTGAAAGTAATTTAAATTAAATAATTATAGTGAATTATGTAGAAAATTGCAAAAAATTCATATTTTAAACAGTTCTAGTAAACAGTCTTGAGTTTAAAGAATAAATTAATCGACACAATCAAACATTGATACTTTGAAAAAATTTATAAGCAATCTTTTGATAACTAATAATAAAAAATTGATGACTATACTATTCTTTTCTGCAATTTTTTAAAAAACAAATTTGAAATACTTCTTGATGGTTTTTAATAGAAATTTAAAATCAACATTTTTGGTCATTAGATTCAGCAGATAATATGGGAAAAAATTAGATTGGTATTATTAAAATGCTTTAACTAACACCAGATTTTTGAATACTCTCTTATTCAACTTCATATTTTAATTTTAATTCTTAAAGATAATTTCTTCAATAAAAAAAATTCTGTTACAGTTAGAACAAAATCTTAAAGATCACCAAGTTATGTAGCTCCATATTCAAAATCATTGTGCATGTTATGATAAATTGCTTTAAATAATCTGCTTTTTTTATGAAAATATTTTATACTAAATATTGCATGTTTTTAATCTATTTTATCTTTGATCAATTCACATGTTCTAAGTTTTTCTTTAGAGCAATAGAGTATATTCACCAATGCATCATACTGATTTTTATACTTATAAAGAAATGACCTAGACCTACTATATCTAATACTTATTGCTGAAATAAAACGTTAAATGTAGAAAATATTTATATCCAATAATTTGTAGGTCTTAAATTCTAACGAAAAATGAGAAAATGTCACTCGATTTTTTTGAAAAAAAAAATTGGTTTTTTTTAGAAAAAAACCAGTTGGTTTAAACCGTGGTTAAACCAATTGGTTAAAACTGTGCCAACCCTGATGTCATATAAAAAAATTAAATATGTAACAACTACAAATATCAAAGTATGTCACAAGTAAATACTTAAAATAATAATAGTAAAAGAAAAAATCCAATTTTGAGATTATTTGTGACACTTACTATCTTTGGAGAGATAAAACTAACAAATTTACTATTAAATCATGAATTTTACAACTTAATATTAAAAAAAATAAAACCTATATTACACATGAAATTTAGAAAGCTTTTTCAATATTAAAATTCATAAAAAGTATTGATATTAGGAATTTTTTTCATTTCTTTAATCATTTTCTGAAATTTATTGATATATGTGCTGTGATGCCATCTGTTATCTCTAATTAAAAATAAAAACGAATCAACATATCGAAATGGGCAGATTACAGAAGTTTCCAGATTAAAGATGTTATACTGTATATATATTTTTTTTCTGTAAGAAGCAAATTTAAAAAAAAAAAAAGGAAATGTTGATGGATTTTGAAAAGGAAATTAGAGTATAGTTATATATCATGTTATTTCAATTCTACAATAACTAATCAAATAAAAGGTATTTTGCTTTGGCTGCTTCTTTTGAAAAATATCTTAGTGTCTCTTGTTACCACTGATAACTAGCTAAGTCATTATATTTAGTGGTATACGTTCAACTACATGATTTTAAAATATTTTTCTTCATATCTTAGAAGTCACTAAAAGGTCAGGTTTATTGTTTGTACCAAGAAATGTTTAAAATTTCTAAAATTCAAAATATGATAATTTGAAAAGCCAAGCAAAAAATCATTTAATTTGTAACACATAATGTATTTTTCATGTATTATGAGACCCAAATGACTGAATAAGGATTTAAATTTGTTTAATTTTTAAAGGAAATTAGATTTTTTAAAAAATGAAAACAATTTCAAAGAAAAGAACAGTGTCTGAAACATTAAAAAAAAAATAATAAAAAAATAAAAAAAAAAATAGAAGTATTCTAAATTTAAACATTATGGAATTTGCTCTTGGTCATCGATAAGACCTGATGCCCTACATATTTTGTAACTGACATTTTTTGATGATTGCATACTTTAAATGAAATTTTTCATCTTTCAAAAGCACAGGAAACAAGTATATGCATTATAAAGGAGGCAAACATGCAATAAAATTAATTAAAATGCTTGAAATTCTTTGGAAGAACAGAACCCATACAAAATAAAGACAGTGAGGTTTATTACTGTAGAAACTTAAAAAATATATTAAATTTGTAGAAGATTATGAATGTTTTGGTGACTTTTGGGAGGTGATTTTTTGAAAAACCAAATAAAACTAAATAATAGAAAACTGAATTATAAATATTAAATATTAATTTCAAGCTGTGCTCCTTACATAAGAGAGAAAGGTGTGACATACTTATTCTAACATTGTTGCATTACTAGAAACATCACACTAATGCAAACACAATAAAGAAAAAAAAGTGAACAACTTGTATATTTTCCTTTTGTTTATTCATTAATTTATTCATAATGTATAATTACTGTAATTTATTGTACATATCATTCATAGTCACAATTTTTAGCCCTTATAAAGATGTTTCAGCATATAATCCACTGTTTAAATCTTGAAAGAAAAATTATAGTTAAAAAAAAAAAAAAAAGAAAAAAAAAAAAAAAAACTACTGTTACTTATTAAGCAATCTTGATTCTTAAAAAGCTTTGGGATTAAATTCCAGAGCATAAATTAAATAAATAAAGAATACTGCCCAGTTAAACTGATGGCATTGAGCTCACAGGCTACAAATACTACTTGTACATTAAAGCCTTATATTTTCAAGGGTTAATTCCGTTCGAAAAAAAATTAAGAAGGGGAAACAGCTCTCCCCTTTCCTCTTTTTTTATACTTAATCATTGAACCTCCTATACTATCAAAGACATGCTTTATCATATAAAAAATCTATATCCAAAATTCAGAGCAAATTAGATAATTCTTAATAAAAACCCATTTAGCATTTATATAATTTAAAAGGAGTTATCCCCCTCTTTTATACTTAACCATTAAACTTCCAAAACTATTCAGAGATTTGAACGAAATCTGAAAATTCTGCCTGAAAAACCCATTTATATAAATTAAGGGGGGGGGCATTAGAACCCCTGTTCCCCCTATTTATACTTATTCAATGAACACCTAATAACAGTCACGGAATCGCCTCATCAGAATGATCCTAATCTAAATTTTGAACGAAAACTTAATTCTGCATGAAAATCCCATTTATATCAATTAAGGTGACAGGCATGAGCCCCCCGTTCCCCCTCTTATACATATCGAATGAACTCCAAAAACTAATCAGGGAAGCGCCTTGTCAGGATATACCTACATACAAAATTTCAAGTGGATCAATATTTTTATCACGAGTTATCGTGTTACACACGAACGAACATACATACAGAACGGACGGCACATAAGCTCTCTGGCTATGATTGCCTGTGAGCTAAAAACTATAAAGCAGACCATTATTAATGCAATATTTGAGATTTAAAAATAAGTAGAGATATTTTATATCAATTTTTATTATTATATAATTTAAATGTATGCCATACATTAAATATATATTTTTTAATATAAAAACAACTTTCTTTTACATTTTAACAAACAATTTATATTACTTGATAGAGGTGTTACAAAAAATATAAAAAACAAATAGCATTGACATGTTTCAGTTCCAACCTGATAAGAGCCATTATCACAATAAAATAAAAATACAAATTTTCTCATGGTCAATTCAAATGACAAGCAACAATGAGATGTAAACAAAACCATGCATTCTATTGTAAAAAATGAAATCAAAAATAGACCATGATCTAAAATTATTTTCTAACGTTTCAAAATTGATTTCTTTATTTTCTTTTTCGAATATACCGATGTGAATTCAACATTACAAAAAAAAAAAACATCTGCTTGTTCTTCAAAGGGTTAAATACCTGCAGTAAAATTTTACTCTTTTTTGTATATAATACACCAGTATTGTGAGCTTCATGCCACATTTTGTACAAAAATGTAAATATCTCATTGTGTGCTTTGGGAAACATATGGCACCATACCACAAAAATCAATATTAAACAAACATTTACGAAGTCAGAATTTTTTTATTATTTTTCCTGCATTTGTGACTACCTAAAGTAATCAAAATAATTTTTTCATAAAGAAAAGAAAAATCATGCTGTGAAGGGTTAAGGTGGCACAAAATTTAATTAGTTTAGGGTATAAAATTATCAATTACTTTTTAAAAAACTAAAGATGGATCTACTAAAGCTGTTTTTAATTCTTCTCATAAACTAATAATTAATTTCAATCACACCATTTGATTAATGTTTTAGTTAAATCTTGATCTACTTAGTTAATCTAATTAATTATTACAAAGTCGTGTGTAGATCTGACTAGAGCAGTTAAAGAAATTTATAAAAATATATTATTGCTATAAAACAAATATAGGGGAGAGTGGGGTGGAGTGGAACAATAGGAGAAATGGGACAGTAAGTTTTTCTCTTTATATATCATTCTAAACATTTCATCAATCATTTACAAGATGAAACAATAGTAGTCTAATCTTCAGTTGAAAAAATTTTAAATGTGTATAATCTTGCAATTGTATAAAGGAAAAGATTGTTTCAAGAATCGGAAGTAAATTTGCTTCATATACATTGTATGCTTTCTGTGCATTGTTGACTTGCTTATTCATAGGTGTCATAGTTTACCTATTTATGGAACATTAGATTGTATATTATCCATACTTTAAAATAAGTGGGAAGGAATGGGACATGCCATTAAAGGTAGGAAAGGAACATGTTAAATTTCTTTCTTTTTTTTTTTTTTTTTTTTTTTTTTTTTTTTTATAAAATGAATGAATGTTAACTGCTAACATGCAAATATTTTTAAAGGATAATATACTAATTATATCATTGAAATCTAAAAAATTAAATTTATGAATTTTTAATATCTGTGAGTATCAATCCTTAATTTACATTTCAGTCACAAAGATACTGGAATTTTATTATGTGGCACATACATAACAACCTACAATCTTTCTTTCATTCTATAGCTAGCTGATACTATTTGTGCCTTATGGCTTTGTTTAACCCTTTGCGGGGCAAGAAAAATTCATTGCTTAGATAATTGAACTAATTGTTGAAATAAATGTCTGACACCGGAATTTAAAAAAAAAAACTTCATTTATAAATAAGAAAACGCTATATTTCGCGCAATCAATAAACCATAATTTTCTTAAACAAAATTCCGGTGCCAATTTGGCGTTTGGGAATTAAAATTAAGTGGTATATCTATGAAACCACCGCGCCGCAAGGGGTTAATTGCTGTGTCATACCTCTCTGTTAGTGGGGTGAAATGGGACACATTTTGATGCTAATAATTTTTTATATTAAAAAACTGCTTTTGCATGTTATGCTTCTGTATTGTTCAGGAATATTAAAAAGTGTTTTACCTTGCAATCTATAAATTGAAATTTCTGCTTTTGTGTCAAACAAAGTTGATTTTTTTACTTTTGTAAAACGTGTCCCATACCACCCCCCCCCCCTTCTTTACCATATATATAGCTTGTAATTTCATCAACTGAAACATAGAACTTACCATTTGATTCCTATCTCATATTAATTTATAAAACTATGTAATCGTAAATAGCGAAATTTACTGTATTAAGCTAAAATTTTGAAACCAAATTTTATTTCTAAATGAAAAAAAAAAATTGCATTAGAATTCATGAAATGCTAAAAATTTGATTGGAAAATGCACTAAAAATCGCAAAGTATTAAATAATCACAAGGGTCAAAATTTACTCTAATGGGGTAAAACATTATAATTGTAAACATTTCAAACTTAAAATCACAACGAAATTTTTTTTATTGTTGTCTTTTTTCATAAAAATGATGATAATGTCTTATAATAATAATGTCTTTTTTCATAATTTCAAAAATGTCTTTTGTCAAATATCAACCACCGTAGAATTTCAAACTGCTGTATCTGAATTATTTTTAAAAGTTAGTAGCTAAACAAAAATTCTCCGTAATCCTTGTGTCACATTTAATCATAAAATAAGTTTGCATTTTTAAATTTTTTTGTGTATGAAGTTTAATGGAAATCTGTACAGTAATTTTTGAGATAGAACTATTGCAGAAATAGTACAAAAGACAGCTTAACAGCACCACCTGTTGAGCGATTTACACAAAAATGTATAAAAAACATCAAATCATGCCAAGGACTAGTTGAATCTGAAGTTTGATGAAATTCCGTGTATTAGTTCTTGAGAAAGATCTCTTGCAGTAATCGTAACAAATGCAGTATAGCAGTGCCACCTGTTGAATGATTTACACCAAAATGTATTAAACGCCAATTCATGTCAAGAACTAAGAGAATCTGAAATATGATGAAAATCTGTGTGTTAGTTCTGGTGACTGAGAAATTGTGGAAATCGTGAAAAATGCTGGACAACAGCGCCCTCTGTTGCGCGATTTCTACCAAAAACTAATTAGCACCAAATTACTGTTGAGTCTCTCTGTAACGAAACCCTATCCAACAAATTTCTAAATTTAACGAATTTTTTTGTAGGAAAGGTCAATTTTTTTCATGATTATATTAAAAATAATCTCCATATAGCGAAATGTATATCTCCATTTAGCGATTTTTTTTTTTCAAAAATGTTCTTTTATATGTTCAGAAAATGCTTCAAATAATTTGTAGAATAACTTGTTTTCGTTGATTTCTGGTTTATATCTCGTAGCTAAATTACTCTATTTTATTCCTTATGTAAAAAAAAGGCATTCAATCCTCCCCCTCCAAGAAAAACATCCTTTTTGCATGGTCACACTTGACTTTATTTTAGCTAAGATGAGCATGTGTTCTTGGAAAAGTTTGGAACTATGCTTGCTACTGGAGCGATTTGCAATTATCTGAAAGCATTCAAAAAGATAAAACTATTCCATTGTCTTCTAGAAAATGCTGTTTGTTTTCTTGGTTTGGATAGTAAGGCAGGAATAAGGAAGGGATAAGGGGGCATTAGCAGAAAAGGTAGTTTTTTCAGCAGGTTTTCATCTACCTAAATTATATCTCAGTAATTTTAGATTTTAGAGTGGATGTTTCTTGTCTGTGCGCCTCGTAGAATTTTTTGTTGTGAGGGATCATTTGAATGAAGAATTGTTACTAAATATCATCTATGCTAGTTTTATTGTCTACTGCATTTGCATAAAATTGCTTCTACAATAAGCATAACTCTCTCTAATAAAGTAATAATTTTTGAAAATAATCAATAAGACACTGGAAAAGTGGTGAAAATGTTTGAAATTATTGAAAAATTCCGTTAAATATTTCAAAAACTTAATTAAATACCTCAAAAACAATTCTGTTTCAAAATTTAAACATTAAATGAAAATTTTTGCAGTTCTCTATTCAACGAATTTTTCTATATAACGAATTTTTTGACTGAACGATGGATTTGGTTATATACAGACTCGACTGTTTATCAAGGACTAACTGAATACAAATTTTTATTAGATTCCCTGCATTAGGTCTTGAGTAATTGCATGTCATAAATTATATAAGTATATATATATATATGTATATATACTATGTATATGAGTCAACCTTCCAACGTCGATTAGTTTTGGGGTCTGGGGATCGATGAAAATATATCAACATTTTTTTAATCCTTTTAATTCCAAAGATGTTTTTTTTCTTTTTTGTTGCTATAACATAAAAAGGAATTTTGACGAGTTCAATGAGGTTGCAACAAACTGCACAAACAAATAGTAAAACTCGTATTGTCAGTATAATAAATGTACTGAGTAAACGTAAGATGGAGAGTGAACTTGGACACGTGCCTGCGCTTTCGCTTTCTCTTAAATGCAGCAACATCATATAACTGTCACCAATTTCAGAGCCAAGAGGATTGGAGAAAATCTCCGTTTTGCGCCGGGCTATATAGAGAATATAGTGTATTGAAAAGTTGTCGTATATGTTTGTCTGGCGGGGGTTGGAACTATCAAACTGTCTGCCAACCGAGGAAACATCTTCTAATAGTTTTCCAAGTAACATGTATAAAATTCAGCTTTTATACTATTACGAAAGTACAATTAGAATTTATTAAAGTTTAATGGTGTCTGGCAAGGTGTTACCAAGATATTAAGTGTCTGGTAATGGAGGACGTCATTTCTAATATTATGCCAAAGATAATATAAAAAAATATATATTCTTTATTATTTGATGAAAGTAAGTTGGTATTTTAAACACATTTGCTACCTGTTAGTTACCAAAGCCACAATGACCCAAATTTCATAATTACGCATCGTTCCTACCTGTGTTGGAAGGCTACGCGGATAAACTTTCAGCTTTTATAAAATAAGGAAGGTCTGACATTCACGGGCTCTTAGTCTATAAATACACCGAATCAGAGACCACGCCCATTTGCAGTAATTTTCCGCTAACATTTTGTACTTATTTCTGTTTTCAAAATCTACTCACACAATTAATTTTTAAATAGATTTTATAGTATGCACATATTGTCAAAGTACAAATAAAACTCTTTCTTATAAAAAAGAAAGTGGTGCTAACCAAATAACATTCGTGTAGGAGATGGTGAGCAAGAAGTCACGTCGGAAGTGACATAGAACCGATAAGTGTTAAAACATCATAACATTTAATATATAAAATTAATTTTATCTAAGTTTTGTGTATACATTAATTCATCTGTTTGATAAAATTTTCTAGGATTTCAAACTAGTTAGAAATGTCTATTTTTATTTTTTTTATTTTATTTACTTATTTATTTATTATTATTATTTTTTTTGTCTAGCCTGAAAAATCGCACTTTTTAGGGTAAAATCCCGTAATTTCATAAAATACTTAAGCGATTTATGCATATATATTTATAAATTTTGTCGTAGAACATAAATGTAAGATCATACATGGCAGTCAGTTAAAATAGTTTTGAAAAACGGAAAAATTACAAAAAAATGTCATTGTTCTAAAATAAAAAGTTTAGTCGTTGAAAAAAAACTGTCTGCCATAAATCTTGAGCATGATCCAGTGAATATGGATTTTAAATTTCATCAAAATCAGCCGGGTGGTTTCCGATAAAACGGGTCTTAAAGCTGTCATATTATTCGTAGGATTGAACCCAGTCTTGTTTTCCCTTTAAAAGGAAAAACCTAGAATTATTGGAATAGGAAAAAGTCATACCTTTAAATTATGAAGCAAAAATGATTTGCTTTACTAAAAAATTCTTCACTTTGAAATTTTCTTGATACTCCTAATAATAAAAAGTAAAGCAAACTATTTGTCTTTTTTAAGTAATTTTTTTAAACCATTATAAAACAAATATCATATGCAAGTTAGGAAAATCAAAAAGATGAATTTGATAAATTTATTGTGTGTTCAACAAATTTTACCAACCAAAAAGTATACTGCAAATGAGAGACTTTGTCTTCTGTTTTGCTTGTACATTTTAAATTGAGAAATAACGTTCCTAATTAAGACAAGTAAGAAAAATCATGCGTTAAGCATAGATTATGAAGCACTTTCCAACACTTAATGAAATCTTTAACAAAACTTCGTTAATTAGGGAAATAATAGTGTATAGCCAAATATACCAAAATATGTATTCCAGTACATAAGAACAGCCCTGTATTTCATATGTCAGTTCATATTATGGGAAAATTTAGCTTAGCAAGAAAATACCCAGTAGCTTGAAATTTCTTTTTCAGCAATTCATACTATTAGATGGAAACATACTTGAATACTTTTGTTCAGCCTTGTAGTTTACATTGTACCTTTATTACACGTCAGCATTAGGCTAAAATTTATTGTAATTTAAAACAATTTTAAAACAACTGAAATCACATTCTCATAAATCATCATTCATGGGCGTCCATGTACCGAATTCTTTGCGTGGCCCTGTATATCCCTTTATCTATATTCTGCAAACATTTCTGAGTAAATTGAATGCAACTCAGCGTAAAAATGCATAGCTTATTTAAGAACCACGTTTAAATAATTTACGCTCATATTCAGTAACGTTGGTGAGCTCTTTTGGGTGGTCCTGTATATCAACTATAACATTTATACACACCATATAATGTGCATATATTTAGCGAAATATAAACGCGAATATCATAATTAAAATGCATTTCATCATCGGACACATATACGGTACTTCGGAAAGAATATACGATTTGAAATCTTTTGTGTGGCTCTGTAAATGCTATGTACTTCATATTATGCAAGACAATAGCCTATAATTTATATTAAGCTACAGTGACATATATCAATTTTTTTATACATGAAAAAGCTTAATATATTTAAAATATGTCACACAAAATTCCCCCTTTTACCATTATCTAATGAAATTCTTTTGTGTGGCCCTGTAAATGAATAATAGCTACATTTTCACCTTATATTTCATAGAATGCATATTTTAATGTTTGACAGGGTATAACATCTTTAAAATTCCTTTGAAACGATTTTTCCCCATAGGCCGTAATGTAATAGGAAACTTTTGATTCGCCCTGTAGATAAACTAATCATGGTAGAAACTTTATTTTCGATAGGACTTGTGCTAGGGTAAACGTCAATAACGTCCTAAAATTTCATGGCAATCCGAGTATATTAACGATTTTTCCCCATGGGCCGTAATGTAATGGAAAACTTTTGATTCGCCCTGTAGATAAACTAATCATAATAGAAACTTCATTTTCAATAGCGTTCGTGCTAGTGTAAACGTCAATAACGTCCTAAAATTTCATGGCAATCCGAGTATATTAACGATTTTTCCCCATAGGCCGTAATGTAATGGGAAGCTTTTGATTCACCCTGTAGATAAACTAATCATGGTAGATATTTCATTTTCAATAGGGTTCGTGCTAGGGTAAACTTCAATAATGTATAAAAATTTCATAGCAATCCGAGTATATTTACGGGAGTTAGAGCGCGGACAGACGGACAGACGGACAGACAAACCGAATGCATAAGCACTTTTCAACTTTGTTGGAAAGTGCTAAAAAGCAGAAAAAAAATTGTTTAATACATTTAATTGATCACATTCACTTTTGATTCACCCTGTAGATAAACTAATCATGGTAGATATTTCATTTTCAATAGGGTTCGTGCTAGGGTAAACTTCAATAATGTATAAAAATTTCATAGCAATCCGAGTATATTTACGGGAGTTAGAGCGCGGACAGACGGACAGACGGACAGACAAACCGAATGCATAAGCACTTTTCAACTTTGTTGGAAAGTGCTAAAAAGCAGAAAAAAAATTGTTTAATACATTTAATTGATCACATTCAAAGTAGATGTTTCTAATAGCTGACTGAATTATTTTTATTTTTTAACAAGAATGATGAAAGGAATTCAACTTATTATTTATGGATATACTCGAAAAACTTTTTTCAATAAACATAAATTTTTGTAATTAATTTCCCACTTTTTTTATTCCTTTCTTATTAAGTAGATGTTATTCTGCTTAAAAATACGTATAATGCAATCAAAACCAAAAGTCTTAGCCCTATATTACCGGTTTTGGAAGCAAGGTTTAATATTTTAAGATGTAACTTGTGAGTTTAAAGAAATACCTTCTTTTTCAGCTTTCTCATGTTGCATCCCTTACTGTCATGTACTTTTTTCTCACAGTACGAATTGCAGGCATATAAGAACCCCTAGTCAAGACACTGGTGGTTATTGAATAGAGAGAAAAATTTAAAAGAACATAATTTAAGCGAAATCTTTTTAAAATAAAAAAGCATCATTTAAAACTGTTATAATAAATTGACATTTTAAATTTCTAATAAATCTACGATTTTAATTTTAATAAATCGATATTTTATTTTTTTAATTAAAATAATTAAATGTGAACTGTTAAAAATGTAATGCAATTGTAGTTTTTTTTTTTTTTTTTTTTTTTTGTAACCTGACAGCTTTGTAAAAATATTTTAATTCAGTATAATATTTTAGATTCATTTAAAAATTATTTTTATTTTGTGCTTATGTTTCTATTTTTATTGCAGGGACAGATGTTTCTGAATTTATTCTGAATGTACTCTAAATACACTTTTAAACAGATTCCGTTTAAAGACTGTATCAACTCCTTGTATCTTGCCATAAAAAATTGGTTCGCTGAAGATTTGTGCAAGAAAGTATAATTTTGTTTAGTTTTATCTGAAAATTAGGTTATGATTACTTGTCAACGATTTTTATACGGCTATCAAGTATTTCGATTAATTTACAACCGAGAAAATTTCAAATTATTGTTATATTGAAGTATTTCCTCAAATTGCACTTTTTAAAACAGATTAAAAATGGTAATGGTAAATCATTTTTACAACTTTTTTACATTGTCAATATGTTCTATAGAAGCAGTTCTACATATAGAATTTGTTCAATTCATTAAAATTGGCTACATTTTTGGTAGAAAATAAAAGTAATTTAAATATGAATGGATAAAATATATTTTTTCAAAATCTGCCTAGATCATTATTGTTAATTTCAGACTTTATGCATAGAAAATATTTATTTTATTTTATATTCTCGGTCGATGGATGTGTTTTCAGTTGAAAGTACTAAGGATTAAAAGTAATTTAACACCTTTTAACATATTTTTTGTCATCTTTAAGTAATTTACACATAGTATAGATTTAAGAAAATTTCCTACATCTATTTTTTATTTGATTGTAAGAAGAAATCAAACTATTTATGATAACTGAAAATATCTTTTACATTTGTGAGGTAAATTTTTTTTCAAAAATCTAATTTTATTTAGCTGCTATGTTTTTGTTTAAAGAATTTCATTTTTAAATTACTTTGTAAAATATCTACTCCGAATTTTGAATTAAGATAGGCCTATGTTATTAAAAATAAGGAAAAGCTAATTCTGCACGATCAGCAATAGGAGACTTAGACAAATTAGGCCTATTTGTATGCAACATCAGTAGAAACCATTCACTTTGCTAGTGTCTAACAAAACATCCTCTGTGATGTCAAATATAGATGAACGACATTGTGTTCGTACTAAAGAGAAATTATTCAAGTGTAAAATTTGCGACAAAAGATTTTCTAATACGTCTCAATTATGTCAACATTTTCATGTTCACACCGAAGAAAAAATTCTTTCTCATAAGGTGTGCAACAAAGAGATTTCTGCTCCACCTATTTTGAAGGACCATCCACAAATTATTACTAAAGACAAACGATTTTCTTGTGAGGTGTGCAACAAAGGATTTTCTCAAAAATATCATTTGAATGTGCATCTGCGAATTCATAATCAAGAAAAACCTTTTGCTTGTGAGATGTGCAACAAAAGTTTTAATACAAAATCAAATTTGAATGCCCATCTGCGAATTCATAATCAAGAGAAATATTTATCTTGTGAAATATGCAAAAAAATATTTCCCCGAAAATCTCATTTAAATGACCATCTGCGTGTTCATACTAAAGAGAAACTTTTCTTTTGCGGTGTGTGTAACCGAGGGTTCTCTGTGAAATCTAATTTAAGTAGACACCTGCTAATTCATACGAACGAGAAACCTTATTCTTGTGAAGTGTGTAACAAAAGATTCTCTGAAAAATCTCATTTAAATGCCCATCTGAGGATTCACACTCAAGAGAAACCATTCTCTTGTGAGGTATGCAACAAAAGTTTCTCTGTAAAATCTCAAATGAGTCTCTATCTGCGAATTCACACTGAAGAGAAACCTTTCTCTTGTGAGGTGTGCAACAAAAGTTTTTCTCGCAAAACTTATTTGAATGACCACCGAAGAATTCATACTAAGGAGAAACCCTTCACTTGTGAAATTTGCAGCAAAGGATTTTCTAACAAATCCCATTTTAATCGACATCTGCGTGCTCATACTAAATAAAAACCCTTTGCAAGGAGAAAAAGTGTGAGATGTGTAACAAAAATTTTTCTTAGAAATCTGTTTTAAATAGACATAACCATGTTAATTTTAAAGTGTGAGACTTCTTTAGTATATAGTAATTTCTTAAAGTTAGCAGATTTAACATATGCCGCGTGTTCATACTAAAGCGAGACTTTTTTTTCCGGGGTGTGAAAATTTTTCTGCAAACATTGTATGGGAAAGTATAGAACTTCAACATCTGCTTGTTGAAAAAGTAATCGAATGTTATCCTTAACCGGTGAAGTCTTAAACTTAAAAGAGAAGTCAAAACCACAACTTTTCTTTATATCGAAGTTCATGCACATAAAATCTCTTCTTCCATACAATTGTATATCAATAAATTTTTTTACAACTATCTACTGGTACCCGTAAGACATGGTGACGTCACGGTGACGTCGTTGTGAAGTCACACTGTGACTTTGTGACCGTCATGTGAAGTCACAGTGACTAAAATGTGAAGTCGTTATGGCCGTTTTAGAGCTTGTTTGTGACGTCACATTGTGACCACATTGTGACGTCGCAATGTGACCAATTTGTGAAAAGTGTGTCATTTGTGACGTTTTTGTCATTAACATTGTGAGGGAATTGTGACGAAAGTGACAATGATTTCAAGTCACATTGTGACCAAATTGTGAAATACAGGGTGAGTCCAAAATCATGGTACAAACTTTGAGGGGGCGGTAGGACTCACTATAACAAACAATGATGGCACAGAAATATATGACCGGAAGTGACCCGTCAAGACACTACACTAGTCACCAAAAAAGATCCGGATGGTAATGTTATGTCTATGGGGGGGGGGCGTTGTTTTCAAATATCTTGCTCAAATTTCAATATTTTACATGATATTTTTCCGTAGGATAGCTGAGGACGATCCACAACCGGGCTAATTTTTACTTTTTCGATTTTGGTTATATTTTTTTATATTACAATAGTTTCAGTTTTAGAACCGGTTTAAACTGGTTCTGAAAGTTAAAGTATTTTTCTTTTAATCTGTAACCAAAATCAAAAAAGTAAAAACCAGCCCAGTTGCAGGTCGTCCTCAGCTATCCTATGGAAAAAAAATATGCGAAAATATTAAAATTTTAGCGAGATATTTGAAAATAGCGCTCCCATACACTTAACATTATAATCCGTGTCTTTTACAGTGACTAGTGTGGCGTTTTAACGCGTCACTTCCAGCCATACATTTCTATGCCATAATTATTTACTATAGTGAGCTCTACCACCTCCCTTAAAGTTTGTCCCATTATTTTAGACTCACGCTGCAGATCGTTTGTGACAAAACTTTCGTTAACACTGTGATGATTCTGTGACGATTTAACTTTTCTTAACGATTCTCTAACAATTTAAAAGAAACAGGATCTGCTGAAGCTATAACTCCACGCCATGTTCCTGTTAAAATAGGGTTTGAGTCTTAAAATCATATATTGACAATTTATGAACAAATACTGTATAATATATAAAAATAGTTACCTGCAGTAAGGAGACTTTCTTCTAAATTAAAGTTAAAAATTCGATTTACCTCACATGCCTTACAACTCTGGTGTTGTTTTTAAAATTTGAAAAATATTGCCGTTCAAAAATATTTATATATTTTCCCCACATGCTGAAAATTGCATAGCTTCAATTTTATTTATAACTGACACACATTTTGTAATATGTTGTTCAAACTGTTTAACCTTTTTGAACTTTTTTTAAAAAAACTTTTACTCGCTTTAATATCCACAAATTTCAGCACATATCTAAAACTGTACAGCTTGCCAATATTTCTGACCAATAATCCTGATGTCTATAAATATATAGGGTGGATGCTCCAGTTTTGGCCACATTAAGAGAAAAGTTGAAATGAAAATTTTATAGTTTTAGACTGAATAAAGCATATTAAATCGCAATAAGAGTATTCTTTAGTAAATTTAGTTGTCTTTCTGTTAATTATAATAACTTTCTATCAAATATTTTAGATTGTGAGTAATAACTCGTTAAGTAATTTCTTTCAATTTGCACCAGTTTTGGCCACCCCTGCACCAGTTTTGGCCGCCCTAATATCTTGTAATTTTGCAAACATTTTAACTGATAATAAGTAAAAATAAAGCATTTTTGTGCAAAATCTGTTTTACCACACACATATTTGTTTGCTGTATAAAAAAGATTTGCATTTTTTTTAATGAAATCATAAAAACATCGAATAAAATATACTTAAGCTGATTTTAACTGAACATTTAAATTTAAAAACAAAAAATATATTTAATTCATAAAAAAGACTTGTAGGACATAAAAAGCTTATTTTAACATTTTCCATATTTTCATTTATATATATCATATGTTATACTATACCAATATTTACAGTTATATGACTAGAATCTTGAAATTATTCCATTTTTACATGAAATAGTATTTTGACAATCTCTAAAATCCATTTTTTTCAACTGATTTTAAACTTTAATTCCTCGTACTTAGCTGCCTGTCAGCCTAATATTTTGGAGTTAGTTTTCATCAAACCTTAGATTTCCTTGTGTAAATATTGGCTAGGATCTTAGAAAGACCTTCACAGAGGGCATCCCTCTTCTTTTCGGCCCATATCTCTCATATAGATAATTGGCCATCATAAATAGCACAACCCTATTACTTGAGATTCAAAAATAGTAAAAACTGGTCTCCATTCTGTAAACTTGTGTTGCAAGGTAGAACGAGATACTACAAAACTTAACTATCTTGAAAAGCTGACAATGAATTTTGAAAAGCCATAATTTTACTTCCTATCTTATAACAGTGTTTAATCTAGACCATTTTTAAGAGTACAGAATTGTCTTTTTTAAACTTGTTAAAATGAATCCTATTTATAGTATAAAGATTTTCACATTATTTGTTATTTCTAAATTCATGTGCTTGAAATTTTGCAAAAGTTATGCAACTTCCTCATTTTGTTTTGAAAAAATACAAGAAACCACTAAATCATGCTGTAATTTTATTGAACTTTTAAATTTATAAGTCATAAAACATTTCTAAATATATTGCTGAAATTTTCACTATAATTAGTCTTGTGGCCAAAAGTGGAGCATAATGTTGTGCCATTTTTGGCCACACCATGGCCATAACTGGTACACATAGCAAACTTAAAGCACCAGTTTTGGCCACCCGTACTTTAAGCTGTAAAAATAATTAATTTAAATATGAAATTGCAACAGAGAGAAAGCCTACTTCATAAAGCTTCATAGCAATTTGTTTCAGAACAAATAAAGTTCGATAAATGCCTAATATTGAAAGATTGTGAAAACTTGTTACCTAAGCAAAAACCTTAATATATGTGAGTGCAAACTATAGTTTTACATTTTTTTTTTTTTTTTTTTTTTTTTTTTGCAAGTCATTTTTATCAAAAAATAAACAAATGGGATTGGAAATAATAAAAGAGTGTTAGATTAAGGAGTAAGAATGCATATAATTTGTTAAAATCAATTTACAGCCTAAATAGAGGGTAAATCATTCCAATGTGGCCAAAACTTGTGCAGTTGCCAAAACTGGAGCATCTACCCTATATCTTTTAATTATCTTTTGTTGTAATTTTCCAACTGATTGAAAAAGTGTCCAGGTCAGGATTCGAACTAAGCAGTCTTTCGCGCAAATTGTCAATACTTTGTCGACTGAACTAACCTGGAAGAATCTGACGCACACAATTCACACAGTGAATACGAACGCATACTTATCATTATTATATATAACCCTATGTAATAATACTTTAATTTTTTTTCAAACTACCCGTATGATAAATGCATACTATTCGTATGAGTATATAATGATATTTCTCCGGGTGAATTGTGCATGCTAAGTTGCTCTGTTGGAAGAGCATTGGCAGCATACATCGAGGGTCTCTAGTTCGAATCCTAACCTAAACATTTTTTTACTCATTTTGGAAAATTAATATTCGTTTGATTAATTTACCAATTAAAATCATTCTGTTAAATATAATATAGAATTATCTTTTGATAAAACTACGTGAAGTTTATGCGCAATATTCGTAATATACAGATTTTATTTGAAAATCGAGTACAAATGAAGATGAGGCAATTAGTTCTAGTATTACGCTTAGTTGTTTTCTTACTATAGTGGCCTGTGCGCAAGTATGATTACACCAAGGTTTAAATTCGTAGTTATATTCATATATATATATTGTATATGTCATATAGTATAGATGTGCCGGTAAAGGACATCCTTAAAGAATTTTTTTTTAAGTTTCCTTATTGATAGTTATAATTATTAGATTTCATTTTTTTGTATTAGATGAATCTATTAATAATATTTAAGTATTCTCAGCCTCACTTCCCAATATTAGACAAAATTTTATTGAAAATAATAGAAATACATCAAACACTAAAAATTTCAGCAATGTACATCCCACAAAAGTGTACATGTAATTGTTTTTATGACTATTTAGAACCAGGATTTAATGAACACATACTAATGAAACAAAATTGTTATTTTCAACACAATTTAACAATTAAGATATCAAAAATTAATAAAATAATGCGATAATTACTCATTTTTTAAAATCAATAATTGTTATTACCACAAAATCAATATCTTAATTATTTTAGATACATGGTTTAAAATAATAAATGTCATAGAATTACAGTTACCAAATTTTTGGGATTATGAGAAATTCAGAAAGGTAATAAAAAAGTTTTACAAAAGTATTTTTGCAATATTAGTGCATAAATTAGTATATTTATCACTATTTTCAACATTTAAACAACCCCAAACTCCTTTATATATTAATTATAACGTTAACTTTTGATTATGTGTATGTTTTTTAATTTATTAAAATGTGATTTTAACCATGTAATTAAAAAATGTGATTAAAGTGCATTTTAAAAATAATATTATTAACTATTTTCAAATCGTTGACATGCTGTTCCGTATTTCAACAAAATAAATGCTAAATTTATTGAATTTACTAAGGTAAGTGGATTCAAAAAAGTTAAATTAATATGATACTTATTCCTTTTATAACATGTTTTTTACGAAATTCACAGAAATCATTACAAAAAAAGCAGGAAAAATAACATTTTCTTACCTCTTTCTTATCGACATTATCCTCTAATTCAAGTTTCATAATCCAAATAGGGAAGATAATTTCGAATAATAATTTTTGCTATTTTAATGATAATTTCGAAGTCGGAATGTCCGAATGAAGTACAATGACATTGGCGCGCTCATATTAACGAAACGCCACTGACAATGTATTTTTTCGGACCGGCATTTTATATAAAATGTCAACTGATCGCATTTCTGCATAACTTTTTTAAAATTTTCAACTTACGTACTAAATATACACACATAACATCATAACAAAGTTACTAGAGCAGCTGCCTAATATTCTGAAGAATAAATACACTAGTGTCAACTATTCTGTTTGTTGCCAAACGATATTTTTTAAGCAGGTGATTTTTTGTTGTTATTGGTTGTTTGAGCTTCGAAGATTTATAAGTTGAATGCGCATGCGCATTAGTTTTATGAGGGTATCCCTAATTAAAATTTTGAGTTAATTTTTTTTTTTTTTTCACGCATTTCTATTTTACTTTCAATTAGTTTCGAAATACAGTGGAACTTTCATTTAACGAAGCCCATATTTAATGAAATTATCTACTTTTTTAATTTTCTGTTGAACCTTCATTTAGAACGTAATTAATATTTAAATTAATATTCATATTAAAAAAAATTCTTCTTAGCAAAATTTGTTGCACAATATTCAAAAGGATAGATTGCTGTTAAGATTGATTGGTGAATATATTTCAGCGGATTGTATGAATTGAAATTATGTATTTATTTTATCTTTTAAATAAAAAGGAAAAAATGCAAAAATTTTTCGATATGCTAAGAAAGGGATTCTAGTTCCGCGAAAATATTATAGGTCCATTCTCTGAATACTTAAAAAAGATGCGAAAGTTTTTATGAGCGTATCTTTCATAAGAGATCGCATACAAAGTAATATTCCAATTTTTTTTTTTTTTTAATTTTTCGATTTGAAATACAAGAGAAAACGAGAAATAGAACGCTGTGATTCAGTTTTTGTTTCCCTTCCTTTATTACGTGGTTTTTTAGATATTATACTAATGAATTTTTTCTTATGTGGTTATATTGCGTAACAAAAATTACTATCCAAATTAAAACACAGTTTTATAATATTTCCATTTTTATTTGTAGTTTACTATACAAATTTCATGAATTTTCGTGGATTTCTATTCAACGATATTTTTTTCAAAACGAAGCATTTAAGTGTAACGAGAAATTTCTTAAATGGAAGTTTCACTGATAGGTTCATTGCTGGGTGCTTAGTTTCATATGATGGGAGGTTTTTCTCACATATGTGATATGACGTACACGTTACATGCAGTGCATGTAACGTATGACATAACGATTGCACAATATTCTTCTGAAATGCCAGAAAACACGTTTTTTTACCAGTAAATAACATGGTTTGGAGAATTTTTGAAATTTTCTAAAGTTTTCTAAGAAAGTCACATCTGAGTCACAATGTGACGTCACTGAGAGGTGGCATTTTGGTCACAGATGTGACGTCACATTTCAGTCACAATGTGACGTCACTGAAGGGTGGCATCTTGGTCACAGATGTGACGTGACCACAGTGACTCACAGTGACGTCACTGTGACGTCACTGTGACGTCACTGTGACCATGCATGCTATGTGGGTAGTTATATATGAAATGTTTATATTTAAATTTATTTACAGCTTCTTCATGTTTAATAAATATAATTTTACATTTTAGTTGTTTTTTCTGTTTAAGCAATATCTTAATATCTGATTCCTTTTTATCTACGGGAAGATGATCTCAACATTTTCGGAGGTTTCTATAATCTTAACCCTCGTTAATGTTAAGAAATTACTCTTGTCACAGACATTTAATCTGATCTATCATGATGATGTCTAAAGAATATCTTTTTCTTTATTGTCGTTGCAATGAGGATTTTTGCAAGTTAAATTTGAGTTTAAATGCATATAGTCATATGAAAAAAGTTTGTTTGGTAAAATGAAAGATTTTCTTTAACAATATCGATAGGTATTATTTTTAAAGTGTAAATTTTCTTGATATTCGGTTTGGCGATTTATAAGTTATTTTTTCTGTTTTAACATTGTAAGACATAAATTGCTATATAAGTTTATTTTTTATAATTTTTATAAGGTTATCCAACATATCAATTTTTAATAAAATTACATATTTATTTATTGCAAATAAAATTACAAAAGTATATATTTTCTATTTTAAAAAATCTCCAAGTTAGATTAATCTGGGTGCATATTAAACTTGTGTTCACCACTTAAAGAAGATAAAGGTATAGTTGTATCAACACCTGAGTTGGACATAACTCTCAGAGAGTGGTTTTGTATTATATATGCACCTATGCAGATGACTCATAATTTTGTAAAAACTATTATTTTAGCCTTCCTACCCTGTTCAAATTTTACTCAATCTTGATAAAAACCTTTCACACCAGAATTGTTATTTAAGACATTTTAATGTAATTAATTGACTTATATCTCTAAATCTGTTATTTAACTTTCTTTATGAAAAAAGTTCTGGTTCGAATCGCATAAAACAAATTATTGTTATGGGTAAATTAGACCCATTCAGGGTAGGAAGGTTAACAGTTGTTAATTAAGGTCTTGCGATTATTAATTCATTGAATTAAAATACACTTTGGCGGTTAAAATGCTTTTTGGCGGTTAAAATGCTTTTTGGGGGTTAAAGTGCTGGTTTCTTATAATTTCATTAAAAAAAACAGTTGATGTCTTAAAAGATGTTAATTTTCAACGAATGTATTCATTTTATCTAAGCATCTTAAAATCTGACATCGTAAAATTTGCAGTTAAATTATTTATTCTAATATTTTACACTTAGAATTCTACATATATGTTATTCTTACAGTTTATCATTTAGAAATATTTTATTTTTTAAGCATATATTTCAGGGAAAGCAAAAAGTCCGTCATTTAGGTGTGTATAGGATAAATTATTTTTTCTCAGTTTGACTCAGCTGATCTCCCCTCTGTATTAATTGCATACACATATATTGTTATTACAGAAATAAAATAAAAAAAATCCATGATTTTAAACTGTGCTATATTTTAGCCTAGAAACTAATTAATTTTAACTAAAAAAATATTTTTATATGAATTAACATACTATTTGCATATTACTATATTTTTTACTACTTGCTTGAATCCAATTTTTATTGATTTTTTTGTTCATATATTTATTTTTATTTTGTTTCGTGTAATTTTCTTTATGGTTTGGTATTTATGTTGTTATTATTTGAAATGAATCAATATGGTTCATATTTATCTGAACGAAAATAAATAAATATCGCAATCTGTTTTTTCTTCTTCTTCTTCTTATTATTATTATTATTATTATTATTATTATTGCTTTTAAAATATTTTTTAATTGCATTATTTAATGCAAATATTGCAAATTTAGAAACTTGTTAATTTTAAATAAAAAATATTTTTTTTTATATGAATTACCATACTATTTGCATATTACTATATTTTTGACTACTTGCTTGAATCCAATTTTTATTGATTTTTTATTCGTATATTTACTTTTATTTCGTTTCGTGTAATTTTCTTTATGGTTTGGTATTTATGTTGTTATTATTTGAAATGAATCAATATGGTTCATTTTTCTCTGAAAAAAAAAAAATATCGCAATCTGTTTTTTCTTCTTATTAAGTATTATTATTATATTTGTTTATTTATTTTATTTTATTTTATTTAATTATTTATTTATTTTGCTTTTAAAATATTTTTTTCACTGCATTATTTAATGCAAATATTGCAATTTTTAGAAAAAAAAAACAGCAAGAAGGAATAATATATCTAATCATTTCAACGATTTACAATAATTTTTAATAGTACTTAGTCCATTTTGTTTACATATTGAAATGCAATGATAATATTTTAATTAAATTATAATTATGGCTTCGGTCTTTAAAATGTTATACACCTTAAGTAAGGCCATGTTGGAATTTTTTAAATTGTAATTGATTTGGCAAATTTACAAATATTGTTGTGCTACTTGTATAACTTGAAAAAAGGAAATTAAAGTATGATAATATTTTTTTCTAATCACAATATCATTGATCTTTGCACCAGTAATGGGCGAAAATTTTCCACATTAAAATATTTTCGTGTAAGAAAAAATCATCTATTTTTGTCTTCTATCCCACTCTTTCTGCAAACATTTCCATTGCTCCCTTTCACTCTTCCTGTTTACAAATTGTAAAACTTTAAAATTCTATATTTTTAAATCTATTATCATTATGTCTTTTTTTAACTTTCTAAGTAATGATAAATCAATCATCTGAATCTTAACCCCCCCCTCCCATGATTTCTGATTCGCCCATTCTCATTCCGATTTCTGATTGTTGGAAATAAACCTATAAATTGACATAGGTCGCCTCGTTTTTAACGAATGTCCTGAAGGATTGATTGATGGATGGATTATGATTAAATGTAAATGGATATAGTTTTGATGTCTCGGGTATTGGCATGGTTACTATTAATATTTTAATACGGATGGGATAATTGAATTTAGTTTAAAATGGTCATACTCATTAACTGATTGGATTTGTATCGTCTATCCTATGATACAGACGATTTTAATAAAGAAACAGTTTTTTTTCAAATTGGTGAAACATGGATTAGTTTCTTCAACATAGAGAAAAATGATAGACGATGCTTTAAGACTTATCAAGTCGTGCTTGCATGTGATACCAGAAAAACAACCGGAAATTTAAGAGCTCCTGTTACCCAGATGTCTAGAAACAAGCAATCGGTTCTTCTGAACTCAAAAGCATAACTGAGAAATGCGAAATGGATTTAACAACGTAAGATTCTAATGAAAAGCCCGCATCCAAGGATCTTGTATTGCTTGTCCCCAAAATTGTAGGAGACAATTCTTTCGATCCCCTTTTTGTCCCTAATGCTCTAATTTACATTAAGATGCTGGAACTGAAGAATATTTCAACGAAACTGAAAATAGAAGATGTTCAGAAGATTTTTGTCTTGACAAGATTTTTCACTCGTGTGAAGAATCAAAACACAAGTTTTGATTCAAAAATTTTAATTTTTAGCTCAGACTTTTGTTTCTAATGCATAAATTAAAAAAAATTGGAATTGGAATCAGATGAAATCTTCATTATTGAATATGAAGCACTACAAGGTGAGATCTCTTTAGCACATTAAAAAGTATTGTCATTTTAGCCTTTCAAAATTGAGGCCCATGATAATACAGTAAACTCTGTCTAAGGTGAAATCGATTGAGACCGAAGAATGTTTTCATAATAGAGAATATTCTACCTTAGACAAATTTAACTGTATGTCTATGGAATCGCTGAGATTTGAAAATCTTTCCGAGTTGGAAACATTTCCGTCTCACAGAGAGTCCGCCTTAGAGAGAATTTACTGTAATTCTATCGACTCATTGCAAAACGGAGGGAATTCCAAACATTCCGAATGATTGTTCCACCTCAGACCGCTTGATAAGGAGACAAAAGCAATACGACAATCTTCTCAGAAGTTTCTTCTTGCACTGTTTCATCAAAAGCGAAAAATTCAGACAAACATCAGAAAACAAACTGTTGTCAAAGATCTTGGTGGTAACGTAGTAAATCAGCTTGTTGTCAGATTTTCCCCTGTCGTGCACCTTGTAGAAAAAAAAAGAGGAGAAGAAACTCAACAGCTTAAAAAAATTGATTTAATTGGTAAAATAACTTTTAATAATGCAAAAAATGTTAATTTATAATAAGATGAAAAATAGGTACATCGTAATGTAAATAAATATTACTGTAAAAGAAATATATACAGGGTGTTTCTAAACTCATGGTACAAACTTTAAGGGTACACTGTAAAAAAAAACTCCCTTACTTTACACCAAAAAGTGTGGCAACTAAGTTGCCACCCCAAGTGGTGTAATGAAATTCCACTTGTAAATTGGTGTAATAAGCCACCAACTATCAAATGGTAAACAAACACCATTTGTAGTGGCAACTTAGTTGCCACCCTTTTGGGTGTAAAGTAAGTAATATGTTTAAAATGTACGTTATAATAAATTGTCTCAATTAAAGGGAAGTTTAGCCCATTCTTTGCGTGAAGCTATTTTTTTTTTTAAATTATGGCTGTATTAAATTTGAAATGTAATTTTTTAATTATTTTTTATTTTGCTACCATTTATTAAAGTACACTATATAAGTAGATGGTAAAAAAGGAAATTTTCTAATATTTACATGATTTTAACAGCAAAATAAAAAATAATTTAAAGATTACATTTTAAATTTAACACAGCCATAAATTAAAATAATTAGTTTCATGCAAAAATGCTGCTAAACTCCCTTTTAATTGAGGTAATTTATTATAACATGCATTTTAAACATAATGCTCAGTTATTAAACAATGTAATTTAGTATATTTACATACTTAAAAACATAGTTATATGGGTCACATAGTGTGTTTGGGGGTTGGTGGGGGGGGGGGGGGGCACAATGTATCTGCAGCACCTCTAAATTTCAGTAGTTTCATTACTGTTTGTCACAGGTGTCACAAAATTGAAAAGTGTAAAAGCACTAATAAATTCTATTAAATACATGTTTTTCGTTTATTTTGAAACTTTAAAAGATTTAATATTACAACTAAATACTATAAAAGAACATTGCGCTTATATATTGGCAAAGGTGATCTGGAAAACATATGTGAAAAAAATGTATCTAACAGTATTGTATGACCACTTTTGGATTTCAAGAATGAAGTAGCATGCTATTTTGAAAATGTATGTTTTTTTCACACAAAAACTCCCAATATGTTTATACATATAATTTTTTTTACAAAAAAAGCGAAGAAACAAAAGACGATAATAACATAAATTTGGCGCCCCCTCAGTTTCCGCGTGCGGGGCGACCGCCCCCTTCGCCCCCCCCCGTTTCACACCGCTCTGAATGAACATACCGGCAGCCCCCCCCCCTTTCATTGAAGTTCTAAGATTTTCCATTAAATGTATTCAAATTCAAATAGGCATTAATGATGATTTTAATTATGTTTTACTAATTTAATAAATAGAAAAATAAAAATATGACAATCTCTTTAACTCTTTCAGTATCAACATATATATATGAAAAAAGAAATAAAAATAATGGAATTTTTGTTTCTAATAATATAAAAATACATCAAAATACAAATATATATTGAAAAAATGAATGTTTAAAACAAGATATAACACTATGTTTATTTAATTTCGTGTTAGTTCAAGTTATGCGGAATTTAACACTATAAAATCAAAACTTATAGTAAACTTATAGTACACTTATAGTAAAACACTATAAAATCAAAACTAAATATTTCAAAGCTCTGTACGAAAGTGACAATTTTACGACTTCTTTTATTATTAATTTTCATTTTTAAAATATCGAAATAGCTAGACTGCAAAATCACATATTGCAAGTATCATGCATTTATATATATATATATATATATACGTACAACAAATATAACACAAATACAATTTTTTACAGAGAATTAAGAGTTATTGTATACAAAACAGAAAGAAAATAAACGCCACTTACTTATTCGAAAAAAATCCAAAAGAAAAACCAAAGGAACAACACTGTTTTGCAAAACTGTTTATGTTTACCGCTATCATACAATAGACTCTATTGCTGATTTCTTAAATTGTCCGAACTAATTGAATAAGTCGATAAAAGTTCTTAATATGAACTATGTCAGCAATGTCTTAATCATTCATTATTACCGTGAATCAGGTGCCATATTTATGAATCAGGTGCAGTTTTCTCGCAGAAGAATGTCTGATCATAGAATGTTTCAGCGCTTACATCATCAGCTTTCTGAAACAGGTTCTTTCCACGCAACCAGACAGGAAACTGGGCGAGAAAGTGCTGTACGCAATGCAAACCGGAAAAAATTATTTTGAATTTTGTGAGTGAAAGGTCCGAATCAAGTACAAGAGCTGTATCACAGAATTTATGTGTGAGTCATCCGACCATTTGGAGTAATCGATTATATAAATAAAATCGATTTTATCGCTTTCGTTTTCAACGTGTACAAACTTTAAATCCTGAAGACTATCTTCTGTGGTTGAAATTTTGTCAGTGGGTTTTGCAGCAAAATGCATTGCAATCAGACTTTATTGTTCATTTTCTATTTACAAATGAGGCAATATTTATACGCTAGGATGTATTTAATGCGCACAATTTCCATCTTTGGGCAACCATATGCGGCCACATGCTTATTAACAACGCTTTTCTGTGAATTCGTAGGCGAGTATTGTTAATAATAATTTGAATGGCCCATACCTACTAGGCTGGATGGTCGCTGTTACCTTATTTTTTTACAACAGATTTTACCTGAACTGCTGCAAGATGTTCCGAACGCCGCGCCACTCGTAGCAGGATGTGATTTGAACATGATGGAGCACCCGCGCACTTTACCATTGATGTGCTCAGTTACCTGAATGCTATATTTGGGACATGATGGATTGGGCGTGGTGGACCACTTCCTTGGGCACCGCGATCTCTCGATTTATCGAGCCTTGATTTCTTTTTATGGGGACATCTGAATTGTCTTGTTTATGTGACTCCAGTTGACTCAGACGAAAATCTAGTATCTCGCATATCCGAAGCTGCTGTATGTGTGCGGGAAATGCCTGACATTTTCAGAAGTGTACGCCAATCGTTCCACCGACGCTGTGAAGCATGTATCACAGTTGGTTGGCGCAATTTTGAACGCTTATTGTAATTTTATTGCATGCATTGTCACTTACTTGTAAACTACATTTTAAATAAGCTTTTTATCTTTTTTAGTCATGTATTTCGTTTGATAAATTTGCCAGTTTTGCGCTTTTTTAACTTCAAAAATTTCAATTTCATACCAAAAATTTTCAAAGAAGAATTTTACAATTTATTAATTATGAAACATCAGGAAAAGGATAGCATAAAAATTTTCTGGTATGAATGAGAAATTTTGAAAATTAACAAAGGGGACTAATTACCTAAAGTGAACTTTTACAGCCCCCTAGCGTAATGCATTACACATATCCCACAATTTTTAAATTTTAATAGCAAAGGACAAACCTTATATAATACAACCATGTTTTGCGGAATAGCTTCAATGCATATTATAAGAAATACAATGCAAAACATAAAATTTCAATTTTTCAAGCGGGGCATCGATCCCCACCAAATTAAAACCAATGATCTCACAGCATTAATATTTTGATTTTCTCTCTTTCTAATTTTCTCTCTTCTCTCTCTTTCTCTAAGAAAAAAAAAGTCCCAAAATAACCGTTCATCATTTAATTCCAGCCTGAATGATTCTTATATAGAATGATTCTTAAGATAATTCAGGCAAACGTAAAAGTGTAAGGCATTCTGTAAGTATGGTGCATTTTACATTATGAAAATATGTTACACATTTAAAAAGCATTACTAGTGTTTACATGAAATGCAATACACACTGTTTGCATAATTTGTTATACCAAAATGTGAGTGAATTGTGTTGGGACAATTTGATCGAGTAGTTTGGGCCTAGAGAATGGATGCAAGAAATCAAAGTTCAGTTTGACTATTGCTTTGGATATGTTTCATCTTGCTGTGAATTTTCCATACCACTTTAACATCCCCCTAATTATTCCGTATTTTATGATTAAACTTTAATGAGTTTTTATTTCACCCATTTATATCAATGAGAACAGTGACACAGACATAAAAGGAAATACTAGAATTTTTCCTACAATTTATTTTATACATTTTACACAGGAAAGATAATGCTACATTACAAATCCTTGACATTCATTCAAAAGACAAAACTAAAAAAAATGTTGTTTCACAGATGTACTTTTATTTCTTTCAGTAGAGAAATTGTATTTTACTAAAAAACAGGCAAGTCTGTATTGACTATTCAAACGCTCTGAAATATATATTTTTTTAATTTGTTCAGGATGATTTCTTTCTTGCACAATTTTAGATTTCATGTGACATTTTTGTTCTGTGTTATACGATAAAGTAAGAGAATTTGATTGCCTTAAAATCTCAACAGAAAGATTAAGTAAAAGTAAAGAAAGATTTCAAAGGAATTTTAGCATTAGTTAAAGGGACAATTTTTCTGTAACAACGCTTGTAATCAGCATCTCTATAGGCCGTTTAAGTCCCAGTAGCATACATCATAAATCAAACATTCTATTTACACATCAGACAGAATGCTTTACAAATAGACCTTATAATCTAGTGCAAGGGTTGCCAGTATTGATCTGTATGAATTAATACATATAATAAGATATAATTTAAAAATCAATCCAGAATTATGATAAAATACTAAGAAGAGAAACATTTTTACTTTGAGGTACAAACGTTGTGCAACATTTTGATAGGGAAAACATACTGCATGAAAAGTCTGAAGAGGTTATAAGCGCCACAGATTTACTTAAGACACCATTTTCAATATAAGTTTAAGCTATCCAATATAATTTACAAGATGGAATTGATGAGCAGACAGTTGAATTTGAAGCTAAGACGCTTTATAAAAATGTGATTTTAAGGCTGTTCTCAATTGCTTTGTTCAATAAGCATAAGAAATTTTAACACATTTACAAATTCATTTTTTAACGAAAAGGTATAAAATTGGAAAACTTGACTAAAGAAACGATTTGGAGTCAATCTGTATTTTCCATTTTTTAAATAAACAATTACTAATTGAGTTATGAGCAATTTTGATCCCGTGACAAAGACGTTTTTCACTTTTACTTAAGTGGTTATTCTTCTTTCGTGCGGAAATTCGGTTCTAAACGCCATCTTTGACAGTATTTTCAGACAGACCTATTGCGTTTGCAGATAACACAGTACGAATACATAGTTTCTGAGAAACAAGGCCTTCTAGTTTTATGCATTTCCTAACAAAAATAAATTAAAACGTTACTTACGTATTAACGCCACCGCAGCTGAACTTGCACCAATGAGCCAATAAAGTGCAATCTTGTTGTTCGCATGCGCACAAAAAATGACGTTAAAAACGAGCAAAAAAAAAACACACTAAAAGATGGCGTCAAAAATAAGCAAAAAAAAAAAAAAAAAAAAAAAAAAAAAAATTAAAAAATCGCGTCAAATATGAACAAACAAGACAACAAGGAATCTAAAAGATAATTACGTTCGCAAGCGAACAACAAGATTGCTCTTTATTGGCGCATTAATGCAACTTATGCTGCGGTGGCGTTAATATGTAAGTACCATTAAAACTTATGACATAAAGTTGTCATTTTGGAATTGAGAACAAGTTTAAATCTCTTTTTGACAAATAAAGCATTGCATGAAAACCTCCAAAATTCTCTGAAAAGGTATTCATAATTTGTTTGCACAGTTAAATTTCGACATGGTTGAATTTGATTTAGATCCTATTAATTTCATCATTAAAAAGGTGCAGATAAATAATTTAGATATTGATTTTCTTAAAGTTTTCAGATTCAAATTACAAATTTTAAATGCTGATTAAAAAATCATAAATTGCATAAATCACATTGATGATGTCAGTCAATTTTAGAAATGCAAAATATCATTATAACGATGATAACTAATTATCAAATTTAATTGAATGAAACATGTATATTAAAGTATAAATAGCACAAACATTTTTTATTGATATATAATTATTAAAGATCGACCAAGTATTCGTATTCGGCCGAAAATCTGAGTTTCAGCGAGCATTCATTTTCGGTTAAACTACTGCCGAAAGTTCGGCCGGGATCGAAATATCTGTATTTCACAAATCACTTTTCTTTCTAATTTTGCTTCTAAAATTTCAACATTACTCATTGATTTTAGCTAAATTAGATCAAATGAGACATGATTTATTTATTTCAATGATTTTCACCTTTTGTAATTATCAGTGATCACTGACTCAAAACATAAGAACAAGCAATGTATATGTGTTTAAACATTGAAGAAGCTTTCCACTTGCTCATTAAAATCTTCAGACTTAACAGGGATAGAATATTTTTAGTTTGAAACTACAAAAGTGTTTCAAACGCTCTTTAAGAAAGGTGTAATAAAACAGAAAAGATCTTTTAAAAAATCAATTATCCTTTTTAATGATGTATAGCTAAAAAATTTTAATTAAAAAAAATTTCTTATAATTAGAATATTTTCCAGTGAAGTTGATAGCTTATTATATTTTATTCTCTATGAATATAAACAGTACTCGTCAGAAGCACGCACATTAATCTTGGTCCCCTAAAATAAAATTTTCAAACAAGGACGTCATTTCAAAACTTTTTTATGGGGTCGGGTTGTGACACATTTTTTTTTTTTTTTTTTTTTTTTTTTTTTTTTTTTTTTTTTTTTTTTTTTGAATAGTAAGTAAAATATCTATTTTAATCTCGTCGTGTACACTTGAGAAAAAAAAATCTGACACATTTTTATTTTTACATATATTTTTAAACTAAAGTACTCAATATTGTTAAATATGTAAAAATTTAAGAATGTTGAAATGAAAAATAAAATTGATAATCAATAATTTCTATTTGAGTGTTGCCTTAATGCCAAGGTTCCTGTTTTAGTCAAGTTTGACAGGTTATTTTCGTTGAATCTATTTTTCTAATTTGAGCTGTAATGATTGTACATTCAAACTACATTGTTAACAATTATTAATAAAAGCCTATGATTAATGGTTGTCATAAAGTAGCAAAATATAAAATTTTATTATTATTTATAGATTTTTTAGAAATTTATACACACATATTGTATGTATAATATATTCAGTGTTCTCGCTGTCGCTCGCCAATGCGCCAAATTGCGACTAAATTCTTCATTTGGCGAGTCAACAAGCGATTAGATTCGCCAAATTGCTAGTGCTCAATTTTTGCCTTTTCTTTCTTTTCTTTTCGTTTTTCATACATATGCATATATATTTAATATATAAATATTTTTAATATACTATTTGTAGCGTATAGTTGAAATTAGATTAATAACAATAGCTGTCACAGTTATAAAAACTTGGGTTATTTTAGAACATATTGAAAATAAGGGAATACTTTAAAGAATTAAAGGCTTTTTTTTCCTGCTATACACGGCGAATCTATTTCGCTAATACTTTTTTCATTTGGCGAATGTTTTTTTTTTTTTTTTAATTAGCCAGATTACTAACGTTCGTCAAATGTCAGCGAGAACACTGAATACATTGCATATATAATAATATATTGTATATATAATATGCAAGCGAGTTGGTTAGAAATGCATTTCTTTATACCTATAATTATTAATAATCGATATTTATTCATGTAACAATTACTTTAAAATTTTCAGTCAGTTTCGTTTTCGGTTGGTAGTAGGACGATTACCAAAATTTCGTATTGTTCTCACTCTTAAAAACGTGTTTTGTTCAAAAACCTAATAATTAGGGAATGGTAAAGCAATGGGTGTCAATAAACAGTTGAAAAACCTGAAAAAGAGTCATAAGCGGAAAAGTTTAATTACCTCTGTTCTAGTAATATAATTTCAGAGCCCCTGCATCTACAATGAAAAGTTTAGAGAAATTACAGAAGTAGCAAATAAATTTTACGGACATCAACATTTTTTTCACATTTTTTCAAAAAACATGTTTTAGATTGATAAAAAAACCCTACTTTTATAGAGATTTAATTGTTTCAAGGATTTACACCTGGATACAGAGTGAAATATATGTAGGATTCTTATTTAATGTTATAGTACATAGAATTTTGCATCCATTCATATCAAGGAGATTAAGTCTTTTGAAGTATTTTTTTTTCACAGAAAATCCTTTGTTGATTACTTCACAAATGAAAGGTTTTCCATTAACATGCTGAGGAGAAGTACATTAAAATTATGCTTGTCAAAAATATTTGGATGCGTATCTTACAAGTGAAATGCTTCGAATGTTAATGCCCCCTAAAACAAACTTTGTTTTTAATATACATTTGAAAAAAAAATTCTTCCTACATAACAACTAAAAAGTTTCTCATTTGTATGTTGTTATCCTTGTCAATTGAAATTCCGCTGTTGGATTTTTCACAAATTTCATGTACACAATGTATACAATGTACATTTAAGTTATGCTTGAGAGAAAACTTGTTGTTCCATATTATCATTGTCTCCCATTGAAAACTTAGTCATTTGTATGCTTGAGAACATGCTTCATCATATTGTATTTCCAAGAAAATTTTTTGTTGCATACCTCACGACTGAAAGATTTCTTATTAGTATGCATCAGAAGGTGTGCATTCAGATACGATTTCTGTAAAAACTTTTTGTTGCAAATTTCACAACTGTAAGGTTTTTCATTTGAATGCACGAAAAGATGTGCATTCAGGCTTCTTTTCTGAGAAAACCTTTTGTTGCATATTTCACAACTAAAAGGTTTCTCATTTACATGCGTACGTCGATGTACATGCAAATTTCTTTTCTTAGAAAATTTTTTGTTGAATATTTCACAACTGAAAGGTTTTTCATTTGTATGCACGTGAAGATGTCTAGTCAGGTTACTTTTCTGAGAAAATTCTTTGTTGCAAATTTCACATTTGAAAGGTTTCTCATTTGTATGCAAGCGTCGATGTACCTTCAAGTTATTTTTCATAAAAAAATTTTTGTTGCATATTTCACAACTGAAAACTTTTTCATTTGTATGCAGAAGAAGATGCTTATTCAGATTATATTTCTGAGAAAATCTTTTGTTGCATATTTCACAAATAAAAGGCCGTTCATTTGTATGTATACGAAGGTGTAACCTATGAGTACTCTTGTAAGAAAATCTTTTGTTGCAAAATTGGCATACAAAAGGTTTTTCAGTTATTTGAGCAAGAATGTGTGAATTGAAGTTACTCATACCTGAAAAATCTTTCGTTCACAAACATATTTTTTGTTTATTTCAAAAATATATTTTTTTGCTATGTGTAAATAGTAGATGATTTAAACTAGATTTACAAAATTTTACAACTTTCCATGCAGATAAATGTGTACTTGTAATGAAAATATAGATCCAAATTGGCTTCGAAATTTATTGTTGTTACATTTTTCACAATGAGCAGAATTTTCCTTCAGATAGATATCTTTGGTGCATTACCAGCTCTTATGAGAAATCCTTAATGGTATTCCTCATAATTTAGTGCATGTCAATGTGAAATTTCACAATGCTTTACATAGAAAAATATTGGATTGTTTGGTAGCAAAGTATGCACTGATTATTACAATAGCTGAAGAATTAACAGAAGAAGTAAGTAAAAGCTTCAATTGAATGATAAATATTAGGTAAAAAGCAAGCGTTATTATTTGTAAGTAAGTCGACCATTACATCAATTTTAATGAATTTTGTCTTTCAAAATTTTCCCTTTCAGACTAATTCTTTTTGTGCCATTTTTGTGTATTGGCATTTGTCTACTTTTTTACTGAAACTGACTTATTTGACCTTCCTAAAATGAAAGAAAATACATTGATGTAAATAGTTTAATAAGTAAATGACACATAATTAATAATAATTAGCATGATCATCCATTTCTGCAATTTAACAGTAATTAACATTAAAAGATATCAAAAATTCATTTCTTTAAACATAAGTAAATTAAAGGAAAAACTATATTTTTTATTCCACAGGATAGGATTAATCAAATGATTAAAATACTACTGCAATATACACTAGAATGATAACTTCAGGGAAAAGACTTTGGAAATCACCCATATACTTGAATTCTATGATTTTAAGGCTTTTATTGGATGGCTGAAAATTTCCATCCTCGGCACATCTTTCAAAACAATTTGTGAGGAGGCAAAATCTGTAGATCTTAAAGGAACGAAGGATTAGTGTAAACAATTGAAATAAAATATTAATAAGTTGTTACGTTTATAATAAGATTTTGCCTTTTGCAAGCATTAACAGTTCAAAGTTGAATGTGAATTTCCCTATCGAGTAACTTGTATGAAATTCTTAATGATTCCAAGAAAAAATATAAAAAGAAAAAGAAAATACACATTTTTTTTCAACAGATTGGATCTTTTTAAGAATTAAAATATGGTTGAAAAAATTAGTGAGCAAAGCATTTATGTGTTTGATATTCAATCATTCTCTAATGTTATCGAAATTATAAGTATGTAATCAAAATAATGACAAGTAAATATTTACAGATTTTCAAATTATACGAACACAATATAAATAAAAATACATGTACAGGGTTCATACAGAGTTGAGAAGAAAAAATCCAAGAAGTCCAAAAAAATTAGGGACTTGCCAGTTTTGTTGTTATTTATGCGGCATGCACTTACACACCCCAATTTTAATGTCCCATTTGGCGAGAAGAACATTTCAAAAAAAAAATTCCTCTATTATAATCTAATTATTGGTGCTGATATTGCACAGAATACACAACCTTGGTGATTTTGTAAGTTTAAATAAAAAAATACCCAATCAACTTTCCTAAGCAGTGATCAGTGGTCATATACACAGATCTCACAGATATACAAACTCTAAACACTTATTAAAGTTATCACATATACCTTTAAAAAAAAATTTCAAATGTAAAAAAAAATATATGCTATGCAACATACACGAAAAAATATAACAACTTCTGAATTTATTCTTTTACAGCAGTAATAAGGTAAAGTCTCCTAAAGCCGACATCTAACAAATATTTGAAGCAATACCAATTTTCAAAAATAATTTAGAATGAGTTTTTTTTTCTTTTTAAAAATAAAAAGGATTTGAAACGATTGCAGAACCCAAGCCTCACCAAATTAAAATTATCCAAATAACTTGTATTTTTAATTCTTTTAACGACAGATAAAATGACTGCAATTTATCATTCTTTATATGACATATATACATATAAATGTTACATATTATTCATTAAAGTCCATGTAATTTATCTATATACATGCATATATAAATAGATATGTATGACAATGGCTTAAAAATGTGTTTACCATGTATTTTTTTTTTCAGTTGAACTGCATTTAATATTCCAGTTTAACTTATATGCAAAGTCTAAATTAAGGAAAAACATCTGCTTTTGTCTAAATTTAATAATAGCTTAGGCATTATGAAAGCTCAAAAACTAGTAAAAGTCCATCAGTTCTTGAGAATAATAATGAGCAATGTTTTTGAAATTATATTAATTTGTATTATTTAAATTAAATATAAAATTTCATCTTTTTTCTTCATATGTATTGTTTAAATAATGTTTTCAATAAAAAAAAAAAAAAAAAAAAAAAAAAAAAAAAAAAAAAAGTTGCAAATTATGTTAAAGTTATATTTCTCCCCTCCCCCTCCTTTCATCTTGAAAAGCTTTCTAAATCTATTCTTTGAAAAAAAATTCGAGAAAATGACAGGTTCATATCTGAACATATCTAGTGTATTAAGACTTCTGAAACAATGTAATTAAAATGCACTCTTTAAATATCTTAGTCAAACTTTTATCTAGCATTTAAAATATGATGTTTAAACCTTAAACATTGTTTACTTCCAGTGATACTAATTTTATGAAATTAATATTACTGTGAATATGATGTGATATATTTTGGTTTATTACTTTTATTATTTTGAAGAAATTTTAATATGACAGTTATCATTCATATTACAGATTTTGAATGAAGAAATACCAATATTTTGTGAAATAAATACTATTCATTTTGTTTGACAACCAAATATCCTCATTTTTACTATCAAAGAGTACAACTAAAAATAACTGATTACAATTGAAAATATGAAAATTAGAAAGCAGGCATTTGCCATCTGTACTTGTCTGAATAAGAAAACATATTTTCTTCAATTTAGAGCTAAACTAAACTCTGCATATACTAGTAGTAAGTCGAATCGAAATATTAAATACAGTCAACTGAAAAAATACATAATATATTTTGAAAACCTTGTTATATACTATTTAGAAGAATGAATTATTTATTGTACATTATCGTCTTTTTTTCTATGTAGTAGAAAAAAATTAAGTTCTGAGGATTGTATTAATTTTTAAAATATAAATTTCATTCATTTTTATCTTACATATATAATAACAAATAATATAAACAAATAATTTATTAAACATAGTTGTCATTGTTCAAAGAAATCTGTAGTAAAATACTCCAAAAACCATGAAGAGCCCAATACCCCCCCCCAAAAAAAAAAAAAAAAAAAATACCAACTTTTTTTTTACCTGGGTTTTTTTAATCCCTGTTACGGTATTTTCCTGCGTATAATCCGCAGCCGTAAATTTTGGCCTTTGAAAAAAAATTTCACCAGATAATCCGCACCGGCGTATAACCCGCGGATTATATGCCGCAAAAATACTAATAAATAAAGTTTCTATTGATTTAGTTATCCTATTTAAATGATAATTGCATATAAAATAAATAATTATAGGATAAGTGCAAGTTAAAATAATAATCGATAATATTAATAATATTTGACAATAGTTTAATAATTTTTCCTTGTTCTTCTGCTATAACAGAAATTCGATTATGGTGATCAATTTTATTCGATCTATTACCAATAATGCTTGACAATTGTTTAATAATAGAAGGTAAAAATATTATTTACTAATAATAATTTTTAATATTTAATAATAAAATAAGTAAGAGACTCTTATTTCCTGAAATTTTTTTCCCTTTTGTTTTACCATAATCGAACATTCGATTATGGCAATCGATTATATTCGATCTATTACAACCTCTGCCTTTTCTATTGCGTATTTCTAAATTGTGTTTGATTCGCCACATTGGCGAAAACTTTTGCGAAAAACCTTGGCGAGAGCGGTTTTGAGATGCAAATGAAATATGGAACTCCGGTAGCTCATGTGCGCCTGCGCGTTCTTCCGCTATGTTGACTTATTTTTGCGTCCGTTTTTAAATTTTATTCACGTTACACCTACTAACAATAATAAATAAATAAATAACGCTACTCATCTTTGTATTCTTTTGTGTGTTTATGCTGCATTTTATTTTATTTCCGAAGTAGCAGCAGTATTATAACAAGATAGAATCATAATATGTTTATATTTTACTTTTTGTCCTTTTATTCTGCAGATTTTTTTTTACTATAAAATATATTTTCACACATTTAATAAGTACATCTTTCAGTTAATTGTGTGCTTTGTTGTCAATTGCAAAATAAAATATTTAAGTGTAAAATTTAGCATAAATATTTGCGAAAATGTCTTGCCAAAAGATTAGAGCGAGAAAATTTGCCCCAAAAAATCTTTGAAAAATATAAGTTAAAAAATTTTTATTAGATATAAACACCTGTAATGATAAAAGTTGATAGTGTACTTAATTGTCATTTTTCAATATAACAACTTATGTTTTATAATATTAAAGGTAAAATTAGCATCGAAATACAGTTGAATAAAACTTTTAAAAGTTGTGAAATTATTCCTTAAAATAAATTTTTTGGCTAATTCAGGTGTTGACATGAGAAAAATTGCTTGTAATATCATATTTATCATGAACTTATTTTTTGTTTATGGTAAAATGCTTATACATTAAATGTTACAGCAGCAAATAAACTATATATTTAATATTTCATACAAATTCTATCTTGAAGCAGTAAAAAAAAGGATGAATTTAATATCTATAAAGATATATGTTGCTTACAGGGTTGGTTTCTGGAAAGAAATGGAAGAAATCAACAAAAAATTTATATATGTTTATAGATATATATATATGGTGTGTGTAAGTATATATGAATTGCCAAAAATTGTTCTAACCACCAAGATTCTTATTACATTTGTTTCATTTAAAATATAAACATTTCACTCATTTTATTTAAAATATATTCACGTAGAATATACATACTGCAAAAATATAAAATACAGTAAAACCTCCATAACGGACACTCCCGAATAGCGAACACCTCTATTTAATGGACAGTTTTTAAATCCCCACTCCCAAAACTTAAATTTTTCTATATTTAACCTCTGAATAACGGACATTCCGAATAGCCGACAGTAATTTTGTCAAAAAAGAATGAAAAATTATTTTTTAACGAGGAAAAAAAAGTAAAAATCCTCTGATTTTATTAGGGCAATGTATCACAAAATTTCTGATCACAGATAAATGTGGGAGTGAGCTGGAGAAAATCCCCACTCCCTCTACATTTATCTGTAACCACAACCTCCTTCCCTCGGATGATTTGAGATTGTATGCTTTTAAGAAACAAAAAACGCAGTAAACAGTTATGCATTTTATTTATTTATTTTATTTTTGCAAAAAGATGATTCAAAAGAATTAAAACTATTGACAGAGTTAAAACTTCACATTGGAAAACAAATTACATGTAATCGCAAGTAAAAACAAACTTTTGTGTAAAAAAAAAAAAAAAAAAAAAAAAAAAAAAATTAAAAAGTAATAAACAAAGGATAATGGTAAGCACATTTTTTTTTCAGTTTTATTGCTTTAAAAATTATTTTAATTTCTAGTTAATCATATAATAGAGATTTTAGGATATTTTGAAATCGACTAACGAAACATTAAGCATTCATTAGCAATTTTTCTATCTCTGAGGTTTTCCCAATAGCAGACACCTCCGAATAGTGGACAATTTCTCCGCTCCCAAGGTGTCCGTTATTTAGAGGTTTTACTGTATATAACCTTTACACATTTCATTAAAAAAAACAAAAGAATGAAAATCAGAAATAACACTGTAAAGCAAAAGAATCTGTTTCATCATCAAAATAATTTTTCTAATTTTCTTGTGTGAAAAATAAATCTGATACTGCCTGGATTAAAATGCTATTGGTGAGAAATAGGCTGGGCTACGTAAATGTGTGAAAAAACATTTCCACATAGTGGGTTTCTAAGACATTTGTAAGAGAAATGGGGCAGACGTAATGCACCACGTTGGCTCAATTTTTTTCTCCTGCCAGTTTGGTAATTTTTTTCTTTTTTTTAATATTGCTTTAAGTGTTAATATTTACAATTTATTTTGATTTTTATATTTATTACTATGTTTACTATTTAGAATTGCTTTTTACTTACCCATCATATGTAGTATAGGGTGTCTTGCAATCGTTTAGAAAATCGAAAAAATTTTTTTGACGGATTTACATGTTTTAGATACTGGAGATTCCGAAAAACATATTTTTAGAAAAAAAATTTTGCCGTCCGTCCGTCTGTCTGTAATCGCTTTATCTCCCGAACAAATTGAGATAGAGACTTGAAATTTTGTATGTACTTAGTATGTAAGAATGGGATGAAGCCTATTTAATATCAGTAACCTCGATTATCCGGAACTATTTTTTCCAGACTCTCGAAAAATCCGTTCTGATGAAAGGTATATAAAAATTTTCGAAATTTATTTTAAGAACTGGACGTAAAAGGCAATAAAATAACACAAATTTTGCATAAAAAACGAAGTCGATCGGATTATTAGTTGTCGAGATATATGTAATCCTGTTTTCCAAATTCTTCGATTTTTCATGACCCTGTATTTCATTCAAATTTCCATTCACAGGTATATTTTTATTGGAAATGAGAAGCTTAATCCAACACAGTAAATCTTTAGTTAATATGATTATTATTTTTTGAGTAATAAGGATGTTTCTTTTACGCAATCTGGTACTAATCAAGTATTTTGGCGTTTTATATAATTAGTCAAAATTGGCTCATCAGCAATTCATTAATGGAGCTTTATTGTATGTTAAAATTATTTATTTATGCTTTTAAATTTTATTTTGGAGTTGCCATAGACACACGTTTTATTTTCATATTTTATATTATGATGGGTAAGTATTACGGTGCCCCCCAATGACTAGTTTTAAATTGCAATTGTTATTCAACAATTTATTTTCAACTCATGCACGTAACCAAGAGGGGGGGGGGGTGCCCGTGCATCCCCTGCTCATGCAGATACAAGAAGGATTTTAAAATCGAATTAAAATAATCAGAACTAAGAAAATATTAAGAACAATTAACTATTTTTATTTTTCATATATCCTGTCATATCCTATTCATATATCTTTCTCATATATCACTTCTGTGGATAACAATAATTTTTCAAGTATTATGATGCAAAACTGATAATTAATATTTTCACATTACATGTGCACTCATTTATACAGATGTAAATTTTCCAGAAAAATATAAGTGGTGGAAAAAAACTGTTTTTTTTTTTCGGAAAGAAACGGGAAAGTTCGAAAAATTGATTTTTCATGATTGTTTTTCTCAAATAAATTATATTTTCTCACAGAATTTTAAATAATAAACATTTTTTTTTTCATTTACTTGTATTAAAAGAAAATTATTTTCACTTTATATTACAAAATATAAAGAAAGAAGCAAAGCCTGCTTATAAAAATTTAGTTTTTTTTTTTTTTCACAGCCTAAGAATTTTTATTAAACACTATTGTTTGTTATATCATATCTTTGTAGAAATGATTTTTCAGTTACATGTTTAACTACCAATTGACCTAATGTAAAAACATGAGACAACATGCCTACAGTTTGGAATAAAATAAATTCTTCAGTGTAAAAATTATTTTGTTTCAATGGGGGGAGGGCGGAAGCAAATATTCTGGATTTTTTTGCTACTAAGTCATATTATAAAATAAAGTTACTATGGACACGACAAAGAGGGGTAGGGTCATTGCTCCCTTAAAATTTGAAATATACGTATTTTTTCTCTTTTTTTTCCGAGGGTGTGGGGGGTTAAATTTATTCTTTGTAAGTGGATTAAATTGGCTAAATATTAAAATAATAAGGTACTGGAGTTTTTTCGTCACACTAACAGAGCTCTAAAACTACTGTGTAAGTTATTTTTTGTTAGTTATGCTTATTTTCTTACATTGTTCTCGTCTTTCAAATTGTCTTAATTCACATATGTCATCATTTGTTTAATATGATCCGAATTTAACTGTTCATAACTTTTTTACCAAAAGCTGTTTTTGTTCAAAATTTATGGTTCAAAATATTAAATATATAACATTTTGAGCAAAAACAATCTTTAACTAAACATGTCAGAAATTGCAGTGTAGCAAATGAGACGCATTCATACTATAATGAATTTTCAGGTCCAGGTTAAAGAATTTGAACTCAAAATCTGAATCATTGGGAATGGTTAAGTAGCAAACTGAACTGTGTTCAAAGGGTTAGTACAATAAATCTCTGGTCACAGTGCTTGGTTCTTTGAACCCCCCATCTCTAAGCCTACTTTATTACCTAATTCAACAATTTGATCGTCCTTTATTTGCAATAGGGTAAAAAATTGCACTTTATATGTAAAATATTGCCATGAAAAATATTTTTTAGCAAAATATAAAAACATTGCAAGGTTTTGTGAATCACAAAATTTGGTGTAAAAGTAAAAAATCATTAAAAATTTCATTAAAAATCTTTAAAATTTGTAGGTTAAAAAAGGTACTATATCAGCTAAAAGTTTTAAGCAAAATTTCTTTTCTGAATGTCAAAAAACGCTGTTGAAAAATGCATTAAAAATCGCTATCAAAACATCCCAGGTGTTCAAATTTATTCTAATCGGGTAAAAGACTGCAATTGTAATTTCTTCAACTTCGAAGGACAATAAAAATCAATGCAAAAAATTTCAAATGACTAAAAAATGTATTAAAAATATTGCCGAAATTAAAAAATTGTAGATGTTGAAATTTATTATATTAGACTGCAAGTTTGAAATTGAAATCATTTTTCAAATGTCAAAAAATTTCATTTAAACTTTTGCTAAAAATCACTAAATATTAAAAAATTGCAGAATCTTGAATGGATAAATCATTGTAATCAGAAGACAAAAAATTTTCAAAAATGACATTAAAAACTTAAAAGTCAAAATAGTTTCACTATGTTAGACTAAAAATTTCAATCCAAAATGCTTTTTCGAATGCCAAAAATCACTGTGGAAATCGAAAGAATGCTGAAAATCACATTAAAATTTGCAGAATATTGAATGGATATACAGTAGACTCCCTCAAATCCGCACAGCTTGGGACCAGAGGTTTTGCGGATTTCTGGTCATTGCTTGGTTTACATTTTTTAAACAGTAACTTAAGTGCAATTAATAGTGCATTCAGAACTATAATGAATGCATACAATATAATAAAATATTAAAATAAGTAATAAGCTAAAATAATAAAAAATTAGATAATTTTTAAAATGATTAAAGTATTAATAGCAAAGATCAAGTTAATAATCAATAGTGTATGATTAAATATTCATTATAAAGATTAAATGTATTTTTCTAAAATTATTTTTAAAAAAAATGCCTCATAAAAGTGCATTTCTAATTCACATAAAAAAGGATTTTTTTTTTCAAGTTTAGCCAGGCTTAACAAAAAAAAAAAAAAAAAAAAAAAAAAACCTTGATTAATGCATAAATATATTTGGTAAGAAGATTGTGATTACCAGTAATATCAGCAGTATCTTGAATTTTTACAAAAAAAAAAAAAAAAAAAAAAAAAAATTCTTCCTTTATGAAAAAAACATGAGTATTAATAAGAAAATTACAAATTAAAATAAAGAATACTGCCCAGTTAAACTGATGGCATTGAGCTCACAGGCTACAAATACTAATTGTACATCAAAGCCTTATATTTTCAAGGGTTAATTCCGTTCGAAAAAAAATAAGAAGGGGCAACAGTTCTCCCCTTTCCTCTTTTTTAATACTTAATCATTGAACCTCCTATACTATCAAAGTCTTTATCATATAAAAAATCTATATCCAAAATTCAGAACAAATGAGATAATTCTTAATAAAAACCCATTTAGCATTTATATAATTTAAAAGGAGTTACCCCCTCTTTTATACTTAACCACTAAACTTCCAAAACTATTCAGAGATTTGAACGAAATCTGAAAATTCTGCTTGAAAAACTCGTTTATATAAATTAAGGGGGGGGGGCATTAGAACCCCTGTTCCCCCTATTTATACTTATTCAATGAACACCTAATAACAGTCACGGAATCGCCTCATCAGAATGGTCCTAATCTAAATTTTGAACGAAAACTTAATTCTGCATGAAAATCCCATTTATATCAACTAAGGGGAGGGGCATCAGCCTCCCGTTCCCCCTCTTATACATATCGAATGAACTCCAAAAACTATTCAGGGAAGCGCCTTGTCAGGATATACCTACATACATAATTTCAAGTGGATCGGATATTTTTATCATGAGTTATCGCGTTACGCACGAACGGACATACATACAGAACGGACAGGCACATAAGCTCTCAGGCTATGATAGCCTGTGAGCTAAAAATTATTGAATTGATACAAAACTAAAAAAATCAAATTTTGTCCCAATATCTGAACTGAATGTTTCATTGTTAACATCCATAAAATATGTGCGGATTTTAGAGAGTGGCTGATTTCTGGTTTGCGGATTTGAGGGAGTCTACTGTATATCATTGTAATTTAAAATGTTTCAAGAATAAAAGATCAACATAAAATTAAAAAAAAATTGAATTGAAATTGGTGAATTTCTTTATATTACGCTAAAAGTTTGAAACTAAAAACTTTATTTCTGAAAATTAAAAAAATAAAATCAAAGTAGAACTTGAACCCCACCCCCCTAAAAATAGCATGGTCAAAAATTCTAATGAAGTAAAACATTACAATCAAATATATTTCATAAATGACAAAAAAAAAAAAAAAAAAAAAAAAAAAAAAAAAAAAAAAAAACCTTGAAAAAAAAACCAAAACTTATTTAGGGAATCACTGATATTCAAAAATCATAGCAGACAAAATTGAGTAATTAGGCTGAAAGTTTGAAACAATATTCCCTTTATCAATATAAAAAATGTAGCCGCTAAAGGTGAAAAAGCACTAAAATTTGCATTAAAAAAATTGCTAGAAATTGAAAAATCAATGTACAAATTACGAATAAACTTTATTGAAAAGGGGCAAAATGTATTATATTGGGTTTAAAGAATGAAACCACATTCATTTCACTAAATGTAGAAAAAATGCATATAAATTAAATTAAAAAATTGAAAATTGGGCTTCTAGGTGCAAAACTTCATATATAGAGCTTCCCTCCAAATTTTGTTGCTCTACATGCAGTGGTCTGTTCAGAACATCGTCCACACAGTTTTCTCTATTATTATAGAATTTAATATTTTATTAAATTGCAAGCATTAATTATAATTTCAGTTGCATTATTACTCTCAAATTATACTGTTTAAAAAATATAAATAAAGCAATGTCCGGAAATCAACAAAATTCTAAAATCTGTACAACCTCTGATCCCAAGCTGCAAATTTAAAACTATCTACTGTACATACAAATATTTTTTTTTTTTTTTTTTTTTTGCAATACAGTAAAATCCTCATCTATTGTTCCTGCATTGATTGTTTTGTTTCTATGGTCCCTGCACAAATTATACTTAAATAATGTTAATGAAAGCATTCATCGTTGTAAAATGTTTCTCTCTACCGGAATGAAATTGAAAATCATACAAATCCATATTACATACAAACTGGAATTATTATACAATAACACAAATGAAGAGTGGTTGTATATAGCAGAGGATGCGCTTTTAGTTCCATTGATCAAGGTGTTGTCCTAAACATAGGAGAAATGTGATATAATGCAAAAACTGAAAATAATGTCGATAAAATACAAAGTAACATTCAGACCGATGAAGCTGAGCCACCAGTGCCAACTTTTTCTGATACAATTATGGCATTTCTAACTATATGAATTTTATATATGCATATGAAATTACAAAAAGTCTTTCCGGCAGTGCCGGGAGGAAGGGGTAGCTTTCATATACTTATTTCTTTATTTTAAATTAAGTTATATAAATAAAATATACGAAGCTCAAAATAGTGGAATTTGATTATATAAGATTGAATACTAGTTTTTGTCAATACTGAATATTAATAGGATTTTTTAGAAATTAGTCATCTTTTATTCAACTTTGTTTTATTTTAAGTGATTTATAGGATCGCCAAATTCTATGATATCCATTTTAAAGCAGCATGATGGATAAAAAAACCCAATTGATCGAAATCTTAATTCATGTTAACATGCACACTCACATCGAAATCGATTAATATATACGAGTGCTGTCGCGGGCAAATTGACTTTTTTAAAAAAGTCACCCACATTAGAAATTCAAAGTGCCATATCCCAGGCGTTTTTCAAGGTAAAGACAAAGCAAAAAATACTCAGGAATTCATTATTAAGATAAATAGTTTAGAAAGAACCTTTTTTCAATTTCTAATTTTTTTGTTTATACAGAATTTGTTTATTTAAAAGATTTTTGACAAATTTAAATGGCCACCATTTTGAAACAAGATGGCTGATAAAGTTGGCCTGTGAACTCTGTCAAGACATTGGCATGTACCATGAACACTCGGAGTTATACCAAAATCAGATTATAAATATGCGTATTAACGCATGACAAATTTCAAACTGTTTCAAAATGTCAATCCCACTTGAAAGTTCTAAAACTCAGCCATTTTTCAAGATATAGATGAAACAAAAAATGCTCTGGAATTTTTGTATCAAGGTCAAAACACAAAAGAAAAATCTTTTTTAATTTCTTACTCTTTTGCACCTAATTTTAAAATTTAAATAAAAAAAATTAATATTCTGCCATTTTGAAACAAGACGGCGGGTGGAACTGGCCAACAAACTTGGTCTACGCACCAAGTTTCATCCAAATCAGTGTATAAATACGCATGTTATCACGCGACGAAAATCAAATCATTTCAAAATGTGAGCAACAGTAGAAATTGAAAGTACTATAACTCAGACAATTTTTAAGATACAGACGAAACAAAAAAATACTTTGGAATCTTTGTATCAAGGTCAAATGCATAAAAAAAAATCTTTTTCAATTTCTCACTTTTTTGTACCTAATTTCAAATTTTAAATTTTTTTTAAAAAAATTTAAATGGCCGCCATTTTGAAACAAGACGGTGGATGGAACTGATTAAGGAACTTGTTCCAGGCTTTATTATGTACTATGTACACAAAAAGTTACATCCAAATCGATTTATAAATACGAGTGTTATCACGTGACAAAAATCAGATCGTTTCAAAATGTCAGCCATAAGAAAAATTCAAAGTGCTATAACTAAATCATTTTTTAAGATATAGACAAAGTAAAAAGTGTTCTGGAATTGATGTTTTAAGATCTAACACATAAAATAAAAATATTTTTCAACTTTTAATTTTTTTGCATTTCATATTAATTTTAAAAAAAATTTAAATGGCCGCCATTTTGAAACAAGATGGCGGATGATGCTGGCCAACGAACTCTGTTGAGACATTTGTATGTACTATGTACATACAAAGTTTCATTCAAATCGGTTCATAAATACGTTAGTTATCGAATGACAAAAATCAGATATACCGTAATTTAGGGAAGAAACGCCGCACCCGTCGTAAACGCCGCAGTCAAAAGGAATTATTTGCCCTTAATTAAGGAGGCGATAACATATTTTTTCTTGAATTTTTTTATATGTTGTTTACAATACATACTGAAAAATCTCGAAAACACTGCTTCCACTTTGAACAAATTTGATTTTTCAAAATGAAAAAAAAAGAAACGAATCTTAAAAAATGGATCGAATAATAAAAAAAAAAAGGATGGAATTCGAAAAAAGCGAAACAAATCCAAAACCAGGAACAATTCCAAGAAAGAAAAGGAACAAGTCCAAGAAAAAAAAAGAACAAATCCGAGAAAAAACGGAATGAATCCTATAAAAAAGGACAGATTTAAAAAAAAGGATTTCAAGGAGGAAAAAAACACGTCTAAGAACCATTTTAAGAAAAAGGGAATGAATCGTCCCTTTTTGGAGTCGTTTAATTTCGAAACGAGTCTGAGGATTCATTCCTTTAACGAAACCTTTCCGAAAAGGAAAGAATTTTTTTACCGAGAGGAATCATTTTGCAGTTCCACTGCCAGAATCGTTCCTTTGGAATCTTTCCTCAACATATGACACATCTATAATATCAATGTGTTCGTAAGCCCGCCACTATAAATATTTTTTCTTTAACAATAATAAAAAAGAAAAAAATCCAAGCACAATTCCTTTCTGCGTAACTAACGTATCAATAAAGAGCAAATGATCTTAAGATTCAAACACATTTGACCACTTCTTGAAGTTCGGTGTTGACTCGTTTGTTGTGGCGACGCACTGTTTTTTACCTTAATGAGTTTTGCAGGAAATGGACAGTTGTCCGCAAAAGAAAAATCTTTCCGGCAAGTAAGATGGATTGCTTATCCTAACGGAAATTACAAAATCTTACACTTATTGTTGAATAAATAATAAAAAAGATTTTAAAAATATGAAAGTCATCATAAGAATGAGAACTGGAAAATCTTGCACTAACAGGAAATCGAAAATATCGGATGGAAAATACTGTAATTTTTTTAAATGAACTAAAATGTACCAACAGAAGAGACATTTTCAATTGTGAAATTCAGAAAAACTGGTTTTCCAATTTGTTTCTACAATGAAGTGCAATAAAAACAAGCATCTATTGTCCCTTCTGCTTACTCCAGTCACCAATTTTTTTTAAAAAGGGTGACTCACTCATGATGTATTGCATTTGTTGATTTACGATCGGTAACATCGCAAACGCGGGGAAAAAGGAAGAAAAAAAGTGTTTTTTTTCTTTTGAAAAACTGAATGATTTGCTCAAAATTTTCGTGAACGCCGCCCTGATATAAACGCTGCATATATGAAAATTTCAACTTTTAAAATCGTAAACGCCGCGGCGTTTATTCGCTAAATTACGGTATATATATATATATATGTCAACATTTGAACGGCGGGTGGTTTTGGTGTCTGGGGGTCATGATCTGTAAAAATATACCAAAATTTTCTGGAAGTGCTTTCCTCTGGACGGCTGCAATAGATAGCTTTTTACTTTTTGTAATGAAAGCTACCGAAAAATGTTGTATGTCTTGAAAAAAAATTTCTGATTAAAAAAAAATTTACAAAAATCCAAACAATATTATAGATTTTTCAAAATAAATATCAACTTTCTATAACTTCAATTTATTTCTTTTACTGTTCAGTAAGCAACAAATTAGTATTTAACAGTATATTGTATGCATTGCAATGCATTTTTTAATGCATAAACATTGTGCTTTTTTATATTTTGAAGTTAATCCGTATTCATCAAGTTTTTTTTTTTTTTTTTTTTTTTTTATGCTTAAAAAATGATGGATCGAGATTGTATGTTATTTATAAATCATATAATATAAAGAAGTCAGTTTTTATATAAAAACAGAAGTAAATAGTATGTAAAAAGCAATAATATATACATATGTATAAATAACTGTATATATAAATATAAACAAACCTCACAAGGTTTCTTCTCATAGTCATTTATTATATCATTAGAAAAAAAAAATTGCACTTTCTGAAGCCCTAATTGCATAAACCATTTTTCATAAAATTCCAAGGCACCAAAAACTATATGTACAAAACTGGAGGTAGAATCATACCAGATCCAGAATTTAATAAATTATAAAAGAAAATAGTTCAACAATATCATTAAAGAACAAAAAAAAACAGAACAAAATATGATTAATACCTTTTATTTGTTCATGTTATCATAAGAAATATTCAATATATGAACTTTTGAATGGAAATGCTCTGACATCTATATTTCTAGAAGCTATCCTTTTCAGTATAATCTTGAAATAGTTATGGAAATTTAAAATTTCTAGATATAAAGGAAATTGAGAAACTACTACCACTTATACTAATTTACAATTTTATGGAATTAAAATTCTCATACATGAAAATAATTTTCATGTAGAAATGACATTTTATAAGGTTTTGAACAGACAGATTTTTTGAGAGAGGAAAACTCATAGTTAAAATCTATTAAAATCCAGCATCACTCATAAAACATGCCAGCCTTGATTTGTTTACTTTTATTGCACAGTAAATAAATAAACAAATTCATAAATAACTCTGGGGGGGGGGAAGAAAATTTAAAAGATGTTATTAAATATAGGGTTAGGAATTAATAAAAGATGGGAGAAAGTGGAAACTTCATAAAGGAATATGAATACACACATAACAAAAACCATGTGTTATCAAACTACTTTTTATTCCAAACTATACTTATTACAAAGAAAATTTATGAAAAGTTTCAAAAAAGACTTCAAGTAAAGAATATAATTTTTGAGATTTCGATTACTCTAAATTTTATAGATGTTTATACATAGCAAAAAATTGAATTTAAAGTAAATAAAAATTAGGTAGGGACAATCTGAATACAATTCCCATGATACTTACTACCTGTGAAAAAGTTTAAACACTGATAAAAAGAATTAAATAAAAATGAAAATAAGTATTATTAAATGAATAAAAATGAAATTAAATATTAATATAACATCAATAATTCTTTAGCAATAAAAAATCCTTATGACTATTAAACAAACAAGAAACAGCAAACAATAAACAAAAACAAACAATGTGTAAACAGCGCCCCCTGGTGCTGCTTTAACATAACAGTGATATAGGCACCAGCACCATCTATTGATGAAAAATTGAATAATATAAAATGGTTTCAAACTATGGATGTTTAAGGAGAAAAAAAAATCAAACTCAAATATTCAGAAGATTAAAAAATGAAAATATATATATAAAAAATGCTTATTAAAAAAATGCAAATGTCTTATCTTGAAAAATAATTTAATGTTCATAATATGCAAATTCTTTAAACAATTTATATTTTGAAGGATTTTACTAATTTCTCTTTAATATCTTTCAAAAAACTTATATATCTTAATAATATTGCTATCAAAAAGTTAAACAAACCTATCAAATAAAGTGTTTCCTGTTTAAAATTATACTTTGTAATAAAAATATTGTATAAGTATATATAATTCACATATATATATACATATTTACATATATACATCATAGGTACAGATTCATCGTAGACATGCATTTGTGAACTAGACTATTCTTTTAGGCAGGATGTCAAAATTTTGGGTGTGAGTCCCTTCATCCTGCCTTGAAATTCAAGCCCTGTTAGAATTTCTGAGTTATTTACTTATATTTTTTCTCATGTAAACAATTATTATTTTTATGTGTTTATTATAGCAGAGTTTCCCCCAGAGGGTTTCAGGGGGGGGGGGGTGCTCCGCCCCTCCTGCCCTTTAGAGTTTAAAAAATAGCGCCCTTCTTGCCCCTCATCCAAAAACAAGCGCTCCTCTTGTCATTCATTCAAAAAAAATATAGCGCCCTTCTTGCCCCATATTTGAAAAAACGCAGCCCTCCAGCGATGATTCGAACGCACTATAGCACGTAAATTACACAAAAAATCAGCGGTGGAACGCAAAAAATAGCCTCATACGCGTCCCGTGGAACGGGTAATTTCGTCAAAAAATTGCTAAAAAAACAGCAAGTTTCGGTAAAAAATCGCGAAATAACGACTATTTTCCTGCAAGATTCGCAAAAAAATGGATAATTTCATCACAAAATTTCACAAAACGAAAGATTTACTCAAAAGATCATGGAAAAACGACAAATTTTTTCCAAAAATCGCTATGAAACGGAAAATTTTGTCAAATGAATTGCAATAAACGGCAACTTTCGTCAAAAAATAGCGATAAAACGACAGATTTCGTCAAAAGTTTTGTGAAAAAAACTGCAAATTTCATCCAAAAATCGCAATTAAACAGAAAATTCTGTAGAAAATTCAGTTTTTCCGCAATATTTTCACGAGATTTGTCGTTTTTTGCGATTTTTTAGCAAAATATGCCGTTTTTGCGATTATTTAACAAAAACTGCTGTTTTTGCAATCGCTTAGTAAAATTTGTCTTTTTTTCGTTATTTTTTTTTAGCAAAATATGCCGTTATTTGCGATCTTTTAACAAAATCAGCTGTTTTTTGCGATCTTTTAACAAAACTGGCCCTTTTTTGCGGTCTTTTAACAATATTTTCATTTCATTGCGATCTTTTAGCAAAATGTACCTTTTTTTTTTTTCTTTTTTCAACTTTTTGATGAAATTTTTTTTCATGACTTTTTGAACAGCTAGATTCAACTCTATAAAAGTGCCCTTAAAAATGTAAAAAGTGCCCTGAAAAACGTAAAAAATGCCCTTTTCAGAACAGTAGCGCCCTGCCCTTTTTTAAACCTGGGGGAAACTCTGATTATACAATGTGGCCAATGGATTCTTTAGGTTTAGGAGCCATTGGCTCCATCTATATTTTGAGAATCTGCACCTATAATATAAATGCAAACTACCTTTGGATTATATTTTATCTTAGAAGCTCATATAACAGTAAAAAATAAATAAAAATAATTCAAGATTTCATGTACTAATATTATACATTATTCAGTATACTGGAACATATAGTATTGCTAATTGACATATAGAATTCACAGAAAAAAAAAATCGCAACAAGATTAATTCTAGACAGGTTTCATTTCTACAAGTATCCTAAGGCTGTTACAACTTTCTTTATACAGTGTGTGTTCTGAAGTGCATAGGTGTATTTTCTTTTTATTTCTTTCAGGAAAAGATTTAAAATAGTCTGTAAAATTTCGCCCTCTTAATTTCTTTCCTTCACAAGTATGGGATACTTGCAGTAATATTATTTAATTCTCAAGGAAAACCGCAATATTTTTTATTTTATAGTGAAACTATGCAAAATTCATTCTTCAATCGAACATGAAAAAAACTAAAAAACAAACATTAAAAAATCATTTATTTTATAAATATAGCATTATAAGAAATAATTTGATTCTCATATATTATAATGTATTGTCATAAATTCATAGATTGCAATAACTAGTGTAAATGAAAAGCTTTAGGAAGAACCTTGTCAAGTTAGATATTTTTATTTTAGATTTCTATAATTTAAAATAATCCAAACATGTAAATATACAGAAACACCTTAACAAATACATTTTATTTCACTGATGTTGATGCATGTGATATATATCAGGATTTAAGAACCGTTGAATACATGTTCAAAGTTTAAAACATTAAATAGGGTATTAATCAATTTGAAAATCGTTCATTAATAATACAGATTTAAATTACTTTTATTTTGATGAATGCTGGGATTTGAATTTGAAATACATAAATCACAGTTTAATGTTATTAAATATGCACTAGAAAAATAATACACAGGTGTTTGGAATAAAAATCAACCTAAATAGGAAGAAAAAGCTATGCTTACCAAACTTGAAACTGCTCTATTTTCATAGTGGTTCCATTAAATTAAATTTTACAGCAGATTATTTAGTGTTTGGCTAGCAAGTATACACCTTCAAAGCAGAAGAAGAAATTTCACTTGCTGCTTCAAAAGTGTCCCCAGCTGGCCAATTATTTCATAAATTGAATTTTAAAATGTCCGCACTTTCTTTAATATTGAAAAAATCTTACATAAGCATTCGCTCTGTTTCACGAAGCACATGGCAACTACATAAATTAAAATTACAAAACTAAAAATAACTGCTAACTAAATTATGATATTTCCTTGGTTTATGCATAATAGAAAAAAATATTTCATATACTACAAGTAAATCATTCAAATAAACATATTTTTAATATCTATACTATACATCTACAGGTATTTTGTGGTGTAAACAAACCTCGTCGAGCTTCGCATGCGCGACATAAGTTGCGCGAGTGAATTTGTATAACCCTATTGCTTTAGCACACTCGCCAAGCACTTTCGCCGACGATTTTCGCCAAGGTGGCGAATCGAACACAATTTAGAAAATCGCGGCGGCGAAAGATCGCTTTCGATTTTCAATAGGAGGAGAAACGCCCACACATTGCTCCTAACTCTAATTGCTGGAAAGAGTTGAGATATTTTGCACTATTAATGACAAATTGATAATTCCACTTCCAGTTTATTGAATACTATAAATGAAAGACACAGTGCATTGGCTCAAATCTCATTATTTTACTATTAATATTTTACTGTCAAATATTTCTGGTGTGCGTTTTAACTTAAAATATGCATAATTTAAAAAAATCTTTTACTCTTAACTTGTGATAATGGTCACCTATTGATACCAATAATTGTTACATTCATCGTACTTAACTAAATTAATTTCATGAAAATTCATTTTTATCTCGCTTACTTATGTTAGATTTATTTGTTAATGTGTATCTTAGATACATAATTTGAATAAAAATTATTAACAATGTGACGAACTATTAAACATCTTAATACATTTCTGAGATTCCATTAAATTTAATGTTATCTGAAGAGCTTCATTTCATGCTAAACAGAAAATTTAGCCAATTTTCTTATCTTCTGTGAATTTTCCCCCTCTATTTCTTTCAAATTTTTTGATATAATATGGATAATTCTTAAATTTCGCCAATACCGGACTGTACTGTCTGGTTCATTAGATCCGGCAAAATAATTCGGTTTTATGCATCGTTATCACATTCCATTTGAAAGTTCTTTCAGTATAAATGAACTTAGGGATTTATATGTATGTATACATGTAAAAAATTAATTCTAATTCTCATGAAAAAGTATTGTAATCATAGGTGCTTCCACCACAAAATGCAACATAAGTAGAATATTCTCAAAAAACAATAGTATTATAAATAAGTGCAATTTCCCAACATAAATATCAGAACGCGTAAAACATATTCATTGAAGTGATCAAAATCAATAATAATAATAATAATAATAATAGTAATAATAATAATAATAATAAATAATAATAATAATAATAATAATAATAATAATAATAATAATAATAATAATAATAATAATAATAATAATAATAACAAACAGAGTACAAAATCACATTAAAATAATTACAAAACTTTCGAGTTAGAATTTTGACAATCCCAGTTAATCTAGATAAAATCTAAATAAAAATCTAGATAAAAATCATTACTATGTGATGATTCTGTATAACTCCACCCCTATTTTAAAAGTAATGTCTCTATAACTCCATCCCTATTTTTAAAATAATATTTGTATCAGACTTTGAAACGGTGTTTCACACTTGCATAGTAAAAGAAAAAAAATGGCATTGATAATTTATCAATACCTTTACGTTAAGAAAAAAAAAAGTTATTGATAAATTATAATATGCTTCCAATAAAAAATTGAACCCGTATCTTTTTATTTTAAGAAGGAAAATAAACCATGGGGTAAGTAATTATAGATAGAATCATGATTAATATATTAAATAAAATATATTTTCATTATTCTGCCAAAATTATTCACGCAGTTTATACTTACGGATTTTAAAAGAATTACATTATGATTTATTTATTAAGGTATTTACTTTTGTAAACTGGCAGCAAAAGAATCGTAAACAAATAAAATTAATTCTTATTTGGTATTTAAAGTGAATATTTTGTTATGTTTCTTAAGTTTGGTATCCGAATCGAAAGATTGAAGAATAATTGAGATTGAAGAATAATTTAATTGAATCAAATTATTACTGTTTATCAGGTTAAAGGTGGTCAACTTGGATACAGTGGGCAAGTTATTAATTTTCCGCAAGACATTATAGAATTTTGTACTTTATTACCCCATTCCATTATTTAAACCAGCCTTATATCATAAATAAAAAATTCCGAAAAAATTCTTAGTTATTTGGCTGAATTTACATTCTAAAATTTAAATGTGCCAAAACATGAGCTAACGTTTTTACTTAATAAAGATGCAAAAATAATATGAAAAATTTTGTTACATTCAAATATTTATCTTATGAAATAATGCTTCGCGAATCCAAACAAAGCACGGCTTTTGCTAGTTCATAAAATGTGAAATAGTTGAATATAATTAAAACGCGACCCAAACAATGTTTTCCCGTATAGCATTATGTAGAGGAATACTTTTGTGTGGCCCTGTAATTTAATAATAAAAATTATTCGCATCACAGATTGTACGGAATGCATATTTTAGTATATATTTCATACATTCATGCCAATTCTATTATGTTCGAATGAGTGTAACATGATTAAAATGCATTCGAAACTTTTTTCACATTGACCGTAATAAAATGGAATACTTTTGATTGGCCCTGTAAATGATCTATGCATCCGACTTTCATAACATTTGAAATGACTCGACAAAATTGCGTAATAATTATATGTTTTAAATTTCAAACGATTAAAATGCATTTGAAACTTTTTTCCGATTGACCGTAATGTAACGGAATCCTTTTGATTGTCCCTGTAACTGATCTATCCATCCGATTTTCATAAAATTTGAAATGACTCGACAAAATTATGTTATAATTATGTATTTTAAATTTCAAACGATTCGGATGGGTAGTTTTTGCGTTGTTATATGCGGACAGACACACGGACGGACTGAGCGACAACAATAGGTGCTACGTGTTTACATAATTATGAACGCACCTAAAAAAAGAAATAAAAAATAAGAACAAAAAAATGGAGCCATTATTGTATTCAGTTAGTTTATAAAATGATAAATAAAAATAGATTTGATTATTTTTTATGAATTTAATTATCTATGTTTTATCAATTTAAAATTATAATTAAAAAATACAAATTTTAGAGAGGCCTCCTAAGACCAAAATTTTATTATTTCTTACAAATATATTAGTATAGTAACACAGATTAATTAATTGAGGCTTTTAATGATTAGTATAATATTGCATATTTTACCATACTTAATATTTTCTTTCTTTTACATTACATTTAAAGCCAAGAAATATGCCACGTTTTTCTCATTTAAAACTAAGAGGATATAAATCATATATATATATATATGAATGAATATGAATGCATAAAATATCTATGCATACATGTCTTTAAAAAAAGATGTATTACAACCAAAGGCTTTTAAATTTTTCTTGAAGAAGTTTAATATTTAATGAACCTATATTCCAAGTGGAAAATTGATCTTTTATTAATTTTCTTCACATGAATATTAATAAAATTATGTAAATGTAAAGTGTTATGCTGGTTCAGCTTTCAAATGTTTTAACGTATCAAAAAATGTTCCTATAAAATAAAAAATAAAAAAAGAAAAGAAAAGAAAAGAAAAATTCTTCGTTCATACATTTTTCGTTCATACGTTCAAGATAAAAATTCTGTCAACAGACTACCATTTTAATTATGTATTTAAGATGATGATGAAAATAAACTTGAAATGAATTTTTGAAGTGATTTCTCCGATTTGTTTGCTCCTCCCTTACTACACCCAACACATGATAGCCCCGCCCACCTGTTAACCTAATAGACAATTTTCAAATTTGAGGCAGTTTTTTATTATCTGACAATAGACTATTTTTTATTCTTAATTTAAGTAATACAGATTATATGTTGTTTATCCAAAAGTAGCAATTTTTAAGCGTTGTCCTTGTATGTTACTGTAAGAATAACCCTTGCATATAATTATTTATGAAATTTTATCAAATACTAAGCGTAGAAAATAAACTGTTTGAAATGATAAAGTCTAATTTTATCATAAGTAATCTATTTCAAATTAAAAATAACTTTCAAAAATACACAGTGCAATATAATGTAACAAATCAATCCATATATATATTTAAAATTTATGTTTTATTCAGGATTGACATCATGTCCAACAGAAATTTCAATAAATGTTATTACTCTTTTTCTAGCAAATAGTTTTCAAAAATCGACTCAAATATGATTTTTTCCGGACAAAATAAAAAATCATTCATTAAAAGCTTCAAGTATGGAGATGCCTTATTTTGTTTGGCATTACTGAGGGCAGCGACCGTGCTTCGTGTTCTCTCAAAAACGAGTGTCTGGGGAGAGCACATTGTTTGAATGTAAAGAATTATATGTATTAATATATACGTATTATTAATATACTATACGTAATTATATGTATTATTATATGCTACTAATGTAAACTTAACATTTTAAAAATATTATTTCAACTCAAACCAGTATATGTATAAAGTAATATGTTATTATTATAATAAAATACTGTTTTCTCATTTACAACTACTTCAGCTCTTCACTATTTCATAAGCGAGTGAGCGCCCCTGCTGGCATTACGTTCTCCTCGCAATCGCACTCAAAGAAGGTGGCGCAGGGTCGGACACGAAAAATTTTGGACCTCTGGAGGAGGTATTCTCCAAAAGACTTTTGTCATGACGATGCAATACTTCAACGACAATAACAGATGTTCTTTGCACCCCAAAATGTGCAAAATGTACATTATAATATGTACTTCTTAGATGCATATCAATTTTATTTTGTTCGAAGGAATGTAACACCATTAAAATGCATTTGAAACATTTACTTTTGATTGTTCCTATAATTGCACGTAAAGCGTAGCGAATGCGGTGCGTTCGTACGACGACGAAGTTTTAAAAATATTCAGATCTTGCTGCTATAGTAGGCAGTATATATATCGGATATAGTATAGTGGTCGAAATATTTCTTGTGTTCCTATAAATATACAGGAAAAAACTTTTATTACACTTCAGCAACGTATATCATATTCATAAAATGTGAAATAGTTTAACATAATTTAAACATGTATATATTACTATAATTTTCTTTTAATGAGGTTCGAGCTGCTGTAGAACACGTCTGGTACGAAATAAACCCCCAAGTGACGCAGCATTTAGTTTTTTCGATGAAAAGTCACATTCTTGCACTAGCTGCAAACAATGCGGGTGCAACTCGATTTTAATTTGCAGTTATTTTTCTGTAAATACACAAATTGTCTATACTTTTGCAACAGTGTTAATTTTATTTTTTTTGTCATTATATTTTACGTAAAAGGTAAAATTCAAAATTTATTGTGTGTGAATAAAGGATAAGTCACAAGTAATATATGACAGAGGAATTACAAATATTCGGTAAATACTTCTGAAAATAGAAGCGTAATCGATCATTGTCTAAACTTTTGCTGAGCACTGTATATAAATATTCACATATTAATTCACAAATCAATGTTGAAGCATTTCAGCGCCGATTAAAAATTGATTTAATATGCATCCCCATTAAACTCATTTCGTTGTTGGCTTCTATGAAAGGAAATAATGTCCAAAGTTGAAAATATTAAACTTTTACTTGCGAATTTAGAATTCCCTAAGAGAAACTCATAATTGTAATCACTTTTCTTGTCTTCTGGAGATCAGAATATAAAACTTTAGAAAAGAAAGACCAAGGAAACAGTTCAACCCTTGGAAGCAGAATTTTATAAATGGAGTCCAAAAGTAGAAATAAAACATAATCAGTTACTGGATGTCTTACATTTGGATAGGACTAGTTATCAGAATATACAAAAAACATTTCATGCCCGTAATAGAAGGTTATGTTATGCAATTCCACGCTATGCATAAATTTCATTTCTAAAACCACGAAATAACCGATATATTCTTAACTCCGCCCCCAACTTCTCTGTTAAATCAAAAAGAAGGAAGGGACAAAGATTCCGAAAATAATTTCTGTACCTGATTCCCAAAGAGAAAAATTACAAAAATCGATTCCTTATACTGTTTCAAATTTACATATAAAAATACTGATTTACAAGCTATCTAAATTTAAATAATTATACATACAGATGTGAGCTAATAAGTATTTACTTTTACCTGAAGTACATCAATAATAAATTTAGAAAAAAAAAAAAAAAAAAAAAAAAAAAAAAAAAAAAAAAAACCATAAACTTTGGTATTATTCTGTTATTATACATAAAATTGTATTTCCCTATCTTTTAAATTAATTTTATATTATACGTAGGAAAAATGCTGAAAACATTCCAGTAACCTTCGATTAAACGAGTAAACGATTTCTTATATACCAAGACAATCCAACTTTGATAACATACTGTATCGTCTATATCATGTACAAAATACTGCGCATTTAATTAATCGAAAAAAAAAGGTAAAACATGAACAAATTTAATGATACGTTTCGTATTTTCATATTTATCATTTAAGATTATAAATAATTGAAAATATTGCAGAGGTATTATTGAATTATTAAAACTGCACTGAAATATCGTGAAAGTCTTATGCCGACATTATTTTCTTCACTTATAATTAATTGTCAATCAAGTTTCATCTTCATTTTGGATGTAAGTGTGGCACGCCTTTCGAAACTTTATCGAAGCATTAATTTTAAAATGAGGGCGGAGTCATTCAGTCTTTCACCAAATAGGGGAATATGACTGGGCGATCATCTTGAATATTTAAAGTTTTTGTTCTCATGTTTTATAATTCTTTTATTAGGATATTTTATTATGTTAAGAATGTGTTTTTATTTATTTTGATCATTTGGAGGTAACATGCATTATGAGCTCTGATATTTGATTGCTTTAATCACTGAAGAATATTATATGTTGCTCACTTTTGTAATGTGCTTGAAGCAGCATCGAATAAAGCAAGTTTTCTGATACATACGAAAGAAATATTTATTCGCACACGTACATACGAAATTATGAGGTAAACGTCTTCAATGAAGTGTGTCGTTAAAAGCCAGATGCCCATTAAGCCCTTAACGGTTGTATTAAATTAAAGATCTAAAATTCATCTTGATTATTGCCGCAACTTTTTTGAAAAGTAATATTCACCTTATTTAATAAAAAGTAAAATGATGTCAGACTAAAAGCAATTACAGTATTTTATAAGACTTGTGGTAACACATAATAGAAACGCAAAAGTTGAATTTCGCAAAAAGAAAAAAACCCTGCTGTATTGCAACAGCCTCCCTATTTGCACAATGCATTTAACAAGTTAGTCTTTGTGGTGAAAGCCCAAGAGGTTACCGTCTACGAAAGGCAGAAGCGCAAATATCGGTGAGTGGTATTGAATATATCGATTGGGATTTTTATCAGCCGTTCCTGGCAAAACAGCAATGCAAGAATAATACGACATAGAAGAATACATAGGTGAGTATTAGACCTTTTTGGTTTTATTATTTAAACCTAATATATTATGGTGTAAGTTTAAAAATAAAATGTTCAATATTTTCATTTTTTTCTTGAGTATTCAAGTATTAAATCTTGAAAGGCGTCATTTCCCTTTCATACACAACATCTTCTAGAATAAACAGGGAAAATAATGTAAAAAAAAAAAGATTCCTAAACAACAAACTTTTGACGGAAGCTCAATTTAATACTTTTCTTTTGTTTATTATTTTTGAATGATGTACACAAATAATGTTACAATTTGATCAAAAAGATAGTAATTAGTTTTGTTTTTTATATTTCATATTGACAAATTAAATCAAAAGATCATATTAATATTAAGACTTAAAAACCTGAGAAATCTAACCTAAATGAATTTGAATTTCTCAAGTAGGATAAAACATGGTTAAAATGAAGTTTTTTTTTTTTTCCTTTAAATTCATTCATTCATAATTGAAAAATTTTTGTGCCATGCTGAACTAATCTTTTGGCTTAAAATTTAAGCTGTTTTACGATCTGTCAATTAGTATTGAGCATACATAAGAAAAAATAATTAATGTCAGCTGCTAATTTTTCAAAATCAGCATCGATGACTAAAAGCGTGTCCTGAATTCTTAGTTCTTACAAGAATATTTTTATTTCATACTAGCATTATTTTAAAAAAGATGTATTGCAACCAAAGGCTTTTAAATTTTTCTTGAAGAAGTTTAAGATTTAATGAACCTATATTCCAAGTGGAAAACTGATCTTTTATTAATTAATTTTCTTCACATGAATATTAATAAATGTATGTAAATGTAAAGTGTTATGCTGGTTCAGCTTTCAAATGTTTTAACGTATCAAAAAATGTTCCTATAAAATAAAAAATAAAAAAATAAAAGAAAAGAAAAGAAAAATTCTTCGTTCATACATTCAAGATAAAAATTCTGTCAACAGACTACCATTTTAATTATGTATTTAAGATGATGGTGAAAATAAACTTGAAATTAATTTTTGAAGTGATTTCTCCGATTTGCTTGCTCCTCCCTTACTACACCCAACACATGATAGCCCCGCCCACCTGTTAACCTAATAGACAATTTTCAAATTTGAGGCAGTTTATTACATCTGATAATAGACAATTTTTTATTCTTAATTTAAGTAATACAGATATATGTTGTTTATCCAAAACTAGCAATTTTTAAGCGTTGTCTTTGTATGTTACTGTAAGAATAACCCTTGCATATAATTATTTATGTAATTTTATCAAATACTAAGCGTAGAAAATAAACTGCTTGAAATGATAAAGTCTAATTTTATCATAACTAATCTATTTCAAATTAAAAATAACTTCCAAAAATACACAGTGCAATATAATGTAACAAATCAATCAATATACGTATATGTTTAAAATTCATGTTTTATTCGGGATTGACATTATGTCCAACATAAATTTAAATAAATGTTATTACTCTTTTTATAGCATATAGTTTTCAAAAATCGACTCAAATATGATTTTTTCCGGACAAAATAAAAAATCATTCATTAAAAGCTTCAAGTATGGAGATGCCTTATTTTGTTTGGCATTACTGAGGCCAGCGACCGTGCTTCCTGTTTTCTCAAAAACGAGTGTCCGGAGAGAGCACATTGTCTCAATGTAAAGAATTATATGTAGTAATATATATGTATTATTAATATACTATACGTAATTATATGTATTATTATGTGCTATAAATGTAAACTTAACATGTTAAAAATATTATATCAAATCATACCAGTAAATGTATAAAGTAATATGTTATGGTAATAAAATGCCGTTTTCGCATGTATACGTACATTACCTTTCTTATATTCATAAGCGAGTGAGCGCCCCTGCTGGCATTACGTTCTCCTCGCAATCACATGCAAAGAAAGTGGTGTAGGGACGGACACGGGATATTCTGAATAGGGTAGGGCATTTCGATTCATCTTGAGGTGTCGACTCTGACTCGATTCACTTAGTTAATGAGTCGAGATAGTGAGTCGACTCCCGACTCACTTACGATTGGTTGGTTGGTTGTAAAAATGTCGCAATTTTATGTCTTCTATCACGTATATCGAAGAAAAGAGAATTTTTAAATGTATGATCGAATTATTTTGCTTTAGTTTTTAGATAAAAGATATATTTTTGTGGTAAGAGCCGAAATTTTCAGTCCTGTACCGAGCCAGAACGTATAAAAGATAATGACCTAGTTGGTAAAAAACATAAATGTTCGGCCAACTTGCTTCGTACAGAACAGTTATTAACCCGACAAAAAAAAAGTTAAAATCTTCTTCTTCAAAAAAAATATTAGTACAAATTAAGTTAATTGATTTAAATTTTTTTTTTAAATATGTGTGCGTTTACATATATGTCGTGTTGGTTATGTTGGAAAGATTTCGTATCATCGAATTAAAAAGAAATTAATTACTTTACGTTTAGATTCTGTAGAAAATATAATGCAAAAAATATATCTCCCCCCTCCCCGGTCTAGTCTATTTCTGAATTTATTAAAACTAAAATTATGAAAAAAGGGGACAACAGTAGTTTGCTGGAAAATAATAGCGATTATCCTGAGTCTCATTATTTTGTAGAAAATTGCATTTTTCGTTTCACATAAGCTTTATATTGCAGGGCTCATTATAAAATTGATAACCTAACTATTGAGGGGATTTCGAATCAAATAACGTTTTCCATTTGTTTAATAAATGAACTGCTAATCAAACTAAATACGAAAAAGAAAAAATGGAGCTGTTGTAGTGTGTTTGAAGAGGTGAAGAGATATTAGAAAATTTAAGATTCAATTCTAGAAAAAAAAACTCAGCATTGACATAATTTCTGATACATTTTTATTTAGAACTTTAAAAATTGATAGGCAGCTATAGAGGAGATGAAAAATTAGACAGCATTTCTATTTTTTAATCAATACATTACATATGAAGCAAAAATGTATTCTTGTCATGAAACGACAGGTTTTTCTCTTTTCCCTTGCAATACAAACTTCAATTTTAAGAGTAATTTTCTAATGTATTTTGCCAAAAATTGGAAAGCGCCAATCAATTACATAATTTCTGAATAAGAAAACTTTTCAATTTTACGAGGGTTTTTTTTTTTTTTTTTTTTTTTTTTTCAACTAAAAATGAATTCAGAAATGTGTAAGAAAGTAGCTTTTTTGAATTTAAGAACAGATTTAATAAATTCAGAGAAATATTTTCGGAAATCTACTTTATATTATACAGCTTTAAAAGCTACGACATTTTTAATCCTCTTTTTTTTCTTTTATTCCAAATTACATTATTTTTTTTAACGAATGTTGAAGAGTCTAAAAATCTAAGTAAACGATAACATTGCTGTTGCTATTGTATGTTTTCTGTCTTGCGAATACATACTAAACTAAAATATTGCTCATGAATGTGCATAAAGTATTCTTAAGAAAACTATTGTATGGTAAGAAAAATCGGATTTTTTTGTAGAAATTGAACCGGGCCGGGTAAGTTTATTAATTTATTTATTTGTACGGGTCGGGACCGGATAGAACTTTTTATTTTACATTAGCCTGGGGTAGCTTTCGCTTGTACCGGGCCTGGTTGGACCTGTGAGCTCCTCTAAATAAATTATGAATATTTGCAAGGTTTCTGTAATTTTAATAAATGTCATTTTACAAATCTATCAAAATGTTCAGTGTCTGGGACATAATTTACCCCTTATGCGATCATAAAAAAGCGGCGGGGAGACTAATTTTTTAATTTTTTCCCTGATATTTACAGTTTTTATAATTGACTTCCTTTTGAAATTCTATTTATAATAAAATCATGATAATATACTGAATAACTGCCAGCTTTTATGTTTTTATCCTACCACTATTTAAAAAATAATAACAATAAATAAATAAAATGTATTTTAAAATCATCGGAAATTTAGGAAAACAAGCAAATTCCCTTCATAAAAAATAACTGTAAAAAATAAGCGTAAAATTTGGCAGCTATGACATTGTGATCCCCTCTCCTCACGATTGACACCCAAAACTTACTTGCGCTACCAAAAAAAATAAATAAATAAATAAATAAATAAAAATAAATAAAATAAATAAAATAAATAAAATAAAATAAACAGTAAATATTATCCGAATCTGGTTTGAAAAAAGGAATATTTAAAAAAATCGACCATCTAAACTTAAAAAAATTATACGAAAATTATATCCATTTTCACATTATCTGCAAACATTTATAATTTATAAAAAAAAAGAGAAACATATTAAAAGAATACATTCGTAATGAAATGAAGGACAACACTTTATCTAAAATACATCAATCATAAAATAAACTCATAAAACTTTTTAGCAGTGGTGAATTCGGAAAGTGGCCCGGGGGTCAGGCATTCCCGCTGAACAATGATATCCCCCTCCCCCCTGAAATATCAGGCATTTTGTGTTTTAAATGATAAAAGAGTGCAGTCTTTACCCCACCCAAAATTCTTTATAACATTCACCTACACCCACAGAAATCTCCTCTCGAAAAAAATGTGTCTTAATTTAACTCTGTTTTTTAAACAATTTGCTATTAAAGTAAAATTTTATTTCTCTCTCTTCAACTTTTTTTTTCTATATTGCATCAGATAAAGACAGTTGAAAATATTTCCCTAACCAGTTCTACTTTCATTTAGCAAAAGATACAAACATAATATCTGCTTTGTTTGATCGTTCGATCTTTCCTCAATACGGAAATCGGCACAAGCTTATCATAAATTCAATTAATCTTCCCAGAAATATCCTGCTGAACGCCCCTTTTTCCATAAAATCAATTAATCTTTCCAGTAATAACCAGCAGAACGCCCCTTTTTCTCTGCCCCTCCCACTCTTTTCATTCATTCGGTATCTTCCTAATTACACGTGAAATGCACATCTACACTGCCTCCGCTTTTCCAAAAATCCCCAACCGCAATATAAAGTCAAACCAAGACATTTGTTTTTTGCTAAAAAGCCCAGTGCGGATTCGAAGAGTCGAAATCTGATACCAAGTCGAAAGAGTGGTTTTCAAGGAGTCGAAGAATCGACCATCCAATCTTCAACTCTCGATTCTCCAAGTCCGACACTCTGTTAAACTGGTCCAACCACTCTTTGAGTGAGTGAGTCGACTTTTCGACTCTTCGACTCCGAATCGCAAACTGAGTTGAAATGAAAGTTCGACTCTTTTGAGTCGACTCCGTTAGCCAGATAGGAGTCGATAGTTCGATTCACTTGAAAAGAGTCGAGATTTAGAGTCGACTCCTCGGCCAACTCTAATTTTGAACCCACATATGAGGTATTTCTCCAAAAGACTTTTGTCATGACAATGCAATATTTCAACGACAATAACAGATGTTCTTTGCACCACAAATTGTGCAAAATGTATATTATACTATATACATTATGTACTATATATTATAATATATACTTCTTAGATGCATATCAATTTTATTTTATTCGAAGAAATGTAACACCATTAAAATGCATTTGAAGCATTTTTCCACATTCATCGTAATGTAGCAGAATACTTTTGATTGTTCCTATACTTGCACGTAAAGCGTGGCGAATTCGGTGCGTTCGTACGATAACGAAGTTTTAAAAATATTCAGATCTTGCTGCTATAGTAGGCAATACTTCGGATATAGTATAGTGGTCGAAATATTTCTTGTGTTCTTGTAAATATACAGGAAGAAACTTTTATTACACTTCAGCAACGTATATCATATTCATAAAACGTTAAATAGTTTAACATAATTTAAACATGCCCCAAACAATGTTTTCACGTATAGCATTATGTAGTGGAATATTTTTGTGTGACCCTGTAATTTAATAATGAATATTTTTTGCATTCCAGATTGTACAGAATGTATATTTTAATATATATATATATATATATATATATACTTCATAGGTTCATGTCAATTCTATTATATTCGAAAGGGTTCAACATCATTAAAATGCACTTGAAACTATTTTTGATATTGATCTTAATGTAATGGAATGCTTTTGATAGTCCCTCTAATTAAACTATATATCCGATTTTCATAAAAATTAAAATGACTCGACAAAATTACACAAACATTATACATTTAAAATATCGTGCGATTTGGTTCCGCAGTTTTTGCTTTGTTATATGCGGGCAGATAGACGGATTGACAGACTGAACGGCGAGTATAGAGGCTAACTATTTGTATAATTACGGCACACTTAAAATTATTCAGATCTTGATGTAGTAGTACACAGTATTTCGGATGCAGTATAGTAGCCAAAATCTTATGTGTAACCCTGTAAAAACTATCTGCTTTCTTTTATACAGGAAATAACTTGTAGTATTCCCCAGCAACATATATCAATCTCAGAAAATTTTAAATAGTTAATTACAATTAAAATGCGCACCAAACAATGTTCTATCTGTACCATTATGTAATGGAATACTTTTGTGTGACCTTGCAAATCAATAATAAATGTCTCTTGGACTACAGATTGCGCATGTATATTTTAATAGGTACTTCATAGATACATATCAATTTTATTTTGTTCGAATGAGTGTAATACCTTTATAATGCGTTTGAAACATTTTTCCCCCATTGACAGTAATGTAATGGAATACTTTTGATTGTCCCTGTAATTTATCTATGCATCCGACTTTCATAAAATTTGAAATGTCTCGACAAAATCGTGTAATAATTATATATTTTCAATTTCAAACCATTAAAATGCATTTGAAACTTTTTTTCACCATTGACCGTAATATAACGGAATCCTTTTGATCGTTTCTGTTATTGATGTATGCATCCAATGTTCATAAAATTTGAAACGACCAAGTTTTGTAACAATTATTTGTTTCAAAATTTCAAACAATTCGGTTGGATAGATTTGCCTTGTTATATGTGGACGGACAGACTGAACGAATACTATAGGTGCTACGTATTTACAGAATTACTAATGCACCTAAAAATTAAACAATTTATTTTAAACATGCGTTATAATACTTCAGCAATTCAAATTCTTGAAAGTTAGAATTCCAAGGTTTTTAATAATAATTCACATAATTTAATTTGTGAAAATAAAATGTAAAAGTCAGAAAGAATTATAATTATTTTAGTTAAATTACAACATTAATTGTGTACGTTTCTCAAAAGTAATAAACAATTAAATGTATTAAATTGTGCTCGTATCAAAAGTTTATCGTTTACGGGTATTTTTTTTCTTTAATTATTTCCTAGAAAACTATTTTCTAGAGAATGTTGAGCATCAAAGGGAAATGTCGTCATTCAAAATTTAGTATGATCAGTATTTTTGAAACTAGTTGGATGTGCCAATCCCAAAACTTTCTTCTATCTTATACGTACATTTAATATTTAAAAAAATAGTTACTCATTTTAATGCTTTAATAATTTTAACTCAATACCATACCAACTTTTATTTTCATCTTAAATTTCTGCTTCAATCAATTAATCGGAGTAAAAACAAATTTCCGTCTCTGTACGAGCCGATGGACAATAGTATGATAGGCAGATTTTTTTTTAATTCAGGGAGGACTTACTTGCCTTACCAAAAAATAACCATATGCAAAAAATTTAGTTCAGTTCTAGAACTAACTTCATACACTTTTAAGTGGTGCAATATTGAAAATGGCATAAAATTCGCGATTGTAGCGCCCCCTTCGGGCGGATTTTTTTCAGATTCAGGGCGATCTAACTAGCCATAGCCACACACTTACACAAAAAATTTCGTTCAATTCGATGCATAACTTCATACACGTTTGGTCGGTACAATATTGAAAATGGCACAACTAGCCATAGCCATACACTTACACAAAAAATTTGGCTAAATTCGATGCATACATTTGGTCGGTATAATATTGAAAATAGCGCAAAAATCCGGATTGCAGCGCCCCCTTTTGGCGGAATATTTCAAAGCTGACGGAGGACCTGCTTGCCACAGCCAAAAACATTCACAAAAAATTTGGTTCAATTCTATGCATAGCTTCATACACTTTTTGATGGTAGAATGGCGACATACACACAGACACACGGACAGACAGACATTTTGTAAAAACATGTTTTTTGGAATCTCTGACCCCTAAAACGTGTAAATCCGTCGAAAACTGGAACTCGAAAAAAAAAAAATTCGATTACAATAGTTTCTTCTGTTGAAGATAGAAGAAAGTAAAAATATTTCAAAGTAAGATCTATTTTTCATATCTTAGTTTTTAATCTTTTATCACCAATTTTTTAAAATAAAAATTTTTGCCTAATTGAATCTGAGATAATGGAATAATGCAAAATTTACAATAAAATTTTACTTGTGAGCGTAATAAATTATACTTGGAGTATGGTTGCCCGAACAATACGGGCAAATCATAATTGATAAGAACACGTTACCCCTTTGAGGTACGAGCAAAACAAGGAAATGGTTAAAACTTGAATATAATACGGAAGAATAATTGAAAATACAGAATGTTTATTAAAACACTTACACCATAAGATATTTCGACAAAATGATAAAAGTAAAAAGCCGAATATTAAGCAAGGCATTCATATTAAACAAGCTTCTTTCATGGCTGTTTCCCCAAAGGGCGGCTGATAAAATTATTAAACTTAATCTACATACAGTCGACTCTCGTTAATTCGAAATCGGATAATTCGAATCTTCGCTTAATTCGAACTAAACATGAAGTCCCGAAATTTTCAATGGCAAAATAACCTTAAAATTTTTCATTAATTCGAACTTATTTTCTCTTGACATTGTTTAATTCGAACTAACGAGAATTACGATTTTTCATTCTTCCTTTCTTTCTCACGGATTTAAGATCATTTGAATAACTTTCTTTCTTTGATTTTTGTGAAAATTGTTCCGAACGAGTAGACATACAGTTGGCAAAAAAAGTATTTGTACACTTCATTTTTTTTCAATTATAATGAAATTAAACAAAAGATTTAAGCAAAAAAATACTGTAATACATTAATTTAATGCATTATAATATTATAGAAGCAAAAACAAAATTAAACGAATCGATTTTTTAAATTATAATAAACAAATATACAAAAATATAATGCAAAAAAAGTATTTGTACACTATATTAATGTAATATAATTAATGAAAATTTAGTAAAATGATACAAATTAATATTTTGTGTGAATTCATTTAGCGTTTATGACTACTTCTAGATGGTGTGACATAGATTCCATCAACTTTTTTGTAGCGGTCTGGTTAATGTTATTCCATGACACAATAAGAGATTCTTTAAAACTGTTTTTTACTGATACATATTTTTTTTTTCGGATTTTCTCATCCAATAGCATTCGCAAATTTTCTATTGAATTCAAGTCTAGAGATTTTAGGGGAGTTACCAGTCGTCTTCGAGTATTGTCCTAAGCATGTGCTGGTGATCACAGCAGTATGCTTTGGTCGTTATCCTGCAGAAAATGAAAAGCTTCCTCTACGCATAATATCTTGGCACGGTTTAATAAATTATGCCGCGACACACCAATGTATGTTAAACCTGGCCTTCCATTGTCAATAAATTTTAAATGTCCTGCTCCGTTAGAAGCTATACACCCCAAAACTATAATATTCCCCCCAACATGCTTGATAGTTTGAAGTATACGTTTTGGATCTAGAACGGTTTTATTTTTAAGCCAATTTTTTCGAATGCTTGGTGGTAAGAAAATTCCGAATTTTCCCTCATCAGAAAAAATTACTGTTTTCCAAAAATCCAATGATTTACTTCTGTATGCGAAAGCGAATACTATGCGTTTTCGCCTATTTGTTTCGCTGATGAATGGATTTTTCCTTGAGGTTCTTCCTTTTAAATCTGCATTGAGAAGAATATTTTTTATTGTTTGAGGTATTACTCTGATGCGAGAAGATGTTGCAAGGTCTACAGAAAATTTTTGAACCGAACGCATAGGATTTTTTAAAGCTTTTTTAACAACACTCCCTTTTTCCCTCATTGTTAGTTTGCTGAGAAGTCCTGTTTTTCATTGAATTTCGATGCTTTTAATTTATTCATAGTTTCTCACTATACATCCAATAGTTGTAAATGGTAATTTAATAGCTTTTCCAAATTCTTGTTGCGAATTTAAATTTTTATCATGCTCAATCATAGGATTTCATATATCTAGAGGTGCCTCTCTAGTTTTAGGTTCTATACTCAATTACTTCAAGAGCAAATTAGATTAAATGTCAGACAAATATAATATGAAGTTAAAAATTATTAACAACTTCTGTATAAGTAGTCCTTTGAACCACAAACACTATAAAACACAGTACATATCAGGATGGAGAAATGTACAAATACTTTTTTTGCAAGAAATTTTTAAACTTTTCCTGTAAGAAAATTATTTTACATCTTTATCGAAATTTTCAGTTGTGTAATTTAAAACGCACGGTAAACAGACTGTATTAAAACTATTTTTTGACAAAATATCTGCTTTTATTTAGTTAAAAATTAAAAATTTTAGAGTGTACAAATACTTTTTTTGCCAACTGTATAATCCCATGCACTTGATATCCACTTTCTAAGTGCCCCGTCTGTCCACCACTGACGCTTCAAATTTTTCTTCCATTGCGCTTGTTTCTAATCTTTTAATTAGTTTATGTATTTATACATTCTAATTTTATATTGATTCATATTCTGATGATAACAGACGTAATAAATTAAAAAAACACTATAAAATTAATTCCTTTGTAATATTACCATATTAAGCGTGTTCTCATTTCATATTTTCCATAATTCGAACTTCGGATAATTCGAACATTTCTTGTGGCCCCACGGATTTCGAATTAATGAGTGCCGACTGTATATGTAAGCGTTACCACTTTCGTGATGAGTGGGCTTACGTCCCTGCACTTCAAAAATGAAAGATCTTAATTGATAAAAATATTGTGCAGAAAAGAGGGTGTACCATGATATTTTTCTGCAATACAGCGCTTTGATTTTTGGCGAAATTCATCTTTTGTATTTCTATTATGTGTTACGTGTGATAACATGAATTTCAGGTCGTGGAATCTGTTTTTTTTTTCATTTATTTATCAGTTGATAATCCTTGAAATATGCTCGTTTGTTTTCGCTTTTTCTATAAGGCAGTCATTAATACTGCAAATTGTTGAAAGCACAACTAAATTCATTATGTCATTGAAATAGTTGTTATTGTACAGCGTACACACTTTAAAGCAAGCATATTATGTTAAATTATCGGTTTTTTTCATCATTTTCTGTTATGTAATAGGATTGACATTATGTCCAACAGAAAATAAACAAAACGTTTTCATTACTTTTCTAGAAGATAATTTTACAACAACAGATTCAAATATGATTTTTTTCCGAACAAGATGAAAAACCATGCTTTAAAATTTTTAAGAAGTACGGAGAAGCCTTACTTAGTTGTGCGCTTTTGAGGCAAGCGACCACACCCCTGTCCTCACAAAAACAAGCTTCTTGGGGAGAGAACACGTCGTCTAACAGTAAATCTTTGAAAACAATTCGCCTCTTCTACAAGCAGTACAGAAGGGTGGAAAACAATACTCTGTACGTACCTCATTCAACGTGAATCTGTGATCCTTGAGATAATTTGGGGAATTGGAAGTAAAATTAGAACATTTTTAATTAACAATAAAGAAATAACATACTAAGAATTTGCTCTATTTAAGAAATTTTAGTTTTGAAAATTTTAATTGTAGCAGACATTAAAGATTAGGGTGTATTGCTTTGAAAAACAAGAATGCTTTGACTGAGAAAATAAGAAAAGTTCGTAGTGTTTTTACCTATCTTTGGTACCTGGTACCCGTAAATTGGCCATTGGTCCAAACTAGCTGGTATCACTGCGCTCATAGCACGTACTAACACTATTTTATCCAATACATTTTACTTGTGAGAAAATAAGTAACGTCTGGGGGCTCTGGGATCTTGCTCTATAATACCAGGGATGGGCATTCCTACTCGTTTTGGAAAACGAAAGCGAACTTTCCCAAAAAAAAATCTTGAACTTGTTCTTTTACCTGTCTCTTCGGAACAGGTCACGTAATTTCGGAATAAATGAGCAACAAATAAAGAACCTGTTTCTATTGGTCTACCTGGCACTGCTGCTGCAGACAGGACATTGGCTGATTATCGGTTTCGGGGATTAAAAAAGCTATCTTAGTGACATACTCGGAATACGTTAAAAAAAATGATCGTGATACTGCTTAAGTATGTAATAAAAGATCAGTTAAATTTTGCGACGGAATTCCAGTAGAGACTGTAAAATAATAAAATATTTTTTAATATTTACACAAATAAAATATTTTTTAATATTTGGGGCGAAAATATGAAAGTGACACGCGATTTGAAGAACGGGACTTTTCCTTTCCAAAAACTAAACGACTTTTATGCGTCTGAAAATTTCTAGTTAATTGTTGCCTTAATTATTCCGTACCAGTTATATTTTATTATAAGTTGAATTTCTTTAAAAACTGAATTTTCGAGATTCAGTTCCAAAAAATTTTCTATTTTGAAAAACCGGCTATAAAAATTAAAAATTAAGCAAACAACTCTCGTAACAAGAATGTTAAAGAGTATCCGACATACAAGCGTACCGTAATTTCTGGCGCATAATCCGCGGATCATTTTTCGACCCAGAAATTATTTAAAATGAAATATAACATTTCACCAGAAATTTATTTAAAATAAAATATAACTTTTCAGATCGCCGTAAATATTTGGCTTCAATTACTAAATAAAATTTCTGGATCCAAAAAGCATTGTTTGATCCGCGGATTATACGCGGGAAATTACGGTATTTTTTAAAAAATCTGTCTCATCACCAACCGGTGATAAATCGCCAAATAAACAAAAATATCATTAATTTTTATGGACGAAATTTCTTTTATAAACAAACATATCCGTATGAGAACATTCTGTAATTTTTTCAGATTTTTCTGAGTATGCTGGTATGGAGACCTTCCTTGTAAAATCAAACTATCGTAATATCACAGAAAACGAATGATGAACAAAAACCCAATGAAATTAATTTACCTGAATACTTCTATTTGATCCTGAAGGTGTACACACAGCACTATTACCTATCTATACATGAATATGGATGATTCGGAATTTTACCAAACATAATAAAAGAGCTGGACATTCATACAAAGATAACTTGCATATAAATGTGACAATAAAAAAATCACAAGTTTACTAAACAGTGTATCAAACATTGTAAAGTATAATACCTAAACCGACATTAAAATAAAGTTAAGATATTCAATGTGTCGATCATCTGCTGTGACATTCATCAGGAAGACGTCGTCATAATGCTTTAAAAAAAAAATTTGAAACTTTAGTTTATTATTTGAAACTCTATTCTACATTTTTGTCAGATAGATGGTGCCACTGCATAGTTTCTTGCTGGTAATCGGTTAAAGCGACAACTGACTGATTATATAATGAACCTTTTAAATTCAAGACGGTTTTTATGATGAAGGTCACAGAAGGTGATCAAACTATTGAATATCTTAATTTTATTTTAATGTTTGAAACAACCATCGTCATTCTTTAAATTTATTATGTAAATCTTCTAAATATTATCTATAACTTTTCCAGTGACAAATTTTTTATGTGATGAACTCTACTACGGATGGTATTATTTAAAAAATTTCCAAAGTTAAAAAGAAAAAAGCCTTTAAAAAGAAATTATTGAATTAACAAGATTGTGATAAAATCAACTCTTACAGAAAAATAAAATTAAAAACTCATCAAAAGCGGCTAGAAAAAATTGTTAAACAATTTTTATCACTAATCTTGATATTTTTTTTTTCTTTAGAGAAAATTAGTATTTAACTTCGAAATCTACTTGTGCTTGTAGGTCGAATCGGCAAGAATTTTTTTCTGTTGTTTATTTAAATCTACACTTTTAAAATCCGACCGTAGATGTTGTATGTATGTGACGCTATCTCCTCCAATTCCGGAAAAGGAGAAACGTTGGGTTTGTTTTGAAATGAACGAAAAAAATCCCGGGATCCCGAGTTGCCCATTTGTCTGTCTATCCGTCTGTCCGCATATAACAACTCAAAAACTACCCAACCGAATCGTTTGAAATTTAAAATATGTAATTATTAGATAATTTTGTCGAGTCATTTCAAATTTTATGAAAATCGGATGTATAGTTCATTTACAGGGACAATCAAAAGATTCTGATACTTTATGGTCAATGGGGAAAAAAGTTTCAAGTGCATTTTAATGGACATACACTCTTTCGAACATAACAAAGTTGATATGCATCTATGAAGTATATACTATAATATACATTCTGTACAATCTGCGGTGCAAATAATATTTTTTATTGATTTACAGGGCCATACAAAAGTATTCCATTGCATAATTATATATTGAGACATTGTTTGGTACTCATTTTAATAGTATTAAACCATTTAATATTTTATGAAATTGATATATGTTGCACAGGAATAAACCAAGTTATAGTCATCGTTCAGTCTGTCCTCCGTCCGTCTGTCTGTCCACATATAATAAAGCAAAAACTACCCAACCGAATCGTTTGTGTTTTAAAATACATAATTGTTGCATAAATTTGGCTAGTCAATTAAAATTCAATGAAAATCGGATTTATAGTTCAATAACAGGGACAATCAAAAGTATTCCATCACATTACGGTCAATAGGAAAAATTGTTTCAAGTACGTTTCAAGGATTGTATACTCTTTCGAATATAATAGAATTGACATTTCGTGTTCTTCAAGTTTTCTTTAGATAAACCGACCAGCGTAGCGGGCGAAGACCGCTAGTATTAAATATGATTTGAAATTGAAATTAACATCCTGTTCAAAAAGACTTACTTTGAGGTATCGACAATTAGAAGGTTAGCAATATTATTATTTAAAGATGTCAGATCAGTTAATTTTAATGTGTAACATACCTGGCAGATACAAAATTTGACAAATTAATTTTTTTTAAAATATTACCATTTGCAAAATTTTTAGGATGAGGATAATATAGCTTAACTATACTTATCGCGTGGGTTTTTGATGTGCTAAGCAGATAATAATGCTACATTAATTTAACCAGTTAACTAATTTTTTTTCTTTTTTTTTTTTTTTTTTTTTTTTTTTTTTTTTTTTTGTACAATAAATATAAAATATGGGTAAAATGCCATTTTTTAAAAGTGAAAATATTTATAATATTCATTGTAAACAAGTCTGCCTTTACATTGTGTGAAATTATATTTAAAAAAACAGCGGCGTCAAAAAGCTTTAAGTAATGGATCAAACATACGACGTGCGGGCAAATCAGTTAAGTGGCAATTGAACAGACCTGACATGATGAAGATTACGTTAATAATAATAATAATAATAATAATCATCATCATCATAAAATCATTAATAATAAAAATCTCAGTTTATGAAAAATTAAAACTGCTAATGTTATCCTTTTACTTCAGAGTATCATTGGAAAATGTCTTCCATTACTTACTGAATCACGAAAATAATATTTAAAGCGCTTATTGAAATCTACTGAGCAATTTCAAGACAGTAACGGACCTCATATTTCTTTCGGACAAAAAAAACAACAACCAATATGTACTAGAAACAGCGATAGCATTTAAAGCATTTACATATTGATTTATTACATTACTTTATGTATTTTTAAATGCATAGTATTTTTTAAAGTTACCTTTAATTTAAAACAGATTAAATTTGGCAAAAAAATTGGCCTAATTATTTTTATTTGCCCGTTTTTTATGTTTACTCTTTGACAAAATTTTATTAATAAATATAGGCAAGGAATATTCTTATAGCAACATACATAAATTAACTCTAAAAACTTGCTCCTTTTGTGAAAACAACATAGAATCGATCAGTATTATTTGATTTTGGAATAAAAATAGTCTGTTGTCAAAAAAAAAAAAAAAAAAAAAAAAAAAAATCTTTAAATTAAAAAAATTAAAAAATTGTCCATTAGATGAATGGGTGGGCGGTATGTTATCTGTTGGATGTATAAGGGAGGGGCAAACATATCGAATAATTCAATTAAAAATAAATGTAAAATTTGTTTCTACCATTATCTTTAAATGGTAGACTGTTAAGGACTTCTTTCTTGAACGAAGACTATTTCTTTCTTTATTTATTTATTTTAAATATGGAACGAATATTTTTGAATACTAGAAAATATTTGAAATCCAATCCAGCATCATTTATATACTATGATGATGTGAAAAAAATCAGCAAAATAGATTTTTAAAAGCATTCGGTAGCAATTCTTTTTTAAAAATAAAGCTCGTATGCAACAAAAAAATTTAGGCGGATCCAAAATTTCAGGGTACGCCTTCAATCATCGAATCTGGTACTGAGATGTCTGAAAATAATAATAGTTTTTTATTTTCGTATGTATGTATGGTCAATATAATATGTTAAAATGCTGAATTAGCTGAAAATTTTGAGCAAAAATAAAAAAATTGTTCACCATAACAAAAAAAGAAGAAGAAAAACATATTTTATTTCTGAATGAATACATTAAAATAAATTAAAAACGATTTTATTTTAAACATATTTTATCCTACTTGAGAAATTCAAATTCTTTTAGGATAGACTCCGAAGATTTTTAAGTCTTAATATTAATATGATCTTTTAATGTACTTTTTCAAAACAAAATCTAGAAAACAAAAATTAATGCTGTGATTTATCTTAAATTATTAACTATATTTGTACATTATTGAAAAATAATAAACAAAGTAAATGTATTAAATTGTAATCATATCAAGTAGGGGTTCTTTTTTCTAATTATTTTCTCTTTTTATTCTGGAGAATGTTGAAAATCAAAGGGAAGGTCAAGGTTTAAAGATTAAATAAATTCAGAAATAAACAAAGATACAGAATGTTTATTTAAACATTCACACCATAAAATACAAAGAGTAAATGATAACGGTAAAAAAACTGAAATTTTAAGTTTGTATTCTTCGAAAATGCACATATCTAGGTCAGCTGTGTCGTTTGGTGCGGCTAATAAAATTCTCAATCGATATTATACTAAAGTTCTCCTCGCTATATTTAATGTTCACGGTACGCAGTGATAACTGACTATTGTAAACTAGCGTCAAGCGATTATGATTTTTCATTTTGTTCCTCTGAGCCTGTGGGATCAGCGCTTGCACATACCGATCCGCGCATGACGTGGCTATTTTTCGTTTAACATAATATTCTAAATATAGTCTGACAAAAAACGTTTTAGTGTAGAGGTAAGACTACTCGTTTTGACTCGGCCTGACGTTCGACTCGTTATGCGATTTAATTAAAACCAGAATTTTAATAACATTTCTGTCTTTTTAATAACATGTATTATGAAAAAAAATTATTACTTAAAAGTTTTATATTCGTATCTAGATTAAGAATTTTTTTTTATGTGAAAATAAATAAATAAAACATAAGAAAATTCTCATTTTATTAAAAGTACATAACTGTTAATATTATCTTTTTGGTTCAACGAATGTTTTCAAAATGTCTTCCACTTGTTACTGAATCATTACTTCAAATACTAAAGTAATATTTGAAGCATTTGTTGGAATCTACTGAGTAATTTCAACAACAATTTTTATAGGTTTAAGAACAAGACAGTAATGGCCTTGTTATTTATTTCGGACAAATCCAAAACAACTAACATATACTTAAGAAAAGAAGAAGAAAATATAACAAAATTGCAATTTAACAAATTACAAAGAATATTTGGAAAAGGATCAAAGACTTAAATTTTAAAAACACATAAAAAAATTCTATATTTTAATTAAAAATCATAATAAACATAATTTTTAGGATGGTTATAACGAGTCCTATATTACGTACGCCGTGCATTAAACATTAATATCCCTAAATCAATGATTTAAAAAAATATAGTAGATTATAGACAGACAACTTCAACTGTTTTAAATGTACATTTTTATTGGATGGAGATAATTAGACTAACTGCTGTCTTCCTCATATTACGTACGACATGGATTGAGTATTAATATTCCTGGACCCATAGCAAACAAATTTTAAATGAAATTTCAGTTTTGCAATTTTCGGAACTGAATTTTTCAATTTCTGAACATGGCACATTTTAAAGTTTTAAACCGTTGCATAGAGAAAAAAATGCACTTTTCAATGAAATTTGCTTGAAACCTCTATCACAATTTGTTTTTAAATTATTATATTTAAAAAAAAAATATTACTCTTTTTTTCATTGTGGTAAGGCTGCGAGCGAACAGCACTAGTTTTTATTACACAAAAACAGCAATCAACCAATCTTTGTTTAGGAAAGGAACAAAGGTAAAACCTCTTTAAATGATTTTTGAGGGACTGACCCTACCAAATTGACAAAGGAAGGGGAACTTTTATCTACCCAATCTTCAGTCGTAAAGCTGTCAACTGATTTCGCGTTCAATGTTTCTCTTGAAGTTTAAAAAAGTTCACTGAAAAAGCACTTTATACATCAAAGTGCCGACACGAAAGATCAAAAATACCGACACCTGACCGCAAGAAGTTAGTGCTATGTGCGTGGACCTTAACAGAAGTATTCAATAAAAATGGACATTAAAATTGGACCATTCAGAAAACGAATAATATAAAAACAAAAGTATTCCATTTTTGGACGTTAAACTTGAACCGATCAGGAAAGAATATAATTAAATATGTTGCGGAATTCAACCAATTCAGATATATTTTAGATTTCCCAGTTCTCAACCGAGAACAAAAATTATTTTTTCCAAATAGTTAAAAAAAAGGCTAAATTTTAAATATATCTATATATTTATACTAGTAAATCTGCAGATCAGGAGCCTCAACATCAGCTTTGTTCGTATTTTTTTAAAACACACTTTGGGTAATATTCAACTCCCTGAAAACTGTAATTTAAAATTTTCAAATTGCGTAATTATTTATAAGAATAAAATAGGAATTAGAAATTTTCAGCCATCAAAAGCGGTAAATTAAAAATTTAGTTATGTTAGGATATTCTGAAATTTTCATGATCTATTATTTTTGTTTTCTTTATTATAACATAGTAGATTTCTTCAGGGGGGCGGAGCCCCCCTGAACCCCCCGAGCCTCACTTAATTTAAATTTGTCACTTTCTAGTAATTGTGCTAATGATCATTGTATATTTTGCATTTCTTTATACATTTTGATTTATAAGAATAAGTAGCAGTTTGGGCAAATATTTTTCTTTATCTTCATACCTCTACATGCCTGCCAGCCACAAACACCTAAACCTGATGCATCAGGAAGTTTTGTAATTTTTAACTCAGTAATCTAGAGTTTTACAATTTTGTTTCCGAAAAAAAAAATTTTTTTTTGATTGCATTTTGCTGCAGTTATAGCGGGACAGACAGAGATACAGAAGTAGAGACTGACATATGAAAAAAATAAATTTCGTGTCTCCAAAGTAAGCCTTCACTGAAGTTTAGGCAATGACGTCATTATTCATGAGTTATTGATATTCATGTTTCTTGTATTTTTAACGACTATTATAAAATACCTGTTTTTGTTCAACTATGACGTCATATTTTACTAAGTGAAATATTTATTAAAAATATAATTCTTGTTTATTTCTTTTACTTCTAATTATGTCCCCATTTTTGTCAGAAAAATTCCTATTAACGAAACGAATATCCGTGTTTAATATTTAATAAAAAAGTACTATATCTATAGTTATTTTAATTCTGACGTCATATTTATTTTTTTTTTCATAGTTTAATTTTTCGAATGGAAATTGCTCAATTGAAACTTATTGCAGTTGAAAAATTATTATTCCAAGTTTTGATTTTTTTTTTGGCAACAATAAAGGAAATTGCTTAAATTTTGTTTAAAAAATCCGTATTGATTCTGTATGAAAAAGAAGGAAATTTTGAATTATTAAGGAAAATATTTGAATAAAATTAATAAAGCATAGCCTATGATTTTTTTTCTGGGCTATGCTATATTTATACGCAAAGATACAGAGAAATTAATTAATTCATAAGTTTTGATGTTGACTTCATTTAAATTTTTCACACGCTTTCAAATTTATAGCCTTATAAGGATAAGGATTAAGATGAATGGTTGCTTAGCAACCATTAGAAGAAAATAAAGAAAATGAAATAAATACATTTCAAATAAGTAAATCTCTAAAACAAATTAGTCTATATTATTGGAACACATTTATAAAAAATCTCCAAAATTTACAGTAATAATTTTAAAAATCTGACAAATACGTTGACAAAATTTCAAAATAATACGAATAATTTAACTGGTAAATTTTAGTATTCATTTATCATTGAATTCTATTAATCAAATGTGTCATTTTCTCTCAGGGGAAAAAAATGAAAATCATTGGATTAGCCATAGAAAAACATTATAGCGCGAAATAAAATATTCTATATCTTCCGAACGAATGAATGAAATCTAACAAAAAACTATACAGCTTAATCCCAGTGTCTCACTAACATACCCACTTAATTTCAAGCCAATCGAATGCTTTTTAAAGAAGTTATCGCGGAACAGACAGACAGACTGACAGACAGACAGACAGAATCCAAAAAATTTCGTGTCTCCAAAGTAAGCCTTCAACTGACGTTTCGGCAATAATGATTTATTACATTACATTAAATTACATATTTTTAAAAGCATAGATTACATATCATTTTTTAAAGTTATTTTTAATTTTAAATAGATTAATTTTGACCAAAAAATTTTTCTTAATCATTTTGAACGGTCCATTTTGTACGTTTACTGTCTGACAAAATTTTATTAATAAAACATACGCAAAGTAATATTCTGATAGTAACATACATAAATTAACTCTAAAAACTTGCTCCTTTACGTAAAACAACATAGAATCCCCCAGGATTATTTAATTTCGGAATAAAAAACAATCTTTTGTCATGAAAAAAAAAAAAAAAAAAAAATCAAATTTAAAAATTTGAAAATTGTCCATTAAATGAATGGAATGGGGTGGGTATATTATGAATTGGGTGTGTATGGGAGGAGTTAACAGATCGAATAAATCACTCAAAAATAAATTTCAAATATGTTTCTAACATTATCTTTAAATGGTAGCCTGTTAAGAACTTATATCTTAAACAAAGATTGTTATTGTTATTGTTATTTTAAATTTTGAATAAACATTTTTGGACACTAAAAAACATATGAAATCCAAACCAGTATCAGGCTTTACTTTTACATACTATGATTAATACTCATGTGAAAAAAATTTATTAATAAAAGAAAATTTTTGCACACTGAATTCTGCAAAATAAATATTTAAAAGCATTTGGTAAATGCATTTTTAAAATCATTTTTAAGGTGCTACTTGGTTTTCCCGTTGACCCATTTCGCCAAATTATGCAAATCGCCAAACTAATAGACAAATTATACATATTGATATAAATTTTATTTTAAATAACGAAAAAACAAAAGAATTGGTAGAATTTTAATAAAAGTGCAAATAAAAAGTCGAAATAAAAATCATTTAATGACGTTTTAAACACGCGTATCGTATTTAATAACATTGAATGTAATATTCACGATCATCCAATATTGGAATTTAATCATATAATTTAGCGATAGTTTTATGGTCGACGGAGTAACCAAGTAGAACCATTTAAAAAAAATAAAGTTCGTATGCAATAAAAATATTTAGGCGTGACTAAAACTTCAGGACACGCCTTCAGTCATCAATTCTGGTATTGAAATATTAGAAAAGAACGTAATTTTTCTTTCTTCTTTCTATGTATCTATGCTCAGTACTACTAGATAAATTGTTAAATAGCTCATATTTTAAAACCAAAATATTAGTTTAAAATGGCACAAAAACTTTCCAATTTCTGAATGAACGAATTCAAAGAAACGAAAAACGACTTCATTTTAAAACCTGTCTTATCCTATTTGAGAAATTCACAATTTTGAAGATTAGAATTCCGAGGTTATTAAGTCTTAATATTATATAATCTTTTGGTGTAATTTGTTAAAACAAAATGTAGAAGCACAAAAATAAATACTAAGATTTCGATTAATTTATAAAATTAATTTTATACATCATTCAAAAATAATAAGCAAAATAAAAGTATTAATTTTTGCTCGTGTCGTAAGTTTGTTGTTTAGGAGTATTTTTTTTTAAAATTATTTTCTCTGTTTATTCTGGAGAAGGTTGAACGTCAAAGGAAAATAACGCCTTTCAAGATTTAATACTTGAATTTTCTCGGGAATAAATGAAAATTCAAAATGTTTATTTAAACATTTACACCATAAAACATAACGAGTAAATAATGAAAGTAAAAAAGGCCAATTATTCTAAAATACTGTTGCTTTGCAATTTATGAAAATTCGTGCTCGGCTGTTTCGTCAGGAACGGCTAACAAAAATCTCAAACAATGTTGGTGTTTCTTTCCCTCTCTAGTAATTGTTTGCTTCAAACGTCTCTTTACCTCAAAGATCTTAATTCTTAAATATATTGTGTAAATAGAAAGGGAGTTGCATGCACGCAATATGGTACTTTAATTTTTGGCAAAATCGATCTTTTGTGTTTTATTATGTGTTACGTGCGATAACATGCATTTAAGATCGCGGAATCTGTTTTTATTTATTTATTTTTTCAGGGGAAGTAACATATTTTGCCGATACTGCTTTGGAATATGCTTGACTGTTTTTTTTTTTTTTTTTTTTTTTTTTTTTTTTTTTTTTTTAAACTAAATAGACTCAAAATAAAAAATCAAGCGTTAAATGGTTTATGTATGGAAACGCCTTATTAAGTTTGGCACTATTGAGACCAGCGACCACGCCCCCTGTCCTCGTCTAAAAGTAGATCTTTGAAAACAATTCGCCTTTCCTACAAACAGTGCTGAAGGGGAGGAAATCAATACTGTACTTCCCTCATTCAACGTGAACCTGTGATCCTTGAGATAATTTCGCAGTAAAATTAGAACAATGTCTGTATATTTTCCATTTTGATTATTAATAAAAATAAAATCCTAAGATTTTGCTGTATTTGAGAAAATTTAGTTTTGAAACTTTTAATTGTAGCAGACATTGTTGATTACGATGTTGTTGTTATTCCTTAGCAAAACATGAATACTTCAATTGAAAATTCAATAACTTGAAATCGAGTAACTTGAAAAATATGCAATATATTCGAAGCAATAGTTTTGCACACCCATTTTTCAAAGGAACACTTTGAAAATATAGTTTCGCTGTAGATAAAATAATAATAATAATAAATAAATAAATAAAACACCATTCCTTTTACACAATGAAATATAGGTATTGGACGAAAGAAGAACCGAGGTATGACAACGCCAGCCACTTTGACAATGTTTTTTTCTTTTTTTTCCGATCGTCTGCCGTTACACAACTTGTTTTCATTCGAAGAAGCATTCTGGCATCAGTAGATGCGTAATTCAGTTTAAAAAAATGATTCAGTATGCTATTCTATACAAAGATATTGAAATTAAATGAACGATGTAACTTTTGTAAAGCAATCAACTATATTCTTTATTCGAACAAAGAGATTCTGTTTTGTTATGTGTGACTAAGGCTGTTTAATAACTTTATACTGTATTCTGCTTGGAATGTGCATGGACAATCCATTGTGTTTACTACTATATTCGAAGTCATATTACATATATTCGAAGTCGTATTCGAAGTCAACCTAAGATTCTAGTTAGTTGTTGATGAAAAGAAGAATTCTGGCTTGTGATGATATACAAAATAAATATTTTTTTTTTAAATATAATATTTCAAACCTAATTTCCTTCCAGATGTTCTGTCCTTTTTGGGAGATGGATAATTACCTTCAAACCCTTTTAATATTCTCGTTATCTTATTTGGTTTAATTTAAATTCTGTCTTTGGTTTAAAATTCGAAACTCGTAACTTAAAAAAATTATTCTTATTCGCACATTTTATAACCTATCCATAATTCTTCTATCTAGGTATGTCTTTAGATTTTTAAGAATATATATCATCATTTTTTTACACAAGTTTTGACTGAAATAAATTGTAAAAAACTATCAAATATTAATTCTTTGGCATACTTGAAACGTAGTTCTAATTCATGAAATGCAGTGCAATGATTTTTTTAAACAACTTTTTGCAATATGCTCCTCCTACTTTGTATAGCCACATTTTCTGTAGTGCACTTTTACTTTGAACAAATGCATATCACTATATGATGGGCGGAGTTTAAATGTAAAAAAATAGCGAGGGCGGTGCACACAAGTAAAAAAAAATATTAATAGGTTTCTAGGTTATACTCTGTAAACTAGTACTGACAGCTTGATACTTCGGGAAATTTAGTGCTCGCTCAAGAGTAATTTTTGATAAAACAAAACCAGTAAATTACACTAAAAGGCAAGAACATGCTTTAACCCTTTCCGGCACGGGCAAAATCTGTAGTAAGATGAGAAATTATCGACTGACACCGGAATTCACAAACGAATTTTTTGGATATTTTGAATTCCTTAATTTACGCTTTTGTTGTAAAAGCAAAATTTCACTAAAATATTACTGGTGCCGTTTGCAAGTTTGGAATTAAAATTAGGTATCCCAGATCGGGCACAGTGTGAAGGAAAGGGTTAAAAAATTCTTTTTTGACATCGCCGCTTTTTTTATAAAGAGATTCCGTTGACTGCTTTTAACCACTTTTAAAATTACTTGCATTAAGAATCTACGACTCTGGTTTTGAAATGTTGGAAAATGACGTTAATTTTTTTCTAATTTTTATGTATCTATGCTAAATACTAGTCGATAACTAGCTGTTATTTTTAAGCCAAAAGATTAGTTCAGCATGGCACAAAAACTTTCTCTAATTTGTGAATGAACGAATTCAAAGAAATGGAAAACGACTTCATTTTAAACATATCTTATCCTACTTGAGAAATTCAAATTCTTTAAGTTTAGGATTCCAATATTTACAGTCTTAATATTAGCATGATCTTTTAATGTAATTTGACAAAATAAAACCTAGAAATCAAAAAATAGATAATATGATTTAGATTAAATTATAGCATTATTTTTGTACATCATTCAAAAAAATAAAGAAAGAAAGAAAAAAAAATAAAAGTATTAAATTGTGCTCAGATCGAAATATTATCGTTTAGGAGGGGTTTTTTTTTAAATTATTGTCTCTGTTTATTCTAGAAAATGTTGAACATCAAAGAAAAATGACGCTTTAAAAGATTTTATAGTTGAATGTACTTAGGAATAAATAAAAATAAAATATTCGTGAGTAATACAGGTACTAGGTAAACCACAGGGTTGAACAAAAATATCCAAGTATGTTTCCATCTATTTGTATAAATTGCTGAAAGAGAAATTTAAAATTGTTATACGTTTTCTTGTTAAACCAAATTCCCCTTTTCTATAGTATATATATCAATCGACAGATCAAATACAGGGTTGTTCAAAAGTATTGTGATATATAATTTTGCTATAGACAGTAACACCTTACTTCCTCAAATATGTAAGTTTTGTTAAAGATTTCAGGTAATATTGGAAATTGTTTCATATGTATGCTTAAAGAATGATTTTCCTTGCCTGATTAGTGTTTGCAATCAGTGATTCCAGAAATTGGTATGATTTCTATTTCTAATTGTAAATAATGCGAGGAGAACTTATTACCATAAAAGGCGCTCACTCGCTTTTGAAACCTCCAAATGTATGTATGTACCAACTGGAACAGCATCTAGGATCTGTAACATGTTACTTAATAATTTTACTGGTATGAGTTGAAAAAAAAAATTTTTAATATTCACTCAAGTCTAAATTAATGTAACAAGGTGGAACCCGTCGAACTTCGACGAAAAAAAATATTTTAGAAGGAACTGTTTCATTGATTTATTACAACGTACAAAATTAGCTACAGTAAAAAATGCATCTTATATTGATCAGTTTAAAAGAAATACTATTTTAAGCTAAAATTAACAAAATACCATTTCTATAAAAGTCAGTTGTCCAAATTATTAAAATTAAACTTTAATCGCATATGTAATAAGTAAAACATGATAAAGATAAGTTATTATGATAAAGTTATCAATTGAGGCTCTTATGCTGGTAAAAATGGAAAAAAAAAATCAAATTGACACGATCATAAAATTTCACGAGAAATCTAAACCCGTCATCAATTTCATCTTCTCAAAATTTACATACGAAATTTTAATTTCTTTTTTTTTTCAATTTTAAGAGAAAGTGTCACATTTCTGTTGCCACAATTACAAAATTCGCACAAAACATATAAAAAAAATAATAACTCAAAAATAAATTGAATTACAGGTTTCAAACAAAATGCATTTAAAAGTACATTTTTTTCTCTATACGCCGATGTAAAAATTAAGAATGTGTGATGTTTAGGTGTATAAAAATTGCAGTAGCAAAAATTGCAAAACTGAATTGCATGGGAAAATGTTGCCATTCGCAAAATGACGTATGCATTACGCACAGATACGTTTGGCCTTTATAATATAGACATTCAATAGCAGGTTTAATGAGCTTTCATTCAAAGAAAGCTTTATCTATTTAATCCTTTGATATTACTTACGAGAATAAAAAAAAAAAAAAAAAAAAAAAAAAAAAAAAAAAACATAGAATTGTGCTCCGCTCAAAAAGAAATTGTGAACATAAAAGTAAACAGCCTAAAGTGGAGCTATACCTCAACACTCGACATGAATAACTCTGTCATACCTGGGCGCTAGCTCGATAATTTATATAATTTTAAAGCATTTGTTTACAAATATACGTGGCCGTCCAATCAACTTTGTAATTTTATTACGTTACTTTTATTAAAATTTGATGCGAAAAATGAATGACTCCGCCTCCATTTTAAAATTAATACTTCAATAAGATTTCGAAAGGCGTGCCACATTTACATTGAAAATTAAGATGAAAATTGATTGATAAATAATTTTAAGCTTCCAAATTACATAATAATAATAACAAGAACAGCGGAATAAGATTCACGATAACCCACGACACCTTTAATAATTCAATAATACTACATATATACAGTAGAACCCCGCTAATCTGGATCTCCGTATAATCCGGATCGGTTTGGTAATTTTTTTTTTCAAGTTTCAGAAACGATTGGCTGATTTCCACAACATTAACTTGTTTCATCGTCGTATTCTGAATAAGAAAAAAACTTTTTCTGAAATCTTTTCGGAAGAATTAAACAAAGCAAACATTTTTATTGTCTATAAATATTCAATGAGTTTAACAAAAAGGTGATTTTCTGTAAGAATGTTTTACTTAATTTTATTTTTTTTCCAATTCTTCGGATAATCCGGATTGGGTCTGGTCCCAGTTAATCCGAATTATCGGGGTTTTACTGTAATATATTTATACATTGATTTATTACATCACATTACATTTTTTAAATGCATAGAATGCATAATATTTTTTGAAATTATTTTAAGTTTCAAATGAATTAAATTTGACCAAAATATTTGACTTAAACATTCCGAACAAATGTTTACAGTTTGACAAAATTTTATTAGTACAGTAGAATCCCGCAAATTCGGACCCCGTTAATCCGGATCTCCGTATAATCCGCCCCACCAGTGGCCGAGAGGTTCGGACCTCTCAACTGGTAGACGGCAGGTGCTGGGTTCGAACCCAATCGAGGCTGTCGGCCTAGCCGTTCGGAGTTTTCCGTGGTTTTCTTCGAACCTTGCGTAAATACGGGTTAGATTCCCTTAGAAAGACCCCCACGGAGGGCACTCCCCCTGGTCCTATATCCCATTAGCGTAGATAATCGGACGACAAAAATCAACCAACCAACCAACCGTATAATCCGGATCGATTTGGCCATTTTTTTTAAGTTTGAGAAGCTATTGGCTAATTTCCGTAACATTAACTTGTTTCAACGTCGTATTCCGAATTAAAAAAAACTTTTTCCTGAAATCTTTTCGGAAGAATTAAACAAAGGAAACATTTTTATTGTCTATAAATATTCAATGAGTTTATCATAAAGGTGATTTTCTGTAAGAATGTTTTATTTTATTTCATTTTATTTCATTTTTTTTTAATTCTCCGGATAATCCGGATTTTCGATAATCCGGATTGGGTCTGGTCCCAATTAATCCGAATTATCGGTTTTTACTGTAAATATAGCCAATGAATTTTCATACATAAACTAACTCTAAAAACCTGCTCCTTTTAGAAAAATAACATAGAATCCCTCAGGATTATTTAATTTCAGAATAAAAAATAGACTTTTGTCTTGAAAGGGGAAAAAAACCCCCTCAGATTTAAAAATTTGAAAATTGTCCATTAGATGATTGAATAGTTGGTATATTATGAATTGGGTGTGTAATCGGAGGAGTACTTACAAATCGAAGAAATCACTCAAAAATAAATTTCAAATTTGTTTTTAACATTATCTTTAAATAATAAAATGTTCAGAATTTCTATCTTAAACAAAGATTATTATTATTATTATTTTATATTTTGAATAAACGTTTTTGGACACTAAAAAACATATGAAATCCAAACCAGTATCTGGCTTTACTTTTACATACTATGTTTCATACTGATATGAAGAAAATTCGGCTTAGATGCTTTATCTTCCCGCGAGCCGCCATTCTGTTTCCCTTTTATTTCACATACATTATTATTTAACCTTAAACTACAAAATGAAACTGAAATGATTGAATCATACATTTCAAAAAATGATATTAAATTAAACAAGACAATCTACTTTAGAAATTCTAAGATTGAAAAAGAAAAGTTGTAATTGTAAAAATCGTTTGATTTACTTGATCATTTATTTTTTAAAACATTCAAGTAAAGTGAAAATATTTTTTTTAGTATGCATAAGCCTTAAAAATATTTATTTTATCTTTCCTCAAAAAATAATTGCAAAATAATATTAATAATAACATTTGTGAGAAATAATAGGGAAACAAAATGGCGGCTCGCGGAAAGATACTGCATCTGTTCCATAATAATAATAATAACAAGAACAGCGGAATAAGACTCACGATAACCGACGAGACCTACAATAACTCAATAATACTACACATAAAATGCCACATGCATTAAAGGGTTTAAGTGTGGAGACACCTTATTTAGTTCAGTATTATTGAGGGCAGCCACCGCGCCTCCCTGTCCTCGCAAAAATGAGCGTCTGGGGAGAGCAACTCGTCTAGAACTAGATCTTTGAAAACAAATCGCCTTTCCTAATAGTGCAAAAGGGTGGAAAACAATATCCTGTACTACCCTCATTCAACGTGAACCAGTGACTCTTGAATTGATTTTAGAAGTTCGCAGTAAAATCAGAAGAATATTCATTTTTTCCATTTTATTAATAATAATAAATAATATCCCAAGAATTTCCTGTATTTTAGGAACTTGAGTTTTGAAAATTTTTATTGTAGCAGACATTGGTGATTATGCTGTTAATGTTATTCCTTTGCGAAGGAAGGATATTTCAATTAAAAATTCCAAGATTAAATTAAAAAATCTGCTTGATATTGGAAGAATAATGTTCCATGCCTATTTCTCAAACATCGCCAACAGCAAATTGCTTCGGAAATTTCAAAAATCTAGTCTAGACTCTTCATATATGCCAGATATTGTTGTTTGATTAAATGAATCAAATGTAACATTTAACGGCAATTACAGGAAATATTAAAACTTCAGTAAAATGAATACAATTCAAAAAGAAAAAAAATATTTTGAATGGCAGAAAAGATCTGCAAATTTGCAAAAATATCTGAGAGAGAAATATGTTAATTGACTGGTAACAGCTACTGCTCAACAACACAAATAAAAACTCGCAGATCGCGATTAACAAAAATGTTTTGCTATGCGTGAATAATAAAACCATTAAAATAAATAAAATAAAATAAAAACTGAACGTCTCCCTTATTTTTAATTAATTGAACAAACTGGTTTGACTAACTTGACAAAAATAAATAAATGAATAAAATCTCAGCTTATGAAATATGAAAACTGCTATTATGATCCTTTTGGTTCAACGTACGATTACAAAGTGTCTTCTACTAATTACTGAATCAGGAAAATAATATTTATAGCGTTTGCTGGAATCTACAGAGTCATTTCGACATCTACTTTAACATTCGTAACAGAGTACGCAGTAAAAGAGCAGGTATTTTTTTCGAACCAAACAAACCATCTAATATACACTAAACAAAATATAAACTTTAAAAGATATCCATGGATTGATTCGTTACGTTACATTACATTGCATATTTTTAAATTCATAGAAAGCATAGGATTTTATAAAGTTATTTTTAATTTTAAGCAGATTAAATTTGTCAAAAAAACTGACAACCATTTCGAACATTTCAGAATGTTCACAAGTGTGTGTTCCAAATGTTCGAAACTACGTTCATCACAGTTTGAAAAAATTTTATTAATAAATATAGGCAAGGAATATTCTTAAAGTAACATACATAAATTAACTGTAAAAATTTGCTCCTTTTGAAAAAACAACATAAAAACCTACAGGATTATTTGATTTCAGAATAAAAAATAGAATTTTGTCGAGAAAAAAGAAAAAAGTCTTCAAATTTAAAAATTTAAAAATTGTCCATTAGATGAATGGGTGCAGAGTATATTATATGTTGGATGTATAAGGTAGGTGTAAACAAATCGAATAAATCATTTAAAAATATATTTCAAATTTGTTTCTACCATTATCTTTAAATGGTAGCCTATTAATTTTACTTAGTTATTTATTTATTTTGAATGAACATTTTTGGATATTGAAAAGCATTTGGAATCCAAATCAGTATCAGGCTTTACATTTACATGTTATAATTATTAAACAATTGAAGAAAATTTATTAATAAGAGAAAAATTTACACACTGAATATAGGTTCACTAAATATTGAACTTTTGCAAAATAAATATTTAAAAGCATTTGGTTACAATGCATTTAAATGCATTAAATGTATTTAAATGCATTTTTTTTAATTATTATTATTATTGTTATTGTTATTTTTTAAATAAAGCTCGTATGAGATAAAAATATGTAGGCGGAGCTAAAAATTTTGGCCACGCCATAAGTCATCGACTCTGCTATTGAAGTGTTAGAAAATAACGTAATTTTTTTCTCTTTTTTATATGCACCTGTACTCTATACTACTCGATAAATTGTTAACTAGCTGATATTTTTAATCCAAAATATTAGTTTTACATGGCACAAAAACTTTCCAGTTTCTGAATGTATAAATTAAAAGAAATGAAAAACGATTTCATTTTAAACGTGTCTTATAACTATTTGAGAAATTCGAATTCTTTAGGATTAGATTTCAAAGATATTCAAGTTTTAATAAAATATTGTAAGGTAGTTTTTCAAAATAAAATCTGGAAAACTAAAATAAATACTATGATTTCGGTTAAATTGCAACATTATTTGTGTACATCATTCAAACATATTAAACAAAATAAAAGTATTAAATTGTGCTCACATTGAAATATTGTCGTTGGGGAGTATTTTTTCAGTATTATTTTCTTTGTTTATTCTAAAGAATGCTGAATATCAAAGGGAAATGACGTCTCTCAAGATTTTACAGTTGAATCAACTCATGAATAAATGAAAATGCAGAATATTTATTTAAACACTCACACCATAAAATATGACAAGTAAATGATAAATGTAAGAGAATCGAACTTCATGCGATCTAAATTATTACAGGTTTAAAATTTAAATCATCCACGGCTACTATCTCAATGGGCCGTTGGAACGCTTAAAAAACTTCAAACGTTGTCACCACTTACAAAGCTGACGGTTTCTCCCTGTTATAATAAATCATTTCGCGCTCTTTTATCTAGGGTTGGGCATTTCGATTCATCTTCATGAGTCGACTCTAACTCGATTCACTTGGTTAATGAGTCGAGATAGTGAGTCGACTCCCGAATCACTTACGATTGGTTGGTTGGCTGTAGAAATGATGCAATTTTATGTTTTCTATCACGTATATCGCACAAAAGATAATTGTTAAATGTATGCTCGAATTATTTTGCTTTAGTTTTTAGATAAAAGATATATTTTTGTGGTAAAAGCCGAAATTTTCAGTCCTATACCGGCCCAGAGCGTATAAAAAATAATGACCTGGTTGGTAAAAAACATAAATGTTCGGCCAACTTGCTTCGTACAGAACAGTTATAATCCCGACAAGAAAACTAGTCGTTGGAGGCCACCGTAATACTTACCCATCATTTATATGCATATGAAAATAAAATATGTGAAAACTATTTATACAATGTATTTCAATTCCAAAACTAAGTTTAAATGTTGTTAATACTCATAGTAATACTCTATTAATGAATTGTTGATGCACCAATTTCAACAAATTATATAAAACGCCAAACTACTCAAGAAGTACCAAACTACGTAAAAGAAACATCCTTATAACTCCAAAAATAATAATCATATTAACTAACAGTTTTCTGCTTCGGATTAAGCGTCTCATTTTCAATTAAAATATATCTCTGAATTGAAATTTGAATGAAATACAGGACCATGAAAAATCGAAGAATGTGGAAAACAGGATTACAAATATCTCGACAACTAATAATCCGATCGACTTCGTTTTTTATGCAAAATTTGTATTTTTTTTTTTATTTCCTTTTACATGCATTCCTTAAAATAAAAAAATTCGAAAATTTTTATATACCTTTCATTAGAACGAATTTTTCGAGAATCCGGAAAAAATAGTTCCGGATAATCGAGGTTGCTGATATTCAATAGGCTTCGTTCCATTCTTACATACTAAGTACATACAAAATTTCAAGTCTCTATCTCAATTTGTTCGTGAGATAGAGCGTTTACAGACAGACAGACACAGACAGACGGACAGCAAATTTTTTTTTCTAAAAATATGTTTTTCCAAATCTCCAGTGTCTAAAACGTATAAATCCGACAAAAAAATTTTTTCGATTTTCAAAACGATTGCAAGACTTACCCTATACTACGTATGATGGGTAAGTAAACTAGTCGTTGGGGGCCACCGTAATACTTACCCATCATGGATATGTATATGAAAATAAAACATGTGAAACTATTTATACAATGCATTGCAATTCATAAACAAAATTTAAATATTGTTAATATACATAGTAATGCTATATTAAAGAACTGCTGATGTACCAATTTCGACAAATAATATAAAACGCCAAACTACTGAAGTAATACCGAACTGCGTAAAAGAAACATCCTTATAACTCCAAAAATGATAATTCTATTAACTAACAATTAACTGCGTCGGATTAAGCATCTCATTTCCAATAAAAATATACTTTTGAATTGGAATTTGAATGAAATACAGTGTCATGAAAAATCGAAGAATCTGGAAAACATGATTACAAATATCTCGGCAACTAATAATCCTATCGACTTAGCTCTATATGCAAAATGTGTGTTATTTTATTGCCTTTTACGTCCATTCCATAGAGCAAAAAAATTCGACAATTTTTTAAATACCTTTCATCAGAACGAATTTTTCGAGAGTCCGAAAAAAATAGTTCCGGATAATCGAGGTTGCTGATATTAAATAGGGTTCGTCCCATTCTTACATACTAACTACATACAAAATTTCAAGTCTCTATCTCAATTTGTTCGGGAGATAGAGCGTTTACAGACAGACAGACTGACAGATAGACAGACAGACAGACAGACAGACGGACGGCATTTTTTTTTTTTTAAATATGTTTTTCGGAATCTGCACTATCTAAAACGTGTAAATCCGTCAAAATTTTTTTTTCGATTTTCAAAACGATTGCAAGACTTACCTTATACTACGTATGATGGGCAAGTAAAAGTTAAAATCTTCTTCTTAGCCTGATCCGTCATAGTTAAATTTGTAGAAAACATGGATTTTTCCGTTTGAGAAGTTCTAAGCAAAAATTAATATTTTAGATTTTTTTTTAATGTTTATAATCTTATTTTTAAAGAAAAACCCTATGCTATGATATTCATTTTTTAATTAGTAATGTTAATTTGTATGTTAATGTTTCAGTTGATATTAATATTGTTAATCCACATATTATGTGCTATTCTACGCATTAGAGACGTAAAAATCTGAAAAATGCTACAAAGTAAAATCCTCCAAGACGGAATAACATTAAATAAAATTCGCTATAGACGAGTTCCCTTCCGATCATTACGAGGAAAAAAAGGTTAGACCCGAACCAGTCTTATAGTAAAAAGTAAGTCTCGAGCTCGGCTTGGGAGAATGCAATGGCAAGGCCAATCCGAGGCTTGTAAAATAAAGTAAGACCCGACTTGAGTGCCGCTAAAAATAGGCCGGATCTTCGAGCCAGGATCCGGCAATTACAGCGTTTAAAATTATTAGACTGTTTTCTTTCCTGTTTTTTTTTTTTTTTTTTTTTTTTTTTTTGAGGGCAGGAAGGGGTTCTTTACTTAAAAATTTAAAACGGACACTTTAAGTTCATTATGTTCTTATATTTATAAATTATTATTTATTCACAAATATCCCCCGCCCCCCCCCCCCCCCCAAAAAAAAGAAAAATATTAGTACAAATTAAGTTAATTGATTTTTTAATTTTTTTTTAATATGTGTGCGTTTACATGTATGTCGTGTTGGTTATGCTAGAACGATATCGTATCATCGAATTAAAAAGAAATTAATTACTTTACGTTTAGATTCTGTAGAAAATATAATGCAAAAAATATATCTCTCCCCTCCCCGGTCTAATCTATTTCTGAATTTATTAAAATTAAAATTATGAAAAAAAGGGGACAACAGTAGTTTATTCGAATTTTGCTGGAAAATAATAGCGATTATTCTGAGTCTCATTGTTTTGTAGAAAATTGCATTTTTCGTTTCACATAAGCTTTATATTGCAGGGTTCAATGTCAGCATGTTTTAATGTACAATTATAAAATTGATAGCCTGACTATTGAGGGGATTTCGAATCAAATAACGTTTTCCATTTGTTTAATAAATGAACTGCTAATCAAACTAAATACGAAAAAGAAAAAACGGAGCTGTTGTAGTGTGTTTGAAGAGGTGAAGAGATATTAGAAAATTTAAGATTCAATTCTAGAAAAAAAATTCAGCATTGACATAATTTCTGATAAATTTTTATTTAGAACTTTAAACATTTACAGGCAGCTATAGAGGAGATGAAAAATCAAACAGCATTTCTATTTTTTTAATAAATACATTACATATGATGAAAAAATGTATTCTTGTCATGAAACAACAGGTTTTTCTCTTTTCCCTTGCAATATAAACTTCAATTTTAAGAGTAATTTTCTAATGGATTTTGCCAAAAATTGGAAAGCTCCAATCAATTACACATAATTTCTGAATAAGAAAACTTTTCAATTTTACGAGTTTTTTTTTTCAACTAAAAATGAATTCAGAAATGTGTAAAAAAGTAGCTTTTTTGAATTTAAGAACTGATTTAATAAATTCAGAGAAATATTTTCAGAAATCTATTTTATATTATACAGCTTTAAAAGCTACGACATTTTTAACCCTCTTTTTTTTAAATTCCAAATTACATTTTTTTTTTTTAACGAATGTTGAAGAGTCTAAAAATCTAAGTAAACGATAACATTGCTGTTGCTATTGAGTATTTTCTGTCTTGCGAATACATACTAAACTAAAATATTGCTCATGAATGTGCATAAAATATTCTTAAGAGAATTATTGTATGCTAAGAAAAATCGGATTTTTTTGTAGAAATTGAATCGGGCCGAGTAAGTTTATTAATTTATTTATTTGTACGGGTCGGGACAGGATAGAACATTTTATTTTACATTAGCCTGGGGTAGCTTTCGCTTGTACCGGGCCTGGTTGGACCTGTGAGCTCCTCTAAATAAATTATGAATATTTGCACGTTTTCTGTAATTTTAATAAATTTCATTTTACAAATCTATCATAATGTTCAGTGTCTGGGGCATAATTTACCCCTTATGCGATCATAAAAAAGTGGAGGGAAGACTAATTTTTTAATTTTTTCTCTCATATTTACAGTTTTTATAATTGACTTCCTTTTGAAATTCTATTTATAAAATCATGATATTATACTGAATAACTGCCAGGTTTTATGTTTTTATCCTACCACTATTTAAAAAATAATAATAATAAATAAAAAAATGTATTTTAAAATCGTCGGAAATTTAGGAAAACAAGCAAATTCACTTCATAAAAAATAACTGTAAAAAATAAGCGTAAAATTTGGCAGCTATGATATTGTGATCCCCTCTCCACCCGATTGACACTCAAAACTTACTTAGGCTACAAAATAAATAAATAAATAAATAAATAAATAAATAAATAAATAAATAAATAAATAAAAATAAATAAATAAATAAAATAAAATAAACAGGAAATATTATCCGAATCTGGTTTGAAAAAAGGAATATTTAAAAAAATCTACCATCTAAACTTTAAAAAATTAAATGAAAATTATATCCATTTTTACATTATCTGCAAACATTTATAACTTATAATATATATATATATATATATATATATATATATATATATATATATATATATATATATATATATATATATATTAAAAGAATATATATAAAAAGAATAAATTAAAGAATATATAAGAATAAAAAAGAGAATATATTAAATAAAATATAAAAAAAATAAAATAAAAATATAAAAAATATAAAAAAATAATAAAAAAAATTAATATAAAAAAAAGAATATGTATAAAGAATATAAATAAAAGAATATATTCGTAATCAAATGAAGGACAACACTTTATCTAAAATACATTAATCATAAAATAAACTCATAAAACTTTTTAGCAGTGGTGAATTTGGAAAATGGCCCAAGGGTCAGGCATTCCCGCGGAACAATGAGATACCCGCCCTGAAATATCAGGCAGTTTGTGTTTTAAATGGTAAAATAGTGCAGTCTTTACTCCACCCAAAGTTCTTTATAACATCCACCTACACCCTACTACCCTCCTCTCGAAAAAAAATGTGTCTTAATTTAACACTGTTTTTTAAACAATTTGCTATTAAAGTAAAAAAATTTTTCTCTCTCTTCAACTTTTTTTTCTATATTGCATCAGATAAAGGCAGTTGAAAATATTTCCCTAACCTGTTCTACTTTCTTTTAGCAAAAAATACAAACATAATATCTGCTTTGTTTGATCGTTCGATCTTTCCTCAATACGGAAATCGGCACAAGCTTATCATAAATTCAATTAATCTTCCCAGAAATATCCTGCTGAACGCCCCTTTTTCCATAAATTCAATTAATCTTTCCAGAAATAACCAGCAGAGCGCCCTTTTTTCTCTGCCCCTCCCACTCTTTTCATTCATTCGGTATCTTCCTAATTACACGTGAAATGCACATCTACACTGCCTCCGCTTTTCCCAAAATCCGCAACCGCAATATAAAGTCAAACCAAGACATTTGTTTTTTGCTAAAAAGCCCAGCGCGGATTCGAAGAGTCGAAATCTGATACCGAGTCGAAAGAGTGGTTTTCAAGGAGTCGAAGAATCGAAGAGTCGACCACCCAATCTTCAACTCTCGACTCTCCAAGTCCGACACTCTGTTAAACTGGTCCAACCACTCTTTGAGTGAGTGAGTTGACTTTTCGACTCCGAATCCCAAACTGAGTTGAAATGAAAGTTCGACTCTTTTGAGTCGACTCCGTTAGCCAGATAGGAGTCGATAGTTCGATTCACTTGTAAGGAGTCGAGATTTAGAGTCGACTCCTCGACTCCTCGGCCAACTCTACTTTTATCTCAAGGATCTCAATTGTTTAACTGCATTGAACAAACCTGGTGCAGGTTAGAGGACTGCACGGGCCGGAAATTCCAGGCCCGTTTAAATTTTTATATTTTAGGCCCGGTCCGGCCCATTACAATTTCTACGATTTCTAAAAAATTCACATATTTTTATCATATAACTAAGATTCCTTTAAAGAATACTGCACACATATCAATGGAATGATTTTACAGCATACACAGATTATTTTACAGCAAATACACATTAACAACATTAATGATTACTTAGATTCTTAGGATTTCAACATTCGAATAAAGATTCATTAAAAAATTAATATGGCTTAGAATAAAAGAAAAAAGAACGAAAGCTAAAAACATCGTTAATTTTGAAGCTGTTTAATAAAAGAAGATTTATAAATATATTTCTATATCATTTTATTACAGATTTCAAATCCAAATTCATTCTTAAATTCAAAGAAACTCCTTTCTGATACATTTCTAAATTCATTTTTTTCTTCTCAGAAACGCATAAGATTAGCAGATATCATTATTCAGAAACTATATAATCGAATGGCGTTATCCATTTTTTGATACAAGCAATTTAAGAAAACTGCAAACAAATAAAATACTGTCATAATTAGCGTTTTGAATAGAATTTCCGGAAGCAATAGCAAGGGAAGGGAGAAAAACTTGCAACCATTTGAGAAACTATATCTCAACAAGATTATACAAGTATTTTATTTACCAAAAATGAAAAACGCTATTCGATTCCAAATCCCTTCAATAGTTAGGCTTATCACTTTTTACTTTCACAATTTAAAATTAATCAGAAAATGTGTCAAACTTTCGCATTATTGAGAAATTAATTTAAAAATCATCAAGAAGTATATATCCGAAGACTAAGCTAACATAAGTTCTTTATCGCTGTTAATAATTTTAGAAATAATGTTTTCTGCCAATAATTAAGTCTAGTACCGGTCCTGCCAGTCTATATGTTGAAAAATAATGCAAGCGTGATCTCGGACCGGCATGAGTCAGCTAAAAAAATATTAAAACGGGTTACACATAATGTAATTCTCCGATGCCGATACACTGTGCATTTTTTTATTGATGCTGTCAAACTAGTATGGCCACATTTATACTTATTCTCGTTAAAACCATTTTCGTTGAAAATAGCTCATATTTTATCGTTTCTGCTGAAATCCTCAGAACGGGCCGGCAGGCCCGAAATTTTTTTTTTTTTATTGGCCCGGGGCCGGCCCGTCTGGCCCGTTTATGTTGTTTGTCGGCCCGGCCCGGTCCGTTGAAAAAACTATTCTAAATCTGCCGGCCCGTTAGAAAATTCGAAACGACTCCGCCGGGCCGTGTACGGGCCACGGGCCAAGCCCGGGTCCGTGCAGACCTCTATGCAGGATGTTTCCGTCGCAATATGGGGCTTTCATCTTTGGCGAAATCGATCTCTTGTGGTACGTCTGATAACATGTATTTAAGGTCGGGGAATATGTTTATTAGTATTATTATTACGTCAAAGTTACGACATTATTTTGTTGATACTACTTGCTTGAAATTTTTTTCTGTATAAAACAGTCATTATTTTTGCAAACTGTTAAAAGCGTAATAAGATTTATTATGCATGGAAAATACTAGTTTTTATTGTACAGTGTAAATATTTTATGCAAGTACATTATTTAAAGTTATCTTTTTTATAGCAATTTTTGTCGGTTTGATATTATGTCCAAGAAAAATTTAAATAAATGATCTCACTATTTATCTAGAGGGTAGTTTTAAAAAATATATTCTCAAATCGATTGTTTTCGAACAAAATGAAAAATCATACTTCAAAAGGTTTATGTATGGAGCCGCCTTATTTAGTTTGTCACTATTGAGGCCAGCGACCACAACCCTTGTCCTCCCAAAATCGAGCGTCTTGGACTAGTAGATCGTCTAAAAGTAGATCTTTGAAAACAATCCGCCAATCCTTTAAACAGTGTAGAAGGGGGATCAATACTCCGTACTTCCCTCATTCAACGTGAACCTGTAATCATTAAGATAATTTTGGGAGTTCTCAGTAAAATAAAAAAATACATGCATTTTTCCCATTTTATTTACAATAGAAAATATCCTACGAATTAACTGAACTTCAGAAATTTTAGTTTTGAAAATTTTAATTGTAGCAGATATTGATGATTTGTGTGCTACTGTTATTCCTTTGCACAATAAGGATTTTTCAATGAAAAATTCAATTATTCAATCGATTATATTAAAAAATGTGTAATATATTTGAAGCAATAATTGTCCATACGTAATTCTCAAATGAACCTTTTAATATATAGTTTCGCTATAACACACAAAATAAATAAATAAATAAAAAAAAAAAATAATAAAAATTAAAAAAACACCATTGTTTTAACAGAATGAAGAATGGGTATGATTTTAACTTTTCAAGAATTTATATTACCATTTTTTGCACAATTTTTCACTGAAATCAATTGTAAAAAGCTCTCAAATAATAATTCTAAGATATCCTTAAAACATATATTTAATTTATGAAATGCTGCGCAATGATTTTTAAGAAAACAAATTTTTGCAATATTCAAAAATTATATATTTTTCTCAAATAATATTAATATAATTTATATCTATATTCAAATCGTTCCACAAAGACGATGTTCCGCCTACTTTATGTATCTGTACTGTGCTTTTATTTTGAATAAATACGTATCTTATGATGATAGGCGGAGTTAAAAAAAAAAAAATAAGACAGAGAGGGTGGCGTACAGATGCAAAAACTGGTTTCTTTCATATAATCCGTAATTTAATATTGATAGCTTGATACTTTGGGAAATTCAGTATTCACTCAAGAGTAATTTTTGATAAAACAAAATCAGCAAATTGATTTCCCCCTTTCTGTATTGTTTTAGGAAAGGCGAATCGTTTTCAGAGATCTACTTTTCGATAACGTGCTTTCCTGAGACGTTCGTTTTTTTGGAGGACAAAGGATGCAGTCGCTTGCCTCAATGGTTACGAACTATATAAGGCATGTCCGTACTTAAACCATTTAATGTATGATTTTTTATTTTGTCCGGAAAAATTCATATGAGTCTACTTTTGAAAATTAACCTCTAGAAAAATAGTGAAAGTGTTTGTTTTGATTTCTGTTGGACATAATGCTGAGTTACATAACAAAAATTGCTGGAAAAATTATAATTTAAAATAATATACTTAGTTTAAAGTGTATTCAATGTACAATAACAGTTATTCAATGACATAATAAAGCTAATTCTGTTTTTAATAATTTGCAGTATTAATGACTGTCTTATAGAAAGAAAAAAAAAACAGTCAAGCGTATTCCAAGCAGTGTGAATAAAATATGTTTTAACTTCTCCGCAATAAATAAATAATAATAATAATAAAACAGATTCTATGACCTTAAATGCATATTATCAAACGTAAATAACACATAGTAAAAGCGCAAAAGATGAATTTAGCCAAAAATGAAAGCGTCGTATTGCAAAAACATATCAAGCGTGAGTCCATTCGTTGCTAAAGTAGCACAGGAAAGAAGACTGTGATCGTCCACAAAGAATTCCATTTTCTAATATCATTTTATCGGCTGCTTGAACTTATTAGACAGCCGCCGATATCATGAATATGCCATTAGTATTTCACAACTGGAAGTAAGATTCACATTTGTTACTTTATCTTATTTTCAAATATATTTTCTGGTGTGAAATTTAATTTAAAACATTTTTTTTTGTATAACCTTCTTAGTGGAATTAAAATATTTAGCACATGAGCATAATTCTAAGTGTTCGTCTAATGCTTGCCACTCATGAATAGTATAATTATGTTCAACTTGGTTTAGTTAATGAAATAAATTATGTCTTACCAACATATATTATCTTTGTCAGTTCACCACGTAACTGATTTACCCGTATAATGTATGTGCATGAAAAGTTTGCTTGATCCATCATTTAAAGCTTTTCGACACCACTTTTTCTAATTACAACGTGATACTATTTCAGTTCTAAATGTTCAGATTAAACGTTACGTGTATTTTAGATTAAAAAGAGTGACGTTAATCCATATTTTCAATTTATCGAACGTAAATTAAAAAAAAAAAAAAAAATGTTTAAAATGCATTTGCCTACTAATGCCATACTTCGGCAAAAAATATTGTTGACATTTATAAGCTTAATGTCCTGATGTATCAAAATATTTACATTTTTGAGCTTGCCCTATTTTAGGAAAATTTTAAACATAAAATATCATTTCATATTAAATCAAAATTGCCCCAAATTTTTGTAATTGATATTTTCTTTTCACTTTCTATAAGTTTTCGAGATAATCTGGATCTTTAAAAAAATCTGTTTATACAAAACATCAAAATCATTAATAATAATAAATTCAAAATATTTTTAATAACATAAATAATGTAAATGCGCATTAAAAAAGTTATAAAACTCGAGAACAAGAATTTTAAGGCATGTTTCTTACTCCGGAGCCCGTTTATTTATTTATTTTTTCAAAAATGTGAAACTTATATCAAACTTATGTGTTTTTTAGTTAAATCAGAGAATAAAACTGTGAATTTATATAAATTTATTATTGGAATTTTAATTTTTTTCCCAAACGACATAGCCGGCTAAGCATTGGAAACATACCTTTAAATGAAATTTTTTGATTTTTTCCCCAGGTATATCTACCTATCTTACAATGTATTTCCCGTATTATCACCTTATAAATATTGACATTTTAAGAGATAAAAGTGTTTTTTCAATTTTTAAAAAACCTCAGTTTCTCAAAAATTACTGTACCAAATTACATGCCATTAAAAGAGTTTATATAGGAGATCAAAGATGCATAAATGGAATCATTGTATAGTTTTCTGATTGTAAAAGTGTGTGAAAATATAATTTAAAAAAATTACAAAAATAAAAATTTTGTATTATAGTTGTCCGAGAATTACCATTTTTTGTAAAAAATTCTTCATTTGTACCGCATATTATATATAAATGCCGAAATTTTGCGTTGGGTAGTATATACAAATATTTATAAAAATATGTATAAAGATTATTCGAAATCATTGAAAGGCGTTTTTTGGGGCGGAGCTACTGAACTTCGATATCCGAGGAATTTTTGAAACAATGTCAGCACAGTGTGTCAACCGATATATTTTAAATATCATCAAGTATATAGGCCACAATTTTCAATACTGTCGATATACAAATTCTGATATTTTCTACCGGAGACAGTAGAGAAAAATATTTTTGCATGGAAAACAATAATATTCTTCGATTTTATTTTCACTCAAACATTTTCACCACCTTTAACCCTTTGGGGACGAGCGACAGACATACGTGCCCCAAAAAGGCTTAAGAATCCTTGTTTATTCCCACCGGTAAAATTATACTGTAAAATTTGACTTATACAATCGGAACATTTTCTCGATTTAATAATGAACAAATTTCTGTTTTTTAAAACCGGTGACAAAACATTAAAAAATTCGTAAAAGGCTCCCATCGCGAAGGGGTTAACGAAGAGTAATAGGAGTAAGCTAGTGTTTTTTTCTAATGGCAGATTTCTGTGCCTGTTTAATTTGGTTTGCAGTTGGTTCTAATTCTAGATACATAATATCCATATTTATTGGATTTTTAAATTAAATTAAATTTAGTTTAATTAATTAATTAATTTTTTGCGCAATAAGTAAATAAATAAAATAATAACGGAACAGAGTATAGATATAATACTGATAACTGAATAATATCTGAGAAATAAAAGAACGCATTTGGTTCTAATTCTAGATATATAATATCCATATTTATTTATATTTTAAATTTAATTAAATTTAATTTATTACTTTGCGCAATAAAATAAATAGATAAATAAATAAAAATAACGGAACTACTTTCTCTTATTACCATTCGTTAAAAGTGGTGAAAATATTTGAATAAAAATCATTATCACAATAGACGGTACATTTCGATATCGAAGAATGTTGTTGTTTTAATAGCAAACAATCTTTATTCAAGTGTTTCCGATACAAAACATCAGTTTGTGATATCGAAATACCATCTATAGTGTCAAAAATTATGCCCTATACGCTTAATGACATCTAAAATATATCAGTCGACACTTTCTTTACTGACATTGTGCCAAAAATTCTTTGATGTCGAAGTTGAATAGCTCCGCCCTAAATAACACCCTTCAATGAGTTTTAATAATTTTTACACATATTTTTGTAAATATTTATATCTAGTATCCAACGCAAAATTTCGTCATTTAAATATGATATTCGGACACATATAAGGAATTTCTTACAAGAAAATGTTAATTTTCAGAGAACTATAAGGTATTATTTTAATTTATTTTTTAAATTTTTTATCATTTTTTCACACACTTTTTATAATCAGAAAATTATACAAAAATTCCCAGTTATGCATCTCTGATGTCTATATAAACTCAATTAAAGACATGTAATTCGGTATAGTAGTTTTTGAGAGAATGAGGTTTTTTAAAAATCTTGAAAAAACGTTTCTATTTCATAAAAGACATATATTTAGAAGGTGATAAAAGCATTGTTATATAGGTAGAAACACCTGAGAAAAAAATCAAGTAATTTGATTGAAAGGCACGTTTTCAATGCTTGAAAGAAAGTGGAAAGCCTTTTCAATACATTAATATTATTATAATTATTTGTCAATCAAGTTTCATCTTAATTTCCAATATAAGTGTGACACGCCCTTTAAAACCTGAGTGACTTACTATTTTTAAAATGGGGGCGGAGTCATTCAATCTCTGCATCAATGAGGGGAATGTGACTGCGCAATCATCTTGAATAAAGTTCTTATTCTCATGTTTTATAATTTTTTTATAAGAATATTATATTATTTTTAAAAAGTATTGTTAATTACTTTGATCATTTGGGGGTAAGTTACATTATGAACTCTGATATTTTATTCCCATAACTACTGAAGAATATCATATGTTGCTAACTTTTGTGAGGTGCTTGAAGAAGTATTAAATAAAGCAAGTTTTCTTATAGATTTGAAAGAAATATTTATTTGCACACATAACATCAAAATTCAGAAGTAAACGTCACAATACGGGTGCCAATCCGGGAAATTAAAAATTATGTTCTAAATTCTTAAAAAATAACAGTTTCTTCCACTCCTTCAACTGGGAAGAAAACTATATCTTCCCAATGGTTTCCTCTGCTGTATTTTCCTCAGTGGAAGAAACTTGCAAATGCTGCTTTTTTGGGACGAAAGCTAATTAAACGTTATTAATCCAAAGTAGAGTTAACATAAAAAAGATTTTTTTTTTCAACTCACACCAATAAATTTAATAAATAATATGTTATTGTTTTTAAATACTGTTCTTCAGTTCACTAAATGTCCACTCAATAATAATTCCAAAAGCGAGTGAGCGCCTTTACCGGTATTAAGTTCTCCTCGCTATGTACATAGTACACGACCGGTATACGCGACATCACTTTTGACTCGCAGATCACGAGCCGCGTATGTGGAATGTTATACAGGGTGCCCTAAACAAATGGTATATACGCTAGGGGGCGTCATCAAGACGAGTAATAGTAAATAGGAAACCAAGGGTCCCAAACATTTCCCAAAGGAGATAGCCGCCATTAAAGTTTGGGGTCCAAAATTTCAAATACACATGAAAAACGGAAAAATTGGCGGATTGATTTCCAGGTTTCACTAAAATTATTCTGTATGTTGGTATTTTCTTGAAAATAAAATATAAAGATAAATTTCGAAAAATGCCGATAAAGGGCTCTTTAGACTTTGAAGTAATGAAAAACTATTTCCCTTTGAGAGTTCCCTTTCGTCGAAAAATACCAGTACGTTTAACCCATTCATGCCCAGCATCTTTTACGTAAATTTTATTTGGTTGGCACCACTATTTTTAGAAGATTTAAGTTTAGTTCGTTAATCACGAAAATGCATCATTTAAATAAAATAATTATTGCTTTTCTTTTTTACCGGTGTCAAAAACAGTGCTGAATGCACCTTTCGAAGCGTCCCTAAAAAGGGACGCTAGGCGCTAATGGGTTAAAGCTGAATTTTTAAATGCCAAAAAATATGTCAGACAATATTACTTAAAAGAACCATTTGAAAATAAACTGTCGAATTTAGATAATTTATTTACATCTTCATTAAAACTACTCTTTTTTGGTTTTGATTGAGTTCAGTTTAAAACGCAAGTCGAAAAGGCAGACGAAGTCATAGTTATGTTCAATTTTTTAATTAAAACAAATTGCTTGCATTTCAAATTGTGTTTACATAACACATTTTTCTTGATATTAATTCTTACGCCTATATTTTACTTTTTAATGTTAAAAGCAAATTGTAACTAGTTGATCTGTTTTGTTAATTAAGAGAAACAGTGAAAGAAAAAGATATTTAAATGTTTTTTTAAAAGATATTTAATAATATTATATAAAAGATATTTAAATGTTATTAAGTTTTCATGCTAAGTGCAATATATTTTAATTTCTTTTTTATATTAAATCTGATAATATTTATAATTAGCAATAATAAACTATCGGATAATTACAAAAAGTACCCGATATTTTTTATATATTAAAAAAAACCATTGTATTTACGAACCTGGTTATGAAAACAATATATCCTTTTCCTATTCTTTAACTCTTTCCGACACGGACAAATTCTGTTAGTAAAATGGGTAATTATTGACTGATACCTGAATATAAAAACAACTTTTTGAGAAATTAAGAATCCCTTAATTTAAGTTTTCACCGTAAAGGCAGTATTCTATTAAAATAATATTGGTACCATTTACATGATTAGAATTAAAATTGGATATCCCGGACTAAGTACACAATGCCGGAAAAGATTAATATTAAACAAACGCGACAATCCCCATAGCAAAGCAAAAACTCTTTCCGAACGTTTTTCCGCGGTGATTACAACGTCCTTGGAGCAGTCGTCAAAATTCCGATGAAAAGCAGCCCACTCCGAAGGGGAAAATTTCGACTCAACAACACCAGAATAGCAAATAATCACTCAGGCAGCTAGCTCTTTTCGACCGGTTTAGCAATACCGATCACACCCGAATCGCTCCCCTGTTTACGCCACTGGAAACACGTCCCTTCACTTGCCTTAACTGCATAAGATTACGCAAATATGCTATTTTTCATTTAGTAATAATCCTATCGCTATTATATAATAAAGGGATATAAATTACATTCGCATTCCATACATTTTTATGCTATTGCATGGCTTTTATCGCAGGCTTTGAGGGGGGTGACCGAATCTAGAAATTCCGTAACGAGGAAAAATCTAACACTCCGGCTAACATCGTTTCAGTTTGGTACACTTCCTCACTTCGGCAGACTTCTCATTTATTCAATAAAAGAAAAAAATTGTTTTCTTATCGGTCATCACGCTCAAAAAGTGTAACTTGAATTAATATAAAAGAAAAAGAAAAAACTTGAATTATTAAAGACAAAAGAACCAAATTATTAAAGACAAAAAAACTGCATATAAAATAAATAAATAAATAATTATAATTGCATAAGTTGATAAAAAAAAAATGCTAAGTAATAGCTTTACCGCGGCAGTCCCCGAGTGCCACACGTATTTCTTTTTGTTTGTGTTAATTCTTTAATGGCAACACCCAAACGATAAACGTCTCATTGGTTACTGTGTAAAAGTCGTATGGCAGGATGTAAAGCGAAGTAAATCAGGTTTATTTACTTTTGCTCTTTCACTGCAATTATGAATCTTTAAAATATCATTATTTCTCTCTTTTTCTGTTCTTTTTAACTTTAAAAAATAAAAGTCATTAACTTTAAACGTTTAATTTTAAATTAAAGTTATATGTTATAAGTGAAATGAGTGAAAGAGTTATATTTTAGTTGTATTTACTATTCGCTTTTTTGCTGCAATTATGGAGCTTCAAACTGTCATTAATTTGGGGGGTTTTCAGTTCTTTTAATTAAAAAAAATAATAAAATTCCTAAATTTTAAACGGACAATTTAAAATTAAAGTTATTTATATAAATGAAATGTGTGACGGGGTTATATTTTAAATTCCTATTTTATACTTCTCTGGGTCTGACATATCGCCGAAGAAATAGCCCCTGGTGAGTTTTAAAAAATCGATTTTGCACAGTAAATTTGTAAAATTACGTTATTAATCTGAAAATCTGATTAATCAAATCTCCCCCCCCCCTTTTTTTTTCTTTTTAACCGATGACCAGGCTCCTACCTGTCGGGTTTTTCCGCAACCAACTTTATCAGAGTCCACAAAAGCTTTTGCTTGTTAAGAGCCCACTGGGGTCATTAAAAAAACGGGATGATAATGTTAAATCTACGGGGGCATTATTTTCAGTTATGTCGCTCAAATTTTAATATTTTTGAACGATTTTTATTTGCAGAGTGTAGTTGAGAACAACAATCTACAACCGCGCTAGTTTCTACTTTTTCGATTTTGAATACAGATTTTTCTTTAAAAATTACAATAAATTTCAGAACCGCTTCTAAAATTTAAACTATCAGAATACAAAAAATATGTAACATGATATAATATATAGAATGATAAAATATATAACTGTATATAAAATATATAACCCCTTATCTTTTTTTCTTCATTTTGGGAATAACGGATTTTGAGGTTATTCTATCGACGATCACTTTCAGAATTTTCAAACTATGTTTTTGAGACTTTTATAAAAGTTCCTCTATACATTTAGCTAAAACAATGAGCAAATGAAATTCGGACTGCATTCGCGCATGGGCAGTAAAACATTATTTAGTAAATTGCTTTCTTTTAATGCTTATTTTTCATACAAATTTTATTATTTTTTAAATATGATTATAGTGTATTGTCTACTCGTAAAATTTTATTTGTCATATTTACTGAAAAGAACATTATTTGCAGAGTTCTTTATAAAGAGCTCTGCAAATTATAAGGAAAAAACTTGGAAAAATTTGGGGCTCTTTTTATAAAAACCTCAATTTTTCTATGAATATACATGCTGTGCTCTTAAAAATGAACACAGTTTATTACAATAAACTGTGTACAATAATCATAATCTACTGCTTGAACGAGTTTTCTTCATTTTTTTGGACAGGGTTATTCAAAAGTTATTCGTTTTTTTCAATATGTTAACGGTCCCCTATAGGGTTTTTTCGAAAAAAATCTTCGCGAAAATGTATGACTTGTTCTATTATGTTTACACAACAGGATAATTTTCCATGTTTGTTTTTAGATATTTAACAAAACGACTAAAACCGCTAGTGGCCGGTCACCTTAGGACATATAGTGTATTGTAATATAATATTGCATTGTAATCGCACATTATTTATAAAATATCTCACAGAATGTATTCCATGTCCTGTCGATAGAGGAGGATTTCATATCCTCAAAATTTCTTATTGTTTTTTCTGACGTTGATTTTTTTTCTAACTTTTCAGCCGGCGACCGCCCCTCGAGCGTATGCGTGACTCCGGCCAGCTACTACGACATGGTGACGACCGTGGTGGTGCTGATGGGGCTGGTGATGGCCACTGTTGGACTTGCCTATTACTTCATCAGGAGGACCAAGAGGATGGTAAATACTGCTCATTCAACAAGTGTTATAAAAAAATTCGATACTTTTATGTTAGACGCGAGTCAGTGATAACTCGGCAAATCTTCTTCTGGTACAGTAGAACCCCGCTAATTCGGACCCCGTTAATCTGGATCTCTGGATAATCCGGATCAGTTTGCTCTTTTTTTCAAGTTTGAAAAGCGATTGGCCAATTTCTATAACTTTAACTTGTTTCATCGTTGTATTCTGATTTAAAAAAAAAACTTTTTCTTAAATATTTTCTGAAGAATTAAACAAAGTAACCATTTTTATTGTCTATAAATATTCAATGAGTTTAACATATGGGTGATTTTCTGTTAAAAATGTTTTATTTTCTTTTTTCATTTTTTTTCTAATTCTTCAGATAATTCGGATTTTTGATAATCCGGATTTTGTCCCAATTAATCCGAATTATCGGGGTTTTACTGTACTGCTTGGTTATCCCTCGACCATTTTCGCCAATGCGCAGTATTTTTCGTAATGTAAATACTGCTCATTCAACAAGTGTTATAAAAAAAAATTCGGTACTTTTATGTTAGACGGGTGCTTTTGATAACTAGGCAAATTTTTTACTTACCATACATATATTTATAGGGTAATTCTTGCAATCGTTTTGAAAATCGAAAATTATTTTTGACGGATTGACACGTTTCAGACGTTGAATATTTTCGAAAAACACATTTTTACAAAAAAAAATTTGCTGTCCGTCTGTCTGTGTATATGTCTGCAAACGCTCTATCTCCCGAACAAATTGAGATAGAGACTTGAAATTCGGTGTGCACTTTGTATGTAATAATGGAAAAAAGCCTACAGAATATCAGCAACCTCGATGATCCCGAACTATTTTTTTTTTGAACTCTCGAAAAATTCCTTCTGCTGAAACGTACATAAAAATTTTAGATTGTTTTACTTCAACGAGTAAAAGACAATAGCGCAAATTTCCGGATTACAGACTGTATTTTTTTTTATTTGATTTTAATTTTAAGAAGATAGTAATAATATATGATTCAGCAAGAAATAAGAAAAATTTAGTACTTTTATGTTAGTCAGGGGCACAGATGTCATATACGCACCACATTTGCACGTGTTTTTATCCCTCGCCAGTTTGGCATTGCACATGTGTGCCATATAAAGAATCGTTTAATAAGTTCATAAAGATTTCAGTGAAATGTACTGATTAAGTGATACAACTGCATCACGCATTCAATATGACTATAAGTATCAATATTTAAGATTTATTGTGAAAATTATATTTACTGTTTTGTTACTTATTAAGGATTATTTATAACTGTTTATTTATTATTTCCCTTTTTATTAAATTTATCATTATTTACTGTTATTTTTTATTTAAATTCTTTAAATTCTTTTTATTATATGCTATATCAATAATTATTTCTATCAAACTACCTACTGTTGAACAATTATTGCAAACTATCAACTAAGTATTTATATTTGTTTTCTTTTTTAAAATACTAGGATCTCTGTTATTTTTTTACTTTATTTTATTTTTATTGTGCAATTAAAAAAATCACATGCTGTTATTTCATGAATTTTCCAACATATATTAAAAAACAAAATTTTCGCCAAATTGGCAGGGGGAAAAAACACGTGCAAATGTGGTGCGTATATGACATCTGTGCCTTTGATTTTAATTTTAAGAAGATGCTAATAATATATGATTCAGCAAGAAATAAGAAAAATTTTGTACTTTTATGTTAGTCGGGTTATCTTTGATAACTCGGCAAATATTTTTTTTTCAATGAGCGTTATTTGAATGGCAACCCTTGGCTAAATTCATGTGAAGGAGAAGCACTAACGATTCATCTTTAAAAAATATTTATTATGTGATATTAAGGAAGTCCAGGATGCATTTTAACTCTGTTTACTCGATTAGGAAGCATTTTTGCCGATCCCACCGAAGCTAGTATAGGGAAATAAATACGGGCTTCTGATTGGCTGAATAATTTAAAGAACAACTGTTGCGTGTAAATAAACCATTTTGATTGTGGATGTATGTGTTAGGTAGATCACGTTATGTACAGGGTATTTCACAAAGGAGCCCTAAATTTAAAAATCTATAGCTCGGAAACGGTGATAGATAGAAACATGAAACCAGTGGTGCCTTTATTAAAAAAATCGTAAGAATCTTATACATAAATCAGAAAATTTAGTTAAAAATAGCGCTCATAGATGGCGCTGAGAGCGTTAAGACCTTCTAAAGAGACAGTGTCAAAAATTTGAAACTTTTGTTGCATCGTCAGTCCACCACTTACATAGAAAACGATTACTTCAATGTATTATGGAGGATTCTGCATGGGCCTGATTAGTATCTGCCCTCCGTCACGTGATGGAGGGTAAATATCCCGGCGTCAAGAAAAGGTAACCAATTGGGTGTCTACTTATGAGAAGTCTGTGGGTATATATTTATCTATCCATTATCTGAAAACATCTAAGTTTTGATTGGATGGTTTGCCACTGAACCAAACTATGTCATTTGACGCTGACAAATATTTTTTTACAATTTGAGTAACCTACAGAGGGCGCTGGCGGTATCGGAAAATCATCCGTTTAACCACTTCTCTGTTATGCACGTTCGTCGTGCGGGCAACGTTTTTTCGTTAATCATGCTAAACGATGCCTATACCATATACGGGCATCCATATTCCAATCATAATTTATTATTCTCGTCAGTAAAATTTTATTGTAAATTTTGCATCATTTAATCTGAACATTTTACTTATCCATCATACATAGTATAGGGTAAGTCTTGCAATCGTTTTGAAAATCGAAAAAATTTTTTTTTGACGGATTTATAGGTTTTAGATAGTGGAGATTCCGAAAAACATATTTTTTTGAAATTTTTTTTGCCGTCCGTCTGTCTGTCTGTAAACGCTCTATCTCCCGAACAAATTGAGATAGAGACTTGAAATTTTGTATGTAGTTAGTATGTAAGAATGGGACAAACCCTATTTAATATCAGCAACCTCGATTATCCGGAACTATTTTTTTCGGACTCTCGAAAAATTCGTTCTGATGAAAGGTACATAAAAATTTTCGAATTTTTTTGTTCTAAGGAATGGACGTAAAAGGCAATAAAATAACACATATTTTGCATATAGAACGAAGTCGATCGGATTATTAGCTGCCGAGATTTTTGTAATTCTGTTTTCCGCATTCTTCGATTTTTCATGACCCTGTATTTCATTCAAATTTCAATTCAGAGGTATATTTTAATTGGAAATGAGACGCTTCATCCGACGCAGTCAATTGTTAGTTAATAGAGTTATTATTTTTGGAGTTATAAGGATGTTTCTTTTACGCAGTTCGGTACTACTTGAGTAGTTTGGCGTTTCATATAATTTGTCGAAATTGGTACATCAGCAATTCTTTAATAGAGCATTACTGTGTATATTAACAATATTTAAATTTTGTTTGTGTAATTGCAATGCATTGTTTGAATAGTTTTCACATGTTTTATTTTCATATACATATCCATGATGGGTAAGTATTACGGTGGCCCCCGACGACTAGTTTCTGATTCTATCAGATAAAAACTTCTGGTTTGAAAAACCGGTGATAAAAGATTAAAAAGCCTGTAAAACACATGAAAAAATAGTCATTATTTGAAAGTTTTTTAAAAAAATATATTGATCAATTAAGGTGGTTCTCAACTGTTCTCAATAAGCGAAAAACGTTTTGACACATGTACAAATTCATTTTTTAACAAAGAGATATAAAATTGGAATACCTGACTATGGAAGCGATTTCGAATCAAACTTAGTTTTCCATTTTATGATCATTAAATTGCCTATCCCTTTTTTAAGCTGGACTAATCACGTGATTTTCTACGTTTCGTTGACTTGTTTTTCTGCTTTCGACGGAAAATATGGTTTAAAACATCCTTTTTCTGGAATATCTATTAATTTTTGCACAAAAAAAAACAGAAAAATGACTGCGGTTTGATAGATTCTGAACAAGTGAATGAACAGTTTCATACACTTCCGAATAAAAAGAAAATTAAAACTTATGTCACAAAATTGCCCTTTTTGATTTAAGAACAGCCTTAAGTGGTTAATAATAATTAGTTCAATATACCTACCGACCTATCCTGGTTTCTGTTAATTAATACCACCTTAGATCTTAAGATTTCTTTTTTAAAAAACATTAATAAGTTCGAGAATATATTAAATAAACAATAGTTCTTTTACAATACACAATAAAAGTGAGTTAAAGCTATACTGAAGATACAATTATATATAAATATATATATAAATAATATGCATGTAAGAGTGCCGCTTTCGGAACATTTCGTCAGTGTTTGACGCAACGAGTTAACTCCTTCAAGAGTTGTGGTTCATTTTTGGACCTTCTAATTTCAATTCCTAAATGCGTTATTGGCACCAGAATATTGTAATGAAACATTTTGTTTTATTAAGGGCATAAACAAAAAGCTTTTGCCTATTTTGAAATAATTTTTGGCACAGAAGTCATATACGCATCACATTTACGCGAGTGCAACAAAATGGTGATTTTATGCCTCATATGATAACCCGGTCACTGTTGTTTATTCATTAATAATCTGTTTATTTACTTTATATTTTCTTTTATAAATGGATAGAAGTTATTTTGTTTTATAGTTATTAATTAAACTTTTGTAGTTTATTATTATTTCCTTTTTAAAATAATAGAAAATAATTTAAAAATATGGTAATATTTGGTTATCCCGTCGGCCAATTTTACCAAATTATATACGTCGCCAAACTAATAGCCAAATTATACATATTGGCTTTTTTCTTTTAATAACGAAATATGAAATAAATGGGTGAAACATTAATAAAAATACTAATAAAAAGTGGAAATAAAATCATTTGATGATATCTCTAAATACGTATACGTACTTAATGTCATTGAATGTGACATTCACGATAACTTTTATTGGCATTTTATCATATAGCTTAGCGATAGTTTTTTTGGTCGACGGGATAATAAAGTAGTACCAAAAATATATATGTAACTGATATCTGATAACGAAGTTTTTGCCAAACTGGAGTCAGAAAGAAAATTTCGCTAATGTTGATATATATGACATCTGCGCTTAATTTGTTTTTTTGTATCTGGTGTCAATCCCTCATTTCAGCATTTAGAAACGAAAGTACCTTGCCCCTAAAAGGGTCAACATTGGGAAATAGCCACGAAGCAACGATTTTTTGTCCCAGATGTGAAGAACACGTTCAAACTATGAACAATGGACAAAAATAGATTTCAAGTGAATTGGCGAGACAATAAGACTTTTTCGATATAAAATGCACAGGGTAGTGTCGCATGCTACTATAGACATTGAATTCATCTTAAGGCGTCGTTTTGTTTTACAATAAAACCAAAGGAATGCCCCCTTTTTGGGCGCAAAATGGGTATTTACATATTATCCGTGCCAGAGCAGGTACATCGCGCCAAAACATTCGCCGATGATGATACTCATTACACTAAGGACAGTTTTCTGCTGCTTTAAGATGCAACTCAAGTCACTGAAAAAACCCCGGATGATAATATTAAGTCTATGGGGCGTTATTTTCAAATATATCGCTCCAATTTAAAAATTTTCACATGATTTATCTTTAGAATAACTGAGTTACTACCCATGCGTAAACAGGATTGGCGAATATTTTTGACGATCTATCTCCTTGGCACGTATAATACATAAATACCTCAAAATGTAAATACATTTCAACGCACTTTCTAAGATTCTACGATTGTTTACTGTCATCGTAAACTGTTGCTATGCAGCAACTATTACGATAAAACAGCTCACTTCCAAGTTTATGGAAACTTTCGTATGGCTCTGTAAATACTTTTTTATATGCTACAATACTGTAGCGATATGTATTTCTGGCGATGCTGTTTTGTTGATGTAATGAAGTTTTTTCTTTGTCTAACCTTCTCTTTCAATACAAACTATTGTACATAAATACACCGCCTCCTGAATAGTAGGCCTGAGCGCTGATAAAAAAATGGCGGCTGCCGAAGAAGAATTATTTTTATTTTGACATATGTACGATCCCTTAAATTTAGACACCAGTATTTGATACAAGATTTCTTTGACTTCCCACAAAGCATGCATGGTTACAGCGACATCACTGTGAGTCACCGTGGTTACATCACATCTGTGACAAAAAAACCACTACTCAGTGACGTCGCATTGTGACTGAGATGTGACTTTCTTAGAAAACTTTAAAAGATTACAAAAATTCTTCAAAACATGTTAATTACTGCAAAAAACATGTTTCTGGCAATATTAATAAAATTGTAACGTCACTGTTATGTCACTACATGCAACGTACGTCACGTGACATGTGTGAAAAAAACTCCATCATATTGTAAAATCATGGTATAAATTTCAAAAATCTTTAAGAATGAAGAAAAATATTTTTAACAGGCGTCTTATTGTATTTGGGAGTTTGGTTCTTATTGATTTTGTATTATATTTTATTACAATATATAAAATCATTTTTATACTTTCAGTGACATTCTCCTTTTCTGTTAATGTTTAAAACTAATTTAAATGAATCTTTAAAAATAAATGTTGCTATGTATTTCTGATTTTTTGAATAATTTTAATATTTTCTAAATATAAAATAAAATATGCAAAATATTTGCAAAACACATACATTGTATAAAATTAGTTTGTACAGATCTCTTTTAAAAATACACTGTTCATAAAAACTTTCGCCATTTTTTAAGTATCCAAACAATGCACGTGTAACATTTTCGTGAAACTGCGATCCAGTGTTGAATTCAAAGGGTGGCTCGGGGGGGGCATCCCTCCCGGAGCTATCAAATGTCCCCACCGGAAACTTTGAGAATTTGTGTTTTCAATGGTAAAAAAGTTTAGTTCCTCCTCCCCGAAACTCTATTACACTACTGTTCTATTACATTTTCTAACTGTGCCCACGGATCCACAGAAGTCCCTCCCGGAGAAAAGTGTCTGAATTCAACACTGCTGGGATCCCCCTTCTTAGCGCATCGAAAACTTTTCGCATTTCTTCGTTTGATTCCAACAGATTAAATAAATAAATAATTTATTTTCCGCTGAAACAAAATTCATCCATCCATCTGATCAACAACCTCTCTTTTTGATTATTGTATATGTACGGAAGTGCAATAAACTGTGTCTAATAGAATATATTTTTAGTACCGTAATTTCGGGTGTATAAGCCGCGGCTCAAACAATTCTTTTTCGACCCAGAATTATTTTAAAAATGAATGTTACTAGTTAGATCGCCGTAAATATTTGTGTTTAATCATTAAATACGATTTCTGGGTCCAAAAAGAATTGTTTGAGCCGCGGCTTATACACCCGAAATTACGGTAATATGTATATTAATTTCAGTGTTAATAGCATTCTAAGTCAATGTTCAGCAGAAAACTTTGTTAAATAGGGGCTTCGTTAAAATGAAGCTTCATTGTATTTTGAAACTAATTGAAAGCAAAAATGAAATGCATGAAAAAGTATTCGAATTGAAAATTTTACTTATTGATATTCTATTAAAACTAATAAGCATTTAACTTTAGAAACGAGACAAAATAAACGAAATAAAATTTTACCTTCTCCTGAATTGAAAAATCGTCTGCTTCTACCAGAATAGGATTAGTGCATTTATTATTTCAAATATTGGCAACTGCTTTAAAATAAATTGTAGCTGTGTTATGTTGTTATGAAAGTGCATGGTTTCGGTGTTTTAATGAAATTAGATAACTTACAAAAGCTATAGAGGACAGCGATCAGGAGACATTTTACATGAAATATCGGTCCGAAAATATACAATGGCAGTGGCGTAGTTATTATGAGCTCGTCAATGTCATTGTACTGGATTCGAATATTCGAACTTCGAAATCTTCTTACTTATTTGGGTTATTACAACGAAATTACTGACGATAATGTCAATAAAAAATAGGTAAGAAATTAATATTTTTTCTGCTTTTTTAAATAACGATTTTTGTTGATTTCGTGTAAAAACCTGTTATAAAAGCAATAAATATCTTTAATTTACTTATAAGAATTCAATAAACTTAATAGATTCAATAAATATAACGTTTATTTTGTTGAAATAAATAACGGTATGTCAGTTATTTTAATCAGATGGTTAATATCATTCATTTAAATTGCATTTTAATCACATTTGTTTTCCTTTTTAAAACTACATGGTTAAAATCACATTTTCATAAAATAATATATATATATATAATCAACAGTTCACATTATTAGTAATATATCAAGTAGTTTCGGATATTAAACTGTTGTAAATCATGGAGAATATATTAATTTAAACACTAATTCTACAAAGTATATACAGTCGAGCCTCTATATAACGAAACTCCATACATCGAATTTCTCCATATAACGAATTTTTAGTAAGAACGGTCCCCTTTTCGCATGATTACATTAAAAACAGACTCTATATAGCGAAATATCTATCTCCATATAACGAATTTTTTCATAAATTGATCTTAATTTATTCAGTTTTAAAAAAGCTTCGACATCATATGGAATCAATTTTCCATCACTTATTTTTGATTTATCGTTCAGTGGAGAGGTTTTTTTTTTTTTTAATAAATATTACTTCTCTCCTTATTCTTTAAATCTAACAAGTTCATTCCACCTCCCACACACCTTTCAACATCCTTCTCAAAACACAGTCAAATGAATTGTTACACATATAAGAGAGGAATCAATGAGAGCACCTAAGAGAGACCTTCAAATGGAGGAAAGTATCAACTATAATTTTTCATTCCTTGCTAAAATTTGAGAATTTTTTTTGAGATCGTAACAAATGTAATTTTAAAATCAAAACAACAAAAAATTACAGATTTCTTCCTCAGAAATTTATGTAAGTCTTCCTCATTTGATTTTCATTAAGCTTTCAAATAAATGTCTTTTCTCTTTTTGAAACTGCTTAAATAAGTAAGAAATAAAATGTTAGGTTAATATATACTTTTAAACATTTCAAATTCTTAATTAAAAAGATCAAAAATAATATTTGTTCAAAATTTACACATTAAATACTATTTTTAACATCATACTCTATACATCGAATTTCTCTATATAACGAATTTTTTACTGGAACGATGGATTTCGTTATATAGAGGCTCGACTGTATACATTTTTTTTAAAGATTTTCTTTGTAACTTTTCTAAATCCCTTGCAGTCTCTGTAATATGATAACTGTAATTCCCTGACATTTATTATTTAAAACCATGCATCTAAAATACTCGAAATATTGATCTCGTGATAATTACAATAATTGATTTTAAAAAATTAGCAATGATCTCATATATTTTATACTTTTTTAATATCCCAACTCTTAAATTGTTTTGAAAATAATAGTTTTGTTTCATTAGTATGTGTTCATTAAATTCTGGTTTTAAATAATCATAAAAAAAATTGTATGTACTGCCTTTTTATGGTGTGTCCAATACTGTAATTTTGGATGTTTTGATATATTTCTATTAGTTACAAGAATATTTTATTTAATATTGGGAAGGGAGACTATGAGAATGCTTAAATATTATTGACAGATTCATGTAATATTAAAAAAAATGGAATCTAATAACTATAACTTTTAATAAGGAATTAGTTTTTTTTTTTTTTTTAATTTCATAAGGATGCCCTTTACCAGATCATCTACCCTATATGCCATATAAAACACATAAAAAATCTGCACATTATATCTATAAATAGGTATAAATATATGAGTTTAATTACGAACTGAAACCTAGCTGTAATCACACATGAACACGCCACTATAATAAGGAAGTAACAAACGTAATACCAGAAATATTTGAATCGTCTTTATTTGTACTCAAGATTTTCAAATTAAATCTGTTTTTACAATTATTTCGTATAAACTTGTAGTTTATTAAATGATAATTCTATATTAACTTCAAGAGAATGATTTTAATAGGTAAATTAATCAAACGCGTTTTAATTTTATGAAATGAGTGAAAAAGTGTTTGGGTTAGGATTCGAACTAGGGACTGTTGATGTATGCTACTAATTATCTGCTAAATGAGCTATCCTGGACAAATTTGGCACACACAAATCACCCGGAGAATTATTATTATTTATTTATATAAATAGAATTCGTTTATCATACGGGTAGTATGAAAATTAATTTAAACATTATTACAACAGTTTGGTACTTAATAATGCTAAGTATATGTTCATATTCACTGGGTGAATTGTGCCTTTCACATTTATTTAGGATAATTCAGTTGATATAGCATTAGCAGCTTGTGCGAAAGATGCCTAATTCGAATCCTAACGTGGACGCTTTCACTCAGTACTAAAAATCACAACGAAAGATAATTAAAAATAATATTTATAAACATCAGCGTTATTGGTCAGAAATATGGGCAAGCTGTAGTGTTTTACATTTGTACCTTTGGATTTTAAAGTAAGTAAAAACTTTTAATGAGAATACAAAAATACTAAGCATTTTCAATAGCATATTACAAAATGAGAGAAATAAAAAAATTCGCCTGGCAGAAAATAGCGAAAGAAAATAGTTCTTGTGTGTCAGTCATAAAATTGAAGCTGTGCAGTTCTCAGCATTTGGAGGAAAATGTATAAATATTTTTGCAAGGAAATATTCTTCAAACATTGAAAAAATACAAGCTGTTAGAGTTGTAAGGCATGTAAGGTAAATTAAATTTTTACTTTAAATTAGAAGAAAGTCTTTATACTGTATGTGACTATTTATATTTACTATCCAATATTAGTTCATAATCTGTGAGCGTATGATTTTAGGAATCAGAAACAATTCTAACAGAAACAAATCATACAGTCATTTTAAGTGAACTATAATTTCAGTTGATCCTGTTTCTTTCAAATTGTTGGAGAATCGTAAAGCAAAGTTAAATCATCACAGTGATAATTACAACTTTGTTACAATGATATATACAGGGTAATTCTAAAATCATGGGTCAATCTTTGAGGGATGATAGAGTTCACTACAACGAACAATAATTGTATAGTAATATATGACTGGAAATGACGCGTTGAGATACAAATATCAGATTTGACCCTTTAGTTTATTTAAAAATTTCTCCTTCACACCAAAAAATTCTATACCATTTTTTCCTTTATTTACGAAACACATTTCATGATTACACAAAGTAGAAATTCTTTTTTGAAAATTTCTGGTATGAAATTTTGAAAATAACGCAAAAAGGTCAAATCTTTAAAGCACAAGAAATGAATGAAGTTATGTTTATACAAATTCAAAAATTTCGATGTCATAACGGAAAATTTCAAAGAAGAATTTTTTTTTATGCAATCAAAAATGTTTTTCTTAAATAACGAAAAGAATAGTATAGAAATTTTCTGGTATGAATGCGAAATTTTGAAATAAACTAAAGACCCAAATTGATCCCCTGTTTTTGTAGCTCAACGCGTCATTTCCGGTCATATATTCCTATACAACAATTGTATATTATAGTGAGCTGCGCTATTAGTCCTCACAGTTTGTCCTATGATTTTAGACTCATACTGTATTTCAAAAATTGCTCAAAATGTGACAAAAAGTCACTTTTGTCACAATTACGTCACAATGCTAATGCCAAACTAGTCACAAATGACACATTTGTCTAAATTTGTCACACCGTGATTTCACAAAATGACGTCACAAACGAGCTCTAAAACGGCTATAAAGACTTCACATCGACGGTCACAAAGTCACAATGTGACTTCATAGCAACGTCACTGTGACATCACCATGTCTTACGATTAGAAACTCACCGCATTTGCTACGCTTGACTTGAAGTTCGGATTTGTTTTAAATTTTATTACAGATTTCTTGCGGATTTATGACGTTTTCTGGATTACCAATGTCGCACGTTAAAAAATTCTTTGTAGTAAGAAACGCACCGCATTTTCTACGCTTGACTTGAAGTTTGGGCTTGTTTTAAATTTTATTACATATTTCTTGCGGATTTATGACGGTTTCTGGATTACCAATGTCGCACGTTAAAAAATTCTTTGTAGTAAGAAACGCACCGCATTTTCTACGCTTGACTTGAAGTTCGGGCTTGTTTTAAATTTTATTACATATTTCTTGCGGATTTGTGACGTTTTCTGGATTACCAATATCGTACGTTAAAAAATTCTTTGTAGTAAGAAACGCACCGCATTTGCTACGCTTGACTTGAAGTTCGGACTTGTTTTAAATTTTATTACAGATTTCTTACGGATTTATGACGTTTTCTGGATTACCAATGTCGTACGTTAAAAAATTCTTTGTAATAAGAAACGCACCACATTTGCTACGCTTGACTTGAAGTTCGGACTTGTTTTATATTTTATTACAGATTTCTTGCGGATTTATGACGTTTTCTGGATTACCAATATCCTACGTTAAAAAATTCTGTGTAGTAAGAAACGCACCACATTTGCTACGCTTGACTTGAAGTTCGGACTTGTTTTAAATTTTATTACAGATTTCGTGCGGATTTATGACGTTTTCTGGATTACCAATATCGTACGTTAAAAAATACTTTGTAGTAAGATACTCACCGCATTTGCTACGCTTGACTTGAAGTTCGGACTTGTTTTATATTTTATTACAGATTTCTTGCGGATTTATCACGTTTTCTGGATTACCAATATCGTACGTTAAAAAATTCTTTGTAGTAAGAAACGCACCACATTTGCTACGCTCGACTTGAAGTTCGGACTTGTTTTATATTTTATTACAGATTTCTTGCGGATTTATGACGTTTTCTGGATTAACAATATCGTACGTTAAAAAATACTTTGTAGTGAGAAACACACCGCATTTGCTACGCTTGACTTGAAGTTCGGACTTGTTTTATATTTTATTACAGATTTCTTGCGGATTTATCACGTTTTCTGGATTACCAATATCGTACGTTAAAAAATTCTTTGTAGTAAGAAACGCACCACATTTGCTACGCTCGACTTGAAGTTCGGACTTGTTTTATATTTTATTACAGATTTCTTGCGGATTTATGACGTTTTCTGGATTACCAATATCGTACGTTAAAAAATACTTTGTAGTAAGAAACACACCGCATTTGCTACGCTTGCCTTGAAGTTCGGACTTGTTTTAAATTTTATTACAGATTTCTTGCGGATTTATGACGTTTTCTGTATTATCAATATCGTACGTTAAAAAATACTTTGTAGTAAGAAACGCACCGCATTTGCTACGCTTGACTTGAAGTTCGGACTTGTTTTAAATTTTATTACAAATTTCTTACGGATTTATGACGTTTTCTGTATTATGAACATGGTACTTTAAAATCTTCGTTATATTAAGAAACACTCCGCATCTGCTTCGCTTGACGCGCAGTTTCGGACTTGTTTTATGCATTGTTACAGATTCCTTGTAGATTTCTGACGTCTTCATTAAACTTCGTTATAGTAAGATACGCACCGCATCTGCTACGCTTGACGCTCAATTCCGGACTTGTTTTTCTATTTTGTTTTAGATTTCTTATAGATTTTTGCCGTTTTCTATATTATCGACATGTTACATCAAAAAATTCTTTATAGTAAAAAACGAACCACAATTGCTACGGTTGACTTGAAGTTCGGACTTGTTTTATATTTTATTACAGATTTCTTGCGGATTTATCACGTTTTCTGGATTACCAATATCGTACGTTAAAAAATTCTTTGTAGTAAGAAACGCACCACATTTGCTACGCTTGATTTGAAGTTCGGACTTGTTTTATAATTTATTACAGATTTCTTGCGGATTTATCACGTTTTCTGGATTACCAATATCGTACGTTAAAAAATTCTTTGTAGTAAGAAACGCACCACATTTGCTACGCTCGACTTGAAGTTCGGACTTGTTTTATATTTTATTACAGATTTCTTGCGGATTTATGACGTTTTCTGGATTGCCAATATCGTACGTTAAAAAATTCTTTGTAGTAAGAAACGCACCGCATTTGCTACGCTTGACTTGAAGTTCGGACTTGTTTTATAATTTATTACAGATTTCTTGCGGATTTATCACGTTTTCTGGATTACCAATATCGTACGTTAAAAAATTCTTTGTAGTAAGAAACGCACCGCATTTGCTACGCTCGACTTGAAGTTCGAACTTGTTTTATATTTTATTACAGATTTCTTGCGGATTTATGACGTTTTCTGGATTACCAATATCGTACGTTAAAAAATTCTTTGTAGTAAGAAACGCACCACATTTGCTACGCTCGACTTGAAGTTCGAACTTGTTTTATATTTTACTAGCTGTTACCCGTGACGTCGTTCACGTAGCATTAAAAAAAAAAAAAAAAAGATAAACGCTTTAATTAAACAAAACGGTTCATTAACAATAATTTAAAATATGTATGACATTTATCTTATAGAGGAAGGCTATGCAGTAGTTTTTTTATAGGGGACTTAAAGAACTCAGTCAAATAAAAGGAAAATGTGTTAGATAACATGAACAATCGCGAAAATGAAATTGTAACCACTTATACTGTAGAACACCTGTAACGCACCCCAATGGTACAGAAATCATGTTGTAGTGCATTTCAGAATTCCATATCAAAGAAAGAAAAATCATGTGTTAAACCTAGGTAATAAAAAAAATATCCAACATTTTCATAATACATAACTTCGCCGGCCCATTCTTTTCTGCATCTGTGTATGTGATCTATGTGCTTGTAAATATTCTAAATACAATGTTAAAATTTTGCTTAGTTAGAAAAAGTATAACGAAGATTAAAATTCACCTTTAGCAATTTCTAATAATAGAGAGAAACGTACTTGAATTCTTTTCTGCAGTCCTGTATATTACGTGCAAATATTTATACGACCGCATATTTAGCTTAAATTATTCAAGCAAAAAACCCGATTCAAATTACTGAATTCATATTTCCGGGACTCGCTATTGCACAGGTGACCATATATCCAGTTTATTGTATAGTCCGATACATGATTTATTTAAATTCTACAAACATCTCTTATTATACCAAATGTAGCTGAACTTCAGGATGCATTAGTTTTCCTTAAAATACATACTATAATTGAAAAAGCTCTTCAGCAATCTTTTCTAATAGACCATACTTTGGATACAATATCTGAGATCTGGACACAGGTCCAAAATCTTTTATGTGTCTCTGTAAATGAACAACAAATGTGATGCTAATCATACTTTACTGCAAGCATACTGTACTAAATTTCAATATTTATCATTGTATTGATTATTTCAGTATATTAATTTCATTATGTTTGAAATAGTGCAACGCAATTAAAATACGTTGGGAATATTTTTCCCCGTAGACTATTATATTACCGAACATTTTTCTGTTATTTTGAAAAAGAATGTTAAACCTTTTCACCCCATTTTCTACAGAAATCCTGTTTTAGTGCACTTCAGAAGCTGATATCAATTTCAATATTATTAAAATAACCTTAATAAAATAACATTATTAAAATATGCTGCAAATGGTTTTTCTTCACAGAGTATGATATATTGAAATACTTTTGAGCTCACTGTACGCACACTATAAGTACTATACTTAACATATTCGATAGTAACCATGTTCTTGTGAATCTTAAAAATGCATGTAAATTTCATTACATTTAAAATTATGTAACATTATCAAAATACACCACAAATGATTTTTTCGCCGTATATCATAATGTAAAGTCTCCTTTTGAGTGCTCCTGTGATTCAGCTATAATTGCTACCTGGTTCATTTTCAATGCCGCACATGCTATAGCAAATCTCAATAACGTATGTTATTTTCGTATGAATCCCACTATATTTACTCAAGTTGAAACACGGACAAACAGACGGCAGACCCCAGGCACTCGGCATCCGGTGTACAGACAGGTTGAAGTCGTAAACACTTTTAGACCATGTTAGAAAGTGTCAAAAAAAGGGGTAGTTTCCGTAAAACGATTAAAAAAACCAGAATTTTTGAAAATTTAAAAACTTTGTTTCAGATATGACGTTACATTGATGTTTTTAAAATTCTTAATGGAAAGTATTCCTGTGACGTCACAATTGGTAAAAAGTTGAATTTTATAGCCTCGAACCGAAAGAAAGAAAAAGGTTCATTTTTATTACGGATTAATATCTGGAAAAACTACTAAAATATTCATATTCTTTTAAAGTGTGAAGTTATATTCTTGTGAAGTCTTCTAAGTGTAAAAGAAATTTTATATAATCGTCTGCGTGATATAAGAAGAAAAACAGTATTCCTCTGACGTCACAATTGGTAAAATCGCGGTTTTTAACCTCGAACCGAAAAACAGAATAGGGTCCATTTATTTATTTCATTTTCTTTTATCACGTGAAAATCTTTCAGTTGAAAATTTATTACAGAAGGGAAATAATTATTCCGGTTTTTTTTATTTTTTGGCAACGAAAAAAGAAAGATGATTAAATATTATGGAAAAATTTTCAATTTATTCTGTATGAAAAATAGTGAAATGTTGAATTATTAAGAAAAATATTTGAATAAAATAAATAAAAATTAGCCTATGTTCATTTCAGACCAATAATCTATCTATATACAAAAATTCAAAGACATTAATCCATCCGTTTTGAAGCCAAGTTCATTCCAATTTTCGGACACACTTTCACATTTATAATATATATAAGGATTATTATAATGAAACGAAATCTTTAAATAAACTATATAATTAGTATATAAATATTAATGAAATGAATCTGAATGATAACCAAAAACAGATATTTATCCTGCCTTCTACAAAGATGCAACATTTAAACAATCCTTGCCGTTTATTATTAAATGAAAAGACATTAATTAAAAATGATATATCCAACACAGTTTAATAAAACTTACCGTTTTTCTGCAATTACGAAATGAGATCCTAGTTTCATGAATAAACAGAGTTAATATTAAATAAATAAAAAAAGCTATTTAAAACATAAATACTACTTTTTGACATATTAACCGGCCGCCATATTAGCGAAAAGCTCTTCTCTGATTGGCTGCGCTTGGGTAATTTCTGCTTAGGTTTGAACACGAATCGAACCTAAAAAATCGCGTTCTAACTACCTAAAATCTTGTGTTTAGGTGAACAGTTGAAAAAGTTAGCGCTTGGGTAGGCCCGTGAAAACGCACCTTCTGTATACCGGAATACCGGATGCCGAGTGCCTGGGATCTGCCGTCTGTTTTTCCGTGTTTTAACTTGAGTAAATATAGTGGGATTCATACGAAAATAATATATGTTATTGAGATTTACCATAGCATGTGCGGCATTGAAAATGAACAAGGTAGCAATAATAGCTGAATCACAGGAGCACTCAAAAGGAGACTTTACATTATGGTTTAAGGCGAAAAAATCATTTGTGGTGTATTTTGATAATGTTACATAATTTTAAATGTAATGAAATTTACATGCATTTTTAAAGTTTACAAGAACATGTTTACTATCGAATATGTTAAGTGTAGTACTTATAGCGTGCGTACAGGGAGCTCAAAAGAACTTCAATATATTATGGTCTGTGAAGAAAAACCATTTGCAGTGTATTTTAATAATGTTATTTTATTAATATTATTTTAACAATATTGAAATTGATATCAGTTTCTGAAGTGCACTAAAACAGGATTTCTGTAGAAAAAGGGGTGCAAAGATTTGACATTCATTTACAAGATCACAGAAAAATGTTCGGTAACATAATAGTTTACGGGGAAAAAATATTTCCAGCGTATTTTAATTGCGTTGCATTATTTCAAACATGGTGAAATTAATATACTGAGATAATCAATACAATGATAAATACTGAAATTTACTATAATATGCTTGCAGTTAAGTATGATTTGCATTACATTTGTTGTTCATTTACAGAGACGCATAAAAGATTTTGGACCTGTGTCCAGATCTCAGATATTGTATCCAAAGTATGTTCTATTAGAAAAGATTGCTGAAGAGCTTTTTCAGTTATCGTATGTATTTTAAGGAAAACTAATGCATCCTGAAGTTCAGCTATCACGAAGTTCAGCTTGCACCTGAAGTAATAAGAGATCTTTGTAGAATTTAAATAAATCATGTATCGGACTATACAATAAACTGGATATAAGGTCACCTGTGCAATAGTGATTCCCGGAAATATAAATTCAATAATTTTAATCGGGTTTTTTGCTTGAATAATTTAAGCTAAATATGCGGTCGTATAAATATCTGCACGTGATATGCAAGATTCTACAAAAGAAATCAAGTACGTTTCTGTCTATTATTAGAAATTGCTAACGGTGATTTTTAAACTTCCTTATACTTTTTCTAACTAAGCAAAATTTTAACATTGTATTTAGAATATTTACAAACACATAGATCATATACATAGCTGCAGAAAAGAATGGGCCGGCGAAGTTATGTATTATGGAAATGATGGATATCTTTTTTATTACCTAGGTTTAACACATGATTTTTCTTTCTTTGATATGGAATTCTGAAATGCACTACAACATGATTTCTGTACCATTGGGGTGCGTTACAGGTGTTCTACAGTATAAGTTGTTGCAATCTCATTTTCGCGATTGTTCATATTATCTAACACATTTCCCTTTTATTTGACTGAGTTTGTTAAGTTCCCTATAAAAAAAAAACTACTGCATAGCCTCCTATAAGATATGTATTAGTTATATATGTTTTAAATTATTGTTAATGAAACGTTTTGTTTAGTTAAAGCGTTTATCTTTTTTTTAATGCTACGTGAACTACGTCACGGGTAACAGCTAATGTAACAGTAAATGATAAATTGCACTTAGTTCTTGAAAAAATAAAGATGTTTAAGGAACATTTTCCTATTGTGCAAATGCATGCGATATTACAAATGACTAAGATCAAAATATCGTGATATCACAGAAAACGATTGATGAACAAAAAAACCCAATGAAATTAATTTAGGAACGCGAGCGGCCATTTTTGTTTCCCTATTATTTCTCACAAATTGTTATTATTATTACTAGACGGTTGCCCGCCCTCAGTAGCCCGAAGACTATCTGAATGCCAGTTCTACAACCCCACAATTTCTTCTCGGTGTTCTGGGGTTTCGTTTGCATATCTTTTTTTATTGTTAATGAAGAGGTCTTCCATTTGTTCTTCCATCTGTTCTTCTTTCTGTTCTTCCATCTGTTCTTCCATTTGTTCTTCCATCTGTTCTTCCATTTGTTCTTCCATTTGTTCTTCAATTATATTCGACGATTCACTGTTTGAGAGCCTATCTGTCCTTTTATTTATAGAAGTTCAAAATGAAAAAAGATTTTCTTAGCAGACGATTTTTTGTGATAAATACATTATCTGTTTTATATTTCTTCTGCGTTTACCTAAGCTGTGTAAAATCTCTATAAATAAAAGGTATAGAGGATGAGAGCCTATCTGTGCCTCAATTAATTATCCTCGGAATTCCTTTTATTTATAGAGATTATTATCATTTTGCAATTATGGTTATTATTATTATTTGAGAAAACATAAAATAAATATTTTAAAATCTTATGCTTACTAAAAAATTTATTTTCACTTTACTTGAATATTTAAGAAAATAAATGAATAATTTAATCGAACGATTTTTTCTATTAAAAATTTGCTCTTTTAATCTTTGAGTTTCTACAGTAGATTGCCTTGTTTAATTTCATATCATTTTTTGAAATGTGTGTTTCAATCATTAAATAATAATTTCAGTTGCATTTTGTAGTTTAAGGTAAAATAATAATGTATGAGAAATAACAGGGAAACAAAATGTTGGCTCACGGCATCTGTTCAAAAAAAAAAAAAAAAAGAGTCGGAATATAACATTCAGGCGCGCCTTTAGTCAAAACGTTAGTCATGCCTTTAGTCTTCGACTTAGGTTCTGAAATGTTAGAAATTAATGTTTATTTATTATTATTATTATTTATTTATTATTTTTTTATGTACGTATGCTCAATACCACTCGACAAATTTTTAACTAGCTGATATTCTTAAGCCAAAAGGTTAGTTCAACATGACACAAAAACTTTCCAATTTGTGAAGGTATTAATTCTCAGAAATGAAAAACGATTTCGTTTTTAACATGTCTTGTCCTACTTGAGAAATTCAAGTAAAGTGAAAATAAATAAGGTTAGAAATCCAAGGTAAGGTTAGTAATTCAACTTAATTGTCGTAATATTAATATGGTCTTTTAATATGATTTGTCAAAATAAAATCTAGAATACAAAAACAAATACTACGATTTGGGTAAAAATATAACACTATTTTTGTACATTATTCAAAAATAATAAACAAAATAAAAGCATTAAAATGTTAAATTGTCGTTTAGAATGTTTTTTTTTATGATGAACGGTATTTTGTTAAAAAATTTTTTAGATATTCAGATAAATATTTGATGTAATGTGTAAGCTACGGGTTATTTATTAAAGAACCGGCAAGTTGAAAATATCATCAACCAGTCTTTTAACACTTAAAACACGTTTGAAAACACATACTTAAGAAACTTATTATTTTACTATTAATATTTTATTATGAAATATTTCTGGTGTGTGTTTTAATTTAAAATATCTGTAATATTTTGAACTCTTTTGTCTTTAGTCGTGATAAGAAAATTTTTAAAACAATTAGTATAGGTGTAAGTATTCATCTATTCATATCAATGATTACTACATTCATCGTACTTAACTAAGGTCATTTACTGAACATTCATTTTTATCTCGCTTACTTATGTTAGATTTATTTGTTAATGGTGCACCTTAGATATGTTATTGGAATCGGATTTATTAACAATGTGAAGATCTATTAAATATTTAAACACATTTCTGAGAGTCTATTTAATTTAATTTTATCTGCAAGGCCACTGAAAATTATATTATCCACGTCAATTCCTCTATCCTCAGAGAATTTTTTCCCTCTCGCTTTCTCTCAAAGTTTTTAAGTTAATGTGGATAATTCTTAAATTTCGCCAATACCGGACTATGCTGTCTGATTCATCGGGTCCGGCACAATAATTTGGTTAGATAGACTTTTATCACATTTCATTTGCAAGTTCTTTCAGTATAAATAAACTTTCTCAGAGTTTTATATGTATGTATACATGTAAAAAATTAATTCTAATCCACATGAACATTTATTAATCCATAGGCGCTTTAAACACTTCAGAAAAATGCAATATAAATATAATATTCCTAAATAAATATATGTACATAAATGTCAAAACTCGAAAAACATATTTTAAAAAATTATCAAAATTTTTAATAATAATAATAATTAAAAAGAAAAACAGAATAAAAAGTTTATTCAATCCAATTGATTTTTTTTTTAAAATCACCAGATTTTAAAACATTCACCTTTTATATAAACATTTTAATAATTTTTTTTTATTTTTTATTTTACTTAAGAAAGGTGTTATAATAAAAATAAATGACATTGACATGTTTCGGAACCGTCAAATAAGTTCCATAATCATAATAGAAATACAAATAAAATTTCAAAATATTTCACGGTCAATACAAATTACAATACAATTTTAATAATTTTTTTTATTAAAATGAAAAACAGAATATAAAACCATAATAAAATAATTACGAAGCTTGCAAACCAGAACTTCATCACATTGTTTTACTGGAACGGTGGATTTCGTTATATAGAGACTCGACTGTATGTACTTAAAAAATTCATTCTAATCCATATTAAATATTAATGCACACGTAGACGCTTTGAGCACTTCAAAACTATAACATACCAAAGTACAATATCCTAAATAAGCGCAATAAATACGCATACGTAATATTGCGTAAATAATAAATATATGCATAAAATATGTTGGAACTCGTAAAATATATTTATAAAAATTATCAAAATCATAAAAAAAAGAAAAGGAAAGAAAATAGAATATAAAAGCATATTAAAATAACAAAGTTTAAGAGTCACGATTTTGACTATCTCAGTTGATGGATGAAGATGTGGCACATTATCATTATTATATGACTATTCTGTATAACTCCGCCCCTTTTAAAAAGTAATGCTTCTATCACGCTTCGAAAAGCGTTTCTCATTTGCATAGAAAAAAAAGAAAAAAAAGAAAAAAAAACTTTAATAAACTAAGTTAAAAAAAAAACGCATTGATAAATTTTAAAAGAAAAAAAACATTCATTAAAACAATAACTGAAACAAGTTTTCACAATGTTTATGGCAATATTTCTAATATTTTGGATAGTTCGATAATACCTTTGCAATACCTTTTATTTATTAGTACTATATAACATAATTTTAAATCACAAAATTCAAAGTAAGTCGTTTCCATCTGTATCTACGTGAAAGTAATGTTGGAGAAAATCGTTTTCAATTGAAATCTCTATTGGATTATTCACATTTCATTAACATCAATTAAATAATAAAACGTTAAAATTAATTAGAAATTATATATATATATATAGTATATGATTCATATAGTTATTGTTTTACACAAATGATAAATAAAAACAATACTAAACATAAACAAGATTGGAAGACAAATAATAAACATTTTTTGTGTTATTTTTATTATTATTTTTTAACTTGCTTTATTTATGTAGCTCTTTTGAATTATTATTAAATTTTCAATTTTCAGTATTATAAATGATTAAATTTGTAAAAAAAAAAAAAAAAAAAAAAAAAAAAAAAAAGTATGGGCGTTGAGTTATTGATAACTTATCTGGAGCTAAGTGTTTTTAAAAAAGAGGTATTTTCCATTAACATCAATTAAGTAATAAAACGTTACCGGCAATCAGAAATAAGAGGGGTTATATGGTTAAAACCTTTCTCAAAATTTCTAAAAACAGATTCAATTTATAGAAAGTTCATTGTGATAAAATTAAAATATGATGTGTAAAAACAAGGGTGAAAAAAAATCTTAGCAAACACCATTTATGTTTACCAAAATGTTTACCATTCATCTGTTGCAAGCCCTCATAAGAATCTCTATTTCAACATAAAATTAAAGAAAAAATGAGAAGCAGTAATACCAAAATAATACCTTTTTATTACTAATACTGCTCCTTCTTATGTTTTTTTTTTTAATTTTAAAAGGTTTTTATTATATGAAGCTTTTAACACCTAAATGTTTAATTTATAATTGTCGTATGTACTTTTTATTACGTTGGTCTTATACGTCGCGTATTTACTAAATGCTACTTTATGGGCATGTAATACTATAAAATTGTTCACTTATGAATAACAATCGCTAAACCTCCCAGATGAGATTCTGGGAATCTCCCCCGTGGAAATTTTGAGAAGGGCTTTGACCACAGAACCCCTTTTATTTCTGATTGCTGGTAACGTTTTATTACTTAAGAGATGTTAATGGAAAATACCTCTTTTTTAAAAACATTTAACTCTAAATGAGTTATCAATAGCTCAACACACACATTTATTTATTTATTTATTATTATTTTACAAATTCAGTCATTTATAACACTAAATTTGTAAATTTAATAATAATTCAAAAGAGCTACATAAATAAAGCAAGTTGAAAAAAAAATTAAAAAAAACCCGCAAAAAACTGTTTACTATTTGTTTTCCTATCTTGTTTATGTTTAGTATTGTTCTTATTTATCATCTATGTAAAAGAGCAATAACTGTATATATATATAATTTCTGATTGATGATAACGTTTTATTCCTTAATTGATGTTTATGGGAAAATATCTCCATTTTAAAACACTTAAATTCTCTAAATAAGTTATAAATAGCTCAACACACATATTTATTTATTTAATTTTACAGATTCGGTCATTTATAACACTGAAAATTTTTAATTTAACAATAATTCAAAAGAGCTATGTAAATAAAGTAAATTTTAAAAAAGCGCAAATAACTGTTTACTATTTGTATTTGCTAATCTTGTTTATGTTTAGCATTGTTTTTATTTGTAATTTGTATAAAAGATGAACTTTTAAAATCGTTTGAAATTTTTTGCATTGCTTTAAATAACATCGAATAAATAAAAAATTTTCAATTAAATAGTTTGATTATGAGTTCATATCATATAACGCTTAAAGTTTAAATCGCATTATTCGCTTAGAAATGTACTTGGTTCTTTCTGAAACACTTCCTAAACAAATCCACAACGAAAAGGGAAAATTCATTTCTCAGTACGGTATACTGGAAGGAAGAAATTACAACCTTTTTCCCTTTTCGCCTTTTCTGACGCACGCGAAGAAACGAGTTAATCAGAAGCCGAAATTTTCTAAGTCGTACCATTAGTAGCCGTTCTCACCCCAGACGCTTGTGGCAAAAGCGCCTCTCTGATTCGAAGAAGGGATTTCAACTTTTTGATAAATCCGTCTTTAGGAGATCGAATCCGTGCATGCACTATATGAATTTTAAACATACTTAATTTAGTTATAAAAGGTTAGCTCCTAACCTCTTCTTGACTATAATTAAACTTGTAACAATATTCAAAGCGTCCTAATGTTGAACTTATTACAAAATATTCTGTGTTTTTAATATTCCGGTGTGAATTTAAGTATTTTTATTAAGTAAAATTTTGGTATTGAATATGATTATGAATTAAGCATAGTTAAAATACAACTTTTATCGATTATTATATTTTACAAAGAAACAATTTGAACTAAAGTTTCTGGATTTCACTTTTGACAAATGAAAAAACATCTTAATCAAATAAATTCTAAAAAATAATAATAATAATAAAAAAACAAGTATGAAAAATCATGCATTAAGCATAGATTATGAAGCACTTTCCATCACTTAATGAAATCTGTAACAAAATTTTGTTATTTAGGTCAATAATAGCGTATAGCCAAATATATCCAAAAATGTATTCCAGTATTTTTGAATAGCCCTGTATTTCATATGTCAGTTGAAGTCAATTTAGCAAGAAAATACCCAGTAGCTTGCCATTTCTTTTTCAGCAATTCATACTATTAGATGGAAACATACTTGAATACTTTTGTTCAGCCCTGTAGTTTACATTGTACCTTTATTACACGTCAGCATTAGGCTAAAATTTATTGTAAACTAAAACACTTTTAAAACAACTGAAATCACATTCTCATAAATCATCATTCATAGGCGTCCATGTACCGAATTCTTTGCGTGGCCCTGTACATTCTTTTATCTATATTCAGCAAATATTTCTCAGTAAATTAAATGAAGCCCAGCGTAAAAATGTATAGCTTATTTAAGAACCACGTTTAAATAATTTATGCTCATATTCAGTAACGTTGATGAGCTCTTTTGGGTAGCCCTATATATCAACTATAACATTTATAAACACCATATAATGTGCATATATTTAGCGAAATATAAACGCGCATATCATCATTAAAATGCATTTCATCCCTCCATCAGCCATCATCGGACACATATACGGTACTTCGGAAAGAATATACTATTTGAAATCTTTTGTATGGCCCCGTAAATGCTATGTACTTTATATTATGCAAGACAGTAGCGTATAATTTACATTAAGCTTCAGTGACATATATCATTTTTATTATACATGAAAAAGCTTAATATATTTAAAATATGTCACACACAATTCCCTCTTTTACCATTATCTAATGGAATTCTTTTGTGTGGCCCTGTAAATGAATAATAGCTACATTTTCACCTTATATTTTATAGAATGCATATTTTAATATGTTTGATAGGGTATAACATCTTTAAAATTCCTTTGAAACAATTTTTCCTCATAGGCCGTAATGTAATGGGAAATTTGTGATTCACCCTGTAGATAAACTAATCATGGTAGAAACTTCATTTTCGATAGGACTCGTGCTAGGGTAAACGTCAATAACGTCCTAAAATTTCATGGCAATCAAAGTATATTAACGATTTTCAACATAGGCCGTAATGTAATGGGAAACTTTTGATTCTCTCTGTAGATAAACTAATCATAGTATATACTTCATTTTCAATAGGGTTCGTGAAAGGGTAAATCTCAATAACGTCCTAAAATTTCATGGCAATCCGAGTATATTAACGATTTTTCCCCATAGGCCGTAATGTAATGGGAAACTTTTGATTCTCTCTGTAGATAAACTAATCATGGTAGATACTTCATTTTCAATAGGGTTCGTGCTAGGGTAAACATCAATGACGTATAAAAGTTTCATAGCAATCCGAGTATATTTACGGGAGTTACACCCCGGATAGACGGCCATACGGACAGACGGACAGACAAACCGAATGCATAAGCACTTTTCAACTTTGTTGGAAAGTGCTAAAAAGAGGATACAAGACTGGGTACGGTTCCTAAGTGAAACGTGATAGCTTTAATCCCCATTTCATCGGAAACAACTTGACCCCTCTGTTAATTTCAGAACAATGAAAAATTTTCAAAATTTTTTCATTTTTGATACTTTTTTTCGAATTTTTGTTTCAAATTTTTGATATTTTTGATATTATTTTATTGATTTTTGATTTTTTGAATTACTGATTATTGATTTTCTTGTTTCAGATCAATGGAAATTTTTCGGAATATTTTCATTTTTAATATTTTTCTTTCAGATTTTTGATATTTTTGTTATCGATTTTTGATTTTTTTTTAATTATTGATTATTGATGTTTTAATTTGAGGTCAATGGAAATTTTTCGGAATTTTTTTCATTTTTGATACTTTTATTTCGGATTTTTAATATTTTGTGATATTTTTATTAATGATTTTTTTATGTTTCTATTTCTGACTTTTGATATTTTTATTATTGTTTTTTGATATTTTTATTATTATTTTTCATATTTTTCTTTCAGAAAAATGGGAAAATTGAGATTTTTTTGATATTTTTAATTCAAATTTTTGATATTTTTACTATTGATATTTTGATATTTTTTATTATTGATTTTTGAAATTTTTATTTCAGAACAAGGAGAAATTTTAAGAACATTTTCATTTTTGAAAATTTTTTAGCTAAATAAAATTATTTAATACAGTTTCTCACATATAATCTTATGTTTATACCTTTCTACCAAAACATTTTTAACGAAATCGCTCACGTACTTTAAACATCAAAATTTTTTCATTTTTGATACTTTTTTTCGAATTTTTGTTTCAAATTTTTGATATTATTTTATTGATTTTTGATTTTGTGAATTACTGATTATTGATTTTCTTGTTTCAGATCAATGGAAATTTTTCGGAATATTTTCATTTTTGATATTTTTCTTTCAGATTTTTGATATTTTTGTTATCGATTTTTGATTTTTTTTAATTATTGATTATTGATGTTTTAATTTGAGGTCAATGGAAATATTTCGGAATTTTTTTCATTTTTGATACTTTTATTTCGGATTTTTAATATTTTGTGATATTTTTATTAATGATTTTTTTATGTTTCTATTTCTGACTTTTGATATTTTTATTATTGTTTTTTGATATTTTTATTATTATTTTTCATATTTTTCTTTCAGAAAAATGGGAAAATTGAGATTTTTTTTGATATTTTTAATTCAAATTTTTTATATTTTTACTATTGATATTTTGATATTTTTTATTATTGATTTTTGAAATTTTATATTTCAGAACAAGGAAAAATTTTAAGAATATTTTCATTTTTGAAAATTTTTTAGCTAAATAAAATTATTTAATACAGTTTCTCACATATAATCTTATGTTTATACCTTTCTACCAAAACATTTTTAACGAAATCGCTCACGTACTTTAGGATTTAATAGGTTTTTAGTTGAAAAATATAATGTTTTCGGAAGCTAAAAAATTGAGACTTTCTAAATTGTTTGAACAATTTCACAGTTTCCTGAACACACATGAATTGAAACATACATTAACGCTTAGTTGCCATTCAGTCACATAGAATAAATAAGTGTAACATGTAAGAGTACAATTAATGTGTATGGGCGTGGCATCCGAGTCGGATCATCCCTTAAGAGCAAACACGAGTGACTGAAAATGACCCGGATGATAATGTTAAGTCTACGGAGGCGTTATTTTGAAATAGCTCTCTCAAATTTTAATATTTTTTGAATGATTTTTTTTTTCACAGGATAACTGAGGATGGCTAGTTTAAAATCTAGTTTTAATTTTTCCATTTTCGTTATGTTTATTTTATATTAGGATAGTTTTATTTTCTGAACCGATTCTAACCAGTTCCGAAAAAAAAGCAATTTAAAAAAATCTGAAATCTAAATCAAAAAGTAAAAACTAGCCGCTCTCAGCTATCCTATACAAAAAGAAAGCGTACAAAAATATTAAAATTTGAGCGAGATTTTCGAAAATAACACCTCCATAAACTTAACATTATCAACCGGGTCATTCTCAGTGACTCTTGAAAGATCTTAACATTTGGACACAATTCACTTACATATAATAAATAAGTATCAAATGTAAGAGAAAAATTAATGTGAATGGGCGTGGCATCCGGGTTGGATCTTCCCTTAAGGGATCTATATTTATATTAAATAGAATAATAATTAAAAAAAATTTGAAATAAATATTCACTACTTTTTTAAAAAAAAAAGTAGGTAAATAATAATAATAATAATTACATAGATTACGAAATTTAATTATTTAGGGGAAAAAAATCTCGCTAAATTTAAATGTTGTAGGTACTGATCATGAAGTACAGGAGAAATAGAAAACTAACAATTGTAAAAATATATAAATAGAAACAACTTTTTTCTTTCATGCTTTATTATTTTAAAGAATCGATAAGTTTTGTTTTCAAGTGTTTCTATTCCAAATTTGAAGAAAATTCACAAAGTAAAATTTCTGATTTTTTTTTTTTTTTTTTTTTTTTTTTTTTTTTTTTTTTTTATGAACCGTAGGTGCAGCATGCAATACAGTAAAAAACCGGTGTATATATTTTTTAAAAAAATCGTATTTTTAGTTAAGTTACTAGCTGTTACCCGTGACGTCGTTCACGTAGCATAAAAAAAAAAGATAAACGCTTTAGTTAAACAAAACGTTTCATTAATAATAATTTAAAATATATATAACACATATCTTATAGGAGGCTATGCAGTAGTTTTTTTTATAGGGGACTTAAAGAACTCGGTCAAATAAAATGGAAATGTGTTAGATAATATGAGCAATCGCGAAAATGAAATTGCAACCACTTATACTGTAGAACAACTGTAACGCATCCCAATTGTACACAAATCATGTTGTAGTGTATTTCAGAATTCCATATCAAAGAAAGAAAAATCATATGTTAAACCTAGGTAATAAAAAAAATCCAACATTTCCATAATACATAACTTCATAATACATTATTCAACCGGCCCATTCTTTTCTGCAGCTATGTATATGATCTATGTGTTTGTAAATATTCTAAATACAATGTTAAAATTTTGCTTAGTTAGAAAAAGTGTAACGAATATTAAAATCCACCTTTAGCAATTTCTAATAATAGACAGAAACTTACTTGGATTCTTTTTCATAGTCCTGTATACTACGTGCAAATATTTATACGACCGCATATTTAGCTTAAATTATTCAAGCAAAAAACCCGATTAAAATTATTGAATTCATATTTCCAGGAATCGCTATTGCACAGGTGACCATATATACAGTTTATTGTATAGCCCGATACATGATTTATTCAAATTCTACAAACATCTCTTATTATAATGTGTCTCTCTAAATGTAGCTGAACTTCAGGATGCATTAGTTTTCCTTTAAATACATACGATAATTGTAAAAGCTCTTCAGCATTCTTTTCTAATAGACCATACTTTGGATATAATATCTGAGATCTGGACACAGGTCCAAAATCTTTTATGCGTCTGTGTAAATGAACAACAAATGTGATGCAAATCATACTTAACTGCAAGCATATTGTAGTAAAGTTCAGTATTTATCATTGTATTGATTAATCTCAGTATATTAATTTCATCATGTTTGAAATAGTGCAACGCAATTAAAATACGCTGAGAATATTTTTCCCGTGGACTATTATATTACCGAACATTTTTCTGTGATCTTGTAAATGAATGTTAAATCTTTTCACCCCATTTTCTATAGAAATCCTGTTTTAGTGCATTTCAGAAACTGATATCAATTTCAATATTATTAAAATAACCTTAATAAGATAACATTATTAAAATGCGTTGCAAATGGTTTTTCTTCACAGACCATTATATATTGAAATACTTTTGAGCTCCCTGTACGCACACTATAAGTACTACACTTAACATATTCAATGGTAACCATGTTCTTGTGAACCTTAAAAATGCATGTAAATTTCATTACATTTAAAATTATGTAACATTATCAAAATACACCAGAAATGATTTTTCCTCCTTAAACCATAATGTAAAGTCTCCTTATGAGTGCTCCTGTGATTCAGCTATAATTGCTACCTGGCGCATTTTCAATGCCGCACATGCTATGGCAAAACTCAATAACGTAAGTTATTTTCGTATGAATCCTACTATACTTACTCAAGTTGAAACACGGACTAACAGACGGCAGACCCCAGGCACTCGGCATCCGGTATACAGACAGGCTGAAGTCGTAAACACTTTTAGACCATGTTAGAAAGTGTCAAAATGGAGGTAGTTTTCGTAAAACGAAAAAAAAAAAAAAAACAGTGTTAGGAAAAATCTACTTCAAAACTGTGTTTTAGATGGAATTTTTGTATAATTTGTACATATATGTTTTACATACCATAAAAATTTATAGAAATTTATTGTAAAAAAATATTCTTAAAAGTGACAACATATTTTTACTTTTTAAGAGCTAAAAAAAGTGGAATTAATATCCATTTACAAACCTGTTTCCAGCACACTTCGAGCGCATTATGCGAAATTGAGATATTGACTGAGGGAATGTATTTTCTCACATTACATTAAATCTTTAGATTTTAAGCCCGATAGTACATTTTTAAAGTGATTTTTATTTATATTTGAAGAATTGAACAATTTTAAGAATTAACACACAAAAATATATTTTTTTAATTATTAGTTGAGTTTTTCTTATTTTCTAAGAATGGTAAAAAGTATTTTTCATTGATCATTACGTTATTTACGATATGTATAAATTATTAACATTTTCTAATCATTTAATACTTAATCTTTAAAAAACTTATTTCATTTTAAAATTAAATATTTGTACTAACCACGCTCAGACGATAAACTTAATTTTCTTTAAATAACTTTTGATATCATAATTCAATCTTATTTCATTACAACATCAGAGCATATTTATTTTATTTTTAATATGTGACGTCACAGTCGTCTCTTTTTAGCACTTACTCTAAATTACATTGTGTTATTAAAATGAAAACTTGAAAACTTATACTTTGTTTCAGATATGACGTTACATTGATAAGTTTAAAATTCTTAATTGAAAGTAGTCCTGTGACGTCACAATTGGTAAAAAATTGAACTGTATAGCCTCGAACCGAAAGAAAGAAAAAGGTTCATTTTGATTACGGATTAATATCTGGAAAAACTACTAAAATATTTATTTTCTTGTAAAGTGTGAAGTTATATTCTTGTGAAGTCTTCTAAGTGTAAAAGAAATTTTACATAATCGTCTGCCTGATATAAGAAGAAAAACAGTATTCCTCTGACGTCACAATTGGAAAAATTGCGGTTTTTAACCTCGAACCGAAAAACAGAACAGGGTCCATTTATTTAATTCATTTTGTTTTATCACGTGAAAATCTTTCAGTTGAAAATTAATTACAGAAGATAAATAATTATTCCGGTTTTTTTATTTTTTGGCAACGAAAAAAGAAAGATGATTAAATATTATGGAAAATTTTTCAATTTATTCTGTATGAAAAATAGTGAAATTTTGAATTATTAAGAAAAATATTTGAATAAAATAAATAAAAATTAGCCTATGTTCATTTCAAGCCAATAATCTATCTACATACAAAAATTCAGAGACATTAATCCATCCGTTTTGAGGCCAAGTTCATTCCAATTTTCGGACACACTTTCACATTTATAATATACTAGCTGTTACCCGTGACGTCGTTCACGTAGCATTAAAAAAAAAAGATAAACGCTTTAATTAAACAAAACGGTTCATTAACAATAATTTAAAATAGATATAACATTTATCTTATAGAAGGCTATGCAGTAGTTTTTTTATAGGGGACTTAAAGAACTCAGTCAAATAACAGGAAAATGTGTTAGATAATATGAACAATCGCGAAAATGAAATTGTAATTACTTATACTGTAGAACAACTGTAACGCACCCCAATTGTACAGAAATCATTTTGTAGTGCATTTCAGAATTCCATATCAAAGAAAGAAAAATCATGTGTTAAACCTAGGTAATAAAAAAATATCCAATATTTCCATAATGCATAGCTTCACCGGGACATTCTCTTCTGCAGCTGTGTATATGATCTATGTGTTTGTAAATGTTCTAAATACAATGTTAAAATTTTGCTTAGTGAGAAAAAGTATAACGAACATTAAAATTCACCTTTAGCAATTCCTAATTATAGACAGAAACTTACTTGAATTCTTTTTTACAGTCCTGTATATTACGTGCAAATATGTATACGATCGCATATTTAGCTTAAATTATTCAAGCAAAAAACCCGATTCAAATTATTGAATTCATATTTCCGGGAATCGCTATTGCACTGGTGACCAATCCAGTTTATTGTATAGTCCGATACATGATTTATTTAAATTCTACAAACATCTCTTATTATATCAAATGTAGCTGAACTTCAGGATGCATTAGTTTTCCAAATACATACGATAATTGAAAAAGCTCTTCAGTAATCTTTTCTAATAGACCATACTTTGGATACAATATCTGAGATCTGGACACAGATCAAAAATCTTTTATGCGTCTCTGTAAATGAACAACAAATGCGATGCAAATTATACTTAACTGCAAGCTTATTGTAGTAAATTTCAGTATTTATCATTGTATTGATTATCTCAGTATATTAATTTCATCATGTTTGAAATAGCGCAACGCAATTAAAACACGCTGCGAATATTTTTTTTCTCCGTAGACTATTATATTATCGAACATTTTTCTGCAATCTTGTAAGTGAATGTTAAATCTTTTCACCCCATTTTCTATAGAAATCCTATTTTAGTGCACTTCAGAACATGATATCAATTTCAATATTATTAATAACCTTAATAAAGTAACATTATTAAAATACGTTGCAAATGGTTTTTCTTCACAGACCATAATATATTGAAATACTTTTGAGCTCCCTGTACGCACACTATAAGTACTACATTTAACATATTCGATAGTAACCATGTTTTACTGAACCTTAAAAATGCATGTAAATTTCACTACATTTAAAATTATGTAACATTATCAAAATACACCACAAATGATTTTTTCGTCTTAGACCATAATGTAAAGTTTCCTTTTGAGTGCTCCTGTGATTCAGCTATAATTGCTACCTGGTCCATTTTCAATGCCGCATATGCTATGGTAAATCTCAATAACGTATGTTATTTTCGTATGAATTCCACTATATTTACCCAAGTTGAAAAACGGACAGACAGACGGCAGACCCCAGGCACTCGGCATCTGGTATACAGACAGGTTGAAGTCGTAAACACTTTTAGACCATGTTAGAAAGTGTCAAAAAGCGGGTAGTTTCCGTAAAACGAAAAAAACAGTGTTAGGAAAAATATACTACAAAACTGTGTTTTAGGTGGCATTTTTGTATAATTTGTACATATATGCTCTGCATACCATAAACATTTATAGAAATTTATTATAAAAAACATTCTTAAAAGTGACAACATATTTTTACTTTTTAAGAGCTAAAAAAATGTGCAATTAATATCCATTTACAAACTTGTTTCCAGTACACTTTGCCAAATATTTGTACATTTTGCCAAATTGAGATATTGACTGAGGGAATGTATTTTCTCACAATTACATTTAATCTTTAGATTTTAAGCCCGAAAATGCATTTTTAAAGTGATATTTATTTATATTTTCAAAATTGAACAATTTTCAGAATTAACACATAAAAATATTTTTTTTTTTTTTTTTTTTTTTTGATTAGTTGAGCTTTTCTTGCTTTCTAAAAATGATAAAAAGTTTTTTCATTGATCATTACGTCATTTACGATATGTATAAATTATTAATATTTTCTAGTCGTTTAATATTTAAACTTTAAAAAAACTTATTTCATTTTAAAATTAAATATTAACCACGCTCAGACGATAAACTTAATTTTCTTTAAATATTAACATTTGATATCATAATTCAATCTCATTTCATTGCAATATCAGAGATATTTATTTTATTTTCAATATGTGACGTCACAGTCGTCTCTTGTTAGCACTTACTCAAAATTACATTGTGTTATTAAAAATGAAAACTTGAAAACTTATACTTTGTTTCATATATGACGTTACATTGATATTTTTAAAATTATTAATGGAAAGTATTCCTCTGACGTCACAATTGGTAAAAAGTTGAATTTTATAGCCTCGAACCGAAAGAAAGAAAAAGGTTCATTTTGATTATGGATTAATATCTGTAAAAACTACTAAAATATTTATAATCTTGTAAAGTGTGAAGTTATATTCTTGTAAAGTCTTCTAAGTCTAAAAGAAATTTTATATAATCGTTTGCGTGATATAAGAAGAAAAACAGTATTCCTCTGACGTCACAATTGGTGAAATTGCGGTTTTTAATCTCCAACCGAAAAACATTATAGGGTCCATTTATTTATTTCATTTTATTTTATCACGTGAAAATCTTTCAGTTGAAAATTAATTACAGAAGAGAAATAATTATTCCGTTTTTTTTTTATTTTTTGGCAACGAAAAAAGAAAGATAATTAAATATTATGGAAATTTTTTCAATTTATTCTGTATGAAAAATAGTGAAATATTGAATTATTAAGAAAAATATTTGAATAAAATAAATAAAAATTAGCCTATGTTCATTTCAGGCCAATAATTTACCTATATACAAAAATTCAAAGACATTAATCCATCCGTTTTGAAGCCAAGTTCATTCCAATTTTCGGACACACTTTCACATTTATAATATATATAAGGATATAAGGATATAAGGATATAAGGATATGTAGGAAAACAGAAACGTGCAAGGCAAATTCATCATTAGACACAGTGAGTAAAAGCGCTCGACCCGAGTGGAACTCTGATTTTCCAAGAGATTTCTGTATTTTGCTAAGAGGAAACTTTTTAGGACGTGTACTATCTCATACTGTTTACTTTTAATTGCATTTATTTTAGTTATTAGAGGTTATTAGCTGTTAACTCCTGACTTCTTCTTGACCAAAAAAATAGAGCTTGTTTTCAAAATGTGAAAATTTAAATTTTTTATACATATATATATATATATATATATATATATATATATATATATATATATATATGTATATATTGTAATGTTGTGGTACAAAAATTAGTTTTGCGTAAAGTAAAATTTTGGCATCGAATATGATTAACATTTTTTATCAATAATCATATTTTGTAAATAAATAACCTGAACCAATTCTTCTGATTTCACTTTTGGCAAATGAATGGCATCTTTATCGAATAATTTCTGCATTTAAATTTAAAAAAATGAAGAGACTGTGAGCAATCCTATGAGAAACATGAGAGCCTTTAAGAGCCGTTTCCAAGGAAATTTCTTGACCCTTCTTTACAACAATGGGAATTTTTTTCATTTTATTATATTTTATTTTTTGATTTTTAATATATTTGTTTCAGATTTTTATTATTTTTTCATATTCTTATTATTGATTTTTGATATTTTTATTTCAGAAAACTGGAAAATTATCAGTATTATTTCCTTTTTTCTTTCTTTTTTTTAAACTAAATAAAATGAATCAAAACTGTCTGTCACGTATAGTCTTATATCTATACTCTTCTATCAAAACATTTTTTTATGAAATCGCTGGCGGGGTGAATTAGTGGGTTTTTATCTGAAAAATACAATTTTTAGGAAACTAAAAAACTGAGATACTTCTACATTTTTTGAAGTTTTTGCGCGGTTTTCTGAAACACATGAATAAAAGTAGACATTAAGAGCCTACATGATTCCCTTTAAAAGACCCGGATGATAATGATAAGTCTGTGGAGGAGTTATTTTTAAACATCTCTCTCAAATAATAATAATTTTAACGATTTTGTTTTGCTTAGGATAGCTGAAGACGGCCTGTTTTAAGGTTAGTTTTTAATATCATTATTTTGGTAATATTTACTATATATTAGGTTAGTTTTAATTTCAGAACAGATTCAAAGCAGATTCCGAAAGTTAAAGTAATTAAAAAAAGATCTGAATTCAAAATCAAAAAGTAAAAGCTAGCTGTCCTCAGCATATCTATGCAAAAGAAAAAAAAATGCTCAACAATGTATAAATTTGACAGAGATTTGAAATTAACGCCTCCATAGACCAATTCATCTATTATCATCCTTTACAGTGGCTCTTGTGAGATCTTAACGCTTGGATGAAACTCAGTTACATATAACAAAATGAGTGTAACATAAGAGAGTAAAATTAAGAATCAGAAATCAAAATTGAAAAAGTAAAACCTAGCCCGCTTGTAGCCGGTCCTCAGCTATTCTGCGCAACAAAAATCGTTGAAAAATATTATAATATAAGCCAGATATTGGAAATAATGCATTCGTAGACTTAACATTATCATCCGGATTTTTTTCAGTGACTCTCGTCAGATCTTAAATCTTCGATAAAGTTCAGTTACCATATAATAAATGAATATAAAATGTAAGAGAAAAATTAGTGTAAATGTGGGTCGGGCCTCTACTAGGCTACACAAATTACATTTTGTCGTACACTTTATGTAAAATCTATTTAGTATTTTGATTTGAAATTAGACTTAAAAATAACTTTTGATCTGAAGATTTGCACAATTTCATTTTTTACAGAATAACGTTAAAAAAGTTATTCTAGTTTATTTATTTTAATTGTTTTTCTATTACCGATCCATTTTTGCAAATAAAAAATTAAACACGTATATTTTCAGGATGGAAAATAAATCATGGTGTTATTAAGAAACTCGCGTACTTCTTGCAGTGAGCAAAAATCATTGAGTCAGTACAAATGAAAAAAGTCATGAATGATTTAGTACGTGAATTATTATCGTTGCATCAAAATTTCTCATTTTTTAAAAACATTTAAATAAGGAAAGGAACCTATATATCCGCATTTTGCGAAGACGAAATATTGCAGATATTGAAAACAACTGCAGAATTCCTACTTCAAATTGCAATAGAAAATTAAGCTTTTTTATATTGAAAATGTATGATATTTGAAAGAAAAATATACATTTTAATAGAATAATTTATTGAAAGTGATTGGAAATAGCGCATATTTTGGTGCTCATTCTTTTTAATCATATAACAGTTTCACGATTTCTTTTATGAAATTTTCAAAATGCCTTTTTTATGAAAACTGCAGCATATTTTTAATGAATTAAAATTTGTGAAAATTCAGTTATTTACATTCAATTATAAAAGCATTTTCAGGGTTAAGAATTCAAATACACAAGTTTTTCTTATTATGTTAAATCATTCATGCAGACGATACACGCATTTCAAATGAATTATATTATTTTTTTGTAAAGTGGCACCAAAAGAATTGTCAAAAAAATAAATAAATAAATAAATAAATAATAATAAAATGAATCGTTAAGTTCGTTATATAAAGAGTAATTGAAATACGAAGGTTATAAAATTGAATCAAACGTAATATATTTACTATTGAAAAGTAATTACAAACATATATTTCTAATATGTTTGCCGTTTAATAAAAATTCATGATTTTTTGTGGAATTTAATTTTTTTTATTTAACCCAATTTATGGAATTGGCTAAAATTAAAATGCGCCAAAACATAAAATACCTTTTTTGCGTCATAAAGATGCAAAAATACTATAAAAATGCATTGTTACTTTCAAATATTTATCTTTTGAAACAATGCTTTGCTAACAAAGTATGACTTTTGTTAGTAGTATGATTAAATGGAAAACAAATAATAAAGTATATTGAAGCAATTATTCACTATTTTTCAGTACTTTTTAAAACTAGTTGGATGTGCCAATCCCAAAACTTTCTTCTATCCCATACATACATTTTAATATTAAAAAGAAATAGTTACTCATTTTAATGCTTTAATAATTTTAATTCAATACCTTACCAACTTTCATTTTCATCTTAAATTTCTGCTTCAATCAATTAATCGGAGTAAAAACGAATTTCCGTCTCTGCACGAGCCGATGGACAATAGAATGATAAGCAGATTTTTTTTTCAAATTCAGGGAGGACTTATTTGCCTTACCAACAAATAATCATATACAAAATGTTTAGTTCAGTTCTAGAACTAACTTCATACACTTTTATGTGGTGCAATATTGAAAATAGCATAAAATTCGGTATTGCAGCGCCCCCTTCCGGCAGATTTTTTCAGATTCAGGGCGATCCAACTAGCCATAGCCATACACTTACACAAAAAATTTCGTTCAATTCGATGCATAACTTCATAGACTTCTGGTCGGTACAATATTGAAAATGGCACAAAAATCGCGATTGCAGCGCCCCCTTCCGGTGGATTTTTTTCAAATTCAGGGAAGACCAACTAGCCATAATCATACACATACACAAAAAATTTGGTTCAATTCTATTCATAACTTCATATACTTTTGGTCGGTACAATATTGAAAATGGCACAAAAATCGCGATTGCGGCGCCCCCTTCCGGCGGATTTTTTTCAAATTCAGGGAGGACCAACTAGCCATAGTCATACACATACACAAAGAATTTGGTTCATTTCGATGCATAACTTCATATACTTTAGGTCGGTACAATATTGAAAATGGCACAAAAAGAGCGATTGCAGCGCCCCCTTCCGGCGAATTTTTTTCAAATTCAAGGAGGACCAACTAGCTATAGTCATACAAATACACAAAAAATTTGGTTCAATTCTATTCATAACTTCATATACTTTTGGTCGGTACAATATTGAAAATGGCACAAAAATCGCGATTGCGGCGCCCCCTTCCGGCGGATTTTTTTCAAATTCAGGGAGGACCAACTAGCCATAGTCATACACATACACAAAGAATTTGGTTCATTTCGATGCATAACTTCATATACTTTAGGTCGGTACAATATTGAAAATGGCACAAAAAGAGCGATTGCAGCGCCCCCTTCCGGCGAATTTTTTTCAAATTCAAGGAGGACCAACTAGCTATAGTCATACAAATACACAAAAAATTTGGTTCAATTCGATGCATAACTTCATATACTTTTGGTCGGTACAATATTGAAAAAGGCACAAAAATTGCGATTGCAGCGCCCCCTTCCGGCGGAATATTTCAAAACTGAAGGAGGACCTGCTTGCCACAGCCAAAAACATTCACAAAAAATTTGGTTCAATTCTATGCATAACTTCATACACTTTTTGATGGTAGAATGGCGACATACAGACACACACACAGACATACACACAGACACACACACAGACACACACACAGACACACGGACAGACAGACATTTTGTAAAAACATGTTTTTTGGAATCTCTGACCCCTAAAACGTGTAAATCCGTCGAAAACCGGAAGTCGAAAAAAATTTCGATTACAATACTTTCTTCTATTGAAGATAGAAGAAAGTAAAAATATCATATTGATAAAAAAAAAAAATCATGGATTACGATTTTTAATTATTTAAGAGAAAAAAATCTTTTCGGTAAAATTAAATATTGTTGGTACTGATCATGAAATACGGAAGAAAGGAAAACTAATAGTAATATATAAATAATAATAGCTTTTTCTTTCAGGTTTCATTATTTAACTAGTTGGATGTGCCAATCCCAAAACTTTCTTCTATCTCATACATACATTTTAATATTAAAAAAAATAGTTACTCATTTTAATGCTTTAATAATTTTAATTCAATACCTTACCAACTTTTATTTTCATCTTAAATTTCTGCTTCAATCAATTAATCGGAGTAAAAACGAATTTCCGTCTCTGCACGAGCCGATGGACAATACAATGATAAGCAGATTTTTTTTTCAAATTCAGGGAGGACCTATTTGCCTTACCAAAAAATAATCATATACAAAATGTTTAGTTCAGTTCTAGAACTAACTTCATACACTTTTATGTGGTGCAATATTGAAAATAGCATAAAATTCGGTATTGCAGCGCCCCCTTCCGGCGAATTTTTTTCAGATTCAGGGCGACCTAACTACCCATAGCCATACACTTACACAAAAAATTTCGTTCAATTCGATGCCTAACTTAATGTACTTTTGGTCGGTACAATATTGAAAATGGCACATAAATCACGATTTTAGCGCCCCCTTTCGGCGGATTTTTTTCAAATTCAGGGAGGACCAACTAGCCATAGTCATACACATACACAAAAAATTTGGTTCAATTCGATGCATAACTTCATATACTTTTGGTCGGTACAATATTGAAAATGGCACAAAAATAGTGATTGCAGCGCCCCCTTCCGGCGGATAACTTTCAAATTCAGGGCGGACCAACTAGCCATAGTCATACACATACACAAAAAATTTGGTTCAATTCGATGCATAACTTCATATACTTTTGGTCGGTACAATATTGAAAATGGCACAAAAATCACGATTGCAGCGCCCCCTTCCGGCGGATTATTTTCAAATTCAGGGCGGACCAACTAGCCATAGTCATACACATACACAAAAAATTTGGTTCAATTCGATGCATAACTTCATATACTTTTGGTCGGTACAATATTGAAAATGGCACAAAAATCGCGATTGCAGCGCCCCCTTCCGGCGGAATATTTCAAAACTGAAGGAGGACCTGCTTGCCACAGCCAAAAACATTCACAAAAAATTTGGTTCAATTCTATGCATAACTTCATACACTTTTTGATGGTAGAATGGCGACATACAGACACACAGACAGACAGACACACGGACACACAGACACACGGACAGACAGACATTTTGTAAAAACATGTTTTTTGGAATCTCTGATCCCTAAAACGTGTAAATCCGTCGAAAACCAGAAGTCGAAAAAAATTTCGATTACAATACTTTCTTCTATTGAAGATAGAAGAAAGTAAAAAAATTACAAGTCTTTTTTTCCCAACAGTTTGTACTCCAAACTTGAATAAAATTCACGAAGAGAAAATTCTGAATTCTTTTTAGTGTGCAGCATGAAACGCAATAAAGAGCCGGTTTTTACGAAAAATAAAATAAAATAAAACCAAAAATCGCAATTTCAATTAAGTTAAATCTAGGAAAACACAAGCATGCAATGAAAATTCATGATTAGACACAGTGGGCAAAGCGTCCAATCCGAGTGGAACTCTGATTCCCCAAGACATTTCTACATTTTGCTATAGCCCTATAAGAGGAATCGTGTTCGGACGTAATTGCATTTACTTTATTTTAGAGTTGGCCGAGGAGTCGAGGAGTCGACTCTAAATCTCGACTCCTTACCAGTGAATCGAACTATCGACTCCTATCTGGCTAACGGAGTCGACTCAAAAGAGTCGAACTTTCATTTCAACTCAGTTTGGGATTCGGAGTCGAAGAGTCGAAAAGTCAACTCACTCACTCAAAGAGTGGTTGGACCAGTTTAAAGTGTCGGACTTGGAGAGTCGAGAGTTGAAGATTGGGTGGTCGACTCTTCGATTCTTCGACTCCTTGAAAACCACTCTTTCAACTCGGTATCAGGTTTCGACTCTTCGAATCCGCGCTGGGCTTTTTAGCAAAAAACAAATGTCTTTGTTTGACTTTATATTGGGGTTGGGGAGGTTGGGGATTTTGGGAGCGGAGGCAATGTAGATGTGCATTTCATGTATAATTAGGAAGATACCGAATGAATGAAAAGAGTGGGAGGGATTTAGAAAAAGGGGCGTTCAGCTGGTTATTTCTGGAAAGATTAATTGAATTTATGGAAAAAGGGGCGTTCAGCAGGATATTTCTGGGAAGATTAATTGAATTTATGATAACCTTGTGCCGATTTCCGTATTGAAGAAAGATCGAAGGATCAAACAAAGCAGATATTATGTTTGTATTTTTTGCTAAAAGAAAGTAAAACTGGTTAGGGAAATATTTTCAACTGCCTTTATCTGATGCAATATAGAAAAAAAAGTTGAAGAGAGAGAAATAAAATTTTACTTTAATAGCAAATTGTTTAAAAAACAGTGTTAAATTAGGACATATTTTTTTCGAGAGGAGATATCTGTGGGTGTAGGTGGATGTTATAAAGAACTTTGAGTGGGGTAAAGACTGCACTATTTTACCATTTAAAACACAAAATGCCTGATATTTCAGGAAGGGGGTCTCATTGTTCCGCGGGAATGCCTGACCCCCGGGCCACTTTCCGAATTCACCACTGCTAAAAAGTTTTATGGGTTTATTTTATGATTGATGTATTTTAGATAAAGTGTTGTCCTTCATTTGATTACGAATATATTCTTTTAATATGTATATATATATTTTATAAATGATAAATGTTTGCAGATAATGTAAAAATGGATATATTTTCATATAATTTTTTAAAGTTTAGATGGTCGATTTTTTTAAATATTCCTTTTTTCAAACCAGATTCGGATAATATTTCGGATAACATTTTTTATTTATTATTATTATTTTTTAAATAGTGGTAGGATAAAAACATAAAACCTGGCAGTTATTCAGTATAATATCATGATTTTATAAATAGAATTTCAAAAGGAAATCAATTATAAAAACTGTAAATATGAGGAAAAAAATTAAAAAATTAGTCTCCCCGCCGCTTTTTTATGATCGCATAAGGGGTAAATTATGTCCCAGACACTGAACATTTTGATAGATTTGCAAAATAAAATTTATTAAAATTACAGAAAACTTGCAAATATTCATAATTTTTTTAGAGGAGCTCACAGGTCCAACCAGGCCCGGTACAAGCGAAAGCTACCCCAGGCTAATGTAAAATAAAAAGTTCTATCCGGTCCCGACCCGTACAAATAAATAAATTAATAAACTTACCCGGCCCGGTTCAATTTCTACAAAAAAAATCCGATTTTTCTTGGCATACAATAATTTTCTTAAGAATATTTTATGCACATTCATGAGCAATATTTTAGTTTAGTATGTATTCGCAAGACAGAAAATACACAATATCAACAGCAATGTTATCGTTTACTTAGATTTTTAGACTCTTCAACATTCGTTAAAAAAAATAATGTAATTTGAAATAAAAGAAAAAAAGAGGGTTAAAAATGTCGTAGCTTTTAAAGCTGTATAATATAAAGTAGATTTCTGAAAATATTTCTCTGAATTTATTAAATCTGTTATAAATTCAAAAAAGCTACTTTCTTACACATTTCTAAATTCATTTTTAGTTGAAAAAAAAAAAACTCGTTAAATTGAAAAGTTTTTTTATTCAGAAATTATGTAATTGATTGGCGCTTTCCAATTTTTGGCAAAACACATTAGAAAATTACTCTTAAAAATGAAGTTTGTATTGCAAGGAAAAAGAGAAAAAACTGTCGTTTCATGACAAGAATACATTTTTTCTTCATATGTAATGTATTTATTAAAAATGGAAATGCTGTTTGATATTTCATCTCCTCTATAGCTGCCTGTCAATTTTTAAAGTTCTAAATAAATATGTATCAGAAATTATGTCAATGCTGAATTTTTTTTTCTAGAATTGAATCTTAAATTTTCTAATATCTCTTCACCTCTTCAAACACACTACAACAGCTCCGTTTTTTTTTTTTTTTTTTTTTTTTTTTTTGTATTTAGTTTGATTAGCAGTTCATTTATTAAACAAATGGAAAACGTTATTTGATTCGAAATCCCCTCAATAGTCAGCCTATCAATTTTATAATTGTACATTAAAACATGCTGACATTGAGCCCTTCAATATAAAACTTATGTGAAACGAAAAATGCAATTTTCTACAAAACAATGAGACTCAGTATAATCGCTATTATTTTCCAGCAAAATTCGAATAAACTACTGTTGTCCCCTTTTTTTCATAATTTTAGTTTTAATAAATTCAGAAATAGACTAGACCGGGGAGGGGGGGAGATATATTTTTTGCATTATATTTTCTACACAATCTAAACGTAAAGTAATTAATTTCTTTTTTATTCGATGATATGACATATTTCCAACATAACCAACACGACATATATGTAAACGCACACATATTAGAAAAAAATTTAAAAAAAATCAATTAACTTAATTTGTTTAATTTTTCTAATATTCTCTAATAATTTCTAATTTCTCTAATATTTCTCTTTTTTTTGGGGGGGGGGGATATTTGTGAATAACTAATAATTTATAATAATAAAAACATAATGAACTTAAAGTATCCGTTTTAAATTTTTAAGTAAAGAACCCCCCTCCCCCTCAAAAAAAAAAAAAAAAAAGAAAAGAAAAAAAGGAAAGAAAACAGTCTAATAATTTTAAACGCTGTGATTGCCGGATCCTGGCTGGAAGCTCCGGCCTATTTTTAGCGACACTCGGGTCGGGCCTTACTTTATTTTACAAGCCTCGGATTGGGCCCTGTCATTGCATTCTCCCAAGCCGAGCTCGAGACTTACTTTTTACTAAAAGACTGGATCGGGTCTAACCTTTTTTTCCTCGTAGCGATTGGAAGGGAACTCGTCTATAGCGAATTTTTATTTAATGTTATTCCGTCTTGGAGGATTTTAGTTTGTAGCATTTTTCAGATTTTTAAGCCTCTAATGCGTAGAGTAGCACATAATATGTGGATTAACAATATTAATATCAACTGAAACATTTACATACAAATTAACATTAATTAAAAAATGAATATCACAGCATAGGGTTCTTCTTTAAAAATAAAGATTATAAACATAAAAAAATCTAAAATATTAATTTTTGATTAGAACTTTTCAAACGGAAAAATCCATATTTTCTAAAAATTTAACTATGCCGGATCAGGCTAAGAAGAAGATTTTAACTTTTTTCTTGTCGGGTTAATAACTGTTCTGTACGAAGCAAGTTGGCCGAACATTTATGTTTTTTACCAACCAGGTCATTATTTTTTATACGTTCTGGGCCGGTACAGGACTGAAAATATTGGCTCTTACCACAAAAATTTATCTTTTATCTAAAAACTAAAGCAAAATAATTCGAGCATACATTTAAAAATTCTCTTTTGTGCGATATACGTGATCGAAGACATAAAATTGCATCATTTTTACAACCAACCAACCAATGGTAAGTGTGTCGGGAGTCGACTCACTATCTCGACTCATTAAACAAGTGAATCGAGTCAGAGTCGACGCCTCAAGATGAATCGAAATGCCCAACCCAATAATGTACCGACAAGTTGGTAATACCATTTGTCAGTTTCTCGATTAAATCAGAAATAAACAATACTATATTAAACGAATTTTATTATTTTACTAATAACATCTTACTTTCAAATAATTCTGGTGTGAGTTTTAACTTAAAAGATGCATAATTTAAAAGAATATTTTATTCTTTAGTCTTCATAAAAACAATTTTAAAACCATTAGTATAAAATTAAATGTTCACCTCTTGATACCACAATTGTTACATTCATCATAGTTAACTAAGTTCATTTACTGGAACTTAATTTTTATCTCGCTTAATTATGTCAGATTTATTTGTTAATGTGCACCTTCGATATATTATTGGAGTCGGATTTATTAACAGTGCGATGATCTATTAAATATCTAAATACATTTCTAAGATTCAATTAAATTTAATTTTATTTGTAAGGCCTAATTTCATACTAAACTGAAAATTATCCACGTCAACTTCCCTATCCTCTGAAAAATTTTCTTCTCGCTTTCTCTCAAAGTTTTCGATAATAATACGGACAATCCTTAAATTTCACCAATACTGGACTGTGCCGTGTGATTCATCAGGTACGGCACAATAATTTTATTCTATAGACCGTTGTCATATTTCATTTGTAAGTTCTTTTATTATATATAAACTTTCTCAGAGTTTTATATGTGTGTATGTAAAAAAAAATAACCCTAATCCACATGAAAAATTAATGTACTCATAGGCGTTTCAAGCACCCCCAAAAAATACAGCATAAATACAATATTTCTAAATTAATCTACGTACATAAATGTCAGAATTTTGACTATCCCAGTTGATGGATAAGTATCTACCTCATTATCATTTTTATTTGAAGATTCTGCGTAGCTCCACCCCTATTTTAAAAGTAATGTCTCCATAACTCCACCCCTATTTTTGAATTAATGTTTGTACAAAGTTTCTAAAAGGCGTTTCACACTTGCATAAGAAAAAGAAAAAAAATGGCATTAATAATTTATCGATACCTATACGTTAAAAAAAAAAGTTACTGATAAATTATAAAATGCTTCTAAATTGAAAATCCCTTAAGGTATCGGCACACCGTCGAAAATGATTTTTTGAAATTTTAAATATTTTCTCTTGCTATCTATTTTTTATAATGACATTTATCGTAAAACTTTAAAAAAATATAAAAAATATAAAAATATAAAAACTTTAGCAATTACTCAGGAATAATTTTTAAATAGAAAAACAGTCAAAATTAGGTCAAAAATCGATATTTACAAAAAACACAATAACTGAAATATATGCATATATATATATATATATATATATATATATATATAAATTTTATCAATTTTTCAGAAATAATTTTTTTAATAGAAAAATAGTCAAATTTACGTCACTAATCGATATTTACAAAAAAACGTAGTAACTCAAGAATAAAACAATATATTGACATTTTGTAAATTGCATAATAAATAGAATAAAAATTAAAGTTTTTAGCTATGTAAAAGAATCACTCTCAAAGTATAACTATATGAAATCTAAATTGGAAAATTTAATTCATATTAAAATTTTTTTTTATTTTGAACTTCTGGTTCTGCAGACATTTTCATGTGATGGATTTTGTAACTTTAGTGAGAGAGGAAATTTCTTTTTTATTATTTTTCATTACGTCATTTATGTAAAATTAGAAAAAAAAATAATACCTACAAATTGTTTATTTTACACATAAAAATAAGTTATTTTCATACAAAAATATATTATTTTAAACTGCAATAAATTCGTGATTATTTATACTAGCATCCAGTGAGCATATCTCAGTGCTGATTTTAAAAGATTAATGTTCTAAAATATCTATGTGTGGCTATGTCAAAATTCTTTTAAACTATCCTGAAACGCAAGACTGAAAAGAATTCTTTTCATTTTTTGCTTTCATCCATTGTAACTTGAGAAACTGACTGCAGCATCCTGTTGCTACAAAACGTTTCTGCTGTACTATGCTGCATTGTAGTAAGTAAAATGATGATTTTAATTAATTTTTTCGGTACAGTAATTATTGTACATTATTTACCTTAATAAAATTGATGTAAACTGAAAGCACTACCTTTTATTTAAAATTGTGTCATTCTAAAATAGGTGCAATGAATCCTCTACTAGTTTCAAAAGTTTAAATAATTAAAAAATATTTCGGCTAAATTAAAATAGATAAAATTGTATTTCGTGTTTTTTGCATATATATATATATATATATATATATATATATATATATATTCATTTAGCCAATGGTTACATATTTTCAGGCAGGCGCTGCGTGTGACCTTGGCTAAAAGACAAGTGTAATTAATTAATTTTATGTTTACTTTATTAAATTATTTTTTGTCTAATCGAAGTCATTTACATAAGATTACAGGAAGAAGATATTTATTTTATTTTACAAAATTAAAAGTTATATTGTAAATTCCTAAAGAATAACTGTGTCTTCCATTTCTTCCACTCGGAAAAAAACCTATCTCTTTCCGATGTTTTTTTTTTCCATGGTTTCTTCCGCGATTCTTTCCACAGTGGAAGAAACCTGTAAATGCCGCTTTTATGGGATAAAAGCTATTAAACATGCATGCTATTGATTGTTACAAATTCAAACAAGTTAACATTAAAAAGTTTTTTTCAACTCATACCAGTAAATTTATTTAATAATATGTTATTGTATTTAAACGCTGTTCTACCACTCTGAAATATTTACTCTTCTTCTGACGTAGAGTTGGGCATTTCCACTCCTTTCGAGGAGTCGACTCTCGACTCACTTGGGTGGTTGGTCGGTTGTTTGTAAAGATGCCGTAATTTTATGTTTCGTATCACGTGTATTTCCAAAGATTAAGTCAACAGAAGTTCATTATCACTATTAAAACTTTTACAAAACATAGAGTCTGCCTTAGACATCTTGAGAACAACTAAGTTCAATAAAGCTTTATTTTTTCATCGGCCAGGTCCGTTTAATTTTTTTGCCGGCGTGTTTGAATTTTCGTCCTCATTCCGTCGGTCCGGGCCGGGTCCGTGTAAACCTCTACGATCGGCATCACAGAATTTCTACAAAACAAGAATTTTTACGTCGATGTGGTTAAAGATTGTTCCGTACGAGGAAGTCTGATTATTTCAGCTTATTATTTCCGGGATTAAAATTTTAGCTATTTTTTCATGTTTATAATCTTTATTTTTTAAAGAAATGTCCTATGCTTTGTTAGCTACTTTTTTAACCCTTTCCGGCGCGGTGTCCCTTAAAAAGGACGCCTAATTTTAATTTTACTGGCACCAAGAATATTTAATTAAAATTTTCCTTTGATAAAATGCCTGAAAATAAGCAAGTTCGTATTCTCTAATAAATTCGTTTATAAATTCTGGTGGCAGATAATTATTTCAATTAAACTTACTCCGCGCCGGAAAGGGTTAAATAAATCTCAGTTTGTATAAAAATTACAAAGATAACTTTAACATTGTTGATCTACATTTCACGTACTAACATATGCACTGTTCTGCGTACTAGAGGCTTAAAAATCTGAAAAATGCTATAAAGTAAAATCTTCTGAAACGGAATTGCATTGAAAAGTAATAAAATTGCTATAGACAAGGTCCCTTCCCGGGGTCCCAGTCCCGTATTGGTACTCATCGGTACTATGATAATGTATCCCTCCTTCCCGATTCACAAAAAAGTCTTTCTGCGTTAATGAAAAAATAATAATTGAGTAAATAAATAAATAAATAAGTGCGGAGGCAGGTATAGAATTCTGAAAATATTCTCCGTATTTGATTTCAAATAAGGAATATCAAAGAAATCGATTGCTTAAACTTTCAAAAATTATGTGTAAATTATAGGGGAGAAGTGTACAAAACTGGGTAGGTGGGTGAAACCGGGTAGCGCAGATATCTCCTGAATATGAACTTTCATCTTTCGACCAACACCAGGAATTGTTTATCGAAAGTCAGCATGAACAAAATTGTATAGTTGTGGATATTGTTTTTTTCTGTGAAAGACTGCATTTGAATTTTTCTTAAAAAATATTTTGTTTGTCTCTACGTTTTCTAGATATATTAGCTGTTTGGAAACTTATTAAATATTGATATATACTATATATAATTCTTTGTTTTCCTGTTCATATTTTAACACATTTACAGATTTTTTACTATAGGATCAAAAGTAAGGGCATCTTGGTTTAAGATCTGTATCACGCTGAGGGTAAAATCGGATACTTACAAATGTGTTAAAACCGAGTATATACCTTGTTTTGTCTTTTGTTTTACTCAGGGAATAACTTTTTCAGGTTCGCTAATAATTTAGCATGGAATTCGAAATTGCAACTTAATGCTGTTAACCCTTTAAGTTTCATTCATTACACCTCTAAACTTATACAACAAACACGGGCGAAAAAATGGTTACTTTCCAATCCTGGACTAAAGATTTATTTTTAACACATGGAAGAACACATGTGCATTTCTTTTTGTTAAATGTAACAAACATGTATTTTTTACTGTATTTAGTAAAAATTGTAAAAAAAAAAAAAAAAAAAAAAAAAAAAAAAAAAAAAAAAAAAAACGAGTTTTTTTAGAGTTTTAAATAGGTACTCAGTTTTACCCAACCAGTGCGGTATAAATGTACATAAACGCTCTATAAACTTGTAGTATAAATACGAGATGAGAATGTGGTTACATTCCAACCTTGGACTAAAGATTTATTTGTAACACATGGAAGAAACATGTGCAATTTAGTTTTGTTAAATATAACAAAAATGCATTTTTTACGTGTATTAAACAAGAATTTTTTTTTTACTAAAACGGGTTTTTCGGGAGTTTTAAATATGTACCCGGTTTTACTTAAACAGTGAGGTAAAACTGGATTCATGCATATCTCTGAAAAAAGCTATTTTTTATATAATCAAGCATATTTTTTATCGAAAAGATTATGTTTTGTTATAGCCGAAGGTTCTTTTAACATTAAAAACGGTGTTGAGAATTTGTTTCCCCATTTGATTGCATTTGAGAACAACAAAAGTTATGGTACCCAGTTTTGCCCCACCTTCTCCAACCCATTTTTACATCACTTGCGAAACATTTATAATTTATACAAAATAATTAAAATAATATATACAAAATCCACTGGTACAATCACTGAGGAAGCTAAGGGGGCTGAAGCCCCCAGACACTGAGACAAAAATAGTTATTTCAAATTTTCTACTTAAAAACTGGAATTTTTGAAAAATATTTATTTTGTCTTACATTTTTTTCTCTGTTATGTATTTCATTTTGAAATACAAAATATTAAAATTTTTATACTCACGGATTTATTAATTAAAAAAAGGATATTAAGGCGTTACGGTGAGAAAAAAAATAGACAATATTAGATAGTCTAGAGAAAGAATATACTGTATATTTTTCCCAATGCAAACGCATTTTATGATAAATATTGTAGACGATTATTTCTCCATCTTTAGAAACCTCAAAAGAAAAACATATTTTTGAAATTTAAAGAAGCATTTATAAAACAACCATGATCTGGGTTCGTGCATACCTCTGAAAAATGCTAGCCCCCTCCAAAGAGTAATCCTAGGTGCGCCAAAGAAGCAATCAAATAAAGGATATTCACTTCTATCTAATGTAAGTCGATCATAAAATAAACTCATAGCATTTTATAACACTGGTGAATACAGGAATTATCCCGTGGCAAAGAGCCCCCACCCCGGAATATTTGAGATCTTTTGTTTTCACCCCTCCCCCCTCCCGGTTCCGAGAAATCTATAATGTCCTCACGAAACAACAGAAATCCATGTAGGAGAAATGTGTCTGAATTCAATACTACTCTTTTTTAAACAATCTGCAATAAAAGTAGAATTTTATTTCTGTCTCGTCGACAGTTTTTTTTCTCTTCTGAACTGCGTCAGATTAAACCAATTGAAACTATTTCTCTAACGAATCCTACATCTTTTTTTGTCAGAAAATACAAAGATAACACCTGCTTTGTATGATCATCTTCCCCCTATACGGCGACCAGCACAAGTATATCCTAAATTCATTTAATTTTTCATGAAATCCCTAGTACTCGCCACCTTGCTCTTGTCCCTCCCTCTTATTCATTTATCCCGCCCCTTTTACAGCTAATCTACTTCCTCCCTTGTCCTTTGTCAAAATCCCCAATCCCAATATAATATCAATCAAACAGACGCTTGTTACCCAGCGCAGATTCGAAGAGTTGAAATCTGATACCGAATCGAAAAAGGGGTTTTCAAGGAGTCGAAGATTCGAAGAGTCGACAACCTAACTCTTGACTCCCTAAGTCCGACACTGTGTAAAACTGGTCGAACCACTCTTTGACTGAGTGAGAGTGTGTTGACTTCGACTCTTCGACTCCGAATCCCAAACTGAGTTGAAATGGAAGTTCGACTCTTTTGAGTCGACTCTGTTAACTAGCTAGGAGTCGATAGTTCGATTCACTTGCAAGGAGTCGAGATTTAGAGTCGACTCTTCGGCCTACTCTAGTTTACTATTCCAGCAAATGGAGCAATGTAGCTGAATATCTAAAAATATTTTGTATAGAGCACATTCAGTTCATCATTTTCATAAAGGGCCATCTAGCCTAGCAATACTCAATCCAGAGTTGCCAGATTGGGCTACAAGTAGCGAACTGGGCTACTTTTGAACACTCCAGGCTACTTTTTTTAAAATCTGGGCTGCTTGTTACTTTTTGGCTACTAAAAAAATTGGACTACAATTTGCTACTTTTAGCTTCCTCTATATTTTTTTCTTTATATTTAAATATTTATGTGTAAATTATGAAAAATATTTGGCAACTTTCTTTTAAATCTATATTTTTCTTTGGAATTTGGAATAGCAACGTCGACATTAGTTTGATTGTAGCTCGCAGTGTTGCCAGATCGGGCTAGAAGTAGCGAATTGGGCTACTTTTGAACCCCCAGGCTACTTTTTTTTAATTACTTAGTAATTCCAGAAAGTACCAGTAGATGGAGCCACCGTTTTATAGCTTGGGTTACTTTTTTTGCTTTTGAAAAATTTTGTGCTACTTTTCCAAAATTGATCTGGCAACACTGACTCAATCTGTGGTCCGCGGGCTGCATGTGGCCCACCAGTCAATTATGTGCGGCCCGAGGTTTATCCACGTTTTAAAAATTAAATGAGATGTTTATCAAATGGGTTTTAAGAAATTCACTGTTCTTTCATATATTTTTATAGGACACAATCTACGTATTATTATTTACAATAAATAATTCAAAATTATATTAAGACATCTTAAATGCCATTTCCTTAGTCAAAAGTTCTTTTTACAAGTAGATCTTTTTATGCTATAGTAATACATAAATATTTAGTTCTTCAAGACTAATGAAACATTATGCCAAATTAACAAGGTGTAGAATTATTTAATAAAAAAATACATATATGTGACATATTGAGATAGGAGCCATTAATATTATTTGCAAGTTTCCCCATGTTATGTCGCAGGAGTCGAGGCGAGATAAAAATTAAGTAAAATAATAAACGTAGCAACTTCATTAAATTCCACAATTGCTGCTACAAAAGATTTATTTAAAGGCAATCATATGCAGCGGGAAAATGCTCTTTCCTTCCGAAGCAATATTCCATAAAAAACATTCGTCTAGCTTTTAAATCGTTCAAAATCGAAAACATCCATCTCTGGGCCTTTTCACGCAAGTCAATAATAAAAAGCTTCTAGAACTTTCTCTAATCTCTAACCATGATTTTCACATGTAAACAGAATTCATGTCCATCGTCGAGATTAATTTCATTCAGACGATACTTTTTAATTAAAAAAATTATTATTTAATTAATTTATAACCGAACCTTGAATTCGATATCCTGCAGATGATATTTTGAAAAAAAAAAAAAAAAAAAAAAAAAAAAAAAAAAAAAAAAAGAAAAAGAAATGAATTTATTGGTACGCACAAATATCAAACGTTGAAGGGGGGGGGGATAAATAAATAAATAAAAAATAATGATATTTTTTTAAGGTATGGTTTTGTAATAAATTTAATAAGACTTTCTTAAAAAGGGTTTATAAAAACAGGGGAAAATGAGTTTTATTTGGAATATTAAGAAATAAAGTTTAATTAAGAATATTTTTAATTTAGAGCCATTTTTTAAAATTACGCATATTGGAATAAGTGTTTTTTAAGGCAAATTAAGAATTTATGTCGTTTCCATAAAGATTAGTAGATTAGATCTAGAAACAAGATATATTTCTACATTTAAAAAAATTGTATTTAAGAAAGTCTGATTTATGAAAGAAAATCTCTTGATTTTATTTTTATTTTTAAGACATTGAACTGCTGCATTGTTGTATTAATATTGTTATATTAATACGTTAACCCCTTGAAGGGTGCTGATATGTCTACGAAATCACTTAATTTTAATTCCCGAAGGTCACATTGGCACCAATATATCGGTAAAAGTAATTTCAGTGTATATTGTGTGTGAATTATAGCTTTTTCTTATTTATAAATAAATTTGTTTTCAAATTCCGTTGTAAATCATTCATTTCAACTCTATAGAATTGGAATTGCCTTGCGCCGCAAAGGGTTAAATACTTATTATATAGTTAATATTATTTTTCGAATTGTTGTAAACAGTTTTATGACAGTAAAAAGTTTCATACTGTTATTTCTAAACAACAGTCTTAGTACCATACTTCTACATTATTTTAATTACAAATCTACTTCGAAGTATTGTATGAAACAGCGGTCTTAAAATATTTTTAGTTACATTTCTTTTGCGACCAACGTTCAATTACACTAATTTTATTTTTTTCTTATGCTACTATTTTTTTTTTACCTTACTAGTTGAATAACCTATTTCGAACCCCTTGAGGGGCGCCGTTTACAGTTTGCAACCGGTTAATTTTAATGCCTAAATTTCCAAGTGGCACCAGTGAGTTTTTATTACAATATTAATCTCATAACATGAGTGAAAAAAGAGCTTTTAATTATTATCAAATAAATCTGTTTGACAATTATGGTATGAATTATTTATTTGAACACTTTTGGAAATGCCTTGTACTAAAAGGGTTAAATAATAATATAAATATGTTGCGACCTTCCTAACGTTGCAAACATATATTTGCGGCCCGTCAATAAAAAAAGTTGAGTATGGCTGGTTTATCCGGATAAGCATGGCGAAATTGCACCCATGGCCATTATTTCAAATAATAAGATTCACGATGAAAAAAAAAGACAGTATTTTAGCTGTTCACCTTGAACTGTCCTTGAGAAAATATGCCTTGTCCCGTAAAAATATGCGAGGCGCTGCTTCTTTTTTTTTTTTTTTTTTTCAAATATGTTTTTCTCAAAAAGGACAAAAGTTAGAAAAATGAAAGCAATCTGAATTATTATTACTAAATCATTTTCTTCTAGATACAATTTTTCAGAATAACTCCGCCTATTACCTGTATAATATATCTCCAATCATATCGCAAACATAAGTGCATTTTTTTTTTTTTTTTTACTTTTTCTGGGCAAGCAGAACCCCCCGGCCACTGCTGGAGCTGTGCTAGACATACAGTAATATCATACTCATTTAATTGAACAAAGCTGGTAACAGACTTGACAAGGTTTTTTTTTAAAAAAAAAGCACTCACCTTATGAAAAATAAAAAAGGTTGATATTATTCTTTTGGTTCAGCATGACGGAAGTGTAAACAGAAAAAAAGGTGTGTTGAAGGAAAAATTATCTAATTAACATTATTCTGATAAAACCAACTGATATAAAAAATGGAATTAAAAACTCGTCAAAAGAGGCCAGATAAAATTTTTCAACTGGGTTTCTCTTTAATCTTTATCTAGTTTTTGGTTGCTAAAATTAGTATTTAACTTCGAAATCTTCTTGTGAATGAAAGTCGAGTCGGCAAGAATTTCTTTTTGCATTTCTATTTTTATTTAAGGATTAAATATGATTTGATACTGAAATTAACATCTTGTTCAACCAAACTTCCTCTTGGCTTCTGACAATAGGAGGGTAAGTAGCATTATTAGCTAAACATGTGAGATCTCTTACTTTTAATTAATGACAGATCTGACAGATACCAGACCTGACAAATTAATTTTTTTTTAAATTATATTATCGTATGTAAAATTTTTAGGATGAGGATAACATAACTACTAAGAATGTATTTATTAAAAATACATTGATAATAAAATTTAAATATTCTTCTCGCATTGAATTCGGCGTGGTAAAAGTAACATTACTCTCAATTAATTGAACAAAGCTAGTAAGAGACCTGACAAGATATAAAAGAAAACAAACAATTCCCAGTTTATAAAAAATGAAAACTGTTAATATTATCCATTTGGTTCAGCGTATGTTCTCAAAATGTCTTCTACTACTTCCTGAATCACAAAAATAAATTTTAAAGCGTTTGCTGCAAACTACCCTGTAATTTTACCATGTACTTTTACATTGGTAACAGAGAAGACAGAAATGGACCTGATATTTCTATTGCACAAAACAAAATGGCTAATTGTAAATTACACAAAAAATAAATTTTAAAGATATCTATGGATTGTTACAATAAATTGTGTATTTTTAAATGCATAAAAAACATAGGTTTTTGAAAGTTATTTTTAATTTGAAATAGAAATCGAAAAAAAAATTAGCCATTACAGTCCATTTTCTGCGGTTGCATTTGAAAAAATTAAAATATATATATATATATATATACATATACAATAGTAACACACATGAATAAGGGTTAAAACTTGCTCCTTTTTGGGGGAAAAAAAACAAAACATATAATCTCTATTATTTAATTTCAGAAGAAAAAATAGTCTTTTGTCTGATATAAAAAATGACTCGAATTCGAAAAATGTCCATTAGATGAATGGGTGGGCGGATCTATCGTGTGTTGTGATGTATAAGGGAGGGTCAAACAAATCGGAGAAAATGCTTCAAAAATTAATTTCAAGTTTTTTTGGCCGTCATCTTATATACATAATTAAAATGGTAACCTGCGAAGAAAATTATTATTTTAAACTAAGTTTTTTTAACTATTTGGAAAACAGTTGTTGTTCTGGGTAGAGAATTGGGAAATGTAAAGTATATCTGAATGTTTTTATTAGTTGAATTGCGCAACTTTTTTCATTTTATTCGTTTTCTGATTGGGCGATGTTTAATGTCCAAAAATGGGATACTTCTATTGTCACAATGACAAAAAAAGTAATAAAAACTGTCAAAAAAAACTAATAATTTAAAAACAAATTGTAATAAAGACTTCAAACAAATTTCAACTAAAAGTGCATTTTTTTTCTCTACGCAACGGTGTAAAAATTTAAAATGTTCGATGTTTAATAAAAATTAATTTCAAGTTTATTTTTACGGTCATCTTAAAAGTATAGTTAAAATGAAGAAAATTTATTGTTGAGAAAATTATTATCTCAAACTATTTTTTTTTTTTTTTTTTGACACTTTAAAGAATTTAAAATACAAACCAGCATATATTACAAATTAATATTCATGCTTTAATTAATATTCATGATGTGAAGGAAATTAATTAATAAAAGATAATTTTTCCACTTCGAATATAGGTTTACTAAAAACTGAAATTTTGCAAGCCAAATATTTAAAAGGTTTTGCTGTCAATATATTTGTTTATTTAAAAAGTAAACTAGTATGCAATAAAAATATTTAGGTAGAACGAATAACTCAGGACATGCCTTAAGTCATCGATGCTGGTTTTGAAAAGTTAACAGCTGATGTAATTTTTTTTTCTTATGTGTGCTCAACATTACTTGACAAATTGTTAAACAGCTGAAATTTTAAGCCAAAAAATTAGTTCAGCATGGCACAAAAACTTTTCACTTTGTGAATGAATGAATTCAAAGAAAGAAAAAAACCCCCACTAATTTAAACATGTGTTATCCTACTTGAGAAATTCAAATTCATTTAGATTAGAATTCCAAGGTTTTTAAGTCTTAATAACATCTTTTAATGTAAATTGTCAAAATAAAATCTAGAAAATACCAATTCTTGAGAATATTGAACATGAAAGGGAAATTATGCCTTTCAAGATTTAATATTTCAATGCACTTAGGAATGTATGAAAATGAAAAATGTTTATTTAAACACTCACACCGTAAACTATGACTTGTAAACGATGAAAATAAAAAAGTCAAATCAAGCCTTCTGTATGATTCACCAGTTCAAAGTACGGCTGCCGTATAGAAGCGCCGCTCTAAAATAAAATGTTAATGGATTGAGTTTCACAGCACTGAAGTTTCCGGTGAACGCTAAATCGCACAACGCTCCAGGATATGCAAACTGCAGGCTCCTCCCACATTAGAAACGAGTGCCATCTAGTGGTTAATCCTAAAATAGTAACATCTTGAACGATTCTTTAAATTAATTTTACAATTTTTTCTGAACAATGGATTAAAAGCACTCTTATGTATTCGTAAAATAATAATAATAATAATTATTATTATTATATTCCTTTTTGTGACTACCCATAAAATTTTCATTTTATGATATAAAATCATGAGCTATTTTAATTTGAAATAAATTTTTTAAAGAAAATAAATAAATAAAAATAAAAAAACTAAGAGGTGGGGGGATATATGTTAATATCAATTATTTAATTTATATGCTTTAACATTGAAGTTTTATTTTAGAATATATCTAATGAGTGTATCTTGACTTAAAACTAGCATCTGTTAATATTAACAGGTTTTATTTATTTGTCATTTATTACATTTATTTATTTATTTATTTTACATTTTTTTTTTTTTTTTTTTTTTTTTTTACTTTATAGAAACTTTATTTAAGATTTACTAGTCTATAATGTCATGCAGTAAATTGGGGGAAAAAAAAATTACGGCTATTCATAAAAAAATCATATTTAACTATTTTTATTATTTAAGAAATCAAAGAAAAGCTCCTTTGCAATTCATAAATTCTGTATCTTGATAAAGCTGTTTTTAAATCCAAAAGGCAAAATTTGTGATATAAATTTTAATTTATATTTGCCGGAAATGCATAAAACTAGCAGGTGTTGTTGTTCAGAAACTATTTAATCACACTCATACCCCCCTTTTTTGTAAATCTTTTAGAAAATAGTGTCAAAGTGGGCGTTTTGAACTGAATTTGTGATATTTTGAAGCTATATTTAATAAAAGAGAAATCGGGAGAAAAAAATAACAATAAAAAATTTCTAATAGTTTTAGCTATCAGTTATTTAGTTATCAGTTATTACCTTAATCCAAATCTTGTTTAATTATGTAAACTTTTTTTTAATGTAAAAAACAACAACAAATATGCACAATTTATTTAATTTATTTTTTCTATAACTTATTCATATACTCTTACATTTAGATTTAAAAAATAGTAAAAAGTTTTTTTTTTTTTTTTTTTTTTTTTTTTTTTAATATTTAGTTCAAATTTAAATCCAGATTAATTTTACATTTCTGTTTTCGTCTTAATAATTCATTAAAAACATTTTCCATAATGTACTTAAAATAATAATAATTATAATAATATAGTTATTTCTGTGATACACATAAATTTTTCATTTTTTGATATGACATCGTAAGGTAATGAATTTGCATAAAAATTGTTTAAAGTTAGAAAAGAGAGAGAGGAAGTATACTTTAATATCAAATATTTCAATTATGTGCTTTACGTTGAAGTTTCATTCAATTATATTTGTGTACATGTACCGCATTATAATGCATGCATAAATAGTTTTTTCCCTAAAAGCCTGAAAAGAAGAAGAAGAAAAAAAGATTTATTTCGACTTAAGACTAACATCTGTTAATGTTAGCATATTTTATTTATTTGTTATTTCTTTCTTTTATTTTTTTTTTTTTCTTTCTTTAAAGTAAAATTATTTGAGATTTACTAATTTTAATGTCATGCATTAATAGAAAAATCATGTTCAATTATTATAATTACGTAAAAATTGAAATAAGATTTTTATTTATTTATTTATTATTTTTGCATCTTGTTAATAAACAAGGAAAGTTCAATTTCGAGAACTTCCTAGGATCTTATTTTTTTAAAATAATTGTTATAATTTATGCTTAATAAAAGAGAAAGAGAGAGAAAAAATATATATAATACTTGTTTTCTAATAATTTTAGCTACCAATTACTTTCCAATACTTTTAGCTAAGTGTTATTTAAATTTCGTACTACACTAAATTTGAGTAAAAATTTTTAAATATATTTAAAAACTAACTTTTTACTATATTTTAAACCCAAATATAAGAATATGTTATCTTTTTTCTTATCTGACTCGCATTTAAATACTTAGTTAATACATAATTTAATACATATAAGTAGTTTTACTTATAAAGTTATTTTAAATTTACTAACTTATGATGTCATATCATATAAATGAAATGTTATGGGTAGTCACGAAAGAATATACAATGATTATTATTATTATTATTTTAAGAATATAGTGAAGGATGTTTTAAAATTATCGATGAAAAAAGGAATTTAAAATTAATTTAAAGTGCCCTGCAAAATGTGTTTTTAAGGGATTCGCCAATAGATGACGTCCGCTTATTAATATGGGAGGAGTTTCGGTTTGTTTATCCCTAAGCGTTGTGCGATTTAGAGCCGGCCGAAGTGTTCACCTGCGACAATAAATCACATTACTTTCCATCACCTCGGAGATTTTATTTGTTAATTGACTTGAACAATTTCGAGAGCATGATGTTTGTTTTGCAATATGAGGATTTCATCTTTGACAAAATTAATATTTTGTATTATTATTATGGTCTTATGGTGTGATAAAAGACATTTAAAATCGAAGAATATTTTTTTTAATTATTATTTTTACGCCGAATTTAAAACATAATTTGTTCATACTGCTTATAATACGCTTGGCTGTTTTTTTCCCTTGTATAAAGCAGTTATTAATTCTGCAAATCGTAAAGGCATAATTAAATTTATTATAACACTGACTACTTGTTATTGTACGGAGTAAACATTTTAAACCGTGTATGTTATATTAAAATATCATCTTTTTTTTCGGGCAGGTTTTGTCCTGTAACTCAGGACCGACATAGTGTCCAACAGAAAACTCTTTTTCCAGCAGATTGTTTTCGAAAATAGACTTAAATAGGATTTTTTCCGAACAAAATGTAAAATCATATATTAAAAGGTTTAAGTATGGAGACTAATTATTTAGTTTAGCAAAAAAAACACTTTTTAATGTAATTGATGAGTTATTAAAGGAAATACACTAAGTATCAATAACCTAATAGAAATTTCAATTAAAAACGAATTTTACGCAACTTTACTTTCTCGCAGGTATAGATAGAAACGATTTACTCTGAATTTTTTTGTTTTAAAATTTATGATTTACAATATTAATAATTGGAAGATATCGCAAAGGTATTATACAACTATTGAAAATAAATCCAACTATTGAGACTATTACAAATATTACCATAAATATTGTGAAGACTTGTTTCAGTTATTGTTTCAGTTATTGTTTTAGTGTTTTTTTTTTTTTTTTTTTGTTTTTTTTTTTTTTAGTTTGGAAGCATTTTATAATTTACTAATGCGTTTCTTTTTTTTAGCTAAGTATATATACATTTCTTTATTATGCAAATGTGAAACGCCTTTCGACACCTAATAGAGACATTACTTTTACAATAGGGGTGGAGTTATATGCAGAATATTCGGTACTACTAGGTTATCCCGTCGACCAAAAAATTATCGCCAAATTATAAGATTAAATGCCAATAATGGATGATAGTAAATGTCACATTCAACGACAATAAATACGATTCGCGTGTTTAAAATATCATTAAGGGATTTTTATTTCGACTTTTTATTTGTATTTTTATTAATATTCTACTAATAATTTGTTTTTTCGTTATTTAAAATAAAAATTACGTCAATATGTATAATTTGACTATTAGCTTCGCGATTTGTATAATTTGGCGAAATTAGTCGACGGGATAACAGAGTAGTACCGAATATTCATATAGTAATGGTTAATGAGGCTGATCTTCACCCATCAATTGCTATAGTAAAATTGTGGTTCCCAAACTTTGTAATTACTTTAATATGCTTTTATATTCTATTTTCTTCCCTTTTTTAAATTTATAATGATTTCGAACATTTTTATAAATATATTTTACGAGTCTTGACATATTTTAAGTAAGCATAATTATTTAGGAAATGCCATTTTGGTATGTTGCATTTTTGAAGTACTCGAAGCGCCTTCGTGTGCAATAATTTTTCATATGGAATAGAATGAATTTTTTATGTACATACATATAGAACGCTGAGCAAAGTTCTATTATACTGATAGAACTTACGAAAGGAAAATAATAACATTGTATATAATTACATTTTTTACAGGGGGTTCCCTGTAAAAAATGTGGCAAAATTGTAATTTTGTTTCTCCTTATTTTATTAAAAATGTTAAAAAAGGATGTTTTATCCAGCCCAATGAAAAATATTTTATTACATATAGGTGCATGAGCTTTGAGAATAACACCCATAGCTTAATTTTTCAAAACTGGCTTTTATTTGTTGAATTATATTAATATGAATATTGCTTAAGTTGCAGTAAAACCTGCAGCTTAGTGAACTGAAAAATCAGTTTGCAGCGGTCAGGGGGTTAAATTATTGCACTGGATCTGATGAATTACTCTGCACAGTCCCCTAGTGGTAAAATTTGCGAATTATCCATATTATCTCAAAAACTTTAAGTGAAAGCGATGAAAAAAAGGTACAGAGGAGTTGCTTTCGATAATTTTCACTTTAGCATGAAATGAGACCTTACAGATAAAATTAAATATAATAGAATCTCATAAATGTATATAGCTATTCAATAGATCATCGCATTGATAATAAATCCGACTTCAATAATCTATCGAAGATGCACATTAACAAATAAATCAAGCATAAGTAACCAAAATACAGTTTTTTTAGTAATTAAATTAAGCTGAGTACGATGAATGCATCACTTACTGCTATTAATTGAGAAGCTCTTCCTTCCATACTAATGAACCTTGCATTTATGAGAATAAAAATTAAAGAATTAAAAAACTGTATACTTTTTAAATTAAAACTTACACCACACTTTTTTACAGGAAAATATTAATGTAATATTAATACATTTACTATGTCTGGCTTGGTTGTACTGAACCCTTATTGCATAGTAAGCCGGCAATTCATAACTTCAAACAGCCGGTTGCTTCCTAATTAAAGCGTAAAACAACTGCTTATGTCTACTTTTACCCCCAAATAGAGCAAATTAACCAAATGTCAATATATATATTGTACCTGTTCTACTGAGTACAGGTCATCTTCTTCATAAATTCCATCGCTAAAATCTTGAAAGATCTTTAGAGATATTGTTACATCATGAGGCAGAAACGATGAAAATCTTTCTTTATGAAGTTTTAAATTAAAATGTAATAATTAAGAAAAAAATTCTTATACACAGTTTTCTAATTATGTATAAAAAGACAGAAATCAAATATTTTTTATTAACTTCTATCTGCATTAATATGAATAAAAATATCTAGTTAAAAGCAGGTGATGTAAAGAGGATTATTATTAATATCTAAAACACATCGATTAAAAATTGAAAAAAAAAAATAAATAAAAGGAATATTTAATACGCTGTAAATAGACTACATTAATGATAATATATTAAATAGTTTTATATTTACACTGGTTTAAATGACAAATTTGAGACATATTTTACGAATTTTCCATTTCATTGATATTTTAAGTGCCATAATCATCTAAGACAGCGCTGATATTTTAATGAGTTTAGTCTAAGTCCTAGAGGGACAATTATACTATTTATTATGCAATTTACAAGATGTCAATACATTGTTTAATTTTTGAGTTGCCACGATTTTTGACATAATTTTACCTATTTTTCTCTTTAAAAAATATTTCTGGGTAATTGCCAAAATTTTTATGTACTTTTTTCAAAGATTTAAAGCAAATTTCATTACAATAAATGGATAACAAGAGAAATTTTTAAAAATTACTTCTCAAGGTGTGCGGATACCTTAAGGGATTTTCAGTTTCGATGCATTTTAAAATTTACCAATTCCTTTCTTTTTTTGATGTAAAGCTTTTGATAAATTATCAATCCACCCCTCTTTTATCTTAATAAGTAAGTGTAAAAATGCCTTTTCGAAACCTGATACAAACATTATTTTAAAATTTGGGTGGAGCTATGGTGACAATACTTTTAAAATAGGGGCGGAGTTATCCAGAAACTTTATATAATGCGACAATGAGGAATATTTTCATCCATCAACTGAGATAGTCTAAATTCTGGCTCACAAGCTTTGTAATTATTTTAATAAGCTTTTATATTCTGTTTATTATTATTATTATTATTATTATTATTATTATTATTATTATCATTATTAATGAATTTAATCATTTCTATAAATATGCTTTATATGTTCTGACATTTATGTAGTACGTATATTTATTTATGAATATCGTATTTATGTTGTATTATGTAAGCACTTATGGGTATAATAATTTTTCATGAGATTTAGAATTAATTTTTTATAGGTATACATACATATAAAACGCTGAGATGTTTATTTATACTGAAAGAATTTGCAAATGGAATGTGATAACGGTGTCTATAATCAAATTATTTTGCCAGACCTGATGAATCAGACAGCACAGTCTGGTATTGGATAGAAAATTTAGAAATTATCCATATTATCTCGAAAACTTTGAGAGAATGCGAGGGGGAAAAATTCTCTGAGGATAGAAGAATTGATGTGGATAATTTTCAGTTTAGCTTGAAATGAGGCCTTACAGATAAAATCAAATTTAATAGAAACACCGAAATGCTATAAATATTTAATAGATCATCACATTGTTAATAAATCCGATTCCAATAATATATCGAAGATGTATTATTTACAAAAAAATCTACTATAAGTAAGTGAGCTTAAAAAAAAAAAAAGTAAACAAAGTTAAATACGATCAACTTATCAATTATTGGTATCAACAGATGAACAGTAACTCTTATACTAATGGTCTTAAAATTGTCTTTGTCACGACAAAAGACTAAAACAATCTTAAAATATTAAACACGTTTTAAGTTAAAACTTACACCAGAAATATTCTACAGTAAAATATTAAAGTAAAAATATTAAGTTTATTTGCACCATCTGCGAACGGAAAACTTTTCCTCAAATTCAATAAACCGTCGATTGATGTCATCAATTTGCGGTAGCTTAATAAAATAACCCTCTGCTGTTTTTAGGAAATGAAGTATTTTACCTGAACATGTACTTTTTTGTTGTTTATAGAGTACAGTTCATCATTTTCATAATGGGTCTAGTCCTTCAATACTCAATCTGAAGTACGCGGACCGCATGTGCCCCTTCAGTCATGCAGCCTGTGACACATAATCATTTATCCGTTTTTTAAAAATTAGATGAAATGTTTATAAAACGGGTTTTAACCCTTTCAAGGGCGGTGGCTAGAGGGTCTAGCCACCTATTTTCAATTCCAAAATTGACAAATGGCACCAGTAATATTTGAATAAAATTTTGCTTTTGTAATGAAAGTGCAAAATATCGGATTTTTATTTTCTAACAAATTCGTTTGAATATTCTGGTGTCAGTCTGTTAATTCATCTTTTTACGAACAGAATTCTTTTGCCCCTGAAAGGGTTAAGAAATTCGCTGTTCCTTCATATATTTTTATAGGACACAATCTACGTATTGTTATTTGTAATAAATAATTCAAAATTATATTAAGACATCTTATATGCCATTTCCGTAATCAAAAGTTCTTTTTACAAGTAGATCTATTCATGCTATAGTAGTAAATGTAATTATGTAATTCTTCAACACTAATGAAACATTACGCCAAATTAATTAAATGTACGCTATGTATTTCTACATTTAAAAAAGTCTGACTTATCAAAAAATCTCTTGATTTTCTTTTTAGATAGATTTCGTATGAAATACTACCTATTGCATTTGCACCAGTTTATCTATCTATCTATTGAAAAATTGAAAAATTGAAGAAATATTCATATAACAAACTGCGTTTTTTCTGACTCATTTTTAAATCAAGTTTTGCTCTCAAATGCATCCAATTGACATGTTCTCTTATTTAGGTACTGTATAATGTGGCGCATTGGTCAGTGTTTTGATAAAGGCAAAATATATATTTTTAAAAAAGCTGTCAAAGTGGGCACTTCGTACAAAATTTCCCTTAGCGATCGTGATTCAAGAATTGATGTATTCATGTAACAAATTGCTTAATTTATGACTCATTTTTAAATTCAATTTTGCTTTCAAACGCATTCAGCTGACAGTTTTTTCTTATTTACAAACTATAAATTGTGCTGTATTGATCGATTTTTTAATAAAGTCAGAATATTTCGAAATATACTGTCAAAATGGGCATATGAGCGAATTTCAATTAAGATGATTCTGATAAAATTTGTTCTTACAGAAAATTGAACATACATTTTTTTTCAAAAGTACCCAAACAAAACTGTTAAACTGGATTTATCTCTAATCCTATTTTATTTTTTGTTGTTGAAATTAGTACTTTTCGAAATCTACCTCCGCCTATAGGTCAAGCCGACAGGTAGTTTTTTTTAACTATTTGGAAAAATTAGTTGTTGTTCTCGGTAGAGAATTGGGAAATCTAAAGTATATCTGAATCTTTTAACTAATTGAATTCCACAACTTATTTAATTTTATTCGTTTCCTGATTGGTCTAAGTTATCGAAAAAAGGAATACTTCTGTTTTTTATTGTATTCGTTTTCTGATTGGTCCAAATTTAATGTCCAAAAATTGAATACTTCAGTTGCCACAATTACAAAAGAGTAATAAAAACTTTTTAAAAATTTATAATTTAAAAACAAATTGTGATAGAGATTTCAAACAAATTTCATTAAAAGGTGCATTTTTTTCTCTACGCAACGGTGTAAAAATTAAAAATGTGCAATGGTTAGAATTTCAAAAATTTGCAGTTCCGAAAATTGTAAAACTGAAATTTCATTTAAAATTTGTTTGTGATGGGTAGAGGAATATTAATGCTTAATCGATGTCGTACGTAATATTAGGCGTTCTGAGTCTGTCCGATTAACTCGTTCCGATATAAATGAACATTTTAAACAGTTAAAGTTGCATATCTATAAACTACTTTTTTTTCTTTGGTCTCGTAATATAAATGTTTAATGCATGGCGTACGTAATACATAACTTGTTATGATCATCCTAAAAATGATGATGATGATGATGATTAATTTAAATGTAGAATTTTTATTTAAGTCTTTGAAATTTTAGTCTTAGACAATATCATTTTCCAAATAGTCATTGTAATTTGTTAAATTACATTTTTTTATGTGGTTTCTTTCGATCAAAATATTTAAAATCTCTTGGTAATGATTGTATATTTTATAAATAAACATACATTTTATGATTATATAGAAATTCCAAATATTAGATGGTGCAATTTTTATGAGGTGCTTAGAGTGCTTTTAAATGAAATTATTTTTAACACATTTTTGACAAGAAATATTTGTATGCATGCATACAATATACAAAACACAGAACACATTTCCTTTATCCTGCCGAAAACAATGTATGAATATGTGACAGTTCATTTACTACAATAATGTACACTTTAAATTCACACCATAAAGTACTTAAAACATTATTTTAATATTTTAAAATAGGTGATAGGGTTAGTATTTTAAATAAATAGACCTTTTTTATATAAATTTACACTTCAATTTCTTAATGAAGCGGATATAAAAATGTATTGGAAAAAACATCTAACCAATTTCCGGCCTAGTGTAGGGTAGGATACGGGAAATTTTCGACGTCTGTATGAGGTACCTCCAACTCCAAAAACACTTGTCATGACAATGCCATGCTTCAAAAAGAGTGAGGTATTTAACGGAATAAAATCTTTACAATATTTTAGAATGCTTTTAATAAATTGGATCGAACTTTCATCATAATTTCTATTTATTAAAATCTTAGAGCTGATATAGAATTCGCCAGGAACCTGCCATCTTGTTTCTCTGTTGGTCACTAATGACCACTTTATACTTAATTTTTGAAGAATTCAGAAATTAAAAATAAACAACAACAAAATTTCAAACTGAAAGTCCGAACTCCAAACATAATAACGAAAAATAAATAAAAATAGGGGAAGGTAGAGGAGAAGTTCCTACTTTGCAAACGGTAACTATATAAATTTTAAAACAGTTAAATAAAACAAATGATCGTTTAAATATATATATATTCCGAAATTACTGTAAAAAGTTTTTCAGAAGTTATACATTGAAAAAAAACGAAAATAAATGAACAAATCCATATACAGAAATTTTAAATCGACAAAAAAAGGCGCCATCTTTGTGCGAATACTACATGATAGCCACATTGGAGGCGGTATTTTCGGAATATATATATTTTTAGAATGATTATTTGCTTTATTTTATTGCTTTAAAATTTATGTATTTACCGTTATCTAGTTATGAATTCCTCCTCAACCTTTTCCTATTTTTTTTTCTTTTTTACAAATAATGTTTGGAGGGTGTATTTCCAGTTTTAATATTTGTTGTTGTTTATGTTTAATTTCCGAATTGTGCAAAAATTAAGAACAAGGTGGTAATAAGTGACCAATAAGGAAACAAGAGTGCAGACGCCGGTAGAATACTAGATCTGCTCCAAAAATGTTTCAGAGTTTTCCACATCCGTCTTTACACTTCCTGCCATCAGAATTTAACCCTTTCGACCCGAATATTTTTCAGTTTTTAGAAAAAAAATCTCTTTTACGTTAATAACATTAATACTAGCTCTCCAAATACATTAATTAGTGTTTAACGAATATTTTATTTATAATATAAACCATCACTTTTTAAATATCAATTTATTTTAAATGCTTTAAGTGACCAACTAAAAGTTTTTGTGTTAATTTTAGTTGATCACTTAAGGCATTTAAAATAAATTGAATATTTTATTGTCTGAAAGATAGTGAATTTTGCTTTTATGCATGCTAATCAGTTAATATTCATATGTCAATAAGTTTTGCTTTTGGAGATGTTTACAAAATGCTGTATTACGATAAGATTTAATACGTATTACAACTTCCAAATACTTTTTGCGCTTTTTTACGCATTACTCTTTCAGAAAAGTAACTTTTATTTTAAATTTAAAGAGTGAAAAATATATTTGGAATGAAAGAAGCGCAAACGGCCAAAAGAGAACTAAGCAAATATCAATAATTATTATTTTTACTAAATGCCTAAACATAAATGAAGTCATACAGTAAATGAATAGACATATGTACAAATATTACTACATGTAACATTTCTTAAAACAAAATAATACGCCATTCAAAAACATATACTATTAATGGTATATGTTTCATAATAGTATATAATAGTACACCAGACCCTAAAGGGTTAATGATGAAGCATTGATCCAGAACCCAGTATTCATGAAGAGGTTATGATGCGAATCAATAACGCTGCCACTGCTTTTTGCAATAATTAAAAAAAAGGGGGTTTTAAATCTTAAATACATAAGTAATTCTTATGAAATAAACCAATCGAAAATTTTAAAATACTGTTGATTAAAATTAAATTCATGGTTGCAGACATTATTAAATCTAACAATCTTGTTTATCAATGCATTTATGTAATTATTATTTATACAAATTTAAAATCCAATGATTCGTATTTCTTATTTAAAAATGTCACATTTGTTTTGCGAGATCGACCTTGAAAAACGTTATTATTATAATTTAAGAAAAAAATCCTAAAACAGTGAATATTTATTCGTTCATTCGGTATGGAATTCTTAAACTGATAAATTTTTAAAAAAGAGTACAACACCGATGACCATTAGGTATAAAATTCTTAAATTGATAATTTTTTAACAAAGAGTACAAGACCTGTGTCACACAGTATAAGTATGTATAATGCTGGATTGGAAATCAAATATCTTTTTTTTTTCTGAAGTTTGCTCGCAGAAAGATTTTATTGGAATATAAACGTTATTAGATTTATGGTGGTTCACGAAAAAATATTTTTGCCACTCAACAAGCGCGGAATTTTTTTGCATCTTGAAATTTAAAAGCATGATACTTGCAGGCAAGAATTTTAAAGTAATTTGAAATGAAACAGTTATTATTTTTAGATAAATAATTTATATCTTTAGTTGAAGCAATTGTTGTCTCAAGACGACAGTTTTATCTCTTTCATTTGCTCTCATATCCGGAAATTATCTAAGAAAATTTGTGATATATATTAAAGTTATTTTAGTTGCAGCTGAATATTTGCGCGCAGAAACAATGCTGAAATGTCTTTCATAAGCTATAAATTACTCTAACCTGACAACCCCCTCCCCAAACTTACGCACATACTAGCCTATAGAGCTTTAAAATTCTTTAACGTTTTGAAAAAAAATCTCTTCCATTTTGTAATTTGCTGTAAATGAGAATAAATAAGATTTCTATAACCCCTCCGCGTCTCAACAGGCATCTAATATTAAGAAAGCTTCTATATTTTGAAGTTATTCTGCCTTTTTATTTTTAAATGTCTTGTAAAATTTCTTTATTGCAAAATAAATAAATGAGCTGCTAACAATGCCACGTAAATATACGGGAAGGGGGAGATGAAAATAATAAACGTTTTCTCTTTTGTTAGACAAAAGTGTTTGTCAGATATAAAAAAATTACATTAAGTATCTTGTGAATGTAATTTTTTAGGTGAATAATACAAACAAAAAATATACTTTATAATTTGTAGTAATTGTCCTTAGATTTTCCTATAATTTTGTGAAAAATTACTTAGTCTTCCCCAAGAATATTCAATGAATTGTTTCTTTCTTTGTACAGACAGAATTTTAATTCAAGAGAGACATTCAGTTGAAAAAATTTTTGCAATCTAATAATATTTTCAAAAATCAATTTTATTCTTAAGAAGTGCAATAATTTTTTTTCTATATAATACTATTTCTGTAAACGAATGTGTAATAATCACATAAAGAACAAGCTACTGCACCCATTCATCTTCAATTGTCAGCAATACCCTTTCTCTCTTCCGAGAAGTATATACTTCAATTACCTTCCTGACAATAACCACTCCCCTAAAGCCTAAGCTCATGTTGTTGGATTAAGCAGCATACAGCTGCACACCGAGGAAGAGGGAGTCATTACATCCGTCCTGGCTCAACTGTGTTTCTTGCGCTCACTCTTTTTGAAGCATGACACTGTCTTGAGTAAAGTCTTATGAAGATACTTCATACATGTGTCGAAAACTTTCCTCGTCCTGACAATAATTTATGACCCAATTTAAAGTGTGTTTCATTCATCATCATCCATTCATCAGCTACTCCCTGGCGAAACAACAGATCAAGAATAAAAGAAAATGGTTAATAGACATCTCAAAAATTGGATTTTTTTTCTGTTATTATTTACTTTTAATCTTTTATGGCGTGAGTGTTTAAATAAACATTCTGTATTTTCGTTTATTCTTGAATATATTTAACTTTAAATCTTCAAAGACGTTATTTCCCTTTGTTGTTCAACAATCTCTAGAATAAACGGAGAAATAATTAAAATAAATACTCCTATACGGCAAACTTTCCATCTGAGCACCGCATTTCATGAATTAAACATATGTTTTAAGGATACCAAAGAATTATTACTTAATAGTTCTTAACAATTTATTTCAGTGAAAAATTGTCCAAAAACCGATTATATATATTCTTAAAAATTTAAAAACATACATATACTTCATCCTGTAAAAGAAATGGTGCTTTTATATATATATTTTTTTATAATTATTATTATTATTACTAAGACAAATCCAGATATAGTGCACGTCCTCTTTGAAGCTGGATACACTAAATCACAAAATCTTGCATCACTATAAAAAATGAATTTACATATGAGCACAAAATTTTACTTCCAGACTCGCGTTTTTTTTTTTTTTTTTTTTTTTTTTTTTTTTTTTTTTTTTTCCTTTTCTTTTCAGGGCAAGCGGTGTGGTTGCTGTCCTCATTAATGCTGAACTAAATAAAGCGTGCCCATACTTACAACTTTTAAAGCAGGATATTTTTTTTCATTTTGTTCGGAAATACTGATATCCGAGTTTGTTTTTAGAAAATCATCTTATAAAATAATAGTCAGAACGTTAGTTAAATAGTTATTTTACTAAAAAAGTTATTTTATTTTCTGTTGGAAATAATAACAGTCCTATAACAAAACAAAAATTGCTGGAAAAAAATGATAATTTAAAATAATATGCTAGCTTTAAATTGTCCGTACAATGACAACTGTTTCAAAGGCATAATAAATTTAATTATGTTTTTAACAAATTGCAGCATTAATAACTTCCTTATAGAAAAAAAAATAGACGAACATATTTAAGCATTATCAACAAAATATGTTACTTCCTCGAAATAAGTAAATAAAAACAGATTCCACCACCTCAAAATGCATGTTATCACATTTAATAAGCCATAAAAAACACAAATGATGAATTTCGCAAAAAAAAAAAAAAAAAAAAAAAAAAAAAAAAAAGAAACGCAGTATTGTTGTCTGAGCGAAGCGAAGTCTTATACTCAGAGTTACGTAACGATATTAAAAGTCAAAAAAATTCTTTCGTCAAGCAAATCTCAAAAAGTACTCGTCGGATTTTGACTTTGTTTGTACCAGAATGTACCTATGAAGGTAATCTGGTGAATGCACATACTTTTAAAAATTAATTCCAAATAGTTTAAAAGTTATATTAAAAAAACTGATAAAAAAGCACAATTTATTTGCATACGTCACAGAAATTTGGTGTGCGTGATTTTCATCGGCTGGATATTTTCGTAGATAACCGAATGAGTACATGGAGTAAATAGTATTCATTTACGCACTCAGAAATATTGAATGCAATAAAACATTTTAAAATTTAAACATGCAGGAAAATAAAACTGTTATTTTTTTATATTAAAAAAAATGTCATAAAAACTTTCATTTTGAGATTTTGTGATAATCTCTAAATAGCATTTTTTGATCGCTAAAAGAATATTTTATATATTTCGCGTGTGAAAATTAGAAACAATTACGTTTTTAAATAAAAATTTTCTTTTATGACATCATTTTCACTTTATATTTATTTTTATTGCATGTTTTCTTTTAACTTACATTTTGTTTGTGTGTGGAAGTCAATTCTGATCACTAATTTTTCGGCACAGATGCCACACGTGCATCAGATTTGTCACATTTTTTTTTTCAAATTCCATTTGGCGAAAACTTCGTTTTCAAATAACGCTTACATACACTTTTTAAAATTATTTTCTATTTTCAAAAAGAACTTACAGTAAATAAAATAATAATAATAATTAATAACTATAAAAACAAATATTTTATATAATTAAAAAAAGGAAATGAAAGTAAATAAACATTTTATGAGTAAATAAACAAATAATAAATAAATAAAGCCGGATGAGCATCTCAGATAAAATAATGCAATTTTGACGCAAATTATGTACCCTGGTGCATATGTGACATCTTTTCCCATTTTTCATCCATTTCCTGTTGGCATACAAGTTTGAAATTTGGAATATGTATGCATACCTGGGAGCAATACTGGAATTAGACATTGATTTTTTTTAAAAAATTCGATTAAAAAAGGGGGCAACTGGGGTTAATTTTTAAAGATTTATACAATTTATACTGTATAAAGGAGCCACTTACCTATTTTTATATACAAGAAGAAATAAGTGGTATGTAAAAACAATTATAGTATACATAAATAAAATACTTGAGATAATATACTAGAGATATAAGCACCGGGTTTGGCGAGATTTTTTCTGCCAATTAGGCGAAAACATCGTTTTGATTACCAGATACATTTAGCATTCTATAATAACACGTTATATATTTATTTCAAAATGAAAAAAAAGGAATTAATGAAATATTTTCTGTTATTAAAAAAAAAGAAATAACAATCAATAAATGATAATATTTTTAGAACAAACAATTTATTATAACATTTATATGATAACCATGTTAGGCAACTGAACGCCAATTTGGCACCAATTAGGTACCTCAGTGTGTATAGGGCTTATATGTGCCATATTTATTTGTAAAACTGAGCATGAACGTTTACCAAGTGTGTTTTCATAGCCACTTATATCTTTTTGCAAAATAACGCACCTTTCGAAGCCAAAACTGCACAAAAGAAAAAAAAATCAATATTTGCAGTATTTTTTTTTTTCTAATGTAATGCACATTTTGTAATTTGTAGGCTCGATAATCAGACCTCCTTTTTTGCTTTAAAAGATGACATTTCATACGACATCTTTTTTGGATTCGCCGTTTTTCCATATTTGATAGCATGAGTCTACTCGTTTTGTAACTTTTTTTGTAACTTTCTTCTTTATTAAAAGCGACATTGGACTTTCCTATTTAAATAAAAATTCTTCTGAATGCAAAGAATTTTGTTTAAATAATAAATAAATGAAATGCAGACATCTATTCCTCAAAGCACAAAACTTTTCCTATTGAGTTAATATAAATCGTTAAAAACATAATATTTATGATGATAAAAAGGTGACTTATGTAATAATAGAGTCATATATTATGTAAGTACATGGATTAAGTATTAATATTTCTCCACCATTTATAAATAATAATAATAATAATATAAAATGCGGGCAGACCAAAGTCTATATTTGACTGAAAACAACAACCATTTTCTAAATGCTTTAAAAAATGGCCAATGAAAAGTGATATTTCAAAAGTATTATGAAATTAGTTAAAAACCATTTACTTTAAATTAAATCAATAAAATATTTATATTTTTAATGAAATAAATGGGATTTGAAAAATTATTGGAAATTTATCACCATAGATGTATCAATATTACAACCGGTACCTTATATGCAAAATGGAACAATTAGCAATACTTTTTGTACCCGAAAAATGGTCGTTGCTTTTTTAAAGGTTAAAAAGTAGATTACGAAATATTCCTATACAGAGATGCCAGGCCCCCGCTTATTGTACAGCAGAATTTTCTTATAGGAAAAGTTATTTTTTAAATCCGCAGAATGTTCCAATTTAATAAAATATTTTCTGTATTAAAATACCGGTATCCAAAATGCCGGAGACTTGGCAGCTCTGCCTATAACATTTTAATTAATCACGGTACTTTTTTTAATCGAATTCAAATTTAGTGAAGACTACGTTTTTTGGCCAAAAGCAGCTTTTTTCCACATATGTAACTACGATACAATTCCTTGATGCTGAAATAAAATGTTTTGACTTATGCTATTATTACTTCCTCTTATTTATTTATTTGAATTTTAAATAAGATGACTCGAAATTGTGTTTTTTAAATGTACGGAAAAATGCATTTCGAGAGAGGGCGAAAGAACAATATTTGGCGATTTATTACCTGCGCTTGGCTAAGTGTCTTACTACCTTGTATTTAATACTCTTCAAAATACTTCGCTGTTGTATGGACTTTGGCGCTTTTATAAAAAGTTTGACGTAATTCGGGCTTAAGAAAGTGAGTTTTTTACTGAATAATACAAATAAATGAAAAATGAATACTAAGAAATACTAAGAAAAGAAAAATGAAGCATTATATTGATTTATGTATATTTAAAAATGCATCTGCTACCACTAATTAGATAATTTATATGTATATAATAGGAGATAAATAGCTTTTGATTCTGTACTTCTATGCTATAAAGCAATGACGTTTGTGTGTTTTTCGTTATAATTGGGAGTGCCTAGCCGATTTAAAATTTAATGTGGGCAAAAATGTTGGTAACCATCTTTGCTGCAAAATATACTATATTTTGCGTAGGAACAATAATCACCATCAATGCACGAGCAAAAAAAGTTCTAAAATTGAGAATTCTTTGATGTTAATATGATTAAAAATTTAAAATCCTTTTTTTTTTTTTTTTTTTTTTTTTTTTGGTGGTCATTTTTAAGGTATAATATTCTCGTTATGAACGATTTCTAAAACATTCGACAATTTATATTCACAAATTAAACATTTTTTTCTAGAAAAAGTTTTAAACCAATTTATTGAGAATATTGCAATTTCTAGGATACCGTTGGAGTTAGAAACTATAACTTTTTCATCACAATAACTTATAAGATGTAAATGCTCGTTTAGGACAAATTCTTAAAAAAGGATCCCTTAATTCTTATTGACAACCTCATTACATCCGTGGAAAACAGATATTCATTCGGACAGATCTCACACTTTATAAAGTACACTCCATTCTCTTCAAACATCATAGTTTATGTTATTTATAGTTTCTCAAATCGGTGCGGAGCTTCTGTTATTGCTCATGACATCATTTCAAAGAGTTAAATTTCCAATATAGGAAAATTTGGTGTTTTATTTTCGGTATTACTTTTAACATTTTGCATATTTCCAATTTTATATCCATGCATAGTTTGCTTTCCCTTTTATAAACATAGTGTATACAACTTTATATATAAGATTTTGTAAATCTATGATTCAATATGCTTATTTAGATCATATTTTATCACAATGAATGACCAATTTAAGGTAACATCTCACTTTCTTCACTTATCGGAAGTTATTAAATATGTATTCTCAGCAATATAGCTCAGACTAATCCCTCTGAGGGAAGTCCTAGTAAAAACATATCATGCAACACCCTAACTACTTGCACAATGCATTTAACTATTAAGATTGCGATCTATGCGGTGAAGGGATGTGAGTCTACTCGTTAACACAGTTGTATTGGTAACATAAAACTAGATTGTTAGTTTGATCAGCCGCTCATTCAAGGGGCGGCCAAGCGGGAATTAAATCAGTTTTAATTGCGACGGCTCAAGTAAAATCGGCTTTTTGATTTTAATCATTTAGTGTGAACATTTTATGGTGTGAGTGGTTAAATAAACATTCTGTGTTTTATTTATTCCTGGGTATATTCATCTATTAAATCTTGAAAGGCGTCATTTCCCTTTGAGGTCCAACATTCTCTAGAATAAATAGACTTTAATAATAATAAACAAGTTGGAAATTGCACGTGAAGCGTAGCAAATGAGGTGCGTTCGTACGATAACGAAGTTTTTATAAAGTGTTGGAGAATAATAAAGAGAAATAAAGTAATAAAGAAGTAATAAAGTAATAAAGAAATATTAATCTGATATATCAATCTCATAAAATTGTAAATTGTGAATTGCAATTTAAACGCTCATCAAACAATGTTCTCCCTGTACCATAATGGAATACTTTTGTGTGACCTTGTAAATCAATAACAAATGTTCTTTGCACCACAAATTATGTAAAATGTTTATTATAATATGTACTTTATAGTTGCATATAAATTTTATTAAGTTCGAATACGTGTAACACCATTAAAATGCATTTGAAACATTTTTCCCCTTTGACCGTAATGTAACTGAGTACTTTTGATTGTCCCTGTAATTGATCTATGCATCCGATTTTGATAAAATTTGAAATAACTCGACTAAATTATGTAATAATTATGTATTTTAAATTTCAAACGTATAAAATACATTTGAAACTTTTTCTCCATTGACCACAATGTAATTGAATACTTTTGATTGCCCCTGTAATTGATCTATCCACCCGATTATCAAAAAAATTTAAATAACTCGACAAAATTATGTAATAAATATGTGTTTTAAATTTCAAACGATTAAAATCCATTTGAAACTTTTTCCCCCATATACCGTAATGTAATGGAATACTTTTGATTGCCCCTGTAATTGATCTATGCATCCGATTTTCATAAAATTTGAAATGACTCGAAAAAATTATGTAATAATTATGTATTTTAAATTTCAATTCGGATGGGTAGTTTTTGCGTTGTTATATGCGGACGGACAGACGGACGGACTGAACGACTACTATAGGTGCTACGTATACACATAATTACGAACGCACCTAAAAAGTACTACTAAACGGCACACTTTCGATGAAAGCACAATTTAATACTTTTATTTAATTAATTATTTTTTTTAAATAATATACAAAAATGGTATTATAATTTAACGGAAATCATAGTATTTATTTATTTATTTCTAGATTTTATTTTGACAAATTTCTTTAAAAGATCATATTAAGACTTAAAAATCTCGGAATTCTAACCTTAAAGAATTTGAATTTCTCAAGTAGGATAGCGGATGTTTAAAATGAAATTGTTTTTTATTTCTTTGAATTCGTTCATTCGCAAATTGGAAAGTTATTGTGCTATGCTGAACTAATGTTTTGGCTCAAAAATTTCAACTTGTGAACAATTAACGTGTAATATTAAACATACATACATAGAAAATGACGTTATTTTCTAACATTAGAAAACCAGAGTAGTAGATTCTTAATGCAAAAATTTAATATAAAATTTTGAATGTTTTGTCACCGGTTTTTAAACCTAGAAATTTGTATTTTTTTACAAACGACTTTTTAAGAAATCAAGAATTTCTTACTTTGAGCTTTTATTGTAAATGCAACATTTTATTAAAATATTATTGGTGCCAAATGCAAGTTTGGAATTAAAATGACGTGTGTCCGAACCGGACACACTGCGCCGGACAGGGTTAAAGAAAGCAAATTTTACTGGTGGGAATAAACAAGTATCTTTCAGCCTTTTTGCGGCACGTACACGTGTCGCTCGTCCCTAAGGGGTTAACAAGAACCAGAGGTTACTCATTACCGGAGGCAAAAAAGTGAATATTGGTAAGCTGTGTTTAAAAACATCGATTGAGATTTATATCAGCCGTTGCTGGCGAAACAGCCGAGCAAGAAGTGTATCATCATTTTTATAAGGATGAAAGGAATAAAAAGATACGATAATTTATGCAATATGAAATTTCGTCTCACCGTGTAAACTACGCTGTTGAGATTAACTTACTGCTACAATACTGATATATATAAAGCATTTGCATCTTGATAACATGTTGTCTTAAAAGACAACAAGGACACTTTTACAGGTTGAGAAAGTAACTCAATAAAACTGAATATATATGTAGGGGGGAAGCTGTCAGGCCGCTCGCGATCATGCGAAACGGACGGCGTGGAAGGAGCGAGTATTGACAGTGAGAACAAAATTTCAGCATATATGTGGGGCTAGTGTTGTCTCGAAAGACACGTGCGATTTGGAGTGTGGGTTTCAGAACGAGATCTGACGATCTCCTTTTGCTCGTGTTAGAGAGAGGCGCTGTCTCACAAAACCAAAGCCTCATATTGCAAAACAAATATCATGCTCTCGATTTGTTTAAGGCAGTTAACAATTAAAACGTTTGAGGTGATAGGATGTAAAGTTATCTATCAACCCTTTAACGATCATAGCATTTTCATTGCTAAGATGTCGAAATAAATGATTGACACCGGTCATTAAGAACAAATATATTTATAAATAAGAAAACGTGATTTTTCACATACAAAATAAAAGGGATATTTTTAGATAAAAATACTGGTGTCAGTGTTGCGTATCGGAATTAAAATTTTGTGGTTTCGTGGCGAAACCAATGAACGTTAAATGGTTAACAGAGGGAAAGACTTCAGTATTGTAAAGCAAAATCTATTGGAATTTTATTTTACAGCGGCACCTTTTTATGGCACCCGTTCTCGAATTTTTAATTTACCGGTCGAACAACTAAGTTTTAAATTCGACTTTTTAACTTTTATCATTTTCACGACATATTTTACGGTGTGAGTGTTTAAATAAACATTTTTTATTTTCATACATTCCTGATTCATTTGAACTATTGAATCTTAAAAGCCGTCATTTCCCTTTCATGTTCACCACTCTCGAGAATAAACAGAGAGAGTAATTAAAAAAAAATACTCTTTAACGACAAACTTTCGATATGAGCACAAATTAATGGTTTTATTTTGTTTTTTATTTTTGAATAATGTACAAAAATAGCGTTATAATTTATCCGAAATCATAGTATTTAGTTTTTCATAGTATATTTTCATAGTTTTTAATCATAGTATTTTCTAGATTTTATTTTGACAACTTACATTAAAAGATGATATTAAGAGTTAAAAACCTCGGAATTCTAAGAATTTGAATTTCTCAAGTACGATAAGACATGTTTAAAATAAAGTTTTTTCTTTCTTTGAATTCATTCATTCACAAATTGTAAAGTTTTTGTGACATGCTGAACTAATCTATTGGCTTAAAATTTCAGCTGTTTAACGATTTGTAAAGTAATATTGAGCATACATAAGAAAAAAATAATTAACGTCAGCTGCTAACTTTTCAAAACTCGCATCGATGATTTAAGGCGTGTCCTGAATTCTTAGTTCTGCCTAAATATTTTTTATTGCATACTAGCTTTGTTTTTTAAATAAACAAATATTTGCTATTAAAAGCTTTTAAATATTTATCTTTCAGAAGTTAAATATTAAGTGAACTTATATTCCTAGTGGAAAATTTATCGTTTATTAATTAAATTTTTTCACGTGGATATTAATTAATGTATGTATTATAAGCTGGTTTGGATTTTAAATGTTTTAAAATAACAGAAAAGTTTGTTCGGAAATTAAAATTAAGAAATAATAATAAATAAATAATACAAAAAATTCTTTGTTTCAGATAAAGTTTTCTCAGCAGGCTACCATTTTAATTAAATATTTACGATGACGGTTACGAATTAAATTAATTTTTAATTGGTTTCTCCGATTTGTTTTCCCCTCCCTTACACACCATAATACATAATAGACCGCCCACCTATCTATATTATAAAGAGCAAACTTATCTGTGCATGACGCATGCGTCATTTTGCGAAATATAACACTTTTCCCTGCATTTTCGATTTTGCAAATTTCTCTACCGCAAATTTTACAATTCTAAACATCGTACATTTTAATTTTTTATACCGTCGTATAGAGAAAAAAATGTACATTTAAATGCAATTTGTTTCAAAGCTGTATCTGAATTTTAATACTTTTTTTTAAATATTTTTTTTTAATACCAATTTTTAATTGTGTCAACAGAATCACACAATTTTCTTTCAACATTGATTTAAAAAAAGAAAAAAAAACTTGAAATTAAAATTCATCTGTTATAAAATCCGGTGAATTTCGGTTTTCTTTCGTTTAATAATTTGAATAATTGAGTTTTATAGTAATTAGTTAATTTTTGATTAAAATAATATTTGCTTAAGAGTTAGACTAACCAATATAAGATGTATTTTTTACTGTAACTAATTTTGTAGATTTATTATAAAAAAAATAAAACAGGTCTTTTTTAAATATTTTCATTCGTCGAATTTCGACGGGTTTCACCTCATTTATGTAATGGACAACGTTAAAATCTGAAACATTTTTTTTTAAATGTCTGATAGATTATTTTTTATTCTCAAATTAAATTTTCTTGAGAGATTATATGTTGTTTTTTCCAAAAGTAGAGATTTAAGCATTGTTCATGTGTGTTATTGTAAGAATATCCCCTGCATGTATATATATATATATATATATATATATATATATATATATATATATATACAGGGTGATTCCAAATTTTTTTTACAATAAAAGAGGGGTGATAGTACACATCAAGACAAACAATATTAAATAGGAGACCAAGGGTCCAAAACGTTTTCCTAAGGAAATAGCCGCCATTAAAGTTTAAGAACTAAAATTTCAAATAAACATAAAAAACGGAAAAATCGGTCGATTGATTTGCGGTTTTCACTAAAATTATTCTTTATGTCGGCATTTTCTTGAAATTAAATTATAAAGATAAATTTCAAAAAATGCCGATAGAGGGCGCTTTAGACTTTGGAGTAACGAACAACTATTTTTTGCCGGTATTTTTTGCATCTCATTAAATGTTTTCGTAAGCTTAGACTCAAACTTAAATTTTGAGCTCAAAATCTGTAGTTGGGAGTGGTTAAGTAACACAAACTGAGCTGTGTTCAGAGGGTTCAAATTTCAATTGATTATAAAAAACGGAAAAATTGGTCGATTGATTTGCGGCTTTCACTAAAAGTATTTTCTATTTAAGTATTTTCGTAAAAATAAATTATAAAGATAAATTTCAAAAAATGCCGATAGAGGGCGCTTTAGACTTTGGAGTAACGAAACACTCTTTTTTGGCGTTGTTCTTTGCATCTTATTAAATGCTTTCGTAAGCTTAGACTTGAACTTAAATTTTGAGCTCAAAATCTGAATAGCTGGGAGTCGTTAAGTAGGCAAACTTAGCTGTGTTTAGAGGGTTCAAATTTCAAATAATTGTAAAAAACGGAAAAAATTGGTCGATTCGTTTCAGGTTTTTGCTAAAACTAATTTTTAAATCAGCAGTTTTCTTGATCAATCAGTATTTTCTTGAAAATAATTTTTAAAGATAAATTTCAAAAAATGCCGATAGAGGTCGCCTTAGACTTTGGAGTAGCGTACAACTATTTTTAACTGTTATTTTTTTAATCTCATTAAATACTTTCAAATGCATAGACTTAAATTTTGGGCTGAAATTCTGAATCGTTGGGAGTGTTTAAGTAGCGAAAAATTGAATTGTGTTCGAGGAGGAAAGAGGGTTAAATTTCAACTCCTGAACACACTTCAGTTTGCGCTTCTTAACTCCTCATAACGATTTAGGATTTGAGCTCAAAATTTAAGTTTAAATCTAAGCTTCCGAGAACATTTAAAATGCTTTTGCAAGCATTTAGTTAGAACCAAAAAATAATGGTTAAAATGAATTGCTGGTTACTCTGAAGTTTAAGGCGCCCTCTGACGGAATTTTTTGAGATTTATCTTTAAAAATTATTTTCAAGAAGATACTGACTTAAAGAATAGTTTTATTTTAAACCGCAAACGAATCGACTAATTTTTCCATTTTCTATAATTACTTTAAATTTGAACCTCCCCCTCCCCCTTGAACACAGTTCAGTTTGTGCTACTTAACCACTCCCTGCTATTCAGATTTTGAGCTCAAAATTTAAGTTTAAGTCTAAGCTTCCGAAATCATTCAAAGAGATGCAAACAATTCGGCAAAAAATAGTTGTTCGTTACTCCAAAGTCTAAAGCGCCCTCTATTGGCATTTTTTGAAATTTAGCTTTATAATTTATTTTCCCGAAAATACCTAAATAAAGAATAGTTTTAGTGAAAACCGCAAATCAATCGACCAATTTTTCCGTCTTTTTTAATCATTTGAAATTTGAACCCTCTGAACACAGGTCAGTTTGTGTAACTTAACCACTCCCAACTACAGATTTTGGGCTCAAAATTTAAGTTTGAGTGTAAACTTACGAAAACATTTAATGAGATGCAAAACATACCGACAAAAAATAGTTGTTCGTTATTCCAAAGTCTAAAGCGCCCTCTATCGGCATTTTTTGAAATTTATCTTTATAATTTAATTTCAAGAAAATGCCGACATAAAGAATAATTTTAGTGAAAACCGCAAATCAATCGACCGATTTTTCCGTTTTTTATGTTTATTTGAAATTTTGGTCCCTAAACTTTAATGGCGGCTATCTCCATAAGAAAACGTTTTGGACCCTTGGTCTCCTATTTAATATTGTTTGTCTTGATGTGTACTATCACCCCTCTTTTATTGTAAAAAAAAATTGGAATCACCCTGTATATATATAATTTTTTCAAATAGAAAGCGTGGAAAATGAATTGTTTAAAATGATAAAATCTAATTTTTGTCAAGTCTAATCAATTTCAAATTAAAAATAACTTTCGAAGACTTATGTTTTCTGCGCATTTAAAAATACAGAAAATGTAATGTAACGTAACAAATCGATGCATAGATATCTTTAAAATTTATCTTTTCATGTATGTTAGTTGTTTTGCTTTGTCCGAAAGAAATACCAGGTTCATTACTGTCTTGTCTGTAAACAATGTAAACGCAAATGTTGAAATTACTCTGTAGTTTGCAGCAAACGCTTTAAATATAATTTCCTTGTATCACTAAGTAGTTGGTGACATTTTGAATATACAGGCTAAATCAAAAAGATAATATTAACAGTTTTTAATTTCATAAGTTATTATTATTATTTTTTAATCTTCTCAGGTCTGTTATCAGCTTTGTTCAGTTAAATGAGTGTAGCATTATTATCTGCTTGGCACACCAAATTCACTGCGAGAAGAATACCAAAACTATATTATCCCCATCCTAAAAAGTTTACATATAGTGATTATTAAAAAAAAAAAAAAAAGTTAATTATCAGGTCCGTTACCTGCGAGGTCTAGCACCCGTTTAAAGTAACAGATCTGACATCTTAAAATAATAATGCTGCTGACCTTCTTATTGTCGATAACCAAGAGGAAATCTTTTTGAACAGAATGTTAATTTCAATTTCAAATCATATTAAGTGCTTTAATTAACAATAGAAATAATAAAAAAGAATTTTTGCCGATTCGACCTACATACACAAATTTAATTTCGAAGTTGAATACTAATTTTATCAACAGATACTAAATCAAGATGAGTGAAAAACCCAGTTTAAGAATTTTATCTGGCTGCTTTTGATGAGTTTTTAAATTCATTTTTCTGTAAGAGTTGGTTTTATCAGAATCAAGTTAGTACGATGATTTCGTCTTCACCACTATTTATTTTTTTTAATCCCTTGAGAATATTTTAAGTATTATCATTCATTACAAAAATTCATCATACCAAAAATTTCTTATTGCAAAAGTTGTAGATAATACTAAGAAGGTTTTCATTAAAAATTTAAAGAGTGTGATAATTGTTTCAGAATTTGAAATAAAGTGAAGATAGTGAACATTTCGACCATCTTCTGTGACCTTCATCAAAAAAAAAAGTTGTCATAATGCTTCTTAAAAAAAAAAAAAAAAAAAAAAAAAACTGAGCAAAATCGTCTTGAATTTTAAAGGTTCATTATATAACCAGCCAATTGTAGCTTTAATCAATTACCAGCAAGCAACTATGCAATGGCATCATCCATAAAAAAATAAAGTAAAATAAAATAAAATAAAATAAAAGAATGAATTTTTAAGTCATTGAATTAAGCTTCATTTTTATTTATTTTTTTTTAAAGCATTATGACAATTAAGATCTTTGTGGTGAATTGGCGTAAAGTGATTTATTGCCAGAGGTAGAGACGTTAGGTCCAAACACATTTGACCATTTCTAGATTTTCGGTGTCGGCTCCTTTGTTGTGGCGACGCGGTGTTTTTGATAAAGAGGAATCCGTCAAGTAGGGTGGATTGCTCATTTGTTCGCTCCCCTCGTTTCTATAATCAAGAAACCGTAAATGGATCTTTACAAAAGACTAACGGAAAAGGATTGCAGTTTGAACTGGGCCTTAGTTCGAATGAAATTTTATTTCACAGCGGCCATTGATGTGGCAACCGTTCATGAATTTTCAAGGAAATTGTGGCTTTGACCTGTGAAAAATCCAGCTTTTTTACATTAATCTTTTTCCTTTTATTTTTTATGGTGCAAGAATTTAAATAACCATTGTTTATTTTTATTCTGTATTTGTAATCATTCCCGAGTATATTTAGGCCAATGCCACACGAGCGGATTTGAAAAGCAGCCAAAAAGACGTTCTCTATTGAGAGCATGGCAATCTAGTGTTCTGTCCACATGAACGCAGACGATACGCCGCGTTCAAATACGCGCAAAGCTTCGCTTCGATGCCTAGATTTTCCCCCATGCCGCTGGCGGTCGTTTGCGTTTTGAAAGCTATGGAATATCATATTATGGTCAGACGGCAAGCGATTTAAACGCTGACTTTCGATTTTCTTTTTCAGAATTTCACGAGTTTTTGTTTTAATTGTGCATCGAATTTTCTCGCTAGAATTTAAAGTGGATTTAATATACGTGGAACAACTGAGATTTTGCGAAAACTATAAAGTATTTATGAATTTATGTGGAACTTAATACATTTTTGGGAAATTTATTTTACATTTGTGAAAAGTAACATTTTGTAACAATATGAAATCCAACTACTAAAATGTAAAACAGGCATCTTTTTAGTAATAACTTCTTTAAATCCTTCTACAATTTTTTTTTCTTTCTGGAGAACTTGTTTCATTTGCAAATTACAAAATTTTAAAACTCAGCATTAGATTAATTAATGAATAAGTTAGAATATGTTAACCAATTCGTAATCAATGTTTTTAGGAATACAATTTTGTTAAAGAATATGTTTTATTATTACATATTTTGAGAAGCGGAATGTTTCATTAAATAAATTTGTGTAAAGAGGAACTAATTAGAACGCAAAATTTTCCTGGATCGATCTCTGAAATTAAAATCTTTGCAAGCTAAATCTGATTTTGAAAATCCGGTATGAAAAAGTCGACAACAAAACTGAGACTTTGTGGTTATATCCGATACCGTTGCTATATACTGCAAACATTTATTTTGAAAAATGTTGTAATTTATATTTATTATTATTTTATTATTTCTTTTTCATATTCTTTGTATAAGTATGTATACCATACCAGAAAATTTTACGACTTTTCCCTCACTGCACTGATTTTTCATATATAAATTTGTCTTGTTTAATCATCGAATTTGAAAAGTATGGTGTATAATATTCTTTCAAAAGGTTTTTAATTGAAGGAAGATGATGGTTAAAAAAGTTGAGATTTTTGTAAAACTGTGTTTTGCTATTTGAATGAGTTTTTTGCTTGATCGGGCCGTGGAATGCGTTGAAATAAATTATCTGGGTTATATCTTTAACAAACTTAAAGCTTTTTTACACTTGACCTAAAAATTGTGGTCCCTATAAACCTTTATAAATTTACTATTTTATGCTGAATGTGCTAATAGAATTTTTTAAAATAAATATTTTGCAGAGATAAGCATTAATGAAATCTAGTTAAAAGAAAAAATAGCTTCTTTTATATTTTTGAAGCACATAAAATTATTTTTTGTAAAAATTTCCCCCTTTTTTTTTTACTACTACTTTTTTTTTTGGGGGGGGGGAGTTTGGATAGCAGGAAAGTTAATATCCTCTGGTAAAATATTACATGACTATTTGCATATGGCGATAAATTTGGAAATGCTTAATTTTTCAATATTATCAATACACGATTTTTGAACCATGGAAGGAACTTTCTTATTCAATATAATTTTTAATACTATATGTTTCGTCAGCCTTTATGAGGTTTCAACTATATAAATAACAATTATATTTATTAAATTTTAAAATTCATTTAAAAATTACAGAAGAATTGAAAACATGAAACATTCTTCGTTAGACTAAAACGCGCATTATTACTGGAAAAGGAGAAGCAGCGCTGACAGACTAGAAAGGGGCAATGTAAGTACATTAGTGGCCAAAATTGTGGACACTTTTAGGTATCTTTCATTACGAAATGTAAGAAGCTACTTATTGCAACTGTCCGATGGAAAGCACTTCCGGAAAATTTTGGCATATTTTCATCGATCATGACATCGATCGTTAAAATAAGGGGTGTGTTAGCTCCCCCATCCCCCATTTATACAAATGAACCTCTAAATCTAATAATGGAAAATCCTTATCTTAATGAAGCTAAGAAACAAATCGAAGCAATTTGGGCAATTCTGCATAAAAATATGTTTATCTGAAAAAAGGGGAGCGGGATTTGCCCCTCTTTTCCCCCTTTTATACTTAACCAATGAATCTCCAAATCTAATTAATGAAATGTCATATCGGAAAGAAACGTATATCAACTGTGAAGCAAGTTGAATAATTCTGCATGAAAAACCCATTTATCAAAGCTAAGGGGGTGGGGATTAGTCTCCATTACCTCCCTTTATATTAACGAATGAACCCCAAAAACTAATCAAGGAAGCGTTTTATCAGAATGAACCTAGAAAATTTTTTTAAGCAAATCGGATATTTATATGAATAGTTATTGCGGTATATACATGCAAACATATACAGGCCCAGCGGGCACATTAGCTTTCAGGCTTTGATCGCCTGTAAGCTAAAAAGCTGTTTTAAAATACACTGGTGTCCAAAAGTTAAGTATAATTGGTAATTAAGTAATTATTTTTAAGTAATGAAAGAAATATGAATCGGAATGTGCTGAAACTCCAGGTGTATAAACAAAATAGTACGCGTCACATATTTTCGCGAAGAGTTTTCCCCGAAATCGAACAGGGGACCGTCAACAAATTGAAAAAGAACGAAGATATTTTGGATAACCTTGTCAAAACTAATGTAGCAAAAGCGTTCAAACTGCACATTATGATTAATTGGCTTATTGTAATGTACTGTGTTAATTTTTACAAGGATAGCATGTATACTCGTAGAGAAATTAAGGTTTTTATAAAAACAGTCCTAAATTTTTCCAAGTTTTTTACTTATAATTTGCAGAGTTCTTATTATAAAATAATGTTCTTTTCTGAAAATATGACAAACATTATTGTACACAATACCCTGTCATCAGAATTTAAAAATAATAAAAATTGTATGAAAATGAGTATGTTTAGTAAATAATTTTTCATTGCGCATGCGTCAGCGATATCAAAATGTCATTTGCATATTGTGTTAGCTAAATGTATAGAGCAACTTGTATAAAAGTTTCAAAAACATAGCTTGAAAATTCTGAAAATGGGAGCCTATAGAATCAACTCAAAATCCGTTACTCCTAAAGGAAGCAAAAAAAAATCAGGGGTTTTACCTAAATATAGTTGTACGTGCAATATTTTGTAGGCACTAAACAATGGAATATGGATACAGCCCCTCATCTTTTTGCTTCATTTAGGGAATAAAGGATTTTGAGTTGATTCTATAGGCTCCCATTTTCAGAATTTTCAAGCTATGTTTTCGAAACTTTTACAGAAGTTGCTCTATACATTTAGCTAACACAATATGCAAATGGCATTTTGATATCGTTGACGCAGGCGCAATGAAAAATTATTTACTAAACATACTCATTTTTCATACAATTTTTATTATTTTTAAATTCTGATGACAGGGTATTGTGTACAATGATGTTTGTCATATTTTCAGAAAAGAACATTATTTTATAATAAGAACTCTGCAAATTATAAACAAAAAATTTGGAAAAATTTAGGACTGTTTTTATAAAAACCTTAATTTCTTTACGAGTATACATGCTATCCTTGTAAAAATTAACACAGTACATTACAATAAGCCAATTAATCATAATGAGCAGTTTGAACGCTTTTGCTACATTAGTTTTGACAGGGTTATAAAAAAGATCTTCGTTCTTTTTCAATTTGTTGACGGTCCCCTGTTCAATTTCGGGGAAAACTCTTCGCGAAAATATGTGACGCGTACTATTTTGTTTACACACCTGGAGTTTCAGCACATTCCGATTCATATTTCTTTCATTACTTAAAAATAATTACTTAATTACCAATTATGCTTAACTTTTGGACACCAGTGTACTTTTAAATAATATCTATTTATTTTAAGTGATATTTGATATAAAGCTATTTCATATATAAAGTGATGTTTTATTGACTTCTCTTCATTTGAATCAATAAAGTATGCGAAAAATAAATGTAACCATACTTGCATATCACTTCAACAAAAGAAAAAATTTCGAAAAATCAAAGGAATTCTTAGACATTGATAACGATATCATTATGGAGGAGGGATAATCGAAGTTTGATAACGTGTGATATCGTAAGAAGGAAGGGGGTTCAAAATTCCAAAATGTTTAAAACGTTATGTATATGTGCACAGCTCCAAAAAGGGTAAAAGTCTTGCTTTTGCTCATACGACGATAGCACATGCTTCTTGATTAATTTCACGAAATTTCACTCTTTGGAAATTTGTCATTTCTATTTTTCATTTATGTAGCTAAGATGTGTGTTTTGCTATGATGTTCTGTAGCAACTTAATAAAAATCAGTTTAGTTTATTTATTTAATAATAATAATAAAGAAGAAATATTATCTAAATTAAAGTTCAATAACAATTACCATTTTAATAATATCTGCACCCATTTGTATTTCCTAAATATGGTGGATTTTTCATTTAACATCAGATATATTAAAAATAAAAGACTCAAATGAATTTAAAGAAAATTTATATATATTTTGGGTGCTTTAAATAGAATGTTTTGAATAGCCCGTTAAATTATCAGTCACGGATCATAGAATGAACCCACTACCCTCTGTGTATAGTTCTTTTTTCTAGTTTCTTGTATAATTCATATAAAGTTACAGAATCATTTATTCCCTGCAGAATATACATTTAGCTTAAATGAAAACATTGAATGGAATCTGTAACTTCGATAAATATCGTCTGAAAACGGGACTCAAAACGCTCGTCTGACCGAAGTGGCGCAGATGTTTTTTTTTCACGTTGAAAAAACAAACGTCGAAATAGTCGGTCGTCTGACATTAGCCATAATTATTAAATCTTCAAAGGCGTCAGTTCTCTTAGATGCTCAGCATTCTTTAGAATATACAGAGGAAATAATTTTAAAAAGTACTTCTAAACGATAATATTTCGATGTTAGCACAATTGAATACATTTATTTCTTTTATTATTTTTGAATGATGTACATAATTAGTTTTATTATTTAACCGATATCATATTTTTTTTTCTACTTTTTATTTTGGTAAATTACATTAAAAGATCATATTAATATTAAGACTTAAAAAACTCGGAATACTAACTTAAATGAATTTGAAATTTTCAAGCAGAATAAGACATGTTTAAAAGGAAGTCGTTTTCTATTTCTTGGAATTTATGCATTCTGAAATTGGAAAGTTTTTGTGCCATACTCAACTAATAATTTGGCTTAAAAATTTCAGCTGTTTAACAATATATCGAGTAGTATTGAGCATACATGCATTAATAATAATAATAATAATAATAATAATAATAATAATAATAATAATAATAATAATAATAATAATAATAATAATAATAATAATAATAATAATAATAATAATAATAATAATAATAATGTTATTTTCTGCTATTCCAGAACCAGAGTCGACGACTAAAGTTCGTGTCCTGAAATTTTGGATCTGTCTAAATATTTTTATTGCATACGTGCTTTGTGTAATATTTACGTGCAATATTATGCAATATATACGTGCTTTAACACTTATATGTGCTGTATTAATGATTTCCTTATAGAAAACAAAAACAAAACAACAGAACATTTTTAAGCAGTATCAACAAAATATGTTACTTCCTCGCAATAAATAAATAAAAACAGATTCCACGACCTTAAATGCATGTTATCACACGTAAGTAACACATAATATAAATCCAAAAGATGCATTTTGCTAAAAATCAAAGCGCAGTATTGCAAAAACATACCAGGCAACACCCTCCCTATTTCCACAATACATTTAACAAGTAAATCTTTAAGGAGAAAGGACCAACGGTTAGTCATTAACGGAGAAGCGGAAACATTAGTAAGTTCTAAATTGTATTGAGAAGTTGTACTAAGTACATTGATTGAGATTTTTATCAGCCGTTCCTGGAGAAGCAGCCGAGCAAGAAGTGTACATTTAAAAAGGTGCCTGAGAAGTAAAATTTCGATCTTTTTAATTCTTATTATTTACACTGAATATTTTTTATGATGTGATAATTGAAATAAATATTCTATATTTTCGTTTACTCTGAGTGTATTTTACTGTTAACTCTGGAAAGGCGTCATTTCCCTTTCATGTTCAACATTCTCTAGAATAAACCGAGATGATAATAATAAAAAAATATTCCTAGAAAACAAATTTTCGGTGGAACCTCAATTTAATACTTTTATTTTGTTTATTATTATTGAATGATGTACACAAACAGCGTTATAGTTTAGCCAAAATGATAGTAATTATTTTTGTTTTCTACATTTTGTTTTAACAAATTACATTAAAAGATCTTATTAATATTATGACGTAAAACATTAGAATTTTAACCTTAAAGTAAATTCTCAAATAACCTTAAAGTAATTTCTCAAGTAGGATAAGACATGTGTAAAATAAAGTCTTTTTTTTTAATTTATTGATTATAGAATTGGAAAGTTATTTCGCCATGCTGAATTAATCTTTGGCTGGAAAATTTCAGCTAATTAACAATTTATCGATACATACATACATACATACATACATACATAAAAAAAAAGTGTGGAACTCGGGGACTGCCGCGGTAAAGCTATTGCATAGCATTTTCTATCAACTTGTGCAGTTATAATTATTTATGCAGTTTTTTATTTATGCAGTTTTTTTTTCTTTTTTTTTGTCTTTGATATTAATTTAAGTTTTTTCTTTTTCTTTGATATTAATTCAAGTTACACTTTTTGAGCGTGATGACCGATAAGAAAACAAATTTTTTTCTTTTATTGAATAAATGAGAAGTCTGCCGAACTGAAACGCCGTTAGCCGGAGTGTTATGTTTTTTCCTCGTTACGGAATTTCTAGATTTTGTCGCCACGCCCAAAGCCCGCGATAACAGCTATGCAATAGCTTAAAAAAAACATCATTATTTTCTAACATTTGAGATTCAATGATTAAAGGCGTGCCCTGAATTTTTAGATCGGCTAACTATTTTTTTGCATACGAGTTTTAATTAAAAATAAATGAATAAATAAAAAAGGAATTGCTATGAAATGCTTTTAAATATTTATTTTGCAGAAGTTCAACATTTAGTAAGCCTATATTCCGTGTGTAAAATTTTTATTTTATTGATATTTTTTTCAAATGAGACTTAATCATAGTATGTAATGATGCTTGGTTGGATTTCCATTGTTTTACTTACCCTTCATACTCAATTAGGGTAAGTCTTGCAATAATTTAAAAATGGAAAAAAAATAATAATGACGGATTTGCACGTTTCAGACACTGCAGATTCCGAAAAACATATTTTTAGACACAAAATTTTGCCATTCGTCTGTCTGTAAACACTCTATCTCCCAAACAAACTGGTGTAGGGACTTGAAATTTCATATGTATTTAATATGTAAGAATGAAAAAAAGCCTATTTCATATCAGTAACCTCAATTATTTTTCTCGATTTAACTAATTTTTTCGGACTCTCGAAATATTAGTTCTGATGAAAGGTATATAAAAATTTTCCATTTTTTTTTTTTTTCATTTTAAGCAGTGGATGTAAAAGGCAATAAAACTACACAAGTTTTGCTTAAAGAATGATATCTATCGAGTAATTAGTTTTTGAGATATTTGTAATAGCATTTTCGCCAGTGTTGTCTACTGAAATTTTATTTCACGGCGGCCCATGATGTGGCAGCCGTACATGAATTCTCTGTCAAATTTTGCTGTTGACATGAGTTTAAGGGCGCTGCTAAGACGTGAACAGCGCCTCTGTAGGCCGTTTTAGTTTCCATAGTTACAGCCGATTAAAGTTGCAGCTATTACAGCTTTTGAACTGTGTTAAAAATATATATTTTTTTAGCTTTTTCTCAAAATGAAGTTTTTTTTTAGATTTTTGCTATACGCAAATCATCCTAAAACAAAAAATTATGCATAAAATGCGTCGAAATATTTTGTATTTCTTTTACAAATGACTTTTGAGAGATTAGACTACACTCATGATAATATATTAAATAGTTTTATATTTACACTCGTTTAAATGACGAACTTGAGACAAATTTTCCGAATTTTTCATTACATTGGTACTTTATCTGCCATGTAATCTGAGATAGCGATGCCATTATGATGTGTGCAGTCTAAGTTCTAGAGAAAGTTATTCTGTGTATTATGCAATTTACAAAATGCCAATACATTGTTTAATTTTTAAGTTATCACGTTTTGGGAAAATGTCGTTTTTTGATGTAATCTTAACTATTTTTCCCTTAAAAATTTATGTCTAAGTAATTGCTAAAATTTTTATTTTTTTTTTTTCAAAGTTTTAAGGTAAATGTCATTATAAAAAATGAGAAATTTTGAAAATTTTAAAAAAATCACTTTCGAAGGCCTGTGGATACATTAAGAAATTTCAGTTTTGAAGAATTTTATAATTTATCAATACTTTTCTCTTATTAACGTAACGGTATCGATAAATTATCAATACCATTTTTTACTTTTTACTATGCAAGTGTGAAACGACTTTTCGAAATTTAATACAAATATTATTTCAAAAATAGGGGTGGAGTTATAGGGAAATTATATTTAAAATAAAGGTGGGGTTATGCAGAATCTTCATATAATAATGATAATGAGCCAGATTTTTAGCCACCAATGGGATAGTCAAAATTCTGGCTCGAAAGCTTTGTAATTATTTTAATATGTTTTTGTACTCTGTTTATTATTATTATTATTATTATTATTATTATTATTATTATTGTTATTATTATTATTATTATTATTATTATTATTATTATTATTATTATTATTAATGATTTTGACCATTTCTACAAACATGCTTCACGAGTTCTGACATTTATATACGTATATTTATCTAGGAATATTGTATTTTTGCTGTATTTTTCTGAGGTGTTTCAACCGCCTATGGGTACAATAAATATTCATGTTGATTAGAATTAATTTTTTACATGCATACATACATACAATCTGCTGAGAAAGTTTATTTATACTGAAAGGACATGCAAACGGAATGTGATATCGGTGTATACAATCAAATTATTGTGCCGGAACTGGTAAATCAGACAGCACAGTCCGGTATTGGAGAAATTTAAGAATCATCCATATTATGTCGAAAACTTTGAGACAAAGCGAGGGGGGGATCACAGGTCATAGGGCAATTGACATTGATTTTTTTTCTCTTTAGCATGAAATGAGGCCTTACAGATAAAATGAAATTTAATTGAATCTCAGAAATGTATTTAGATATTCAATAGATCACCACTTTGTTAATACGTAATTCTAACTTCAAATATGTATCGAAATCGCACCTTATCAAAAAAAAATCTAACATAAAAAACCTCACATAAGTAAGCAAGATAAAAAAATAATAATAATCAGTAAATAAATTTAAGTTAAGTAGAATAGATGTATCACTTATTGGTGTTAATAGATAAACACTTACACTTATACTAATGGTCTTAAAATTGTTTTTATAACAACTAAAGACTAAAAAAGGTTTAAAAATCATGCACCTTTTAAGTTAAATCTTACACCAGTTGTATTTGACAGTAAAATATTTAGATTAAAATAATAAGTTTTGTGTCTGTATAGGATTTATGGCTTTATTTTTAATTCATTAAACCGGCGATTGTTAATATCAAATCGCCGGTGCCTTAATAAAATAATCTCAACTATGAGCAGGGCTTTCCTTTATGCTGATAGAAGCACAACAATGTCAAAAATATGTGACCCAGTTTTTAAAAATACATGCGCGCGTCTCTGTGGGTGAGGAGGTGTGTGTGTGTGTGGGGGGGGGGGGGGGGTCTGAATCTACTTTTATTATTTCGTGGGGAAAAAGTGAAGAGGGAATTCAGTTTTCATTATGTCGTTTGATTCATGCAAACATTTCAATCAACATTAGTCATATTATTTAACATAATATTTTATTTTGTCAACTTGTAAATTTTTTTCTTTTTATTTTATAATATAATGTTTTGATTCCTCAAACTGCTAAATAATTAGAATATAATTTGTATTATGTCGTTTGATTCATTATAATCATCATTAATCATATTAATATAATATTTTATTTATTTCATGAATTTGTTTAAATTTTTGTTTAAATTTATATAAAAATAATTAATTTAACAATATAATGTTTCATTTATTAAAATTGCAAAATATTATTTAATACAGTATATAATCAATTGTAACAATATATTTTTTTAAAGGCAAAATTTCTCAGTACCTTTTATCTAATGTAATAAAAATATTATGTGTTGATAAGTCTTATTTTAAGCTATAAAAAAAGTTCCAATATTTTTCTACACATCTAGTTTTAACACCTTTTTTTAAAATTCCTACTATTTTTAACTAAATTCTTTGAAATTTATTATTTTTTAAAGCACATAAAATATATTTCCTTTTTCTGATACTGGACATTTTCAATCCCTTCCAAGCCATGTTTAAAGATGAAATAAGAAATTTGTATGAAAAGGAATGTAATGTAATAAATACAATTAAAAGTGATTTTGTTTGTATAAACATTATTTTTATTTTTGAATATTTTTGATTAGCAAAATTTATCGTGATTCAAACAAGAGTCTTTTCATCACTTGGGGCGGGGGGGATAGCATATATAGAAAGGGTAACAGCTTATTAAATCTGAAAAACTGGTACATATAAAAATTCGTTTTTAACATCAATTTTGTCAAAAATTTTTGAAAATTCATGGAAACATCAATAGAATTTTTAAACATAACAAGTTATAATTTTTAAAACTAATCTCGATGCAATATTTTATTTCAGGAATAGTTTTTACTTTTAAACGGATGAAATGAATAAAAATGATCGTTTGTTGCGTTTCTGAAATCTAAAACCAGGGCACTTGTAAAAAATATCCTTAAAAATAAATTACATTAGCGGAAATATTATACCTTTAATAATAATGCTCAAACAGGCATACAATAGAACACTCGTCATACATTGCAAAAAAATTGCCATTTTTTTCTTTATTTTTTTTTAATTGCTTGTTAATCAGTTTCTTGGTTTCTGTTGTGGCATAAAACATGCCACTTTACAAAAATAAATAAATAAATAAATAAAAATAAAATAAAATAAAATAAATAAAATAAACAGCTTGAAATTATAATTTTTATGAACAACCACCACTAATGTCGAATAAAAATTACGAATCAAGAAGTCCTCTCCACAAACATCACTCGCACAATAACATACCACTACATCAGTTACTACCTTCATTAGCTTTCTTTAACCTTTTTTTTTTTCACATAAAATTTTATTTGTTAGTAAAAATTTTAACCGATACCGTTTTAAAAATATTTCTAGATGAAAATTCTCAAAGACAAATTACGTACGTATCCGTCGTTCGCAATGTACAACTCCTCCCCTAGGAGATTATGGATTTTATTCTTATTATTACTTTAATTTATTATTAATTATTTTATTTATTATTAATTATTGTAAAGTATGACTTTTTTCGAAACTTCCCAAAGGCTTCGCCACCTCTTTTTTTTCTTTTTTTTTTCTGCCTGAGCTTCAAATTTATCTTAATTCAACTCTAAAAATAATTAAAAGTTATTATAATTCCAAAAGTTTTTAACGTGCTTAGTTTTTTTTACACATCATTTTCTTATCTATTATAACATAACGAGAGAAGAAACGAGACCTTAAATTAATTTTTGAAAAACAAAATTGTAAAAAAAAAATATTACGTTTTCTAAGTTATTTAAGTCCTATTTTTGCCGTCTTATAAATTGAAAACTAGTTGGATGTGTCAATCCCAAAACTTTCTTCTATCTCATAAGTACATTTTAATATTTAAAAAAAAAAAGGTGGTGACCCCAAAGTTACCCACTATCGAATTTCTTCGAACATTTGACTTAGCCTAATGAGAATCTGGTATCCGAAAAGCCTAAAACGCAAAATTTAATTAATATTCTGAGAAAATGAGCTTAGTAGTGCCTCATGTTGGGTAATTTATACTAAAACCTAATAAGCATCTATTTATGTCAAGACCTAACAGAATCTGAAATTTGATGGAATTTCGTCGATTAGTTCTTGAGATATAGTTATAACAAAAAATTTTCAAAACGTAGCACAGCAATGCCATATCTTGGACAATTTATGCCAAAACGTAAAAAAGCGCCTAATTATATTATGGTGTAAAATAATCTGAAGTTTGATGAAATTCTGTGCATTAGTTCTTGAGACAACCGTGTAAAATATAGCACAGCAGCACCATCAGTTGAAGGATTTATAACAAAACGTAATCATCGTGTAATTATGATATATGTCATTTTGTAACAAAATCTGAAGTTAGATGAAATTCTGTGCGTTGGTTGTTGAGATATAGCTATCGGAAAAATCGTGCAAAATGCAGCATAGCTGCACTCCTGTTGCAAGGTTAATATCAAAATGTAATCAGTGTCTAATTATGTTATATATTCTAGTGTAACAGAATCTAAAATTTGATGAAGTTCTCTGCATTAGTTCTTGAGATATAGCTATCGCAAAAATCGTGCAAAATGTAGCATAGTAGCGCCACCTATAAAGAAGTTCACACCAAAACCTTATCAGCGGCTATGTATCTCAAGGCATCGCGGAATCTGAAGTTAGGTGACATTCTGTGCATTAGTTCTTGAGATATAGCTATCATGAAAATCATGAAAAACGTAGCAGAGCAGCGCCACCTGCTGGCCAATTTACACCAAAACTTAATCAGCGTCTATGTATATCAAGGGGTCAAATAATCTGAAGTTTTGTGAAATTCTGTGCATTAATTCTTGAGATATAGTAATCTTGAAAATCATGAAAAACGTAGTATAGCAGCGCCACCTGCAGGCCAATTTTTACCAAAAACCAATAGGCACTAATTCATATCAAGGTCTAACTGAATATAAAATTTTATTAAATTTCGAGCATTAGTTCTTGAGATAAAGCGCCCACAAATTTTTTGTCACATACAGACAGACAGACAGACAGACAGACGGACAGACGGACAGACTCACAGACAGACATTTTCTAAAAATAGTCAAAACGTGTTCAGGACCTTCTAAAACGTATAAATCCGTCGAAAACCGGAAGTCGAAAATTTTCATGAATCCAATACTTTCTTCTTGTAAAGATAGAAGAAAGTAAAAATATATACATACATATAATTTTGGAAGATTTTCGATTGCATTTTGAAAACTGTAAACTCTAATATTCAATTTTAGTATTTTAATATTTGCATTATTACAACACCACTACGATTGTTACACCAAAATGTTAACATATTTAATGAAGCTCTTTTTACCACATTCTTAAATAATGAACAAATACTAAACCAATCCAAACACGCGACAACAGTTAACCAAACACGCGGTAAATGAAATAACCCTTCTGGAGGATCCCACTCTATAATGAGACGCTAGTAAATGCCCATGCCTAATCTCGACTCGGCTCTCAAAATGAATCGAAATGCCCAACACTTGTTTGAATTATAACCTTTGTAATTCATTTTTTAATCTGCTGCTTAAATGAATCAGCTGCAAATATTATGGAAATATTTTATAGAATTAAAATCATGTAATTAATGCAAATTTTATATTTTTTATTTATAAATTCTTTCAACAATATTTTCCTGGTGTGAGTTTTAATTTAAAGTGTACATTATCTAATAATTTGTTTCATTACAACACAAATTACACATTCTATTACAATCACAGTTAAATATATCCACTGTGATCCATTTAATAATTGGAGTAAATCATATCTTGCATACACATTAGGGTGGATGGAAAAGTATAGGAAAAAAACTTTTTTTAGAAATCACTATCGGCGCGGCGTGCAAAAGTTGCCTTTTATGTATACTAGTTTACAGGATTTTTTAAATTAATATCCATTCATATCTTCCGGTGCCAAAAGCGCCCCAAAAATAATTAAAAATTGACTTTTTTATGATTTTTTTATATTTTTTTGTTTATTTATTGGCGCGGGGTGCAAAAGCTATCTTTTATCTTTCTTAGCTTACATATTTTTTTAAAATAAAATTCATTCATATCTTCCGGTGCCCCAAGTGCCCCAACAATAGTTTAAAATTGAAATTTTCTTGAAATTTTTTTTTGTTTTGTTTTATTTTATTTTATTTTACTTTTTGAAATTCATTTGACACTGGGTTGGAAAGTTGTTATTACAATACTACATAACTCTGCAGCTCCCATATATTTTTTAAATCAAAATCCATTCACATCTTTGATGCACCAATCATAATTAAAAACTGAAATTTTTACAAAAATGTATTAAGAATTATAATTTACGAAAAATGCTTACAAATTTTGAAAACAGTTTAATTAATAACGTATAAGGTTATAAATAACATTAATTTTACAATAATAAGCCACATATAAATTTAAAAATCAAAGCATTAAATCATAAAAATTACAAAAATCGAACTTACGTAGAGAAAAGTTTTACATCCTACAATTTGGAAATTTACATATTTTTAAAATTTGTAATCTTTTTTTGGTATCATAGTGTTTTATAGTATAAAACAATGTCTCTTTTCTTGTCCAGATACAGTTTCTGATGCCTCAGACACTAGTCGAACGTATCTTTCAACCGCTTGGGTATGGCATGGATATTTTGACCATTCATTCGTTTTTACAACTTTTATCATATTCTCAATTTCTTCGCAAGGCACATTCATCAAAAGAGGTTGTTCAAAATGTCCGACTCGTTGCCAGTCAATAAGTTCAAAATAATCCTTCGCTTTGAAGTTTATTTGGGGTACTTTGAAAATCTCACTTCTGGTGATTTTCTCTTTTTATTTCTAGCAAAATTAGCTTTCATATTGCTAAAGATCTGATATGCTCTCTGTTATCTATGAGCTATAGCAAATTTTCAGGGAGAAAAAAAATTATTTCGTTCAATAACAGCATCTACGATCTTTCTTAATTGGGTTCCAAATATCTAGAATATGTGATAAGTTTCCAAATATGACGCGCTCCTTCAGTTATGGATGGCTTTGTTTTGATATGAAACCATACAGGTGCATATACCTTCATAATATATGTTGTAAGAGTAATGAGATTATCAGAAGGATTTTCTGTAGCCACTTATAACCTTAAAACTCTACACGCAGTTGTTAGCCATCTTGAGTGATAAACTGGACCAGATTTCCTTAATGCCAGATCAGAACCACATTCACCACTTGATGTTGCTATGCAAATATTGCTGCTCATTGCTGGGAACTCTCCTATCTATGTTGTCTTTCAAATAATAAAGTATAAAAAGTTTATTTTATACATTTAATAAAATACGATAAACGATTTCTCATCCTCTCGATCTACGTTTTACGTTAGATAGATTATTCTTTAACTGTTAATTTTACTTGTATTTTTTAGCTCAAAATTTGCATGAAACTCGATTTTCAGCAAATAATTAAAAGTTTTGGGGCATTGGAAAAAATTTATCAAAGTCGAAAATTATTTGGATGCATGCTAATATACTATAAAATGCATCTTTTTTATCCCGCTGATAAAATAATTTAAAAGAAGTTAAAAAAACAAAAATTATAAATTTTTATAAAAATATCATTTTTTGTATTTTTGGGGGGCGCTTGGGGGCACCGGAAGATATGAATGGAATTTAATTTAAAAAAAGATTGAACTAATATATATATAAGGCAACTTTCGCAACCCGCGCCAAAAATAATTTTAAAAATATTAAGAAGCAAAAAAATATATAAAATTTTAAAAAAAATTTCAATTTTTAACTATTTTTGAGGCGTTCGGGGCACCGGAAGATATGAATGGATTTCATTAAAAAAAAAACATATGTGAATTAGTATGCATAAAAGGCAACTTTTGCACCCCGCGCCGATTCGATTATTCGAATTTCGATTTTTCGATCCACCCTAATACACATATCAGTTATATTAGCTAACGTAGTAACGTATACACTTTTGATGGCACGCTTCGGCACACGGTTGGTGACGTTTTCCTCTGAATTTTGTATATGTGTGCAAATAAATATTTATTTCGAAACTATAAAAAAACTTGATTTATACAATGCTGCTTCAAGCACTTCACAAAAGTTAGCAACATAAAATATTCTACTGTAATCATAGGAATAAAATATCAGAGATGATAATGATTGTTTCTCTCAAACTATTAAAATGATTAAAATACATTTAAAATATTTTTAACCCCTTGGGGGCAAGCGACGTGTATACATGTCACAAAAAAAAAACTTGCGAATCTTTGTTTATATCCACCAGTAATATTTTACTGTAAAATTTGCCTTATTTAATCGGAGAATTTTCTCGATTTTGAAAGACAGAAATATCTGTTTTTAAAAACCGGTGTCAAAATATTCAAAATTTCGTAAAAGGATCCCGTCGCGAAGAGATTAAAATAATATAATGTCACAATAAAATAATTATAAAACATGAGAACACGAACTTTAATTATTCAAGATGATCGACCAGTCACATTTCCCTCATTGGTGCACCGATTGAATGACTCCGCCCCCATTTTAAAAATAATACTTCAATCAGGTCTCAGGAGGGGTGCCACACTTACATTGGAGATTAAGATGAAATTTGATTAATAAATAATTATAAGCTTCCAAATTAGAAAAGTCAATTTTAACCTGAAAGAATTTGAATTTCCCAAATGGGATAAGACGTGTAAAAAGAAATCGTTTTTCTTATCTTTCTGAATTCACTGATTATTGAATTGCAAAGTTATTTCACCATGCTGAACTAATTTTTTGGCTGAAAAATGTCAGCTAATCAACAATTTATCCAGTAGTATTGAGCATACATACATACATACAAAAAAAAAAAAAAAAAAAAAAAAAAAAAAAAAAAAAAAACATTATTTTTTAACATTTTAGAACCAGACTCGATGATTATAGGCGTGTCCTGAATTTTTAGATCTGCCTAAATATATATATATATATGTATATATCGCATACAAGGAGTTTTAACTTTTAAAAAAATAAAAAAAATGAATTGCTAACAAATGCTTTTAAATATTTATTTTGCAGAAGTTCAACATTTAGTAAGCCTATATTCCATGTGTAAAATTTTTATTTTATAGATATTTTTTCAAATGAGAGTTAATCATAGTATGTAATGATGCTTGGTTGGCATTGTTTTACTTACCCTTCATACTCAATTAGGGTAAGTCTTGCAATAATTTTGAAAATGGAAAAAAAATAATAATGACGGATTTACACGTTTTAGATACTGCAGATTCCGAATAACATATTTTTAGACACAAAATTTTGCCATTTTGTCTGTCTGTAAATGCTCTATTTCCCGAACAAATTGGTATAGGGACTTGAAATTTCATATGTATTTAATATGTAAGAATGAAAAGAAGTTACCTCAATTATTTTTCTCGGTTTAACTAATTTTTTCGGACTCTCTAAATATTCGTTGTGATGAAAGATATATATATATATATATATATATATATATATATATATATATATTCATTTAAAGCAGTGGATGTAAAAGGCAATAAAACTGCACAAGTTTTGCTTAAAGAATGATATCTATCGGGTAATTAGTTTTTGAGATATTTGTAATAGTATTTTCGCCAGTGTTGTCTATTGAAATTTTATTTCACGGCGGCCCATGATGTGACAGCCGTACATGAATTCTTTGTCAAATTTTGTTGTTGACATAAGTTTAAGGGCGCTGCTGAGACATGAGCAGCGTCTCTGTAGGCCGTTTTAGTCCCCAAAGTTACAGCCGATTAAAGTTACAGCTATTACAGATTTGAATTGTGTTAAAAAAATATTTTTAGCTTTTTCTCAAAATGAAGTTTTTTTAGATTTTTACTATACGCAAATCATCCTAAAACAAAAAATTATCCATGAAATGCGTCGAAATTTTTTGTATTTCTTTTACAAATGACTTTTGAGGGAATAGACTGCACTCATGATAATATATTAAATAGTTTTATATTTACACTCGTTTAACCCTTTCCGGCACACTATGCCCGGTCTGGGATACCTAATTTTAATTCCAAACTTCCAAACGGCACAAGTAATATTTTAGTGAAATTTTGCTTTTACATTAAAAACTTAAATTAAGGAATTCAAAATATTTTAAAAATTCGTTCGTAAATTCCGCTGTCAGTCGATAATTTCTCATTTTAGTACAGATTTTGCACGTGCCGGAAAGGGTTAAATGACGAACTTGAGACAAATTTTCCGAATTTTTCATCACATTGGTACTTTATCTGCCATATAATCTGAGATAGCGATGCTATTTTGATGTGTGCAGTCTAAGTCCTAGATAAAGTTATTCTGTTTATTATGCAATTTACAAAATGCCAATGCATTGTTTAATTTTTAAGTTATCACGTTTCGCGTAAATGTCGTTTTTTGATGTAATCTTAACTATTTTTCTCTTAAAAATTTATGTCTAAAATTTTTATATTTTTTTTTTCAAAGTTTTTAGGTAAATGTCTTTATAAAAAATGAGAAAATTTTAAAATTTTGAAAAAATCACTTTCGAAGGCGCGTGAAAGGAATTTTCAATTGGAAGAATTTTATAATTTATCGGTACTTTTCTTTTTTTTTTAAGTAATAATTTGATAAATTATAAATGCCATTTTTTTTCTTTGCAGATGTTAAACGTTTTATCGAAACTTGATGAAAACATTATTTTAAAAATAGGAGTGGAGTTATGGATACATTTTTAAAATAGGGGTGGAATTATACAGAAGCTTCATATAATAATGATAATGAGGCAAATTTTTATCCATCAACTTCTTATCCATCAATGGTATATTCAAAATTCTGGCTCGCAAGCTTTGTAATTATTTTAAGTTTTTATATTCTGTTTTATTATTATTATTAATAATATTATTAATTATTTTGATCATTTCTAGAAATATGCTTTAAGAGTACGTATATTTAATTAGAAATATTGTATTTATGCTGTATTTTTTCGGGGTGCTTGAAGCGCCTATTAGTACAATAATTTTTCATGTGGATTAGAATTGTTTTTTACATGTATACATACATATAAAACGCAGAGAAAGTTTATTTAAATTGAAATAACTTGCTGTAATATACATATAATCAAATTATTGTATACATATAATCAAATTATTGTATACATATAATCAAATTATTGTATACATATAATCAAATTATTGTGCCGGACCTGATGACTCAGACATCACAGTCTCGTATTGGAGAAATTTAAGAATTGTCCATATTATTCTGGACAACTTTGAGAGAAAGCGCGGTGGAAAAATCACAGTGGGTAGCGGAATTGATGTGGATAATTTTCAGTTCAGTATGAAATGAGGCCTTACAGATAAAATTAAATTTAACAGAATCTCAGAAATGCATTTAGATATTTAATAGACAATCACATTTTTAGTAAATCCGACTCCAATAATATATCGAAGATGCACCATTAGCAAATAAATCTAACATAAGTAAGCGAGACGGAAAAAAAAAAGTAAATAAGTAAGTTAAGTACGATCAATGTATCATTTATTGGTATCAATCGATGAACAATTACAACTAAAATCGTCTTAAAAATGCATTTCACACGAATAAAAACTAAAATGGTTTTAAAAAGGGCCTCTTAAGTTAAATTTACACCAGAAATATTTGACAGTAAAAAATTATGAAAAAAAATACTTCTGCTGCGTTAACTATGTGTGCTTTTCCGATTTCATAAACCGGCGATTGATATAATCAAATTGCCGCCAGTGCAATAATAATGTAACCCAGTATGTCTAATAGTATAAGCTGTAAAGAGAGAGACAGGTGAGTGCTAAATCGCACAATGCTCCAGGATATAGAAACTGCAGGCTCCTCCCACTCAAGAAACGAGGGCCATCTACTGGTTAATCCTAAAATAATAACATTTTGAAAGATTCTTTAAATTAATTTTACATTTTTTTTTTCAGAACAATGGATTAAAAGCACTGTTATGTTTTCTTTAAGTAATATTAATTGTTATTATTATTATATGTCCTTTCTGGGGCTACCCATAAATTTTCTTTTTAAGCTATAAAATCTTAAGCTATTTTAATTTGAAATAAAATTTCTTAAAAAAAAATTAAAATTAAAAATGAGAGAAGGGGAATATATGTTAATATCAAATATTTAATTTATATGCTTTAACATTGTAGTTTCATTTAAGAATATATATGTATCTTGATTTAGAACTAGCATCTGTTATTATGAACAGGTTTTATTTAATTGTCATTTTTACTTGTATTTATTTTTACTTAAAAAATTTAATTAAGATTTACTAATTTATGATGTCATGTGGTAAACTGAAAAAAATTACAGCTATTCATAGAAAAATCATATTTAATTATTTTTATTATTTAAAAAATCAAAGAAAAGCTTTTTTGTAATTCATTAGTTTTGTATCTTGATAAGGCTGTTCTTAAATCCAAAAAGGCCAACTTTATGACATTAGTTTTAATTTATTTTTGTCGGAAATGCATGAAACTAGCAGGTGTTGTGGTTCAGAAACTAGTTAATCACACTCAATTCCCTCCCCACTTTTTTTTTTTTTTTTTTTTTTTTTTTTTTGTAAATGTTTTAGAAATTAGTGTTAAAGGAGGCGTTTTAAACTGAATTTCTGGTATTTTAATTTATATTTAATGAAAGAGAGATAAAAAAGAAAATAATAATAGTAACAAATAATTTCTAATGATTTTAGCAATCAGTTATTTTCCGATAAATTTATCGAAATCTTGTTTAGTTATGTAAATGATTTTTTAATGTAAAAAACAACAACAAGGACGGACAATTCATTTAGCTTATTTTCTATAAATAACTACTTTAGAGTGTGTTACAAATATATATATATATATATATATATATACATACATACATATACTTTTATATTTGGGCTTAAAAAATTAGTAAGAAAAGTTCTTGTTAAATGTATTTAAAATTTAAATCCATATTACAAATTTTGTAGCTATTTTTTGCATGAAAAATAATATATTTTCGCTGGTAAATTATTAAAAATGGTTAGGATAATTCTTTTATAAATACTTTTGTATAAATCTGTCCATTTTATTTATAAAAATCCTTCATATATTTAAGTAAGATTTAGATAAAGGTAACTGAAAGTAACTGATAGCTAAAATTATTAGAAAATAATTGTTAATATTATTTTTTTTTCATTTCTTTTCTCTTTTATTCAATATAAATTCAAAATATTAGAATTAAAATAAAATTCTAGGGTTTTCTTCAATTAAACTTTTCATGTTTTTTAATGAGATGCAAAAATAATGAATAAAAAAAAGGGCTCTTCTTTAAATTCCTAAATAACAGTAATAAATAAACTTGGTTTTTTCTCTCATCAGCCATAATTTTTTTTTATTATTTATTGCATGATATCGTAAACTAGTAAATCTGAAATAAATTTAAATAAAATAGAGAGAGGGGAATAACTCTAAATATTTGATCATAATCATGGTCATATCATAAAATGAAAATGTTATGGGTTGCACAAAAAGAACATACTATAATTTTTATTATTATTTTAAGAATATAGTGAATAATGTTTTCAATTCATTGAAGCAAAAAGAAATCTAAAATTAATATAAAGAGTTCTACAAAATATATTTTTAAAGAATTCGCCAGTAGATCACAGTCGCTTATTAGTTTGGGAAGAGGTTCAGTATTTTATCCGTAAGCACTGTGTGATTTAGGGCCTATTATTTTCATAATTACCGGCTGCTCTAAGTTATCAACAGCCGATTTATTTAATTTCATCTGTCTCAATCATCATTCCAGCAACATGAAACTTATTATTTTTATCTTTATATGTTTCTGTGGAAAATGTCTGGTGTGAGTTTTAACTTAAAATGTATATGATTTTTTAAAATCCTGTAGCTTTTATTGTGATAAATACGACTTTAAGAGCATTATGGGAGTAACTGTTCATCTGTTGGTATCAGTAACTGCATCATCAGTAAACCTATAGCTTGATGTATTGATCGTACTTAACTTAGATTGATTAATGAAAAAAATGCATTTTGCTTACGTAGGTATGATTTATTTGTAAAATGCATCTTCCATGTATTATTCGAGACACATTTACTAACAATGTAATGATCTAGTGAACATTTCTGCAATTCTATTAAATTTAATTTTATAAGTAAGGCCTCATTTCATGCTAAACTGAGAATTATCCACGGCAACTCTTCTGTACATTTCTTTTTCCTTCTCGGTTTCCTTAATGTTTTTGGGATAATATGGATAATTTTTAAATTACGCCACTACGAAACTGTGTTGTGTAATTTATCAGATCCAGCTCAATAATTTAACCCCCTGACCGACACAAACTGATTTTTTAGTTCACTAAGCTACAGGTTTTACTGCAACTTAAGCAATGTTCAAATTAATATAATTCAACAAATAAAAGCCCGTTTTGAAAAATTGAGCTATGATTATTATTCTCAAAGCTCATGCACCTGTATGTAATAAAATATTTTTCATCGGGTCAAATAAAACATCCTTTTTTAATATTTTTAATAAAATAAGGAGAAACAAAATTACAATTTTGCCACATTTTTTACAGGGGGTTAATGATATACAATGTTGTTATTTTCCTTTCGCAAGTTCTATCAGTATAAATGAACTTTGCTCAGCGTTTTATATGTATGTACATACAAAATTCATTCTAATCCATATGAAAAGTTATTGCACTCATAGGCGCTTCGAGCACTTCAAAAATACAACATACCAAAATGACATTTCTCAAATAATTATACTTACTTAAAATATGTAGGAATTCGTAAAATATATTTCTAAAAATGTTCGAAATCATTTAAGGAAGACCCGAACCCCATTTTCGGTCAAAAATCATCAAAAGTTCAATTTTTTTTTTTTTTTTAATCTCAGAAAACAATACCATACATATTTGCGAATATCCATGCAAAATTTCAGAACTCGGGGATACTTGGAACCGGTAGCAAATGAGCTTTTTTTAATTGTAGTCACTAGAGTTTAAAGGACCTAGAGGCCATTTAAAACGTGTTTTCCTGAAAACGACTTTTTCCATATTTTGCCTAAGTTCAAAGTACTAAGGCTCAGTGGTAAAATGGTTTAGTAACAAAGTGTTTATGTTTTTAGAATCTTAAAAGAATTTGCAACAAAAGTAAGGAGATTTTTTAAAACTATTTCTGAAAATTTTACATAAATTGATAAACATGAAAATTATAACGAATTTAAGGAAATTTACCATGCGTAATTTCTTTCATTTTTTTAGCTGATTAAAATAGAAAATGAAAAATATCTTTCCCTAGGTCGTTTCAATATACTATAACACTATTTAAGAAATTTTAGTAATACCAAAATATTTAAAATTGTATGAGGTGTAGTAATTTTAAAAAGTGCATTTTTCCACAAAAAAATCATAAAGATCGACATAAAAAATATACTTTTTAATAAAAAGTGAATTTTTTTGCTAATTATTCCTTACAAAAAGATTCTTAAATGGTACACCAAATTTCATTACTTTAAAATCAATAATAAAAATTTTGGATTTTTTCTACGGGTCTCCCTTAAAATTCAAAAAAAGGAAGAAAATAGAATATAAAAGCACATTAAAATAATTACAAAGATTGGGAGCCACAATTTTACTATAACAGTTGATGGGTGAAGATCAGCCTCATTAATCAGTACTATATGAATATTCTGTATATACTAACTCCACCCTTATTTTAAAAATAATGTCTCTATTAGGTGTCGAAAGGCGTTTCACATTTGCATAGAAAAAAAAGAAATGTTCTTAGCTGAAAAAAGAAGTTGCCTTAACTTAGTAAAATAACCCGTATGTCGATTGTTTCCAGAAGTTGATGATTGGATTAATTTAGCAGAATATCCTGATTCCATGTAGAAATTATATTCCATAGCTTCTAAGTATAAGTCATAATACTAGCGTGCAATTCTCCTAAATTGTGCAAATTTGATCTTTATTCAAGTTTACTCCCTTATTCAAGGATCTTTATTATTATTATTATTATTATTATTATTATATATTTTTAACGTAAATAATGTTAAAAGAGGTTATTAGCAGTCAACGACTCTCTGGGAAATGTAAACGGCGATGTCAAATAAAAAATTTGTTTAAAGCCTATTCCTGCCTTTTAATGTGATTTATTGATTTCTTTTATCAAAACTTACTCTTGAGTAACCGATAAATTTCCCAAAGTATTAAGCTATCAGTATTAAATTGCGAATTATAAACGAAAATCCTATTAACATGGTTTTACATCTGTACTCCGTCCCCTCTCTCTTTTTATTTTTAAACTCCGACCATCAACATTATGATATGTATTTATTCAAAATAAAAGCACATTACAGAAAATCTAACAATATAAAGTAGGCGGAAGTTCGTCTTCTTGGTACGATTTGAATACAGATGTAAATTGTATTAATATTATTTGAAAAAAAAAATCTAATTTTTTAATATTGCAAAAAGCTCTTAAAAAATCATTGTCCCGCATTTCATGAATTAAAAATGTGTTTTAAGAATATTTAAAAATTATTATTTAACAGTTTTTTACATTTTTTTTCAATGAAAAAATGTTCGAAAAATGACGATATATATTCTTAAAAATTTAAAACATACTTCAGTCTGTAAAAACATTTTTTTTGTGTGTGTGTGTGTATGTTATAGGAAAACAATATCTTCACAGGGCTCATTTGAAAAATAGGTATGGAAAATTATTGCTTCGAATATATTGCACATTTTTTTATTTTTATCGATTGAATAATTGAATTTTTAACTCAAGTATTCTTGTTTTGCAAAGAAATAACGCTATCATTACCAATGTCTGCTACAATTAAAATTTTCAAAACTCAAATTTCTCAAATACAGCAAATTCTCTGGGTATTATTTCTTATTATATATAAAATGGAAAAAATGCAAATATTGTTCTGATTTTACTGCGAACTCCCAAAACAATCTCAAGGATCACAGGTTCACATTGATTGGGGGAAGTACGGTGTATTGATTTCTCCTTTTCTGCGTTGTTTGTAGGAAAGGGAAATTGTTTTCAAAGATCTACTTATAGACGACGTGTTCTCCCAGACGTTCGTTTTTGGGAGGACAAGGGATGCAGTCGCTGGCCGCAATGGTCTCGAACTAAATAAGGCGTTTCCATATTCAAACCTTTTAAGGTATGATTTTTTCATTTCCTTCGAAAAAAAAAACATATCTGAGTCCGTTTTTTGAAAAGTATTCTTTAAAATAATAGGGGAAAACGTTTATTTTATTTTCTGTTGGGTATAATGTCAGTCCTGAGATACTAATTTTAAGTAATATACTTACTTTAGAGTGTATACAATGTATAATAACAGCTTTTTCAATGACATAATGAATTTAATTATTTTTTAATAATTTGCAGAAATAATGACTGCTTTATATATATATAAAAAAATAGTCAAGTACATTTCAAAGCAGTATCAACAAAATATGTTTTAACTTCCCCGCAATAAATAAATAAATAAAAGATTCTGAGACCTTAAATGCATGTTATCAAACGTAACACTTAATAGAAGCACAAAAGATCGATTTCGCTAAAAATCAAAGCGCCGGATTGTAAAAAAATATCATGTTATCCCCCCCCCCCCCTATTTGCAGAATGTATTAAAAATTAAGATCTTTGAGGTGAGGATCCCTGAGGCCAACAATTACCTGAGAGATAAAGAATGTGAATCTTTCCAAGCGGCAACAATGGCATATATTAATATTTTTAACGGCCGCTCCATTACAAAACAGCCGTACAAGAAAGAGGAAAGTTTACTAAAGATCGAACAACATAAAATTTACTTTTTTGCTGTTATCATTCACTTTTTATGTTTTATGGTGTGAGTGTTTATATAAATATTCTGTATCTTCATTTTTTCATAGTATTTTTAACTATTAATGTTTGAAAGGTTTAATAGTTGTTGTTTCTGAACTTGAATTTCAGAAATAGGATAAAATATGCTTAAAATGAATTTTTTTTTAATTCTTTGAATTCATTCATTTTCAAACTGGAAAGTTTTTCTGTCATTCTGAGCTAATCTTTCGGCTTAAAAATTTCATCTAGTTAGCAATTTATCGAGTAGTATTGAGTATATATGCATAAAATAAGAACAAAAAATAATGCTATTTTCTAACATTTCAATACCAGAGTCGATGAGTAAAGACGTGCCCTGATATTTTAGTACAGCTTAAATATTTTTATTGCATACGAGCTTTGTTAAAAAAATAATTATAAAATAAATATAAAATGCATTGTTACACTTCAATATTTAGTGAACTCATATTATCTGTTTAAAAATTATCTTTTATAATAAATTTTTTTCACATGAATGCTAATAATACTATGTAATGGTGCTAGGATAAATTCCAATATCAAAAATATTCGTTCGAGATTTAAAAAAAATATATAATAAATAATGTAAATAAAAAATAAAAATTCTTTGTTCTAGATAAAAGTTCTTAACAGTCTACCATTTAAAGATAATGGTAGAAACAAATTTGAAATTTATTTTTAAGTGATTAATTTGATTTGTTTGCCCCTCCCTTATACATCCAACAAATAATATACTGCACACCCATTCATCTAAAGAACAACTTTCAAAATTTTAAATTCGAGGATTTTTTTTCTAACAAAAGACTATTTTTTATTTTGAAATTAAATAATCCTGAATGATTCTATATTGTTTTTAGAAAAGGAGCAAGTTTTTAGAGCTAATTTATGTATGTTACTGTCAGAATATTCCTTGCCTATATTTATTAATAAAATTTTGTCAAACTGCAACCGTAGAAAATGGACTGTTCGAAATGTTTAAGTCAATGTTTTTAACAAAAATTAATCTATATGAAATTAAAAATAACTTTTAAAAATGCTATGTATTCTATGCATTTAAAAATATATAATGTAATGTAATAAATCAGTATATAAATATATTTGAAAATTTTGGACCTTTAAGTATATATTAGTTGTTTTGTTTTGTTCGAAAGGAATATAAGGTATTTTACTGTCTTGTCTGTAAACCAATAAAGATAGCTGTGTAAATTACTCAGTAGATTTCAACAAACACTTTAAATATCATATTCATGATTCAGAAAGTAGTCGAAGACATTTTCAAAATCACACACTGAACCAAAAGGATAATATTCACTGTTTTTATTGTTCATATGCTGAGATTTTTTCATTATTATTAACTTATCAGATCTGTTCAGTTAACTATTTAACTTAAGAAAAGTTTGTTTGATCCATCACTTGAAGCTTTTTGACACCACTAGATTTTTTTAAAATACCATTTCATACTATTTTAAGTCAAAAATGTTTAGACTGCATACCATCAATATTTTAGCTTTAAAAAGTGGTATTTCTTCTATAATTCATGTTTTCTGTACCTAAAAAATGAATAATTTTAATGGTTAAATGAGTGCGGCATTATTATCTACTTTTCACACCAAATGTCCCCGCAAATAAAATAGTTAGGCTATATTATCCTCATCTTAAAAATTTTACATACGGTAATAATTTTTTAACATGTTAATTTGTCAACTGTAAGGAAAAAAAAAGAAAGAAAGAAAGAAAGACGTTTTTGTATGAAACTTTACCCCTATTTTAAATTTCGCAGCGTTCAAAAGTTGCAAAGTTAAAAAAAAAATTGTATTCATAATTTATAAAATGCTTCAAAACTAAAAAAATATCCATTAAAACAATAACTGGAACAAGTTTTCATAATATTTATGGATATATTTATAATATTTTCAATAGTTGGATAATACCTTTGCGATACTTTCCATTTATCAATACCTTTTTCATTTTAATCATTTTTAATGTTCAAGGGCGAAGTTCGATTATGCAGCTGGTTAAATTAACATTTTACTTATTTCTATACGTTTCTAACATGTGACAATTAAATTTCGACTGTCAGTTTAGTTATGGAATTTTAGACGAAAAATAGAGAAATGAAGAATAATTTACCTTTTATAATTTCAAAGACAAAGAATTTTCTGACGTGGAAATGTACTTTGATCTACTTCGTTAATAATTAATTAAAAAGACTGCTGTTTGTGTTTGTATCCAAATACTTATTGGGAACTAAAACGGCCTATAGAGGCGCTGCTGGCAGCCTTCGATACAGGATAACAGTCCCTTTAATTTCCCTTTAACTAATGTTAAAGTCCCATTGAAACAATTCTTTATTATAAATGTATTTAAAAGTTTTAGATATTCAAATTCGTATAATATTTACTTCGTCATATAAGACAGAAAACAAATGTCACAAGAAATCTGAAATTATGCAAAAGAATAATTATTCTGAACAAATTTAAAACGCATGTAATGCAATGAGCTTACACGGCATTATCCTGAATGGAGAAGTTACACCTTTTCTCCACCAGATGGCGTATTCGAGTGCTTGAATCGCCAATGAATGCCTGTTTTGTTTCTTTTCAATAACCAGTAGATGGCAGCACCACCGAATACAACTTTGATATTTTCAAAATAGGTTTTTATGATTATTACTAATTCACTTTAAGCGTAAATAATAAAAATTAAAAAAAAGGGAAAAAACAAAGCTTTGTTACACTCGTACAGCCCGATTACTTCATATAATTATAATTTTTGAAATCTGTGGTGCATAGCTACAAATGGCGGCAATTTAATCTCGCACTCAGCCAACAAATCCTAAAAGAAAATAATAATAATAATAATAATAATAATAATAATAATAATAATAATAATAATAATAATAATAATAATAATAATAATAATAATAATTATTATTATTATTATTATTATTATTATTATTATTATTATTATTATTATTATTATTATTATTATTATTATTATTATTATTATTATAAATTACTGTGAAAAATCTAAATAATTCCTTTATTGCTGATAAATTTTGAGCTTTTCGTTTTTTTATACACGCAATTTAAAAATATCTAAGACCATAATGCATAAAAACTCTATAAATTAATTAATTAAAAAGACTTCTGTTTGGTTTGTATCGAAAGACTTATGACTTTTCTTTCTTTAAATAATCAGAAGATGGCATCACCACCAAATGAAACATTGATATTTTCAAAATAGGATTCTATGGGACTTTCCAGTCCACTTTAATTAATTAAAATTTAAAAAAGAAAGAAAACAAAGCTCGTTACACTCCTACAACCCAATTAATTCATCTAACTATAACTGTTGAAATCTGTGGTGCATTGCTACAAATTGCGGCAATTTAATGTCGCACTCAGTCAACAAATCCTAAAAGAAAAAAATAATATTTATTATAAATTGCTGTCAATAATCTAAATAATCTAAATTTATTATTTTTATGGGTACTACTTGGTTATATCCCATCGACTAAAAAAGTATCGCCAAGTTACAAGATTAAAAGCGAATAATGTTCGACCGTGAATGTCACATTCAATGATATTAGACGCAAATACGTATTTAAAAAATCATCAAATGATTTTTATTCAGACAATTTATATGTATTTTTTTAATGTTTTACTAATTTATTTGTTCTTTCAATATTTAAAATAAAAATTATGTCAATATGTAAAATTTGACTATGAGTTTGCCGCTTTGTATAATTTGACGAAATTTGTTGACGGGAAAACTAAGTAGTACCACAATTCCTTTATCGTTGATTCATTAATTTTATGTTTTTCGCGCCTTTTTTACATGTAATTTAAAATTAGATAAAACCATGATGCATAAAACCCGTTTAATATTAATCAATTAAAATGACTGTTGTTTAGCTTGTATCCCAATACTTTAAGTCTCATTACATCGGAAACTACTTGACGACTCCTTGTTTTATTTCGGAAAAATGGACATTTTTCAGAACTTCTTCCATTTTTCATGTTTTTAATTTAGATTTTTGATATTTTTGATATTTTTATTAATGATAGTTTGATATTTTTCTTTCAGAACAATGGAAAATTTTCAGAAAATTTTTTTTCAGATTTTTTTTATTTTTTTTAAAGATTTTTTTACTATTGATATGTTGATATATTTATTATTGATTATTGATTTTTAATATTTTTATTTCAGGAAAATGGAAATTTTTCGGAAATTTTTCATTTTTTATATATAATTTTTTCAAAATAATTAAAATTATTTAAAACTGTCTCTCACATATAATCTTATCTCTTCTACCAAAACATTTTTTAACGAAATCGCTTGCGTAATTTAGGAGTTAGTGGGTTTTTAGCTGAAAAATACATTTTTTTTTCTTTTTTTTTAACTAAAAAATTAAGACACTTCTAAATTGTTTGAAGTTTTTGCACGGTTTTCTGAAACACATGAATTAAAATATATATTAACGCTTAAATGATATTCAGTCAAATGTAATAAATAAGTGTTACACGTAAGAGTAAAATTCATGCGCAGATTCGTGGTATAACGGTCGGGTCTTCCCTTAACCCTTTCCGGCACGGGCAAAATCTGTACTAAAATGAGAAATTATCGACTGACACCGGAATTCAGAAACGAATTTTTCAAATATTTTGAATCCAGTAATTTAAGCTTTTATTTTAAAAGCAAAATTTCATTAGAATATTACTGGTGCCATTTACAAATTTGGAATTAAAATTAGGTGTCCCAGACCGGGCACAGTGTGCCGGAAAGTGTTAAGAGCCTACATGAGTCACTGAAAAAGATTCGGATGATAATATTAAGTCTGTGGAGGCGTTATTTTCAAATATCTCTCTCAAATTTCAATATTTTTGAACTACATGTTTGCATAACATAGCTGAGGACGGTGAGTTTTAAGGCTAGTTTTTAATTTTTCAATTTTGATTACTTATCTTTTATATTAAGATAGTTTCAATTTCAAGACAATTTTATTTTATTTATTCTTTTTTGGCATAGGATGGTTGAGGATGACTAGTTTTTAATTTTTCGATTTCGGTTACATTTGTTTTATATTAGGATAGGTTTAATTTCAGAACTAAATCAAATACTAAAAACTAGCCGTCCTCATTTCAAAAATATATATTAAATATTTACGTCAAATGCTAATAAAAAACATTAAAAGATCTTAATAATTTGACATGTTTCGATTGAATTTACTCAATCATCATCAGAACAACAAAATATACAAATAAAACACAAAGATGGAAAAGACAATAAACTGTTACAAATGAATTTTAAAAATAAATAAAAATAAAAATCACGCGCGTTATATTTTAATTATGTTTCACGTTGATTAATTTTAATTCTCAAATTATCTAACAATTCAATCCAATTATTTGGTATTTGAAATGACAAGGAGTCATTGCGGACCATTGAGCTTCTGACGTAAATTTCAATAGACTCTCTAATAAAAAGTTGCAAATAAAAATCTGACCTATAAATTAGTCTACTAACATTAAACAAAATATCTGTGTTTTCTATTTTATTTAGCCTTGATAATGTGGTTTTATCTCTTTTAAATTTTATGTCTGCAATGTAATCTTTACATCTCACTTTGAATTTTTTTTTAGTCATGCTAATATAATAATTCCTATATCCACCTTCTTTAAGAAATGGAATAATATAAACACCTGATAGGTCAAATTTATCAATTAACAACTAGAATTGACCTAATTGATAAATTTGATTGCTCATGAAAGAAGCATTCAATTTTATAAGTATTTGGATGGAAGTTCAACGAAGTCTAAGCTTACATTAATTTCAACCGTTTAAAAAATGTCTTTTTCACAATATGTAAAACCGAAATATTTCTTAAAGAATCAAAAACTATTTGTGTGCGGGGAAAAGAGAGCGGTGATATTATTCGACTGTAAGTGGTATCAAACTTCACAGACCTAGAGATATCCATTGTAACGAGATATTTATTAGTAAACTGAAATACTCATTACTGATAAATATTTTATCTTTCACAACAGAATAGCTCCTTTTAAAAAATGCTCATTATTTTCTATTGAGTCATTTGCTCACTTTTGATTTATTCGCCTTCTTTTCTTTACCCTTGGGGACGAGCAACATGTAAATGCGCCGCAAAAAGGCATAAGAACCCTTGTTTATCCTCATCAGTAAAATTATACTGTACAATTCAATCGGAGCATTTTCTCTATTTAATGAGGCACAAATTTCTGCTTTTAAAAACCAGTAACAAAGCATTAAAAATTTCGTTAAAGTTTCCCGTCGTGAACGGGTTAAGACAAGATCAAGAAGGAAGTGTTTCTTGATTTATATATTTTGCCGTTAAAGCGTATAATTCAGTTATTTTATTAAAAAAAAACTAGTTATTCCATGAAATAACTAACGACGTCCTTTAAAGTGTGTGATCATCATTAAATTTTACGATTTAACTAGTTATTTTATAGAATAACGATTGTCTAACCATTAAAGTATTAAAGACGGCAGGGGAAAACCGTTTGAACTGATTACAACTGATTTTAGTCAGATTTAAATCGGCTGGTATCTAAGTTATTGTTATTGCAAGTGCCTGTTTTGTCGATGTGTGCATCAAACTTGCATAAATTTGTAAATGATATATTTATGTTAGCATATTTCATTTAAGATTATCCACAAATATTTTTGTAATTTTTTTAAACAATGATTTCTGCAGGAATAAGAGATTAATCGGTAAGTAAGAAATACTTTAATGGAATAGATGTTGAAACCCTTGTTAAATAAGCGTAAACTGCGAAAAATAGTGCTATACTCGTGAAAAATCATTAAATTCGATAGAAGAAGTAAATTATGCCGAAACAGCACAGAAAAAAATTCCACGTGACTATTAGTTAAACCAGACTTATGATATTCAAGAAGTTCAGAAAGTAGATTTTTTTACGCCATTAACTGTTGATATCATCTATTAACAGTGCTGACAAAACCTGCTGTCATATTTTATTTCTCAAGGAATATTCTGTTCGATATTTTTTATAACACCTGCATATGATGACAGAAATTAAAAGAATGTCATATTATCACAATTCTTGTTCTTAAATATAATGAAAATAAAATAAAGGTTTTCATAAATTAAAAAAAATGTGCTATTGCATTATTAATTTGAAAAAAGTTTATAAAAATTTGTTATTAAATAACACAATTATTCCTATCAGCATGTGATTTTTTTAAATAATATTTAAAATTATTATTATTTCTTTTGTAAGCTGTATTTATATTTTGTGTTTGGGGCATACATTTTCTATTATTTTTAAATAGCTTAAAATTTTTTGACAAGAGGACCATGTAATCTAATAATTATGTAAAATATGACTTATAAAAATTTGCACAACTATTCCCGCACTTTGTATTAATTTTAATTAATATAAATAGTATTACATTATATATTCAGTTTTTATATAATATTTACTAAATCATCTATTAATCATTTAAAAATATTTTTCGAATGTGTTAAACTATTTATCATTTGTTAATTTATAAAATAAATTTTTATTAAATGTTAAATTGTTTATTTTATACTTGAACGGTTAGGTAATCGTTATTCTATAAAATAACTAGCTAAATCATAGAATCCGATAATTTTATACACTTTAACCCCTTAAGTGCCACAGACGTATATATCCGTCGCGCATATTCGATACTTTAAGTGCCACTGACGTATATATACGTCAGTCCAAAATATTGTCCTTTATACTGCGCTGTACCAGTAAAACCACGCCTACGGCTTTGGAATTAAAAAAAAGAAAAAGTAAAAAGAAAAAGGACTTTGAAGGTGTTTTTGAAAGACTGACCTATTTCAGAGGAGTAGGGATAGAAGGAACTACCTTCATAAAAGCAATCGCACTGAGCTAGTGATGGTGAAAATACAAGCAATTTTCTTTGACAAGGTTCCGCCCTTTTTGTACACCACTGTTATTTTAGAGAAAATATTGTTTGGTCTGCCGTTCATTTTTCGCCTTTCTTTCTCATTGCTATTTTAATGTCACTACCTCAGTCTCCTAGATTTAGCCGTGCAGTTTCCCGAATTTTCTAGAATTTCGTAGTAGTATGTCCGATACTGTGATGATAGTGAGTTGGATGACGACTTTCCGTCATCTTCTGGATCAGAGACGAATCTGGATCGAATATGATATGTCAGATGAAGAGGATTCAGATAACGACTATTCAATGAAAGATGCCAGAAACTGAGTACGATTGGATATAAAAAAATTACCTATGCCACCTTCACGGTTTCCATTTTCGGGACAACCAGGAATAAATAAAAATATAACAGATGTTACGAACCCACTTTTATTTTTTGAATTATTTTTTGATCAAAAGCTGGTGCTTCATATTGTTACAGAAAATAGCCATTTTGCAGACCAGTATAACAACCATCATCCTGGGAAAAAGAAATCAAGGACGAAGTTGTTGCGTACAACTACTTTAGAAGAAGTATAAGTTTTTTTTTTTTTTTCTTTTCTTAAGTATATTTATTCAACAAGGAATACTTGTAAAACCTCACGTTATGCTTTACGGGTCTAAAAACTAATTGATCGAAACTGCAATTTTTGGGAAATTTATGAGCAGAAATCGCTTTCAACTTATCATGAAATTTCTGCACTTTTCTGATAACAGTACTTTTGATAAAAATTTACATCCAAATACTAAACTAAGAGCAATATGGCCTGTTTTTTCTGACATGAAGAACTTTTCAAGTGTCTATACACCTGAAAGGGACCCGAGCATTGATGAGAGCTTGATGCTTTTCAAAGGCAGGTTATCATGGGTACAATACATACCAATGAAAAGAGCTCGCTTTGGAATAAAACTCTTTGTACTTGCTGAAGCAGAGAGAGGATATAATTACAATACGAGCGTGTACACTGGGCAGAGTACAATTTTTGATAAAAAGTATGAGAACTATGGAGTCGCAACAAAAACAGTGATGTCACTTATTGAACCTTTTTTGGGAAAAGGTTATTGTGTAATTGCGGACAATTTTTATCTCTCACCAGAATTAGCAGACCTTCTTATCCAAAATTCAACTGACGTATATGGAACTCTTAATCCTAATCGACGTGATTTGCCGGAAAATTTCAACAAACTTACTTTGAAGAAAGGCGAAATGGCCGCTTTCTAAAGCGGCAAAATTACCGTGTTGAGATGACAAAAAAGATGTTTTGCTTCTTAGTTCTATCCATACAGAAATTGCTCTGAATCTGAAAAAAATGTCATAAAGCTAGCTATTGTTATAGATTATACCTTGAAGAGGGGTGGGGTTTAGGACACCTTTAATAATTCAATAATACCTCTATAGTATTTCTAATTAATTATAATCTTAAATAATAAATTTCAAAAGATGAAACGCATCCAGCTATACAGTAATTTACACCTGTTCATCTGTACACGCTCTAAAACCAGACTTTAGTGAAGAAATATTCTCTCGGAAATTTCCAGAAGCTAAAATTCATGAAAGGATTTTGCCTGGAATTCGAATCTTTGCGACTACTCCTTTAAGTATTTTTAAATAATATTTTAAATTTTGTACGAATAATTTCAGGACGCGGAATGTTTCTAATTTTGTATGACGTTTCCTACCATTACTTTCAATAAAGAAGCTTTGTGACAAGATTCCTTTAACCACGTAACTGATTTGCCCGTCCGGCGTACGGACAAGAAGAGGTTGCTTGATCCACCATTTAAAGTTATTTGACACCACTAAATTTTTTAAATACCGTGTAATATTGTTTCATAGCAGAAACGATTAGGCCAAATATTAAAAATATTTTTGCTTTAACCCTTTATGCACCAATGGTACTTTAAAGTATCATTGAAGAAAACTTTATATAAAACTTATTTATTCTGTTTTTTATTCTATCCACGCAAAACACGCTTCTCGATCAAATTTAGATAGAATAGGCAATCAGTCGAAGCTAAATATTTTCAAAAAGTGGTAGTTTTATTATTCATTTTTGTAGATATTTCTTTTCTTCCTTTAAATAAAATTAGATGAAACATATTCAAATGCAAAAGCGTTTCCATTTATAGAGAGGATCACGATACATTACTCATTGCTTTTTTAAGAATTGTGATATTTTCAAAAGAGTAATTTTGGTTAATTAATCTGATTTTTTTTGTAAATATTTCACAAAAAAATTAACTACCGATATATTTAATCAGTTTTAATGTAAAAACGTATCTAAATTCCATATTAATATTTTCTAGAAAATCCAGCGTACCTTCAGACATTAAAGAAGATAATTATTGAAGTTAACCAATTTCTTCATAAATGATTCGGTAGGTAAAAGATTAAAAAGTGATGTTTCATCCCATATTTTCAATTTATTGTACGTAAAAAAAGAATCAGCGAAGTGATGAACAGCGGCAATCGAAATTAAAAATAAAGAATATCGTTTTAGCTTTTTCACCCTACGATTTATATATATATACATACATAATGAAGAATATTTTTGATGCAACCCATTTTAATATGACACTTACCTCACTAAAAAAAGTGCTATAAAAAACATATTGTTACTTTGTTTAGTTTTTCTATTTATTCCAGCAGAAAACGTTAACACTATTTCATACAGTTGTGATTTGGCAAATGTTTCATACACATTTATTTATTGTTTATTTAATTTAAATTAAATGCATTTTTAATGTTTGTTTCGTTTTGTCATGCTTTTGTAAGACATAAACTAGCTTAGCTTATAAAAAACATTCACACTCACAATAGCTATACGTTACGTTTATTTTACTGCCGTATTTTGATTTACTATCATAAAATCAGTAAGAATCGACCATAACTTTTACAGGGAAGATTTTGGTATCCTAAATTATAACTACACTGCTAACATTCTGCGGAAAACTTAAACTGCCCAATTATTCGAATCCAATCGCGGCCGTCGGTTTAATCGTTCGTAGATTTTCGTGATTTTCTCCGAACCTTGGACTTCCTTGCGTAAATACGGGATAGGTTCCCTCAGAAAGACCCCCCCCCCCTATGGACGGCACCCACCCAATTAGGGTCGCTATCTCTCCAGCAGATAATTGGCCGTCACGAATACAACCAATCGATCATTCAAAGATTTTTATGGAAAATAGTTAACATAGATGGTCAATAATATTGCCAATTACGCTGATAATATAGTCAAGAAGCCTTTATTTTTAATAGCAGTCGAATTAATGTCCATTTTGCTGCATTAATTTAAAAGTGTAGTGCTCATTATAATTCCACATAGGTTTAAAAACAACATTGTTAAAAGTAGCGTAATTATTGTAAATAGCACAAGGCATAAATTTAACAAAAATTATGATAATTTGGAAGTCATCACTAATAAAAAATAAATTTTTAAAAAGGATAATGAAGAAAAGGTTTTTGTGTGTGTGTCTGGGAAAAATTGTGAAAGTAATAAACAGAAAGAAAACAGAAAAAAAAGATTTTTATGTAAAGAAAAACTCAAGCATTTTTTTAAAGGATTTTCGGAATAAAAAATTATTTTCGAATTAAATTTGGCTACAACTGTTGATTTTATTGAATTTCATCATTGTTTCAATTTGTCCTTAATAGATGGCAGCACTATATTCAATATGTCAATGATGATACTAAAATTCTTTCTTATACCACTTATTTTTGTATACATTTTTTTTTTTTTGATTTATCGCAAATTAACAAAACAAATAAACTAATTGAAAGATAAATTTAATCCATAAAAAGAAACTAAAAATTTAGTGAACTGGTTGACGGAAAAAAAAGTTCAAATTTATTTTTCCATTTTCCCTCCATACAGGAGATCAGAGGTATTTTACATTGCATGGAATTTTTTTATTCGTAACTTTTAAATCTTGATTAATTGAAATCTTCAACTAAAAGCTATCCGTTTAATTTACATTGAAATTAAATGCTCTGGATGTTTTTTTTTTTTGTATTTAATAGATGGCAGCACTACTGTCAACTTTTCTCATGTTGATAATTAACGAAATCTATCCTATATTCGTTTTCGTACTTGGTCCATAATATGAATTTCGCCAATCATTTTCAGCGAAAGAGCTGCTGCTAATTTGTTTGAATTCCAAACTCAGCCAAAAATATGCATTCTTCTTTCAGAAATTCACAACATTCACTACTCGCTGATTTCAGCTGTGATCAAATGATATGAAACACTCTTTATGTTATGCGTCTTTACTTGCGCAATGCATTAAACAATTAAGATTGTTGAGTTGAAAGGATGTAAGGACTTCCGTAAATAGAACTGGTAATCTTCCAACATTGATAATTAGCATATCGATTGAAAATTTTATCAGCCGCTCCTGGCGAAACAGCCGAACTGGAATTTTCTTCAGCCCTTACATTTACATTATAGGAATTTGGCTTTTTTACTTTTATCAGTAGCTCTTAATATTTTATGGTGTAAGTGTTTAAATAAACATTCTGTATTTTCGTTTATTCCTGAATTTATCTTTTAACTATTATAATTTATAAGGCGTCGTTTTCTCTTCATGTTCAACATTTTCTAGAATAAACAGTGAAAATAATTTTAAAAATATGCTCCTAAATGACAAACTTTCCATGTGAACAAAATTTAATACTTTTATTTAGTTTATTATTTTCGAATGATGTACAAGAATAGTGTTATAATTTAACCAAAATCATAGCATTTATTTTCGTTTTCTCGATTTTATTTTGAAGAATTACATTAAAAGATCATATTAATATTAAGACTTAACAACTTGGATTTCTAACATTAATGTATTTGAATTTCTTGAATAAGATAAGACATGTTTAAAATAAAGTAGTTTTTTTTTTTTTTTTTTTTTTTTTTTTTTTTGTATTATAATTATTTTTTTTTTAATTCATTCATTCAAAAGCTGGAAAGTTTTTGTGCCATGCTGAACTAATCGTTTGGCTTAAAAATTTCAGCTAGTTAACAATTTATCGAGTAGTATTGAGGATTCATCCATAAAAAACAGAAAAAAATAAAGTTGTTTTCTAACATTTCAATATCAGTGTCGATGACTAAGGGCGTATCCTGAAGATTTAGCTCCGCCTAAATTTTCATCGAATACGAGCTTTATTAAAAAAAAATATAATAATAAAATTAATTGCTACTAAATGCTTTTAAATATATATCTTGCAGAAGTTCAATGTTTAGTGAACCCATATTCCGTGTGTACAATTTTTCTTTTATTAATAAATTTTTTCACATGAGCGTTAATCATAGTGTATAATGATATGGGTTTTATTTCCATTGTTTTATACCCATCATACGTAGTGTAGGGTAAATCTTGCAATCGTTTTGAAAATCGACTTTTTTTTCACTGATTTACACGTTTTAGACGCTGTAGATTTCCAAAAACATATTTTTGAAAACAAAAATTCGTCCGTATGTCTGTGTGTCTAACAATAACTGTATAACTGTGTGTTAAACGCCATATTTCCGAAAAAAATTTGGATAGGGACTTGAAATTTGGTATATACTTACCATGTACGAATGGGATGAAGCCTATTTATTAGCGGTAACCTCGAATATCCGGAACTACTTTTGTCGGACTCTCGAATTATTCGTTCTGATAAAAAATACGAAAAAAAAAATTTCAATTTTTTTTTTTTTTTTTTTTTTTTTTTTTTTTTTTGTAAATGTAAAAGACAATGACGCAACATTAATTTTGCATAAAGAATGAAGTTGATCGGATAAAAAGTTTTTGAGCTATTTGTAATCATGTTTTCGACATTCTTCGATTTTTCATAACCTTGTATTTCATTCAAATTTCAATTAAAAGATAAATTTCAATTGGAAATGAGATGCTTAATCCAGCATAGTAAATTTATAATTAATATAATTATCATTTTATGAGTTATAACAATCTTTTTTATGCAAATCGATATTACTTGATTATATTTTCATATTTTGTATTATGCATATCTATGATGGGTAATTATTACGGTGGCCCCAACGACTAATTTTAGTATTAGGAAAAGTTAGGGAAAAAAAATCTTCGTTCAAGATAAAAGTTTTTAACACGCTACCATTTAAAGAGAATGACAGAAACAAATTTGAAATTTCTTTTAATGTGAATTCTTCGATTTATTTTTTCCCTATCTTATACACCCAACGCATAATATACATCCACCCCTTCATCAAATGGATAACTTTCAAATTTTTAAATTTGAAGATATTTTCTTCCGCAAAAGACTATTTTTTATTCTGAAATTAAATAATCCTGAGGGGTTCTATGTTGTTTTCACAAAAGGAGCAAGTTTTTAGAGTTAATTTATGTCTGTTACTGTAACAATGTTCCCTGCCTATGTTTTATTAATAAAATTTTGTCAAAGATTAAATGTTGAAAATGGACTGTTCGAAATGATTAGGTTAAATATTTTGGACAAATTTAATCTATTTAAAATAAAAAATAACTTTAAAAAATGCCATGCACTCTATCCATTTAAAAATATACATTGTAATGTAATAAATCAATATATAAATATATTTAAAATTTTGGTTTCTTTACTTTTCTTTCTTATTTTCAGTACATGTTAGTATTTTTTTTTAATCTATAAGAAATATCATGTCTGTAAACAAATAAAAAAAGATGTTGAAATTACTCAGTAAACTTCAATAAGTGCTTTAAATAATATTTCCGCGATTCGGTAAGTGGTAGAAGACATTTTCCAATGATACGCTGAACTAAAAGAAAAGTAAAAGTTCTTATTTTCCATAACTATGAGATTTGATCTTGGTAGGGTGGGTGGGGGGCTTTCCGATCATATAATAAACAATTTTAAAATAAAATTAAATAAATAAATAAGTACCATGTTGAGAAAATACACGTTTTCTCATAAATACTTTTTGCTTTCAAACGTCTTTGCCTTGAATAACACTCCGGAAACATTAAAAGATGTTGGCATCCATACTCTTTTTTTCAAGCTACGAGTTTCACTGTATACTGTAAATATAGCGAGAAGAACTTTATACCGGTAAGGGCGCTCACTATAATAATAATAGTAATAAATATACTGGCAAAATAATAATAATATAGTTTTTCATGTTTTAGAAAAAAATAAAAAACAACAAAAAATATTAAGTAAAATACTTGAATTTTAGGCAGTTATTGCATAAGAAATACAATAAAAAATGTTTACTTAATATTAAGACGATAACCAACATCCGGCAATGAACTCAAAGCGAAATAATTTTTTCAAAGCATTTTATTAAGATTATTTTTGCACGATTCTTAATCAATTAATAAATGTACAATTGCAATAGAATATATATAAATTGCAAATATTTTTTATTAATCTTGCCGTTATATGTGTTGATCTGAAATATTCAAGATTGTAGTAAATAATGACATATTTGGTTTTTCATCTAAAGCTACGAGTTTCACCGTATATTGTAAATATTGCGAGGAGATCTTAATGCCGGTAAGGGCTTTCATTTACTTTTGAAATTTGCTAAAACAACTCTGTAAAGATCTCGAGCAGCATTTACAAACAATAACATATTATTCTATAAATTTACTGGTATGAGTAGAAATAAAATCGTTCTTATTATTAACTCAAGTTTAAATTAATATAACATTCAATAGTAGGTTTAATTAGATTTCATCCCAAGAAACTTTATCAATTTAATGCTTTAATATTACTTACTGAAAAACATAAAAATGCCTCCTCCCCTAGAAAAAAAAAAAAAAAAATTGTGTGCATAAAAGAAAAGCAAAATAAAACTGAGCTATACCTCGACTTGAAATAACATCGTCATATCTGAATGCTAGCCGGATATTTTATATTTTGTAAAGCATTTCTTTACAAACATACCTGGCCGTCCATTTAACTTTGTCCTTTTATTACGTTATTTGTATTAAAATTTTGATGCAAAGATTGAATGACCCCTCCCCCATTTTAAAAATAATACTTCAATCAGATTTCGAAAGGCGTGGCCACACTTACTTTGAAAATTAAGATGAAACTTGATTAATTTTAAGCTTCCAAAATACAAAATAATAATAATAATAATAATAATAATAATAATAATAATAATAATAATAATAATAATAATATAATAATAAGGTTATCCCGTCGACCAATTTCGCCAAATTATACAAATCGCCAAACTAATAGCCAAATTATACATATTGACATAATTTTTATTTCAAATAACGAAAAAATAAATAATTAGGAGAATATTAACAAAAATTCAAATTATAAAAAAAAAAACGAAATAAAAACCACTTAATGCTATTTTAAACACGCGAACCGTATTTAATGTCATTGAATGTGACATTCCCGACCATCCATTATAGGCATTTAATCTTATAGTTTGGCGATAATTTTTTGGTCGACGGGATAACCTAGTAATATTAATATCTTAAGATTTTGCTGTATTTAAGAAAATTTAGTTTTGAAAATTTTAATTGTAGCAGACTTTGATAATTAGGTCGTTATTGCTTTGCAAAACAAGAATACTTGAATTAAAAATTCCATTATTAAATCGAATAAATTTAAAAATATGCATTATATTCGAAGCAGTAATTTTCCGTACCTATTTCTGAAATGAACCGTGTGGAGATATGGTTTCCCTATAATCCTATCACGCACACACACACACTAATAAATAAATAAAAAGCGAGACTGTTTTTAGGTATGTTTTTAAATTTTTAAGAATGTATATCATCGTTTTGTTGAACAATTTTTCAAAGAAGTAAATTGTAAAAAACTATCAAATACTAATTCTTAAAACATATTTTCAATTCATGAAATGCGGTGCAATGATTTTTTTTTAAAAACATCTTTTTGCAATATTCAAAAATTAGATATTTTTCTCAAATAATATTAATGCAGTTTACATCTGTATTCAACTCGTACCACTAAGACGATGCTCCGCCTACTTTATATCGCTAAATTTTCTGTAGTGTGTTTTTATTATGAACAAATACGTATCATATGATGATGGGCGGAGTTTAAAAATAAAAAGACAGTGAGGGCGGAGTAGATGTAAAAACATATTAATAGGTTTCTGGCGTATAATCCTCAATTTAATACTGATAGCTTAATACATTGGGAAATTTAGTGTTTACTAAAGAGTAATTTTTGATAAAACAAATCAATTAACCCTTTCCGGCGCAAGCAAATTCCATTAGTAAAATGAGAAATTGTCCATTGACACCGGAATTTATAGAGGACTTGTCTAGATATTATGAATTCTTAATTTAAACTTTCATTGTAAAAGCAAAATTATATTAAAATATTACTGGCGCCGCTTGCAAGTTTGGAATTAAAATTTGGTGTTGCCGGCCCGGCAACACTGCGCAAGAAAGGGTTAATTACATTAAAAGGCAAGAATATCCTTTTAATAAATTTCTTTTTTGACATTGCCTTTTTTTAAACAATCAAATATCGTTGACTGCTCTTTAACTCTTTTAAAATTATTTGCATTAAAAATCTACGACTCTGGTTTGAAATATTTGAAAATGTCGTTAATTTTTTCTATTTTTTTTTTTTATGTATGCTCAGTACTACTCTATAATGTTAAGTAGCTGAAATTTTTTGAGCCAAAAGGTTAGTTCTATATGGCACAAAAACTTTCTAATGTATGAATGAGTGAAATCAAACAATATTAATATGACCTTTAATGTAATGTGTCAAAGTAAAATGTAGAAAACAAATATAATTACTATAATTTCGGTTAAAATATAACTTTATCTGCCTATATTATCCAAAAATAATAAAATAAATAAATATAGTATTAAATTGTGCTCATATCAAAAGTTTTCGTTAAGGAGTATTTTTTTTTAATTATTTTCTCCGTTTATTCTAGAGAATGTTGAACATAAAAGCGAAATAACGCCTTTCAATATTTAATAGTTGTGGGATGTTATTCGGTACTTAAAATATAGAACAGAGATGTTACAGTCACATTTTATTGTAGACGACACAACACATATCACATTATATACAAATCGCAAGACGAGCGCAACTCAATCAATTGAATATTCATAAAAATTACTTAGCACAAAGAACATCTCTAAGAGAGATGTATATCGAACACACATCCCAATCTTACATATTAACTGAAAACTAAATTACTTCATTTCATTTCATGTTTTTTTAGAAAGGAAGGCAAAGTATCTCAGGATATTTTGCCGAAGGCGGCAATAGCGCCACCTATAGCTTATATAATTTACGGAAGGCAGTCATCCTGTTACAGCCTCCCCCTCTGGTTCCGCGAACGTCCCGGTGTGGAACCAGTAACTTTCTTTGGTGGCCTACCACATTTCCTAATGGGTGCGACAGGCACTATGTCAGAGTCATTACATAGTTTTAAGGCTGAAGTGTGACATGTAGCAAGTGGATCATTTGGACTGTCCATACTTGCTATGACAAAGGTGGTGGGTGATTTTTGAGTTAAAATGATGTAAGGTCCATCACGTTTAGGCATGAACTTCGGCGTTTTGTTGTTAGAGGCTTTACTTACTGGATGTAAGTCAACCCAAACTTTGTCTCCTGGAACATAACTGTGTCCCGGTTTCCGTCTACGGTCAGCAAATTTTTTCCTCTGATTTTGCTTAGATTCAACTTTGTCTTTGATTTCTTTGGTGAATTTTGCGAATTTCTTGAGATATGGAGTAATCTCAGGCACAAAATTATCATTTTGGATTACAGCACGAATGTCATGCTGAACATCATCCGTTGTTCTCAATTCTCTTCCAAACTGCAAGAATACTGCTGTTTCTCCAGTAGTGTCACACTTAGCAGTATTTAGTGCAAAACGGATTGTTGAAAGCTTTTCTTTCCAAGAGCAGTGATCATTTTCTACTAATATAGCCAATCTCGGCTTGATATCTCTATTGTTCCTCTCCACAGGATTAGCCTGGGGATGGTATATGGGAGTTGGATTTTGTGTGATACCTAAAAGAAAACAAAGTTGTTGCATCACACTACTAACAAATTGGCGTTCGTTATCACATATTATACATCTCGGTAGACCATATCTAAGGATAACTTCTTCAAGCAACGTAGTTGCACATTGCGCTGCAGTAGCATGTGTAAGGGCAAACAATTCCGCCCATCTTGTTGCAGTCTTCTACTATAAATATCCACTTTTACCGTTTTTACTTTTTGGTAAAGGGCCAAAAAGATCAATTGATAGAACTTCAAATCTTTGTGAAGACACTGGTGTTTGTAACAAACCGGATGGTTTTTGATTAGAAGGCTTATACCTACTGCATTCAGCACAATTTTTGATATAATTTGCAATGTATGAATGCATTCCAGTTCAATAATACCTTTTGGATATTCTATTTAACGTACCTTCAGCACCGTAGTGACCAGCCGTAGGTAAATCGTGGTGTTCTTTTAAAATTTTCTCCCTTTCATGTGATGGGACAACTAGTTGAGCTTCTTCTGATTCCGAGCTTGGAGAATACCTGTATAAAACTCCTTGATTCATAATATAACCGCGATCAGTCCAGTTAGTATAGTCAAGAGTTTTTTCTTCATCTTCGAAACTTTTAATAATTTTCTTTAATTCTTCATCTTTCATTTGTTCAGCACGTAAATCACTTGATGATTTAGAAGGAATATCACCTATTATAGCGCAAATATCGCAACTTTCTTTATTGGATTTCGAGGAAGCATGTCAGTTATGACGTTCGCTTTGCCTTTGGCTAGAAGATCATCAATTTGGGTTTTTACCAACTCTTTCTTTGCCGGTGATAGCCTGGAAGGAGGTAGTGATATAGGACAATGGTCTCTTGTATTTATATGATGTTCGACGACGGGTGATGCTTCTCCCCCTGGTCGAAAGGTATTGGAAAATTTATCAAGTGAGTCATTAAGCCTTTTTCTTTGTATTTCAGATAGATGCTGACCTTCTGTTTCTCTTAACATAACCGAGTTAGCTGTGGCAGTTGGTGCTGAGATTTCAGGCATCGTAATGAAAGGATCGTCAGAAAAGGGAATTTTATGTTTTGGATTATTCTGGAAATACCAACTTTGGCTTCTCATGTCTAGCACGATTCCCATTTTATTTAAAAAATCTATGCCTAACAATGTTCTATTTCCCTCGGCTTCGGGTAAGGCAAAAATCGTTGTACTAGTTGTACGACCTTCTATTTCAACAGTGATTGTTGCTTGAAGAACGTTGGTTTCTTTTCGTAGTCCATCAGCAAGTGTTATACTTACACCGGTGTCTTCGAACACAGTTCCTTAACCACAGAGAAGCTTGTATAACATTTCCCCAGGAATGCAATGAGTAGCTCCTGTACCTGCGCAAGCAACACCTGTAACACCATTTACCTTAATATGCAACAAAGGTGTTGCTTGAGTATTGATAGAACAAGATTTGAGATGAAGGGAACGAAAATTTGCTGATTGCGTCTGCGTAGATTGCATCTGATTGCGTCTTCAACTTTGTTGGAAAGTGCTAAAAAAGGATTTGACAAGGGCTTCAGTTAACAATTGAAACATGAGGAAGGACTAGGGATCCCTTCTTGGCTACAACTCACATCAATTCCAACTTTGAAAAAATCTTATTTGCACTTTTTTCACATAAAAGAATGTTGCGGTATTTTAGTAGAGCTTCCCACCGAGTTTTACGTGTTAATTGCACTATTCACTCTGCAGTATACTATAAATAAATTTTCTGTGCAGTTCTACACTGCGGACGTGGTTAGTGGCAGTGCATGAATGTGATACCTGCATAACTAGGTTTTAAGATTAAAATTATAAGATTAAATGCCAATAATGGATGATTGTGAATGTCACATTCAATGACATTAAACACGATATACATGTTTAAAATATCATCAAGTTGTTTTATAATTCCAGTTTTTATTTATATTTTCATTCTTCTTTTACAAATTTATTCGTTTTTCCGTTATTTAAAATAAATTATTTATGTAAACATGTTAAACTTGGGCGATATATATAATTTGGCGAAAACGTCGCCAAGTAGTACCGATTTTTTTATTCTAAATGGCTGGATGACAGACTCAGCTGGAGTAATTAACAACTGTAGGTCCAGGTGGTGATCATTTATTAGCCGCATAGAGTTCCGAGAAACGAAATGGATGTGCAAGATTACTATTTCCAGCCCCACCCCTCCCCCACAAACATACATCTTGTTAACCAAAGGGTTGCTAGAAAGCAATTTCTACCATCCTTCTTCCCTATTCATTCATCACTTTCTCGTGTTCATTCTTAGAAAAACACAGAAGAGTAAAAAAAAAAAAATCCTTTTTTTCTATAGATTTCGGAAAATTATTATCAATCTCTCGAAAATTCCCTAGAAATAGGTAAGAATTCCCTAAATCCCCAAGTAGACCTAGATCTAGGGATATGTTCCTAGATCTAAAAACGCTGTCTGAGGAAAAAATCAAGAAAATTTATTGTAAGGCGTTTTTCCAATGCTTATCCTGCCCTTTGTGCCAATCAACTATTTTATAAGTATATAATATTGTTCAAGACAAGAACAATATTATATTACTTGATTATAATGATGAACGACAATTTTGCGACGTTGGAACATATAAAAAGAATAGCTTGAGAATTATTATATAATATTTCTGACTTTAATGTAATATTTATTTCGTATATTATCTTTAACTGTTTTTAAATTTTGTTTTCTAACGAATCTTTATATTTATACTTCATTTTGTGTTCTTTACGTAAAAATTCATTGTATGATTCTTATAACATTACTAAGATGGAGGTGTGTTGGAATATTTGAAAGAACCCGGCTTCAAAATGGTTGAGTTAATGCTTTTGTAACCTTCCATTCATTTAGAAAATAATTTCGAATACAGCGTTTCTTGTAAACAGGGAACGCCGTTAAAGCTCTTTTTCTGTGTATGTAAAATTACGAAATTTAAATTAAGAATCTTTGCTTTTTAACCAAAAAGTTATCAAATAAATATGCATTTGGTCAAATAATTAATCTCAACTAATCCTTTTTAACATTTTCCAACAAAGTTGAAAAGTGTTTATTTAACTCTTTCGTTGCTATAAGCGCGCACACGCGCCCAGAACACTCCCTTTCTAAATGGTTATGGGCGTCTACACACGCTCAAAGTATTCCGCTTCTAAATGGTTATAAGCGCGTTTAGACGGTTAGCTTTTCTTACACTGAAATGGTTGTAAGCGCTTGTACGCGGTTGTGCTTTCCCCCGCTGTTCCTGTCCTGCGCTAAAGAAGGCGTTTCTTCAAACACTCCTTTCCACCGCACAATAAGCGTACTTAGATAGACTATTTGTCAAGAACCTTATTGTAGTTGAATGCTAAAATGCTTAAGGAATGACACTTTCTGTAAATGGATAATAGCCATTGTACTGAAAATAAATACTAATATGCGACTTTCTTTAGATGACAAATTCATAGAATATTAATGTTTACTTATTACTTACCCATCATACGTAGTATAGGGTAAGTCTTGCAATCGTTTTAAAAATCGAAAAAAAAATTTTGACGGATTTACACGTTTCGGACACTGGAGATTCCGAAAAACATATTTTTAGAAAAAAAAATTTGCCGTCCGTCCGTCTGTGTGTCTGTGTGTCTGTCTGTCTGTAACCGCTCTATCTCCCGAACAAATTGAGATAGAGATATGAAATTTTGTATGTGCTTAGTATGTAAGAATGGAACGAAGCCTATTTAATATCAGTAACCTCGATTATCCGGAACTATTTTTTTCGGACTCTCGAAAAATTCGTTCTGATGAGAGGTTTATAAAAATTTTCGAATTCTTTTATTTTAAAGAGTGGAAGTAAAAGGCAATAAAATAACACAAATTCTCTCGAAAAATTCGTTCTGATGAGAGGTTTATAAAAATTTTCGAATTCTTTTATTTTAAAGAGTGGAAGTAAAAGGCAATAAAATAACACAAATTTTGCATAAAAATCGAAGTCAATGGGATTATTAGTTGTTGAGATATTTCTAATCCTATTTTCCACATTCTTTGATTTTTCATGACCCTGTATTTCATTCAAATTTCAATTTAAAGATATCTTTTAATTGGAAATGAGATACTTAATTCGATGCAAGAAACCGTTAGTGAATATGATTATTATTTTTGGAGTTATAAGGATGTTTCTTTTACGCAATTCAGTGCTACTTGAATAGTTTGGCGTTTCATATAATTTATCGAAATTGGTTCATCAGAAATTCATTAATAGAGCATGATTATGTGTTAAAAAGACTTAAATATACGTTTATATTTTGTTCTGGAATTGTAATGCATTTTATAAATTGTTTACATACGTTATGTTTTCATATATTGTACTATGCATATCCATGATGGGTAAGTATTACGGTGGCCTCCAACGACTAGTTTTACTTTATTATTCATTTCCATAAGATTATATATCATTATAGTAATATTTTGAATAGTATTATAATGAAATGGTTCAAAATATTAAAATAACTTTTATTATATTAATATTTTCAATCATTTTCATATTGCATTCATTTAATTTACTATTCTAATCGATACATGTTTTAAACTCTTTTAATTTTTTTTTTAAAGTATTTCGATATTTTTCATTTAACTATAGTATTAAATGTTTAAAACTGTTATTATTATTATTATTATTATTATTATTATTTTAATATTATTTTATTATTATTATTGTTATTTTGTATTATTTTTGCTGTGTAATAATATATAAAATATCAAATACCCAAGATAATGTCACGAGTTTTCTGATAACGAAAAATATTTTCTTTAATTTATTACTATTGATCAATTTTTATTCAAATCATGGTGAAGTTTCAAATTATATTGTGAAACCTGTCTATACCGGTTCTTAAGGGATAAGAAAAAGTATAGATATAGCCAGATTATCATTAGAGGTTGGTTCAAACTGTGAATTCAACTGTTAAACAGATTTCGGTCTGTTTCTCTCCTTATAACGCAACATTAAACGAAAAAAAAAAAAAAAAATTGTTTATACTAAAGCGGAGGGAGAAAAGTAAAGTAACAGGGAAATGAAAAATGGTTAAGTGCATTACAGAAACGGATATTATAAGAATTATTCAAGGAAATAATGATTAATATATATTTTAATTTTGAAAAAGAGAGAACCAGAAAAGAAATTGATAAAATTCCATTCCAAATAAAATTTTTAACTATCTCACACAAAATTATGTTTAAATAGAAATTTTTTTAACTATTTTAATTAATATACGACCAATCAATATACGACATATTCCTGCATTCAGTTTTTTTTTTTTTTTTTTTTTTTTTTTTTTTTTCATAATGGAAGTGGCAGGTGCTCTTGTTCGGAAACAATGAAGTCCAATAGTTTTTACCATTCTGTGATGAACGTCGGCATGTCTTTTTTAAATGCTGTTAGAATTGTCATTTAGAATGGAATCTGTGCACGCGATAGTCTGATAAAGATCAATATGAGAAAACAATCGCTTATTATTCAAGACGTAAATCATTTGTCGAAAAATGACTATATTCAGATTTTAGAGCAAACATAATTGTATAGCTATTTCATTTTTAAAGCCAAAAGACATGATATATATATAACCATATATATCACAATATAATAAAAGAAGAGATTCTCTTAAAAAGTCTTCCAATGCATTCCTCTGTAAGATCTCCCTTGAGCCAGTTAACCTTAACAAATTAAGAGATGCGAGTAAAAAAGAAATTAAGTTACCAAAATATTTCTGTTTTGTTTAACCACATGCTTTCGAAATAAAGTCAAGTAAAGTATCTATAACTCATTCTAAACTTCATTAGTCCTAATCGATATGTTAAATGAAATTTATAAGCAGTGTTTTTAAAGGTACTGTATGGGTATAAAGTATTATGGTATTGTTTAATTGCCAAGTGGCATAAGTTCAATGATGCTATTATGAAATATCTTTTACTCCTATACGTAAGAAACATTTTTAGAACTTTTTCTCTATAAGTTTCCAAAGAAATGACCATAAGCAGTAATTTTCCTTTGAGACTTGGAGTTAAAGCATATTAAAACTTTGAAATAGCTTTTTCTTGACTGTTTATAAAGTAACATCCCTCCCCCCCCCCCCCCCCCCCCGAAAAAAAAGCTTGCAATACAACATCAAATTTTCTGGCACATTACGGACAAACTTAAAGACATAAAACCACGGTATTTGCAAATATAACTGCTGATTTTTTTTTTTAATTTATCGATAAATGAATTAAATCTTTAGTAATAAACGATTGTTTTATCAGGGTGGTAATTTTTTTTCTTTTTTAGTCCTGTTTCAAAGGATTAACTTCGACAGAATTCTCTGAAAAATATTCTACTTACATATAAAAAAGGAAAAAAAATGTTCGACTTCATAGTTTTTATTAAAAACATCTGCCCATTTTCCATCAGCTGCCCTTTTTCGTCCTGGATTTTACTCATTTAAACAAAATAATGGTTTAATATAATATCTTTTGGTCTATTTATCTTTAGAAAAAAAAAAAAAAAGTAGAAAAGGTGAAAAATTGATAAATATTGAATTTTTTTGTATTTAAGTACTAAGAAGTACCAAATGTCTTATTTGTATAATTTTCGTAGATGAATATTTCTTTAAAATCGTTTGAATAATCACATACGAGAATGCTCGTTTCTTAATAAATTAATTCTTAGGCGTCATTTTTTTTGTACCAAGTCAGCAATAAATAAATAATTTTTTAAATATGGCTTTTATGTCATTAAAAAATAGGCTTAAACTTTACTATACTTGTTACATATTCTAAATTCCACAAGCAAAACTTTATCTTTTCTGCTATGCATTCTAATAAATGAATGAGATTTTCTCTTTTTTGAGAGTGCGTGTGTGTGTGGGGGGGCACTTTTTTCCATTATTCTAGTAACTTACAGAAATGTATATTTTATTTCATATTTTAATATTTAGGATCTATTAAATTTATAAATTTATTAGGATTCATTAAATTTCATGATCCGCAACCAAAAATTCTAAAAAAAATTGATTATAGTAAATTGCTTTTATAACGCATAAAAAAAATGGATTGGAGATAACAAACTGTTCTAATTTCTTTATTTTAGGTGTTCATTTAACAAAGACTTTGTTCAGGGCCGTAGCTTAGGAAATGCTAGAGGCGGCCCAGCCCCCCCCCCCCCCCCCCCGCCCCCTAAAATATTTTGAGCTTTTCCAGGAAAAAATTCCAAAGTTACTAAATGAGTTTCTGTTCCAAAAATCCAAATGAAATTCTGCTCGAAAACGTAATTTAGTTTTGAGGCCTTTCAAAATTTTGCAGAAATAATAAATTGTAACTAAAATAAGTGCTTCAAAACTCACACATTAACATGATGTTTAATTTCGCACTAGTCATTAACACGATTTTTTCATCATTCTATTTTTTACTTAGCATAAAATGAAGTTATTACAACAGTTTAATGCGAAACACAGTATCTAGAGTGTGAATATTCACTAATTTAACTTTCTGCTTCAGAGAGAGAGAGAGAAAGAGAAAATGTGAGCCCCCCCCCCCCCCCCGCTATTATTCCTTTCTAACTACTGCCTCTGATCTTGTCCCTTGCTTGTTATCATTTTTTTTGTTTGTTTGTTCAATAGCATTTAAAAATACCAATGCTGCTGATAAGAACATAGAATATTTTAAATTTCATTTCAAGGTCTAAAAATTTTATTTATTAAATGTACAATTTTATGCTAACAAACAAACAATTCAAATATCATTAAGTTTTAAAAAATCCGTCATTTTTATTTTAATTAATTTTATTAAAATTATATAAATAAATAAATAAAAAATAAACAAATATATACACATATATATATAGGCTGTTTAATAGCCTCTGCTTATCAATCAGGAGAAGACCCTTTAATTGCCTTCTAGGAGGACTTAAGGGAATCGACTGGGAGCAGAGACTTAATGTCCAATCCGCAACTTCCATCGGTACAGCCTGTTAGTACTCTTGTCTAGTGCAAGGGGAACGAACGCGGATGGGCTTCCTCCAACCCGCTTAGCCAGCGTGGAGGGATTTGGCCACAACCCCCCTTATTTTACCATGAATTCACAAAACAAATCACGGCCCTCAGTTCCCGGTAGTCTGCATGTTCCTGGTTACGGCAGCGATCAGACAGACATGAAGACAGAGGGTGCTAAGAATCACCGGGCTCGGCTTGGCTGCCATAAGTTGATAACCTTGGCTACGTACAATGGACGATCCCTATCTTCTGAAAATCGTTTACAGGAACTTGAAGAAGAGTTAGATAGGATCAACTGGGACATTTTAGGATTATGTGAAGTAAGAAGAAAAGGAGAAGAAAAGATTGATCTTGCCAGCGGACATGTTTTATACTACCGAGGCACAGAAAATGGAAGAACAAGTGGTGTAGGATTTCTGATTCATAAAAGGTGAAGTTCTTAGGCTTTCAACATTCAAATAAAGATTCATTAAAAAATTAATATGGCTGAGAATAAAAGAAGAAAGAAAGAAAGTTAAAAACATTGTAACTTTTGAAGCTGTTTAATAAAAGAAGATTTATAAAAATATTTCTATATCATTTTATTAAAGATTTTAAATCCAAATTCATTCGTCAATTCAAAGAAGCTCCTTTCTGATACATGTCTAAATTCATTTTTTTTCCCTCAGAAACGCAAAAGATTAGCAAGTGTGTTTATTCATTAGCTATATAATTGAATGGCGTTATCCATTTTTTGATACAAGCAATTTAAGAATACTGCAAGCAAATAAAGCATTGTGATAGTTAGCGTTTTGAATAGAATTTCCGGAAGCGATAGCATGGGAATGAAGAAAAATCTGTAACCATTTGAAAAACTATTGTATCTCATCAAGGTTATACAAGTATTTTATTTACCGTAAATGTAAGAATAAGTAAATAATAAGAAAATAAGTTTAATTTACTGTAACCTATTCGAATCCAAATCCCTTCAATAGTCAGGCTTATCACTTTTATATATTTACAATAAAAATTAATCTGTAAATGCGTCAAACTTTCGCGTTATTGAGAAATTAATTTAAAAACCATCAAGAAGTATATATCCAAAGATTAAGCTAACATAAGTTCTTTATCGCTGTTAATAATTTTACAAATCATGTTGTCTGCCCTACAGATCTTGCGAAAAACTAAGTCTTGTTCCGGTTCGACAAGACTATATGTAGAAAAATAACGAAAGCTTTATCTCGGCCCAGCACGAGTAAGCTAAAAAAATATTAAAACGGGTTACACACATCGTAACTGACCGATGCCTATCTCTACACTGTACAAGTTACATTTTTATATTGATGCTGTCAAACTAGTATAGCTCCTGACGCAAATTTATATTTATTCTCATTAAAACCATTTCCGTTGAAAATATGTCATATTTTATCGTTTCTGCTTAAATCTTCAAAACGGGCCGGCATGCCCGAAAATTTTTTATTGGTTCGGCCCGGCCATGGGGTACGGGTCGCGAGCGCTGATGGGCCGCGGGCCAATCTCGAGCCAGTGTAGACCTCTAATTAAATCCCCACTAATTTTGATAAGAAAGATTTAAAATGACTTGAAAAGGGATAATTACGCAATTTTAAATGGAAAAGAGTATTTCAATCTTTTCTACACACAAATCAATAAATATTTCTGGCTTTAAAAAAAATGAGCCCGGGCCCGCCCGAACCCGAAGTTTAAAATAAAAATAGAGCCTGAGCCCGTCTCATCTCTAATGCGTAAATCAAAAATCAAGTAGTTACGTAAAGCGCATTCTCATATGCAAACATTCATTCGCACCTCATTTTAATATTCGCATTAACAGACATTGACTTAAAATAAAAGATTGTATTCACCTAGTTGCGTTATATTGGTACTATACCGGACTAGTAAAAGCACCACCAAAAGGTTTTTTGTGTGTGTGTCTTGTCTTAACCTTGTCTCCTTTTTTTCCGTCACTTTTCTTCCAGTCACATTTTTCCGGTTACTTTGTAGTTTCTACCTTCCCCTCCCCTCCCCCCCCCAATTATACACTCATGCATACATATTATCTTGATTTGATGGAGAAAAATAAAATTTTATATCACTCATTTTATTGTAAAAATCCCATTCTTTAAATTTAAGATACAATTTCATACTTTGCTATTTAAAAAAAAAATATTTTTTTACAAATTTTTCAATTTCAAAGTTTTTATGAACTCAAATTTCAAAATTTTAATCCAGTAAATGCAAGAGGAAGTATGTCTCGCAGATGACAGTGCCCCAACCTTTCCCACTTTCTTAAAAACAAAATCATGGCTGCATTACTGTATGAAAAATTCTTTAATTTAAAAATATTTCTGAAATGTTTAAATTAGTTAAAGGAACGCTATTCAGTTCTGTTTGATTTTTTATAAATATAAAAATACATATTCTGACTTTGTCAATTATTAAATACTTTAATTACTTAATAGAAATATAAATATTAGTGTGATCAGAACTAGTTTTAATGTTAGTAAATTTAAATGTCTAATAATTTCTTTAGTGAATGAAAAAATAATTTTAATAGTAAACCTATTTTAAAGTTTGAACATTCTTTTGTTAAAACATTTTTTATGCTTATTAATTATACACATAATTATTTGTAACGTATTGCGATGAGATAAATTCTATATTCATCATTCTTATATTCAAAGTATTCTATTCCGAATTTCCTTATAGACCATTTCAAGCATATGTTTAGATGGAAATGATAGCACTTCTTGTTACTTTAATAGAATTTGCAAATAAAAAATCGTGAATATAATTTCAACAGCAATTAAAACGACATACTTCATCAGATGGAAAGAATAGAGTTTCTAATTCCTTTATTTTTGTTTACGTGAACGCACCTTCCGCAACCTCGGTTGTTTCCACATGATGAAGGGAGCTGTTTTACTTGACCTTGAAATTATGCTTTTTTTTTTTTTTTTCTTTCTTTTTTCTTCTTCTGTAGTTTTACGAAGTCCTTTTCTGTAGCTCATGAGATTTTTAGGTTTTTATTTAAAAAAGTTTTGTGTAAATTAGAATCGGCAAAGATGTTTATTGTTCCGGCAAAATAAATTGTTAAAGAAAGGGGGGGGAGAAAAGAAAGAATGAAAGAAAGAAATTTTAGAAATTTTAAAAAAGACAATCATTTGTTCAAAAATTATTTTACAAATCACATTAAAAAATTTCTATTTTATAAGATATAATAATTCTGAAAATAAATTTACTATTTTAGTATAAATTTTCAGACTACTGCATGAGAACAACATTACATTCAGATGCAAACTTAATTAACATCCGATATATTGTAAATTGTAATTAAAAATATTAAAGATTTTTTGTGTGATATCAGATATTTCATATATCTTTCAATTTCTAAATTTTGAAATTTAAAAAGTGTTACATTTAATTATTATCTAATATTTTTCTTCCATTAATACATTCTTTGTCTGATATTTTTACCGACAAAGCACTGTAGGGTTTTCTTTTGTTATTTTTCTAAAAAATAACCCAATTTTTCAGAGGTTTTTTTTTTTTTTTTAAACATAGATTTTTTTTTAGAAAATCTACTATCTATGGACCTCACCTAGTTCAAAGATCTATTTTTTAAAAGCTTGATTTAATAAAAGAAGTGAATGCATCTGAATTTAAATACGGAATTACTAAAATTTCATCTTATAAGTTTATAATAGATCTGAATCAATACTTAAAAATTTTTAGTTCATTTTGTTACATTCTTGGGTATTAATAAAATACCCTTGGAATCACGCTTCTTCCTTTTTTATAATTGTATATTTTCAAGTCTTTTAAAATTACCTCCTTTAGAAAGTCTTCGATCTAAAACATCTTGTATAAAATATTATTCCTTGCAGTTCTGGTTAATTTAAAAGATAGTAATAAACGATATCGGAATTTAACTGCATGTTATGCCACATCAAAAGATACTGATTTTTTAGCTTATATTTACATGTGATGATATTTTAATCAATTAAATTATATCAGTAAAAATAGTAATACGTTTTCCTTAAATATCTTTCCTTGAATAAAAAATTAAAAACTTATTAGGTCGTGTATTAGTTCTATCTAATTTATATCAAGCAAGTTATTTACGGAACAGTTTATAAGTAATTGTTCGATAACTTTTAAATCAGCGTGGTCTTTCTTTCTTTCTTTCTTTTTCTTTTTTTTTTTTTTTCTTCTACTTCAATGCGAATCGCCTGTTTTTAAAAATGTTTGCACCTCAAAGGCGAAATTTCTCTTAAAGAGAATTGCGAATTAGTTCAGATTTTCAGGGGGTTGGAAAACAAGCTGTCATGGAGAGAAAAATTCCTTGTAAGACACACACAATGGCCTCAAAGGATTATTGATTGCTTCCAAATATGGCAGAGGGGGGGGGGTGGAAGCATTTTCTTCGGAAACACTGCTAAGTACTAGCATTGAGAAACCTTTCACATTTATATAGACACAAAACATCGTTTGGGTAAATCGTTTTCAGGAAAAAAAAACTTTAAAACACCTGAACCGCGAAAGGGTTAAGAGGCGATTTAAATAATCCAACATTGATGATAATAGTTAATTTTATTTCAAAACATCTTAGTACTTTCAAGCACTTAATCAGGCTCTTCCTCAGAGAATACTTTTATTGATTTATACAAATACATGATCAATAAATATTTTTATTGTTTATATTATTAATATATTTTACTTATTTATTTATTCAAATCAATAAATATATTCTATCAAATATTAATCAAGATTTTCCTCAGAGAATATTTTTTTATTTATACAAATACATGATCAATACATATTTTCATTATTTATATTATTAATTTATGTTATTAATTTATGTATACAAATCAATAAAAATATTCTCTGAGGAAGAGCCTCATTAAGGCTTGAAAGTACTAAGATGTTTTTAAATAAAATTAACTATTATCATCTATGTTTGTTTATTCTAGTCACCTCTTAAGTAAAACTGAACATTTCAAAGTTCATATTATATATGTTTGTTTTAAAACAAGGCGAAATTTGCGTTCCCTCATGTGTTTTTATATTTATCGAAGCTCACTAATTTATAGCCTTGGTCACTTAATAATAATGCGTTGACAATTTTACGGATTTTAAAGTCAAGTTCACCGTCGACTCTTCAATTCTTCTGCCACTGACCAGGTCAGCATCTCAAAAGAATTCGACCCTTTTTTTAAATCTAATTCTCAGATTAAAATCTCCATATATTTCTAATGACATTAATTCTGATAATATAATACTGACCGAGTCTATGGCATAACAGAAAACGGGTGGTCACTTCAAATAAAACTTTTAAGGGAAATGCAAATAAACTTCTATTAACAAATAGCAGAAAATTGTTAAATTTGTAAATTCTTAAAAAATATTAAAATTAAAAATTTTTAAAGATTTTAAATTTTTCTATTTTAGTGACTATTTTGATAGTTTATAATAATTCAACACTCAAGTTGAGAAAGTAAGGTTGTTTTCTTCTATGAAAATTATATATAACGTATTTTCGTGTGTAGATATATGTAAACATTTAACAAGTTAAGAAATTCTGCTTAGTTTATGTGTTTAAAATTCTGAGACATAAACATCTTCTGTCGAAGTTTCATTTACATATAATAGAAATTTCTGCCAAACAGGATATCCCGAATATCCTGAAAAATAATCACCAAATATATGATGTTCATGTACCAATATATCCATTTAAATATTACTTGTTCACAAATCCTTCGATAGTATCGTTTTTATAAATTTTAATTACACACTATTTTTTTAAGGTTCCCTATTTTTATTATGAGCCGACATGTTTAGTCTTTTACATAAATTTTTTAATTTTTTTTTTCTGCTAGATGAAATTTTCGTAAATAATGCATCAGAAATAATATTTTTATTTCGTTAATCATTTCCTCACTCCTATTTATGTTTAAACTCCGCCCATTGTAATAAACTCCGTCTGTGTAATATATCACCATTTCCAATGTAAACAAAAATACAAAAATTTCCGATGTAATTTTCTCTTGAATTCCTGTTTAATAGTTGCGCGAAATTTTTTAAATGCAGCCAATGAAAAGTATTTCAAACATTAAATATTCATGTAGTGTAGAATTTTGTTTAATTATTGTTTTGACGTAATTTGTGCACAGGCATTTGCTAATGCATGCGTTACATGAGATACTACAAACGAATCAGATCGAAATCTCATAATATTATTGAAAACAAATGATAAACAAACACAATGAAAATAATCATCTGAATACTTCTATATGATCCTGCAGGTGTACATACCTCATTAACAACTATATATACATAGATATGGATGATTTGGAATTTTACCAAGCATAAGAAAAGAGCTATACATTTATACATAGAAAAATTATACATAAATGTGAAAAAAAAAATCACAAGTTTACTAAACAACGTATAAAATATTATCATGTCTAGAAACTAAACAGCCATTAAAATAAAGTTAAGATATTCAACGTGTCGATCATCTTCCGTGAGCTTCATCAGGAAAACGTTGTCATAACGCTTTAAAATTTTTTTAAAACTTTATTCTATGATTTGAGACTGTTATTCTATATTTTTGTCAGATAGATGGTGCTACTGCATAGTTTCTTGCTGGTAATTGATTAAAACGACGATTAACTGGTTATATAAAGAACCTTTTAAATTCAAGACGGTTTTGCTCAGTTTTTTTAAGAAGCATTATGATGATATTTTTTATGATGAAGGTCACAGAACATGATCGGAATGTTGAATATGTTAACTTTGTTTTAAAGTTTGAAACAATCACCACACTCTTTAAATTTATTAAAAAAATTTTTAATATTATCTATAATTTTTGCTGTAATAAATTTTTGATATGATGAACACGACTAATGGAGAGTATTATAAGTATTCGCAAGCAATTAAAAAGAAAAAAAAGGAAAAAAGGAGTTTGGAGAAGAAATTATCGAATTAACATGATTCTGATAAAACATCTTTTTCTTACAGAAAAAGGAAAATATAAACTCTTCAAAAGCGGCCAGATAAAATTGTTAAATTTGGTTTATCATTAATCTTGATTTAGTTTTTGTTGTTAAACTAAATCAAGATTAATGATCTATTTATTTTCGAAATCTACTTGTGCCTGTAGATCAAATCGACAAGATTTTTTTATTATTACTTCTATTGTTTATTTAAATTGAAATTAACATTCTCATTAACAAAACTTACATTTAGGTATCGACAATAGAAAAATTAGCAGCATTGTTATTTAAAGATGTCAGACCTACAGATATTCATTATAACAAACTGAATCAATAAACTGACATAAACATAACTTAATATAATATTTTATCTTTCACACCAGAATACTTTTAAAGAAAAATTATTTAATAAGTTCTTTTGTATTTTCTTGATGTTCTTGTTTTTAAGTTTGATTTTTTGAACCATAATCAAGAAACAATTGTTTCTTGATTTTTAGTTATCAAAATTATGGTAGGAAAGACCTAAAAGTGTAGTATACATTACGAAATGGCATATCACAGTGCGTTAATTATCGTATCTTGTAATTCCTTTGAGTCCTAATTATAGATATTTTTAAAATTGATTTCACATGTTTACGACAGCGCTTTTTGGCTAGTATTTGAATCGGAATTTCCTCCGCGTAATTCCGTAGATTTCTTCTGCTATTGCTATCCTCTTTCGCGACGGCATGTCACATAACTGTCATATTCATTTGACATTAAACACATTACGTTAACATACGTGACGTAACAAATACGTTGCGTTTCTTACCTCATCAAGTGATATTCAATGTTTCACTTGTAGTATTATTAATCTTTTACTCGTTTATTTGTTGTATCATTGTTTAAAGTAATAACATGCCAATTTGTGTAATTTGCTAAAAGTTTGGCGATTTATATTATATGTCAAAACCAGTCGACGGGATAATCAAATAGTATCTTCAATTCCGTAAAAGAGCATTACTATGTACTAAAACTATTTAAATATTCGTTTAAATTTTATTTTGGAATTGCGATGCATTTTATAAATAGTTTACACATGACTTATATTCATAATTTATAGCATGCATATCCATGTTGGGTAAATATTATGATGGCCCCCGAACGATTAATTTTACTTTGTTAATCCCCTAGTCTTCATTTAAATACTAATCCCGATTAATTTTAAAATTCAGAATTAAGTTTGATGTCCTACTGAAGCGATGTAGATTTTAGAACTTTATCGTGTTGCGTCCGGTTTTTGCCTGTGTGGTCGTTTTTCATGCAGCCGGCATAAATGTGTATTTTTGTTCATAAGGCTGCTGGTCACTCACTTTCCGAATTCTCCTCCATAATGTTAAGTCTACGGGCGTTTTATGCATTCTTATATTTAAAATATCTCTTCCGGAAATTAAAATTTCTAACTTCTTCATTCGGTTTTCTCTCCTTATAGGATGTCATTTGTTTTCTTAGATTCCAAAATATTTCTAAAATCTATGCTTAACTTTATATGAAGTGTTAACATTTTATTTCCAGTTCGCCAATTTTTAACACACAAAATATTAAATTTATTTTAGAAATATTTTCAAATCTAAGAAAACAAATGACATCCTTTAAGGAGAGAAAACCGAATGAAGAAGTTAAAAGTATTCCTTTCCTGAAGAGATATTTTAAATATAAGAATGCATCATACTCTCGTAGACTTAACATTACGGAGATGACTGAAGGCGTGGCCTGAATTTTTAGTTCCGCCTAAATATTTTTATCTTATACGAGCTTTATTAAAAAAATAATCTAAAAAATGATTTTAAATATTTATTTTGTAGAAGTTCATTATTTCGTGAAGCTGTTTTCCACGTGTATTTTTTTCTTTTATTAATAAATTTTCTTCACATGAGTGTTAATCATATTATGTACATGATGTTGATTTGGATTTCAAGTATTTTTTAGTCTTCGTTCAAAATTAAAAAAATAAAAAATAACAAACCTTCGTTCAAGATAAAAGCTCTTAACAGACTACCATTTAAATAGAATGCTAGAAACAAATTTGAAATATTTTTAAGTGATTTCTTTCATTTGTTTACCCCTCCTTTATACACCCACTACATAATATGCCGCCCACCCATTCATCTAATGGACAATTTTTTAACTTTTAAATTTGAGGGGTTTTTTTCTGACAAAAGACTATTTTTTAATCTGAAATTAAATAATACTGACCGATTCTATGTTGCTTTTTCCAAAAGGAGCAAGTTTTTAGAGTTAATTTAGGTATGTTGCTTGTATATTCCTTGTCTATATTTATTAATAAAATTTTCTCAAATAGTAAACCTAGAAAATGGACAGTTCCAAATTATTAAGTAAAATTTTTTGATCAAATTTAATCTATTTAAAATTAAAAATAACTTTTAAAAAATGCCATGTTCTTTATGCATTTAAAAATATGCAATGTAATGCAATAAATCAATATATAAATAAATTTTAATTTTAAGTTTCTTTTTCTTTTAGTATGTGTTAGTATTTTTCTTTTGTCCGAAAGAAATATCATGTCTGTTACCAATTAAAATAGATGTTGAAATTACTCAGTAGATTTCAAGAAACGCTTTAAATATTATTTTCGTAATTCAGCAAGTGCTAGAATACATTTTCCAATGATACGCGGAACTAAAAGGATAATAGTAACAGTTTTTATTTTCCTCAACTATAGGATTTGATCTCGGGAGATCGTCCAGTCATATAATAAACAATTTTAAAAGGAAATCAAATAAGTACCATGCGAGAGAAGACACGTTTTCTCATAAAAACTTTCCGGTTTCGAACTTGTTTGCCTTGGATCAGACTCCCAGAATAATTGAGAGATGTTGGCATTAATGCTCTTTATTTAAAGCTACGACTTTCACTCTATACTGTAAATGTAGTTAGGACAACTTAATACCGGTGAGGGCGCTTAGTATAATAAAAGTAATAAAAATAGTAGCAAAATAATAATACAGTAAAACCCCGATAATTCAGATTAATTTGGACCAGACCCAATCCGGATTATCGAAAATCCGGATTATCTGGAGAATTAGAAAAAAGGGAAATAAAATAAAACATACTTACAGAAAATCACCTTTATGTTAAACATATTGAATATTTACAGACACAAAAAATGTTTACTTTGTAATAAAAAAGTTTATAGTTTTCTGCTGTGCCACTTTTCTATACCTTTTGCGAACCGTACGGTCACGCATCCGCTTGAGCATAAGTAGTTCGTTGGGTGTAGTTTAAATAAGAGTTTGAATTAGAAGGATTAAAATATTCTTCCGAAAAAATTTCAGAAATAGTTTTTTGTCTTCAAAATACGACGATGAAACAAGTTAATGTTTTGGAAATTAACTAATCGCTTCTCAAACGTGAAGAAAAAAAAATCACCAAGCCGATCCGGATTAACGGGGTCCGAATTAGCGGGGTTGTACTGTAACAGTAATAGATTTTTATCATGTTTAGGAAAAAACAGGAATTATTAAATCAAATATTTGAATTTTAGGCATTTATAGTATAAGAAATTTAACAAAATAGTGTTTACGTAATATTAAGACGATAGGTATTTTCCCCAGTATCCGGCAAATGAACTCATAACGAAACAATTTTTTCAAAGCATTTTATTAAGATTATTTTTGCACGATTCTTAATCAATTAATAAACATAGAATTGCAATAGCATAAATGAACATTGCAAATATTTTTTATTAGTCTGGCTTTTATATGTGTTGATCTCAGTGGTCTCGCTGACATTTGATTGAAGTTAGTAATTTGGCTAACTGAAAATAAAAACATTCGCCAAATGAAAAAAGTATTAGCAAAATAGCTTCGCCGTGTAGCAAAAGAAAAAAAAATTATCTTTCATCCTTTAATGTACCCTCTTTTTTTCAATATGTTCTAAAATAACTTAAGGTTTTATAATTGTGAAAGCGATTGTTATTAATCTAATTTCAACTATCCGCTACAAATGTAAAAATATACATTAAATATATATATAGATAGATAGATATGCTTATGTATGAAAAACGAAAAAGAAAAAAAGGAAAAGCAAAAATTGAGCACTAGCAATTTGGCGAATGTAATCGCTTATTTACTCGCCAAATGGAGAATTTAGTCGCAATTTGGCGCATTGGCGAGTGACAGCGAGAACACTGGTTGATCTGAAATATTCAAGATTGTAGAAAATAATGGCATTTATGCTCCTGTAGATGTTAGCAACTATGCTCTTTATCTGAAGCTACGAGTTTCACTGTATACTTTTGCGAGGAGAACTTACTACCGGTAAAGACGCTCACTAGCTTATGAGAATTATGTAAATAAACTGTTCGTTGATATACGAACAGCATCTACATACAATAACATGTTACTTTATAAATATACTGGTATGAGTTGAAAAAAACTTTTTCAATTAATTCAAATTTTAATTAATGTAACATTCAATAGCAGGTTTCATTAGCTTTCACCCCAAGAAAGCTTTATCAGTTTAATACTTTGATATGACTTACTGAAAAAAACATAGAGTTACCCTTCCCCTCTAAAAATAAATTGTGTACATAAAAGAAAAGGAAAATAAAACTGAGCTATACCTCGACATGAATAACACCGTCATACCTGAGTGCTAGCTACATAGTTTATATTTTTTTAAAACATTTGTTTACAAATATACGCGTCCGTCCATTTAACTTTGTAATTTTATTACGTTTCTTATATTAAAATTTTTATGCGAAGAATGAATGACTCCGCCCCCATTTTAAAAATAATACTTCAATCAGATTTCGAAAGGTGTGCCACACTACCATTGAAAATTAAGATGAAATAATAATAATAATAATAATAATAATAATAATAATAATAATAATAATAATAATAATAATAATAATAATAATAATAATAATAATAATAATAATAATAACAATAATAATAATAATAGAAATAACAAGAACAGCGGAATAAGACTCACGATAACCCACGACACCTTTAATAATTCAATAATACTACATATATAATATATTTATACATCGATTTATTACACCACATTATATTTTTTAAATGCATAGAATGCATAACATATCTTAAAATTATTTTTAGTTTCAAATGGATTAAATTTGACCAAAATATTTGACTGAATAATTTCGAACAGTTTGTAAGTTTACTGTTTGACAAAATTTTATTAAGAAATATAGGCAAGAAATATTACATAATTAAATACATAAATTATACATACATACAATATATACATTAAATACATACATAAATTAACTCTAAAAACTCTAACTCTCTCCTTTTGTAAAGACTTACATAGAATCCCTCAGGATTATTTAATTTCAGAATAAAAAAATAGACTTTTGTCTTGAAAAAAAAAAAAAAAAAAATCCTCAAATTTTAAAATTTTAACATTATTCATTAGATGAATGGGTAGGTAGTATGTAATGAATTGGGTGTGTATGGGAGGAGTTAACAAATCAAATAAATCAATCAAAAATAAATTTCAAATTTGTTTCTGAGATTATATTTAAATGGTAACCTGTTAACTTAAACCGGTTTTCTTAAACAAAGATTGTTATTGTTATTATTATTTTAAATTTTGGATAAACATTTTTGGACACTAGAAAACACATGAAATCCAAACCAGTATCGGGCTTTAGTTTTACATTCTATGATTAATACGCATGTGAAAAAAATTTATTAACAAAAGAAAAATTTTGCACACTAAATTCTGCAAAATAAATATTTAAAAGCATTTGGTAAATGCATTTTTTAAATCATTTTTAAGGTGCTACTTGGTTATCCTGTCGACCCAATTATGCAAATCGCCAAATACAAATTATACATATTGATATAAATTTTATTTTAAATAACAAAAAAAAAAAAAAAAAAAAAAAAAAAAAAAAAAAAAAAAAAAGAATTGGTAGAATTTTAATAAAAGTACAAATAAAAAGTCGAAATAAAAATCATTCAGTGACGTTTTAAACACGCGGATCGTATTTAATATCATTGGATGTGACATTCACGATCATCCATTATTGGAATTTAATCATATAATTTGGCGATAGTTTTTTGGTAGACGGGATAACCAAGTTGAACCATCAAAAAAATAATAATAATAAGGTTCGTTTGCAATAAAAATATTTAGGCGTGACTAAAACTTCAGGCCACGCCTTCAGTCATCGACTCTGGTATTGAAATGTTAGAAAATAACCTATTTTTTGTTTTTTTTTAAAATATGTATCTGTGCTGTATACTACTCGATAAACTGTTAACTAGCTGATATATAAAAGCCAAAATATTAGTTCAGCTTGGCACAAAAACTTTCCAATTTCTGAAGGAATGAATTCAAAGAAATAAAAAACGCCTTTATTTTAAACATGTCTTATCTTATTTGAGAAATTCAAATTCTTTAAATTTAGAATTCCGCGGTTCTTAAATCATAATATTAATATGATCTTTTAATGTATTTTCTCAAAACAAAATCTAGAAAACCCAAATAAATACTACGATTCCGGTTAAATTATAGCACTGTTTTTGTAGGTTATTCAATAATAATAAACAAAATAAAATATTAAAATGTGATCACATCGAAAGTTTGTCGTTTGGGAGTATATTTTTTAAATATTACTTTCTCGGTTTATTACAGAGAATGTTGAACCTTGATGCCTTTCAACATTTAATACACTCAGGAATAAACGGAAAAAAAGAATATCTATTTTAACACTCACACCGTAAAACATTAAGAGTAAATAATAAATAATATAAAGTCAGATTTCGCATGACTGGAAGTTGGTATAACAGTTATCTGTTCGTGTTCAGCTGTTTCGTAAGGAGCGGCTGATAATAATCTATCAAAAACTTCTGTCTTCTAAATATTTACCGATGTACTTAACATCATTATCCAATATTCTCGTTCGCATCTCTCTCGTAAAGGCCCAAGCACATTTGACCAGTTCTTGAAGTTCGGTATCGGCGCGTTTCTTGTGGCGACGTGTTTTTTTTTTTTTTTTTTTTTTTTTTTTTTTTTTAAATCTTAATGAGTTTTGCTGGAAAGGGACGGTTGTCCGGGAAAAGAAAAACCTTTCCATCATGTAGGGGGGACTGCTTATCACCCGATTCTTTCGTTAATTCCCCCTCGTCTCTATTATGAAGGAACCGTAAATGGATCCTATACAAAAGACTTCCCCGTTTTTTCCAAGAATTCAGTTTAAGGGAAGAGTATTGGAATGTGAACGGAGCCCAATGGATTGTTTCATTTCTTACTTCAAAGATCTTAATTGCTAAATACATTATGCAATTAAGGAGGGTGGTGCAATTTTTTTTTCAGTATTACCCTTTCATTTTTTACGAAATTCATCTTTTGTGTTTCTATTATGTTTTACTTACGTGTGATAAAATGCATTTAAGGTCATGGAATCTGTTTTATTAGTTATATTAATTTATTTATTGCGGGAAGTTTAAACATTTTTTACTGATACTGCTTGGAATATACTTGACTGTTTTTTTTATCTATAAGGAAATTATTAATAATATAATAATAATAATGATGCCTAATTAATAATAATTCAAATAAAAGCACAATTTAATTTATTATGTCATAAAATAACAGTTATCGTAATGTGTAGACAGTTTAAAGCAAGTATATTACTTAAAATTATCCTTTTTTCAGCAATTTTTGTTAAGTAGCAGAACTGACATTATCTCTAACAGAAAATAAAATAAATGTTTTTACTATTTTTCTAGAGGATAATTTTCAAAAAATAGACTTAAATACTATTTATTCCGAACAAAATCAAAAATCATGCATTAAAGAATTTATTTTATTTTATTTTATTTTATTTATTTGTACGCATTTATGATTTTTTTATTAATTTGTATTGCAAATTTCATCAATATTGATTTGGACTTACTTGATTGCTTCCAAAAACGGAATATTGTATCACGAAGTACATTAAATTTAATCGCTTCAGCACACATGGCACCCTGGTTTTTTACTATTTTTCAAACTATTTTACTTATTTTATATTATTTATTTTATCTACTTATTATACTATTCTACTATACTATTGTACTTATTATACTATACTTATTATACTCTTTTATTACTATATATACTTATTTTATTTTATTATTTTATTTTATTTACTTATTTTATTCTATTTACTTATTTCATTTTATTTCAAACTATTTTACTAAATATACCATTTTATCAAACGTTGCAGTGAAAAGTGCGATACAGCGTTACGCTCTTTGTTATTCTTTTCCTTCTTTAGGATATCAATTTAATTATTATTCGTAATTACAATTCTCATAACTTTGCCTGCTATTGAATGCTGTTAATTAAGGGGCCAATTGTTTTGAGGGGCGGTGGGATACATTTTATTCCACCTAATTTAAACGAAATTCTCACCAGAAACTCTTAACGAAATTTTATATTTTGAAACTTGGCTGCAAAATTTTAAAAAGTTGCTTTTCATTCTTTAATACAAAGTTTTTCGATTTTCCCCGGTGAGAATTCATTATTATAGAGCCTTTGTTGCTTATCTCTGAACAGGTTAAACGAGATTCGACATTTAGAAAAAGAATATTCATCTCATACCAGCAAATTTATTGAATAATATGTTACTGTAATAAAATGCCGTTCGTGTGCATAGAAAAGTTCATTTCACAATTGTAAAAGCGAGTGAGCGCCTCTATCGGTATTAAGTTCTCCTCGCTATGTTTTTCAAAAAATATAAATATGCATTGGTAATTTCGTATAGATATTTACGCCGTTTAGAGAAGGACAGCACAACACCTGGCATGGTTGCCATACAACTTCAGCATTGGCAGCTTATCGCTTTTTGGCGACAAACGAAAAATACTGGGTTGAGGTGATTAGGGATTGTTTGTAAACATTGGCGTATAGCGCGGATGACGAATTTTAAGCAGTCGGCAGCCGCGTTTTTCACTGATCGAATCAGTTAAAAAATGAATAAATACTTCATTCACAATCTTCAGTGAACGATTAAATAACGATACCTTTATCTTTAAAAATAGATTTTTTTTTCACATTTAAAACTGTTCATTTAATATTATTTCCCGACAAATAGGTCTGCAATTTCAAATGTAATTCTGAAATTCTTTAAATTGTAATGTAAAATATTTTATTTTTCAGAAATGCTGGTGATAAAACATCCTTGTTCAATTTCTTTCATAAAAATATATTCTATTCTTTAAATTGTTCATTTCTAATCATAATGAAAATGCTACACTTGATTGTTTTTAATCAAGTCTTGTATTAATTAATGATTTATTTTCTCTTGACCCTTACCCTATTTTGAAATTTCTCATCTTGAGTGTCCTTCAGAAAAACAAAACCCAGTTCTTTATTCCTTAGTGGTGAATTTTTTTAAAACTAATTTATTTACCAGAATTTTTTACCTTATTTAATCATAGAAATTTTGCAATTAATTCTGGCAACAGTTATTACTATGTCTTTGAAATATTCCTCGTTCATTTTCTATAGTTTTATTTACCATAAAATTTTAACTTCATAAAAATGTTTATTTAATGTGAATTATCAATTGATATGTTCGCAATTTAAAAAAAAAAAGTCTAAGAAAAAAAAGCATAGAAATTTCAAAGTTACAAAATTGTAGCAAAAACAGATTTGACTAAAAAAATTCAATTTTTTTTTTTAACTGAACTGCATGATAAAAAATTCTTTCCAAAAAAATCGAAAATTACCTTTTTTAAAAAAATTAAAGAGTTGAAACTGAAATGGAATATATTTTCTTTCTAATTTACTCTTTTAGAAAAATAAAATATTTGAATAATTTCTTTTTTTTTATTGTACCATTTCAGTTCTAATTCACACACACACATATATATATTAAAAATTATTTTTGTAAATTAATCCTGTTACTAAAATATGACATGTCTAATTTTCTTACTTAAACTATTTTTAATTTATTAGTTCTAACTAGTACTAATTAGTTGAAGAATTTTAAATAAAATATGGGAGTTGAAAATGGACTTGTTCATGCCTTCATATCTAAATTCTAACAACTATTTCAAAAATATAATAAATTTAATGATACTTTTAACAATTTGCATAATTAATGACTGCCTTATAGGAAAAAAAACAAAAACAAAAAAAAAAACAGTCAAGCATGTTCCAAGCTGTGACGACAAAATTAGTTTTAGCTTCCCCGCAAGAAATAAATAAAAAAAAAACAGATTCCATGACCTTAAATACATGTTATCACACGTAATTAACAAATAATAGACATTCAAACGCAAGAAATCTAAGAGCGATTTTGAAACAAATATCATGCCGGATCCCTAATTGCACAATGCATTTAACAATTATGGTCTTGAGGTGAAAGGGCGTGACTCATCTCATTACTGAAGTGGAAATCGCAATAGTGATACAGATTAGGAATATTATCAGCCGCCCCTCTAGGGAACAGCCGAGCAAGAATTTGGACTTCCAAAATAGAAAACATCCTAGGAAATTTGGCTTTTATTAGTACTATCATTTTCATTATGTATTTTATGGTGTGAATTTTTAAATAAACTTTTTATATTTTCATTTATTCTTGAGTGTATTCAAGTATTCAATCTTGTACAACGTCAATTCTCTTTCATGCTAAGTATTTTTTAGAATAAACAGAGGAGCTAATTAAAAAAAATAAAAATTCCTAAAGCAAAAATTTTCGACGTAAGCACAATTTAATGCATTTATTTTGTTTACTAGTTTTGAAAAATGTTCAAAAATAGTGTTAAAATTTTACCGAAATCATAATATTTATTTTGTTGTAATAATTTTGTTTTGACAAAATACATCAAAAGATCACATAAATATTAAGACTAAAAAAATATATATTTATCGGAATTCTAACTTAAATAACGTTATTTTCTAACATTTCAATGAGAGTCGATGAAAATAGGCGTATCCAGAAGTTTTAGTCCCGCCTAAATATTTTTATTGCACCCCACAATTCACAAATTTCATTTCTAAAACCATGATACAACAAACATATTTTTAAAGAACCACCCCAACTTCTCTGTTTAAGGGAAAAGAGGGGAGGAGAAAACATTCTGAACATATGTTACGTATCTAATTCCCAGAGAGAAAATGTATAAAAATCGATCTCTTATACTGTTTCAAATTTATATGTAAACAAGTTGGGAATTGCACGTGAAGCGTTGCAAATGAGGTGCGTTCGTGTGATAACGAAGTTTTAAAAATATTCAGATCTTGATGTTATAGTGGACAGTACTTTGGATACAGTATAGTGGTCGAAATATTTTTTGCGTTCCTGTAAATATACAAGAAATAACATTTATTACACCTCAGCAACGTATATCATATTCATAAAATGTGAAATAAAATTAAAACACGCCCTAAACAATATTTTCTCGTACAGCATTATATAGTGGAATACTTTTATGTGGCCGTATAATTAAAAAATATATATTATTTGCATCACAGATTATCCAGAATGTATATTTTAATATATATATATTTTATAGGTTCATGTCAGTTTTATTATATTCGAAAGAGTTTAACATCATTAAAATGCACTCGAAACTAATTTCTCAATTGACCGTAATGTAATGGAATAATTTTGATTGTCCCTGTAATTGATCTATGCATCCGATTTTCATAAAATTTGAAATGACTCGACAAAATTATGTAATGATTATAAATTTTAAATTTCAAACCATTCGGTTGGTCAGTTTTTACGTTATTACATGCAGAGAGCCGGACTGGACGACAACTATAGGTGCTTCGTCTTTACCTAAATACGAACGCACCTAAAAAGACTAGTTTACAAGCTATCCAAATTTAAAAGAACTAAACATACACACGTGAATTAAAAAGTATTATCTTTTATCTGAAACAATCAATGATACATTTAGTAAAAGGATTTATTTTTTCTAGGCTGTTATTAAAAGTAAAATTTTATTTCCCTATCTTTTAAATTATTTTAATATTATTTGTGAGAAGAACAGTTGAAAACATTCCAGTATCTTACCCGATTTCTTATTTTCCAAAACAATCCAAGTCTGATAACAAACTGGATTGCCTATACGATGTCCAAAATATTGTATATTTAATTAATCGGGGGTGGGGGGGGGGACTAAGAAATTCGTTTTTAGTTAACAACTTAACTGACTTGCCCGTATGACGTATGGTGAAAAAGAGTTTGCTTGATCCAGCTCCTTTTTGATACAAGTATTTTTTTTTTTTCTAATTTTATCTGTGATTAGCCGTGAATTTTTCAATTTACTGCATGACATTATGAATTAGTAAATTTGCATTAAATTTCTTTTAAATAGAAAAAGTAAAATAATGACAAATAAATTAAACATGCTAATATTGATAGATGATAGCCCTAAGTCAAGATACTAACCATAACTTCAATGTTAAAGCATATGAATTAAATATTTATCAATAAAATATATCCCCTCTCCCTTTCCATGTCTCTTATTTTTTTATTTTTATTATTAATTTTACTTCAAAAAAGTATTACCTATTTTAAATTTACTAACTTATGATGCCTTATCATAAAATGGATAGTTACTGAAAGAATACAATCTAATTATTATTATTATTATTTTAAGAATATAGTGAAGTATGTTTTCTATTCATTGAAGTAAAAAGAGGTTTAAAATTAATTTAAACAGTCCTGCTTATTTTAAAGGATTCGCCAGTAGGGGTGGGAGGAGCTTCAGTTTGAATATCCCTAACAAGGAAAATCTCCATACGGGCATACTCAGAAAAATCTGAAAAAATTACAGAATGTTTTTCTCATATAGTTATATATGTTTAGAAAAAAAATTTCGGCGGAACCTCCTTATAACGTCCGTAAAAAAATAATAAAAATTTCGTTTATTTGGCGATTTATCTCCGGTTGGCGAAAAAACGAAATTTTGAAAAATACGCTTTTACGCTTCGAATACTTTTTAAAGAAAAAACTTTCTATGTTCAATTTATTTAAATAAGTTTAGTTTAAGTAATTTTAGTTTTGCATTTTTACTTTACTTTAAGTGTAATTTTGTCATATACGTTTATATGTACTTATAACAAAATGAAATTAATATATTTTATCATTTAAAACAATATTTAAATTGTTCCAAATTGAAAAATACACTGTTAAAAATCTGCTGCATTTTGTTGCAACGCACTCCCTTGCTTGTATAGAAAACGGTTACTTGGCCGTGAAATGGAGCTTTCTCATTGGTTGGAATAGAGATATTATATACAAGCGGTGGAGTGCGTTGCAGCAAAATACAGCAGATTTTTAACAGTGTTGCACAAGCTACAACACCGCTAAAAATCTGTACCATTTTCTGCAGCGTCACTCCACCGCTTTTATAGAAAACGGTCAATTCACCGTGCTATGGAGCATTCTCATTGGTCAGAAGAGAGATATTCTATAAAAGTAGTGGAGTGACGTTGCAGTAAATGCTCCAGATTTTTAACAGTGAAGTCAATTAAAATAAATTTTCAGATTCGTTAAAATCGTCTGCTTTTGGTGACGAAATGCACTGCTCGCCAAATCCCGCGTCGCTTTCAGCTTTTCACGCCAATTATTCCAAACTATTTTATTTTTTTACATATCTAATAATGTAATTCCGCCGCTAATTTTCACTGATCTTTTATTACCTACATGAGTAGTTTAATTCGTATTTTTTTCAAAAAAATTCTGAGTATGCCCCCAATGGAGACCTTCCTTGTAAGTGTTGTGCGATTTAGCGCTGACCTCTCCTCCAATTATAAAAGAAATTTTCATTGTAGTGAATAGGAGTTTCGCATCTCCACTCCGCCTTTAAGAAAAACTTTGCAAGGAGAACTTAAGGCCCCTGTCCTCGCTCGAGGAAACGCTCGCGGGCTAATGCTATTCCTATGGGGAAGCATTTTTCTAATAACTCTTTCGCATTTTGACATTTTTGAATAATTTTTTTTGCATTGGTTAGCTAAGGTGCATGCCGACAGCGCACCTTTTTTACTTTTTCGATTTTGGTTGCAGATATATTTTTAAAAAAGCACTTTCAGTTTCGAAACCGGTTTTGGAAGTGAAACTAACTTTGTAAAAAATATCTGCAACCAAAATCGAAAAAGTAAAAAAGGTGCGCTGTCGGCATGCACCTCAGCTATCTAATGAAAAAAATATTATTCAAAAATGTCAAAATGCGAAAGACTTATTAGAAAAATGCTTCCCCATAGGAATAGCATTAGCTCGCGAGCGTTTCCTCGAGCGAGGACAGGGGCCTTAATACCGGCAGAGGTGCTCACTCTCGTTTAAGTCCTTTGACTTGCATATATAAATTACCTAAACGGCATTTTAATACAATAACATATTTCTCAATAAATATTCTGGTATGATTTGAAAAAAAAAATTCTAATATAAACTTTAGTTTGAATTAAGGCCCCTGTCCTTGCTTGAGGAAACGCTCGCGAGCTAATGCTATTCCTATGGGGAAGCATTTTTCTAATAACTCTTTGACATTTTTGAATAATTATTATTTTTTTTTTTTTTTTTTTGCATTGGATAGCTGAGGTGCATGCCGATAGCGCACCTTTTTTACTTTTTCTATTTTCGTTGCAGATATTTTTTACAAAGTAGGTTTCACTTTTAAAATCGGTTTCGAAATTGAAAGTGCTTTTTTAAAAAATATATCTGCAAGCAAAATCGAAAAAGTAATAAAGATGCGCTGTCGGCATGCACGTCAGCTACCCAATGCAAAAAAAAATATTCAAAAATGTCAAAATGCGAAAGAGTTAATAGAAAAATGCTTCCCCATAGGAATAGCATTAGCTCGCGAGCGTTTCCTCGAGCGAGGACAGGGGCCTTAATAGCACTTTTCAGCAGGTTTAATTTGTTTTCATCCCGAAAAACCAGCATTTGCAAGTTTATCCCACTCTGAAAGAAACCGCGGAAAATACCAATGAAAAAACCCGTCCGGAAGAAACTGTTATTCTTTAAGAATTAATAATGATAACCTTTAATTTTGTAAAATACAATCAAATATCTTCTTTCTGTAATCTTATATAAATTAATACCATTAGACAAAAAAAGATATTTAATAAAGTATATATATTTAATTTTAATGTTGATAGCCACAATGTTGGCTATCTCTGTTATGGTTGAAGATGTGCCTCATTATCATTATTATTGGAATGTTCTGTGTAACTCCACCCCTATTTTAAAAGCAATGTTTCAATTAGGTATATATATATAATTATATATATATATATACATAAATTAATCAAAAAAAAAAGAAAAACAAACCATTAATAAATTATAAAATGGTTTCAAATTAAAAAATCCACTTTAACAATAACCGCACAAGTTTCCACAATATTTATGGCAATATTTATAATATTTTGAATAGTTGAATGATACCTGTGCAATACTTTCCATTTATCAATACAGTGGAACCTCAATCCATCGTTTTTCAATAGGTGCGAGAAAAAAAACGATAAATGCAGGAAAGCAATCAATGCGGATTAACTTTAAAACACGAAAAGACACAGTGATTTACAATGTATACAGTATACTAGTAAATGCTAATTTGTTGCTTACGAAACTGTAAAAGAAATAAATCGAAGCTATAGAAAATTGATATTTATTTTAAGAAATTAATAATTTTCTTTTGTTTTTCATTTATTATTTTTAAATCAAAAATTTTCAAGACATACAACATTTTCCTGGTCATTTTCTGTAATTTCATATGCGTATATAGTTATATATTTATTCAGTTTCAAAAGCTGTAATTGCTTCAGCAGAGTTTAAAATTATGATGGTTTAGCTTCATCGGCATGAGCGTTATCTTCTGCTTCTTTGGTATTATTTTAATTTTTTGCATCATCACACATCTCTCCTATGTTTAGGATACCACTGATCACAACATCTTGATCAGTGGAATCATAATCGCATCCTCTGTTATATACAACCACTCTACATCTGCATTAATGTCGCCATTATCAATACAAGCAGCTCAAATCACTTATTTTAGGATAAAAGAAGTAATTCCAGTTTGTGTGTCATATGAATTCGCATAACTTTCTATTTCATTTCGGTGAGGAGAAAAATTTTTACAACGATGAATGCGGGAAAACGATTTTTTGAAGAACGATGCTTGCCGGTTTTGTTAACATTATTTAAGTATAATTTGTGCAGGGACCGTAGAAATAAAACGATCCATGCGGGAAAACGATGGATGCGGGAACGACAGATCGGGGGTTTTACTGTATATATCTTTAATGAGATAGAAATGTTTTGTTGAGAATTTTAAAACCTAGTTTTTTCATAAACTTCTTTACTGAATTACAACCATTAATTGAGTTTATATAGACACCAAAGATGCATAACTTGGAATTTTTGTATAATTTCCTAATTATAAAAAGTGTGTGAAAAAGCGATTAAAAAAATGAAAGAAAAAATCATATCTTATAGTTCATATCTATATTTCATCATATAATCATATCTTAATTTACAAAGATAAAAATCGCATGTTATAGTTATCAGAAAATTACCATTTCCTTGTAAAATGTTCGTTATATGTGTCTGAATATTATAAACAAATGCCGAATGTTTGCGTTGGGAACTAGATATAAATATTTACAAAAATATGTAAAAAATTATTAAAACTCATTTAAGGGCGTTATTTGGGGCGGAGCTACTAACTTCGAAATCAAAGCATTTTTGGCACAATGTCAGCACGAAATGTGTCAACTGATATATTTTAGACTTCATTAAGCATTCCGAGCATAAATTTAAATTCTTTCGATACTATCTCGACATCGAAAACTGATGTTTTGTATCGGAGACAATAGCGGAAAGTATTTTTGTTAGGAAAACATCATTCTTCGATATGGAAATGTATAGTCAATTACTATAATGATTCTTATTCAAATATTTTCACCAATTTTAATGAAGGGTAATAAGAGAAAGTAGTTGCGTTATTACTTTCTTCTATCATCAATAGAAGAAAGTTTCGTAATCGAAAATTTTCGACTTCCGGTTTTCGACGGATTTATACGTTTTAGAGACCAGAGATTTCAAAAAAACATGTTTTTACAAAATGTCTGTCTGTTCCCATATCTCAATGCTGATTTTTAAAGATTAATGTTCTAAAAATATCTATGGGAGGGTATGTCAAAATTATTTTAAAATTCGAAATAAAAGTTTTACATCATTTATGGACAACCCCTAACAATACTATGTAAAAATAAATCAATGTAATTTTAAAGAATTTAAATTATTTTTTATAATAATTAGATTTTAAAAATGTAAAAGTAAATGCGTAACTTGAATTGTTCAGCACATACTAAGCAAGAAGCAGGACTTTGGAAATGGGAAGTATTTTTAAAGAAAATTTACATATAATTGTGGCAAATTATAATACATTTTTTTGCTTGATATTATTCATCTGAAAAACCACATTTACAAAAATTAAAATGCGTATTATTATTATATATAGTGAAAAAGAAAACTGATCTCTTTTCAGTGTTGAATCCAGACATTTTTCTCTGCGAGAAACTTCTGTGGTTACGGTGAGAATGGATGCCATTCCCGAACCACCCCCTGAAATCAACACGATATCTTTCAATAACATTCGATTTAACAAGAAGTTGTATTTGATTCTTTATTTATTATTCCGACAAAATAATAAATAGGGCAATTTAATTCCCCTTCAAAATGCTAATAATAACTAAATAAATAATAAAAAGAACAGTTTACAAATATAAAAGCAATTTTAAGATTCCCAGCGTGCTGTAACGTAAAAGATTTAAAAAAAGTTTTTTTTCGAGCTACACTCATTAATCCTTCCGTTCCCACTCTAAAAATCAGTTAATATGATCGGTTTTAAAAAGCTTAATGAAGATTGAATTATAATAAAAACAAAAACAGTGACGATCGCCCTGTAAACAGGTTTTAATTCTTTTCATTTTTAAGAAAAAGTTTTAAGACCAAATCAGCTGTTGTTAATGGCTGGTTTCGCGTTTGAACATATAGGATTACTTAAATATGTGAAAATCATCTATTATAGTATTAACGCAGTCAACACAGAGTCTTTGGTATTGCTTTCTGGTATTTTTTTTTTAACAATGCTATAAGGAAATAGTTTTAAATAAGTGATTTTAGATGTAACGTTTGAAATCTAACTTTTCTTTATTTTTGTAATATTCAGGTGAAAATTATTTTTATCGTTAGAAAAGAAATATTATTTCCGCTGTCTTTGAATTGGAAACAATGTGGGAGAGATTATATTGAAATGTGAAATAAATATCTCGTGTACGAATATATCTCGTGTATGTCCTGTAAATACATTAAAAAAAAAAAAATTAATCGAATTTGAATCTAATAGCTTATTTGTTCAGATACAAGATATTTTTATCACGTGGCTACTAGTTTTTATCCTTTCCTTCGCTGTCGCTACCGCAAAATCGATTCAAAACGCTTATATTGACGGTATTTTTCTAAAAAATGTACTTCATTTATCAAAAAAAGAAAAAAAAAAAAAAAAAAAAGGATAACGCTATTTAATTACATAATTTTAGAAAAAGAACACCTGCCAATCTCATGCGTTTCTGAAAAGAAATGTATTAGAATGTAGCTCCTTTGAATTTGAGAAAAGCTTTAATGAATACAGAGAAATATTTTTAATAATCAACTTTTCTTAGCGCAGCTTTAAAAGTTGTGATGTTTTAACCCTCCTTTTCTTCTTTTCTAACTACATTAATTTTCTAATAAAACCTTTTTTTAACATTAAGATTTCTAAAAATAGTAATCATTAATTTTGCTACTATATATTTTCTATCTTGCGTACACATCGTCATTTTAAAATATAATGTAAAATTATTCCACAAGTATGTATGCGGTATTTTTAAAATAAATCTTAAATCTATGCAGAGCCTGACTAATGCAGGGGCATGCGGGGCAATCGCTCTGGACCCCCCCCCCCGGCTTGAGAGCCCCCCCCCATGAACATAAATAAGTTTATAAGTTTTCCGTTAAAAGAGTGTCAAATGATTAAACAAAAGGCCAAAAGTGACCAAAATTATTTTTTTTCAGTTTTTACGGGTCTTCATCTCCTACCTTCTCTGTTTCCGTGCCCCACGCCCCCTTAAGGCCTCATATTTATCTTCGTATTCCTGTAACCCCCACCCCACCCCCAAAAAAATGCATTCTATAGTTTTCTTAAAGTTATTTTTCTTCTGCCGGTATGTATATCGGTATGAATTTTTGTTGGTACGAAATTTATCTACACATACAATAGGTATGAATTTTAGTTTTAGTCACTTCAGTATAATTTACGAAAAGGTTTAAGATAGAAGGGGGGGGGCTCCTAATAATGTTTGCCTCAGGACCTCCCACTGTCTAAGTCGATCCCTAAATATATGTTAATTTTTTATTTATTTATTTATTTTTTTTTTAATTGAAAAGCGTCAGATCGTGTGGGTCTGTTTTGACTGCTTTGTGTACAGACAAGATATTTAAGTGACACCCGGCCGGGCAGAGTAGACCTCTAAATGATCCCCCTCACCCCCGCCCACATAAAAAAGATGTTACAGCTTTTTAAAAGGACGGCTGGAACCAATGTTTTTACTCTGTTATTATCAATCCTTTTCTATCTTAAATGATATATACATGAAACCACAAGTTGGGAAGTATGAGTCAATATTATTAAAAGAAAGAAATGAAAATCTCTTCTTTCCTTTACACCAGAAACAACCCTCCCCAAATTCGCCTCACTTATTATCTTACTACATTCTTTTCTTTCAACCTTCCCTGTAGCTTAAGCTTTTTCAAACTTCAAACGTAGCCCACAACCCTTTTGGGACTGTAGATTTCGATTATTTCATCAACAGACAATGACAATAGAACACACACCTTCCAATCATCCTCTGAAACGAAACTGCTCTCACGCCTCATCGCTTCAAAAAAGACGCCAACATGACAAAATTTTTGAGGCACCTCAAATCTGAAAACTGAGGTATTGGGACAAATTGTCACGATGTATGGGACAAATGAGGTGCCTCATGTATGAGTTACCCAACACTAAAATGCAAGTTTTGGTGTAGTTTTGATTTTTGGTTCCCTTTATGTTTTTTGGGTCGCTGAACACGAATCTGGCATTATCCAACAAAATTTCTCCCCGGTAACACGTTTTTTTGGCAAAAAACGTTCAAAAAACGTGGGGTTTTTTCGTTTTTTCTAAATAACTTCAAAATTATACATTTTACATAAAAGTCATCAATACATAAATTAAAGAGCACAAAATTTCCTACATTTTATGTATTCAAAGTTTTTTTCTCTGATCAATGGTTTAGCCGTGAGAGAGCCGCAAAAGTGGGTGTGAAAAGCAGAAAATTCTGAAAAACGTGAATTACAGCATCGTACGTCGATGAAACATGAAAAACAACCATTTTACGCAAATTTTTCCCACTTAATAATACTAAATATACTATTATTGACTATATTTTATTAATCTGATGTTCATTGTTTCTTTCATAACTAAAAAATATATAAAAATGAGCATATTTTTTATCAAAATCTTCATTTGCTATTACAAAATAATAATAGTAATAATTTCTTAATTTACTTTTAAATAATGTAAATAAAATAACTAAAACAGGCTCTAACATATAAAAGCTGACACGGATTCCAGTTCTTAAAGTTCTAGAAGTTCAAAATGTGGGTGTGAAAATTAAAAAAAAAAATCCGGAAAATACGAATTATGGCACTGTACATAGATTTAACATGAAAAATGACCATTTTTTTTTAGCAAAGATTGACTTTAAATGATACTGAAGATATTATGATCGACTATATTTTACAATGAAGTTGCTAACAATAAAAACGACGACTCATTATGAATTATTATTTAATAATAAATAATTATGTACTTTAGTAAGTACATTTACTTAAAAAACAAAGTTCTATTTTCGTTTTCTTTTATTTGAGGATCCCTGCTTTTCACCGACATCTACAAAATAGAAAATAGATGAATGGAATTAGTGGATGTTTTTATAACTATCAATATTATAAATAAAAGTTTTTTTAATAGCAAATATAAAAATTGATACCTTGCGGCATAACTATTTCTCCTTCCATTGGGTCCTCTGATTCATTGTGTGGGCAATCCATTTCCAGATCGGTTTCAAAGTCTAGTTCATCCTCTTCGTCTTGACACACAATTGCGATGTTTTTGCAATTTCCCGAAGCAAATCTTCTATCTGATATCTTCGCAAATAATGTTTGCTGCTGCTTCAAGCACTCGCAGTCTCTCATCTCGATCAGATTTACATGTTTGCTGATACCATGCATTAGTATCTTCCCTCCTATATTCTTGAAACACACAATGGACTTTTTTTCTGATTCTTTGTGATCAGTATGTCGCCTCCATATCTCTCAATGAGGTTAAACTTTATAGTTCTTATAGTAGGTTGATAACCCCATGTAACCTGTTTCATTAGCTCTTCCATGGAGAATTGATACTCGTCATCATGATTTTCAAGGTAATCATATGTACTTTGCATTGCTCTGTCGATTGCCTCGGCAAACGGACCACGTTTCTTCTGTTTTTGGACCTTCGGCCTCCTATAAATATATTTAAAACACTTGATGTGTATTGAGCATCTGCTGCGATCAAATCATTCACTGGCTCGATGGGCTGAATTATAGCCTGCCCATAATCATCATTGTGAGCTCTTGCTGCTTTCAGAATTGTACTCCCATGTGTCGCACACTGTATACAGTATTGCGTTCGCTTGGTGGATTTTTCGCTTGTGTTGCAATGAACTCTTCTGAAATGCACAGTCCACATCTAAAACAATAAGTTCGAAAATTAAACTGAGGAGTTGATGATCTTAAAATTTGAGAACTGCTAGCACTTTTTTCCTCAACTGTCTTCACATAAGCAGTAATCATCCGTTCATTTGCGTATGCTTTTCTACACTTAAAATGTATATCTACTGAGGTTTTCCCCTTTAGGAAAACTGCTTTTCCATCCTTTCTTTCTGTATTTGCCTTGATTAACGCTGCAATATCTCGACTAACTTTCACTGACGGCCCCTCTTCTAAAAAAGAGTCACAAATAAAACACAGCAACATCGCGCGAAATCTCTTTAGATATTCATTATATTCACGAAGACTCAAACAGTGAATTACTAAATTATAAGTAAGCAGTTGCATATGGAAACTGATAGGAATGTGTCCTCCTGATAAGCCAGTGATCTGTGCGACGCATATTTCTAACAGAGGCGAGACTGGTGGGGAACAGGGGGGCGGGGTAGTATTCCACTGAACGTGGACATGGGATGCGGGGGTGGGCGCTTGACCAACGTTATTTCACACTTGTACCCCTTTAATTAAAAGGGAAAGTGCAGATGGGATCAGTTAAAGCCTGTTTTAGTTATTTTATTTCCATTATTTAAAAGTCAAATTAAGAAATTATTACTATTATTATTTTATAATAGCAAATAAAGATTTTGATCACAAATATACTCATTTTTATTTAATTTTTAGCTATAAAAGAAACGATGAACATCAGATTAATAAAATATAGTCAATAGTAATATATTTATTATTATTAAGTGCGGAAAATTTGCCTAAAATGGTTGTTTTTCATGTTTCATCGACGTACGGTGCTGTAATTCACGTTTTTCAGAATTTTCTGCTTTTCACACCCATTTTTGCGGCTCTCTCACGGCTAAACCATTGATCATAGAAAAAAACTTTAAATACATAAAATGTAGGAACTTTTGTGCTCTTTAATTTATGTATTGATGACTTTTATGTAAAATGCATAATCTTGAAGTTATTTAGAAAAAACGAAAAAAGGCACGTTTTTTACACGTTTTTTGCCAAAAAAACGTGTTTCCGGGGAGAAATTTTGTTGGATAATGCCAGATTCGTGTTCAGCGACCCAAAAAACATAAAGGGAACCAAAAATCAAAACTACACCAAAACTTGCATTTATTTTTTTCCAAATGCCTGGACTATAACCACTAACATTAATGACGACTATTGCTGATTTTAAGTCACCGCGCACCGTTTAACCTCTAAGATCTTATTTGTTAGTTGCATTCAACAAATCAGGAGTTTGATATTTGTTATTCCATATGTTTTGATCTTTTGTGTTACTATTATATGTTACGTGTGATAACATGAGTCGATAACGTTGTAATCAAGGATTATTATTTTTTTTTTTTTTTTAGCTATTATTACATTTAAGCTAAAGCATATTTTGCTGATACTCCATAAAATAATCTTGATATCTGCAAATTCTTAAAAGCACAATTAAATTTACTACATCATTGAATAGTTGTTAGTGTACATTAAAATATATATATATATATTATTTAAAATTGCCATTTTTTCTAGCAATTTTTTTTAAGTAGCTCAGGACCGACATTATGTCCAACAGAAATTTAAATAAATATTTTCATTATTTTTCGAGCAGGTAGTTCTCAAAAATGGACTCAAATATGATTTTTTTCCAGCCATAATAAAAATCATACATTAAAGGAATCATACATTTAATATAGGAGGACCAATTACACTGTTTGTTAATATAACATATAATAAATTCAGCTCATCAGTGTATACTAGATGTTAATTTTTTTAATTAAAATTCATGTACTACTTACAACTAAAGTAGAATTGATTTCCTACAGTTTCGAACAATAAAACTTGTTCATCATCAGGGAAACATTAGAAGATAAAAACTGTGTAACGTGTTAGTTTTTATCTTATAATGTTTCCCTGATGATGAACAAGTTTTATTGTTCGAAACTGTAGGAAATCAATTCTACTTTAATTGTAAGTAGTATATGAATTTTAATTAAAAAATTTAACATCTAGTATACACTGATGAGCTGAATTTATTATATGTTATATCATACATTTAAATTTGGAAACGCTGTATTTAGTTCTGCGTTACTGAGGTCAGCGGGTGTCCTTTAAAAGTTGATGTTTGAAAACAATTCGCCTTGTCTATAAACAGTGCAGAAGGGAAGGAGGAGAAAAACAATAGTTCCCTCACTCAACGTGATCCTGTGATCCGTCAGATAATTTTGAGAGTCCGCTGTAATATCAGAAAAATAGATGCAGTTTTTTTTTTTCATTTTATTATTAATAAAATATTATATCCTAAGAATTTGCTGAATTTATGAAATTTTAGTTTTGAAAATTTTAATTCTAGCAGACATTGGTGATTATAGTGTTATTGCTTTGCAAAACAAGGATATTTAGTTAAAAATTCGAAGATTCAATTAAAAATTGTCGAATATATTTGAAGCAATAATTTCCCATGCCGATTTCTCAAATGAATCCTGTTACGAAGGCTTCCACATGGCAGAAAAAAATATTTTGACAGCAGCAAATTGCTCTAAATATTAAAATAATAATAATACTAATAATCTGACACTTTTATACATGGTAGATGTTTTTGTTGGACTAAATGATATGTATAATATGAATATAAATGATATGATAAATGTTATATTTGATTAATATAACATTTCAAAGCAATTACAGGAAGTGACCAAATTTCGCAGTAAAATTAATTTATTTTCAAAGGAAAAAAAAAACATTATGGTAATTATCTGAAAAGATCTGCATAGAAATAGGTGAAAGAATATATATATATATTTCAGGTAACAACTATTACTCAACAGCACTTTATAAAAACTCGCGAAGCTATAGGACTTTAACCTCTTGGTGGTTTCATAGATATACCACTCAATTTTAATTCTCAAATACCACATTGGCCCCGGAATTGTGTTTTAAAAAAATTACGGTTTATTGGGTGCGTTAAATATAACATTTTCTTATTTAGAAATAAAGTTATTTTTAATTCCGGTTTCAGTCATTAATTTCAACACTTAAACATTGAATTTCTCCTGCTCCGCAAAGGGTTAACCCCTTTGCGACGGGAGCTTTTTACGAAATTTTTAATGTTTTGTCACTGGTTTTAAAAACAGAAATTTTTGCCTTATTTAATCGAAAAAATGCTCTGATGAAATAAGGCAATTTTTTCAGTAAAATTTCCCTTGGGGATAAACACGGATTTTAAGTTTTTTCGCGGCACGTATACGTGTCGCTAGTCCCCAAGGGGTTAATGACATAATGAAGGTCCGAGACAGTGCAATACGTAAATAAGAATCATTAAAGAACTAGTCGAAGGGGGGCACCGTAATTCTTACCCATCATGGAGATACAAATAAAACTCGTAAGCAATAAAATTATTTAGGCGGAGCTAAAAATTCAGGACACGCCTTTTGTCATCGATTCTGCTATTGAAATGTTAGAAAATAATCTTATTATTATTTTTCTTTTTTTAATGCATGTATGCTCAAAACTACTCGATAACTATTTAACTAAGTGAAATGTTTAAGTCAAAAGATTAGTTCAGCATGACACAAACACTTTTCAATTTGTGAATGAATAAATTCAAAGAAAAAAAAAAGACTTCATTTTAAACATGTCTTGTACTACTTGAGAAATTCAAATTATTTAAGATTCCTAGTTTTTAAGCCTTAATATTAATAGGATCTTTTCATGTATTTTGTGAAAACAAAATCAAGAAAAATAAAATACGTATTATGATTTTGGTTAAATTATAACACTATTTTTGTAACTTATTCAAAAATAATAAACAAAATAAAAGTAGTAAATTGTGTTCATATTGTAAGTTTATCATTTAGAAGTATTTTTTTATTATTATTATTGTCTCTGTTTATTCTAGAGGATGTTGAGCATCAAAGGGAAATGACGCCTTTCAAGATTTAGTAATTGAACAGAGTCAGGAGTTGATGAAAATAAAGAATATTTATTTTAACACTCACACCATAAAATATGTCAAATAAATTACAATTCCTCGAAAGCCGATGTTTTTGTACGCGTGAGAAGAACTGTATTATATGCACAAATCAAGCACGGCTACCTCGATGAGGTGTCGTTGCAATCACTAACGTTATTGGGGTGGGCATTCCAGCAACTTTTGGAAAACGAAAACGAACCGTTCCGACGAAATTTGGAACAGTTCCGTGGAACTGTGTTTTTGGAACGGGTCACGTGATCTCGAAACGAACGAGGAATGAAGACCTGTTTCAGTTTCAGTGGACATTCTGGAACTGTTCCAGTAACAGACAGGGCATTGATTGATTGTTTGCTTTCAGAGATTAAAGACCGCTTTTTTTCTCCTCCTTTCTTTGCTTTAGTACTGCGGTCAGGTTGTGCTTGTGCCTAATAGTGGAAAAGGAATTTAAATCAATATAGAGGGCTTCTGATACAAAAGAACATCTGGATATACATTTTTTTCGTTTATTTTATTTTATTTATTTATTTTCTTTTTGTTTGTTTTATATCAGTTTTTAAGTAAAAATTTCGTTACACAGAAATTAACAGAATGTTATTTGGGAAAGATGATGAAGTATTCAAAACATTTTAATAGTGGGTTCATCAATATAAAAATATTGATTGGAACCCAGGATCAATACTTAAAATAACTGCTATAAACAGTGGCGCAGCGAGGATTCGGTTCTAGGGGTGGAGGGGGGGGTGAGTGCCGGTGATAACGGTGTTTGCCGGTTATTTGAATCGCCGGTTAATAGAATCAGTACTAATTAGAATATTCATTGTATAATACTTAAACTGAAACAGCATCTGTGTGGCAGAAAATCATCATTCTTTTAGCATAATACGTCTCAGAAAAAGGATTTAGTTCAAATAACCAATTTTCATTTAAGGTTGTTCGCAACTGCTCCGCTCAACAAGCGCAAAACGTTTTGACGTATTTACAAATTCATTGTTTAACAGAAAGATATAAAATTGGAATGCCTGACTGTGTGAAGCGATTTCGAATCGAACTTATTTTTCCATTTTATGATACTTAAATTACCTATCCAGTTCTAAGCCATTTCGATCACGTGATCACCCGTTTTTTGTCGCTTTTCGGCCGGTTTTTTTTTTTTTTTTTTGCTTTCGTCGGGAAATGTGCTCAAAAACGTCCACTTTGAAGGCTTGTTATGAAAGGTCTATTATGTTTTTAAAAAACAGAAAATTGAGTGCACTTAGACAGATTTTGAATAACAACACCTGCCACTTTCATTCATTTCCAAACAAAAATAAATTAAAGCATATGTCACAAAGTTGCCCTTTTTGATTTAAGAACACCCTTAACAAATCGATGTAATTTGCACTTTTACAGTTATAAGTAGAATTTTCGCTAATTTATTGAATCACTTTATTAAATGAAATATGATTGAATAAAGCGGTGGATTCCGAAATACGCAAATAGGTTTAAATATTAAGTTCGGTTTTGATTAATATAAGTGGCAATTATAGTAATATTTCTTAGCTTTGGAAGGAGTTTTAAGCCCAAAACCCTCCTCTTTGCTGCGCCACTGGCTATAAATATAATCTAATGATTCATCCACAATAATAATAATAATAAATGTATACAAAGAAAATTAAATCTCGGGTTAAAAATATTTAATAAAACGTGGCGTTGAATTTTTAAAGCCCCCCCCCCCCCTCCCTGCCTTTTTTTAAAGAAGCAAGAAGCTACAGTAATATTCAGCAACCTTTTAATTTCAAGAAGTAAAACGAAATTTTTAGCAGTAATATTTTGTAATACAAATTTAAGAACTAAGTTTGAAGAATAACATTTTACTGAGTTGCTTATTTAATTTAAATTACATATTTAATAATTTTTGAACATTCTTTGTTCATTTCATCATATATTAAGACTTTATTCATTCGTTTGTTAACCGAGAGGTTCTGACCTCTCAGCTGTGACAAAAATAAATTAAAGCATATGTCTCAAAGTTGTCCTTTTTGATTTAAGAACACCCTTAACTAATCCATGTAATTTGCACTTTCACAGTTATAAGTAAAATTTTGCTTATAACTGGGGCAGGTGCTGGGTTCGAACCAATCGCGGCCGTCGGTCTAACCGTTCGGAGTTTTCGTGGTTTTCTTCGAACCTTGCCGAACTACCGGTTAGTTTACCTTAGAAAGACCTCCACGAAGGGCTCTCCCCTCTGGTCCTAAATCCCTCGAGTAGATAATCGCTCAACACAAAATAAACCAATCCATTCGCTTGTTAAAGTAAATATTTTCTAAAATATGTATTCGACTTTCAGTGTACAAATGTTTTTACTAGTGCTTCTTTTTAAAAATAATTATAATTTGAACATTGCCTGAAATGTACTTATTATTTATTGATTGGTAAACAAACTATTTAGCGAGGGAATTTTATGTTCCGATAATGAACATGTGTTCAGTTTACGAATACTTCACAAAACAAAGCAAAGAAGAAACTATATTGTGTTTCAATTTTGCCGAGCTGTTATTTAATTGCATACATTGTCTAGTAGTTAGGAGCTGTCCCCAAATAGCGTCATGCTTGCAGAGGGGGGGGGGGAGGATTCGTAAAATTGTGACAGTTTGTGCCAAGGGGTAGAGAAGGGTAAGAAGAAACAGTGGCGCAGCCAAGGGGAGGGTTTTGGGGTTAAAACCCCTCCCAGAGATAAGAAATATTACTATAATTGCCACTTATGTTAATCAAAACCGAACTTAATATTTAAACCTATTTGCGTATTTCGGAATTCACCGCTTTACTGAATCATATTTCATTTAATAAAGTGATTCAATTAAATGGCGAAAATTTTGACTGTGAACTTGGTATTAACTGTGAAAGTGCAAATTACATGTATTAGTTAAGGGTGTTCTTAAATCAAAAAGGGCAACTTTGTGACATATGCTTTAATTTATTTTTGTTCGGAAATGCATGAAAATGGCAGGGGTTGTTATTCACAATCTGTCTAATTGCACTCAATTTTCTGTTTTTTAAAAGCATAATAGATCTTTCATAACAAGCCTTCAAAGTGGAGGTTTTTGAACCCCACGGAGGGCATCCCACCCCTTAGGGCCTATATCCCATAGTGTAGATAATTGGCCGACATACATACAACAGCCAACTGCTGGAAACAATAGACATACGGATTAATATTATAATGTACCGACAAGCTGGTAATACCACTTGTCGGTTTATTGAATAAATCAGAAATAACCAACACTTACTGTATCTTATTATTTTAGTATTAATATAATACTGACAAATATTTCTGGTGTGAGTTTTTACTTAAAAGATGCATAATTTCAAAAAATATTTTATTCTTTAGTCGTGATAAGACAATTATAAGACCATTAGCATAAGAGTAAATGTTGATACCAATAGTAGTTACATTCATCGTACTTAAATAAGTTCATTTACTGAAAGTTACTTTTTATCTCACTTTCTTATATTAGATTTGTTTGTTAATAGTGCATCTTCGATATATTATTGGAGTCGGATTTATAAACAATGGGATGATCTATTAAATATCTAAATACATTTCTGAGATTCTATTAAATTTAATTTTATCTGTAACGCCTCATTTTATACTAAACTGAAAATAAATCACGTCAATTCCCCTATCCTAGGTGATTTTTTTGCCCCATCGCTATCTCTCAAAGCTTTCGAGGTAATATGGATAATTCTTAAATTTCACCAATACTGGACTGTGTTGTCTGATTCATCAGGTCCGGCCAAAAATTGGATTATATTTACCGTTATCACATTCCATTTGCAAGTTCTTGCAGTATAAATAAACTTTCTCAGCGTTTTATATGTCTGTATGTATGCAAAAAATTAATTCTAATCCACATGAAAAATAATACCTATAGACGCCTCAAGCACCTCAGTGAAATCCAACATAAATACGATATTCCTAAATAAATATACATACATATATCAGAAGTCGTAAAGCATATTTATAGAAATGATCAAAATTAATAATAATATTAAATAATAATAATAATAATAATAATAATAATAAAACAGAGTACAAAAACATATTAAAAACATATTACAAAGCTTGCGAGCCAGAATTTTGTCCATTCCACTTGATGGACCATGTCCATTCCACTTCTGCCTGATTATCGTTATGTATATAAAGATTTTGTATAACTCCACCCCTATTTTAAAAATGTCTCTATAACTCCTCCCTGTTTTAAAGTAATGTTTGTATCAGGTTTCGAAAAGGCGTTTCACACTTGCATAGTGAAAAGAAAACAATGGCATTGACAATTTATCAATATCTTTATGTTAAAAAAATAAAAGTATTGATAAATTATAAAATGCTCCGAAACTGTAAATCCTGTAAGGTATCTGTACACACCTTCGGAAGTGATTTTTTTTTTAAATTTTTAGTTTTATCAAAAGTTTTAGTAAATTTAGTTTAAGTTAAATCATACTTCGAAACGGCGATCACACTTGCTTAGTAAAAGAAAAAAATGGGATAGATAATTTATAAATACCTTTACGTTAAAAAGTAAAAAAAAAAAAAAGATATTGATAAAATGCTTCCAAACTGAAAATCCTTTAAGGTACCTTCAGAATCTTGAAAGTGACTTTTTAAAAAATTTTTAGTTTTATTTTGATCCAAGCAAATTTATAAAAGTTAAAGCAAAATAGACTGTGCAATTAAAAGACAATATTATATAAACATTGCATTGTAATATTATTATATAAATGTTAATAAATATACGATATATTTATATTTATAACTATATAATTATACATATTAATGATAATATTAATATTATTTATAGTAAATAGTAATTATGAAAGCATACTTTTTATAAAAAAAATTAAATTAAATATTAAATATTATATTATTATTATATAAATTATTATACAATATTAATAATTTATTAATATTCTATAAGTTAATATTATTGTATAAATATTATATATTAATTTATAATCAATGATAATTTATGAATTTATACTTTTTTTATATAATTTAAATAAAATATTTATCGAAATAATAACATAGTCTAAGGTGATATTTCTAGAGCTTGAAATGTTCACGAAATTATGATTTGTTATATTCTACAGAAATACAATGTTATAAAGATAGAAATAAAAAAGAAGAGAAAAGAAAGGGAGCTGTTAATGTATTCAGTTATCTGATAAAATGATATCTAAAAATAAATTCATTTTTTTTAAATGAATGTTACATATTAATATTTTATCAAATCAAAATTATATTTAGAAAATACAAATTTTAGAGAGGCCTCATAGACCATAATTTTATAATTTCTTACTTATTATTATATTATAATATTATTACTTATTATTATAATTATTATTATAATAATACTTACTTATTATTATAATATGTATTAGTATAGTAATACATATTAGTAATCAATTGAAGCTTTTAATGATCAGTATAATATTACATGTTTTTTTATGTATTTAATATTTTCTTACTCTTACATTACATTTAAAGCCAATAAATCTGCCAGATCTTTCTTTTTTAAGGTGAAAGAACATAAGTCATACACATATATGCATGAATATGAATGTATGCAAATATATATGCATATGTGTCTGTAGAAATTTTATATTTGTATTTATGTATTTCTTATATATTTGAAGATTTTATATAATTTCGATTTTATTTGCTATTACAATAAGAGTGAATATGAATGTATGCAAATATATATGCATATATGTCTGTAGAAATTTTATATTTGTATTTATGTGCTTCTAATATATTTGAAGATTTTATATGTTTTAGATGTTATCTGCTACTATAATTTTCACAAAATTTTTGAAAAAACGACGACATTCAAATATATTACTGAAGTATACAACAGTCAAAAAATTTTAAAAAGTCGCAGATTCTGGATTCTAATTGGAGCCAAAAAATATTGTGTTGCGGTTATGAAATATTAATATCTACTAAAGTTTTAAAAATAACCTAGTTCAGTTCTAAACATACATATATGGAATGTTTCGATATGTGCAACGTGTATTATCAAATCATCGTTGTTCGAGCGTAATCTAAGGGGGAGGGAGTTTTTCCATGTAAAATGTTAATAATATATTTAGATAATCGCATTTACCAATATGAATTATATATTTAAAACTAATCAGCACGCACACATATACATTATTATTATTTTAAGAAAATCTTTAATTTTAGTTGTAGTAAATTTCCACTATTTTATAACTACAAATGAACCAGTAACTTGCAATAGAAGTTTATGAAGGGACAAAGCTTAAGATAAAAACTTAATTTAATATTTCTCTGTTGCTATAATTCTAGCATAAAAATGCCTTTTTTCCTAAGATTATTAGTTAATGTGTTTTAACCCCTTGGACTCCAGCGTGTTTTACAGAAATGTTATTTGACCAAGAACACTTAAAAAAAAAAATCCTTCAAGTACATAATTTCAAAACTACTATGATAAATAACGTTTAGTTAGGCTGATTAATAATTTTATTTTCCTTTATTACTGATGACAAAAACGAGTTTTGCAAGGTAAGATGATGTCTCCGCAGCGGAGTGCCAAGGGTTAATAGCAATTGTTGGTAGCAATTCATTTTATTATTAATATTATTTTAAATAAAGCTCGTAATCAATAAGAAAATTTTGGCGGAATAAAAAATTCGGGGCACGCCTTTAGTCATCGACTCCGGTTCTGAAATGTCAGAAAATAACGTTTATTTTATTATCTTTTCTTTTTATGGATGTATGCTCAAAAGAACTCGATAAATTGTTAACTAGCTGCAGTCTTTTTAAACCAAAATATTTGTTCAGCATGGCACAAAAACTTTGCAGTTTGTGAATGGAGGAATTTAAAGAAGTGAAAAACGACTTCGTTTTAAACATGTCTTATCTTACTTGAGAAATTCAAATTCATTAGGGTTAGAATTATGTGGTTTTTAAGTCTTAATATTAATATGATCTTTTAATGTGATTTGTCAAAATAAAATCTAGAAACACAAAAATAAATATTATAATTTCGGTTAAATTATAACACTATTTGTGTACATCAGGCCTGTCCAACCTTTCAGTAACCAGGGGCGCATCTTGGCTCTTGGCACTCAATGAAGGGCGCCAATATTTACGGACTAAAAGCATGTGTCAATATCATTGCATAGTGTTAGCATACACGGACGTCTTCACATAATGCAAATGAATCGTACAGCAGTAAACAAAAGACTACCACAGTTATGGAGTTATGTGTATTAAATTTCAAATTATACATTTTTTTATGAGAAGACTGTATCAAAAATGTTTGTAGGGTAAGGAGCCAGAAACTTTAATCGCGTCTGTAATAATAAATAAATAAATAAATAAATATGAAAATCAGAGATATAGCAGAAATATAGGTTTCTTTAGGATGTGTAAAAACGGTTTGCTTTACTTTGAAGGCGTGGATTAGTTTTATGAAAAGTACAAAAGCAGACAAACATGATAGTGACCAAACCATGTGGGTTAGGGTGGAGCGAAAAAATTTTTTTTTTGAAAATCAAAAACGGGTAGGTGCCAAAAGTTGCCTTTATACTAGTACATTAACTGTGTGAAATTTTACCGCTGAAAAAAAATGGCTTGAGTCTGCGCTTTTGCTCCAAAAATCGAAATTTTGTGTAAAATTTGTCATTTTTTGACATTTTTTCAAAAAAATTAAAAAATTCCTACAGAGCTGGTTAGTATTTAAAAGTGTTGCTTAGATCTTTATATTTATCTGCTTAACATATTTAAACTATAAAACAATATCTGTAGTCTGTATAATTGGAGCAAATCTGACAACTTTTTGTGAAAAATCAGCGTTAACCTCTCTATTGGAGCATACAACGAAATGTTGTTTTGAATGCATTTCTTACCTAGTTGCTTTCAAAACTACTGTGTATATAGCTCATAGAGGTGGTTGCATTATCCCACCCGTCTCAACCATTCAATCATCTAGGCCCAGTGTTTTATTTATGTATTGTATTGTTATTTTTTCCCCGAAGGCGAGTATAAGTTTTCTATATATCAAAGTAATTTATCTCTTCTTTATGTTCACTGACTTTGGATGATTTGGATCATGCTGGCGTGACCTGCTGCACGTATATTTTTATACCATGTATAACAGAAGAGAAGCTGAGCAATGTATTGGGTATGTTCTTAATTGAACCTATTCAGCAGTCTATTATCTTCATTAAAATTTCATGCAATTAGTACATTATGATTGGAAGTTTTGTTATCACAGCATTCTTTCAATCAATTACATTTTTTATGCAATGATTTGCCTAAAAATTGATTGTATAAATTTAATTTCTAGAATGTCATCATTTATTGACCCTATTACATTGAATATATGGTGAGAAGCTAGCTGTTTAATATTATAACGATTGTCACAGAGGATTGCAAACAAAATTTGCAAAAACTACTTGTTGTAAAACAACAATATTTCTAAAGAAGTTTTAGTATGCTTTATGTCGTTTCCTGTGTTGTTCCGTAGTCTAGTAATTTCTAATAAGATTTTAGATCTATTATTTAGGTGTGTAGTACATTTGGTATAAAACATCCCGCGGTATAAACTTGGATTATACATTTTGTAAGTGAACATATAAACGCTGGTTGACAATCTGTGCTTATATAAAGCGGAAAATTTTATTAACTTTATGAGCTGTCTCTTGTGTGAGATGTTTTCTAAATTCCTATTCACCATTCTTTCTGAGAAATAGCTTTCCTTATGAATTAGCTTTGCAATCTCCGACAGAAATTTCTAGTCTGTTCTGAGTATCTTTTTCTCAATTTGAGAAAATAATTTTTCAAAATTATTCTCTATTATTTTTATTAAAAAAAATTGCGATAGGAAGTGAATAGTACGCAGACAAAGATTTTCCTTATTGATCCGGTGAATCCGTGTAGTTTAGAACTTTTTATATCGACTTCTCAAATAATTGACGCAGAGGAAATTCACTGGAGTTGAAGTAGCGAATGATTCAATATTATACACAATTCTAAGCTTACCCCATGCAAAATGGTTCACAGTGACAAATAAAGTTCTCCTAATTTTAAATGAGCACTTATAGTCGATTAGAATCCGTACATTCCCTCATAAAGTACTATGCATTATAAGTTTATGCCCAGGACATTTCACCATCAAATGTTGTCCGCTCATAAAAAGGGGATCTAAAAGTTAATAGGAAATTATTAGATACAAAAACACTTAGAAAACGGCATAAAACTAATGCAAAAAAAGTTATTTACAACAGCGGTTGCTTTACACATGGAGAACAAATTTTCATTGCAATTCTCTCTGACGATCACCATCACATGAAACAGCTCGCTTCTCAACATATAAAAAATGCAAAAGTAGAATAAATGATGGCATACTTATAGTTGAAATATCTGAAATCATCTTTGAAGCAAATCATTACGTAAAGAAAATACAATTGATTGAAAAAATGTTGTGGTAACAGAACTCCCAATCACTATTCATCAACTGACTGTAAGTTTGATAAATATAATAGATGGTCGAATAGATCCCTTTAATAATATTCCTGTGCATTACTCTGCTTGTCATTTTTTTGTATAAACTGTAAAAATATACATGAAGATAGTTACAGCAGCATGTGGATGCAAAGAACAGATGAACAAGGTGGAAGCATCAAAAACATGCCAAATTTTTATAAAGAAAATCACAAATCAATGTATAAATAAAACATTGTACTAAGATGATCGAATAGTTGGGCCGGGTGATACAGGAAATATAGCCACCTCCACGACGCATGTCCAAGGTAGTTTTGAAAACAAGAGCTGTATTAAAAACAAAAATTCGTTGTATGACCCAATAGAGTGGTAATGCTGTTTTCTTACTAAATGTTGTCTGTTTTGCTCCAGCTACAGGGAATAAACATATTGTTTTATAGTTTAAATATGTTAAGCAGATAAATATAAAGGTCTAAGCAACACTTTTAAATACTAACCAGCTCTGTAGGAATTTTTTAATTTTTTTGAAAAAATGTCAAAAAGTGACAAATTTTAACCAAAATTTCGATTTTTGGAGCAAAAGCGCAGACTCAAGCCATTTTTTTTCAGCGGTAAAATTTCACACAGTTGATGTACTAGTATAAAGGCAACTTTTGGCACCTACCCGTTTTTGATTTTCAAAAAAAAAATTTTTTCGCTCCACCCACATTGTGGGTGGTTTCAGGGATAATCTGGAAGTACTTTAATAGATGGGAATCTTCATTCACAAATAAATAAATAAATAAAGAAAGAAAGAAAAGAAAAGAAAAGAAAAGAAAGAAAAAAAAAACGCTCTAAAATTTCAAAAATCAAGAAAGAAAAATCAAGCCTTTATATTCTTCAAATTAAACAGCTCTCAACTTCAGAAAACAGCTTCAGGTTTTAAAAATATCGCTGATAAAATATTAATGATTTTAAAGAAAACATTCTTTATAATGGATTTTTACTTCTAAAATATTTAAAAAAACGAGATCTTCAAGAGGGCGCCAAGAAACTATGCAAAGGGCGCCATGGCGCCCGCGAGCGCCGCGTTGGACAGCCCTGGTGTACATCATTCAAAAATAATAAACAAAATAAAATTATGGTCACATCGAAAGTTGTCGTTAAAGAGTTTTTTTTTATTATTTTCTCTGTTTATTCTAGAGAATGTTAAATATCGAAAGGGAAATGGCGCCTTTCAAGATTTAATGGTTAAATATACACAGGAATAAACGAAAAAAAAAGAATGTTTATTTAAACACTCATATCATAAAATATAAAGCGAAAATAATAGAAAAAAAATTGTACAACATGCGATGCCACTACAGAATAAAAATTCATGTTCCGTTGCTTCGTAAGGAGCGGCTCATAGAAACCTCAACTGATGTCCGTAATATCACTCTCCAATATCTGGTTCCCGACTCTCTTTCTGATAATGGAAGATTTAAACATTTCTCGTCATGAATGGCCTCACATCTTACTTCAAATACCTTAATTGTTTAATGCATGTGCAAAAACGGAGATTGTACATATATTTTGTAGTACTGCGATTTGATTTTTGACGAAATTCATCTTTTGGTTTCTGTTATGTGTTATGTTTTGTTTGCGTACCTACGTGTGATAACATGCATTTAAGGTTATGGAATCTGTTTCATTATTATTTATTTATTGCGGAAAGTTAAAACACATTTTTCTGATACTGTTTGGAACATGCTTGACTGCTTTTCCCCTATAACGCAATTATTAATAATATAATAATAATAATAAAGCATAATTAATAATAATGTAAATAAAAGCGTAATTAAATTTTTTATGTCATTGAATAGCTGCTATTGTACAGTATAAAGAGTTTGAAGCAAGTATATTATTTAAAATTAATATTTATTTCAGCAATTTTTGTTAAGTAGCAGGATTGAAATTATGCCCAACAAAAAATAAAATAAACGCTTTCACTATTTTTCTAGAGGCTAATTTTCCAAAAATAGACCTAAATATGATTTTTTCCGAACAAAATGAAAAATCAGGCATCAAAAAGTTCACTTTACTTAATTTAATTTAATTTATTTATTTATTTGTCCGCATTTACCAGCTTTTTATGAATTTATATTGTAAATTTCATCATTATTTATATTGGATTTATTTGACTGCTTCAAAAAATTAGAATACTGCATTACGAAGTACATAATTTAATCGCTGCAGAACATGTGGCTTAGTTTACCATTTTTTAAACGTTGAAGTAAAAAGCCCAATACAGCGTTGCGCTCTTTGTTAATCCTTTCCTTTTTTTAGGATATTAATTTAATTATTATTCATGATTACAATTCTCAGAACTTTTTAAAAGAAATAGTGACGTCACTATTTATTTCCATTACTTCACATTCGAGTGGCCATAACTTCTAAAACCTCATTTACTGAGTTGTATCCATTATAGTGTAATTTTACAGGTATCGATCTATTAAAATGCATCGGAAATTATTTTTGACTCCACCTACTTGAAATCATGGGTGCAAGTCCTTTAGTCTCAAGACTAAAGGACTTGCACCTTTAGTCCTGACTGTTATCAAAGGACTGTTATCAGTCTTGGAGTGATTTTTGACTAATAGTAATTTTTCTTTATACGATACAATATTTTCAACAATTATATTATAGTTATACAATTAATTGAATAACAATAATTTTATTTAAAAAAACTTATAACCTCTTTCTTTTATTATGAGACATATATTTTTTTAAACCAAAATACTAGACCTAGAAGCACCTAGTCCATTTCCATTAAGCGATTTTTAATACTCAGAATTTTTTTCAGTCTTGCACCCATGCTTGAAATGTAGCAACTAATTTGGCGACAAAATTTTCGACCTAATTGTAGCAACTAATTTGGGACGGAGGCAGTACTACCTACAAATTTTGTTTATTTTTAAATAAAAAATACATTATTTTCATAGAAAAATGGGTCATTTTAAATTTCAACAAATTTGTCATTATTTATACTAGCATCTAGTGTGTGTATCTCAGTGCTGATTTTAACCCTTGGAACTCCGCTGTCTCTGCTGCGGAGACATCATTTTCCCTTCCAAAATTCGTTTTTGGCACCAGTAACAAAGGAAAATAAATTCTCCTTATTTAAACAAAGAATTTTTGAAATTTTCTACTTCAAGGAAGGTTCCGTTAAAAAAGTGGTGCTAATTGAATAAAATTGTGTAAAAGACACCGGAGTCAGAAGGAATAAAATATTAACGTTCTAAAAATATATATGGGTGGGTATGTCGAAAATCCTTTATACTATCCTGAAGTGTAGAACTGAAAAGAATTATTTTTTAAACTTTGGCATTCATGAATTTTAAGTTGAGAAACTGATTGCAGCATCCTGTTGCTAAAAAACATTTTTGCCATACTATGCTAGATTATAGTAAGGAAAATGAGAATTTTAATGATTAGTTTTAGTACAGTAATTATTGTACACTACTTAAGTTAATAAAATTGATATAAACTCAAAGCACTGTCTTTTATTCAAACGGAATTCACTTTAAAGTTGGTGAATGATCCCTACTATTTACTGCTAGTTTCAAAAGTTTAAATAATTTAAAAATATTTTGGCTAAGTTGAATCAGATAAAATTTGATTTTGTGTTTTTTGCATAAAATTTCTTTTTTTATTTAGCGAATGGTTGAAAATCTTTAGAAAGGTTTTGTGTGTGATTTTGGCTAAAAGACTAGCGTAAGGTAACCTTATAATTTACACTTAGACTATAATTTAATATTATTAAATTATATTAACTTTATTTAATGTAATTAAATAAATAAATTATATAATTGCCGAAACGTCAGTGAAGGCTTACTTTGGAGACACGAAACTTTTTTGTGTCTGTCTGTCTGTCAGTCTGTCTGTTCCGCGATAACTTCCGTAAAAAGCATCCGATTGGCTTGAAATTAAGTGGGTATTGGGGATTAAGCTGTATAGTTTTTTGTAAGATTTGATTCATTCGTTCGGAAAATATAGAATATTTTATTTTGCGCAATAATGCTTTTCTATGGCAAATCCAATGATTTTTAATTTTTTTTTTCTTGAGAGAAAATGTCACATTTCATTAATGGAATTCAATGATAAAGGGATACTGAAATTTACCAGTTAAATTATTCGTATTGTTTTGAAATTTTGTCTACACATTTGTCAGATTTTTTAAATTATTACTGTAAATTTTGGAGATTTTTTATAAATGTGTTCCAATAATATAAACTAATTTGTTTTAGAGATTTACTTATTTCAAATGTATTTTTCATTTTCTTTATTTTCTCTTAATGGTTGCTAAGCAACCATTCATCATAATCCTTATTTTTATAATGTTATAAATTTGAATGCGTGTACGAAAATTTAAATGAAGTCAACGTCAAAAATGATGAATTAATGTGTTTGTATCTTTGTGTATAACTATAACATAGCCCAGAAAAGAACATAGGCTATGTTTTATTAATTTTATTCACATATTTTCCTTAATAATTCAAAATTTCCTTTTTTTCATGCAGAATTAATAGCGATTTTTTAGATAAAATTTAACCAATTTCCTTTATCGTTGCCAAAAAAATGAAAATATGGAATAATTTTTCGATGGCAATAAGTTTCAATTGAGCAATTTCCATTTGAAAAATTAAACTAAGAAAAAATAAATATGACGTCAGAATTAAAATAAAAATAAATATAGTACTTTGTTAAATATTAAACACGGAAATTTGTTTCGTTAATAAGAATTTTTCTAACAAAAATGGGGGCATAATTAAAAGTAAAAGAAATAAAAAATAATTATATTTTTAACAATCATTTCACCTGATAAAATTTGACGTCATAATTGAAATAAAACAGGTATTTTATAGTAGTCGTAAAAAATATTAGAAACATGGATAGCAATACCTCATGAATAATGACGTCATTGCTGAAACTTCAGTAAAGGCTTATTTTGGCGACACAAAATTTATTGTTTTCCGCCTGTCAGTCTATTCTGTCTGTCTGTCCGCGATAACTGCCACAAAATGCAATCAAAACTTCTTTTTTTTTCGGAAACAAAATTGTAAAACCCTAGATTACTGAGTTTACACTTTTAAAAGTTCCTGATACATCAGATTTAGGTGTTTGTGGTGGGCAGGTATGAGGATAATGAAAAATGCTTATTAAAACTGTTACTTATCCTCATAAATCAAAATGTATAAAGAAATACAAGACATACGATAACCATTAGCAAATTGATAGAAAGTTACAAATTTAAGTTTAATGAGACTACGGGGGGTTCAAGGGGGCGGAGCCCCTTAGTAGAAGAAATCTTCTACGTCCGTACTATCTTCCCCTGTAGAAGAAATCTTCTACGTTATAATAAAAAAACAAAAATAATAGATCATGAAAATTCCAGAATATCCTAACATAACTAAATCTAAATAACGTTTTGATGTCTGAAAACTTCTTATTCTTATTTTATTCTTATAAATAATTACGTAATTTGAAAATTTTAAATTACAGTTTCCAGGAAATTGAATATTACCCAAAGTGTGTTTTAAAAAAATGATGTGCAAAGGTGACGTTGAGGCTCCTGATCTGCAGATTTAATAGTGTAATTAAATAATATAATTTATTTATTATTTAATTAAATAAGTCAATATAATTTTATTAAATTAACTTTAATTATATTAACTTTTTTTGGTGTAATGAAATTAATTTACATAATGTTATAGGAAGAATATATATTTATTGTAAGTAGAAAGTTATATTGTACATCCTTAAAGAATAACAGTTTCTACCATTTCTTTTACTTGGAAGAAACCTATTTCCTCAGGACAGTTTTCCACAGTGGAAAAACTTGTCAACCTTGATTTTTGGGGTGAAAGATAATTTAAACTGGTATTGAATGCCATTAATTTAAACGAGAGTTAAAATCATAAAAGTTTTTAAAAACTCCGAACGATTAAGCCGACGGGCGCGATTTTGTTCGAAACCAGCACCTGCTGTCAGGTTTCCAGGTAAGAACCTCCCGGGCCAGTAATTAAATGCATTCAGATGGGAAACTCCCATTCGTTGCAATGAGCATTGGATTCGCTTAGAAGGTAGCGCCACTTAGAGAGGGACTGCAGAAAATTTGGCATGGTTATTATAATGCTGCAGCATTTGGCAGCGTATCCCTTTTTTGGCGACAAAGAAAAAAACTAGGTGGGGGTGATTAGGGATTGTTTGTAAACATTGGCATTTACTGCGGCTGGCGAATTAATAAGCAGTCGGCAATCGCATTTTTCACTGATCGAATCAGTTAAAATAAATAAATAAATAAACAAATTTTTCATTCATGGATTCATGAACGATTAAATAACTTTTTTATATTAAAAAAATCTTTTTTTCCCATTATAAAATTGTTCATTTAATATTAATTCTCAACAAATGAGTATGCAATTTAAAACGCAATCATCACGAAATAAATAAATTCGAAATGTTTTAAATTGTAATGTAAAATATCTTATTTTTCAGAAATGCTGTTGAAAAAGCATCCTTGTTCAATTTCTTTCATAAAAAAAAATATTATATTCCTTAAATTGTTCACTTCTATTCATTATTAAAATGCTACACTTCCGTAAGATATTTTTTTAATATAAATTCTTGTTTTAATTATTATTTTATTTTCTTTTAACCCTTAATTTAGTTTGAAATTTCTCATCTTGACTGTCCTGAAAAACAAAATCCAGTTATTTTATCTTTTAGCGGTAAGTGTTTTTTTCAACAAATTTCATTACGAGAAAATTTATACCTATTTTAATCACAGATATTCTGCAATTAAATATGGCAACAATTATTATTCTGCCCTTATGAAATATTTCTCGATCATTTTATATATCCTTATTTATCACAAAATTGTAACTTCATAAAAAAAATGTTTATTTATTGTGAATTATCAATGCATTTGTTTGCAAATGAAAAAAATATTAAACCCCCTACAAAATAGATACTATCATACCGTTAAATGTACTTTAAACTATATGCTTTCAAATAAAACAGTACTAAAAAATATATAGATTAGTGAAATAGAAAGATATATATAAAAAATTTTAAAAATTCACAGGATTTTAAACTTACACATTGTACATTTCAAAAATTTCTTATAACATTTTATTCATTATTTCACTGAAATCATCATTTTTGACTTTTTCCAAACTGATGATGATTATATTATAACTGAATATAAAACATGTTTTAAAAAACACACATAGTCTGGTGAATTTTAAGACTTATAATGGAGTAAGCTATGATGCACTTCTTTTATTTTAACTCTTCACTGCACCGTGTGCCTAAAAATACTATAATTCTCCTTATTTGCCGAGAATTTCGCCAATAGGATCGCTGTAACTGATCAAGAACAGTACAAAGAAGGGAATAACACTTATTTTGTCCGTGTAAGATAACTGCATTTGACAAAAAATTAGAATTTGTTCTTCGAGACAAAAAAAAAAAAAAAAAAAAATCGATCAAGCGATTAAGGCAAAATTTACTTTTTTTACTTTTACTGAATATTTGAGAAATATTAATATAAAAAAATGCAAAGCGTTAAGAAGATAAAACTAATTGATTTACAAAATATAACAATACAATATTTATATTATTACAAAAAATAACAATACTATATTTATATATTATTAACATTAACCCTTATTGTGTATATAGGGTACGTGTCATAAAATATGAAATTTTAGCTGAAAATTTAAAATTTCTTTTCTTATATATGTATATATATACATGATGATTCTAAATTGTTAAAAAAAAAAAAAAAAAAAAAAAAAAAAAAAAAAAAGGCGTGATAGTACACATCAAAACAAACAATATTAAATGGGAATCCAAGTAATGTATGGACGAGTAATAGTAAATAGGAAACCAAGGGTCCCAAATCTTTTCCGAAGGAAGTAGCCGCCATCAAAGTTTAGGGTCAAAAATTTCAAATAAACGTAAAACACGGAAAAACTGGTCGATTGATTTACGGTTTCCTCTAAAACTATTCTTTATGTCTGTATTTCCTTAAAAATAAATTATAAAGATAAATTTTTAAAATGCCGATAGAGAGCGCTTTAGACTTTGGAGTAACGACCATCTATTTTTTGCCGTTACTTTTTGCACCTAATTAAATGTTTTCGGAAGCTTAAATTTAAACTTAAATTTTGAGTTCAAAATCTGGATATCTGGGCAAACTAAACTGCGTTCAAGGCGGGGGGGGGGGGGAAGGGATATTCTAATTTCAAATAATTATAAAAAATGTAAAAATTGGTCGATTCGTTTGCGGTTTTCGCTAAAACTATTCTTTATGCCAGAATTTTCTTAAAAATAAATTACAAAGATAAATTTAAAAAATGCCAATAGAGGGCGCTTTAGACTTTGGAGTAACGACCATCTATTTTTTGCCGTTATTTTTTGTATCTCATTAAATGGTTTCAAAAGGTTAGACATATTTTGAGCTCAAATTCTGACTCGTTGGGGAGGGTTAGGAAGCGCAAAATGAATTGTGTTCATGGGTTGAAATTACCCCTCCCCTCCTCGAACACAGTTCAGTTTTGCGCAACTTAACCACTCCCAATGGTTCTAGAAACTAGATTAAAGCTATGTTGTTTTAAATGATTGTTTGTTTGTTCGTTTTTGTTTTGTTTTATTTTTTTCTATAAAAAATTATTAGAATAGAGTCTAAAATTACTAACTTTAAAACCGGCTAAACTGGTCACTAGATAGAGGTCGTCACTACATGGAATATCTTTAAAAATGACGCATAAAAACTTGTGTGAACTCAAAAAATAAAACAAAATACAAATGCGGAAAAATGAACTACGTTAAGTAATGATCTGATTAATTAACAACTAATGTAACTGAATTAAGAATTTAAAATATACTAAATAGAAAATAATTTATTTAAAACTCGCGTTATTTCTTTTGAATACAGTTGAAATTCCGCAGTGATTGATTTAAGTAACTCATGACTGCAAGGTACACTGTAATTTACACACATTTTTATTTTCATTGTAATTGCACAATGATAACGTTTCTGTAACTGGCAGTAAAAACTTTTCATTTAAACTCACGTTAGACAAATTGAAATATCATTACAATAAAGAACAAAGTGGTCATTTTATACATTAAGCAAATAGTAATTATGGATGATAAATACCTGTATTTTTTTCTTTTTTAATGGCTTAAAATAAAATTTCAGAAAACGACCATTTTAGTCTTTTAGTTTGAAAATTTTCCACATGCTGAAAAATGGATGGTCACATTTTACAGATTCAAATAACATTGACAATGACAGGCTACCTTGTTACATTACTGAGGTGGACACTTTAGAAAGATGGTCCAATTACCGGACTATTCTCATATTATTTTATATGAGCACAAATAAAAATATCCTAAAAGCGTACACTTTATTGAGGTGTCCACTTTACCAGATTCCACTGTATATACATGTATGTATTATACATGTATATACAGTGTATAGTTCATACAGTACATACAGTATATACATGTATATACAGTATCTAGTACCTTATATATTATATCCCTTATATCTTTAAATAAATATATATATATATATTCGTAATGTTAATCGAAACACAAAATGTCTAAATAACAATGTGTCTAATGCAAAAATAACTATTCGTAGGCGTGGCTTACTCATACTAAGACGAAAAGCAGCAAGCTTTCTATGGAATGATGATTTGTTAATTGGTGAACAAATTGAAGGTGGCGTTTTCGCTCTATTCTAACTGTTTAAAAAGGGCCGTTTTCCTCAACGTGAAAACCTGTTTCTTTGTATCTTCTAACTGATCCTGAACGAAAAGAAATATTGATTGCTTGTAGTAAAGATGGAAAAAGATAATAATAATGTTGCTATATATAGCTACTACCGCACCTGTTATAATGCTACAGCATAAAAGATAATTTGGTGCTATCAGTAAGATGAAGAAAATAAATATTTCCATTCCTTTCTTTTTATTATTATTATTTTTCATTTCAAACAATTTTTTTAAAAAATTATGAAAATTAAAATTTTTATTATACATACATAAAAATACAGAATATTTTTAATACACTTTTAAAAAAATAAAATGTGAAGCAATTAAAGAATGATGGATTAAAGACAAAAACGCGTTTTTAAACTGCACAAGTTCTGTGTGTCCGACTGTCAATGAGAGGCGGGCATTAGGCGGGAGATTTCTTTAACTCAAAAGAATATCAATAATTCAACTGTCAACAAGGAAAAAATAATTTTCTTTTTTTAATTATTAAGTACTAACAAACCCTCGGCTTTTCTCGTATAATAGTGGACTATGCCATGTAATATTTGTATCTCAATTTTTTATTACTTCCACCGTCCCAAACTAGTGGCTAAAGTTAGGTTGAAAATTTTGTCCCTAGTTAGTTGCTACATTTGAAGCAGGTGGAGTCAAAATAACTTCCAATGCATTTTAGTAGATGGATAAATGTAATCCCATAATTACAGTACAATAGATAGAACTCAGTAAACTAGGTTTTAAAAGCTCCCCTCGAATGTGAGGTAGTGGAAAAAAGAAATGACGTCATTTTACCTAATGAAAAGTTACGAGAATTGTAATTATGAATAATAAATAAATTAATATCTCATTGAAGGAAAGGAATAACAAAGCGCGTAACGCTGTATTTAACTTTTTATTTCAACGTTTGAAATGTAGTAAACTAAGCCATGGTGGCACGTGTGCTGCAGCGGTTAGATTTAAAGTACTTCGTAATACATTTTTCCGTTTTCGGAAACAGTCAAAATCAATAATGATGAAATTTACAATATAAATTCATAAAAAATTGATAAATGTGGACAAATAAATAAACAAATAAATAAAATAAAATAAAATAAAGTAAATGTATCAACAATATAAAGGAAGTTCCAATGAAATGTCCTAGTCCATTAGCGTGAAGATAGTTTTATGCGATTACTGATCGAAGAATTCTTGCATCATGGGGCGTGGCTTGAAAGCGTGTGAGCCCTGTATTCTTTAAATTGATTTTATACTGATTTAACGGGGGACGTAGGGAGTAAATGCCGTTGATTGATAGCATAGCACCCTGACATCTCTGAAAAAAATTCAAACTCATAACATTACCAGTATCAGTAATCTGTACGAATATTTTCAAATGTTACAACTAATTTAGGACAGAAGGAGTACTATTTAATACGGCTCTTTGTACAGTAAAGTTTTAACCTGATAGAACAGATCGCAGTGATTATTTGTTCTGAAATATGTATATGTATATATATATACATAGATATAGATATAGATAGATAGATAGATAGGTAGATAAATGTATCCAGATAATCTGAGGAAAACTGGCAGCGACCGAGCAAGGAAAATCAATACCAAAAATTTTAAGCAGTCTCCATTTAACATGACAAAATATCTTACTTGTAAAAAATAAACCTAATAGAAACTCTGAAAAGTAAGCATTTCGATGTCCAATAAGTTAGTATGTTAGGCTATTACGTGGCCAATCGTGTGTCGAATTGAGGCATTAACAAGCAGATGCACATCTACTAATAGAGTTAACATATTTAAAAAAAATTAATTTATTTGAATAATAAACAAAGTTAACTATGCTCAGTATTTACATCGCTGGCACCAGTAGAGGAGGATCTCAAATCACACTAAAGTGTATGAATATATTTTTATTACTGTAAATCAAAATGAAAAGAATGTGTAATTTAAATTAAAACTCACACCAGAAAGTTTGTATGAAAACTCCTATCAGTAGTAAACATTTATTAACCAGTATTCAAATTATTTTAGAACACGTAGATTCTAGCAATCGGCGGTTGAAACATTCAAAAAGCCGATTGAAAATGATATTGCATTCGTCCACATTAAACGAATTTTGTTGTTGGCTACAATGAGTCTACGGAAGTAGTATCCAAACATGAAAATACGAAATTTTTATGTACGACTGTTTCCATTTTTTAAATTCTGGACAACAGTTTCATTAATTTACTCTTCCTCCAGATAGAGCGAATTAGCCGACTGTGAAAGAAGAAAATATATATATATTGTATCTGCTCTACAGTGTACTGTTCAGCATATTCAGAAATTTGATCTCTAAAATCGGGAAAGGTCTCTAGAGGTATCATTATATTCTACATCATGAGGCAGAAACTATGAAAATCTTACTGTATGAAGTTTTAAAGTGTAATAATTAAAACAAAAAATAATTTCTTACACATTTCTAATTATATATAAAAAACATAAAATCTAATATTATTTATCAATTTCTATGTGCATAAATATGGATAAAAATAACTATCTATTCATACGCGAGTGAAGTAAAGGGGATCAACTTTTGATATCTAAAACGTTTTTTCCCTTATCCTAGGATTAATATTATTATAGCTTCTTATCGCAAATACAATTGGCTCTCGTTAATTCGAAATTGGATAAATCAAATCTTCGCTTAATTCGAACTAATCATGAAGTCCCGAAATGTTCCATGGCAGAATGATGATAAAAATTTCCATTAATTCGAACTCCTCTTCTCTTGACTTCGTTTAATTCGAACTAACGCGAATTAAAAATTTTCATTTCTCTCTTATAAACTTCAGATCCTTGAAATAAGTTTCTTTTTAGATTTTTGTCAGAATTGTTCTGAACTACTATACATACCCGCTTGATACCCGCTTTCTTTGTGCCCCGTCTATCTCTCCATCCCTTCATCCGTTGTGCATGTTCCTAATCTCTTAATGAGTTTATGTGTTTATATCTTTTTATTTTATATTAAGTCATACGCTAATGATAACAGCCGAAATCAAATAAAAAATAACTATAACATTAATTCCTTTGTAGTAGTACCCCTTTAAACATGTTTTCCTCTCATACTTTCTATAATCTCTCTTTCTCTCATGCCTCTTCATCATACTTCCGCTCATACTTTCTGGATAATTCGAACATTTCTTGTGGTCCCGAGTCCCTACGAGCTCGAATTAACGAGAGCCGACCGTAATTTTAAAAAAGATTTACAGCAGTCAAGGTCTATCTGAAAATAATAAAGGGCAATGTTGGATAAGAACATGTAAAATTTGTTTAAAGCATATTCTCGCTTTTTAATATAATTTACAGATTTTGTTTTATCAAAAATAACTCTTTAGTAAACACTAAATTTCCCAAAGTATCTAGCTATCAGTATTAATTTACGGATTATACGCGAAAAATTTAATAAACTGCTTTTACATCTGTACTCCGCCCTCGCTGTTTTTTAATATTTAAACTTCGCCCATCGTCATCATGATATGTAATCGTTCAGAATAAAAGCATTTAGGTAAACTATATATAGTTTTTGGAGCAACGTCTTCGCGGTGCTATTTTAATATAGATATAAACTGTATTAATATTATTTTAGAAAATATCTAATTTTTCAGTGATGCAAAAAGCCTCTTTTTTAAAAAATCATTGCACCGTATTTCATAAATTTTAAATAAGTTTTAAGAATAGCAAAGAATTATTATTGTTTAGTTTTTTTACATTATCTTTCAGTGAAAATTTGCATTCAACAACATGTTTATTTACAGGACTAACACCGAATGTCCATTTTATTCGACACACTGAAAAACAAAGTGTTTTTGATTTTTTTTTTTAATTAAATGAAATGTGTATAGATTTCAAGACGCAAAAGAAACAGAAACTTCGAAAATTCTTCAATTTGCACCTAAAAGATGAACTGGGATTACGATTTTTTTTTTTTTTTAATTGTTTTCTATGTTTATTCCACAGTAATGCGGCATTCTAAAATTCTTGTTCGACTGATTAAAATCTCAATCTAGATCTCTCTTTCCATTTTTAGTAACGGATTGACTCACGCTTCTTCCTGCCGAAGATCTTAATTCTTAAATGCATCATCCAAATAGAATGGGTGTTGCGTGATATCTTTTTGCAATACGTCACTTTGATTTTTGGCGACATTTATCTTTTGTGTTCCTATTATAGTTATTTACGTTTCATAATATGCATTTAAAATCGTGGAATCTGTTTTATTATTATTATTACTACTTATTTATTGCAGGGAAGTTAAAACATATTTTACTGATACTGCTTGGAATATACTTGACTGTCTTTTTCTTCTATAAGGCAGTCATTAATACTGTAAATTGTTAAAAGAATAATTAAGTTTATTATGTCATTGAATAGCTGTTATTGCACATTGTATGCACTTTAAAATAAATATATTATTTAAAATTTTCTTCTTTTTTTTTTTTTTTTTTTTTTTTTGTGTGTGTGTGTGTGTGTGTAATAGGAGTGACACTATGGCCAATAGAAAAAAAAGAAACGTTTTCACTATTATTTTAAAGGATAATTTTCCAATCAGATATGTTATTTTCCCGAACAAAATGGAAAAAAAAATTGCTTTAAAAAGTTTAAACATGGATATGCTATATTTAATTCTGCGCTATTGTCTGAGGTCTGCAAACACACTCCCTGTCCTAGAAATAAAAAGCGAGCATCTATAGGAGAGCACGTCTTTGAAAACATCTTTGAAAACAATTCTCCTTTCCTGAAACAGTGCAGAAGAGGTGGAAATCAATACTCTGTACAGTAAGTACGTGTACATAGATTATTTTTTATATTTCCTTATTTTCTCGCAGATGTATATGGAAATGGCTTACTTTGAAATTATATTTTAAAGATTATTATTTTTAATATTGATAAATGGAAAATATTGCAAAGGTACTATCCAACTATTGAATATGTTCTAGCTATTGCTACAAATATTGTGAAAACTTGCTTCAGTTATTGTTTTAAAGTATCCGAACACGTTTAAAAAATAACTTTCAATCAATCGACTCTTTCATCTGCCGATATCTGCTTAAAATTATAATCAAAGGCGCTTAAAGCTGGCTTTTTAAATGTGTTTAAAAGTTATTTTTAGCTTTTTCTCAAATAACAGTTATTTAAATTTTTACTATATGCAAAACATCCTAAAACAAAGAATTATGCCGCGAAATTTACTATACTTTTTTTACAAATGTCTTTTGAGGGAATGGACAACACTCATGATAATACATTAAGTAGTTTTATATTTAGCTTTTTTAAATGACAAACTTGTGACAGATTTTTCGAATTTTTCATTTCATCAGTACTTTAACAGCCATATCATCTGCAATAGAGATGAGATTTTAATATGTGTAGTCTAAGTGGTAGAGAAAGTTATTCTGTTTATTATGCAATTTACAAAATGTCAATACATTGTTTAATTTTTCAGTTGTCACGTTTTGCAGAAATATCATTTTTTAGCATAATTTTAACATTTTTTTTCCTTAAAAATATTTCTCGGTAATCATTTACATTTATATATATACCGGGTGTCCCAAAAATGACTGATGGATCTTAACATTCAAAAACTTGCAAACAGTGACAGCTAATTAAAAAAATTTTGCAGGAGGGTTATGTATAATGTCAGGAGTTTTTTACCGTAATTTTTTATTTTAGTTCATATCTCAAACAATAGGTGGCGCTGACGGCGATTGAAGGCCAGGTCGACGCTTCACTCAGCACTGATCACCTGGCCTTCAATCGCCGTCAGCGCCGCCAATTGTTTGAGATGCGAACTAAAATAAAAAATTACGGTAAAAAAACTCCTGACATTATACATAAACCTCCTGCAAAATTTTTTAAATTAGCTGTCACTGTTTGCAAGTTATTGAATTTTAAAATCCATCAGTCATTTTTGGGACACCCGGTACATATATATCAAAGTTTTAAGGTAAATAGCATTATAAAAACTGGATAACAAGAGAAAATTTTAATAATTTCAAAAAATCACTTCCGAAGTTGTCCGGATACCTTAAGGGATTTTTTTAGTTTGGAAGCATTTTATAATTTATCAATACTTTTCTTTTTTTTAACGTAAACATATTGAAAAATTATCAGTTCCATTTTTTTAAAATTTTACTATGCAAGTGCGAAAAGCATTTTCAAAACTTGATACAAACATTGCTTAAAAATTGGGCCGGAGTTATGGAGACATTTATTAAATAGGGGTGGAGTTATACAGATTCTTCAATTAATAATTTTGATGAGGCAGATTTTATCCGTCAACTGGTATAGACAAAATTCTGGCTAGCAAGTTTTTTAATTATTTTAGTATATTTTATTATTATTATTAATGATTTTGATCATCACTTCTATAAAAATATGTTTTACGAATTCTGACATTGATGTACGCATATTTATTTAGGAATTTTGAATTTATGTTGTATTTTTCTTAATTACTTAAAATGCCTATGAATACAAACATTTTTCATGTGGATTATAAATAATTTTTTACAAGTATGCATGCATATAAAATGTTGAGAAAGTTTATAAAGAACTGAAAGAACTTGCAAATGGAATGTGATAACGGTGTATATAATCAAATTATTGTGCCGGACCTGGTGAATCGGACAGCACAGTCCGGTATTGGAGAAATTTAAGAATTATCCATATTATCTCGAAAATTTTGAGAGAAAACGAGGGGGGGGGGGGGGGGGATCACAGAGGATAGGAGAATTGACATAGGTAATTTTCAGTTTATTATGAAATGAGGCCTTACAGGTAAAAATAAATTTAAGATCAATTACGATTAATCTCAGAAATGTGTTTAGATATTTAATAGAATATCACATTTTTAATAAATCCAATTCCAATAATGTAAAGAAGATGCGCATTAACAAAAAATTTAACATAAATAAGCGAGATTAAAAAAATAAAAAAATAAAATATCAGTAAATAAACTTAGTTAAGTACGATCAATGTATCAATTATTAATGTCAATAGATTAACACTTTCTCTTATACCAAGGATCTTAAAATTGTTTTTATCACAACTTAAGACTAAAAATTATAAACCTTTTAAGTTAAATCTCACACCAGAAATATCTGACAATAGAATATTAGTAGTAAAACAATAAGTTTTGTTAACTTATTCTCTGTTGAGTATCTGTAGTTTAAATGAACCAGCGATTGATATTATCAACATGCCGGTAGATTAATAAAATAAACCTCCAGAAAATAGGCAATTATTCTGAATATCTAAAGAAAATTTTTTCATAGAGCACAGTTCAATATTTTCACAATTCGTCTAGTCCGGCACTGCTCAATCTGCGGCCTGCCATTTATTTGCAATTATGGCTCACAACCATTTATTTGCAACCCGAGACACACAATCATTAATCCGTTTTTTAAAAATTAAATAAGATGTTTATAAAATGGGTTTTAGGAAATTCGCTGTTCCTTCATATATTTCCATAGGGCACAATCTATGTACTGTTATTTATAATAACTAATTCAAAATTGTATTAAGACATTTTATATGCCATTTCTTTAGTCAAAAGTTATTTTTACAAGCAGATCTATTTATGCTATAGTTGTACACAAATATTTAATTCTTTAACACGAATGAAACATTATGCCAAATTAATTAAATGTACACTATATAGCTCTACATTAAATATATATATATATATATATATATATATATATATATATATATATATATATATATATATATGCATTTCAAAAAGTGTAACTTTTCAAAAAGTTCTTTTATTTTATTTTATTTTTTATTTATTTTATTATATATATATATATATATACCGGGTGTCCCAAAAATGACTGATGGATTTTAAAATTCAATAACTTGCAAACGGTGACAGCTATTAAAAAATTTTTTGCAGAAGGGCTATGTATAATGTGAGGAGTTTTTTTACCGCAATTCTTGATTTTAGTTCGAATTTCAAACAACAGATGGCGCTGATGGCGGTTGGCGGCCAGTCGACGCCGAGACTTACTTCATTCAGCTTTGACGCAAAAGAAGGAGATTAAGGCTGTGGAGTACGTCTCATTCTACAGCACAGTCTTTCTCTCAGTCGCCGATTCTGGACTCATTCGATATGATTTCAATGGAATGCGTTGTTGCCATGGAAATAACAGATTGTTCGATAGTGGGATACAGCTTTCAGAAGTGAGCATAAATTTCGCAAGCAGTACACTGTTAAAAATCTGCTGCATTTTGCTGCAACACACTCCACCGCTTGTATATAGTATCTCTATTCCAACCAATGAGAAAGCTCCATTTCATGGCCAAATAACCGTTTTCTATACAAGGGGAGTGCGTTGCAGCAAAATGCAGCACATTTTTAACAGTGTATTTGAGTTTGCAGAAGATTTTCGTTTGGGAAGTTTTATTTTCCCGGATTAAATTACTTTTTTATGGCACGATTTAAAGAATATTTTATGCATCATATTTTAAAATTAGATAAAGGGATTTTTTCAATTTGATTATTTTTGTTATATTCTTAAGAAATTTTAGATCTTTAAGAAAATTCGTCAGTAGATTTTTATGAATGTTCGAAAAGTAATCATGAAAACTGTTGATAGTACATTGTTGGTTGGTTGGCAAATACTGAGACGTATGCAGTACATTGTTGTGTAAAATAACTACCAAAAACTAATATTATAAGTTGCCTTGTTTAGCCCTTTTCAATAGGATTAGTCTATCGTTGCATTAAAATAGAAAAAAAAATAAATGTTAGTTAATTAAAATTTATTTTCCTGGATTAAATTACTTTTTATGGCATGATTTAAGGAATATTTTAGGCATCGTATTTTAAAACTACATTGTTAAAAATTTGAAACCTTTGCTGCATCGTCACTCCTCCACTTTTATAGAAAGAGATTACTTCACTGTATTATGGAGCATTCTCATTGGTCAAAATAGAGAAATTCTATAATAGCAGTGGAGTGACGATGCAGTAAAAGTTTCCAATTTTTAACAGTGTAGGTGAAGATATCTTGCTACAATCTTGCTCTTACACTATAAAAATCTGCTGCATTTTGTTGTATACGCACACCGCTTGTATAGAAACTTTTACTTGATTGTATTATGAAGCATTGTTATTGGTCGGAAATGAGATATTATATACAAGCGGCGGAGTGCGTATGAAGCAAAATGCAGCAGATTTTTGACCCTGTGGTGCCCGATTCTGAACTCATTCGATATGATTTCAATGTAATGTGTTGTTTTCATGGAAATAACAAAGTCTTCTATAGAAAAATACAATATTCAAAATTGAGCATGAATATAGCAATCTAAATCGATCTAAAATTTATTAGAATATAACAAAAACTATCAAATTAAAGAAATCTCTTTATCTAGTTTTAAAATATGATGCATAAAATATTCTTTAAACCGTGCCATAAAAAGTAATTTAATACGGGAAAATAAAACTTCCTAAACGAAAATCTTCTGCAAACTCGAATGTTGCTTGCGAAATGTATGCTCACTTCTTAACGCTGTATTCCACTATCGAACAATATGTTATTTCCATGGAAACAACGCTTTCCATTGAAATCATATCGAATGAGTTCAGAATCGGGCCACACAGTGTTAAAAATTTGCTGCATTTTCCTTCATACGCACTCCGCCGCTTGTATAAAATATATCTTTTCCGACCAAAAACAATGCTTCATAATACAATCAAGTAGCTGTTTCTATACAAGCGAAGTGCGTATACAACAAAATGCAGCAAATTTTTACATTGTAAGAGCAAGATATCTTCATCTACACTGTTAAAAATTGGAAACTTTTGCTACATCGTCACTCCACTGCTATTATAGAATATCCCCTATTTTGACCAATGAGAATGCTCCATAATACAGTGAAGTAAACTCTTTCTATAAAAGTGGAGAAGTGATGATGCAGCAAAGGTTTCAAATTTTTAACAGTGTAGTTTTAAAATATGGTGCCTAAATATTCCTTAAATCATGCCATAAAAAGTAATTAATCCGGGAAAATAAATTTTAATTAACTCACATTTATTTTATTTTTTTTTCTATTTTAATGCAACGATAGACTAATCATATTAAAAAGGGCTAAACAAAGCAACTTATAATATTTATTTTTGGTAGTTATTTTACACAACAATGTACTATCAACAGTTTTCATGATTATTTTTCGAACATTCATAAAAATCTACTGACGAATTTTCTTAAAAGATCTAAAATTTCTTAAAAATATAACAAAAATCATCAAATTGAAAAAATCTCTTTATCTAGTTTTAAAATATGATGCATAAAATATTCTTTAAATCGTACCATATAAAAGTAATTTAATCCGGGAAAATAAAACTTCCTAAACGAAAATCTTCTGCAAACTCAAATACTGCTTGCGAAATTTATGCCCACTTCTGAACGCTGTATTCCACTATCGAACAATCTGTTATTTCCATGGCAACAACGCATTCCATGGAAATCAAACACTGTTAAAAATCTGCTGCATTTTGCTGCAACACACTCCACCGCTTGTATATAATATCTCTATTCCAACCAATGAGAAAGCTCCATTTCACAGACAAATAACCGTTTTCTATACAAGAAGGGGAGTGCGTTGAAGCAAAATGCAGCACATTTTTAACAGTGTATCGAATGAGTCCAGAATCGGGACCTGAGAGCAAGACTGTACTGTAGAATGAGACGTACTCCATAGACTTAATCTCCTTCTTTTGCGTCAAAGCTGAATGAAGTAAGTCTCTGCGTCGACTGGCCACCAACCGCCATCAGCGCCATCTGTTGTTTGAAATTCGAACTAAAATCAAGAATTGCGGTAAAAAAACTCCTGACATTATACGTAGCCCTCCAGCAAAAATTTTTTAAATAGCTGTCACCGTTTGCAAGTTATTGAATTTTAAAATCCATCAGTCATTTTTGGGACTATATATACCGGGTGTCCCAAAAATGACTGATGGATTTTAAAATTCAATAACTTGCAAACGGTGACAGCTATTTAAAAAATTTTTGCTGGAGGGCTACGTATAATGTCAGGAGTTTTTTTACCGCAATTCTTGATTTTAGTTCGAATTTCAAACAACAGATGGCGCTGATGGCGGTTGGTGGCCAGTCGACGCAGAGACTTACTTCATTCAGCTTTGACGCAAAAGAAGGAGATTAAGTCTATGGAGTACGTCTCATTCTACAGTACAGTCTTGCTCTCAGGCCCCGATTCTGGACTCATTCGATACACTGTTAAAAATGTGCTGCATTTTGCTTCAACGCACTCCCCTTCTTGTATAGAAAACGGTTATTTGTCTGTGAAATGGAGCTTTCTCATTGGTTGGAATAGAGATATTATATACAAGCGGTGGAGTGTGTTGCAGCAAAATGCAGCAGATTTTTAACAGTGTTTGATTTCCATGGAATGCGTTGTTGCCATGGAAATAACAGATTGTTCGATAGTGGAATACAGCGTTCAGAAGTGGGCATAAATTTCGCAAGCAGTATTTGAGTTTGCAGAAGATTTTCGTTTAGGAAGTTTTATTTTCCCGGATTAAATTACTTTTATATGGTACGATTTAAAGAATATTTTATGCATCATATTTTAAAACTAGATAAAGAGATTTTTTCAATTTGATGATTTTTGTTATATTTTTAAGAAATTTTAGATCTTTTAAGAAAATTCGTCAGTAGATTTTTATGAATGTTCGAAAAATAATCATGAAAACTGTTGATAGTACATTGTTGTGTAAAATAACTACCAAAAATAAATATTATAAGTTGCTTTGTTTAGCCCTTTTTAATATGATTAGTCTATCGTTGCATTAAAATAAAAAATAAAATAAAATAAATGTGAGTTAATTAAAATTTATTTTCCCGGATTAATTACTTTTTATGGCATGATTTAAGGAATATTTAGGCACCATATTTTAAAACTACACTGTTAAAAATTTGAAACCTTTGCTGCATCATCACTTCTCCACTTTTATAGAAAGAGTTTACTTCACTGTATTATGGAGCATTCTCATTGGTCAAAATAGGGGATATTCTATAATAGCAGTGGAGTGACGATGTAGCAAAAGTTTCCAATTTTTAACAGTGTAGATGAAGATATCTTGCTCTTACAATGTAAAAATTTGCTGCATTTTGTTGTATACGCACTTCGCTTGTATAGAAACAGCTACTTGATTGTATTATGAAGCATTGTTTTTGGTCGGAAAAGAGATATTTTATACAAGCGGCGGAGTGCGTATGAAGGAAAATGCAGCAAATTTTTAACACTGTGTGGCCCGATTCTGAAATCATTCGATATGATTTCAATGGAAAGCGTTGTTTCCATGGAAATAACATATTGTTCGATAGTGGAATACAGCGTTAAGAAGTGAGCATACATTTCGCAAGCAACATTCGAGTTTGCAGAAGATTTTCGTTTAGGAAGTTTTATTTTCCCGTATTAAATTACTTTTTATGGCACGATTTAAAGAATATTTTATGCATCATATTTTAAAACTAGATAAAGAGATTTCTTTAATTTGATAGTTTTTGTTATATTCTAATAAATTTTAGATCGATTTAGATTGCTATATTCATGCTCAATTTTGAATATTGTATTTTTCTATAGAAGACTTTGCTATTTCCATGAAAACAACACATTACATTGAAATCATATCGAATGAGTTCAGAATCGGGCACCACAGGGTCAAAAATCTGCTGCATTTTGCTTCATACGCACTCCGCCGCTTGTATATAATATCTCATTTCCGACCAATAACAATGCTTCATAATACAATCAAGTAACCGTTTCTATACAAGCGGTGTGCGTATACAACAAAATGCAGCAGATTTTTATAGTGTAAGAGCAAGATTGTAGCAAGATATCTTCACCTACACTGTTAAAAATTGGAAACTTTTACTGCATCGTCACTCCACTGCTATTATAGAATTTCTCTATTTTGACCAATGAGAATGCTCCATAATACAGTGAAGTAATCTCTTTCTATAAAAGTGGAGGAGTGACGATGCAGCAAAGGTTTCAAATTTTTAACAATGTAGTTTTAAAATACGATGCCTAAAATATTCCTTAAATCATGCCATAAAAAGTAATTTAATCCAGGAAAATAAATTTTAATTAACTAACATTTATTTTTTTTTCTATTTTAATGCAACGATAGACTAATCCTATTGAAAAGGGCTAAACAAGGCAACTTATAATATTAGTTTTTGGTAGTTATTTTACAAAACAATGTACTGCATACGTCTCAGTATTTGCCAACCAACCAACAATGTACTATCAACAGTTTTCATGATTACTTTTCGAACATTCATAAAAATCTACTGACGAATTTTCTTAAAGATCTAAAATTTCTTAAGAATATAACAAAAATAATCAAATTGAAAAAATCCCTTTATCTAATTTTAAAATATGATGCATAAAATATTCTTTAAATCGTGCCATAAAAAAGTAATTTAATCCGGGAAAATAAAACTTCCCAAACGAAAATCTTCTGCAAACTCAAATACACTGTTAAAAATGTGCTGCATTTTGCTGCAACGCACTCCCCTTCTTGTATAGAAAACGGTTATTTGGCCATGAAATGGAGCTTTCTCATTGGTTGGAATAGAGATACTATATACAAGCGGTGGAGTGTGTTGCAGCAAAATGCAGCAGATTTTTAACAGTGTACTGCTTGCGAAATTTATGCTCACTTCTGAACGCTGTATCCCATTATCGAACAATCTGTTATTTCCATGGCAACAACGCATTCCATTGAAATCATATCGAATGAGTCCAGAATCGGCGACTGAGAGAAAGACTGTGCTGTAGAATGAGACGTACTCCACAGCCTTAATCTCCTTCTTTTGCGTCAAAGCTGAATGAAGTAAGTCTCGGCGTCGACTGGCCGCCAACCGCCATCAGCGCCATCTGTTGTTTGAAATTCGAACTAAAATCAAGAATTGCGGTAAAAAAAACTCCTGACATTATACATAGCCCTTCTGCAAAAATTTTTTTAATAGCTGTCACCGTTTGCAAGTTATTGAATTTTAAAATCCATCAGTCATTTTTGGGACACCCGGTATATATATATATATTTGGACGTGGGATTTTTTGCATTGTTATATTAATACGTTAAATACTTATCGTATCGTTAATATTATTTTTCGGATTGTTGTAAACAATTTTATGACAACAAAAAGTTTCATACTGTTATTTCTAAATAACAATCTTAGCAGGATATTTCTACATCATATTAAATAGAAATCTACTTCGAAGTATTGTATGGAAACAGCGGTTTTAAAGTTTTTTTAGTAACGTTTCATCCGCGACAAATGTTCAATTACATTAATTTTACTAATTTTTTCATCTTTTGTTATGCTACTTTTATTAACTTACAAGTTACATGACCTATTTTTAAATTGTTATATAAGTATGTTGCGGCCTGCCTAATGTTGCAAACATATGATTGCGGGCCAGCAGTAAAAAAATTTGAGTATGGTAGGTCTAGCCGGATAAGCATAGCGAAATAGGCCCCATGTCCGTTGTTTCAAATAATAAGATTCACGATGAAAAAAAAATACAGTGTTTTTAGCTCCTGACCTTGAACTGTCCCTGAGTTAATTGAGAAAATATGCGCCGACGCTCCTTTTTTTTCCAAATATGTTTTTCTCAAAAAGGACAAATGTTAGGAAAATGAAATCAATGCGAATTATTATTATTAAATTATTTTCTTCTAGATGAAATTTTTCAGAATAATGCATCAGAAATACATTAGAAAATTTTTTTAGCACTACTCCTTCCTTCACTCCTTTTCAAGTTTTAAACTTCGCCCATTACCTGCGTAATATACCTCCATTTATAATGCAACCATAATTTCAAAAAAATTGCAGCGTAACTTTCTCGGGGCTAGAAGAACCTCTAGGCCACAGCTGGAGCCGTGCAAGGCAGACAGTAAAGTCATATTCATGTAATTGAACAAAGCTAGCTGGTAACAAACGTGTCAAAGTTAAAAAAAAAAAAAAAAAAAAAAAAAAAAAACTGCTGGAAAAAAATTTAAATTATTCTTCTTGTTTAGCGTATGACACAAGCGGAAACAGGGAAAAAACGAAAAAAAAGTGGGTTGAAGGAAAAATTATCGAATTAACATGATTCTGATAAAATCGAATCTTAAGGAAAAAATGAAATAAAAAATCTCATCAAAAGTAGCCAGATAAAATTGTTCAACTGGGTTTATCTCTAATCTTTATCTAGTTTTTGTTGCTAAAATTAGTATTTAACTTCGAAATTCAATTGTGCCGGTTTGTCGAGTTGGCAAGAATTTCTTTTTGTGCTCCAATTCTTTATTTAAGGATTAAATGTGAGTTGAAATTGAAATTAACATTTTGTTCAACAAGATTTCTTCTTGGCTATTGACAATGAGAGGGTTAGCAGCATTATCACTTAAATTTGTCATATCGGTCACTTTTAATGTTCAATAGACCCGACAGATACCAGACTTGACAAATGAACATATTTTTTGACAAATTATTATCGTATTTAAAAATTTTAGGATGAGGATAATATGCTTTAAATATTCTTCTCGCATTGAATTTGGTGCGCCAAAAAGATAATAATAATACTCTCATTCCAATAAACAAAGCTTATAATAAACCTGACGAGATAAAAGAAAAAAATTATCAGCTTATAAAAAATGAAAATTGTTCATATCATCCTTTTGGTTCAGCGTATCTTTTCAAAATGTCTTCTGTTACTTAATGAATCACGAAAAAGATATTTATAGCGTTTGCTAGAATCTTCAGAGTAATTTTGACATCTATTTTTATTGGTAACAGAGAAGACAGTAACAGATTTGGTATTCCTTTCGGACAAATACGATTAATATACATTAAATAAAACATAAATTTTAAAGAAATCTATGGATTGATTCGTTACGTTACATTAAATTGTCTGTGTTTTTAAATTCATAGAAAACATAGCATTTTTAAAAGTCATTTTTAATTTGAAATAGATTAAATTTGACGATAATTAGACTTTACAGTCCACTTTCTGCGGTTACGTTTGACAAAATTTTATAAATAAATATCTGGAATGAATATTCTTACAGTGACATGCATGAATAACGCTTAAAGCTTGCTTTTTTTAGAAAAACAACATAGAAACATTCAAGATTATTTAATTTCAAAAAAAAAAAAATAGTCTTTTGTCAGAAAAAGAATCTTAATTGCTGAGTATTATTTCATTTCAGAAGAAAAAATAGTCCTTTGTCAAATTAATAAAGAGCCTCCAATTTGGAAACTACCCATTAGATCAATGGGTGGGCGGTCTATCATGTGTTGAGTGTGAAAGGGAAGGACAAACAAATTAAAGAAACCATTTATATTTAATTTGTATTTATTTTTATTTATTTATTACGAACGACCATTTTCTGTTACGTTAAGGCGTCTCAGGAGGGTTACTTTCTACCTCGTAGTGCAATTAAGCAACATGCCACATTCAATTTTTTTTTCAGAGACCCTATGAGACATAAACGCATGATTTTTTTAATATAGGCAACTTTATATATCTTGTACTTGCTATGTTTTTAAATATTCTATATATATATATATATATATATATTATTTTGATATATATATATTATTTTGATATACATATATACATATATATATATATATATATTGACGAAAAATTAATATTTTTTGACTTGCATCCGCTGCGCACAAAATTGTAGTATAACTATTGGTTCAAGAGTCCCCAAAATTAATGATAATGATGTAAAACTAATGTATCTTGAAAGTATACTTCATTTGCAAACAATTTATTTATTTATTTATGGATGAGATGACGTCACGTGAAAACACTTTTTCTTGTCGTATGCTAACTCGCATGTTCGAAAAAAATGCTATTCTGGCATCAGGTTTTCATATGTTCGAAAAGTGATTACCGACACAAAAAAAAAAGTCCAAAAAGGCGGGAATATCTCCTTCCAAATCTACGTCATTTTTGCCAGTTACGATGATCGATACAGTGAAACTTGGATAATTCGAACTTGTTTAATTCGAAATTCTGGTTAATTCGAATGTTTTGCCTGATCCTTAGAATTCTGTATTAAAGTAATGTAAAAAAAAAAAAAAAGTGGATATTTCGAATTTTAGTTTGGATAATTCAAATTTTTAGTTGGATTGTCTTTCAAATTTTGAGGTATATACTAAGATTTTTTTTAATCTTAGGAAGTATTATCTGAAGATGAACAGAACAAGAAAATACAAGAGAAGCCCTTGCCTAGTTCCTTAAAAACTATGGTGCATATACATGAACTTCGACATTTTAAAGGTCTGTCCAATGAAAAAGATTCGATTTTTACGTCAATTGATAAGTGGGAATCATATGCTAAGACTAAAATATTGCATTTGGGAAAGAAATCAGAAATATCTGATTTTTTTCTTAAAAATGATGAATAATTAAGCTAGCTAAAAAAAGTTTGATTTAACCCTTTAAAACCTAATCCGCCCCGATACGGCCCTGTCATTGAACGACGATTACAGCCGAATCCGGGCGGGTACGGAGAATTTAGGGGTGTAAGGAAGTGAAAGAGATGGGTTTCACCCTATCTTGAGGGATGTTTCTCTATCTTTGCCGATTACTTTGTTTGGATGACAGTGATGGAATATTCACATGTGGCTTATATTTACTTCTTTTTGCAGTTAAAAGGATTCTATTGAGGGGATGTTATTATTATTTTTTCTTCTAAAGCTTTTTATTTCAAAAGAGTATGATATCAGTACTTTTGTTTTATTATTAAGTATCAGGGCTGTTATTAAGTTATTTAATTACACTTAATTCAAAATGACCAAAAGTCAGGTAAAGGAGAAAAACAATAAGAAATAGATGCAATGTTATTTGAATAAGATGATAGATATTTAGAAAATTAAGATAATGGAAAGTTAAAGAAGCAAAATGGAAATTGCACATTTTCTACGATAAAAATTTGCTTTCACACCCCATCCCATTCCATTTTCAAAATTCCGTCAAGGAATAATAACATCTAAGTTCAAAAGTGATCGCCAATATTTTTCATATCACAGGCACATTTAAATTAAGAGCGGTCCTTAAAAAAATAAAAAATAAAATAAATAAAATTCAACAACAAAATATTTTGTTACATACTTACTTTAAAAAGAAAAAACATTTCACTAGCAACCAATTAATTGCAACTGAACTGGTTTTCATGGAGAAGATTTTCTTCATTATTGATGAATTAATTGTATCTTTATTTCCTAGCGATTATTGTCCCATGAGGACTATTGTCAGTGCTGTCACATTGAATACTTGGTTTAAAAGGAAAACTTAAAACAAAAAAACTTAAAAAACTGAGAGTATTTTCTTTTACAAAATAAATAAATAAATGAAATTTGATTAATTTTTTGTTTACAATATGGATAAATTAAAATAGATATTTATTATTGTGTTAAACATTCATATCTAGATTTAGTATAATTTCCAATCTTTAAAACGAATTTAGATTTCTTTTATGTCCTTGGATTATGGAATTTTATGGATTTATTTCAATTTAATTTTGGTAATGCACGTCAATTCAGAGGAAAATTTAAAATATTTCCTGTCCAACCTTTTGCTAAGTAGGGCCCCGCATCTCAATTCTGACTGAGCAACGAGGGGCGCCATTATGAACATGATTCAAAACATGCAAAAAATTATCTCCTAATATTAGGACCAAACACATATGCAAATGCATCTAGCAGGAGAAGACATAAAAATCCTATCAATCTAAAGCTACATGAAAAAAAAATATTTAATTAAAAAATAAAAAAACTTTTACATAGTAGTAAATTTCGGATCATATACATTTTTATGTGAGAGGCTGTTTTCAAAAATTTTTGAAGTGGAAAAAGTTAGAAACTTAAATCTCGCTTATAATTAAAATAAAAAGATAATCCAGGTACATTGTTGGGTTTTCTTTCAAACATGTGAATTGACCAAAGATAAAATAGACTTTAAATATTCAATTTTTTGTATAAAATATTTTATTTTTTGAAAAAACACAGATTAATGTGATTAATAGCATATCATTATGCTTTCTAAGATTATGCTCATCTGTAAAAGAAATTTTTCTTGATTGGGGAGATTATCTTGAAAAATTAAAATCAAAACACGAAGTTGAATAAGAAAGTATTCAAAGACTGGGTGCTAGTTATAGCATTTTAATTATAACGATATTATTTTTTTCCTTGTTATGACTGAATCTAATGACCAAAAAAGGTGACTTCAAATTGTCACTCCAAAAACTAACTCCCCAAAAGTATTCGAATAACTGTGGAAAAGAATATTATTTTTATCGATCTATATCCAAATGTTTATTATTAATAATCAAAAGATTGTTTATAAACAATGTTTCATTGTATAGAGTAGTTTACTGTCTGAGCATAAGACTGTTTGCAAATATATTGTTTAAATTAAAATTTCTTTTTTCAATTTTCTACATACATTTACTGTAATTATTTAATTTAAATTATTTTAAAATTAAGTTTACTACTTATAATCCAATATTATAATGTTTAAAACACTACTTATAATCCAATAATGTCTATTTTTATGAATAAATATGCATGTATATGTAATAAGAAAGGATGTTTTTTAAAAAACCCTGGTTTAAACCAAAAAACCGGTTTTTTTTGGGGGGGGGGCGTCGAAAGAACCAGATTTTTTTTCCAACCCTGCTTCAGATGAAATCTGATTTCTTTGATCAGGCTTTTAATTTATTAGAGACAGTCTTGGCAATTAGTAAAAATATTAAAACTTATAAGTGTTATTTATTTTTGTATTAAAATATTTATAAATTAAAACAAAAATATAGGGAGATGTTCCAATGTATAATTAATATTCTTTCTATTATGCAATATAATAAAACATCTAAAAGAGGTACCATTTAAGGGTAAAAAAGTTTTAGTTTAAACAATTTGTGAATTTGGCGGTAAAAGTATGATAAAAAATTTTACTTTTTATGGAAAAAAGAATCTACTCATAACTTACGAAAGTACAAATGGAATTTTCAACTGTTTGTAAGAGAGTTTTAAACTGTACCATTGTTGCCTTTTTTATAATTCATATAATTTATAAATTTATGATAATATCTGGATATAAACCATACATTGTCATTGTAATTTTATTTTATAAATCCACTGTGTCCAAAACTAGCAATTTAAGGATTATCAATAACTTAAAATAATAAAGAAAATTAAAGAACTTTGATAATTTTTCCCTGCTCAAAAGTGCATTTTTTTATAGATAATTCTGCATCACATTCCAAACTCCTTGAGCGTGTAAATAAGTAGCTACAGGGTGTCCAGCAAATAACACCCTGATTTTAAAATTAAATTTCTCAAAAACAAAGATCGACAGAACTATGCGGTAAACTGTTTGTTTATTAGGTAAGCTGTAAAAATCTTACATAGAAGTTTCGAACGGTGAATCTTTGGAAAAGATTGTGTTCTGATTGCAAAGAATGCTTTGATTTGACATTTTTCTTGTTTTAGATTGTTTGCGGAGAATGAGTTTTTCGGTTTAAATTGCCATAGTTTAAAGATTTTTGGAATTAAATTTTTAAAATTTCGAAATTCAAGAAATTTAGTTCGAAAAATCGTTCAACTATAGCACTGTAAGCCGAAAAACTTTATCTGTGCAAGCAATCTAAAACAAGAAAAATGTCAAATCAAAGCATTCTTTGCAATCAGAACACAATCTTTTCAAAATATTCACCGTTCGAAACTTCTGTATAAGATTTTTAGAGCTTACCTAATAAACAAACCGTTTACAGCATAGTTCTTCCGATCTTTGTTTTTGAGAAATTTAATTTTAAAATCAGGGTGTTTTTTGCTGGACATTCTGTATTTGGACAAAAGAATAGTTTTAATAGTGTTTAATAAATCACATGTATTGCTCACTAGTTTTGAATTCTGAAGAACTATTCTAACTTTTCTAGTCATTTTTTTAATCTTAGAACATGAAATGTGTAGTTGCCTTTATTCAGAAATTATGAAAGCGAATAGTATTTTCCATTTTTCGATAGAAGCATGCGTTATTTTTGAAAATATTATCAAAATTGACGTTTTGAACCACAATCTTCGGTGGTAAGCAGTAAAAAAATTGTCATGAGTGAAATAATCAAATAAAAATCATGATGTAAGGCATTTAAATTAGGAAAAAAAGAGAGAAGAAGAAGTCTGAAATTTTGAGCAAGGAAAAAATATATATATATTAGAATCACCTTATAAATGCTTGTTCTTAAATTGTACTGTAAAAGCTTTATTACCCTTTTTAAAAACATTCTTTAAAAATTTCTAAATTTTAAATCCTGAAGATAAGTGTAAATCCAGTCCTAAAATAAACCAATTTCCTTTTTTTTTTTTTTTTTTTTTTTTTTTTTTTTTTTTTTTTCTTTCATTTTATACTTTAATAGATGATACCGAAATACTTACATTATAATGAAAATAATAAGGCAAGAATGTGCTAAATTCCGTTGAATAACGGATGAAAAGATATGTACAAATATTATACAGACATAAATACAATAAATATAATAAACCCAACTGGAATTAAAAAAAAAAAAAAACTGCCCCTTTTGGGTTTTTTCTCCAGCTGGGTTTATTGTATGTATGATATTTATATTATTTTTGTATATTTATTTTATGCACACATAGAATGTTTGCCCACTTTTTTCCTGATAATATATTTTTAAGGATATAATATCTTTTTTTGTAATATTCCTATTAATTTTTGTTGTTCTATGACTATTACCCTTTTTATGCTCCCATAATTAGCAGTATGCGGAGCGTCGTAAGAAAACCGTTTTGCACAAAAGCACTTGTCAAAAAACACTATTAGAAGCCTTTCTTCCAATTTTTTTAATTTATAAACAGACTCTAAAACTTCAGCATAAATACTTTCTACTAGACAAGAAAGCAATAAATGATTTTTTTTCCTAGAATTAACACTCAAAGAAATAAACAGGTTACTATTCTCCCTTGTTTGTTTCCGACAACAACCAGCAAAAACATGTGGGGGAAGGGAAAGAATAAGCATACATCAACATGACATTTAAACCACGCCTCTCCCATTAACAAGTATAGTACACAGAAATGCAAGAAACGGAAGAATCCATTTTACGATATCGCTCTTTTATTAGGTCAGGATTTAAAGGCAGTAAATATTTCCCTTCTGCCGGTGTTAAAGAGTTAATGAAAAAAAATAGAAGTATCCTCAGATAAAGTTTGTAAATATTTCATTGTTGAGTTAATCTTTCTTTCTTTATCTCTTCTTTTTGAGCGAATATATTTAATTCGAATTTTTGGATATTTCGAACTTTTCTTTTGGTCCCTCGAACTTCGAATTTTCCAATTTCCATTGTATTACGATTTATCCAATGGGAATTCTTTAAGTATTAAAGACGTGCCTCCTGTATGACTTAACACAAATACTTTTAAATGGGGCTAATAGCAGTCAACGACTATCTGGGAAAATAAGTGGCGATATTAAATAAGAAATTTGAGAAAAGTATATTTTTGCCTTTTAATGTAATTTACTGATTTTCTTTTATCAAAAATTACTCTTGAGTGAGCAATAAATTTCCCAAACTTTCAAGCTATCAGTATTATATTGCGAGTTATACGCCAGAATACAATTAAAATGTTTTTACATCTGTACTCCGCCCTCGCTGTTTATTTTTAAACTCCGCCCATCATCATATGATATGCATTTATTCCAAATAAAAACACACTACAGAAAATCTAGTTACATAGAGTAGGCGCAGCATCGTCTTCGTGGTACAATTTGAATACGGATGCAAATTGTATTAATATTATTTCAGAAAAAATATCTCAATTTGGAGTATTGTAAAAAGTTATTTTTCAAAATATCATTGCGCCGCATACCAAGAATTAAACACATGTTTTAATGAAACTGGAGATTCTAAAAATAATAATTACCCTAACTAACAGTTTACTCCGTTCGATTAAACGTCTCATTTCCAATTAAAATATACTTTGAATTGAAATTTGAATGAAATACTGGGTAATGAAAAATCGAAGAATATGAAAACTAAGATTACAAACTAATTATCCGATCGACTTCCTTTCAACTGTTGATATATTTATTTTATTTCGTTTTATTGTTACTATTATTTAGCCGTATTAACAATTTTTTTAGGAATTTATATTGTAACTTTCATCATTATTGATTTTGGACTTAATGGACTGCTTCCAAAAACGGAATATTGTATTAAATTTAATTGCTGCAGCACACATAAAACCATGGCTTACAAGGAAGGTCTCCATACGGGCATACCTCGAAAAATCTAAAAAAAATTACAGAATGTTCTACTCGTGTGGATATATACGTTTATAAAAAAAAATTTCGGCAGAACCTCCATTGAGTAACTGTAAAAGAATAATGAAAATTTCGTTTTTTGGCGATTTATCACCGGTTGGCAATGGAATGTAATTTAAAAAAATACTTTATGTCAAATACACTTCAAGAAAAAAAAAGTTTCATGTTGAACTTGTTTTGATAAGTTTAATTTAAATAACTTTAGTTTTGTAAGTTTTTGAATATTGCTGTATTTCACTTTTACTTCGCTTTTAGACTTTTAGATTCGCTCTTCTTATTACTTTCCTTCTTTGGGATATTAATTTAATTATTATTCATAATTACAATTCTCGTAACTTTTTATTAGGTAAAGTGACTTTATTTTCACATCTTATATCCATTATTTCACATTCGAGTGGCGGTAACTTCTAAAGCCTGGTATACTTCGTTATATCCATTGTAGTGTAATCTTACAAATATCGATTTACTAAAATGCATCGGAAGTTATTCTTGACTCCACCTACTTGAAATGTAATAACTAATTTGGAACAAAATTTTCGATCTAATTGTAAGAACTAACTTGGAACGGAGTGAAGTACTAAGCACAAATTGATCATTTTACACAGAAAAATAGATTATTTTCATAGAAAAATAATTAAAATTGCAATAAATTTGTAATTATCTATACTAGCATCTAGTGTGTGATTTTAAAAGATTAATGTTTTAAAAATATCCATGGCGGGAGGGGGGGGGGGTATGGCGAAAATTTTTAAACTATCCTGAAGTGTAGAACTAAAAATAATTATCTTTTTCATCTTTGGCATTCATACATTTTAAGTTGAGAAACTGATTGTTACATCCAGTTGCTGCAAAGCATTTTTGCTCTATTATGTTACATTGTAGTAAAGGAAAATGAGAATTTTAATGAAATTTTCCAGAAAAGTAATTATTGTACATTACTTACTTTAATAAAACTGATATAAACTAAAAGCACTGTCTTTTATTTAAACGGCTTATATTCCAAAGTTGGTGAATGATCCCTACTATTTACTACTTATTTCAAAAGTTCAAATAATTAAAAAATATGTTTGTTAGATTGAAATTGATAAAATTTGATTTTGTGTATTTTGAATTAAATTTCTGTTCTTCATTTAATCCAAAGGTTGAATATCTTTAGACAGGTATTTGTGTGATTTTGGCTGAAAGACTACTATAATTATTAATTTAATATATATCTTTAATTTTTTTTGGTCTAATGGAATTAGTTTATATAAGATTGGAAGAATATATTTATTGTATTTTATAAAGCTGAAAGTTACAATGTAAATTCTTGAAGAAAAAAAATTCTTCCATTTCTTCTTCTTCGAAGAAACCTATTTCTTCCACATGATTTTTATACATTGCGGAAGAACTCTCCAACCCTACTGTTCCTAAAGCTCATTAAACCTGGTATTGATTGCTACTAATTTCAACTTTAGCTAACATTTTTAAAAAATCCACTCATACCAGTAAATTTATTGAATAATATGTTATTTGTTTTAAATGTTGTTACATCTGGTTGCAAAGTCTCTCTGGGTTATTTTAAAAGCGAGTGAGCGCCTCTACCGGTATTAAGTTCTCCTCGCTATATTTCTCAGAATAAAGTAGCTTCAGATGTTGCCAGTTCGGAGTCTACTTTCAATTAAAAACTTCGAATTCATACCATTAATTCTAAAGGATTTTTTTTTTTTAAAGGTAATAAAGAAACTTCTGATATTAAGTAAATGTAACAAAACCATTCAGAAGTTTTGGTGTAAAATGTCAGATTTAAAAGATGGAAAAATTTGGCAAACCAGATTCAGATGGGAAATCCTCATTAGCTGCAAAGGAAATTTAATATACTATTGGACTTGCCTAGAAACTAGCGCCGTCTAGAGAGGGACGGCAGAACCCCTGGCATGGTTGTCATACGACTGCAGCATTTGGCAGTTTATCTATTTTTTGGCGACAAGGGGAAAAAATTGGGTGGAGGTAATTGGCATTTACCAAGGCTGATGAATATAAGCAGTCGGCAACAGCGTTTTTCACTGATCGAATCAGTTTTTAAAAAAATCAAATAAACCCTTCACTCATGAATTTCCGTGAACGATTAAATGGTGAATTTTCTACTATTAAATATAGATCTTTTTTTTCTTATTGAAAAACTGTTTATTTAATAATAATTCTCAAGAAATAGGTGTGCAATTTGGAATGTAATGATCAAGAAATAAGTAATTTTGAAACTCTTTAGATAGTAATGTGAAATATTTTATTTTTCAGATATACTGGAGCAAAAGCATCCTTGTTAAATTTTTTTTAATTAAAAATATACCCTTTTCTTTAAATTGTTCACTTCTAATCATTATTAAAATGCTACAATTTCGTAAGATTTTTTTATATCAATTCCAGTTTTAATTAACGATAATTTATTTTCTCTTGTCCCTTACCTTATTTTGAAATTTCTCATCTGTTCTTCTGAAAAACAAAATCCAGTTTTTCATCCCTTAACGGTAAGTGTTTTTTATTTTCTTTTTTTTTAACAAGTTTAATTATTGGAAATTTTTACCTTTTTTATTCACAGAAATTCTGCAATTAAGTTTGGCAATAATTATTATTCTAAATAATTTTTATGATAATTATTCTATATTTCTAATTATTATTATTATTAATTATGAAATATTTCTCGTTCAATTTATATAACAATTTTCTTTCAAAAAGAGTGTCAACTTTATGTCTTTTTAACTATTTGGAAAAATAGTTTTTGTTATCAGTAGGGAAATGGGAAATCTGAAGCATATCTGAAACTTTTTATTCATTGAATGTCGCAATTTATATTATTTTACTCGTTTTCTGATTGGTCCATGTTTAATGTCCAATAATGGAATACTTCTTTGCCACAATGACAAAAATGTAATAAAAACTTTAACCCTTTCGCTACGAAGCCGCCTGAAACGGCCGTTCATCCAGCGTACGGAGCTAGCCGCCCGGACGCCTGAGAACAGGTGTTCCATTTCTCCCCCATAGAAAACAGAGATATTGTCATGGAGTAAGTGCGAGGCGATTGATTGATGAGGGGATTATTGCAATCAACCGATGGGAACTTTTCGAAGGAAAACACTTTTCACTTTTTCTTCTATTGGTGATGCATGATCTTTATACTTATTCAATTTTGTATATTAAAATATTACATATATTTTAATTTCACTTTGTTATCTGCGTTTTATTTAGTTATTTGCATACGGTATATAAAATGCAAAATATAAGCTGGCAATAACTTTTAACGAGGATGCAGACAAATATAAATATGATTCTAATGACAACATACATTTATCCTATACCGAATCAGTGGATGCAGATATCGATTATGAAAATAAAATGCAAGATCTGAAAATAAGTATTGAATTTCATTCTCAAGTAAATGGCGAATATTACTTAGAGTCCTGTCCGGATAATAAAAAAATAAGAACGGATATATTTATAATTCTTCTAGTTAACTTTGTTTTATATGCTTTTTCTTATTATTAATCACTGTATTTTTGATGATTGCAAACTTAGAAAATCCATTACACCCATTAGGATCTATAATAATGAACCGTTGATCTATTTGTTACAAATTTTAAATTTGTAACAAATAGATATATGTAAAAAACAAATTAATATATGTAAAAAAATAATAATAATGTCAATTTTACAGGGGAAAAAGAAAAAGACTAAAAGAAAAATAGAAATATAATTTTAAACCCTCTAGATAATTTTGTTCTCTATATTCTTTTCTCTTTTTTTAATACTGCATTTTCTGATGTTTGGAAACTTAGAAAATCCAGTACACCCATTAATATTTATAATTATAAATCTTAGATCAAAATCTTACAAATTAAAAAAAAAATGACAATGCTCATTTTTTAGAAAAAAAAGGGAAAAGAAAGAAAATTTTAATTCCTCTATATAAGTTTATTTTCTGATACATACTTTAAATTTTTTTTTAATTGCTGTATTTACTATATATTAAATTTTTTTAGAATATCAATTACATTAATTTGGATCTATAATAATGAAATCCACTACTGCCCTTCAGCTAAACCTTCAGCCTAACTTCAGCTCTCAGGCCTGGGTTTGAACTCAGTCACGCCCGTCGACCTAGTCGTTCGGAGCTCTTCGAACCTTGGATTTCCTTGCATAAATACGGGTTAGGCTCCCCTAGTAAGACTCCCACACACACACACAGAGGGTAACTCCTGAGGATCTATATCCTTCGTGTTGATGACTGGTCATAATAACCACAACCAACCAACTATAAAAATGAATCTTAGATCGATTTAACGTAATTTTATAAAAACTGACAATGTACATTTTCCAGAATTTTTTTAGAGAAGAAAAAATTTCTCTAGACTTTTTTTATATGCTGTTATTTCTTTCTTTTCCTTATGTATATATATACATGATTTGAAATTTAGAAAATCTATTACATCAAAAAGGAGGTACAATAATGAATCTTAGATTCATTTATTGCAAAATTATAAAAATTGACAATGCTCATTTTCTTGAATAAAATAAATAAATAAAGATTTAGAAGATAATTCTAGATAACTTTGTTTTCTAAATGTTTTTATTATTATTATTATTATTATTATTATTATTATTATTATTATTATTATTATTATTATTATTATTATTTACTTTACTTTTTATGTATTTAAAAATTTAGAAAATCCATTAGGATATATAATATTTAGATCCATTTATTACAAATTTATTAAAAAAAATGACAACGTCCATTTTCCAGTTTTTTTTTTAATTGGGAAGAAAGAAAATTTTAATTTTTCTAGATATTTTTCTATATGCCTTTATTATTTTTTTGTGTACTATTATTACAAGTTTCAAAATTTAAAAATATGTATATTAACCTCCATACATTTTTATATAGAAAAATATATATAAGTTTTGAACAAACAGATATTAAGTCATTATTATTTATTTATTCAAGTGAATATTATTATCTTTTATTTAGTGTTAAATTATTTTGTGAAATTTTCAAAGCTGTAATTTCTTAGAAAATGATGAAATTTTATCAAGTAAAAATAAATTTGAATTCTTAAAATATTAATTTTTTGGTACAGTTTTTTTAGTTACTATGTTTTCATAAATAGCAAGCTTTAATAATAAATAAAAAATAAATATGAACTTTTAAAATGGCAAAAATAAAAAATAAATCATTTACTATCAAGCTTTTAACGCCATCAATCAATAATATATGTATGTTTTTTATCACAATGATGTTATTCCAAGCATAATTTTAAAATTCGATAAAAAAGGATTTCTTGTGGGGGGTGGGTTACAAATGCATTACAAAATGTAAAACTTTTATTTATGAGGTGATTTTTAAAGTAGTTTTTGGACAGATTTTTTTAAATTATTATTTCCGCGTCTAATGTTTCTCTTTTAACAATTTATCACATTACTAAAAAAAAAAATTGTTAAATTAACCTAGCAATCTGAAAATACTGTGGAAATGTTGTGATATTTTTTCACAAATTTCTTTAAAAACAGAAGTAGATTTTTCATGCTATTTAAAGAATGATTTTTTCTCTTTTTTTTAACTTAAATATTTATCACAAGAAAATATACAAAATACGCTATAAAACGAAAAGCAAGAAACTGATATCCTGTCAGAAAAAATTTATTCACCCTGTAACTAATTTTAAGGGAAAAAGTAAGAATCTAATTTCGAGGAAATAGTATGCTAGGAATAAATCCCGAAAGATAACACATGCAAAAATATATCGAGCATAAATATATTTTAGTACAATAAAAACATTCCCTTGAGCAGGATTACACTATTGTCCGTCTGATCTTAGGGGGGATAATAGGGAAAAATAAGTACTACTTTCGAAGGTAGCTGCCTGCTTATTGTCCCTTTGACAAGTAGCATGAAAGTAGGCGGGCAGAAGAAAGGGGTTGAAAATTTCTCGCAGATTATTTCAATTTTCGGGCGGTTTCGTATTTTCAGAGTCAGTGCGTTTTTAGACTTCCGTATTCAAAGGGTTAATGAACTTTTTTTGAAATCTATATCACAATTCTTACTTTTTTAAAAGTTTTTATTACTCTTTTTGTTATCGAGGCAACAGAAGTATTCCATTTTTGGACATTAAACTTGGACCAATCAGAAAACGTATAAAATAAACAAGTGCGTAAGTGTGATCGCAGATCGTGCAGAGGGTTTCGTTTAATATCTCCTTCAAAACATTTTATCATTAAATTAACAAACGAAAAGTGGCTTTTCGGTGCTATTTCGGATTTATACGCGAATCGCGCTAAACAGAACAAAATACTGACATCTTCCCCTAAATGCTGCCTTGATCGTACAGATATTTTGATTTCTCTATCAGAATATACAGATTTAGTGAAGGTACGCAAGTAAATAAAGTTATGTGTAAAAGTAAAATGTTACAAAGCTTAGTATAAGTTTAAGGGAGACCACACCGGCCACGAGAGGAAGCTAGTAATTTAAATGAATAGGAATTTCATAAATAAAAAAATATATTTCACTTCGCATGTGGAAATAGAGCATAAGTATGATATAATATGATTAAATAAAAACAAATAAAAACGTTTGTCACGTGATTTATTTAATACATTAATTTATGTTACATACATATAATAATTTTATTTAAACTTACGTGCAACAGTTAGAAGAAATGAAATTCAAATTTTGTAATTTACGCTACTGCAAATTTTTAAACTAATAAATATCGCACATTTTCAATTTTTACACCATCGTGTAGGGGGGAAATGTACTTTTAAATGGAATATGTTTAAAAGCTGTATCTCGATTTATTTCTGAGATATTAATTTTTTTTGTAGTTTTTAATACCGGTTTCGTAATTGTGGCAACAGAAGTACTCCATTTCTTTCTAAAGCGTAAAAAAGAAATAATTTTTATATCTATCTAACTTGCGTGCAACAGTTAGATGAAAGAAAAAAAATTTAAAAAAATGAATTGATGATATTTAAAAAAGTTATTTTAATTAAAATAATAGTCTTTTCCAAAATTTTATGATTTGTTGTGTGACTAGAGGTATTCAGCAATAAATACACAAAATTTGAACGCTCTGACTTATATTGCTTTTGTGTACATACTCTATGGCAGACAGGCAGCGGACAGAGATGAATAGGGTTTCGCCATATGAACGAAACCTTAATTAATGATTATGTGTCTCGGGCAGCAAATAAATGGCTGCGGGCCACAACCGGCCCGCACACCGCAGATTGAGTATTGTTGGACTAGACTTATTATGAAAATGATGAACTGTACTTCGTAAACAAATGTTTTGATGTTCAGGTAAATTACTTCATTTTCTGGAGACTGTAGAGGCTTATTTTACTACGCAACCGGCAACTTGATAACCTCAATCGCCGGTTTATTGAATTTGAACAATATATCAGCAAATATACGTACATAAACTTAATATTTCAATTTTAATCTCTTACCGTAGAATATTTCTGGTGTAAGTTTTAACTTAAAAGGTGCATTATTTTTAAAGATTGTTGTCTTTTATCGTGATAAAAACAATTTTAAATCGATTAGTATAAGAGTAACTGTTCCCCTACTGATACTAATAATTAATACGTTAATCGTACTTATCTTAGTTTATTTATTGATTTTTTTCTTTTTTTTATCTTGCTTACTTATGTCGGATTTATTTGTTAATGTGCATATTCGATGTATTATTGGAATCGGATTCACTAACATTGTGGTGATCTATTAAGTATTTAAATACATTTCTGAGATTCAATTAAATTTAATTTTATCTTTAAAGCCTCATTTCATGTTAAACTGAAAATTATCCACGTCGATTCCCCTATCCTCTGCAATTTTTTTTCCTCTCGCTTTCTCTCAAAGTTTTCGAGAATAACATGAGTAAATCTGAAATTTCTCTAATAAGGGACTGTGCTGTTTGATTCATCAGGTCCGGCAAAAATAATATGATTACACACACCGTTATCATATACCATTTGAGCGTTCTTTCAGTATAAATGAACTTTCTTAATGTTTTATATGTGTGTAAAAAATAATTCTAATCTACATGAATATTTATTGTACCCATAGGCAATTGAAGCACCTCAGAAAAATACAACATAAATGCAATATTCCTAGATATTCCGTTCATAAATGTCAGATATCGTAAAGCATATTTATAGAAATTATCAAAATCATTCATAATAATAATAATAATAATAATAATAATAATAATAATAATAATAATAATAATAATAATAATAATAATAATCAGAGTACAAAAACATATTAAAATAATTACAAAACTTGGGAGCCAGAATTTTGACTATTCTAGTTGTTGGATAAAAATCTGCCTCATTATCATTATTATACTTAGATTCTGTATAACTCCACCCCTATTTTAAAGTAATGCCTCTATAACTCCACCTCTATTTTAGAAGTAACGCTTATATCAGGTTTCGAAAAGGCGTTTCATAGTTGCATAGAAAAAGAAAAATGGCATTGTTAATTTATCAATGCCTTTACGTTAAAAAGGAAAATTATTGGTAAAATATAAAATGTTTCTAAGCTGAAAACCCCTTAAGGTATCCGCGCCTCTCTGGAAGTGATTTTTTGAAATTTTTAAAATTTTCTCTTGTTATCCATTTTTTATATTGACATTTATCTTAAAACTTTGAAATATATATATATATATATATATATATATATAAATTTTAGCAATTACTCAAAAATTATTTTTTGAAGAAGAAAATACTTAAAATTATGTCAAAAATGACATTTCCGTAAAACGTAATAACTCAAAAATAAAACAACGCATCGACATTTTGTAAATTGCATAATAAATAGAATAGCTTTCTCTAGAGCTTGGACTGCACACATTAAAATCGCGTTGCTATCTCAGATGATATGGCAGTTAAACTACTATTAAGTACTAATGTAATGAAAATTTCTCAAAATCTGTCTCAGGTTTGTCATTTAAACCAGTGTAAATATAAAATTATTTAATATATTATCATAAGTATAGACTATTCTCTCAAAAGACATTTGTAAAAGAAGTACAGAAAATTATGCGGCATTTATTCCATATTTTATTTTTTTTCAACTCTGATAAATACCGTTATTGTGAATTTATTCAACATTCTGCATGAAATTTACCTTTTCTGCATTTTTTCACAGACATATAAGTTTTATTTGTAATGTTATATAATAAATGTTATAATATTAACTTGTATTTTATATCCAATGTAGAAAAATTCATTTCATTTTTCGTAAATGATTACAGATATAATATTTATTTATAACCCAGTCATAGAATGTAATTTACAATTATATATATAACATATATTTCATATTAAAGAAATTTTAAGACTATTCTTAAATACAGACTGCTTACTTTTTAAAACGTATTTAAATTTGTTTTGTAGCAAATGCATTTAAATTTTGAAATGCTTTAACGCTAAAACTGTAATCAAACAATTTTTCCCAATTTTCGATAAAAGCATTTTTTTTTTTTAATTGCGAAATGACTGCATTCAACAGCATTTCCGAACACGACAGCGAAGGAAAGCAAAAAACTACCGTCCTTAGACAGCAGTCGTTTATAACTTGAAGATGTTATTCATTCATCTAAATATAAAAAATAATAATTATTATCATAAAAAATAAACGAAAATCAGGAAATCTAAATGAAAAAAAGAAACAAAATTGAAATTTGACAAATTACAACGAGTATTTTAAACATGATACTTTCCAAGACTAAAATTTTAAAGACCTATAAATAAATTCTATATTTAAATTAATAATAATAATAATAAACATAATTTTTATTATGATCATAACGAGTCATATTACAAATGTATTAAACATTAATATTCCTATTCCTAAACTAATGATTAAAATATATTTATATATATTATAGATATACAGCATTAACTGTTTAAAATGCGCATCTGTTTGATAAGTTTTCATCATGCCTTACAATTTTTTTACTGTACCTACTGCGAACGCAGCAGATCTTTAAATAATGACATAATATCATCTAATAAACGAACTGAATGCCTATTTATTATCTATAAGATACATTTCAACCAGGGTAATGATACGGAGCATCATCCCGTTCCTAGCCCCTGTCAGGCCCTTGCGGCTCATCTAACGAGGAACTTCGACTGGGGTCGGGATTCGCAAACCGCTAGGCGGCTACTACTTCGGGTCCCCATCCGTCACCCTCGCCTTCCAAAGCCTACTGTCTAGCGGCCAGCCATGTTCCCAAGTCTGATGAAGCGGTCGAAAACGACAGCTCCCCTGCCCACTGAGTAACCTCAGAGGCGAGTCGGACACCTGGGATCACCCGATGAACCATGACGAGTCCCCGGATGACGACGCCCACAAGAACGCCGTGACCAGTGACCCATTGCCATGGGACATCGCATGCAGATTTGCTGTACGGCAGGCCCCACAAGATGAAACCACTATAGCATGAAACACATTTATGTGGGTTAGCCGTGGATCAACCAGGGTAACTTTGACTTACCCGGGTAACTATAGTCCAATAATGTAAAATGTTTAATCTACTACATAACTTGAATTAACAGGAAAGTTTTGGTCTTAAAGTATAGGTGGCCGCACTGCTGTGAGTTTGGCAGTTCATTAAAAACATTTCGTCATGATTCCAACATGGCAGAACGGATCAAAGTTTTTGTAAAGGTGGAGAAAAGTTACCCGGCTGTGGCACAAAGATACCCTGATTGATTGTACTTGAGTGATTTTGAATTTAAAAAAATAATAATAAAGTAAAGAATAAATAAGAGATCTGTTAGACAAGACAATTGCTTTTTATGAAGCACTATATCTTGTAAATCGAAACATTACATGCATATAAGTTTAGAATTGAACTAAAGCTATTTTTAAACATTATTAGTTTGTAATAATTTATAAAATAAACATATTTTTTGCCACAGCTGTATCCAATTACATTAACAGATCATATTAATATTAAGACTAAAAATATTAGAATTCTAACATTAAATAATTTGAATTTCTCATGTAGGATAAGGCATGTTTAAAATTCAGTTTTTTTTTAATTTCTTTTAATTTATTCATTCACAAATTGGAAAGTTTTTGCGCGATACTGATCTAATCTTTTGGCTCAAAAATTTCAGCTAGTTAACAATTTATTGAGTAGTACTAAGCATACATTAAAAAAAAGAGAAAGTAGAAAAAATAACGACATTTTCTAACATTTCAAAATCACAGACGTAGATCGTTAATGCAAATAATTTTTGGAGAAGTTAACAGCAGTCAACAATGTCTGATATATAAAAAAAAGGCGACTTTTAAAAAGAAATTTGTTTAAAGCATATTCTTGCCTTTTATTGATTTTGTTTTATCAAAATAATTTATAAAATAATTATTTAAATGACAATTTATTGATTTTGTTTTATAAAAAATTATTCTTGAGTTAACACTAAATTTCCCAATGTATCAAGCTATGAGTATTAAATTGCGGATTATACGCCAGAAACATATTAATATGTTTCTACTTCTGCACCCCGCCTTTGCTGTTTTTTTTATTATTAAACTCCGCCCATCATCATATGATATGCATTTATTCTAAGCACACTACAGAAAATCTAGGTACATAAAATAGGCGGGGCATCGTCTGTGTTGTACGATTTGAATATAGATGTTAATTGTATTAATAATATTTCAGAAAAATATCTAATTTTGGAATACTGGAAAAAGTTCTTTAAAAAAATCATTGGACCGCATTTCATGATTTCAAAATACGTTTAAAGAATACTACAGAATTATTATTTGAGAGTTTTTCACCATTTATTTCAGTGAAAGAGTGTATCAAAATCATACCTATACTTCATTCTGTAAAAACAAAAGTCTTTTTTTTTTTTTTTTTTTTTTTTTTTGCTGTTTGGAAAATTGTTATTGTCCTCGGTAAAGAACTGGGAAATCTGAAGTATATCTAAATCTTTTTCTTGATTCAATTCTGCAATTTATTTAATTTTATTCGTTTCCTAAATTATTCAAGCTTAAAGTTCAAAAATGATAGACATCTGTTTTATATTTTATTCGTTTTCTGATTGGTCCAAATTTAATGTCCAAAAACGGAATATTTCTGCTGCCACGATGACAAAATCAGTAATAAAAACCTCTTAAAAAATGAATAGTTTAAAAACAATTTAAGATAGCGATTTCAAACAAATTTCATTAAACAGTGCATTTTTTTCTCTACGCAATGGTGTAAAAATTTAAAATGTGTGATGTTCAGAATTTTAAAAATTTACACTTCCGAAAATTGTAAAACTGAAATTTCATTTAAAATTTGTTTGTGATGGGTCCAAGAATAGTAATGTTCAATCCATGTCGTGCGTAATAGGAGGCGTTCAGAGTCAGTCGGATTAACTCCATTAACCCTCTAAGCGTTTGGCACGTAGAATTCCGTACTTCAAAAAATGTTCCAAGAGTGAATTGCACGTAAAATTCTGTATGACAAAAAAGATTTCAAAAGCGCATGGCACGTATTTTTCTCGCACCTGTTTTTTACCTCAAAAGTGCTTTCAACGTAAAATGCCGTATCTACCTTCCCCCTCGGCCTAATGATCTTTATTGACAAGTTGATGGATCATGTGGTAAAGTGGGCGGTCTTTGAGTCTTTGTCCGTTTCACCCCTTTTAACTTGGAATTTTGCCATAAAATTAGCTATCAGGTTGAGAAAAGCGGAAGAAAAAGTTTTTTTTTTATTCTATTCATATGGTAGATCTATACTTAATATTCCGAATATTAAAGCGTAAATATTGCATTTTTTTGCACAAAATAACATTGAGAAGGTAGCTTAATGCGACTGATAGAAAAACTTCATTTTTATAACTACCAATAATGTTCCTTTTTTTCATGCTTTCTTTCGTTGAAGTTATATTTAATGGGGGAAAGCAGGTTGGTAAAAATAATATAATCTGTAAGACATAGAAAACAATGGAGATTTTATTTATATGTATGTTCCACAAAAAATAGTGAAATTACAACCAAAAGTATAAAAGAGTTAAATCGAAGAAACAAAGACACCTTGAAAAATTGTTTTCGCGGGAACTTGAAGCAGTTTCAATGTTTTACTTTGTTTTTAATTAGCCTCATATTTATCTCTATGAAGATCCCCTTTTTTTAATAGAAAGTAAATCCTTTTTAAATAAAGTTAATTAAAAATCTAATGGTGACAAGAAACTTATAAGATTTAGTTTTAAACGAAACTTTTCTAATTTAAATATTATTTACCATAAAGCAAGTTATAAGATAAAACAAAAGAAATTTGTTCCACAACAATGAGAATTTCTTGTCGCTGTTTACTGTTCATAAATTTGAAAAAAAAAAAAAAATCACTCACTTTTACAGAGACTTTTTTTCCGAGAGATTTTACCCAAGATTTTACCGCAATAAAAATTTAAATTAATGCAGAAAAATTTTTATTTTTTTAACAACTAGCTGCTTTATATTTAAACTGAAAGTAATTGCGATTTAAAAAAAAAAAAAAAAAAAACATAAATCCAAATTTTCGGCCCCACCAGTGACCGAGCAGTTGTAACCTCTCAATTGGTAGATGGCAGGGGCTGGGTTTGAACCCAATCGCGGCCGTAGGCCAAACCGTTCGGAATTTTAGTGGTTTTCTTCGAACCTTGCGTAAATACGGGTTAGGTTCCCTTAGAAAGACCCCAACGAAGAGCACTCGTCCTGTGTGCCGATATCACTGGAGTAGATAACCGGCCGACGCAAAATAAACTGTCCAAATTTTCAATTTCCCTTTTTTCCATTTTTGGTTCATGGCAGGAAAGAGATCAGTGTAGATTAGTGAAACGTTATCTTGTTCTTTGTTTCCACAATTGTTGTCAAAAATTGTTTTTATTTAACAAATTCTTTATTTTACACAGTAGTGCAAGCAAGCGGGAGAAAGGGGTAGATTTACTAATTATTAGCCTAACATTTTTACTGTAAGATTGATACTTTGAAGTTCGTCACAAATCTTTGACATTTTTCCAATTTTTTAATTAATTATTTTTTATGCAGAAAATACACTTTGCACAAATACATTTGTAAACAACTCCAAACAAACAAAAACAAATTTCAAAATCTTTCAGCACTTTACGCGATACAAACATCAGAAAGTATATTTATTGTACATGGTCAAATCTTTAACATTTCAGCTCGAAGAGATTGCGGGGTGCAAAATAACCAATCGGAATCTGAAAATCCAAAGATTTATAAAATACATACAGTATTTGTTCCTGTTAGTTTGCTACATGTTTTATGTTGAATTTAATACATTATTTTACTGGCCTCTTTGATCTAGATGACATCACAAATTAATGTCCAATATTTGTTAGATACTAAACGTTTACCGAAAAGCTATTAAAATACAGTGATTACAATAATGATTAAAGATTAAAAGTTTTGAGAAAATTAAAATAAATAGAGTTGAAGGTGAAAGTGACAAGATTTCTTGTCTTCTAAAAAAGGGAGGATCTACTCTGTTTTCCTTATTTAGCTACATACATAATCAAACACGAACATTTTAGATCAGCTTATAACAGATTAACAAAACTCATATAGCAATCTTTGTTATATTCAAGTAAAAGCGAAATTTTACGATTGATATGTAGAAATTTTATTAAATATTGTTAAGAATTTACTCAAAAACAACTAGAAAAACTCATATTTATCTAGAAACAAATATGAGAAATAAATCGCTAAAAATGAATTAAACTTTATTGAATATATATATATATATATATGTATATATATATATATATACTTCATGAAGTTCATTAAAAGCTCTATATGTAAAGAGAAAGAAATGCCCCATTAATGGCCGAGAGGTTTCTGCTCTCTGAACTTCTATACGGCAGGTGTCGGATTCGAACCTAATCGTGCCCATCGGCCTAATCGCTCAGAGTTTTCTGTGGATTTCCTTGCGTAAATACTTGTTGGCTTCCCTTAGAATGACCCCACGGAGGGCATCCCACTTTTAGGACCCATATCCCTCGTGTTGATAATTTGCCGTCATAAACACAGCCAACCAATATTAATAATAAAAAAGATTGGATCTAACTGCTCAAAATCATTACATACTAAGTAGAATAAATTGTGTACAAAAAGACTTAATGAATTTCAAAATGCGCATGTGCAGTTGCTAAAAAAATTCATAATACTATAGCCAGAAAGCCATGATTTTAACATGTATTTTCCGTTATTTTATAGTTCTTAAAAACATAGATATACGAAATTTCGCTCTATAGGTATTTTTTTTTATTACAGACACGATGTGTGCACGATAGGAAATTATCTCTATGCCCGGTACAATCATGTGTGTTATATTTCTTTCACAAGTATATATTGCAAATAATTGCGTTCTTGCAACGATTGATTAAAAAAAATTGCAAAAGATCAGGGTTATAAATTCCATAATACATTTTCTAATAGTTTCATAAGCGATTAAAATTTTAAAATGGCAATATGAGTTTAATCTTGATTGTATTTCATTTTTAAAAAATCTTTATGTTCGGCTGCGCACTTTTATAAGAAAGTTTTACTATTTTTATTTTTACAGAACAAAAGTTTGAAAATATTAAAACAAGGTAAAACCCGTCAAATTTTGACGAAAGAAAATGTTTAAGAAGGAACTGTTTCATTAACTTATAATAAATCTACAAAATTAGTTATAGTAAAAAATGCATTTTATATTGGTACGTCTAACTCGTAAACAAACGATATTTATCGTCAAATTAATGAACTACTATTTCTATAAAACACAATTGTATAAATTGTTAAAATTAAATTTTAATCGTATATGCAAGCAGCAATAAAAAATAATAAAGATATGTTATGATAAAGTTATCAATTAACGTTCTTATGCTAGTATTCCAAAATGATAAAAAGCAAAATTTATTCAACTTTGACTCAATCATAGAATTTTTTTTCCGGTGAAATCTAAACCCAGCATCATTTTCACCATATCAAAATTTACAAATGTACATTTCACATCTGTATTCACGTTAAAAAAAAAAAAAAAAAAAAAAAAAAAAAAAAAAATTGGCATTTTAATTTGATAATTTTGATTCAAAACTTGAAGTCTCAATAGACTGTTGATATTCTTTTACGTGTAAATCAAGTTTTGTAAATGAAGTCAAAATTTACCTGGTTTTATAACAGAAGATATTTAAATTTCTATTTTTTCCCTTTTAATGAGAAAATTGCAACATAAAGATACAGCACTCAATTTTTTCTCTTTTTTCCTTTGCTTTAAATAGAAATGGAGTACTCCTGTTGCCGAGATTAGAAAAGAGGTATTAAAAGTTATAAAAAAATTAATATTTCAAAAACAAATTAAGATACAGCTTTCAAACAAATTTCATTTAAAAGTACATTTTTTTTTTCAACACGATGGTGTAAAAATTGAAAATATACGACATTAAGAAGTTTAAAAACTTTTAGTAGCAAAAGTTGCAATACCAAAATTCATATAATATTATATAAATTAAATTGATGCCATAGTTCATTTCAAATTTCAAAGTGTTGCCATGCGCAAAATGACGTATGCGTTGCGCACAGATACGTTTGGCCTTTATAATATAGATTGATACTATTTGGCTTAATACATATTTAAATGATAATAATAAGAAGAAGCATTATTTTAATTTAAATATCCAAATTTCATTTTCTCCTGTAGTAATAAAATGAATCTGCTTATTGTTTTCCGATAGTAAGGCTCGCGGTCTTGGTGGCAAACGATTTGACTTGTCTGTAAAAATACATTGACTTGGCTTAAAAATATGAAAAATGCTATGCAATAAAATTCTCAAAGACGAAATCACATTTTAAAAAAAGTCCGTTATAGATAAGTTCCTTTCTTAACGGGTACATCGACTATTATAATTATGTTATACTGGGTATTCTTCTGTCCCATACGATTATATTCATTTGGCATGGAAGAACACATTTTGCCGATGATTCCATCATAATTAGGCTCTTTTTTAGATGTATATTTCAGTTACATTGGATTTTAACTATATTGCATAGAAATTTGCTATTCTTTATAAAGAATAAAATTCAAAGTTTAATTGCATAATAATCGCTGTGTAAATATATTGCCTTGTTTGCAGAAATTGCTTGGACTGGGCAAATTTTAATGAATTTTGCGAGAACCAGTTCACGCCAGGAAAATGATTTTCATATGGAAACCGGGGTCAGAAAATTTCGGCCGGATCAGAAGTCTAGGAAAAAATTAAGTCCAGTCTAGGAGCGGTATGAAAAATAAATTTAGGCCTGACCCGAGCTTCAAAAAATGTAATGGCTGGTCTGGACCCGAGTGTTGTGAATGAAAATTCGACCGAGCCCGTCAGGTGCTATTTATAGTATGCTGACCCAGCGTTCTGTGATTCGATCCTTGTTAATCACACATCTCTTGTAAAATAATAATTTCTTGAAACTGGCTCCAGATAGTAATATATATATATATATATATATATATATATATATTAATCGTTATCATTACAGAAAATTGAGGTTTTTCGGTAAACGGAAAAAAAGTGACCGGAAAAAAAGTTATCGGAAAAAAAGTGACCTAAACTACAAAAGCGGAAAAAAAGTGACACGGAAAAAAAGGGACAAGGAAAAAGAATGACACGGAAAAAAAGTGACAAGGATTGGTTTTGGGGATTTATTATTGATTTTGGGGATTCATTGGTTAAGTATGAAAGGGGGATCGGGGGGGGGGCTCATAATTTAGGTAAATGGGTTTTTCATGCTGAATTAACTGTTTTGGTTCAATTTTTGGATATACGTTCATACTGAAAAGACGCTTGCCTGATTAGTTTTGGGAAGGGACGATTACCCCTCCCCCATCCGTCCTCAATTAGATGAATGAGTTTTTATGCAGAATTATCCAACTTGTGTCAAATTTTCATATAGGTTCTTTTCGATAAGGCTTATATATAGTATAAAATGCCTGAAGAGTTTTAGGAGTTTAATGGTTAAGTATAGAAGGGGAACGGGAGATAACCTTTCTTAAAATTAAATTAATGGCTTTTTACGGATAATTATCCGATTTGCTTCGAATTTTGGACATGGGTTCATTAAGACGTATAAGACGATAAGACGTATCTCTGATTAGTTATGGGGTTCTTTTGCTTGTTATAAAGGGGGGACGAGCAATTATCTCTCCCTCAAACTAGATAAATAGATTTTTATGCAGAATCATCTGATGCATTTCAATTTTTAAACATAGGTTCTTTCTGATAAGGTGAATTCCGGAATAGTTTTAAGGATTTAATGGCTAAGTATAAAGGGAAGATGGGGGAAACCCCTCTAAAATTAAATAAATGGCTTTTTATGCAGAATTATCCGATTTGCTTCGAATTTTGGACGTAGGTTAATTATGATAAGACGTATATCTGATTAGTTATGGGGTTTTGCTAATTAAAAAGGGGGGGCGGGTGATTACTACCCCCGGCCTTAAATTAGATTTTACAAAAATTATGCACACTTATCCGATTTATTTTAAATTTTGGATGTAGGATCTTTCTCATAAAGTAAATTCCTGAATAGTTTTAAGGGTTTAATGGCTATGTATAGAGGGAGATGGCTTTTTGCGCAGAATCATCCGATTTGCTTCAAATTTTCGATGTATATTCATTATGAGAAGGCGTATCTCTGATTAATTATGGGGCTCTTTTGCTGATTAAATAGGGGAAGCGGGCGATTAATCCCCCACTCTTTAAATAAGATTTTTTTTTACAATTATCCAACGTATTTCAAATTTTGGATATAGGTTTTACCTGATAAAGTAAATCCCTGAATAGTTTTAAGGGTTTAATGGCTAAGTATAAAGGGATGAACGGGGGATAACCCACAATTAATCAGGAGTTCGCCTTATCATAATGAACACACATTCAAAATTTGAATCAAATAAGATAATTCTGCGTAAAAAGCCATTTATTAATTTAAGGGGGGTTAGCTTCCGTTTCCCCACTGTATACTTAGCCATTAAACCCTTAAAATTATTCTGGGATTCACTTTATGAGAAAAAACATATATCCAAATATGAAATATATCGGATAAGTGAACATAAAAAACAATTTATATAATTTAAGGGGGGGGGGGATAATCACCCGCCTTAATTTTTAATTAGAAAAATAACCCCATATGTAATCAGGGATACGCCTTATCATAACGAATCTATAATCCAAAATTTATAGCAAATCCTATAATTCTGCGTAAAAAAGTAATTTAATTTAAGGTAGGTTATATTCTATTCCCATTCAATACTTAGATATCAAATCCTTAAAACTATTCGGGGATCCACCTTATCAGTAAAAACCTACATTTAAAATTTGAAATACATGGGTTAATTCTGCATAAAAACCTATTTATCTAGTTTAAGGGGGAGATAATTGCTCGCCTCCCCTTTATAATAAGCAGAAGAACCCCATAACTAATCAGAGATACGTCTTATCATAATGAACCTATGTCCAAAATTCTAAGCAAATCGGATAATTATGCGTAAAAAGTTATTAATTTAATTTAAGAAAGGTTATCCCCCGTTCTCCCTCTATATATAACCATTAAAACTCCTAAATCTCTTCATGTATTATATACTATATATAAGCCTTATCGAAAAGAACCTATATTCACAGTACCCGACTTAGACAGTGGGTGGCCCTGGGGCAAACATTATTAGAGTGACCCCTTCTATCTTTAAAATGTTTGTGAATTATACTCAAGTGACTAAAATTAAAATTCAAACCTATTGTATGTATGCATAAATTTCGTACCAAGTACTGATTTCAGTATTTATATTTCACATCTTTATCATCAGAAGATAAATAATTTTAACTATTAATTTTTTTTGTGATGTAACTATTACTTTAAGGGAACGTGGGGCAGGGAAGCAAAGGGGGTAGGAGAAAAAAAGACCCCTTAAAATTAAAAAAAAAAAGAATTTTGGTAATATTTTGCTATTTTATATCATTTGGCCCTCTTTTAACAAGAAACTTTTCTCTCCTTGGGGGGGGGGGGCCTTCAAACCGGGGGCCCGGGGCAATTGCCCCGCATGCCCCTGCCTCAGTCAGGCCCTGTATATTCAAATTTGACACACGTTGGATAATTCTGCATAAAAACCCATTCATCTAATTGAGGACGGATGGGGGGGGGGGGTAATCATCCCTTCCCAAAACTAATCAGGCAAGCGTCTTTTCAGTATGAACGTATATCCAAAAATTGAACCAAAACAGTTAATTCAGCATGAAAAACCCGTTTACCTAAATTATGAGCCCCCCCTCCCCCCCCGATCCCCCTTTCATACTTAACCAATGAATCCCCAAAATCAATAATAATTCCCCAAAATCAATCCTTGTCACTTTTTTTCCTTGTCACTTTTTTTCCGTGTCACTTTTTTTCCGCTTTTGTAGTTTAGGTCACTTTTTTTCCGATAACTTTTTTTCCGGTCACTTTTTTTCCTAGATTCAGGTTTTTCAGTTCTTAAGATAATTCTCAAATGCCCCGCTGAATAAAACGAAAATTTCTGACACACTTTTTTCGTTTCTTTTTAAACACGAAAGCCTGTTTACTAAAATAAACTTTCCTTTTTTTGAAAATAAATAAATTACTTAGAAGCGATTCAAGTTACATGCCGACGGAATTTCTCCTTCCTTTCATTATCACATCAGAAATTCAGTTGAAAGGAAAATTTTCATAGCATTTTCTAAAAGATTCTTTGAGTTTATTGAAAAACAAAAAACGTGTTTCGATTACATAGTTTCTGAATGCAGACACCTGCGAATCTCATACCTTTCCGAGCAAGAATGAAATAAAAATTATGTCATAAAGCAGCCAGTTTGCATTTGAGAACGCCTTAAGGCTTTAGTTTCCATATTATTATGCCTGCTTACTTGTAATGTAATAATACAAATACTGTTTTCGAAGATTCCCCAATCTCCGAGAGCTCAAAATCTCCATTTTGAAAGTTTTTTTTTTTTTTTTTTTTTTTTTTTAGCGTTTTTAGGAAATTTGAGATGTAGCTGACTGAGAAGTTTGCATCGATATGTTATATCTATAAAAATAACAAACAAAATTTTAAAACATACATAAAGTATTCGATGGAGTCCAAAAAACAAAATGTACCTAAGGTATCCAAATTTATGAATAGGTCTCCGTCAATAAAATAATACCAATGAAAAACATTTATCAGGCCTAGAATCATAAAACACTTTTCAACAATGACAGAATATTATTACGATTTTTTTTTTCATTCAGTGCAGTCGATCATAGTATGTCCTGTAATCAAATTGTTTTATGGGTCTTTGCAAATGAAGCAGTATCTATGCATTATTCTATAAAAAATGCGTCGCAATGCATCTCAAGGGTTTTTTTTTTAACTTTTATTATGTTTGAAGTATTAAAACATCATTAAAGTAACATCACAAACTATTTCCCCCATAGATCATAAATAATTCTCCCCCACTCTTCATAAAGGAACTATAAATATTTTCCGTACTTTTAAGAAATCATATTTTAGCCTACATCAATGATATAATATAAATTTCATTACATTTCAAGTGCTGTTACATAATTGAAGTGCGTCAGAAATGACTTTTTTCCACATGGACAATGATTGTTTTGTGTGTACCTATAAACAATATATAAATGTTACGCATTCATTTTAAATACGCTTCATTTGTGTTTTTGAACAAAGAACTTCTAAGTAGAAAAATGATTAATAAATGAAACTTTTTTTTTTCTTTTGTACAATGAAGTAAACAATAAAAAAGAAAGAAAAAAGATCTTTCAAAAAAACTGTCAGGATAAAGGGAACGTGGGATGGGATTACTGACGTCCTCATACTGGATTAAGGAAATGAACAGGGAACAACAAGCTTTAACAACATATGTACCTTTTTTCATAAAATGGAAGCAGGGTTGATTCCTAAAAGACAGCACCGGAAATTGACACAAATAATTTTACCGACAGATTTCAGTGATTATAAAGAGTTACTTTTGTATATTTTTACTGCGGTCAGAAAAGTCTGTACATAAAGGCATATATCTTTCCTAGTTTTCTTATTATTTAGACATAAAGGTTTTGAGCTTGAAAAAGTTTTGTATTGAAACAAACTTTAGTAGTTTGATGTTCCTTTACTTATTTTAACTTTTCTTGTCACATTTGTCATGCTTAGCGGCTAGCATGGAAAATTTTTAACGGTCTTCTTAAAAAATACTTTTAAATTGACCGGCAATAGTCAAATTTTTTAATTCTCTCAAAGGCGTATGCTTTTAAGTGTGTTATTTTGTGAAATTATTTCATGGTACTAGCCAGCGAAAAGGGTTCATTGTAAACGTCTTGGGAGGCCTTTCTTTTTGAAATACGGTTTAAGGTAATCTGTAAGGTTCGGGGATTAATTTTCTAAATAGGACTACAATACCGAAGATTTCTAAAGGGAAATTTAAGGCATGTTTATAATGGTGCAGCGTTTATTTGATTTGCGGCATGTGTGAAGTGCGTACCTTACATGCTCACTCACTGTCAGGTTTTGTTTAGCATTGATCAGTTAGAAATTGAATGTAAATGTAGCAATATTTCATCCTTTTTAAAATATACTTTTCAATCATTCATTTTTGTAGCTTTGATCTGCCGAGTGCAAATGTCTTTTATCTTACAGCGAAACTAGGTAAGAGGTTTAGTTTCGTCACAAAGAAAGAAAAAAAATATATATATACATATATATACATTTTTTAAACAATTTTACTTTAGTTTGACTTATAACTTATCTGAGTGCTGCTAAACAATTTTTTTGAGCGAAATAATTTTTTTAATCGCGAAGTTCTATTAAAACTTATGGAATTTTTCCATGATGGATAGTGACTCTGAAATTGAAGATTTAATTGAATCATCTGAATCTGATGAAATATTTTCATCCTCGAATAGTGATACTGATGATGACAGTTTAGATGATGTTCGAGATTGGTGCCCTATAAATACTTCTGCCAGACAACCAAGTCCTCCTAAGTTTCCCTTTTCTGCTAAACCCGGAATAAAAATTCCAATAGTGAACGCAAATTGAAAAAAGTGTCACATGATTTAAGGATAGCCCCATTGTGTTTCGAAATTTTTCGCTTTTCCAGTTTTGATCGACATTTAAATATTTGCAGTAATACTATCATGCAAATTTTGATTTAATTTTTTAAATATCATTTTTTTTTTTTTTTTTTTTTTTTACTTAATAAGTTCTATAATAATTTTCTGATAAGTATTTTTTTTTTTTTTTTTTTTTTTTTAAATATTAATTCGCGCTAAAGAAATCGATAAAAAGAGCACAGCATTTACCAGCATTTTTGCTGATCAAGAGGTGAAATATTTAAACAAATTTGTAAGCCGGACTACTTTTTTTATACAAAGGTTCATCTGTTAACCAAATTTTCAGTGGGGCGTCATATGATTTCTGTCCATAAGAAATTCATTTCTAATTTAAAGTTAACATATATAAGCCGTAATTTTCACTTCAAATTTGTTTCACGTGTAGTATTTTAATTGCTTCGGTATTTTGTATTTATTTATTTAGTTAGTTTTGTGTGTCTGTGTATGTTTGAAATTTATGTGTAAATGTGTAGTTCATTAGATTTAAATTAATAATATAATTCAATAATAATGCTATTAACCCTTTCAGGAGCAAAGTACTTCTATACGTAAAGTACAGAAATGACAGTTCAAATGATGTTTATAGGTATAGTGTAGATATCACTAAATGTATATTTTTAAACAATATTGCAACTTTAAGCATATGTGGAGTTATATGTCGCTGGGACTTTTTTCGTGTAGGGTTTTCGTCCGATAATTGTTTTATGCAGGGTGTTTTCGTCCTGTACCTAATCAGGCTAACTAAAAAGGAAAATGGAGATTATTCTATTTGAACGGCCTTTTGCAAAGAGATTGATTCATCAATTAATCTTTCATAGTTACATAAGCAAAATCTATTTATTTTTTAAAAGCAGTCTTAATACATAAATTTTATTATAATTCAGATTTAATTATAAGGATAAGGAATATTTTTAAAATACAAATTGTTATCGATTAAAAAAAAAGTAGACAAAAATATATAATTAAAATTGCAGTTACTTCTAAGTTTGGTTCAATAAGTGATAGTGGGACTGGACAAATGCTCCACATTTTCTTAGAAATATAGCATAATCTTTTCAACTATCTTAAACCCAAATTGATTTTTCTTTGACACATTCCTGAATTCAGTTTTGTTAAAAAACACATTGAAATGGCAGGTGCGCTATCAAGAGATTATAAAGTCGAGCAAATTTTCCATTTTTCGATAAAGGCAGGAAGTCATTTAGAAAATTCTATCAAATTTCGAGTTTTGAAAAAAAAACCTGCACACAACACCTCGATAAAGATGATCATGAAAAAGCACTGGCGAATATGTAATTCATTTGACAGAGAAAATAAAGAGCTATTCAGTCTCAAATCATTTCCATAATCCTGATTGTTTTCGCCATGCCTTAATTATATATTTTTTAATTTATTCTTGAATGTGTCAAAGTTTGTAGATTTCGACATTTCCCCCCCCCCCAAAAAAAAAGTTCTTTTTCTTTATTTTCTTTTTTTTTCCTTGTTTTCTTTTCTTTCTTTCTTTTTTTTTTTTTTTTTTTTAATTGAATCAGTAACTTTTTTTAAAATTCAAAATGGTTTGTTAAGGATCCTCGAAAAGACATTTTTATTTATGCTACGTATTGCCTAAATTATGCTTTCTTAAGGACATCATTTCAATTTTTTTGTTTCTTTTTATTCCATTTTCACGCCTTTCTTTTCATACAATTATCAATATATATATATTTATTTAGAGACTTCTTGTATTTTTTTTTCTTTGGCTTTAACTATAAGAAGAAATTTAAATATACAATTTTAGAATAGTATTAAAATATCTAAGCAAACATATTTAAATTATAAAATCTAGGTTCAAGTACCTTCACACAAATTAATACTTTGTCAGTAGTAATAAACATTAAAAAGGCATATTAGAAAAATTTAAAAGATGATTTATTCCAAAAACTATTTCATGGAGAAATGAGCGTTTGTATAGCTATTTTCTAATGCAAATTTATTTTTAATATCGAACAATTTGTCTAATTAATAAACGCTATATTAATAATAATGTTTTAATAATTTAAAAGTTACATTTGAAAGTAATTATACTGGTATTCTTTGAAAATCAATTTGAGACAGTTTTTCCTTGCAAAACATTATTCCAGAAAAAAAAAAAAGAAAAAGAAAAAGAAAAAAAAAAAAAAAGAAAAGAAAAGAAATATTTTAGAAAAGAAAAGTATGACCAAAAAACTCCTAAAAAATAAATCGTGCCACGTGATTTGCTCCATTTTCTGGATTAAAAAAAAAAAAAAAAAACAATCTTTAGTGAAATAAGGAAATGAGGTATTTATGATTATATTTTTAAAACTTATGCAACAGAATCTGCGATAAGTACATCTTCAAACATTTCCTCAGTACATGTTATCTGGTAAATACTGAGCATTCTAAGCTGATTAATCACTATTAGCTCTGACACCTTCTCCTCCCATCTAAGCTCCTACCACGCCTTCTATTCATACCGCAAGGATAGAGAAGGGGGTGAAAAATTCGGCTGGCGATTTTGCAAAACTTCCTGTCTTCAAAGAGGAGTTATTTTTGTGAAAACATATGCTGTTATTCAAGACATTTTCAAAGTAGTTTTTCCAAAGATACCGAAACGCTCAGAGGGTTAAAAAATGCACATTTTAAAGTTGTCTATCTATAAATTACTGGGTTTTTTAAATTATTGGTCTAGGAATATTAATGTTTAATGCACGGCGTACTCTGTTAAATGACTCGTTACAATATGACTCGTTACAATCATCCTAAAAATGATTATTATTATTATTAATCAAATATAGAATTTCTTTGAAAATATCATTTTTCAAACAGTTGTAAATAGTTAAATTACAATTTCGTTATTTTTTTTTCACTGGTCTAGGAATATTAATGTTTAATGCATAGCGTACGTAATATATGACCCGTTATGATCATCATAAAAATGATGTTCATTATTCATATTAATTTAAATATAGAATTTATTTATAAGTCTTTAAAATTTTAATCTTTGAAAACATCATTTTTTCAAATAGTCGTTTTAATTTATTTTTTTTTCTTTATGTGGAAATCATATTTTCACACGCTTTATTTGAGAAAAATTCATGGAAAATTATTGCCTCAATTATATTGCGGAATTTTTAATTTAATCTTTAAATTTTTAATTGAAATATCCTTGTTTATCAAAGGAATAACAATAATACCATAATCATCAATGTCTGCTACACTTAAAATTTTCAAAACTAAAATTTCTTAAACAGAGCAAATTCTTTGTATGTTATTTTTTTTTAATTGTTAATTAAAATGGAAATGTATGCAGGCACTGTTTCTGATTTTCCTACGAACTCCCAAAATTTATTTACGAAACATTGAGCACGGAATTGCAGGTTGAGTGAGGGAAGCAGCACAGAGTATTGATTGCCTCCCACTCTGCTGCATTGTTTTAAGAAAAGCGAATTGTTTTCAGAGATCTACATTTAGAAGACGTGCTCTCCCAAGACGCTTTTTTTATTTATTTAGGACAGGGGCTGCTGTCGCTAAGTACCATAGCGCAGAACTAAACACAGCATCTCCATACTTACACTTTCTTATCATACTATCAGGCATGATTTTCTCATTTCTTCCTGAAAAAAAAATCTTTCTGAGCCTGCTTTTGGAAAATTATCCTCTAGAGTAATAGAGAAAATGTTTTATTTATGCTGGACATAATTTCAGTCCTGAGTTACTTAACAAAAATTGGTGAAAAAATGATAATTTTTAATAACATACTTGCTTAAATATTTTTGCACTGTACAATAACAACTATTTCAACGACATAATAAATTTAATCATGATTTTAACAATTTGCAGTATTAATGACTGCCTTATAGAAATCAAAAACAGTCAAGCATATTTTAAAGCAGTATCAACAAATATTTTTTAACTTCTCCGCAATAAATAAAGAAAAGATTACACTACGTTTAATGCATGTTATCACACGTAACACATCATAGAAACATTGAATATCGATTTAGCTAAGAATCGAAGGGCCGTATTGTAAAAAAAATACCATGCAACACCCTCCCTATTTGCACAATGCATTTAACAATCTTTGAGGTGAAAAGGGGTGATGCCAACAATTACCAGAAGAAGAAACACCTATATCGGAAAATGGTAGTAATAACATTGTTTCAGAATTTTACTAGCCGTTTCTGACGAAACAGCCGACCATGAATTTTTGACTGTTATAGAGATAGTTATGGTATCAGACAATTCTACCTTTTTAACTGTAATCATTTACTCTTTATATTTTATGGTGTTGTGTTTATATTACTATTCTGTATTTTCATTTTTTATTTATTTATTATTTTTTTTTTAATATATTCAGTTATTAAATCGTCATTTCCCTTTGACGTTCCCCATTCTCTAGAATAAATAGATAAAAATAATAATAAAAAAAATACTCCCCAACGACAAAGTTTCGATGAGAGCACAATTTAATACATTTTTTTATTTATTATTTTTGAATGATGTACAGAAAAAGTGTTAGATTTTAACCAAAATGTTAGTTATTATTTTTGTTTTCTACATTTTACTTTGACAAAAAACATTAAAAGACATATTAATATTAAGGCTGAATTCTAACCTTCAAGAATTTGAATTCCTCGAGTAAAATAAGACATGTTTAAAATGAAGTCGTTTTTCATTTCTTTGAATTCATTCATTCGCAAACAATTTTAAAAGAGGTTAACAGCAGTCAACAATATCTAATTTAAAAAAAAAAAAAAAAAAAAAAACGACGATGGCAAAAAAAGAAATTTTTTAAAAGCATATTCCTGCTTTTTAGTGTAATTTATTGATTTTGTTTTATCAAAAATTACTCTTTAATAAACACTAAATTTCCCAATGTATCAAGCTATGAGTATTAAATTGAGGATTATACGACAGAAACCTGATAATATGTTTCTACATCTGTACTCTGGCCTCGCTGTTTTTTTTTCCATTTAAACTCCGCCCATCATCCTATGATATGTATTTGTTCATAATAAAAGCACACTACAGAAAATTTAGCGATGATATAAAGTAGGCGGAGCGTCGTTTTCGTAGTACGATTTAAAAATAGACGTAAAATGTATTAATTTTATTTGAGAAAAACATGTAACTTTTGAATATTGCAAAAAGTTCTTTTATAAAAATAATTGCACCGTATTCCATGAATTAAAAAACTGTTTTAAGGATACAAACGAATTAATCCAGAAGCTCATTTTTTTAGGACAGGTGGTGTGGTCGCTGGCCTCAATAACGCAGAAAGTCTCCATACTTAAACTTTCTCAAGCGTGACCTTTTCATTTCGTCCGTGAAAAAAAATACATCTGAGTCTGTTTTTGGAAAATTACCCTCTAAAACAACAGTGAAAACGTTTAATTTCTGTTGGACATAATTTCAGTCCTGAGTTACTTAACAGAAATTTGTGAAAAAGATGATAAATTTTAATAACATATTTGCTTAAAGATGTTTACGCTGTGCAATAACAGCTATTTCAAAAACATAATAAATTTAATTATGATTTCAAAACTTTGCAATATTAATTCAAAATTGCCTTATAGGAAAGAAAAAACAGACAAGCATATTCCAAGTAGTATCAACAAAATATACTTTAATTTCCCCGCAATAAATAAATAATTGTACTATCTTAAATCCATATTACCACACGTAGCACAAAAGATCGATTTCCTTAAAAATCAAAGCTCCACATTGCAAAAAAATATCATGCGACACCAGCCCTATTTGCACAATGTATTAACAGTTAAAATCTTTGATGTGAAAGGACGTGAGGCCATCAATTACCAGAGACAAAAAGGAAAGAACAATATTGGATAGTGGCAATAGTAGCATCGTTTGAAATTTTCATCAGCCACGCCTGACGAAACAGCCATGCATGAATTCTTTTCCACGCTTTAAGGATGTGAAGTTCACATCCTTAATTATTGGTTACACCCATTGATTATCAGCTATTTAACAATTCCAAAAAATATTATACATTCTATGCATTTAAAAAATATAATGTGATGCAATAAATCAATGAATAAATATATTATATATGTAATATTATTGAATTATTAAAGGTGTCGTGGGTTATCGTTAGTCTTATTCCGCTGTTCTTGCTATTATTATTATTATTATTATTATTATTATTATTATTATTATTACTATTACTATTACTATTACTATTACTATTACTATTACTATTATTATTATTATTATTATTATTATTATTATTATTATTATTATTATTATTATTATTATTATTTTGTACTTTGGAAGCTTAAAATTATTTATCAATCAATTTTCATCTTAATTGTCAATATATGTGTGGCACGCCTTTCGAAACCTGATTGAAGTATTATTTTTAAAATGGGAGCGGAGTCATTCATTCTTTGCATAAAAATTTTAATAAAAGTAACGTAATAAAATGACAAAGTTGAATGGACGGCTACGTATATTTGTAAACAAATGCTTTAAAAAAATATAAACTATGTAGCTAGCACTCAGGTATGACGGTGTTATTCATGTCGAGGTATAGCTCAGTTTTATTTTCCTTTTCTTTTATGTACACAATTTATTTTTCGAGGGAAGGGTAACTTTATGTTTTTTTCAGTAAGTCATATCAAAGGATTAAACTGGTGAAGCTTTCTCGGGGTGAAAGCTAATGAAACCTGCTATTGAATGTTACATTAATTTAAACTTGAATTAATTGAAAAAAAATATTTCAACTCATACCAGTAAATTTATAAAGTAAAATGTTATTGTATGTAGATGCTGTTCCAATTTCTAATGAACAATTTATTTACATAGTTTTCATAAGCGAGTGAGCACCTTTACTGGTACTAAGTTCTCCTCGCAATATTTAACCCTTTAACTCCCATGCTAGAACACGTTCTAGAAGATATGTAGCTCATTTCGCACCAGAAAAATTCAATGGCTAATTTCGTTTTATTTAAATACGGGATGTTCTGGTATTGATTAAAGCAAATATTGTTGTTTTAATTTTCTGGTGGGAACTGAAATATACGAATTAAAATATCGCGGGCGGTCTCGGGCGGTTTGGGTTCCAGAGGGTTAAAGTATACAGTGAAACTCGTAGCTTTAGATAAAGAGTATGGATACCAACATCTTCAGGAGCATAAATGCCATTATTTTCTACAATCTTGAATATTTCAGATCAACCAGTGTTCTCGCTGTCGCTCGCCAATGCGCCAAATTGCAACCAAATTCTCCATTTGGCGAGTAAATAAGCGATTAGATTCGACAAATTGCTAGTGCTCAATTTTTGCTTTTCCTTTTTTTTCATTTTCGATTTTCATACATATCTATCTATATATATATATTTAACGTATATTTTTATATTTGTAGCGGATAGTTGAAATTAATTAATAACAATCGCTTTCACAAATATAAAATATTAAGTTATTTTAGAACATATTGAAAAAAAGGGTGTACATTAAAGGATGAAAGATAATTTTTTTTCTTTTGCTACACGGCAAATCTATTTTGCTAATACTTTTTTCATTTGGCGAATGTTTTTTATTTTCAATTTGCCAAATTACCAACGTTAGTCAAATGTCAGCGAGAACACTGAGATCAACACATATAACGGCCAGACTAATAAAAAATATTTACAATGTACATATATTCTATTGCAATTCTATATTTATTAATTGATTAAGAATCGTGCAAAAATAATCTTAATAAAATGCTTTGAAAAAATTATTTCGTTATAAGTTCATTGCCGGATGTTGGGGAAATTGCTTATCGTCTTAATGTTGAGTAAACATTTTTTATTGTATTTCTTATACTATAACTGCCTAAAATTCAAGTATTTGACTTAATATTTTTTTTTTCAAAACATGAAAAAAAATATTATTATTATTTTGCTACTATTTTTATTGCTACTATTATTATAGTGAGCGGCCCTTACCGATATAAAGTTCTCCTCGCTATATTTACAGTATACAGTGAAACTCGTAGCTTGAAAAAAAGAGTATGGATGCCAACATCTTTTAATTTTTCCGGAGTGTGATTCAAGGCAAAGACGTTTGAAACCGAAAAGTATTTATGAGAAAACGTGTCTTTTCTCAACATGGTACTTATTTATTTATTTGATTTTATTTTAAAATTGTTTATTATATGATCGGACAGCCACCCCCACCCCCTCACCAAGATCAAATCTCATAGTTGTGGAAAATAAAAACTTTTACTGTTATTCTTTTAGTTCCGTGTATTATTTGGAATTGTCTTCTACCACTTACTGAATCATGAAAATTAATATTTAAAGCGCTTATTGAAATCTACTGAGTAATGTCAACATCTATTTACAACATCTGGTTACAGACAAGACAGTAACAGACCTGATATTTCTTTCGGGTGAAAGAAAAATACTAACATACACTTAAAAAAGGTGTAGGTGTATTTGGTGTATTTTGTCGGCCGATTATCTACGCTATGGGATATAGGCCCTATGGGGTGGGTTGCCCTCCGTGGGGGTCTTTCTAAGGGAACCTAACCCGTATTTACGCAAGGTTCGAAGAAAACCACGGAAAACTTCGAACGGTTAGGCCGACGGTCGCGATTGGGTTCGAACCCAGCACCTACCGTCTACCAGTTTGGAGGTCAGAACCTCGCGGCCACTGGTGGGGCCCACTTAAAAAAGGAGAAAAAAAAGAAAAGAAAAAAAACCTAAATTTTAAATATATTTACATATTGTTTTGTTACATCGCATTACATATTTTTAAAAGCATAGAGTACATAACATTTTTAAGTTATTTTTTATTTTAGATAGATAAAATTCGATCAAAATATTTAACTTGATAATTTCAAACAGTCCATTTTCTACGTTTACTGTTTGACAAAATTTTATTAATAAATATATGCAAAGAACATTGTTACAGTAACAGACATAAATTAACTCTAAAAACTTGCTCCTTTAGTAAAAACAACAAAGAACCCCTCAGGATTATTTAATTTCAGAATAAAAAAATAGTCTTTTGCGGAATAAAAAATCTTTAAATTTAAAAATTTGAAAGTTATCCATTTGATGAAGGGGTGGATGTATATTATGCGTTGGGTGTATAAGATAGGGAAAAAATAAATCGAAGAATTCACATTAAAAGAAATTTCAAATTTGTTTCTGTCATTCCCTTTAGATGGTAGCGTGTTAGAAACTTTTATCTTGAACGAAGATTTTTTCCCCCTAACTTTTCTTGATACTAAAATTAGTCGTTGGGGCCACCGTAATACTTACCCATCATAGATATGCATAATATAAAATATGAAAATATAATCAAGTAATATCGATTTGCATAAAAAAGATCGTTATAACTCATAAAATGATAATTATATTAATTATAAATTTACTATGCTGGATTAAGCATTTCATTTCCAATTGAAATTTATCTTTTAATTGAAATTGTAATGAAATACAAGGTTATAAAAAATCGAAGAATGTCGAAAATATGATTACAAATAGCTCAAAAACTTTTTATCCGATCAACTTTATTCTTTATGCAAAATTAATGTTGCGTCATTGTCTTTTACATTTATTCCTTAAAGTGAAAAAAAAAATTTAAATTTTTTTCGTATTTTTCATCAGAACAAATAATTCGAGAGTCCGACAAAAGTAGTTCCGGATATTCGAGGTTACCGCTAATAAATAGGCTTCATACCATTCGTACATGGTAAGTATATACCAAATTTGTTCCGGAAATATGGCGTTTAACACAAAGTTATACAGTTATTGTTAGACACACAGACATACGGACGAATTTTTGTTTTCAAAAATATGTTTTTGGAAATCTACAGCGTCTAAAACGTGTAAATCAGTGAAAAAAAAAGTCGATTTTCAAAACGATTGCAAGATTTACCCTACACTACGTATGATGGGTATAAAACAATGGAAATAAAACCCATATCATTAACGCTCATGTGAAAAAATTTATTAATAAAAGAAAAATTGTACACACAGAATATGGGTTCCCTAAACGTTGAACTTCTGCAAGATATATATTTAAAAGCATTTAGTAGCAATTAATTTTATTATTATAATTATTTTAATAAAGCTCGTATTCAGTGAAAATTTAGGCGGAGCTAAATCTTCAGGATATGCCATCAAGTCATCGACACTGATATTGAAATGTTAGAAAACAACGTTATTTTTTTCTGTTTTTTATGGATGAATCCTCAATACTACTCGATAAATTGTTAACTAGCTGAAATTTTTAAGCCAAAAGATTAGTTCAGCATGGCACAAAAACTTTCCAATTTGTGAATGAATGAATTCAAAGAAATTTAAAAAAAAACTACTTCATTTTAAACATGTTTTATCTTATTTAAGAAATTCAAATACATTAATGTTAGAAATCCAAGTTTTTAAGTCTTGGTGTTAACATGATCTTTTAATGTAATTCTTCAAAATAAAATCGAGAAAACGAAAATAAATACTATGATTTTGGTTAAATTATAACACTATTTTTGTACATCATTCGAAAATAATAAACTAAATAAAAGTATTAAATTTTGTTCACATGGAAAGTTTGTCGTTTAGTAGTATTTTTTTTTAAATTATTTTAACCGTTTATTCTAGAAAATGTTGAACATGAAGAGAAAACGACGCCTTATAAATTTTAATAGTTAAAAGATAAACTCGGGAATAAACGATAATACAGAATGTCTATTTAAACACTTACACCATAAAATATTAAGAGCTACTGATAAGACTAAAAAAGCCAAATTTCTCTCAATATATAAGTAGGAATAGAAGAAAATTCCAGTTCGGCCGTTTCGTCAGGAGCGGCTGATAAAATTCTCAATCGGTATACTTAATTACCAATGTTGGAGTATTACATCCTTTCTACTCAACAATCTTAATTGTTTAATGCATTGCGCAAGTAAGGTCGCATTAAATAAAAAGCGTCTGATATCGTTTGATCCAATGCAGCTGAAATCAGCGAGTAATGAATGTTGCGCATTTCTGAAACAAGAATGCATATTTTTGGTTGAGGTTGGATTCCAAACAAATTAGTAGCAGCACTTTCGCTGAAAATGATTGGCAAAATTCATATTTTGGACCAAGTACGAAAACGAATATTGGATAGATTTCGCTAATTATCAACATGAGAAAAGTTGACAGTAGTGCTGTCATCTATTAAATACAAATAAAAAACATATAGAGCATTTAATTTCAATGTAAACTGAGCGGACAGCTTTTAGTTGAAGATTTCAATTAATCAAGATTTAAAAGTTACGAATAAACAGTTCCATGCAATGTAAAATACCTCTGATCGCCTGTATGGAGAAAAAATGGAAAAATAAAGTTGAACTTTTTTTTTCCATCAACCAGTTTACTAAAATTTTAGATTATTTTTATGGATTAAATTTATCTTTTAATTAGTTTATTTGTTTTGTTAATTTGCGATAAATGAAAAAAAAAAACTATACAAAAATCTATACTAATAAAATAACAAATCGCTCTGTCTGTCTGCGTGTGTATGTGTGTGTGTGTGTGTGTGTGTCTACGATGGCTAGCAAAATCTATGGGACGTACGAAGCTCAAAATTTTTATGAGAGTAGACCAATATCTCTCCTGATGCACCTGAGCTTCAGAATTTCGAAATTCTTTTTATTAACTGAGTAATTAATTAAATTCCAAAGATCACTCTCATAAAAAATCGCCTTTTTTCTTCTTTTTTTCCCCTTCATATAGTTATGGTTGGTTGGTTGCATAAAATTTTCGCATAAATAATTAAAAAAGCTGGAACAGACCTTAAAAATTCATAGACTGGCAAACTGTCAGTTTAAATGATGATTTTTTATCACAGCGGTTGTAAACCATGGAGGAAAAAGATAGGTGGTGGTTAAGTAAACCGAAAAAATGGTTGCAATATTAAACCATTTATCGCTCAAATTTATGTCCCAAACAAAAGCATGTGGAAGGGATTTTGTATTAATAAGACGAATTGAAAGAAATGAATTACAGCTGAAGCGTATTTTACGAAGAAATAGTAATTTTTTAAAATGGTCTTTTTTCTATTATATTATTTATTTTTTAAAAAGTGTTTGCTTTTAAAATAATTGAAGTTGATAAATTCGAAATAATTAAATGTCAAAATAAAATTAAATAAAATATTGAAAACATTTGATTTGAACTAAAAATTGTATTACTAAAAGTTTTTTTTTTTTCAAAACTTTTTAATACTTTATAACGTAGATGAAAAAATGTTTTTAATTTAACAACATATTAATAACTCTATGTCAATATATAAAATCTATTTATAAAAACATTCTTTTAAAATCATGCGCGAAAACTTAAATAACAAATTTTAGTCTAAAATCTAGATTTCAGAGTGCAGACGATTTTAAGACATTAACGAAAAGAATGTTAACTTTCAAGCAAAATCTTAAATGATGCTTCTATATTGATATTTCAAAGTGACGGCTAGGTTACATTTATGTTATATTTAAGTTACGGTAGGGTAATGTTAAGTCGCAGTTAGGTTACAGACAGATTATGGTTATGATACAAAAGTGTACGGTTAGGAATTATGTCCACAGAGTCAACATTACGCATGCTTTGATTAAAAATATACACATTTGTTAAGTGGCTCTGAAATTATAATACTATATACCAATCTTTTATCATCGCGTATCGATTTCATTCACGGTATAGTCGGATTTAAGAGTGATATAATTAGTTTGAAATCCAAAATATTTCACTTGGGATTTATATGCGAAAAAAATAATTAGTTACGTGATTTAACAGAGATTTTTACGGGTAAATATCAACACTTTAACACGAAACTAACGCAATCGTTGGATACATGTTCCCTCCCGTGTTTCTCATTGCCCATTTTAAGTATTTTTAGAGCTTAATATTAGTTGTTGTTTTTAAAACCGATTTTTCACAAAGTCAGCTGCGACGTATTTCAGACAATGCATTTCTGCATGCTTCCAGTTAATGATAAAATCATACAAATTTCAAGTTCGTTTAATATTGTTAATACGGACCCGGGCAACGCCGGGCGGGTCAGCTAGTCTATACTAATAAAAAAACAAAACGCTCTGTCTGCGTGTGTGTGTGTGTGTCTGCGATGGCTAGCAAAATCTACAGCACGTACGAAGCACAAAATTTTTTTGAGAGTAGCCCAATACCTCTCCTGATGCACCTGAGGCTCAGAATTTTAATTTTTTGATTAGTTCCATAGATATTAATTATGGAGCGGAACTCACTCTCATCAAAAAGTCATTTTTTAAATGTTCTTGGAAAGAAAACGTTTGCACATGCGCAGAAACTCAATTACGTATCTAATCGGATTAAGAACCTTTTTCCCCCGTTTATTTTTGTTTTTGGATCATTTTGTTTAAATCCAAATCAACCAAACTGTTCGACGTAGTTAAACTTAAGAGACATATTTCGAAAGATCATATTTTTAGGTCTCAAATGCAATAATCAATTCGAAAAAATGTTGCAGTTAACCTTTTGAAAACAAATATTTAAAAATGGTCGTTTTTTCCAAAACTATTTTTCTCCCTTTTGTCAATGCTCCTCCAGGGCGTAATTTTTAAGATATAAACAAACCAAAAAAAAGATCTTAAAGTTGAAACCTTCTTCTGACTGATGGTGTAATTGGTTTTAAAATATTTTGATTTTAACCCTTTCAAATACACTGGCAAAAGAAGGTCATTTTGCGACTCGCAGAGAGGGTATTTTTTCCATGCTAAAATTATCTTAACGTGCATATTTCAACTCAATCTTTTAAAATCTTCTCAATAGACCAAATTTATACTCCCTACAAAAAATTCGACACGTTCGGACGGATAGAAATATTTTTTACAAAATAAAATGTGCGAAAAATTTGATGAAATTAATAAAAAACAGATCGTTTTCATTGCGGTTTTGACTTAACAAAACGCAATCCTAAGGGCACCGGTAAATAAAAAACATATTCTTTAAGCTTAAAAACATTTTTATAATCTATGATGCAATCGGTTTTTAAAATATAAGGTTTAACCCTTTCAAATATATCGGCAAAAGGAGGCACTATGCGACTCACAAACAGAATATTTTCTACGTTAAAAATATCTAAGCGTGCATATTTCAGCGCAAACTTTTAAAAGCATCTAAATAGATCAAATTTACACCTTCTTAAAAATTTTTAAAACGTTCGGACGAGTAGAAATAATTTTTACAAAATAAAAAGTGCGAAAAATTTGAGGAAATCAATAAAAACCAGATCGTTTCATTGCGGTTTCGCCTTTGCAGGGCGTAATTCTATATACGTCCTGGCAAACCGAAAATATGCTCTTAAAGCTAAAACATTCTCATAATTTATGTTGCAATTTGTTTTTAAAAATATGAGATTTAACCCGTTCAAATACACCGACAAACACTAATTACATCCCGGCTAAAAGTAACTAGATGCTCATATTTTAGCACAATCTTTTTAGAGCTTTTTAATAAACCAGATTTACATTACTTTCAAAAATTTTGGAACTTTCGTATGGATAGAATTCTTTTTTTACAAAATAAAATGTGTGAAAATACAAAAGTAAAAATTCAGTAAAAACCTGAATGTTCCGTCGCGGTTTCGTTCGCTCTCGGTTCGCATAGTTTCCAAAAAATCAAATTACACAGAAAACAAAATACCAAACAGTATGTGCTTTCAATTCAATATGTTTTCGCGATTTTTCCGTTTTAAAAATATAAATTTTGACAAAATGGAATTAAAGATATAAAATCATAGAAATTTTAGTTTAATTTAAGGGTCATTTAGAAAGCAAATAACACATTTGAAAACTGAATAACATCACGGGCCCGGGCAACGCCGGGCAGGACAGCTAGTATGTAATATAAGAAAGAATTTTAGTATCATCCATGACATATCGAAGACAGTGCTGCCATCTGTTAAGGACAAATTGAAACAATACTGAAATTCAATAAAATCAACAGTTGTAGTCAAATTTAATACGTAAATAATTTTTTATTCCGAAAATCTTTTTAAAAAAGCTTGAGTTTTTCTTTACATAAAAATCTATTTTTCTTCTGTTTTCTTTCTGTTTATTACTTTCACAGTTTTTCACACACAAAAAAAAAACCTTTTCTTCATTATCCTTTTTTTAAATTTATTTTTTATTAGTGATGACTTGCAAATTATTATAATTTTTCTTACATTTATGCCTTGTGCCTTTTACAATAATTACGCTACTTTTAACAATGTTGTTTTTAAACCTATGCGACTGATAATGTGCACTACACTGTTAAATTTCTGCAGCATAATCGACATTTATTCGACCGCTATTAAAGATTAAAGGCTTCTTTACTATATTATTCAGTGTAATTGGCAATACTGTTGACCATCTGTGTCAACCATTTTCAATAAAAACGGTAATAATACGATACTAATGGTAATAACGGTCAAATAAAAACGGAATTACTGGTTGATTGTATTTGTGACGGTCAATTATCGGCACGAAGGATATAGACCCTAATGAGAGAAGGTGCCCTTCGTGGGGGGGGGGGGGGTCTTTCTAAGGGAACCTAACCCGTATTTACGCACCTAAATCCAAGTTCGAAGAAAATCAGGGAAAACTCCGAATGATTAGGCCGACAGCAGTGATTGGGTTCGAATGACTGGACAGTTTGCTACAGAACTTTAGCAGTGTAACTAGAATGCTCGATACCAAAATCTTCCTTATAAAAATTAAGGGTGATTCTTAAAAAGTTTTATGATAATGTATCAAAATACGGCAATGGAACAAATGTAACGTAAAATTATTTTAATGGGTGTGCGTGTTTTTATAAGCTAAACTAGTTTATGTCTTATTAGAACATAATATAAAACGGCACAAACATTAGCAAGTCAGAAATTGTACGTTAGACGTAACAAATGAGGTGCGTTCGTACTATAACGAAGTTTTTCAAATACACAACATTTCATGTACAATATGGCATCCGAAATCTTTTGTATGTCCCTATAAATATTAAATGCTATTATAGAGGAATTAATTTGTAGTAAATCTCAGCAAAGTACATCAAATTCACAAAATGTGAAATAGTTTAGTATAATAAACAATGCTTATTATACTAAAATACTATTTATTATACTAAACGCATCCCAAACAATGTTTTCCTCATAACATTATGTAATAGAATACTTTTGTGTAGCCTTGTAGAGTAATAAAAAATTTTCTTTGCACCACAGATTGTACAGAATCTATATTTTAGTATATATTTCATAGATGTATATGAATCCTCTTATGTTTGAGAGAGTGTAATATCATTAAAATGCACATAATTTTTTTTCCCATTGACCATCATGTAACGGAATACTTTTGATTGTCTCTGCAATTGAACTGAAAATCCGATTCTCATAAAATTTGAAATGACTCGACAAAATTATGTAATAATTATATATTTAAAATTTCGAACGATTCGGTAGAGTATTTTTTGCATTGATAGATAGACGGACGGATTGAACGACGACAATAGTTACTGCGTATTTACATATTATAGAACGCACCTAAAAATGCATCTAATATTAAGTAAATCTGCTATAAATAAATGTATATGAAACATTAGCCAAATTACAACTGTAAAAGAAATGAAAGAACGTTAATATTTCTGTAGGACATAAGAAAAAAAAATGCACATACAATTTCCAAAAATTTTTGCAGATTGCTATCACAATTTTAACCTCATCAGTCCTGGTGTATCGTACAGCATACACATCTTTAGGATTGTTTTTTAACTTATATAAATAATGTTAAAAATAAAGAAATTGGTGTGAATGGAGCCTAACAAATAGCAGCAACTAAACAAAATAGCAATTTGTTTCTTGGAGCGCTTTTTTAGTCAGATATGTGCTATTATATAATGAGTTGCAGCAAAAATGTACGAAATTTACAAAAATGAAAACGCAAAATTAAATGTGTTAACGCAATGTGTGTTAAGATATTATGTGTAGAGATCATAAGTAATAAAATATTCTTAAATGCGTAGTTATTTCTTTTTGCATTGTTTTAATAAAATACAATAAAAAAATTCAAGGAATTTTCAAAAAATGTGCTAAAATAGATAAAGTCTGATTTTGAGTAGTTTGCATAAAATTTCTTTTCTTCTTTTTTGCCAATGGTTGAATAGCTTTAAACATGTGTTGTGTGCGATGTTGGCTAAAAGATTAGTGTAGTTAATATTTTAATATATATGCTTTATTAATAATTTATATAAGATTAAGAGAAGAATATATTTATTGTATTTTACAAAGTTAAATTTTACATTGTAAATTCTTAAAGAATATCAGTTTCTTCTATTTGCAAAAAGCCTATTTCTTCCGGACGGTTTTTTCCACAGTGAAAGAATTTACCAACCCTGCTTTTTTGGGTGGAAGTTAATTAAACCTGCTATTGGATGCTATTTATTTAAACTAGAGTTAACGTGATTTTTTTTTTCAATTCATACCCTTAAAACTGCTAATTGAGAGGCCAATTGCTTTGAAGGGCGATAGGATATATTTTATCCAACCTAATTTAAACGAGATTCCCACCAGAAAGTTGTAATGAAATTTTATACGAATTGAATATTTCCAACTGAGCGAAAAATTGCCCAGACCGGAAATCGAACCCGGATATTTGGCTTACAAGGCCAATGCTTTACCTGTTAATCTACCTGGGTGATAGCCGGCTGGGATTTTTCGCTCAGATAACCTTATTAGCCATAACATCTGGTCTGTCATTTAGACAGTTCAACAGAATAGACCGCAGGTAACGGAACTCCATATGACGATGGATACGTAGATATACTATTATTTTCAACACATTCTAACTGATTGGTAAAGTAATCAAACGAATTGAATATTTCCAACTGAGCGAAAAATTTCCCAGGCCGGGAATCGAACCCAGATATTTGGCTTATAAGGCCAATGCTTTACCTGTTAATCTACCTGGGTGATAGCCGGCTGGGATTTTTCGCTCGAAATTTTATACTTTGAACTTTATCCTCAAAATGTTAAAAAATTGCCTTTTCTTTTTCTTAATAAAAAATTTTTCGCTTTCTCCTGTGAGAATTCTATATTACAGACTCATTGTTCCTTGCCTCTCAAGGGGTTAAATTATAATTGACATTTACAAAAAGAAAATTCAACTCATACCAGTAAATTTATTGAATAATATGTTATTGTAATAAAATGCCGTTCATCTGTGCAGGAAAAGTCCGTATTCTGATTATAAAAGCGAGTGAGCGCCTCTACTGGTATTAAGTCCTCCTCGCTGTATTTCTCAAAGAATATGCAATGTTAATTTCATTTACCATTGTATTCCAACAGAAATTAGTGCCGTATAGAGAGGGGCGGCCGAACACCTGGCATGATTGCCATATGATTGAAGTATTTGGCAGTTTATCTGGTTTTTTTTTTTTTGCGATAAAGGTAAAATTAAAAAAAAAACGGAGTGGAGATGATTACGGAATGTTTGTAAACATTGACATTTACCTCGCAGACGGCGGTCGGCAACTGCTTTTTTATTGACCGAATCAGTTTTAAAAAAATCTTCATTATTTTTCATAAACATTAAATAACAATACCTTTTTTTATTTATTAAACATGGATCATTTTTTTTTTCATTATAAAAATGTTCATTTAATATTAATTCGCAACTAACAGGTATGCAATTTTAAATGATTTAAATAATTTGTTTTTTAATGAATAATTTTGAAACTCTTTAAATTGAAATGTAAAATATTTTATTTTTCTGAAATGCTGGAGAAAAGCATCCTTGTTCAATTTCTTTTATAAAAAAATGTATTCTATTCTTTAAATTGTTCACTTCTAATCATTATTAAAATGCGTGGATTGTTGGTAAGATTGTTTTTAATCAATTCTTGTATTAATTAATGATTTATTTTCACTTGACCCTTGCGTTATTTTGAAATTTCTCATCTTGACTCTCCTTTTGAAAAACAAAATGAAGTTTTTATCTCTTAGTGGTAAGTGGTTTTTTTAAAAACTTTAATCATCAGAAAATTTTGCCTTTTGTGATTGTTTTTTGTAAATTCTGCAATTAATACTGGCAAAAATTATTATTCTGCCTTTATGGAATATTTCTTGCTCTTTTTAGATACCCTTTTTAACACAAAATTTTAACTTCACAAAAATGCATATTTAATGTGAATTATCAATAGATTTGTTTGCAATTAAAAAAATATTTAAAAAAAAAAAAAAAACTCCACAAAATAGAAACTACCATACCGTTAAGTGTACTTTAAACTATATGCATTTAAATAAGACAATACTCAAAAATATATAGATTAGTAAAATAGAAAAATAAATATAAAATTATTAAAAAATCATAGAATTTTAAAACTACATATTGTACATTTGAAAAACCTCTTATGATATTTTATTCATGATTTCATTTAAATCATCATTTTTGACTTATTCCAAACTGATGATGATTGTGTTATAACTGAATATAAAACATGTTTGAAATAACACGCTTAATCTGGTGATCTTTTAAAAAATCTTATAATGGAGTGACACATGATGCACTTTATTTATTTAAACCCTTCACCGACCGCGTGCCACATCTGGTACGTACCTAATGGGCCTCGTTATGGGCCATGTATTTGGCCAATAGGATCTTTCTAAGTGATAAAAAACAGTCCAAAGAATGAAATAACCCAAAACGACTGCATTTGACAAAAAAAAATAATAATAAAATAAAAAAAAATAAAAAAAAAATAAATAAATAAAAAATAAAAATAAAAATAAAAATAAATAAATAAATAAATAAATAAATAAATTTTGTTCTTCGGTTTAGTTTGGATTATTTTATGACGACCGATTATCAACACGTGGGGGACATACGCCCGAAAGAGGGAGGATTACCCTCCGTGGGGGGTCTTTCTAAAGGCGCTTAGAATGGAATATACCTAAGATCTACTTTTACAAACGTGCTGTCCCTAAACGATCTTTTTGTGAAGACAGGGGGCGTAGTCGCTGGCTTCAGTAGTGAGATGACACCACACTTAAATCCACTAATGCATGATTTTTTATTTTATTCGGCAAAAAAACATATATGACTTAGACTGTGTAGAAAGAAAGAATTATTTCTACAAAGAAAAAATAACAAAGATTAATTAGATTTTAATGAATTTAACATCAATCTTAAAATAAGCTAAAAGCAGAACTTTGGAGAATTCAAATAATAATGTTAAGCTTTGGTGGGAAAGAAATCGTAAAGATTGTTTTTCCATATTTTGCAATTTTTTTTTTTTAGATTCTTGTGTGAATTCGACATTATTGAAATGGAATTACCTGCCCCTGGTAGGTTTAACTAAAGTCCACGATCTTGTTTATAAATATTATTTTGAATGATCAGCAGGACTAAGGGATTGGACATACATTCGATTGAATATTCTCTACTTTTTTGCATTTGCAAATAAATAAGAAGCTCTATTCATGCTCTATTCATCTTTTAAAAATATCTATGTGTTGATCTGAAATATACAAGCATATAGAAAAATTTACAAACTTGCATATAAAATTAAATATTTTAACTTTGTACAGTCATAGGATTAAAGTATATGATGAAAATAAAAATGTAACTACATGTTTTCATAATATAAGCATATCTTTTTGCCATTATCCGGCAAGAAAATAACCCAGAATTTTTTCAATACATGGAAATTTGCACTATTATTAATTATTTTTTAAAACATGGATAGATACATATATATACACATCGCAAACAATTTTCAATAAATTTGATCCATTATATGTGCTGCTCTGCAATTACAACCGTATAGAAAAACAACAAACTTACATATTAAATGAAATATTTTAAATTCGGACAGACATGGCAATAAAGTATACGATAAAAATAAAAATATATTCACATGTTTCATAATATAAACAAATGAAGCAAACTTTTTCGACAATATTGGGCAATGAAATCATATCGATTTTATTCCAAAACATGGGTAATGTTTTGGAAACATATGTATCTTAATTATTTAGAAAATATTAATTATGTGTACATTGCAAACAATTTTTCAAATAATTTAACCATTATAGATGCTGTTCTTAAAAATAAATAAATAAATATAAAACATGTAAAATTAACTATTTTAATTCTGGAAAGTCATCGTATAAAAATGTATGATGGAAAAAAAGTATTTATAATTATTATATAAAATAAAAGTTTTTTCGCTCTTGTCCGGCATTCAAAATCATATATATATATATATATATATATATATATATATATATATATATATATATATATATATTTAACTTGGATATTTACACGATTTTTAATTATTTGAAATATATATATTTACATTGCGAATGATTTTCAGATTTTTTTAATGGTGCTTTAAACATTGAGAGAATTTTTACAATAAAATATACAATAAGAATTATAAAATTAAATTTAAGTAAACTTTAAAAATTTCCTTGATAAGGAATTTTTATACGATGAGTTGGCCACATTTGTGAAGAAAGAACATTTTCTTTGCCGTATTTTTTAAAAATAATAGTCAAAAACTTTGCACATATTAACGAACATATGTTTTTTTGTGGCCATTTAAATCTCATGCCCACAAGGGGCTTTTTATTAGTCTTGGAAAAATTAAATCATAACTTGTTTTAACAAGACCGTTTCCACTTAAAATCGATATAATCTGTTCCATAAAATCGATTATTATGGAAATCAAATTGACAAACAGTGGTTTTGGTTAACAAAGTCCACCTTTATCCTGATTGGTAATCAACTGCAGTATGAATGCATCACATTTGTCGGTTTCAATGCTTGATAAACAGGATACGCATTCAAATTTTTCTTTAATTAATCTCGCAAGATATCCGCTAACGATGGCAATGCTTGCGAACTTCAGATTAGCTTTTGTTGATACTAAATAAAAAGAAATTAATTAAGTGGCTTATAATTTCCGTTATTAAAGTTCAGTTTAAATTTACGAATAAATTTAGAGCCGCAGCAATTTTATAAAGAACCGTTTTCAGAAACTATCGTCTGTATGTCTAATGATTGTTAGTGTATCGGTATAATGATAGCTGATTTCACAAAAAAGCACTTTTTCAGCATGGCGCCTGGTGCCAGGGCACTGGCCGCACCAACGTTGCTGCGACTCTAATTAAATTCAAAATTAGTGTTAAATGACTTACCTTGTTCTATCATTAGACGATCCCGAATTTCTAGATCATTTTCCGGAAGATCATATGCAAATTTTGGTTTTTGAAGCAAACGGCCTTTTATGATTTGAACATATTTTGTAGAAATACTGTAGTGATTCTGTTCAGCATTAGAGTATTTGGGTTTTAAAAGTTGCCAAGTTTTTAAATTTTTTTTCCATGTTTAATAAAGTTGTCTTTACATCCATAACATCATTCCCATCATTCATCTGTCTTAGTGCAGAAAAAAACGATTCAATGGGATCACTATTCAATGCTCTGGTTAAATTGTACTGACAGCCAGACTGTAACAGGTATCTTATGAAGTTTGTTGTAGACAATGTTATCAGTATTAATGCTTCATGTGTCTCTTTCGTTAAAAACTGCATATTTCTTTCAGCCGATGATTTCTTTATACAGGTAATATATAATCCAGAAAATCTTTCTCAAGCCAGTTAAGCCTTTCATCATCCAAGGCAAAGAAAGGCATTTTGTTTTTATTTCTTGAATTAATATGCTGATCACAATTCGATACATCGTGTATTGTAAACCATTTGTATATATTTTTCATAAATTCAATTGTACAGGAAGCGTCTTTAAATTCATATGCTTTTGGGTGGCTGGCTGAATTTTCACATAGAAATGATAGAGCAGCAGTTACTGGTGGAGAAAAAATCATTACGGTACGACCAACTTTTATTTTGTAAATATTAGTTGGCTCGACATGCCGCCTTGTCAAATTTCTAACTGCTTTGATATTTTCTTAAAAAAATCACAAAGCTTAGTTAGATTTAAATGAATTTAAAATCCATCTTTAAACGAGCAAAAAACAGAACTTTGGAGAAATTAAATAATTTTCACAGAATTATTGAAAAGCTTAGAGGAAATTCCCACAAACTGAAGAGTATAATTTGAAATTTTTAAGAGAGTATTAATATTAAAAGAATATTTTTAAAGTAAAAGTAATTATTTCTTTTTATTGGGTTTCGTGATTGCCGTCTTATATCCTACGCTTTTTTTAAAAAAATAATGAAGAAGCAAATGTTTCTTGATTTATGTATATCAATATTGTGGCAGGAAGTAAAATTCCACAGTGTAGTATAGACCATTTGAAGGAAATTTTTGTGGATAATTGATAAATAAACGGTGTTGTAATACAAAATTGTTTATATAAAATGTCCTTATACTATGTAGAAAGGAAAGATTATTCATACAAATAAAATAAATAAAGCTTAGTTGGATTTTAATTAATTTAAAATCAATCTTAAATTAAACAAAAACAGAACTTTGAAGAATTTAAATAATTTTTCACAGAATTATTGAAAAGTTTAGAGGAAATTCCAACAAAACACAAAGTATATTTTGGTTGATATTTTTTTCACTCTGAAACTACATCTATAAAATATTTATATTTATCGTATGTGTTATTATTATCATTTATTATTATCATATAAAGAAACAAATAATAAAAAAGCATGTAATTTAAAATAATAATTCTTTTAAGATTAAACTTTGTGGTGTGCCTTAGAGGATGTTTAGAAATATTTAATTATTCATTTATACATTAAATTAAGAAAGTATGCAGAGTTTATTTTATATATAAAGAATATTGTAGTTTTAGGCTAGGAAGGCAAAGTATGTGTGTGGTGGAGGAGGTAATTTAAACTGCGCAATTCATTATAGAGGTGTTTTTACAGGAAGTTATTTTATGTTAGTGAAAAACTGCAAATATTTTAAAATAAGTATTAAAGATTTTTAAAGCAGTGTAAAGCTGCTATCAGATTCACAAACTTTACCTGCAACAAACTCTTCAGCCGATTTTAACCCCAACTTTTTCCAGTTCAAAGAGAGAAAAAGGTTATGATTGTCTCCGAAAAAGTCGGAGAAAAAGCAGAAAAACTAGTTCTGCTAGTATCATCTCTTAATATTTATGGCCTATACATGTCAGTCGCTTATCTCTGATTCGTTGAAATGTTCGATATTGGATGAAAAGTCTTTGACAGAGGACACTTTTTTGGAACTGCAGAAAAAAGTTGAGGGACATTGCTGTTTGCTATCACACTGGGTGTTGTGAGGATATTTCGCGAAAAGTTGGAAGAAATCAAGTGTTGGTTCAAAAGTCTCTCGAAATGTTGGTGAATATGATAGCAGCTTACGAAGAAGTGACGAGTTGACAAACTTGTCGTGTACTGATATACCAGCTTTGTAAGGTCTTCACTTGGTAGAATGCCAAGCCGATTCCATTCGGACTTTGGGGGTAATAGCCTATGAGGCCGAGAAATGATATTAAATATTGTTTTCTATTTTTTGTTCCGAGTGAAATTTTATTTTAAAATAAATAGATTGTGGACCTATTATTAGTTCTCGAAATAACCTTTCCAAAATATATTTTTTCTCCTACATTTTTGTGAATTTTAATAAAAACATGTCTTTTTTTTTTGTTACATTTATATTTATGGCTAAAATGCAGTTTTAACGACTGCCTGGCATCTGACTTGGCGGCTATGCAAGAAATTCGCCAATTTTAACAACCTAAATATTCAGGGCACTTGTGTGTCATATACTCACTGGGATTTACTTGGCGCCAGAATGGCGTTATTTTGCCTAATATGGCAACCCTGATAGTGTTTATTTTTTGATAAATTGTTTATTTACTTTAAATTTTTTTAATTATATAAAATGTTTTTTGCTCTCTTGTTATTTGTTTTTAAAATTTATTATATTTAAATATTTTTTTATTGTTATTTTTTTAATAATAAAAAATAATTTAAAGATGTATATTTAACCAGTATCCGAAAATGAGGTTTTCGCCAAATGGACGTTGGAAAAAAATTGTTCCAAACCTTATAATTATATGATATCTGCGCCATATTCATATCCATTGCATGCAAATAATATAAATAAGTAATGTACACAATAATGTAAAGAAACATATTTAAAAAATTGCTAATCTGGTATGTTTTAAAATCACGCCATATTGCCGTTACTTCTAAAAAGATTAAGTTGCGCTATATTGCGAGTGAAAAGTTATTAGGCTAAGTTTAATAATCATACCTTTAAATCGTCTTTTTTATTACACTTGTCTTTTTATAACTTATTTCGTGTAACAGAATTACAATGTAATTTTAAAAACAGATAATTCAATTGCAGAAACAAAAAGGTATACCCCCCCCCCCCCCAAAAAAAAAAAAAAAAAAAAAAAAAAAAAAAAAAAAAAAAAAACTCGACACATCTAGGGTTGTTTAAGAAACAAACTCATCTCGAGATGGTACTAACTTCCCCATTTTTGACATGGACTCGCTCTTTTCGCCCATGCGCAGTTCTGTCCAGGTTCCTCTCAAACATGGTTCATCAGTAAGGTTATATAATTAATTGTTTATTTTTATAACAAAGCAATCAGTTCGATAGAAAATTTTATGAAATTTGAAAACTCCAAGTTTATGGAGGAGGGATGTCGAACATTGTTGTACATTTAGATGTCTGATTATTTACTGCTACTATAAAACAAAAAATTAGGCACAGAAAGTTAAGGGACGACAACACTCGGAAGACACCACACACACATTTTCATCGCTGGCAGCAGTAGAGGAACACTTACGCATGTGAATTAACATATTTTAATGCAGTAAATCAAACTGAAAATAACTCATACTTTAAATTAAAACTCACACCAGCATGTTTCTTTGAAAATACATATGTACAATAAACATAATCAATATTACTCATCACACAGATCAGTGGTTTAAACAGTCAAACGGTCGATTGAAAATGAATTAATCGTAGGACAAGGAAAATTTTCGACGCGTATATGGGGTACAAACGAAGAGACTATTGACTTGACGATGTCATGCTTAAAAGAGTGTGTGCAAGAGAGTTAGGAAAGATGTAATGCCTTCCTCGGTGTACGGTTGTATGCTGCTTAATACGAACCTGAGGCTTTAGGGAATCGGTTATTGTCAGAAATGTAAATTCTAAAAAATACTCTTATACGTAAGAAACATACAGTAACCTGCGTTATTATATATAAATATTCACATACTAATTCACAAATCAATGGTTGAAGCATTTCAGCGCCGATTAAAAATGATTTAATATATATACCCATTAAACTCATTTCGTTGTTGGCTTCTATGAAAGGAAAAATGTCCAAAGTTGAAAATAGTGAACTTTAACGCGAATTTAAAATTCCCTAAGAGAAGCTCATAATTGTTGATCACTTTTCTTGTCTTCTGGAGGTCAGAATATAAAACTTTAGAAAAGAAAGACCAAGGAAACAGTTTAATCCTCGGAAGCAGAAATTTATAAATGGAATCTAAAAGTGGAAATAAAACATAATCAGTTACTGGATGTCTTACATTTGGATAGGACTAGTTATCAGAATATACAAAAAACATTTCGTGCCCGTAATAGAAGGTTATGTCATGCAATACCACGCTATGCATAATTTTCATTTCTAAAACCACGAAATAACCAATATATTCTTAACTTCGCCCCAAACTTCTCTCTTTAATTAAAAAGAAGGAAGGAACAAACATTCCGAAAATAATTTCCGTACCTGATTCCCAAAGAGAAAAATTACAAAAATCGATTCCTTATACTGTTTCAAATTTACATATAAAAAGACTGATTTACAAGCTATCTAAATTTAAATAATTATACATACAGATGTGAGCTAATAAGTATTTACTTTTACCTGAAGTATATCAATAATAAATTTAGTAAAAAAAAACATAAACTTTGCTGTTATTTTGTTATTATAAATAAAATTGTACTTCCCTAGCTTTTAAATTAATTTTATATTATGTGTAGGAAAAATGCTGAAAACATTCTAGTATTCTACTCGATTTCTTATATTCCAAAACAATCCAAGCCTGATAACATACTGTATCGCCTATATCATGTCCAAAATACTGCGTACTTAATTAATCGAAAAAAAAATCGTAAAATATATACAAATTCAATGATACGTTTCGTATTTTCAAATTTATCATTTTAGATTATAAATAATTGAAAATATTGCAGAGGTATTATTGAATTATTAAAACTGCACTGAAATATCGTGAAAGTCTTATGCCGTTATTATTTTCTTCACTAATAACTATTTATCAATCAAGTTTCATCTTAATTTTCAATGTAAGTGTGTCACGCCTTTCGAAACCTGATTGAAGCATTATTTTTAAAATGGGGGCGGAATCATTCAGTCTTTCACCAAATAGGGGAATATGACTGGGCGATCATCTTGAATATTTAAAGTTTTTGTTCTCATGTTTTATAATTCTTTTATTAGGATATTTTATTATGTTAAGAATGTGTTTTTATTTATCATTTGAAGGTAACATGCATTATGAACTCTGATATTTGCTTGCACTGATGCTTGCTTGATCACTGAAGAATATTATATGTTGCTCACTTTTGTAAGGTGCTTGAAGCAGCATTGCATAAAGCAAGTTTTCTGATACATACGAAAGAAATATTTATTTGCACACGTATATACGAAATTCAGAGGTAAACGTCTTCAATCGCGTGCTGAAGACTATGTTTATTTTTATAACGAAAAGCCAGATGTACATTAAGCCTTTAACGGTTGTATTAAATTAAGGATCTAAAATTCATCTTGATTATTGCCGCAACTTTTTTGAAAAGTAATATTCACCTTATTTAATAAAAAGTAAAAATGTGTCAGACTAAAGGCAATTACACGATTTTATAAGACTTGTGGTAACACATAATAGAAACGCAAAAGTTAAATTTCGCAAAAAGAAAAAAAACCCTGCTGTATTGCAACAGTCTCCCTATTTGCACAATGCATTTAACAAGTAAGTCTTTGTGCTGAAAGCCCAAGAGGTTAACGTCTATGAAAGGCAGAAGCGCAAATATTGGTGAGTGATATTAAATACATCGATTGGGATTTTTATCAGCCGTTCCTGGCAAAACAGCAACGGAAGAAGTAATACGACATAGGAGAATACATAAGTGAGAATTAGGCCTTTTTGGTTTTATTATTTAAACCTAATGTTTTATGGTGTAAGATTAAAAATAAAATATTCAATATTTTAATTTTTTCTTGAGTATATTCAAGTATCAAATCTTGAAAGGCGTCATTTCCCTTTCATACGCAACATCCTCTAGAATAAACAGGGAAAATAATGAAAAAAAAAAAGATTCCTAAACAACAAACTTTCGACGGATGCTCAATTTAATACTTTTCTTTTGTTTATTATTTTTGAATGATGTACACAAATAATGTTACAATTTGATCGAAAAGATAGTAATTAATTTTGTTTTTTACATTTTATATTGACAAATTAAACCAAAGATCATATTAATATTAGGACTTAAAAACCTGAGAAATCTAACCTAAATGAATTTGAATTTCTCAAGTAGGATAAAACATGTTTAAAATGAAGTCTTTTTTCCCTTTAAATTCATTCATTCATAATTGAAAAGTTTTTGTGCCATGCTGAACTAATTTTTTGGCTTAAAATTTAAGAAGTTTTATGATCTGTCAATTAGTATTGAGCATACATAAGAAAAAATAATTAATGTCACCTGCTAATTTTTCAAAATCAGCATCGATGACTAGAATATTTTTATTTCATACTAGCATTATTTAAAAAAAGATGTATTGCAACCAAAGGCTTTTAAATTTGAAGAAGTTTAATATTTAATGAACCTATATTCCAAGTGGAAAATTAATCTTTTATTAATTAATTTTCTTCACATGAATATTAATAAAAGTATGTAAATGTAAAGCGTTATGCTAGTTCAGCTTTCAAATGTTTTAACGTATCAAAAAATGTTCCTACAAAATTAAAAAAAAAAAAAAGAAAAGAAAAGAAAAGAAAAATTCTTCGTTTATACATTTTTCGTTCATACGTTCAAGATAAAAATTCTCTCAACAGACTACCATTTTAATTATGTATTTAAGATGATGGTGAAAATAGACTCGAAATTAATTTTTGGAGTGATTTCTTCTATTTGTTTGCACCTCCCTTACTACACCCAACACATGATAGCCCCGCCCATCTGTTAACCTAATAGACAATTTTCAAATTTGAGGCAGTTTTTTATATCTGACAGTAGACTATTTTTTATTCTTAATTTAAGTAATGCAGATTATATGTTGTTTATCCAAAAGTAGCAATTTTTAAGCGTTGTCCTTGTATGTTACTGTAAGAATAACCCTTGCATAAAATTATTTATTAAATTTTATCAAATACTGAGCGTAGAAAATAAACTGTTTGAAATGATAAAGTCTAATTTTATCATAAGTAATTTACTTCAAATTAAAAATAACTTTCAAAAATACACAGTGCAATATAATGTAACAAATCAATCCATATATATCTTTAAAATTTATGTTTTATTCAGGATTGACATTATGTCCAACAGAAATTTCAATAAATGTTATTACTCTTTACCTAGCAGATAATTTTCAAAAATCGACTCAAATGTGATTTCTTCCGGACAAAATGAAAAATCATTCATTAAAAGCTTTAAGTATGGAGATGCCTTATTTTGTTTGGCATTACTGAGGCCAGCGATCGTGCTTCGTGTTCTCTCAAAAACGAGTGTCCGGAGAGAGCACATTGTCTCAACGTAAAGAATTATATGTATTAATATATATGTATTATTAATATACTATACGTAATTATATGTATTATTATGTGCTATTAATGTAAACTTAACACTTTAAAAATATTATTTCAACTCATACCAGTAAATGTATAAAGTAATATGTTATTGTAATAAAATGCCGTTTTCGTATGCAAATGTACTTTACGTTTCTTAATTTCATAAGCGAGTGAGCGCCCCTGCTGGCATTAAGTTCTCCTCGCAATCACATGCAAAGGAAGTGGTGTAGGAATATTTTGGACCTATGTATGAGGTATTCTCTAAAAGACTTTTGTCATGACGATGCAATATTTCAACGACAATAACAGATGTTCTTTGCACCACAGATTGTGCAGAATGTATATTATACTACAGTAGACGCTCGTTTTTACGAACCTCTTTTTTGCGAACACTTGCGATTTTACGAACTATAGCGTGGTCCCGAATACATTCCCATAGACGCTATGTAAATTTTCGCTCCCATTTACGAACTACAAATTATGAAAATCTCTTTTTTGCGAACTTAACTTTTATAATTCTGCAATTTTATTTTTATTTTTTTAAATACCGAAAAGAGGTGCCAACGTCAATTATACTCTCAACAGGTGCATTTCAAGAATATGTTATTTTCTCCACCCGCTTTTGGGAGGGAGGCGGCGTAGCAATAAGTTTATTTAGCATCACGTGATTTATTATGACTGATTTTAACCACTTCAACGGCGGTCACGAGAAGACTCGGGGCTAGACTACCTATCTTTTTTCGCCAGCCCCGAGAGAACTCGTCGCTACAATTCTTTTCCAAAAACGGCAGCCACGAGTCGTAATGTTGTTTGGTCAGGTTACTTCCCAAATCAACGCTGTTACTTCCCCTCTCTCGGAAAAGATTAAAAGGAAAGTGATTGATTACTTAGGGGTCTTTTACAATGGAAGAAAATCGCCTGCTGTTTTACATTCGAGGGGTGCATGCAACAGATATTTTTATCTTACAAAACAAAAACAGGGATTTTCGGAATGTTTCAATGGGTCAATCTTGTATTTTTCCTTATTTACTCAAATGAAAAGAAATATTGTAATTTAAAGTAAAAAAAGGTGTCATAATTTAAAATATAACTTAATGAAATTTTATCGAAATAAACTAAAAAATGGGAACCCCACTTTCTTCAGCTGCTTACAACGGGCGTTCTATGCACATTCCTGTCTAATTTTAAAACTATCATATATAAATATATGTGTATATATAAAAGAAAATATGCCAAACTCTGGGTCCTAAATATACATAAAATCGTTTTTTTATATATTTTTTATTTTCTTTTCTTGAGGTGCTGCGTGAAATTTAAATAAAGACAGATCTTAATAATATTTTCTAAAACATATAATGTGCATTTACGCCACAAAAATAATAAAGGCCGTCGATTGCAAAATTTCTGAATTGCAATACCTTCCAATTCCATGCGTTTTCGAACAAAAGGCGATTTTAAAAGTGTGTCAGAAAGTAACACCTTTGGAGAATTTGAATAATACAGGCCCCACTGTCTTCGGCAGATAAAAATGTTTATTTTCTTTCATTTTTCTCACTTATCAGTTTATTTAAAATTATACAGTTTTTATTATCTGTTTTGAAAATTTTATGCTTTATAAAAATAATATCGGAACCTGTAAATTATTTTCGTACTTTTAGAATTATATTTAATTGTAAAAAGTAGTGTTTGAAAAAGTGTTTTAAAAAGAAAAAAAAAGAAAGAAAGAAAAGAAAAGAAATCGGCTGAATTTCCATGTGTGAAAAAACACATGGAAATTTAGGCGATTTTTTTCTTTCTTTTTTTTTACGCCTAATTTTTGTTAAATTTAATTTGAAATTTTACTGGAGTTGCAGTTGAAAATTTTGTTTAAAATATGAAAAAAAAAAAAAAAAAAAGAAAAAAAGAAAAAGTGTAAAATAGATGTCAATATTAACCCTGTGGTTTCTTTTTTCCCCAAAAATTATTTTTTCAAACTTATATAATTTTTGAATCAATTTATGCACACAATTTCATACCCGATAAAATGCCAAAAGACTAGAATAGGCATCATCTTATTCCAGAATCATCAAGTCTGACTAATGCTGCTCAGAATACCTCCTTCCTATAAGTTGGATACAATAGTTTTTCTAGTAAAAACTTATATTTGTATTTATATGAATATGTTTTCTGGAAATAAATTCTGTGATTATGATTATAGCAATCTCATTTTAGGATTATTATACGTCAGAGAAAAAAAACAAAAAACAAAAAAGGACATTTCTTTTGAAATTTCAACAGAATTATTTTAAACTTTCGTGAGCAAGCATGCACATTTCTTTTTAATTGACAATATTTTCTGAAAAAAAAAATACTTCTGTTTTAATACATTTAAGCAAAAAGAAATATCATGTATAATGAATGTCAGTGAATGAATCTGAAACTTATATGTAGTATGGGTGTAACTTACTTCGCAAAATAATTTTTATTTTTATTTTTGCAATTTTATTACAGTTCATCATAATAAACGTGAAATTTGAGTGTGTTTTCTGATAGGAATATTTATATTATTTAAATAAAAAAAGATTTTGGGATATATGCGTGAATTTTTTACTGTACCGTTCAAAACCATACAATGTGCTTTGTAATGAACTGGCGCCCTATTTAGCAGATTTTAAACAGTACTGTAGCAGTTAAGATTGATTATAAGCATCTACGGGATACCTGCAGACCAGACGGTAACAGGAGTGGGACTGGGAGTGTTATTAGATTTAAATAGCGAGGCTGAATCAAAAAAGAGACTTGATATCGATTAAGAACATCTATACTATTTTTATTTCATATTCTTATACGTTATTAAAATTATTTTGTGTTTTCGGTTAACTATAAAATTAAATAATATTCATGTTAAAAATTACTGTATTATTAGAATAAAAATTGATTTATTTGCCACACACTTGCTTCAAATTAAAAAAGTTTTTAAAATATTTCATACAATAGTTAAATCATAAATCTATAGGTGGTCAAAAAATTGAAATACCAAATGAAAAACTTCTTTTCTTCCCTTACATATATGTATATAAATTGTACTTGGAAAAAAAAAAAAAAAAAAAGTTGATTTTACAGTATTTTTGCGTTTATAAACTAGCACCTCAGCTGACATTTCGCAAATACTACTGTGTAGTAACTATTACACTCTCAAAGTGGGTAGACGCGATGTGCTGGGTAGTGTATACAATTGCGCGCGTCGTCTCCACCGTTCGGAGTTTTTCGCGCTCATATCCCTCGTGTACATCGGCCATCAAAATCACCCACTTTTCATTCAGACTAATTTATAATTTAGATATATCCGAAAATGTATTTAAATAGCTCCATTAATTATTCACGTACAATGCAGCTTAAATGATATGTTTTTCCATATAAATATTAATGAAATTTTAATACTCTTAGCAGTTTACAGTGGTTCAACTATAAATCTAACGTTTGAAAAAATAAGTAAAGTAACATATGCAATACATTATTTATTTATTTATCTAGAAAACACATTTATTTATTTATTTAGAAAACAGCATTTTTTCCTTGTAGTAACTCTTAGATATCAAAACAGATATAAAAAATTCGGAAATTCCACGTCAAATGTAGCAAATCAGGTGCGTTCATGCTGTAACGAAATTTTAAAAATTAATATTTTTAAAATTTCGTTATAGCATGTTCGTTATAGATCTTGATGTCATAGCATATACTACTTCGGATACAGTACATTATCCGAAATCTTTTGTGTGTCCTTTTAAATATTAACTGCTACAAAAGTAACTTGTAGTAATCTTCAGCAACATGTATCAATTTCATTAAACGTGAAATATTTTAATTAAATATTATTAAAATGTGCCCCCAAAAATATTTCTCCCTATACTATTATGTAATGGGTTACTTTTGTGTGCTCCTGTGAACAGATAACAAATATTCTTTGCTATTAAAAAAAAAAAAAAAAAAACTATTTTAAATAAATCGTTTTTTCTATTTTACAAAAAACATAGTGTCGGCTTTTCTTAAAGTGATTTCTCAATTATCACCCACTTGGGAAATTTAATCCATTGACTTTCAAAACTACATCGGATGTATGTAATAATAACAATAACAAATATAATAAAGTAAGTAATTTTGCAGCTATTTAAAATGTATATGATGCGTAATGTTTCATGTTTTTGAGACGAAAAATTCTGCAATTCGCAAAATATATTCGGTTATCAACTATATATAACTATAGATAACATACATATTCAATTATTACTTCCCTCCCCCCCCCCTTTTTCTTCTCTCATTTTTGAGTTAAAAATGCACATCATGCATTTTCACATTTTTTATACACATTTAGAAAAGCAAGAATGCTCTACCAATGACAAAAAAATTTATAATAAAAACAAATTCTCTAAAATAGTACTATTCTGTGCAGTACATTATCGAGTAAAAAATAGCTGTAAATCCTAATTGGAAGGGCTTTCAAGACCCCCTTGGCAAGTTCCCAGACTGGCCAGCTTTATCGGGGAGATTTTCTGTACAGATAATTGAGCACACAAAGGCTGTTGACATATGAATAGAGGGGAAAGCATTAGCCATGCAGGGAAACACACATTTTTGTTTTCAACGAGAGAAGATTTTCGGTCAGCGCTAAATCGCACAACGCTTAGGGATATCAAACTGAAGCTCCTCCCATACTAAAAAGCGAGCGTCATCTACTAGCGAGTCCTTTAAGAATACGCATAAAATTTTCATGGCTCTTTAAATTAATTTTAAATTTCTTTTTGCTTCAATGAATTGAAAACATTCTTCACTATATTCTTTAAATAATAATAATAATAATAAAAGAGAGATGGGGTTTTATATTTTAATACTAAATATTTAATTTATATGTTTTAACATTGAATTTATGACCTTTACTTAAGACTAGCCTCTTTTAATATTAGCATGGTTTATTTATTTGTCGTTAATTTATTGTTTTACTTAAAAGAAATTTATTTCAGATTTACTAGTTTAACGATGTCATTAAAAAAAAAAAAAAATAGGACTGGACAGAGAAAAAGCCATGTTTCATTATTATTATTATTTAGGAATTCAAATTAGAGCTTTATTTTATTCATTATTTTTGCATCTCATTAAAAGACAAAGTTTAATTGAAAATTTTTTATTCTTATATTTCGAATTTATAATTAATAAAAGAGAAAAGAAATGAAAAAAAAATAATATTAATTAAATAAATAAATACTTTCTAATAATTTTTGCTATACTTATAATACTTGAAAATACCTTCATCCAAATCTTAATTAATTATTTAAGTAACTTTTATAAATAAAATGGGCAGATTTATACAAAAGTGTTTATAAAAGAATTATTTTAACCACTTTTAATAATTTACCAGAGAAAATAAACTTTTTTCATTCAAAAAACAGCTACAAAAATTGTACAATTTATTTAACTTATTTATGATAAATGTATTTAAATGCAAGTCAGTTAAATATATATATATTTGGGCTTAAAAAGTAGTAAAAATTATTTTTAATACATTTAAAATTTTAAATTCCAATTTAGTGTTGTACAAAATTTAAATAACACTTAGCTAAAAGTATTGGAAAGCAATTGATAGCTAAAATTATTTTTTTTTCTAATTCTCTTTTATTAAGCATAAATTCAAATAATTACTATGAAAAATAAAATCCTAGGGGGGGTTCACGAAATTGAACTTTCCTTGTTTATTAATAAGATACAAAAATTATAAATTGGAAAAAAAGATCTTGTTTGAATTTTTACATAATTATAATAATTGAATATGATTTTTCTATTAATGCTAACATTAAAATTAGTAAATATCAAATATTTTTTCTTTTAAGTATAAAAGTAAAAGAAAGAAATATTAAATAAATAAAATATGCTAATATTAACAGATGTTAGTCTTAAGTCAAAATAAATCGTAAAGTTTTTTGTTTTTTTCCCCCAGGTTTTTAGGGAAAAATCTTTTTCTGCATACATTATATTGTGGTAGTTATCCAGAAATAAACTTGAATAAAAACTTCAACGTGAAGCATATAAATGAAATTATTGATATTAAAGTATATTTCCTCTCATTCCCTTTTTTAATTTTAAATAATTTTTATGCAAATTCACTAGCTTATGATGCCATATCATAAAAGGAAAATTTCATGGGTAGTCACAGAAATAACTATACTACTATCATTATTATAATTTTAAGTATATTATAAAGAATGTTTTTAATGAATTATTAAGAAGAAAAAAGAAATGTAAAATTAATTTGGATTTAAATTTTAACTACATTTAAAAAAAACCTATCTTACTATTTTTTAAAGTCCAAATGTAAACGTATATGTATATTTTTTTATGTAACGGCTCTTAAATATTTATTTATAAAAAATAAGTTCTTATTTAAGCGCATCTTTTTTGTTGTTTTTTACATAAATATCATTTACATAATTAAACAAGATTTAAAAAGGTATTTGAAAATAACTGATAGCTAAAATTATTAAAAATTATTTGTTACTATTATTACTTTCTATCTATTTCTCTTTTATTAAATATAAATTCAAAATATTAGAACTCAAGTTCAAAACGTCCACTATAACACTATTTTCTGAAAAAAAAAAAAAAAAAAAAAAAAAGGAAATGTGTGTAATTAACTAGTTTCTGAACAACAGCATCTGCCAGTTTCGTGCATTTCCGACAAAATTAGATTAAAACTTCTGTCATAAAGTTGGCCTTAAAACTTATGTCATAAAGTGTTAAAGTTTGGATTTAAGAACAGATTTATGATGATACAAAACAAATGAATTACAAAAAAGCTTTTATTTTATTTCTTAAATAATAAAAATAATTAAATATGATTTTTCTATGAATAGCCGTAATTTTTTTTCAATTTACTCCCTGACATCATAAACTAGTAAATCTGAATTAAATTTTTTAAGCAAAAATAAATAAATAAAGAAATACAAGTAAAGAAATAAAAGTAAAAATGACAAACAAATAAAATCTGTTAATATTAAAAAAAGCTAGTTGTATGGCAAGACACACATGTATTCTTAAATAAAACTTCAATGCTAAAGCATATAAATTAAATATTTTATATTGACATATAACCCCCACCTCTTATTTTTTTCTTTTAAAGAAATTTTATTTCAAATTACCATAGCTTATGATTTTATATCATAAAATGAAAATTTTATGGATTGTCACAGAAAGGACATATAATAATAATAATTATTATTATTATTATTTTAAGAATACATAAGCGTGCTTTTAATCCATTGTTCAGAAAAAAATGTAAAATTAAATTAAAGAATCCTTCAAGATGTTATTATTTTAGAACTAACCAGTGGACGGCACTCGTTTCTAGTGTGGGAGGAGCCTGCAGTTTGTATATCCTGGAGCGTTGTGCGATTTAGCGCTCACCAAGATTTTCGACCGGAAATTTTCTGAGTAACAGAATCTATGTGGGGTCTCATTTGTTCTTCTATTAGTTAGCCGTTGAAGTGGTTAAATAAACATTCTGTATTTTCATTCGTTCATTCCTGAGTATAACTACCAAATCTTGAAAAGCGTCGTTTCCCTTTGATGTTCAAAATTCTCTACAATAAACAGAGAAGATAATTTATAAAATAGTCCTAAATTATAAACTTTCAATTTGAGCACAATTTAATCCTTTTATTCTGTTTATTATTTTTGAATACTGTACAAAATTAGTTTTATAAATTAATCGAAATTGAAATATTTATTTCTGCTTTCTAGATTTTATTTTGAAAAATAAAATTAAAAGATCATATTAATATTCAAGCTTAAAAACCTCGGATTTCTAACCTTAAAGAATTTGAATTTTTCAAGTAGGATAAGACGTGTTTAAAATGAAGTCTTTTTTCATTTCTTTGAATTCATTCATTCACAAATTGGAAATTTTTGTGCTATACTGAACTAATCTTTTTGTTTAAACATTTCAGCTAATTAACAATTTATTAAGTAGTATCGAACATACATACATAAAAAAGAAAGCAAAAATTAACGTTAATTTCTAACATTTAAGAACCAGAATCGATGACTAAAGGCGTGCCCTGGACTTTTAGTTCTGCCTAAAAAAATTTATTGCATACGAACTTTGTTAATATAATATTATATGTATAATATAAAATTATATATATATATATATATATATATATATATATATATATATATATATATATATATAATTTTTTAAAAAACGGAATTGCTACAAAATGCTTTTACATATTTATTTTATAGAAGTTCAGTATTTAATGAACCTGTATTCAGTGAGTAAAATTTTTCTTTTATCAATAAATTTTCTTCACATGAGTGTTAATCATAGTATGTAATGATGCTGGGTTGGATTTCACACATTTTTTTTATTTCAATTATTTGAATGTCTGGAGTAGGATAAGACGTGTTTAAAACGAAGTCTTTTTTCCTTCCTTTGAATTAATTCCTTCACAAATTATAAAGTTTTTGTGTCACATAGAGAAAAGAAAAAAAAAAAAGTTAAGGTTATTTTCTAACATTTCAGTATCAATGTCGATGACTGAAGGCGTGTCCTAAATTTTTAGTTCTATCCAAATATATATATATATATTTGCATACGAGTTTTTAGAAAATAAATAATTTAAAAAATGAATTGCTACCAAATGCTTTTAATTATTTATTTTGCAGAAGTTCAGTATTTAGTAAACGTACATTTCGTGTGTAAAAGTTTTCTTTTATTAATAATACATTTTCGTCACATGAGATTTAATAATAGTATGTAATCATGCTGAGTTGGATTTCAAATATTTTTTTAGTATCCAAAAATGTTCGTTCGAGATTAAAAATAGATAAATAAATAAAAATAAAGAATGAAAAATAAAAATAAAAACAAATTTGAAATTTATTTTTAAGTGATTTATTCGATTTGTTTACCCCTCCCTTATACACAAAACACATTATATACCGCCCAATCCATTCATCTAATGGGCAATTTTCCAATTTTCTAATTTGAAATTTCTTTTTATTTTTTGTCAAAAGACTCTTTTTCATTCTGAAATTGAATCATACTGAGCGTTTTTATGTTGTTTTTCTAAAAGGAGCAAGTTTTTAGAGTTAATTTATACATGTTGCTATAAGAACATTCTTTGCCTATATTTATTAATAAAATTTTGTCAAACAGTAAATGCAGAAAATGCACTGTTCGAAATGATTAAGCCAAATTTTTTTGGTCAAATTTAATTTGTTTCAAATTAAAAATAGCTCTAAAAAATGCTATGCATTCTATGCATTTAAAAAATATAATGCGATGTAATAAATCAATGTGTAAATATATTATGTATGTAGCATTATTGAATTATTAAAGATGTCGTGGGTTATCGAGAGTCTTATTCCGTTGGTATTATTATTATTATTATTATTATTATTATCATTATTTATCAAAAGCTTAAAATTATTTATCATTCAATTTTCAATGTAAGTGTGGCACGCCTTTCGAAATCTGATTGAAGAATTATTTTGAAAATGGGGGCGGAGTCATTCATTCTTTGCATCGAAATTTTAAAACAAATAACGTAATAAAAAGACAAAGTTGAACGGACGGCCACGTATATTTTTAAACAAATGGTTTATATAAATCATCAAGCTAGCATTCAGGTATGACGGTGTTATTCATGTCGAGGTATAGCTCAGTTTTATTTTGTTTTTCTTATATGTTCGCAATTTATTTTTCGAGGGGGAGGGGGCAATTTTATGTTTTTTTCAGTAAGTGATATCAAAGGATGAAATTGATAAACGCTTTCTTGGGATGAAGGCTAATTAAACCTGCTACTGAATGCTATATTAAGTTTAAACTTGAATTAATAATAAGAAAGTTTTTTTCCACTCATACCAGTAAATTTATAGAATAATATGTTATTGTTTGTAAATGCTGGTCGAATTACTATTCTAGCTCAGTCGTGGAATTTCAAAAGCGAGTGAGCGCCCTTACCGGCATTAAGATCTCCTCGCAATATTTACAATATACGGTAAAACTCGTAGCTTTAGATAAGGCTGCGGGCAAACAGCACTACTCTCAGTTACACTATATGAGCAATAAATATATCTTTGTTTCCGAACGGAACAAAGGTGAAACCTCTTTTAATGATTTTTGAAAGACTGACCGTACCGAATTGACAAAGGAAGGGAAAGTTTATCTCTCCCCACCCCCCATCTTCAGTCGTAAGGCTCGGAGCGAACAGCATTAGTTTTTATTACACTAGAGGAGCAATCAATCAATCGTTGTTGACCAAACGAAACAAGCGTAAAATCTCTTTAAATGATTTTTGAGTACTGACCCTCCCAAATTTACAGAGGAAGGGGAACTTTTATCTCCCCACATCTACAGTCGTAAATCTGTCAATTGACTTCGTATTGGATTTCTCTCTTGAAGTTCGGATTCAGTGCACTAAAAGAACAAAAGCGCCGACACGAAAGATCAAAGATAGCGCAAGAAGTTAGTGCTATGTGCCTAGACCTTAAAGCTATCAACTGATTTCGAGTTCGATTTCTCTTTTGAAGTTCAGATTCAGTGCACTGAAAAAGCAATTTATACATCAAAGCGCCGACACGAAAGATCAAAAATAGCGACGCCTGACATCAAGAACTTAGTGCTATGTGGCCGGTCCTTTAAAAGCAAAGATGCCATTATTTTCTACAATCTTGAATATTTCAGATGAACACATATAACGGCCTCATTATTAAAAAATATTTGCAATATACATATATTTTATTGCAATTCTATATTAATTAATTGATTAACAATCGTGCAGAAATAATCTATGCTTTGAAAAAAATATTTCGTTATGAGTTGATTGCCAGATACTGGGGAAATTGCCTATCGTCTTAATATTGAGTAAACATTTTTTTAAATTATATTTTTTATACTATAACTGCCTAAAATTCAAATGTTTAATTTAATAATTTCTGTTGTTTTTATTTTTTTTTCTAAACATGATAAAAATCTATAATTATTATTTTGCTATTATTTTTATTACTATTATTATACTACTATCATTATTATAGTGAGCACCATTACTGTTATTACGGTCTCTTCGCAATATTTACAGCATACAGTGAAACTCGCACCTTTAAATAAAGAGCATTAATCCCAACATCTCTCAATTATTCCGGGAGTCTGATCCAAGGCAAACAAGTTCGAAACCGGAAAGTTTTTATGAGAAAACGTGTCTTCTCTCAACATGGTATTCATTTGATTTCAATTTAAAATTGTTTATTATATGATCGGACAGACAGCCCCCCCCCCCCCAAGATCAAATCAGGTTACTATTATCCTTTTAGTTCCGCGTATCATTGGGAAATGTCTTCTACGACTTGTTGAATTACGAAAATATTATTTAAAGCGCTTATTGAAATCTACTGAGTAATTTCAACATCTATTTTTATACAGACCTGATATTTCTTTCGGACATAATAAAAATACTAACATACACTTAAAAAAAGGGAAAAAAAAGAAAGAAAAGAAACCTAAAGTTTAAATATATTTATATATTCGATTATTACATTACAATGGATATTTTTAAATACATAGAATGCATGGCATTTTTTAAATTTATTTTTTTAAATAAATTAAATTTATCCAAAATATTTAACATAATAATTTCGAACAGTCCATTTTGTGCGTTTACTGTTTAACAAAATTTTATTAATAAATATAGGCAGGGAATATTCTTACAGTAACATACATAGATTAACTCGAAAATTTTGCTCCTTTTGGAAAAACAACATAGAATCCATCTGGATTATTTCATTTGAGAATAAAAAATAGTCCTTTGTCGAGGAAAAAAATCTCAAAATGCATTAAAAGGATTAAGAATGGAGTTCGGCACTATTGAGGGCACCGCTTGTTCCCACAAAAAAGTGCGTCTGGGGAAAACACGCCATCTAAAAATAGATCTTTGAAAACAATTCGCCTTTGAAGTTCAGATTCTTTTTTATAAACAGTTCGCCTTTGAAGTTCAGATTCTTTCTTATAAACAGATCGCCTTTGAAGTTCAGATTCTTTCTTATAAACAGTTCGCCTTTCTTATAAACAGTGCAAAAGGGGAGGAAATCAATACTCTGTACTTCCCTCACTCAACGTACACCTGTGATCCTTAAGATAATTTTCGGAGTTCGCAGTAAAATCAGTACGATATTTGTATCTTTTTTTTCATTTTGATTAATAATAACAATTAATGATCTAAAGATTTGTTCTGTTTGAGAAATTTTAGTTTTGAAAATTTTAATTGTAGCAGACATTGATGTTTACGGTGTAATTGTTATTGTTGTTATTATTCTTTTCAAAACAAGAATAGTTCAATTAAAAATTTAATTATTCGATTGATTAAATTAAAAATTCTGCAATATATTGGAAGCAATAATTTTCCATACTTGTATCTCAAATGAACCGTGTAAAGATATGGTTTCCCCATGGCATAAAAAAATTGCTTTTACATAATGAAGTAAAGAGATTTTCTGATCTGATTCTCTGGATTCGAACGAGGTGATTCGCTCGCCAGACTCGGATGGAGTAAGACGTGTTATACCCGTCTTCCCGTGTCTGTGCATCGTATTTATAGTGTGGGTGTGGCTTGTTTCTGTGCCTACTTTCGGATTGGCTGAGCTGGATGACGTCGGCTGCCTTGTCTGAGAGCCTCTGCAGCATCTTAGACGGTGGACTGGTGGGAAGCAAAACCCAAGTTCCTATTGAGAAAGGTATCACATCTTTAAATAGTATGTCTTTTTCTATTTTGGGAAGATCTGGTATTCCAGATGTTAGAGATTTGTCTGAGTCTGATGTTGAAGCGCTCTTAAATAAGACGCTTGCTGATATTTTTGCTGCAAGATGCAAAATGGATAAATATAAGTTGATTTCTGAGCCATCTGAGGATGAGCAAAAAAAAATGTCTGAGCTTTTAGGGAAAGTTTCCATATTAAATCAAGATTACGATACTTTATGTAATGTTCGTACTGGAGATCTCTTCACGTACAAGTACCTTCTGCCAAAAGTTAGAAATGTTAGTAATGTTTCGGCTAATGTTAATTCGGACGTTCCGATTTCCAACTCTAGCCAGTCGAGTGAGGTGGCTCCATCTGTTATTGCGGATGATAACCAAACTCTCTCGGCCAGTAAGAGAAGGTTTGAGGACGATTCTGAAATTCAAAATTCTACTCAATCCGAGCAGGAAAATTTCTCAGTAGTTAAAAGTAAAAAAAGTAAAAAATTGTCTAAAGTTAATGATAATGATTTAGTAAATTCTACTGATTCTACTTATATGGAAGTGACTGAAAATGAACCAAAGGGTCAACAAAAGAAAAATTCTAGGGTTCCCCCATTCAAAATTATCCCTCCAGATAACTGGAGAGAACTTATCTTTCAGATTAAAAGAATTGTACCCACGGCCACTTCTAAATTAAAAGGTAAATTCCTTAATATTAAGGTCGATAACTCGGAAGATTATCGGCTAGTTCAGAGTTTATTACTCAACTTGAAAATTCATTTTCAATCGTATCTTTTGGAAGATGCAAAACCACTTAAGGTGGTTCTTCGGGGACTTCCCGTCAACACGGCAGTCCAAGATATTCATCAGGCCCTTGAATTTGAAGAATTCTCGGACTTCACGGTGACCCAAATGTACAGAGGTCCCGTGAGTAACAAAAGATATATGCCCCTTTTTTACATTTCGATCTCTAAACAAGCCGATGTTGACCGCATCTTCCAAATTACAGAAATTATGGATACTGAGGTCAGTTTTGAAAAATTTCGCGGGCAAAAAGGTCCCTCACAGTGTCACAATTGTCAGGGATTTTTCCATTCATCAATTTCGTGCAATTTACCATCAAAATGTCTAAAATGTGCCGGTGCACATAAGACGAAAGAATGTGTAAAATCTTTTGACACTCCCTGTCGATGCTGTCACTGTGGCGGTGATCACCCCGCAAATTTTAGGAACTGTCCAAAGTTCCCAAAAACAACCCCCCCTAAGAAAGGCAAAAACTTAAACGCTAATGCTAATGTTATTCAAAAATCAAAGGCCAACACTAAAACTGTTGTATCTGTAAATTCTAATCGTTCTTTTTCCAACAGGAAAGCTGAAAATTCCCTGTCTTTCAGGGAGGCTGCTATTGGACAAAAGGTTGCTCCACCCCCCACCCCTTCTGTTCCTCAAAATTCAAATTCGGCCCCAGTAACGGATGCTTTTTCGATCGCCGAGTTCCTGACAAATTTATTTATGTTTTTTGATAGATATGGTGAAGTTACTGTTTTGACTGCACTTAATAAAGCCCTCCCGGAACTGCGCAAGGCATCCACGCAGATTGACCGGGTCAGCATTCTTCTAAATTATATTTACTCTGTTTCTAAAACTGTTTAGGTAGCGCCATCCATTGATGGTTGCATCCCCATTTTCGATTTATCTTTCCTATCGTCATGTTCCCAGCTACTAGTAATTTGGACACCTTCTCCATTGGTATATTTAATGCCAATGGACTTAAAAGACAGGCTACTGAATTCAGCGCTTGGGTTTATAGTAACAATTTAGACATCGTTTTGGTCAGTGAGACTCACTTTTCCCAGGGAAATATCTCCAGAATTGCCAACTACGAGTTATTCAATGTTGACAGGGCTCGTAGGGGCGATAACTCCCGCAGCTTTGGCGGCACTGCAATTTATGTTAAAAGAGGTTTTAATGCTACTTTTATTAATATTCCCCCTACAAATTGTATTGAAGTTACTCCTATTGTCTTGGACTTTCCCAATATTCCAAAACTTCTTATAGCAGCCATTTATGTACCACCGTTAAATGATAGAAATCTGCTGGAGCAAGACTTATCCCGGCTCACTAATACTTTTCCAAATTTTATTCTTGCGGGTGATTTTAATGCTACTCATCCCTCTTGGCACTGCAGATCTACAAATGGGTTTGGAACCAAACTCAGGAAATGGGTGAATCAAAATTTTGCGCAAATTATAGCGCCCCCCTCACCCACTTTCCCCTTTTCTAATAATTTCTTAGACTTAGCGATCACCCGCAATTTTCCTTATCCTTACTGCATTCAAACGCAGAACGAACTGAGTTCGGACCACTTGCCGGTTCTGCTCCGGTACCAAGTTGACTCTTACAACCTCGATCTTGGCAAGCAAATTCATACTAGATGGGAAGATTTCAAATTCCTACTTGAACAGCGTGAAACTCCGCCCACTCTGCCGGAAACGAAAGAGCAGGCGGAACTTGCCATCAGTCAACTTGGTGACGTCTTGAGAGATACATTTGAGCAGTGTTCTCAGCCGAGAAAAACCACTGCTGCATTTCTCAGACTACCGGAGGAGGTCAGGCAATTGATAACCGAGCGAAATCGTGCTCGCAGGATATGGCAGATCTATCGCACGCAATATTTTAGGACCCAGTTAAATCATCTTAATAGAAAAATTAAGGCTGCTATCTCCAAGTTTAGACACGAACGCTGGAACACTTTTGTCGAATCTCTTTCGACTGAAGACAACACCATTTGGAAGGCTGCTTCCCGCATTCGTAGGACACAAACACACATTCCGGCCATCAGATGCCCAAATGGCATGGCTTATACTAACACTGAAAAGGCCGAAGCAATTGCTGAAAGTCTTAGAAGTCAGTTTACACCTAATTCTGGTATGGACAACCCCAGGGTTGCAACTGTGTTGGAGACCACAGTCCAAAATTTCTTAAACAAAAACACACCAAACACGCTACCCCCGGCCACGCCTACCGAGGTACGGGAGTACATCTCAGGCTTAAAAAAGAATAAGTCTCCAGGTGAGGACCGCATTTCTAATAATATGCTTATTAACTTACCTAACAAATTTATTCTTTATATTGTTCTTTTAATTAATTGAATGATGTCTTTAAATGTTTTTCCTGATTGCTGGAAAAAGGCTATTGTCGTCCCCCTACTGAAAAGTGGGGCGGAGGACAGACACGCCCCAACCAGCTTTCGACCTATCTCTTTACTCTCTTGTTTATCTAAAGTTTATGAATATGTTCTCGTCAACCGCCTGAAGGAGTTCTTAAACTCTAACGACGTGCTGATTCCGGAGCAATTCGGATTTAGAGCACGTCACTCAACAACCCATCAAATTTGGAGAGTTTCTGAACTTATTCATGACGGTTTCACGTCCGGCGGTGTGACGGGAGCAATCTTTCTCGATATCCAAAAGGCTTTTGATAAAGTCTGGCATATCGCTCTTCTTTTTAAACTTATTAAACTTAAAGTTCCTGCCCAACTAATTAAAATCTATGCAGACTACTTTAAAAATAGATCCTTCTCTGTTAGAGTAGGAAGTTCCTACTCTAACCCTAAACCAATTTCTAGTTCTGTACCACAAGGTTCTCTGAGCGGTCCCACTCTATTTAACGTCTTTATTAATGACATTCCTAAAGAGCCTGACATCGACTTAGCGATTTTCGCCGATGACACAGCCATGCTATACAAACACAAACAAGCACAAAGAGTGTTCTCTAAACTGCAAAATTATTTGAATATACTTTCGGCTTGGTTTAAAAAATGGAAAATTAAAGTGAATAGTGCCAAAAGTGCCGCCATTCTTTTCACCAACCAACGTTCAAACCCCATTGCTAATTTAAATTTCAAACTGAATGACGAACCAATTCCCTGGAGGTCAGATTATAAGTACCTAGGCATTCACCTAGATTCTAAATTAACATGGCGTACGCACATCACAGAAACTCTGGATCGTGCGAACCGCGCCGTGGGCTCCCTTAATCCCCTCTTGGCTTGGAACAGCCCCCTGTCTATGAAAAATAAATTGTTACTATATAAATCCATGATCAGACCGATCATAACTTATGGTTCGGTGGTGTATGGAAGTGCAGTCAAAACTAGACTTGATAAAGTTCAAACTTTCCAGAATAAGCTTCTTCGTAGGTTTACGAAAGCAACCCGTTATGTCCGCAATGACGTCATTCATCGTGACCTTAAAATTAAACCGATTTTTGCGGAAATCAAGAAACTTACAATGAAGTTTCACAGGTCTGTCCCTGCCGTGCGGAATCCTGCTTTAAATGCCATTAGGCGTTATGATGGAACAGTGGGGAAAAACCGGAAACGGCCCCTCGCTATACTTGCACGGGATGATAACTTCATCCCATGCTCCAAAACATCCAGAAGGAATCCTTCTGCCGTCACTTAAAGCAGAATTCCCGGGAAAAATTTATATTTTCCCTAGTTTGAAAGAAATTTTCAACTAGAATTGGATTACCCCTGACGTCATGCAGCATTCTGTAGTATTGTACAGTCGCGTTTTTCAGCTTTCCTACTTAATTGTAATTTTAAATTTTTATTACTTGTTTTATTATTTCGGCTTCCCTTTACTTTCTTTTAATTTGTTTTAATTGTAATTGTAATTGGGTACTCTATCTTTCTCAAAATTTCAGTTGTTTACGAAGTCACTTCCAACTTTGAGGATAGGCACGCCTTCCTCATATTCCTATTGGCCAATGAGGTGCTTGCTCACTGTACCTCGGCTATTTAAGACATTTTCTTCCCCTTTTGGCTCATTCTACCCTCGACCGCTGGTGTGTGAGGAACTCGCCTCTGGCAATGGTCGCCAAATTCTCTAGTCACAGCTAAAGCTTATTTCAGAGTTCAGTTTTTAATTAATTTTCAAAATTTTATTTTCCCCCTTTTAGACCAGGCATGAACCGAAGAACTTGTTTACTGGAGTTGTGGACCTGCGCGAGCGTAGTGTGTACAGGAACTTCGTTTGGTAGTGCGGTCCAGGTGGCCGATAACATATGCCAGTAAAACGCGGGACCTGTGCCTCTGTGTTAGCCGATGGGAAACTTCGAAGGTGAACGGGTTTCAGGTGATTGTCACCAAAATTAGTGAGCTATGTGGCCCCCTTTTTTTTGGTTCTTAGAGTTAGTCGTGGGCTGGGATACCTTATGCTATGCCTTTTCTGTGCTTCTTGGTACCATACTGCCTTTTCACTCTCTGTTTTTTGCCGACGCCAGTTGGTGAAATGACATCGAAGTATGGGGCAACCAAACTCGTTTGGATGCCACATGCGCCCCTTCTTTTGGAGGTTATATTTAACCTCGTGCTTCCAGCTCTGGAATAATCTTCGGATTTCCACCAGAGACTCTAAATTATACCTTTTGACCGTGCTTTGCTTCGAAATTCATCTTTTTATGTTCATTTTCTTATATTTAGTTGGAGGTTACGCGCAATGGACCCACATTGTGTTGGCACTCCGTAAGCACCGCGATGTCATGTCATGTCATGAAGTAAAGGTATGTTTTAAAATTTTTAAGAATATATATTATCGTTTTTTGAATAATTTTTCACTGAAATGAATTGTAAAAAAAAACTATCAGATAATAATTAATTAGTATTCTGAAAACATATTTTTAATTTATGAAATGTGGGTGCAATGATTTTTAAAATTAGAGCTTTTTACAATATTCAAAAAATTAAATATTTTCTCAAATAATATTAATACAATTTACATTTGTATTCAAATGATACCACGAAGACGATGCTCCGCCTACTTTATGCAGCTGGATTTTCTGTACTGTGCTTTTATTCTGAATAAATACAATATTATATGATAATGGGCGGAGTTTAAAAATAAGAAAACAGCGAGGGTGGAGTAAAGATGTAAAAACATATTAACAGGTTTCTGGCGTATAATCCGTAATTTAAAACTGATAACTTGATACATTGGGAAATTTAGTGTTAACTCAAGAGTAATTTTTGATAAAACAAAATCAATAAATTATCATTTAAATAATTATTTGATAAAACAAAATAAATAAAAGTCATGAATATGCTTTTAACAAATTTCTTTTTTGACATCGCCGATTATTTATTTATTTATTTATTTATTTATTTATTTTATCAGATATTGTTGAAAATTTTAACTCTTTTAAAATTATTTGCATTAAAAATCTACGACTTTGATTTTGAAATATTTGAAAATGTCGTAAATACTTTTCTACTTTCTTTTATGTATGTTCAATATTATTCGATAAATTGTTAGCTAGCTGAATTTTTTATGCACAAAGAATAGTTTCAGCATGGCACAAAAACCAATTTGTGAATGAACGAATTCAAAGAAATGAAAAACGACTTCATTCTAAACATGTCTTATCCTACTTGTGAAATTCACAGTCTTTAAGCTTAGAATTCTAATATTTTCAGTCTTAATATTAATATGATCTTTTAAGGGGGTAGGATACCTTTGAACCCGTCGAAAAAGTAAAAAATACCGCTATGTACCAAGCTTCAAAACTTGTGTAATAATTCAAAAATAAAAATCAAACTTAATTTAAATATGAAGCTCATATTTAAATTTATATAAAAAATATGTGTATTTATTTATAAATTCATAAATAAATATTGAAATGATAAATTAAAAAATATACATAATAATGAGAGGAAAAAAATAACACGTCTTGCGAAATGTGATAATTCACGTCATGATAAATTTTGAAAATATGCGTATAAAGAGGAAATTTTGGTGAAAATAAATACATAATACATGCATCTTTATACTAAAACCAGAATATTTGTAAAAAATATTGTCTAAATTAAAAAAAATTACATAATAATTTAAAAAATTAAAAATTTTCGATTTTTAAAAAATATTTTCAAAGAAAAAAAAACCAAAATCTTACCTTTTTCTGGTTTTAAGTTGTAGATAATACAGAAATGAATTATGTGGTAAAAATTTCTTTTGATTGCCGTGCATAGTTTTTCAGTAACACTGCGCGCAGTACCAAAATTTATCGTTTTGAATAAATGCGACGCAAAGTTTAATTATCGCATTTCGCTTATTATTATTCATACCTTGAAACTGCCATAATTAGTAAACTAATGGGAATTTTTTAATGCGGTTTTTTGCGTATAGTTCAGAAATGATTACAGAATGCAAATATGTAATAAAAAAATTTAAAAAAATTTAATGGTGTAAAGGTATCCTACCCCCTTAATGTGATTTGTGAAAATAAAATGTAGAAAACAAAAATAAATACTATGATTTCGCTTAAAATATAACACTATTTATGCACATCATTCAAAAATAATAAACAATATAAATGTATTCAATTTTGCTTACATCGAAAGTTTGCCATTTAGGAGTATTTTTTTTTAAATATTTTCTCTGTTTATTGTAGAGAATGTTGAACATCAAAGGGAAATGACGCCTTTCAAGATTTTATTTATACTCAGGAATAAACAAAATACAGAATGTTTATTTAAACACTTACACCATAAAATATGAACAGTAAATGATAACACTTAAAAAGGTCAAATTATTTGTTTTAAAGGCAATTCTTGACATAAGAGAATATTCTTGCACGGCTGTTTCGACAGAAGCGGCTGATAAAAATCTCAATCGATGCTACTACTGCCAATTTCCACTACTACTCTTTCTTTTTGTGTCTAGTAAATGTTGGCCACACGTCCCTTCACCTCAAAGATCTTAATTGTTAATCCATTGTGCAAATAGGAAAAGTGTAGCCTTTTTTTTTTTTTTTTTTTTTTTTTTTTTTTTTTTTTTTTTTAACAATTTGGCGTTTTGATTCTTAGCGAAGTCGATCTTTAGTATTTCTATAATGTGTTACTTGTTTTAATATGCATGAAAGGTAGTGTAATCTTTTCTTTATTTATTTATAGGGGAGAAGTTAAAGCATATTTTGTTGGTACTGCTTTAAAATATGCTTCGGTGCTTTTATTTCTATAGGCAGTTATTAATAGTGCAAAACTAAATTTACACGCCTGACCGCCAGAAGTTAGTGCTATGTGTCTGGCCCTGAAAGAATTTTTACTGTACCGCGGTTCATGAAAAATGTCTCTTATTCATACTACGAATGCAGCAGATCTTTTAAACAATGGAATCATATCTTCGAGTAAAGTAACTGAATATCTATTTATTATTTATAAAATACTGTTTAAGTATTCTCTGGTGTAAGTTTTAATTTAAATGTACATTACTTTAGTAGTCAATGAACTGATACACTTTTATTTGAAACACTGTTTTCTACAAGATATAGGAATTTTTCTCTGCGTTTTATATAGAGTATACATGCATGAATATAGATATAATTTTCGAGATTTTATTAAAAATTAAAAAAAAATAAATTACTAAATAATAAAATAATTAAATTACTCAAAAGCACTTTAAGCACCGCACAAATACTGCAACATGTAATATTCTCGAATTATTATATAATCATAAAATGTGAGTCTATTTATAAAATATACAATCATTACCGAAAGGTTTTAAATATTTTTATCTAAATAAACCGTTATAAAATAGTTATAAAACATGACAGCGAGAATTCTATTAGTTTCATTTGATTGACTGGTCTTATTCATATCAGTAGTTGGGAACGCTGGGTAGCTCCGCCCCTGTTTTCAAAATAATATTTTCAGCAGCTTTCGGAAGGCGTTCCACAATTTCAAAATGAAGTGAAATAAAATTTTCATTCAGAAATAATCAAATGCTTCCAAATTAAAAAAAAAAAGCTTCTAAAATAATAACGGAATAAAATCTTTATAATATTTTAGAACGCTTTTAATAAATTGGATAGAACTTTAATCAAAATTCCCTTCATAAAAATCTTGGAACAGATGTAGTATTCGCCAGGAGTCCTCCATCTTATTTCTTTCTTTGGTTACTTATGGCCACTTTATATTTAATTTTTAAACGATTCAGAAATTAAATATGAACAGCAACAAAATTTTAAGCAGAAAGTCATCACTCCAAACATTATTTGTAAAAAAGGAAAGAAAAATAGGTGTGTGTAGAGGAGGAATTCATAATTAGAAAACTGTAAATACACAAATTTGAAAAAAGTTAAACAAAAGAAATATTAATATTAAAATATGTACATTCCGAAATTACAGTCATAAAGCTTTCAGATATTATACATTTAACCCTTTCGAGCACTCTGTGCCCAGTACCGAGCACACCCGATTTTAATTCCAAATTTGGTAACTACGCCAATAATCTTTTAATAAAATTTTGCTTTTAAAATAAAAGCTTAAATTAAGGAATTCTTAATTTCTAAAAATGTCGCTTGTAAATTCCTGTGTCAGTCGATAATTTCTAATTTTACTAACAGAATTTTCCCGTGGTGGAAAATGTTTAAAAAAAAAACTCTCTGTAATTGCATCGGTTTAGTGGTTTGATCATTAAAACCCTTTGAGGGACTACTATTAATAAAGATTCGCGCTAAAAAAAATTTTTTCTTTATTTTTCTTTCTTTATTTTTTTATTTATTTACCATTAAATTATGGTAGGCAAAAAAAGTTGTAAAATTGTTTTTTCTTATTTTGTAATAGTATAGTAATTTTTTGTAGATTTTGAACGCAATTACTTGCCTCTGAAAGGTTTAACCAAAGTCCACCACCTTAATGATAAATTTTATTTTGAAGGACGAGCAGAATTTGGGGATTGGACATGCATTTGACTAAATATTCTATATGTGTTTGCATTTGACTGTTCGTGAAAGAAAGCCTTAAATTTTATAAGTATTTGGATGGTAAATCCACGAAGACTAAGCTTTATTAACATCGTTACGTTTCAAAAATATCTTTTTTACAATGTGTAAAACCGAAATATTCCTTAAAATATCAAAAACTTTTTGTTGGTGGTGAAAGAGAGTTCAGATATTGTTCTTCTATAAGTTTTATAGAATTTCACAGACCTTCAGACCTTGTAAAGCAATAATTAGATATTTAACAGAAAGCCGATATGTGCATTTATGATAAAATATTTTATCTTTTACACCAGAATAGTTTTTTAAGAAGTTTATTTATTACCTTCTATTGCGTTTCTTGGATCTTTTTACTTTAAGTTTTCTATTACATAATCAAGAAGCAATTGTTTCTTGATATTATGTTAGGACAATAATCTAAACAGTGTAGTGAGATGACATCATAGTACGTAAATTATCGTATATTTTTATTCCTTTCAGCCTTAATCATCGATATTATTTGGATTTAATTCCATATCTTTACGAGAGCGTTTTTCAAGGATTTTTTTATCCTCATTTCCTTCACTATTCCCTTAGATTTCCTCCGTTATCGCAGACGATCTGCTCTCCTTCGCGACGGTATGTATTGTGATGACGTCACGGCGTCCGATTGTTTCTCCCTCGTATATTCACTCCGTCTCTGTTCATGCCGTAATCCTTACGAAGAGGCGAAAGAGGTCTTTTCTTTAAGCGCTTCACACAAATTAGAAGTAATTATTTTAAATATGCTTTTATGATTTGTTACATAAAATAGTGACGAAACTTTTAATTCTCTAATTAATTAAAACATTGCGTTTTTACTTACCCATCGTACGTAGTACAGGATAAGTCTTGTAATCGTTTTGAAAATCGAAAAAACGTATTTTTTAAAATATTTTACACGCTTTAGACATTGGACATTACGAAAAACATATTTTTAGAAAAAAAAAATCCGTCTGTCTCTCTTTCACTTTATCTGTTTGTGTGTCTGTAAACGCTCTAGCTCCCAAAAAATTGAGATAGAGACTTGAAATTTGGTATCTACTTTTTTTTTAAAGAAATGGATGTAGAAGATAATTAAAAAAAGAAAAATTTTGCATACAGAATAAAATCGATCGGATTATAAGTTACTGAAATATTTGTTATCCTATTTTTCAAATTCTACGATTTTTCATAACCCTGTTTTACATTTAAATTTCAATTCAAATATATATTTTAATTGGAAACGAGATGATTAATTCAACGCAGTAAACTGTTAGTTAATGTAATTATGATGTTTGAAATTATAAGGATGCTTCTTTTACGCAATTCCGTATTACTTGATAATCCTGTCGACCAAAAATCTATCGCCAAATTGTAAGATTAAATGCCAATAATGGCTTATCGTAAATGTCACATTCGCTAAACATTAAACAGTTACATGTGTTTGTGACGTCATCAAATAATGTTTAATTCAAAGTTTTATTTATATTATTAATAGTCTTTTACTAATTTATTTATTATATCATTATTTAAAATAAAAATTATGCCAAGTTCTATAATTTACTAAAAGTTTGTCAATTTATATTATAAGTCGAAATCAATTAAAACACGCAATTCCGCAAAATAGCAATACAATGCTTTAAAAACATTTAAATATACGTTTAAATTTGATTTTGGAATTACGATGTATTTAATAAATAGTTTTCGCACATTTTATTTTCATATTTTATAGTATCTATATCCATGAAAAGTAAGTTTTACGGTGCCCCCCCCCCCTCTCCAACGACTAGTTTCACTTTGTTAACCCCCGTAGTCTTCTTTTAAATACTAATCTGCGCTAATTTTAAAATTCAGAAATAAGTTTGATGCACTACTGAAGAGATGTCGATTTTAGAACTTTATCGATTTTCGATCGGTTTTTGATGGTGCGTGCGTTTTTCATGGAGCCGGCATAAATGTGGATTATAAAATGTGTAGCTAAATCAAAAGTGTAAGAAAAAGAATTTCTTTCACTTTTCAGAGATAAAGTTTCTGTCACTTTATCTCTGACTCTGTGCTCTTATGAAAACGTGTTGGTTTAGCTGATGAAGAGCTGGTACTGTTGTAGTTCGAAACGCGTCCTACTTTATTTTTCATTTTATGGTGATTTTAGTAAGTGATTTACTTTATTTATTAATTATTGTCAGTTTTTTATGGTGTTTTTACACTATGTGCATTTTTGTTCCTAAGTCCGGCCATTCTGCCCCTGACATGGAGATATGCCATCGCTTTCGTTAATTTAAAATAATTGTCATGTGCTGTCTCTCCAATCAATGCAAATTACAGATTAAGGGATCTTCAAGGTATCTCAAATCTTTTCACATGAATTATGCTGACCCTTAACCCCTTGAAGGGTGGTAGGATAAAATATATCCCACTTAATTTTAATTACGAAATGGCTCATTGGTATCAAAAATTTAGAATGAAAAATTTAATTATTATAATTACTTTTACTTATTATGAAGTAAATTTGTTTTTTAATTCTAGTAACAATCAATGATTTCAGAGATTTACAGAAATTAAGTGCACCTGAAAGGGTTAAAAATGTTGACAAAAGTAATTCTTTGACAACTTTCCTGAATTAAGAAAGGTGAATAAAAGAAGTTGTTTTCTTCTACAAAATGTATCTTCAATGAATTTTTCAACATACCATAAGGTTTGCAAGTAACAATATTCCATTCATAAATTTGTTCTCATATTAACTCTTTTACCGTGCACACCACATAATATATATCGACACCATCACATGCACGTTTCGAGGGAGAAGTGATGTGAATGACTGGAAATGAACGGGATCCGAATGTAATACAAAGGTATTTATATGAGATGTCCTTATACTGCGTAGAAAGAAAAAATTATTTCTACAAAGAAAAAATAGCAAAGATTAATTAGATTTTAATTAATTTAAAATTAATGTTAAAATAAGCTAAAAGTAGAACTTTGAGGAGTTTAAATAAACACGATTGTAAAAAAAAAAGATGCGCGTACGATCTATAATCAAAACAGGTAAGCGCTTAACCCTTTCCGGGACAGTGTGCCCTGTCTGGGATATCTAATTTCAAATCTAAACTTGCAAATGGCGCTAATAAAATTTCATAATAAGGTGGTCTGGGATAATAACGCCAGGCGGGGTAATAACGCCAAGTGCTAATATTTTGCATAATTATGAAATAATCTGGTAAATGACACCTATGTGCTCTGCGCAGAAGGGTTTTGAGTCATATAAATCGCAAAAAACAGCTTCAAGTTAATTTGTTTCATTTTTAGGTCTTATTGTTTTTACAAGCAACTAAAATTAACGATTGATCTAAAATTTGCGAGATACGTTTTGTGGTGTGAAGACTATTTTTTTTATCCGGAAATACTTTGTTAATTACATAAATTTGTAGTACATTTCATGGACTTTCCGAATATTGGTGAATATTTTGGATATCTTCTCGAGATAATTTGTAATTTAAAATGTACAGCGCATTAACTATAACGGGGTAATAACGCCAATCCTTGGTATTAATGCCCCGGTCGATTCCCTACAGTGGCCGAGCTACATCCTAAATACTGATTCAAATAAACACAGTTAAAACTGTGCAATGTTTCTAATAATTCTATTTAAGCGGTCCTTTTTAAGCAAAAAGAAGCTCACGGTCTGATATTCTTTTCCTCATCCCCCCCCCCCCCAAACACACCCCACCTTTATTTTTCTTACACTTTCACAAAATATTGAACATTTTCAATAGCTTAGAATGCAATTTGTCAATTTCTAAGGTTGTAGAGTTTGTATTTTTAGAATTGGGCAATCTACATGCAATTATTCCATCTTATTTCATAGTTTTGTTTGCATGGCGTTATTACCCATATAGGTGGGTAATAACGCCAAATAGCGTTGGTCAAGAAATCACGCCATTACATTTTATGAATACATATCTGTTAAATTATTTTTTTTATATAGATTGTCAATGAGTTGCTGTATCGAATCCTATATTTGTTTGAAAAATACAAACTAAAACTGAGCCGCGAAAATTGGTAGAACCTTAACGTGGCTTTATTACTCCAGGGTACCTTATTTTGCTTTTATAATGAAAGTTCAAATTAACACAAATTCTTAATTTCTAAAAAAGTCGTATGTAAATTCTGGTGTCAGTCGATATTTTTTAATTTTACAAACAGAATTTGTCCGTGCCGGAAAGGGTTAAGCTTTGGTGGAAAAAATAATCGTTAAATTGTTTTCCATATTTTGCAATAAATGTTTGTAAATTCTGGTTCGACATTACTGAAACATATTTCTGAAAGGGTTAACTAAACTCCACGATCTTGGTTATAGATGTTATTTCAAAGATATCACCAGGATTAAGAGATTGGATATGCATTCAGTTGAAATTCTCTATTTTTTTGCATTTGACTGCTAATGAAAGAAGCATTATATCTTATTAGTGTTTGGATGGCAGTACAGCGAAATCTAAGCTTATGTTAACATCGATCCGTTTAAATAATATCTTTTTTACAATATGTAAAAACGAAATATTCGTTAAATATTGGAAAGCTGTTTGCGTGTGGAGAAAGAGAGTGGGGATATTGTTCTACTGTAAGTGGTATAAAATTTCACAGACCTACAACTACTCATTGAAACTAACTGCGTCAGTACGCTAAAATATTCATTACTGATAAAATATTTTATCTTTCACACCAGAATAATTTTTAGAAAAAAGTATTTAGCCACCACTTTTTCTTAAATATTAAAGTTAAATAATAAAAAACTGTTAAAATTAAATTTAAATTATCCTTAGACTTATTTAAATTTAATTTTAATAGTTTTTTATTATTTAACTTTAATTGTTAACTTTTATCTATTTTTTATATCTTCACATTTCTTTATTTTAATTTTGTTAGTCTATTTATTTATCTAATTTTTAAATTCACTTCTTTAAATTCCTCTGCCAGCGAGCGTAGCTCACAGGAGTCTCCGAACGGTAGTGCCGGCCAGGTGCCCGGATCACATATGCCGATAATACGGGGAACCAGTGCGGCTGCGTTAGCTGCGCCCTTTAAGGTTGCAGTAACTTCTTAACTTAGTCTTAATTTTAAATTTTAATTTTTGCTTTTCTATCCTTTTAATTTTTCATATGTAGACTTGATCTACAGCTATACAATATTCAGGCTTATTTTAAGATGTGCTCTACAATTACTCCTAGCCAGGGCGTGGAGTTGCTCCGCAACTGGGAAGCCCCTGAAGATGCCTAATCATGTTCATGTTCATGTATGCAGTTTTTTACTATATTTTTTGTTATTTTACACACTAGGGTTGGGCATTTCGATTCATCTTGAGGAGTCGACTCTGACTCGATTCACTTGGTTAATGAGTCGAGATAGTGAGTCGACTCTCGACTCACTTACGATTTGTTGGTTGGTTGTAAAAATGACGCAATTTAATATCTTCTATCACGTATATCGCACAAAAGAGATTTTTTAAATGTATGCTCGAATTATTTTGTTTTAGTTTTTACATAAAAGATATATTTTGTGGTAAGAGCCGAAATTTTCAGTCCTGTATCGGCACAGAAAGTACAAAAAATAATGACCTGGCCCGGTAAAAAACATAAATGTTCGGCCAATTTGCTTCGTACAGAACAGTTATAGACCCGACAAGAAAAAAAATTAAAATCTTCGTCTTAGCCTGATCCGACATAGTTAAATTTGTAGAAAACATGGATTTTTACATCGATACTCTTAAGAATTTTTCTGTTTGAGAAGTTCTAACCAAAAATTAATATTTAAATTTTTTTTTTTTTTTTTTTGTATTTATAATCTTTATTTTTAAAGAAGAGCCCTATGCTATGATATTCTTTTTTTTTTTTTTTTTTAATGAATCTTAATTTGTATGTAAATATTTCAGTTACTATTAATATTGTTAATCCACATATTATGTGCTATTCTACACATCAGAGGCTTAAAAATCTGAAAAATGCTACAAAGTAAAATCTTCTAAAACGGAATAACATTGAATAAAAATTCGCTATAGACGATCGTCTAGGGGAGAAAAAGGTTAGACCCGAACCAGTCTTTTACAAAAAAGTAAGGCTCGAGCTTGGCTTGGGAGAAAACAATGACAAAGCCCAACCCGAGTGCCGCAAAAAATAGGCCCGAGCTTCGAGCCAGGGTCCGGCCAATCAGAGCTTTTAAAATTTTTAGACTGTTTTTTTCTTTTCTTTTTTTGAGTGGGGGGGAGTGAGGGTTCTTTACTTAAAAAGTGAAAACGGATACTTTAAGTTCATCATGTTAATATATTTATAAATTATTAGTTATTCACAAATATTTTCCAAAAAAAGAGAAATATTACGCCAAATTAAGTTAATTGATTTTTTTTCTTCGTTTAATATGTGTGCGTTTACATATATGTCGTGTTTCTTATGCTGGAAAGCTATCGTAACATCGAATTAAAAAGAAATTAATTACTTTACTTTTAGATTCTGTAGAAAATATAATGCAAAAAATATGTCTCCCCCGCCGTCCTGTCTATTTCTGAATTTATTGAAACTAAAATTAAGAAAAAAAGGGGACAACAGTAGTTTATTCGAATTTTGCGGGAAAATAATAGCGATTATCCTGAGTCTCATTGTTTTGTAGAAAATTGCTTTTTTCGCTTCACATAAACTTTATATTGCAGGGCTCAATATCAGCATGTTTTAATATACAATTATAAAATTGATAGCCTGGCTATTGAGGTGATTTCGAATCAAATAACGTTTTCCATTTGTTTAATAAATGAACTGCTAATCAAACTAAATACGAAAAAGAAAAAACGGAGCTGTTATAGTGTGTTTGAAGAGGTGAAGAGATATTAGAAAATTTAGGATTCAATTCTAGAATAAAACTCCGCATTGACATAATTTCTGACACATTTTTAATTTGAATTTTAAAAATTGACAAGCAGCTGTAGATGAGATGAAAAATCAAACAACATTTTCATTTTTTAATAAATACATTACATATGAAGAAAAAATAAATTCTTGTCATAAACGACAGGTTTTTCTCCTTTCCCTTGCAATATAAAGTTCAATTTTAACAGTAATTTTCAAATGTATTTTGCCAAAAATCGGAAAACGCCAATCGATTACATAATTTCTGAATAAGAAAACTTTTCAATTTTACGAGTTTGTTTCCAAATAAAAATGAATTCAAAAATGTGTAAGAAAGTAGCTTTTTTGAATTTAAGAACTTTTTTGAATTCAGAGAAATGTTTTCAGAAATCTATTTTATATTATACAGCTTTAAAAGCTACGACATTTTTAACGCTCTTTTTTTTCTTTTATACCAAATTACATTAATTTTTTAACAAATGTTGAAGAGTCTAAAATCTAAGTAAACGATAACATTGATGTTGCTATTGTGTATTTTCCGTCTTGCAAATACATACTAAACTAAAATATTGCTCATGAATGTGCATAAAATATTCTTAAGAAAATTACTGTATCCTAAGAAAAATCGGATTTTTTTGTAGAAATTCAGCCGGGCCGGGCAATTTATTTATTTATTTATTTGTACGGGTCGGGACCGGATAGAATTTTTTATTTTACTTCAGCCTGGGGTAGCTTTCGCTGGTACCGGGCCGGGCTGGACCTGTGAGCTCCTGTAAATGAATTATGAATATCTGTAAGTTTTCTGTAACATTAATAAATGTCATTTTATAAATCTATCAAAAATTTTCAATGTCTGGAACATAATTTACCCCTTATGCGATCATAAAAAAGACGGCGGGGAGACTAATTTTTTATTTTTTTTTATTTTTTTTTTTACATGATATTTATAGTTTTATAATTTACTTCCTTTTGAAATTCTATTTATAAAATCATGATAATATACTGATTAACTGCCAGGTTTTATGTTTTTTTTCTACCACTATTTTTTAACAAAAAAAAATGTATTTTAAAATCATCGGAAACCTAGGAAAACAAGCAAATTCACTTCATAAAAAATAACTCTAAAAAATAAGCGTAAAATTTGGCAGCTATGACTTTGTGATCCTCTCTCCTCCCGATTGACACACAAAACTTATTAGCGCTACCAAAAAAAAAAAAAATAAAATAAAATAAACAAGAAATATTTTCCAAATCTGGTTTGCAAGAACGAATATTAAAAAAAATCGACTATCTAAGCTTTAAAAAACTATATGTAAATTATATCCATTTTTACATTACCTGCAAACATCTATAATGTATTTTAAAAAAATATATTAAAAGAATATATTCGTTATCAAATGAAGGACAACACTTTATCTAAAATACATCAATCATAAAATAAACTGATAGCATTTTTTAGCAGTGGTGAATTCGGCAATTGGCCCGGGAATCAGGCATTCCCGCGGAACAATGAGATTCCCCCCCCCCCTAAAATATTAGGCATTTTGTGTTTTAAATGGTAAAAGAGTGCAGTCTCCAGCCCCACCGAAAATTCTTTGTAACATCCACCCACACCCACAGAAATCTCCTCTCGAAAGTATGTGTCTTAATTCAACACTGCTTTTAAACAACTTGCTATTAAAGTAGAATTTTATTTCTCTCTCTTCAACTTATTTTCTATATTGCATCAGATAAAGGCAGGTGAAAATATTTCCGTAACCAGTCCTACTTTCTTTTAGCAAAAAATACAAACGTAATATCTGCTTTCTTTGATCGTCTTTCCCCTGTACGGAAATCAGCACAAGCTTATCATATATTCAATTAATCTTCCCAGAAATATCCTGCTGAACGCCCCTTTTTCCATAAATTCAATTAATGTTTTCAGAAATAACCAGCTGAACGCCCTTTTTTCTCTGCCCCTCCCACTCCTTTCATTCATTCGGTATCTTCCTAATTATGCGTGAAATGCACATCTATACGCTGCCTTTGCTTTTCCCAAAATCTCCAACCCCAATTTAATGTCAAACCAAGACATTTGTTTTTTGCTAAAAAGCCCAGCGCGGATACGTAGAGTCGAAATCTGATACCGAATCGAAAGAGTGGTTTTCAAGGTATCGAAGAATCGAAGAGTCCACCACCCAATCTTCAACTCTCGATTTCCCAAGTCCGAGACTCTGTTAAACTGGTCCAACCACTCTTTGAGTAAGTGAGTTGACTTTTCGACTCTTCGACTCCGAATCCCAAACTGAGTTGAAATGAAAGTTCGACTCTTTTGAGTCGACTCCGTTAACTTGATAGGAGTCGATAGTTCGATTCACTTGGAAGGAGTCGAGATTTAGAGTCGACTCTTCGACTCCTCGGCCAACTCTATTACACACGAGCTCAGGAAATAGTTTTTTTTGTCAAACTATTTGTTAACTATTTTGTGCTGCTCGTTTGCCCGGAGTGAGAGTTCCCATTAGTGGTATTCTTACTATGTGTCGGGGATGTGGGGCCTAGGTCCCAGACTCCTCGAGAAAACGTTTCGAAATGCTGCTGCTGCTGCTGCTACAACTTAACTTTTTTTAAATTCATTTCGCTTTCTTAAACCATAATCAAGAACCAAAAGTTTCTTGATTTATAATCATTAATATTCTGCTAGGTGAGAACAGTGTAATTCGCTCTGTATGAAGACATCACAGTATGTAAACTGTCATATCTTTTTATACCTTTCAGCCATAACCTTATACAGGCCAAATTCTGATCCAAGCATATTTTATTTTATTTTATTTTTCACATTATGCCTTCTAATGCTTTAGTTAAGAGATATTAGTCATTAATATGGTGTAAAAAGTCTTTTATGTATATTTTTCTAAATGTTCCCAATTTGGAACATTGATCACTTCCGGAGGTCATTTTCCCAGTGGTCATTGATTATTTTTATGATTTTTTGTACAATTCCCCATAAATGATGAAAATGTAACTTCCATTTCAAAAAATCATTTTATTCTAATTCGAAGAATCTATTTCAAAAAATCATTTTTATGACTGATCATTTTCTAGTGGTCATTGGTCATTTTTATGATTTTCTGTACATTTCCTGATTAATGTTTGAAATGTAACTTCTATTTCAAAAAATCAAATCATCCTTTTACCATATCTGCTATTTTTTCAAGTCGATTTTGATAAAATTAATTTTTTAAACAATTGGGAACATTGAACTGTAAAAGGTTAAGAAAGCTGTTTTTGGCTAGTGTTTTACCCTTATTTCCTTCGCGTATTCCCGTAGATTTCACTAGCCTTTATCCACTACCTCGTTCCATGCACCTGAGCGCTTTCACAATCGCATACATTGGGACCCTACACTACTGTTCAAGCAATCAGCAGATACCATACAAAGCGTACATGCTCTCTATTTTTTCATAGCTTATATCTTGATAAAAATAATAAAGTAGACACTTTTTTCAAACTAATAAGAATACAAATAGAATTTTTTGCCCAAACAACGTATTTAAAGCTATAGTATATGTATCCGAACGATGTAGAATTATTAAACAATATATGATAAAAAGTATTTAGCAAGCAGACAACTATAAATACAAATTTCTTTTAACAATGTAATCCATTTACCATCATTTTTTAAGATTTGCATTAATATTCTATATATATATATGTATATTGATGCTTCAAGTAAAAAAATAGTTGCTGAATTATAACAAACATTTTAATTATATATGTATATTGATACTTCAAATAAAAAAAAAATAGTTGCTGACTTAACAAACATTATAATTATTATGTGTGCTCTTTTTATTGAAAATTCACTAATACCACCCCCCTCCCTCACCTCCCAAATCTCTACAGCCCAAAGGGCAGAAAAAAACTTATTATTATATTTTTTAAATTTTCTATCTCTTATTTGTTATTTAGTCTTTTATACTTTTATATAAAAGAAAGTGTAGTTGACAGATTGTAAGCCATGTGCTTTAATCCCTCCTCACACAAACACACCATCACTAAGACCAATTTTTTTTTTTTTTTTTTTTTTTTTTTTTTTTTTTTTTTTTTTTTTTTTTTCAATGCTGACCTCGATTTAAATTTCTTATTTATTTAATAACATAAGATTTTTTTCATTAGTTATTATTACCTTAGAAGAATTGAAAGTATTCATTGGTTTTGACAAAGTGCATTAATTAAGGAAGCGAGTCAAATCAAAGTATACAGAGGTGGCTCTTGTAATAAAATATTAAGCAAAAAATAAAAAAAGTTTAATAATAATTTTAGTTTAATAATAATTTTAGAATAAATACAGTTTTAGTTTTTTTTTTTAAATACAAAAAATCCTCAAAAAATAATGTAATCTTATTAAATGTAGTTAAATAAAATAATAATTATTTACGCTACTAGGTTATTAATTAATTGTTTGAAAATCATTATGTAACCTATGTCATAGTTATTACAGCGTATATAAATGCAAATAAATATATTTTTTAATTTCAGTTACTATAATGTATTAAAATGATACAGATTTTGTGAATAAATATGTCATTTACTATTTATTTATTGGACAGTTTATAATACTTTTTCTTGCTCTTTAAATGTAGTTATTTAATAATATCATGCTCTTCCTGAATCGCTAGCTATAATTCTTAAAAAAAAAAAGAAGAAGAAGAAGAAGAATTACTATACTATTATTTATACTATTACTTATACTATTAATAACTTACTTACTAACTATACTAACTTACTTACTATACTATTACTTATACTATCAATAGTAATTTTTACGCATACGTACAATGTCTCTTCATTATTATTATTAATGTTATTATTAGGCAATAATTAATTAGACCTCATGTTTTTGAATAATTTTTCTTCCTTTTTCTTTTTTTTAAGGGGAATAGCACAAATAAAAAAAATAAGTAAAATATTAATGGTTGAATAAATACTATTAATTAACTGTTAAAATAGTTAATAAATTTGGTGTGTAAATTAAATTAATAAAAATTACCTTAATTTACCTTAAGTTAACTTAAATTTTTTAACGTAACATTTTATTTATTTATTAAATTAATACTATAATTATAAATTATAGATATTTTAATTCTTTTTAAGCTATGGAATTTATAATTATTAATATAATTAGTAACAAAACAATAATTTATTAATTTTAAGTTCTAGAAAAAAGGGAGAGATCGGTAAAATACTAATAATATTAATAATAATAAAGGCAACATATTCTCAGAAGTGAAACATCCAAAAATGTTTAGTTTCAACACAGAAACTCTCAAATAAATTTATAACGTGTTTTACTTACTGAATTTTATTTATTACATATTATTGTTTATTTACTGTAATTTTATTTATTTGTTACATATTATTTTTTTACCTAAAAATTAAAAAAGGAGTAAATATTTGTGCTTCAATACACCAATTCTGATTAATTAAAGAGGAAGAATAATTTCTTAATTTTAAGGTCTAGAAAAAAGGGAGAGATCAGTAAAATAATAATAATAATGATAATTAAGGCAACTAATTCTCAAAACTGAAACATCCAAAAATGTTTAGTTTCAACACAGACACTCAGAAATAAATTTGTAATATGTTTTACTTACTATATTTTATTTATTACATATTTTTGTTTATTTACTGTAATTTTTTTTATTTGTTACATATTATTCTTTTACCTAAAAATTAAAAAAGGAGTAAATATTTGTGCCTCAATACACCAATTCTGATTAATTAAAGGGGAAGAATAATTTATTAATTTTAAGGTCTAGAAAAAAGGGAGAGATCAGTAAAATAATAATAATAATAATAATAAAGGCAACAAATTCTCAAAACTGAAACATCCAAAAATGTTTAGTTTCAACACAGACACTCACAAATAAATTTGTAATATGTTTTACTTACTACATTTTATTTATTACATATTTTTGTTTATTTACTGTAATTTTATTTATTTGTTACATATTATTTTTTTAACCTAAAAATTAAAAAAGGAGTAAATATTTGTGCCTCAATACACCAATTCTGATTAATTAAAGGGGAAGAATAATTTATTAATTTTAAGGTCTAGAAAAAAGGGAGAGATCAGTAAAATAATAATAATAATAATAAAGGAAACAAATTCTCAAAACTGAAACATCCAAAAATGTTTAGTTTCAACACAGACACACACAAATAAATTTGTAATATGTTTTACTTACTACATTTTATTTATTACATATTTTTGTTTATTTACTGTAATTTTTTTTTATTTGTTACATATTATTTTTTTTACCTAAAAATTAAAAAAGGAGTAAATATTTTTGCCTCAATACACGAATTCTGATTAATTAAAGGGGAAGAATAATTTATTAATTTCAAGGTCTAGAAAAAAGGGAGAGATTTGTAAAATAATAATAATAATAATAATGAAGGCAACAAATTCTCAAAACTGAAACATCCAAAAATGTTTAGTTTCAACACAGACACTCACAAATAAATTTGTAATATGTTTTACTTACTATATTTTTATTTCATATTTTTGTTTATTTACTGTAATTTTATTTATTTGTTACATATTATTTTTTTACCTAAAAATTAAAAAAGGAGTAAATATTTGTGCCTCAATACACCAATTCTGATTAATTAAAGGGGAAGAATAACACTGGTCAACAACCGTTTTGGTGCCTAGGTGTTTGAAGCTGATTTTATATGAATTTGATGTCCTAAGTTCAAATATGGCATTAGTTTTTCCCTAGCAGCTCGAATTTTTAAGATAAACAGCTTTTTGTGAAATATATGTTGCATTATTTTAATGTAAATCCATGTATTAAAACAATATATAAAAATAAAATAAACACAGAACTTTTATTTTTATACTATACAAATGGTTTTTTTTTTTTTTTTTTTTGTATTATTATGATACACACATATTCAAATGATTTTTTTTAAAAATATATATTATACAAACATTTTTAAACACAAAAATAGAGGAAAAATTCATCAATGAGAACGAATCTCATTGAGCATTTCAGAAGCTTTTCTTCCATGACATACTTGAATTTATTTTAAAACAGTCCCTTTTTAAACTCAAACAGTAATCTGCCATCATATACGTATCCTAACTTTGTTCGTAGCAATCCATCATATTTTTAATATCCTGGTAAAATCTTTCACTTTGTTCCTCACTTGTGTCTCCTAACTATTTAGGAAAATGCTCTACGTTTTCTCTTAAATAGAGAACCTTAATGCTCATATTACACCCAAGAGATTTAAAACTATTATGCTTTTCATTTACCAGTTATACATATTTTTCTGCTTTGTGTTTACCTGAAAAATCTCGGCAACTGCCACAAAAAGAAATCCAGGCTTTTTGTTCACCCTCATTCGTTGAATTTATGAAGGCAGTATCTTTAATTAGTAGTCATATTTGTTGTTCGTAAAATATTCCTGTTTTAATTTCTTCATAACTCAATTGGTGCTTTTTCCCTTTATATATGCAAATAATGACCTGCTCTTATGATGAGCCTTTACAAACTGCTTCATAAGATCGAGTTTGATATGCAGTGGAAGAAATATGATTTTCTCTCGTCCAAATAAGGGGTTATTAATATCATTCCTTTCCCAAACATCCATGCTTTCTCTCTATTAGGAAACTTTTCTAATCCAGTGGTGTGTTTTATCCCCGCTATCCCAAAGACACAAAAACAAGTGTATTTGGTGTAAATTCTTTGGTGTCCAAGGACAATCATCTGGAAAATCTTCAGGAATACAAATTTTTCATCAATCCTCTTAATTCTTGACAAAATACAATATTGTCTTCTTGGGAAAAGAAAGATAGCGAACTCTTTTGTCTTGTGCGATAAAATGTAGCTTTGGCTCTATAATTTTGTCCTTCAATCTTGAAGCCAGTAATTCAGAATCATCTTTTGAAATATTGAGATCTCTTCTGAAATCATTTAACTCATCCTAGTTGAAACGTTGAGGCATTGATGACACATCCTTATAATCACTGTCACCCTCATAGCTACCTGCAAGATAATCAAGAGGACAGTATTCATCATTATTAACCTTATGTAGCTAGAAAAAACGTTGGGATGGGTAGTTTGGTTGAGTGAAGAACCGAATATCTTGAAGAGACTTAATCAGGATAAGTTTACTTATTGCAATTGTTTCGATTAATTAGAATAGTATTCCAGGTCTAGGCACAGTCATCTAAATGATTTTGGGGTTCTCTCAAAACCATTGGTAAGCCGAATTTGAGACTTCTTCTTTTCCGCCAGCCCACTGTCATAAATGTTCTGTACAAGTTTGTCAGACCTGTTGCGATACCCAGATTTTATCCTGATCACCAAGCCTAACCCGAAAGTATCCAAGATAAGCTCTCTTTACAAAATCAGTAACATTTTTTCTGTGCTTTTTTAACTTGTATTCTTCGCATATGTAGAAAAACTCATCTGGATGATTTATGCGACTTCTTCTACTTGATCTCATTTAAATTCAATTTAACACAAACATACCAATCTACAACAAAACGCGTTTTACGTTAAATTTATATGAATTCTACCTTAAACACAAATATCATGGATATTCAAGAACTTTAGAAAGTCAAAGAAAGCCAGTTTTGTTTCCATGGAGCAAACTCTGAAACTAACATTATCTCTTGGAGGTTTTTACATTTGGCTTTATAGATGATCGATGCAAAATCATAAGCATGAGCAGATCTTCAGATTTGCTTGCACATCTGTTTTTTTTTTTTTTTTTTTTTTTTTTCAAGATCTTATGATATTAAAAAGTGCTTCAAATTACCTTGAGAGTCTTTACAGGGCTATGTATCAGAAGGTCGATTTAAGTGTCCAAGGTCACTTTAGTTCTAAAAAATCTTTTGTTCTCCTTGCATATCTAAAAAAGTAGAGCAGATAGAGAAAAACCGATTTCATATTTGGATTCAGCGTCCTAAACGTATTCGAAATCAGTTGTAAAATCTCAGGCACCAAAAAGAAATTTTTTTTCTGTAGGCTTGTGTAATTTATTAATTTTAAGGTCTAGAAAAAAGGGAGAGATCAGTAAAATAATAATAATAATAATAAAGGCAACAAATTCTCAAAACTGAAACATCCAAAAATGCTTAGTTTCAACACAGAAACTCACAAATAAATTTGTAACATATTTTACTTACTGTATTTTATTTATTACATATTTTTGTTTATTTACTGTAATTTTATTTATTTGTTACATATTATTTTTTTACCTAAAAATTAAAAAAGGAGTAAATATTTGTGCCTCAATACACCAATTCTGATTACTTAAAGGGGAAGAATAATTTATTAATTTTAAGGTCTAGAAAAAAGGGAGAGATCAGGAAAATAATAATAATAATAATAATAAGGGCAACAAATTCTCAAAACTGAAACATCCAAAAATGTTTAGTTTCAACACAGAAACTCACAAATAAATTTGTAACATGTTTTACTTACTATATTTTATTTATTACATATTTTTGTTTATTTACTGTAATTTTATTTATTTGTTACATATTATTTTTTTTTACCTAAAAATTAAAAAAAAGGAGTAAATATTTGTGGCTCAATATACTAATTATGATTAATTAAAGGAGAGGGGGCTTTAGTAAGGTGATATGGAAATATTTGCATGTAATACTTAAGTAGTAAGTATTTAAGTGAATGATTAAAGATTTTTTTTATTTTCTTGTAATTCAAAAGGGAGGAAAAACACAATTGTGTGTCATTCAATTGATGACAATTTAAACATCCTAATGAAATGCGTGAAATCTATGGAAAAAAATTTTATTTAAAATAGTTCATAATGTATATAAATTGCAAATAATAATAATAAATTTAAACATTCTAATTAAATGCATCAAATCTATAATGAAAAAACTGTATTAAACTAGTTCATAATATAAGTAAAATTGACAATAATTATAAATTTAAAACTTACAACAACAAATTCATAAAAAAAAGAAAAAAGCAGTATTGAACACAGTAAAAATAATTTTCACATTCAAGTGGAATTATAAATTTATAGCGAAAAATGTATGACGAAATGAGATTTTATATTATGCTCAAATAAATTAAGATTTTAAAACTATTATGAAAAATTGCAATTCTTCGCATGTAATTGAACACAGCGTAGCGTGACATATAGCGAAAGGGGAGGGAGATTTTAAAAGCAGCTTTAATTTATTTTTGTACTTTTTACATAACATTTATTAAATTTATATGAATTTAAAACATCAAAGCTTTTTAATAGCACAATTCAAAAATAGTTTGTATAATATGCCTAATGCAAATTTCTCAGCTAACGGGCAATAACTGAAAGAAGAATATGCAAGAAATGTATTTAAACAAACATTTTTGCTATTTTATATTCATTTTAAGATCACGTGAAATAATGTAACACATAATTTAAAATTTTAAATAAAACACTCTGTTTTTAATCTTGTTCTCAATATAACATATCAATGTTTCGGATTATTTTTTAACCTTATCATAGTGAAATTAATGTTTTGTAGAGGACATTGCCGTAAACCTAGGCAGTTTCAATCGGCCAAACACACAAATTTCAAGCACTTTTGCATGGTACATGCTGATTGGCTAAATGAGAGAGGGGTCAAAATGTACTATCCAATAAATATACTCAGGAACACGGAACGAAGTGACGGAGAAAGACTAGTGAGTTCGCTTTCGACTTTCAATAAAGGAGGAAACGCCCACCCCTTGCTCCAAATTCTAACTACTGGAAAGAGTTGAGATATTTTATATTGTTACCCATAGGCGTAGCCAGCCTTTTGAACGGGGGGGTGCCCAAATTTTTTAACCTGAACATGTTGGGTACAAAGAATATCTTATGTAATTAAACCTAATAAAACGGAACCCCTTAAAAGCTATCAAGTTTCCGTTTTGGACAGGTTTTTATTCGCTGAAGTTATAATTGTATGGTACTTTTTTTAAAACGGACCCAAACGCAATTTTTCATTGCGCGAAGAAGGATGAGAAGTTGCTCAAAAATAAATCTAATGGATAAGAAAAAAATATATAAACACAGATAAAATATGGTAGATATAAAACAAAGATATTCGTAAACATAAATCTTTAAGTGTCACAAATTTCCATTTCAAACAGCAATGAAATACTGAAATAAATAAACACGGCTTTATTTCTCCCGTCATTTTGATCAAAGTAGCAATAGAGTAATTTGTAAAGGGAACCTACACAATTTAAAGTGGAAAAGAGTTCTTTCAATCTTTCTACACATGAATAAATAAATTTTTCCAGTTAAAAATAAAAAAATAAAAGAGCCCGTCTCTTCTCTATAACATGTTCTTTTTATAAAAATGTCAAAATATGGCCGCAAAAAAACGAAACTTAACCAAACAACAGATAATTCTCCATTTGAGATAAGTTCGGGCTCGTTTTCTGGGGGCCCGGGTCCGCCCGAGATCGACGGTTTTAAATCCGAGCCCGAAAGATTTTTTGTTACCAGACCTCGAGCCCGATACCAAAAATATACAAAACAAAATTGTATGGTATTTATGGTATTAAAAATTTATTATTATGGTAATTATTTATTTTTGTTTATTATTATTGTATTATAAATTTATTATTATACAGTACCCAGGGCCGTAGCTAGAAGCGTATGATAGGGGGGGCTTAAGGGAATGTAGGGGGGGGGCTCATATTTTTTTGTTCTCTCTCTAATACAGAAAGATAAATTAGTGTATACTCACATTGTATGTACTATATTTCTCATTAAACTGTTGTAATAACTTCATTTTATGCTAAGAAAAGTATAGGATGATGAAAATTTTGAGCCTATAACTGGTGGAAAATTAAAAATCATGTTAGCTTTCTAAGAACAAATAGGATGAGGGAGTGTTGAAACACATATTTTAGATACAATTTAGCAACTCTGCAAAACTGTGAAAGGGTCTCAAAACTAAATTAGATTTTTGAGCAGAATTTCATTTGGATTTTCGGATCATTTAGTGACCTTGGAACTTTTTCCAGGGGGGGCTCAAAATATTTTAGGGGGGGTTGAGCCGCCCATAGCGCCCCCTTAGCTACGGCCCTGACAGTACCTGTACCCTATATGGACACCTTAAGGAAAATGTATTTTTTCCCCCAATGTACAAGTTAGATGACTCCAAAAATGTGTGTCCACTATCCTTGGACTATTGACTATCATTATTAAAATTAGCGACCTTATAATTATTCTGGTTTAATTTATATGATGAAAACAAAAAATGTTTACAAGTGTCCATATAAGGAACTAACTGTCCCTATTATGGACAGGTGTTTTCTTATTGACTTTCTAGACAGTGTGTATGGAAGAGCCACTTTTCCAAGGGATTTTAGAGGAGAGGGAATAAAAAAAAAATGTATCTTAAAGTATTTGGAGGAGGAGAGGGGACAGTAAATATCTTTAGAACATGCATTTTCGAAAGGGGAGGATCATTTTCGGCTTTTACCCTTCGAAGACCCATGCAAAGCCCCTTAGTTACTAATATTATGAAATAATATTGCTGGTTTTACTTAGCTTTATAGCATCTGTCTGCGAATTTCATCTGTTATTACCCAGTCCTCACAGCATGGACAAATAGAAACTTTTTCACCATGGGCAGTAAGTCCCATATAATCCTCATGAACATATCTGCCACATGTGATGCATGGCCGCATGTTTGAAAAAGCATCAATACTGCAAAAGAAGCAGTACCAGCTCTCTTTTGTTGAGGAAGTCATACCATTGGTGCCTATGATTTCGCCAACCGATATCGTACTGGCGGGGGGGGGGGGCTTCTTTTTATTTTTCTGCAAGGGTTTTTGGAGGAAGGTTTTGGGGGGATTGTTCAAATGGCATCTTGTTGAACAAAGATTTTACCACTTTGATGCCTTTTCAATTTATTGCGTGGCAACGTTGAATTTTCTTTTTTCTTACAGTTGTAGTCGATGGGGACATAAGCTGTCCATATTGGGAACCGGGCGTAGTTTTACTAAATCTAGTAACAAATGAATAAGGAAAATATTTTAAAGCAAAATATGCAATAGCAATCGAAAATATGTTTTATTAGCTTTCTAAAATACTCCACTTTTCAACATTTAATGTAATTTTACCATATCTAATAAGAATTTAAGCTTACAAGCAGGGTTGGCAAGTTTTTGACAGTGTGCGGTTTTATCCGGTTGAAACCGTGGTTTAAACCGTCATGGCTAAAACCTTTTGTCAAAAACCTCGTCAGAAACCTCAAATACTACATTGATCTGTAAAATTTCACATTAAACATATGTCACAAATATACAATATTAAATGTAATATTAAAAATTCAGTTTTTTTACTATATTGTATATTATCATTTCCGGAAAATTTTTTTTTAATCATAAATCTGAAAATTTGGCCTGCCTCCAAACTTGCTCAACTAGCAATGCTTTTGCTATCAAGCCCTGCTAGCTCAGCACCAATTGAGAGAGTATTTTGTAACTTTGGCTTCATACATTCTAAACTCATAAACTATTTGGGTGTAAATAAATGTGCTAAATTGGTTAAGTGCTATAGGATACTGTGGGGTAAAATTGATCCTGATTATTAACTGTACAAAATCATTTTCTTCTGTTTGAACATTCTAGAAAACAATGCTTTATTGCAATTGAAGTAATTTAATTTTTTTGTAATTATTAAATTACAGTATAATTAATTTTAAATAAAAAATTACTCAATGTTTCTCTCTTGTTCTTAAAATGTTTATAGCGCATTACACGTTTTTGACGGTTTAAGCCAGTTTTTGACGGTTTAAACCAGTTTCTTACGGTTTAAACCAGTTTTTGACGCTTGTCATGTCAAAAACCAGTTTCTGACGTCAGAAATCCAACCCTGCTTAAAAGTAATTAAGATCAGCACATCTCGAAACAACAGGTTTCCTCGTAAATAGCGAATAGCGCGCTTTTTTACACTTTCCAGCCTTAATTATCTTTTCAACTGCTTTTCTTCGCGAAAATGTTGAGCCATCTCTCGATTAATATTATTACCTTTAAAAATATTAGGGGTGTCCATATTGAGAGCCTTGTCCATATAGGGTACAAATACCTTAGTATTAAAAATTTCTTACACAAATAAAATTGTTAAATGAAAATTTAAATACAATCTTATCAAAATCCGTATCAAATAAAAATACAGTCGACTCTTAAAATTAATCTCAAATTTTTCCCTAATTTAAAAAGTAAATTTCATGTACATGTTTGTGACTTAATGAATAAATGCATGAAATTTGCAGAAATTACTATTTGTAATCTGGCGAATCGAACAACGTTTTTCAACTTTCTGCAAAAAATGTACATCTTTAATTATAACCTATTCCTTTCTCATAACAATCTTCCGTGATTGATAGCTGCCTGAAAATCAACGTAAAATTTAAAAAATGACTTTATTATCTTAAAGGTCCGATGCTTTTATAGGAAAAGAGGAAACACAGAACAATTACTTTATATCAGAATAACATAATAATTATTTTTACTTACGCAGGAAAGTTGACTTCGAAAATGTATATCGTCCTCAGCATGAACAGACTTCATGTTGACAAATAGATAGAACAACAACTAATTTTCATATGAAAAACAACTATGACTCGTGCACAATAGAAGATTAAACAATTTGCACTCCATCTAATTTTCGTCTATTAATAGCAGAAGAAAGTACTATCTTCACGTTATGTAACTAAATAATAAATAAATAAATAAACGATCCTGTTAAAAAATATATGCTAACGAAAAGCCAACAAAAAGCAAATTCATATCTGTGTTTACTTTGATTGGCGCCATTCAGTTGGTGTCGTCGGAAATCATGTAGACATAAATCTGTAATTATCAAAAATTTTCATTTGAAATAGCAAGGAAATGCTAAAATAAAAAAACACTACTTTAGTCTCCCGTCATAAATCTAAATGACTTATTTGAAAGAAATAAGTACGCAATTTTAAATGGATTTTTTTTTTTTTTTGTTTCAGAAAAAGTGAGCCCGAGCCAGGGCCGTAGCTAGAAGTGAACAATAGGGGGGGGGGGGGGGGGGCTCATAATTTTTTTTTCTCTGACGCAGAAAGGTAAACTAGTGTTTATTCACACTGTGGGTACTATGTTTTTTGTAGATTTTATATTCATATTGTAGGTACTGCTAAGTTTCATATCAAACTTTTATAATAACTTCATTTTATGCTAAGAAAAGTATATGATAATCAAAATTTTGGTTGTATAACTGTTGAAATATTAAACATCATGTTAGCTTCATATGTACAAATAGGATGAGGGAGTGTTGAAGTTGAAACACTTATTTTAGATACAAAGTAAAAGCTGTGAAAGGGTCTCAAAACTAAATTAGATTTTGAAACAGAATTTCATTTGAATTTTCGGTACAGAAATTCATTGAGTGACCTTGGAATCTTTTCCAGGGGGGGGGGGGGCTCAAAATATTTTAGGGGGGGACTGAGCCGCCCATAGCGCCCCCTTAGCTACGTGCCTGGCCCGAACCCGAAGATTAGAATAAAAATTGAGCCCGAGACCGTATTAGGTCCGGGCTGAGCCCATCTTTGTAATAGGATGGGCTCAGCCCGGACCTAATACGGTTTAATTCCCCATATTAATTTGAATTTTGCGTATCATTTTTTCTGATTTTCAAAGGAAGCAGATTTGTGAGACCTCTCCGTTCCCCAGGCTAATCACACGGTGGAATTATCATTTCACATATGTATTTCCCCCCCCCCTTTTTTTTTTTTTTTTTTTTTTTTTTTGTTCCTATATAGATTACAAAAGCAAAGATATAAATAGTTTCTATCCTTGTCGAGAATTTGCGCTAATTTCTTAAAGAATTGCAAAAACATGCATGAGAAAGAACGGCATTAAAAAAAACTTCCATAAACAAAAGACATTAAATTGGGATTAAAAAAACAACTTTTTGACTTACTGTGACTAATACGGATTCTAGTAAATGTTCTAATTTTAAAAAAGATAAAACAAAATAATTAAAAAAAAAGAATGTGGGTCTTTTCTTTTATTACATTTCAAAACATAGACTGTTAGTTTTGAGTAACTAATTGAACTAACTTGGCTTTCAATTTTCTTTTTTCTTTTATAAATTTCGATTTTTTAAAATAATCAATCTTGGGTCTGCGCGAGCGGGGGGGGGGGGGGTGCCCGGGCGCCCAGGGCACCCCCCCTGGCTACGCGCATGTTACCGACAAATTGATAATTCCACGTGCTGATTTATTGAATACGATAAATTAGGAACACACTATATATACTGCTAAAATCTTATTATTTTAGTATTAATATTTTACTGACAAATATTTCTGGTGTGCGTTTTAACTTAAAAGATGCATAATTAAAAAAAATATTTTATTCTTAAATTGTGATAAAACAATTTTAAGACCACTAGTATAACAGTAAATGTTCACCTATTGATACCAATAATTGTTACATTCATCGTACTTAACTAAATTCATTTAATGAAAATTCATTTTTATCTCGCTTACTTATGTTAGATTTATTTGTTAATGTGTATCTTAGATATATAATTTGAATAAAAATTATTAACAATGGGACGATCTATTAAACATCTAAATACATTTCTGAGATTCTATTAAATTTAATGTTATGTGTACAGCTTCATTTCATGCTAAACTGAAAATTTAGCCAATTTTCTTATCTTACGTGAAAATTTCCCCACTACTTCTTTCAAATTTTTTGATATAATATGGATAATTCTTAAATTTCGCCAATACCGGACTGTACTGTCTGGTTCATTAGATCCGGCAAAATAATTTGGTTTTATGCATCGTTATCACATTCCATTTGCAAGATTTCTTTCAATATAAATGAACTTAGGGTTTTATATGTATGTATACATGTAAAAAATTAATTCGAATTCTCATGAAAAAGTATTGTAATCATAGGTGCTTCCACCACAAAATGCAACATAAGTAGATTATTCTCAAAAAAACAATAGTATTATATATAAGTACAATAATAATAATAATAATAATAATAATAATAATAATAATAATAATAATAAATGATAATAACAATAATAATAATAATAATAATAATAAATGATAATAATAATAATAATAATAATAATAAACAAAGTACAAAATCACATTAAAATAATTACAAAACTTTCGAGTTAGAATTTTGACAATCCCAGTTGATGGATAAAAATCTAGATAAAAATCATTACTATGTGATGATTCTGCATAACTCCACCCCTATTTTAAAAGTAATGTCTCTATAACTCCTCCCCTATTTTTAAAATAATATTTGTATCAGACTTTGAAACGGCGTTTCACACTTGCATAGTAAAAGAAAAAAAATGGCATTGATAAATTATCAATACCTTTACGTTAAGAAAAAAAAAAGTTATTGATAAATTATAATATGCTTCCAAACTGAAAATCCTGTAAGTTATCTGCACACCTTTAGTAGTGATTTTTTTTTTTTTTTAATCAAAAGTTTTAGTTAAGTTTAGTTTTAGTTAAATCAGACTTCGAAACGGCGTGTCACACTTGCATAGTAAAAGAAAGAAATGACATTGATAATTTATCAATACCTTTATATATATATATATTAAAAAAAAACATTGATTAATTATAAAATGCTTTCAAACTGAAAGTCTTTTATGGTATCTGCATACCCTTCGAAGTGATTTTTTTTTCTTTTTTTTATCTTGATCCAAGCAAATTTATAAAATTTAAAGCAAAATAGAATGTGCAATTAAAAGACAATATTATAATAAACATTGTATTTTAATATTATTATATAAATTATATAAATATTAATAAATATATGAAATTTTTATATTTATAACTAAATATTTTTGAATATTAATAATAATATAAATATTATTTATAATAAATAGTAATTATGAATGTATACTTTTTGTAAAAAGAATTAAATTAAATATTAAATATTATATTATTATTATATAAATTATTATAAAATATTAATATTCTATAAATTAATATTGTTACATAAATATTATATATTAATTTAGAATCAATGATAATTTATGAATTTATACATTTTGTTATACAATTTAAATTAAATATTTATCGAAATAATAACATAGTCTATGGTGAAATTTCTACAGCTTGAAATGTTCACGAAATCATGATTTGTTATATTCTACAAAATACAATAATATAGAAAATAAATAAAAAATAAGAACAAAAAACGGAGCCGTTATTATATTCAGTTTATAAAATGATAAATAAAAATAGATTTGATTATTTTTTATGAATTTAATTATCTATGTTTTATCAATTTATAATTATATTTTAAAAATACAAATTTTAGAGAGGCCTCCTAAGACCAAAATTTTATTATTTCTTACCAATGTATTAGTATAGTAATACATATTAATCAATTGAGGCTTTTAATGATCAGTATAAAATTGCATAATTTACCATACTTAATATTTTCTTTCTTTTACATTACATTTAAAGCCAAGAAATATGCCACGTTTTTCTCTTTTAGAACTAAAATGATATAAATCATATATATATGAATATGAATGCATAAAATATATATGCATACATGTCTTTAAAAAAAGATGTATTGCAACCAAAGGCTTTTAAATTTTTCTTGAAGAAGTTTAATATTTAATGAACCTATATCCCAAGTGCAAAATTGATCTTTTATTAATTTTCTTCACATGAAAACTAATAAAAGTATGTAAATGTAAAGGGTTATGCTGGTTCAACTTTTAAACGTTTTAACGTATCAAAAAATGTTCCTACAAAATTAAAAAGAAAAGAAAAGAAAAATTCTTCGTTCATACATTTTTCGTTCATACGTTCAAGATAAAAATTCTCTCAACAGACTACCATTTTAATTATGTATTTAAGATGATAGTGAAAATAAACTTGAAATGAATTTTTGAAGTGATTTCTCCGATTTGTTTGATCCTCCCTTTCTACACCCAACACATGATAGTCCTGCCCACCTATTAACCTAACAGACAATTTTCAAATTTGAGGCAGTTTTTTATATCTGACAATAGACTATTTTTTATTCTTAATTTAAGTAATACAGATTATATGTTGTTTATCCAAAATTAGCAATTTTTAAGCGTTGTCCTTGTATGTTACTGTAAGAATAACCCTTGCATATAATTATTTATGAAATTTTATCAAATACTAAGCGTAGAAAATAAACTGTTTGAAATGATAAAGTCTAATTTTATCACAACTAATCTATTTCAAATTAAAAATAACTTTCAAATTAAAAATAACTTTTAAAAATACACAGTGCAATATAATGTAAGAAATCAATCCATAGATATCTTTAAAATTTATGTTTTATTCAGGATTGAAATTATGTCCAACAGAAATTTAAATAAATGTTATTACTCTTTTTCTAGCAGATAATTTTAAAAAATCGACTCAAGTATGATTTTTTCCGGACAAAATAAAAAATCATTCATTAAAAGCTTTAAGTATGGTGATGCCTTATTTTGTTTGGCATTACTGGGGCCAGCGACCGTGCCCCCTGTTCTCTCAAAATCGAGTGTCTGGTTAGAGCACACTGTCTTAATGTAAAGAATTATATGTATTAATATATATGTATTATTAATATACCATACGTAATTATATACTATTAATGTAAACTTATCATTTTAAAAATATTATTTCAACTGATACCAGTAAATGTATAAAGTAATATGTTATTGTAATAAAATGCCGTTTACCCCTGTACACTTACCCTTATTTCTCACAATTTCATAAGCGAGTGAGCGCCCCTGCTGGCATTAAGTTCTCCTCGCAATCATATGCAAAGAAAGTGGTGTAGGGTCGGACACGGGAAATTTTGGACCTTTTTATGAGTTATTCATTAAAAGACTTTTGTCATGACAATGCAATACTTTAACGACAATAAGTAGTGTTGTGTAGGACACGGAAAATTCATGACGTTTGTATGAGGTAAAACAGAAACACTTTTGTCATGACAATGTCATGCTTCAATTGAGTGATGTGATGAGGAGTTAAAATCCAGGAACTACAATTGTAGTTGGGATGGAAATGAGGGCTTTCTTGCTGTGTAAATTGTATGGCTATATGTAGCTTAAATCTGACGACAAACGTCAGGGGGTGGGTAATTTAATGTTGTTGTCAGGTAGATAAATAGAAGTATACAGTTTTCAAAAAACATAAATGAAATTAGTGGCTCGACGGCGAATGAACGCAGTAACGCACGTTTTATCTGATTATAAGGGTTTTTTTTTTGTTTTTTTTGGCAAGGGAAATTCCTGTGTGCAGTGCTTTTTTTTTTCTGAACTGCAAGTACATGTTTATATAATAAAGCTTGACATCTGACTAGGAGGTGGGAGGGAGTATGTTGAATTGTGACAAAGGGGGGGGGGGGTAAAAATTTTGAAATAAAAGTTGGCCATCATTTATGGATAACCACTAACAGTACTATGTAGAAATAAATCAATGTACTTGTAAAGGTTTAAATTACTTTAAAAAAAATAGATTATAAAGAATGTAAAAGTAAATGCGTAGCTTGAATTGTTTAGCATATACTGAGCAAGAAATAGGACTTTGGAAATAGTAAACCTTAATGAAAATTTTAATACTTTTTAAGGAAATTTACATAGCATTGCTGTAAATTATAATGCTTATTTTTGCTTGATATTATTCATCTGAAAAATCACATTTACAAAAATTAAAAGGCTTATTATTATATCTATTGAAAAAGAAAACTCTTGATCTCATTCGAGTGTTGAATCCAGACACTTTTCTCTGGGAGGAACTTCTGTAATTCCGGGAGGGGGGATGCCAATACCGGGCCACCCCCTGAAATTAGCACGATATCTTTCAATAACCTTTGCTTTAACAAGAAGTTGTGTTTGATTGTTTATTTATTACTCCGACAAAATAATAAATAGTGCAATTTAATATCCCCTCAAAATTACTAATTATAAGTAAATAAATAATAAAAAGAACAGTTTATAAATATAAAAGCAATTTTTAGATTTCCAGAGTGCTTTGACGTAAAACATTTAAAGAAATGTTAGTTTTATTTATTTAATTCTGCTGTTTTTTTTTTTTTTTTTTTTTTTTTTTTTTTTTAAGGGCTTTGTTTTCTACGAGCTGCAGTTATCAACCCTCCGTTCCCGCTCTAAAAATCACTTAATTTAATCGATTATAACCCTTTCGGGTCCGAATTTTTTTTTCAATTTTTAGGAACAAATTACTGTTACGTTAATAATAATAACACTAGCTATCCAAATTAGTGTTTCACGAATATTTCATGGTATGAAAGATAACGAATGTTGTTGTTTAGCGTGCTATTTAATTCATATTCATACGACAATAGGCTAAGGAAGAGTTTTTGGAGATGTTTAGAAAACATTTTATTACAACAAGATTTAATTTATATTACAACTTTCTAATACTATTTACGTTTTATTATACATGATTCTTTCAGGAAAGTAACTTTAATTTGAAATAAAAAATTTGAAATGCATGTTTAAAATAAATTTGAAATGCATGTTTAAAATAAATTTGAAATGCATGTTTAAATAAAAGAATCGCGCAAAGAGAATTAAGCAAATAATAGCTATTATTATTATTACTAAATGCCTACACGTTAATGATGCCATATAGTAGATGCATAGAGATATACTAACATTAGTGCATGTAAATAGTAGCAAAAGTATTTCTCAAAACAAAATAATACTACATTTAAAGACATGTACTATTAATACAGTAAAACCTCTAAATAACGGACACCTCGGGAGCGCGGAAATTGTCCGCTATCGGAGGTGTCCGCTATTGGGAAAACCTCAGAGATTAAAAACTTCCTAAGAAATGCGTAATGTTTCATTCATTGACTTTTATATGTGCTAAAATCTCTATTATATGATTAATCAGAAATTAAAATTATTTTTTGAGTAATAAAACTGAAATAAAACTGTGCATACCTTTATCCACAATTTATTACATGCTTTGAAAAAAAAAACTGTAACAAAAGTTTGCTTTCGCTTGCGATTTAACTCTGTCAATAATTTTAATTTCTAAATTATTTTTCTTAAAAAAATAACTGTGTAACAGTTCACTGTATTTTGCCGCTTCTTGGAAATTATCGATATTGCAGGAAACTTCTTCAGTTTCAGTATCTCTTTCATCATCACTAAAAGTCAGCTTTTGTCAAAAATTCTGGAGTATAATCACATACAATAATTGATTATTCTTCAGTAAGTAACTCATCATCAAAATTAATGAAATATTTGGCAGATTCTTCACTCCTGATATATTTCATTAATTTACTTATTCACTTAATTCTTCAGTTGTATCGGAAATGTGTTTCATTTTCTTTTAATATACATCCTGCTTTTGTGGAACATAGTCGTACGTTTTCCACTGAGGAAATCGAAAGTATAACTTCGACTGCATTAACTAATTTTAAGCAGTTCTCGGGTTAATTATAGAATCCAATTTTAAAAGAATTGAGCGTAATAAAAATTTTCTATACCAGGATTTAAAATGGTATATTACACCTTGATCAAATAGCTGGCATACTGAAGTTATGTTTGAAGGAAAAAACACAACATTAATGTTGGTGAATTTAAAATGCTTTGGATGTGAGCTTGCATTCTCAGCCCGCTCCCTACTTTTATCTGTGATCACAACATTTGTGACACATTACCCTGATAAATTTAGAGGCTTTTTACTTTTTTTTTCATTTTTTTTTTCTCGTTAAAAAATAATTTTTCATTCTTTATCGCCAAAATTACTGTCCGCTATTCAGAATGTCCGTTATTCAGAGGTTAAACATATAAAAAATTAGGTTTTGGGAGTGAGGATTAGAAAACTGTCCGCTAAATAGAGGTGTCCGCTATTCGGGAGTGTCCGTTATGGAGATTTTACTGTAGTACACCAGACCAGACTCGAAAGGGTTAAGAAGCTTAATGAAGATTGAATTATAATTAAATAAAAACAGTGACGATCGCCCTGTAAACGGGTTTAATTCTTTTCCCTTTTACGAAAAGGGATTAAGACCAAATCAGCTGTTGTTAATGACAGGTTTCGCGTTTGAACATATAAGATTACTTAAACATGTGAAAATCATCTAATATAGTATTAACGTAGTCAACAGTCTTTGATATTGCTTTCCGGTATTTTTTTAACAATGCTATAAGGAAATAGTTTTAAATAAGTGATTTTAGATGTAACGTTTGAAATCTAACTTTTCTTTCTTTTTATAATATTCAGATGAAAATTATTCTTATTGTTAGAAAAGAAATATTATTTCTGCTGTCTTTGAATTGGCAACAATGTGAGAGCGATTATGTTGAAATATGAAATAAATATCTCGTATATGTCCTGTAAATACATTTTTTTTAAAATTTTAATCTAATTTTAATCTAATAGCGTTTTTTCTTTTTTGATAAATAAATAATTTCTTCAGATACAAGATATTTTTATCACATGGTTACTAGTTTTTATCCTTTCCTGCGCTGTCACTACCGGAAATTCGATTCATAACGCTAAAATTGATGGTAATTTTCTCAAAGATGTAACACCTTTATCAAAAAATGGATAACGCCATTTGATTTCACAGTTTAAGAATAAGAACACCAGCCAATCTTATGCGTTTCCGAAAAGAAATGAATTTAGAAATGTATTGGAAAATAGCTCATTTGGATATGAGAAAAGCTTTAATAAATACAGAGAAATATTTTCAGTAATCAATTTTTGATAACGCAGCTTTAAAAGTAATGATGTTTTTAACCCCCCCTTTTCTACTTCTTTTCTAACTAAATTAATTTTCTAATGAAACCTTTTTTGAATATTAGGATTTCTAAATATTGTAATCATTAATTTTGCTACTGTATATTTTCAGCCTTGCGTACACATCGTAACTTTAAAATATAATGTAAAATTATCCAACAGGTATGTATGCGGTATTCTTTAAAGAAATCTTAAATATATGTTAAGAATTTTTTTTTTTTTTTAACTGAACCGGGCAGATTGTGTGGGGTCTATTTTGACTGATTTTTGTACGGTCAATACATTTAAGTGACACCAGGCCGGGCAGAGCAGTCCTCTAAATTAGCCCCCCCCCCACTCTCCCCCGCACACATAAAATAAGACGTGACAATGACAGCTTTTTAAAAGGACGGCTGGAATCGATTCTATTTCTACTCTTGTTATTGTCAATCCTTTCCTATTTTAAATGAAATATACATAATGACAAGCACAAGTTCGGAAATATTCAATATTATTAAAAGAAAGAAATGAAAAGAATAGCTCTCTTCTTTCCTTTCCACCAGAACCAATTCGTCTCACTTTTTATCTTGCTACATTCTTTTCTTTCAACCTTCCCCATAGCTTAAGCTTTTTCAAAATTTCAAACGTAGCCCGCGCCCGCAACCCTGTTGGATTTCGACTCAACAGACAATGACAACAAAACACGCACACCCATTCCAGTCATCCTCTGACACGAAACAGTTCTCGCGCCTCGCCGCTTCAAAAAAGACAACATGACAAAATGAACCAACATGACAAAAATTTTTGAGGTACCTCAAATCTGAAAACTGAGGTGTTGGGACAAATTGTCAGGGTGTATGGGACAAATGAAATGCCTCATGTATGAGTTACCCAACACTAACAATAAGAGATGTCCTTTGCACCACAAATTGTGAAAATGTATATTATAATATGTACTTCTTAGATGCATATCAATTTTATTTTGTTCGAAGGAATGTAACACCATTAAAATGCATTTGAAATATTTTCCCTCATTCACCGTAATGTAACGGACTACTTTTGATTGCTCCTATAATTGCACGTAAAGCGTAGCGAATGCGGTGCGTTCGTACGTTAACGAAGTTTTAAAAATATACAGATCTTGCTGCTATAGTAGGCAGTACTTCGGATATAGTATAGTGGTCGAAATCTTTTTTTGAGTTCCTGTAAATATACAGGAAGAAATTTTTATTACATTTCATCAACGTATATCATATTCATAAAATGTGAAATAGTTTAACATAATTTAAACATGTCCCAAACAATGTTTTCACGTATAGCATTATGTTGTGGAATATTTTTGTGTGACCCTGTTATTTAATAATGAATATTCTTTGCATTCCAGATTGTACAGAATGCATATTTTAATATATATATATAAATATATACTTCATAGGTTCATGTCACTTCTATTATATTCGAAAGAGTTCAACATCATTAAAATGCACTTGAAGCTATTTTTGATATTGATCATAATGTAATGGAATGCTTTTGATAGTCCCTCTAATTAAACTAAATATCCGATTTTCATAAATATTAAAATGACTCGACAAAATTACACTAAAATTATATATTTAAAATTTCCTGCGATTTGGTTGGGCAGTTTTTGCTTTGTTGTATGCGAGCAGACAAACGGATTGACAGACTGAACGGCGAATATAGGGGCTAACTATTTATATAATTACGGCACACTTAAAACTAGTCAGATATTGATGTAGTAGTACACAATATTTCGGACACAATATGGTAGCCAAAATATTTTGCGTAACCCTGTAAAAACTATCTGTTTTCTTTTATACAGGAAATAACTTCTAGTATTCTTCAGCAACATATATCAATATCATAAAACTTTAAATAGTTAATTACAATTAACATGTGCACCTAACAATGTTCTCGCTATGTCATTATGTAATGGAATACTTTTGTGCGGCCTTGTAAATCAATAACAAATGTTCTTTGCACCACAGATTGCACAGAATGCATATTACAGTATATTCTTTATAGATGCATATCAATTTTATTATGTTTGAAAGAGTGTTACATCATTAAAATGCACTTCAAACTTTTCTCCCATTCATCATAATGTAATGGAATAATTTTGACTGTCTCGGTAATTGAACTATGTGTCCGATTTTCAAAAAAATTGAAATGACTCGAGAAAATTACATAATAATTATATATTTAAAATTTCAAGCGATTCGGTTCGGTAGTTTTTGCATTAGCAAACCGAAGACAGAGGGGTGGACTGAAAGACAACTATTGGTTCTACGGGCATTCCAGCTCCTTTTGAAAAACGAAAACGAACCGTTCCGACGAAATTTGGAACTGTTACTTTGGAACGGGTCACGTGATCTCGAAACGAACGAGGAATGAACCTGTTTCAGTTTCAGTGGACATTCTGGACTTGTTCCAGCAATAGACAGTTAATTGTTTGCTTTCAAAAATAAAAGACCGCTTTTTTTCTCCTCCTTTCTTTGCTTTAGTACAAAGGTCAGGTTGTGCCTAATAGTGGAAGAGGGAATTTAAATTAATGAAGAGGGCTTCTGATACAAAAGAGCATCTGTATAAACTTTTCTTTTTTTCTCTGTTTTCAAGTAAAAATTTCGTTACATAGAAATTAAGAGAATGTTATTCGAAAAAGATGATGAAATATTCCAAATGAAATATTTTATTAGTGGGTTCATCAATATAAAAAATGTTGGTTGCAACCCAAGGCCAATATTTAAAATAACTGCAATAAATACAATTTTGGCGTTTGACTTTAATTCTTTAATTTCCAGTGTCACCTGTAAGTGATAGAAGTTACAGTATCTTTTGTTCGTTTTAGAATATTCCAAATTCCCAATAGAAATTTAACGTGCGAATAATTGCTTCGATTGATGATAAATATTCCGTATTTAAATAAATCAAAAAATATTATTGAATTTCTCTGGCTTAGATTAATTCAGATTATATGCCTTACTTAATTTCTTGAACGTATTATGTCCTGAGAATCACAGGATCAAATTGGCTGTGAGATATTTTTTTTTCCAAACTTTATAATCCTAAACTTAAACTATTAAGATAAGATAAATTGAAATTATTGAGAGTTATTCAAATTATCAAGCCGAAAACTGAAGACAATGCTAAATGCTGAGCTATAATTTTGGCGCCAGCAAGATTGGGGAGGGGAGGGGGAGAGAAGAGAGATTAATTGCTATTTTCTTGGTTTTCAGATTTACTTAACTCAGTTTTTCTTTTATCTGATGATAATTGAAAAAAGATATTTATTTATTTTTCAAGTAACTTAAAATAATTCACGAAGAAAAAAAAAATAAACTGCAGTTTTTCTTTTTCGTTCCTGGGGGAAAAGTTCTACCCCCCTCCCCGTCCAAGAAAGTGTTTTTCCTCTACATTATGGTCCCCACCCCCCCTCCAAACTTATGTAGTAAAAAAAATGTGTCAAAAAATAAACAAGGAGATTCCTGACGAAAAAACAATGAATTGTTTCAATTCTTTATTTAAAAGATAAAAAATGTAGAAGCTCATATTTGAATTTTTAGTGTTTGTCATTTACTTCATTTCTGATTGTTATTTTGCTTCCTAAAAAACTTTCTCATTTTTTGCATATGTACTCGAGTAAAAAATGTGCCCAAGGCATTGGTCTTAGAGGTCTGCACGGGCCAGAATTTCCAGCTCCGAGCTCGGCCCTTTTTATGAAAACATATAAATTTTACAGGTTTCTTGTATTCAAAAACTATGTAATCGAATGGTGTTATCCATCTTTATAAAGGCAATATATCTTTTATTAAAATACTATCAAAGCTAGCGTTTTGAATCAAATTTCCGGAAGCGACAGCATAAGAAAGGAGACAAACGTGCAGCTACATAGCAAGAATCTACATACAAAGAAAAATTGTGTATCTCAACAAGTAATTTATTAATAAAAAACGTAAAAACTATTCGATTCCAAAACCCTTCAGTAAGCAAACTCGTCAATTTTATGTCTTAGCAGTTAAAAATTAGGCAGAAAATGTGTCAAAGTTTTGTGTTGGTGAGCACTGAATTTGCGAAACACCTTAAAGTATATTTTGAAAGATTATGTTAACAGGAATTCGGTTTTTTTTTCTATACATCCTGAGAACAATTAAGTCCAAGTTCCGGCCCCGTTCGACTATGTAGAAAACAATAAAAAGTGTGAAACACCCTTTCTTAAATTTCACAGACTGGCCAATGCAGTGGCTTCGTGTTTTTTTTATTTCTTTCATATAAAACATAAAACAACAAGCAATGAATCTTTTACGATAATAAACTTTTAAATATTAGCTAGCATTTTTTTCTTTTTATCCTTTCAAAGGCAAAGTATCTCTGCTAAAATGTTGAAATGATTCAAAGACACCATAATTTACGAATTTATTTTAAAATAAGTAAAAATACATTATAAAAACAAAGTTTTATAACAAACTTCTGATGTCATTGTGACATTTACGGATTACAATTATGTGGTTCGTGTAATATTCCATCGCGATTCAAAGGGGTAAATGATGAAATAATAGTACGGGATTAAAGCTTTTCTAAAAAAAAAAAAAAAAAAAAAAAAAAAAAATTTTTTGCTTGAAGCATAATACTATTGACACAGGGCCGAAAGTAGAGGGGGGGAAGAGGGGGCATGGGCTCCTGGCGCCAAGCAAAGGGGACGCCGAATGAAGATTTCTTTTTTTGTCGATTTTCTTCACACTTTTGTTTAGCACGATACTGTTAAAATAGTCTTGTCTGGAATATGCTATAGTTTAAAAGAATCTAGAAGAATATAATATAAATAATAATAATATATATAGTATAATATATCTTTAGAAGAATATAATATAAAGAATGCTGCATAAAGCGGATTTTTTTTCTTCAATTTTTAATTTAATGAATTTATATTTGACAAAGTTGATTGCGTAGTTCTGTATAACATATTTTATGATTATATTTTTTAAATAAGTCTAACTATTTGAAGCTTATTAAAATATCTTTCTAAATTTAATTTGCGTAGAAGGAGGGGGGCGGCCAGAATCTACGTTTAACCCGGGTGCAAAAAAAGACTAGTTTCGGCACTTCTTTGACACATTCTTTGAAACCATTTTCAAGCATGAAATCCCCAGATATAACTATTGAAATGATTTAAAGTAGAATAGAATTTTCCTATTTTTCGATAAATGTATAATGTTTTGAGTGTAAGAGACTTCCGTCTCGTGCCATCGGCGTCTAGAATTTTGCTTCAAAACACCCAACTTTGACAGCTATTTTTTTAGTTTCTTTGTCTTTATCGAAAAACAGAAAAAATGTGGTCGATTTGTTGGTTTATGAATAAGAACATCTGCTACGTTTATGTGTTTAACAATAAATTCAAGAATGTGTTGGATAGTATACAGTTTGAATCGAAGAACAATCATAAAATCAAAGTGTATTTTCTTTCACTTTTATAAAACTTGTAGATGATTATAACGCAATAGCGCAAAGATACCATATAGATAAAAAGTTCTCAAAGTGATCAATTTTAATGCAAATTTAAAAGTTCATCATGAATTCTTAAATGTCACATTATATTTATGTGCTATCGGCCAATAAAAATTAGAAACTTTACACAGACAAGAAACAATTATCGATTGATTTCGATGCGAAAATTGTGGTTCGATCTTAGTCGTGCCCGTCGGCCAAATCGTTCGGAATTTTCCGTGGTTTTCTTCTAACCCCGGACTTCCTTGCGTAAATACGGTTTAAGTTCCCCTAGAATGACCCCCCCCCACGGAGGGCATGTGCTCTTTAGGGTCTTTACTACGCGTGTTGATTATCGGCCATCTTAAAACAAAACGAACTCTTTTATCATTGAAAAATACAGCGAGGAGAACTAATTACCGTTAAAGCCGCTCGCTCGCTTTTCAAAAGGACTACTCAAACAGCATTTTAAAACAATAACATATCATTGATTTAACCCTTTCCGGCTCACTGTGCCGGGATACCTAATTTTAATTCTAAACTTGCAAATAATAAAGGCATCAATAATATTTTAGTAAAATTTTGCTTTATCAATAAATGCTTAAATTAAAGAATTCATAATATCTAAAACTGTCGTGCGCAAATTCTGGTGGCAGTTGATAATTACTCATTTTACTACGAAATTTGCCCGCGCCGGAAAGGGTTAATTAACATGTAACTAAATAAGGCGCGTTTTACTGTTTCGAAAAAATGGTACCGATCAAAAATCTTAATTTAAAAAAATAGCCCATCTGGCAACACTGCTTACTACTAAAATTTAATAGAAATTTTTGATTTCTCGAATGACAGAGTCACCGATTAAATATGAATGTTTTTCCTGTTGAATTTTAGTAGTAAGAAAAATGCGTAAAAGTTGGCAGCTATCCAAATAACTGTTTCATTTAACGAACCTAGATTTTTCGCTTCCTTTCTATAGTCACATTAGGCAGTCACATTAATGAATCTCATTTTCTCGTAATTTCTGCATTGTGCAAATTGGGGAAATTAATAATTTTAAAAAACTTTCAAAAAAGGAAAAAAAAAATCTTTTAAGTGTAAGGAAATTAATGTCATTAGCTATCGATACATTGCGTATTATGCACATTTAATTGTTAAAACATAAGCCTTTCGTATTGATGAGTTCAGGACGCGAGTCTATTAGGGGAAGCTTAATCTTTCATAACCGTTTTTTGAGAGTAGAAATTTTGCCTAACTGAATCGGTAAAATGCTCCGAGTATCTACTCGGGGCCATCCGTAAATGATGCCACGTATTTTTTCTATATTTTTGACTCCCCCCCCCCTTTGTCACAAAGTGACACATCACTTTACCCCCTCCTCCCTTTTTTTACATAACCATTTACTTGCAGTTCAGAAGCAAAGCCCTACATTTTTTATCGCATTTCAATTTTTTATTCTAAACTTTAACTATGTGTTTTAATGACATTTGTAAGCTGAACAATAAAAAAGTGATTCTTATTTTGTATAAAATATTGTTTACAAATAATAATAATAATATAGAATAGTAATAAATTATTAATATGACAGAGCAATTGAAAACAATAGTATTTTGGAATTTGAAATAGATTTTAACATTTGGCTTTAAATCTTATCTTTATGAACAGAAAATATTTTCATTTTAAAATAACTTCACAGTTCATATTTTAATCCACTGAATTTTAATGCTTTTATTTTAACCAAAATGCGTGATATCACATTTCTCCTTGTCCCCTCCCACCCCCTTGTCACAAACAGCCACAATTTCATAAACCCCCCTCCCCCCTCCTTTCAAGTGTGTCATCATTTATGGACTAAATCACTAAGACAAAATTTACTATAAAATTTTACTGGTAAGGATAATCAAGGATTTTGAGCATCTTATGTGGAAGGTATACCGGTCACTTGTCCACAAGGGATTAAATACGAGACATAGCTGTTCTGGCGTTATTCTCAGTACAAGAATTTATTAGCGTGTGTCTAGATCAGTGATGTTAAAATCTATATTTCTAGACACACTTTTTAATGATACATATTTTTCGGATAACCCCATATTTCCATCATCATAGCCCATTATAAAAAAAAGAAAGAATAGAACTTACATTTGATGTCCCTTAAATGAATGAATAAACAAGCTGAATGTAGATTCTGCCATTGCAGAATTCAATTTCGCCTCCGATTAGGAAAAAAAAAAAATCGATAGATGTCTTTTAGAAGGGCGACCCCGTTTAGATTGCAATGAATTAACTTCATTTTTCTTGTGTTTATCAATATAATAGCAGACAGAACGGCGTGAAATACCCAATTGAATAGGAATTTCTCTCTGAGACATTGGAATTGCGGAATAATAAAGAGGTACAATTAGACGTGCTACTTCTTCATTGACTAGATTCATCAAAAAACGGATTTTTTCTTTAGTTTAGACGCTTTGTTATAGACTCTGAGTAAAAGGAAATGCAATTTAACAATAAAACGAGTGGAATCCCGTCGAATTCGACAAATGAAATGTTTAAAAGGCCCGATCGATTGGTTTTTAAAAAAGCAAAAGTAATTACGTTATTGAATGAATATATAATATATTTCCAAACTAAATGTCAAATTTGCCAGTTACAATTTTGCATGCAAATATTCGCACATCTTCAGTTAAAATTGTAATCTGAGTGCCGGCGAAATCCAGAAATTTTATTTTATATGCACTCACAGAAAAATAGTTTTATTAAAAAAAAAAACTAATTTCATTTTTACTGTGACATTATTTTCACTAACTGAAGTCAGCTGAAAGTAAAATCTCAATCTCAGTGTCCGTAATGAAAAGAAATATTGAAATGTAATATCGGGTACTGCTAGGTTATCCCGTCGACCAAAAAATAATCGTCAAACTATAAGATTAAATGCCAATAATGGATGATCGTGAATCTCACATTCAATGACATTAAATACGATTCATGTGTTTAAAATGTCATTAAGTGATTTTTATTTCGATTTTTTATTAATATTTTTATTAATATTCTACTAAATATTTGTTTTTTTTTTGTTATTTAAAAAAAAATTATGTCAATATGTATAATTTGGCTATTAGTTTGGCGAAATTGGTCGACGGGATAACAGAGTAGTACCTAATATCGTTATGAGTAAAAATGCGATGCTTTAAATAGTGACGTGATTTTCTCTTCAAATTTTTTTTTTTTTTAAGTTACATGTATTAGTAATATGAAAAAGGCAACCGTAATAATATTGTAATTCCCATTTATCTGGTTGCTGAATTACATAATTTTCCTCATTCGAAATTTTTCTTATTTACTTTTGACATTAATTTTTATCATAAATTATTTTCTGTTATTTTATTTACATTATTAATATTATTTCTCAGCAAATATATATATTTTTTTAACCTCAATTAGTGCATAATTATACGCAATCATTTTGGAAAAGAAATTTTTATTATCGACAGAAAAGCTAAACTGAGTTGCCACCGTTTTGATTTTTCAAGAAATATCGTAAAAAGGCATTTAAAATTAAAAATAAAATATAAAAATGGAAATAAATTAAAAAATAACTAAAATGGGCACAACTACAAATAAATAGCTTTCATTTAAAAAAAAATAATTATAAAAATCGGTTGAGTAGGAAATTCAGGTCTGATGACACGACATTTTTTAGCTTGTCTGAAAGAAATAGCATCGGAGGCTTAAAAAAAAAAAAAAAAAAAAAAAAAAAAAAATAACTAATTTCATTTTTACTGTGACATTATTTTCCCTAACTGAAGTCATCTGAAAGTAAAATCTCAATCTCAGTGTCCATAATGAAAAGAAATATTGAAATGTAATATCGTTATGAGTAAAAATGCGATGTTTTAAATAGTGACGTCATTTTCTCTTCAAATGTTTTTTAAAAGTTACTGTTATTAGTAATATGAAAAAGGCGTCCGTAATAATGTTGTAAATCTATTTTATCTGATTGTTGAATGCCATCATTTTCCTCATTTGAAATATTTCTTACTTTGCTTTAGACATTAATTTTTATCATAAATTATTTTCTGTTATTTTATTTACATTATTAATATTATTTCTCAGTAAATATATTTTTTTACCTCAATTAGTGCATAATTATATGCAATCATTTTATTGTGGTTAAATTTTACGAAAACAATTAACTTTTTTCTTTTAAATGCGAGGACATGTTCACTGATGAAATAAAGTTTCTGACTTGTGGAAAGTAATAATGGAAAATAAATTTTTATTATCGAGAGAAAAGCTAAACTAAGTTGCCACCATTTTGAAGAAATATCGTAAAAAAGCATTTAAAATTAAAAATAAAATATAAAAATGGAAATAAATTAAAAAATAGCTAAAATGGGCACAACTACAAATAAATAGCTTTCATTTAAAAAAATAATTATCAAAATCGGTTCAGTAGAAAATTTAGGGCTGATGACACGACATTTTTAGCTTGTCTGAAAGAAATAGCCTCGGAGGCTAATAAAAATAGTAATTTAATACGAAATTCGTCCAAACAACAAGATAATCAATACAGATGTCTAGGTTAAAGAAAAGCGCAGACTCAACGAAAAATCTTTTTTTGAACAGAGGTCGAAAACAAATGCAAAAAATTAATTAATAATGAATGCCTTTTTTTATTTTGTTAATAAATATTAAAATATTGATTGCATCTCCTAAAATCGTAAAATTCCTATTTTTGATTTTAGGACATCGTTTAATATTACCGTAAAGAAAACTAACCTAAATATTAGAAAAGGAACTAACAAGAAAAATAAGCAACTCTCATTTCAGTCATTTGTTCAACCGATTAAGAAATTTCTTAAAAACATTTAATTATGACGTATTGAGCCTGTAGATGCAATAAGTATTGTTAAAAAATATATTAATTTAAATGCGTCTGAGTATGGATTGGGGAGCTGTTTAGCTGTGTTTTTATTTTTAAATTTTCGTTAAATATATTTTGAAAAAATAAACATTAGAAGGGCTCGCAGCGTTCCTAAAATTTTCGCATTCTGCTACCATTATTTCAAAATAATAACCTTTATCATAACTCTTTTATAGATACTGAGGAATCTACTGAGAAGAATTTTATTTAAAATAACATGGTGACAAAGTGCAAAAATATTAGGAATGGTCCTTGCATATGGTAAAATCATTAATGCTTAAATATGAGAATGGTGAAATATCATATATATTATAAAGCAGAAATTCTGAAACTTCCAAACGGGTGTTTTCAAAAACTACCCGATGGATTTTTTTGCCGATTGTATCATTCGATAGGAAATATTTTTCTGAAGGTTTATGATTCAAATTTACAGGGATAACTCTGATTTTTCTTAGTAAATTTCGTATTTTTCGGCTATTTTTGACAAAAGGGTTGCCAGTAGCTGTTTTTGGCGAAAATTATAATTGCTAAAAGAATTGAAATGGCTATATCTATTAGAAATATTACAAATATCTTGCAAATGATAGTAGAAAATAATTACTGATAATATTAATAATAATAAATAAAGACCGCTTAAATGAGGCGTAATATTATAAAAATATATTTATCTTGAAAATGAAAAAAATATTTGTAATGCTTAAAAAATAAATTAACGCGAAATATAACAATTGGTTCAACTTTTGGCGACTTATCCCTGGCGTTAGAATAAAAAAAAACAATTTCAAAAATTGATTAAATGAATTTTGAATGATAGTTATTTCCTTTTTTATTATTTTCTTTCTCTTTTTTATCGAATTTCCGTATAATATAACTTACAGCAGAAAAAAGCAGATCTGATTGTAAAAGACACTGTAAGTTGTGAGTTACTATTTGTTTCTGTACGATTTTCATCTTGCTTTTGTCGCCAAAGAATGTGTTTTTAAGCCGAAAATGCACTACTGACTTAATGCCTGACTTAGGTTCTTAATGGTCGCAATAATGTTTTTTTTTCAAGTGAAGATAATTTTTAGAGTATATTTTAATATTCAATCGTAAATTATATAGATATGAGTATAACTCTTTTATTTCTTTTTGCAAATGTTTTTATTGTTAATTTAATTTTTCTTGCTCCATTTCGTCAATTTCACTTACAGGAAAAATTACAGTTTTAAAATTTAGAAACTGAAGAAGGAAAGATTATCCCGTCGATGAAAAATCTACCGCCAAATTCCAAGATTAAATGTCAATAATGGATGATCGTAAATGTTACATTCACTTGACATTAAGCATAATATAAATATTAATTATGTCATCAAGTGATTTTTTTATTCGACATTTTATTTCTACTTTTATATATGCTCTGCTAATTTGCTTTTCGTTATTTAAATGAAAATTTATGCTAATCTATATAATCTGGCTTATAGTTTGGCGATTTGTATAATTTGGCGAAATTGGTCGACGGTATAACCAAGTAGTACTGAAGGAAAAATTTTGCAATTCAAAGCAAATTTATGCAATTATGCGTTATTACTATAGATAAATTCAACATTTTGAAAAAAAAAATTCCAGATGAATAAAATTTACAAGTCTTTTTTAATTGGCCATTTCCTCTTCAATATTTCTTCAATCAATATTTCGCTATTCTCTTTCGCGCAGGCTAAAAAAAATGTATTTTAAATATTTTATTAGATAAAACGTAAATAACATTTTATATATATATATATATATATATATATATATATATATATATATATATATTTTAAAATCTAATTCTACCATTATGTGTCTTACAGGACAAAAGAGCAGAATTACTTTTAAAAATGGTTTTATCTGTTAATTGTATGTTATTTGTTTATTTGGGTGTTTGAATTTACTTTTGTCATCAAACAATGCGATTTTATACCAAGAAGGCATAAGCCGGAGCGATGTTCGCAAATTCGCTCACTTTCTTTTAAATGTGTGAGATCATTTTTAGGATATTTTTTTATGTTTAATTGTAAATATATAAATAGCAATTATAGCAAAAAAAAAATGCGTATAATGTTTAAATTTTAGTATAAATGTCTTCCTCATCTAAACTGTAAAATAATTTAATTGCAACTTTTTAAAGTTTTGGCGCAGATGTCATATAAGCATTACATTCGCACGATTGCAACAAAATGGCGATTTTATGCCTCACATGGTAAACCGACTATGGTTGTTTATTTATTAATAAACTATTTATTAACTTTCATTTTGTTTTTAAAAATAATATAAATCATTTTGTTCTATAGCTATTAATTAAACTTTTTTATTTATTAATTTTTTTTTTCAAATAATAGAAAATAATTAAAAAATATTTATGAAATTGGTAATTAAAAACCAAGTTTTCTCCAAATTGGCGCCAGAAAAAAATTGCGCCAATGTGGTGCATACATGACATCTGTGTCAAAATTTTTCAATATACAGAAGTAGGAAAAATGCAGTATAAATACCGATTAAAGTTTTTTCCAAATATGGAAATTTTGTCACAGATTTGGTCATATACTCATCGAGGTATCTCACTGGCGCCAAAATGGCATTATTTGCCTTATATGGTAACCCAGCTATAGTTGTTTATCTGATAATAAATTGTTTATTTCTTTTCTTTTTTTTTTTTTTTTTTTTTTTTTTTTTTGAAATGATATTTGTTGTTTTGTTCTACAGTTATTTTTTTATTTATTGTTAATTGCTGTTTAAAATGATAGAAAATAATAAAATGTATATAAATTTCTTTGGTATTCTAAAACGAGGATTTTGGCAATTTGTAGTTGCAAGAAAATCGTGCTAAACCTATTGCGTAATGATGTCTGTGTAGGAATCTTTTGTGAAATATAAAAAGTGTAAATTGGCTATTACTTGATTATCACGTCAACCAATTTCGCCAAATCATTCGCCAAATTATACAAATTTACATAACTTTATCTTAAATAACTAAAGAGAAAATGCTTAAATACGAAAGAGCAAATAATTTTGTTTTCATTTTTCAGGAGGAAATTTTGCAATAATAAAGTAATTGTTGTAGTGAGAATTTTAATGTGTGTGTGTGTTTTTTTTTTATCGTTGGCAACTTGCTGTAACGAAAAATGTTTATTTTTTTCCCTGCCATCGTTTTGTAAGATCTGGTTTCGTCAAAGCCATGTTAAGGTGGTATTCAAATTTTTGAACCCTTCCCAATTACCACCCCTTGGTTCGATTTTGCTCATTTACTCACTGAGATATTAACCATCTCAATGTACTTGACGAGTTTGAAGATGATTCTTGCATAATTGTGCCTTTTATCGCGCGGACAAAATTTAATATATATATATATAAAGTTTTTAGGTGGGAGTAGCTTTGGATTCCTGGCTTCTCATAATGAAAAGTTGTGAAGAAATTCTTCAGAAGTTGTACCATGGTAACGACTGTAATAATTAATATTTCTTCAGATAAGGGAAAATCCTGTTGCCATAATGGTCTCATTTCGCTTCTAAATGTGCATTGTTAGTAATAAACTAAAATAGTTACTTCTAAATAGCTGATTTTTGTCCAACGTTTAAGATAATTTAATATCACAATGTTGTCTAAATCGTTTTCAGCAATGAGCAAGGTGAGGTCCAAATTATTTAAAATACAAATTTAAATTCACCAGTTCGTTTCATCCACGGTTGATTTTGAAATATTGACCAGCGCAGCGGGCATAGCCTGCTAGTTATAAATAATTACTAAACAGTTTTAAAAATTAAAACAGGTGGAACTAAAAAGTTTCAAATGCTTCCTTCGCTTGCATAGTTACGGTTTTCTTATGTGTTTCAGTAATTGTCATGTGTATAAGGTGTCAGGTGACTGTTAATATTTCAAATTGCTTTTTATCCTTTTAAGCGGCGATTTTTTTAGGTGCGTTCGTAATACTGTAAATACGTAGCACCTATTGTTGTCGTACAGTCCGTCCGCCTGTCTGTCTGTCCGCATATAACAACGGAAAAACTACCCAACTGAATCGTTTGAAATTTAAAATACATAATTATTACATAATTTTGTCGAGCCATTTTAAATTTTATGAATATCGGATGCATAGATCAATTACAGGGATAATCAAAAGGATTCCGTTACATTACGGTCAATGGGGAAAAAAGTTTCAAATGCATTTTAATGGTTTGAAATTTTAAATACATAATTATTACATAATTTTGTCGAGTTATTTCAAATTTTATCTAAATCGGATGCATAGTTCAACTACAGGGACAATCAAAAGTGTTCCGTTACATTACGGTTAATGGGGGAAAATGTTTCAAATGCATTTTAATGGTTTTACACTCATTCGAATGTAATAAAATTGATATGCATCTCTAAAGTACATATTATAATATACATTTTACATAATCTGTGGTGCAAAGAATATTTGTTATTGATTTACAAGGCCACACAAAAGTATTCCATTGCATAATGGTATAGGTTTGGTGCGCATTTCAATTGTAATTATTTACAATTTTATAAGATTGATATATAAGAGTGATATTTTTAAACCTTCGTTATCGTACGAACGCACCTCATTTGCTACGTTTCACGTGCAATTTACAACTTGTTTAAATTGTTGAATTGTCCCCGGTTCTCAATAAATGTGCAAAGTTTCATTTCAATCTGATGTCTTAAAGTGGGTCAAAATAACGTTCAAATACTCCGTTACATACGTAAATACAGGTGAAGCAAATAAAAGAGTGTTAAAAATGATTAAATCTCTCGATTTAAGGAAGCTATTTTTGGAATTAAAACTTCGTCAGACAAAAAAAAAAAAAAAAAAAAAAAAAAAAAAAACTTTTATATTCATCTACTAAAGCTGTTATTAGTTTCACGAACTTTACGCGGGACAAACTTTTCAGCCGATTTTAACCCCAACTTTTTCCCTTTCAAAGAGAGAAGAAGGTTACAATAATCTTTGAAAAAGTTGGAGGATAAGCAGGAAAAACCAGTCCTACTAGTACCCGCCGTTAATATTCATCGCCTATTCGCATCAATTGCTTGTCTCTGATTCATTGAGATGTTCGATGTTGGATGAAAAATCTCGACTTTTTTAGAACTGTGGAAAAAAGTTGGGGAGACATTGCTGTTTGCTATCACACTGGCTGTTGGGAGGATATTTCCCGAAAAGTTGGAGGAAATCAAGTGTTGGCTCAAAATTCTTTCGAAATGTTGTTGAATCTAATAGCAGCTTAAACCATACTCGTACTTTCTACGCAAATATCTTCAAAATTCAATTTATCACATGTATCCAAACAATTTTAAATTAAATCAATAACTCACACCACTAATAACAATTTATAATAACTAACGCTAATAAATCCAATTATCAGTAATTCACCTTACATAATTCCATTATGCGACAGGCCTGGCGTACCGTAACATCAGCTCGTAGGATACAGACCCTCTAACTATAATCCTTTAAGATCCGGTGTCCACTACAATGGACATGTAATTTAAAACCTTTTTTCTTTTAACCCTCTCACTGCAGAGAGTTTAAACTTGCTTCATGAAGAGATGAATAACTAATATTTTTGACATCTTTGCGTTTTTTGGATTGGCAACAGTCAACCAGAAGTTTACAGCTTGCATTTTTGAAAAAAGGGCCTCCGTGGCCGAGTGGTTAAGACGCCGCTTTGCTAAGCTGGAGGTTGTGGGTTCGATTCCCACTGGCTCCATTGCACACACACTTTGTGTGGAGCTCCTGGTTATATTTCTCTTGTGATGTAAATTTCCTTGTTCTATCTCGTCCTTGTATATTGACGATGACTTATAAGCAGACTTTCATGTCGAGCACACAAATCAGATGTATGTTCAAATAAATACATAAATAAATTTTTTTTAAATGGCGTCAGGTTTTGATATGCAAAAACGTGAGTATTCTTTTTGTTTTGATTTTTATGAATAATTTCTTCTTAAGTGTCAATGATTTTTTTTATATAATGTTTATGAGTTAATCTCAGCATTGCAAATATTTTTCTTTGCTTACTGTTTATAATTTAGACGAAATGTAAGCCAAATTACATGTCCATTACAATGGGCATACAGTAAACGTGGTTGTGATTCTTTAGCTAGTTGAATTATAATGCTTTTATAATGGAATTTACTTTAGGTATTTAATTGTTTTTAAAACAACAAAAAGTTACTTGGAACATAGATTTTCATTTTTAACACTTTCCATCAAAGTTGAAAGGTATTTATGATTTTGGTTTATCTGTTCGTCTGTCCGAGCTCTAACTGTCGTAAATGTACTCGGATTGTTCTGAAATTCTGGAATGTTATTAACAGTTTTCTTAGCACGAATACTATTTCAAATGAAGTTACTAGTATGATTAGTTTATTTACAGGGACAGACAAAAGTTTCCATTACATTACGGCTTATGAGAAAAATCGTTTCAAATGAGTTTTAAAGATGTTACGTGTCACGAAATGCACTAAAATATGCATTCTGTAAAATATGTAGTGAAAAGAATAGCTAGTATTCATTTATAAGTCCACATAAAATAATCTCATTACATAATGGTAATGGATGAATTAATTGCGACTTATTTCAATTATATTAAGCTATTTCATGTATAATAAGATTGATATACATACTGAGGATTAATACAAGTTATTTCATGCATAATACGAAGTGCGTAGCATTTACAGGGCCACAGAAAAGATTTCAAATAGGATTTTCTATCCGAAATACAGTATATTATTAATGATGGCTGCGTCTCATGTGTGTCTATGTAATAACCCAGGTAAAAAAGTCAGCAAAAACCTTTAAAAAAACTTCAGGGAAGCTCAAGGTATTTCGGACAAAAAAACCTGAAAGCTACCTTAAGGTAAAAAACCTGTATTTCCCCTCCACATTTTTGTCCGAAATACCTTAAGCTTCCCTGAAGGTAATAAAACCTGCGTAAACCCTTGATACCTAGTCCGAAATACCTTACACTTTCCTGAAGGTAATAAAACCTGCGTAATCCCTTGACACTTTGTCCGAAATACCGGAAGTTACCCTTTAGCTAAAAACACCCCCGGTTACCCCCCCCTGAGGGGACACGCTGGGAAGTGTCCCCTTGGGGGGAGGCAAAATGGGGGTAGGGGGAAAGAAGATGCATAACATATATAACGAGTCAAAGGCTTTTCCAACAATATATCACATGGGGGGGGGGAGCAACAAAATTTAGAAAAGTTTTCCCCTGGGAGGGGGGCACAAAGTGAGAAAAGAGAAACTGTAGATGCATAACAAGATTAAGTGGTTACATGCCTTCAAAATGTTATGTCACAAAAGGGATGTTAGCAAAAGACCCCTGATTTGGATCCCTCGAAAAATTACGCCCCTTGAAATGTGCATCCTCTTTCCCCATTTCTTTGAAATTTTTAGATATTATAAATATTTATCAGAACACCATAAAAAAATAATCTAAAATGCTACAATTTCAAAAGCATATGAAAATCAGAAAAAATAATGAAATTCTTCGATCGTCCACAGGAAAAATCGCCATATTCATCCGTCGACCCTATGAGAAAAATCCGAAGAATTTTGTAAATCGATTACAACTGCAATTTTTTTTAACATGTAGGAATAAAATGTTTCAAAACTCATAAATCAGTAATGTGAAAAAAATTGATACAATAATTCATTCGTTAAAAAAAATTCACAATATTTCCCAGTCGATTATTTGAAAAAAAAAAAAAAAAAAAAAGAGTTTCTTTATTCTGATGCTTTAAAATAATGAGAAATTGAACAATCTGTTGCAGTAAAAGAAACTCACCAGTGAATTGTGAGAAAAAAAAAATCTTGAGATTTTTCAGTCGGTGGCACGAGAAAAAAATGCAAAATTTGTAAGCCGATCTCTAGTGAAAAATCGTTAAATGAGTCACACTGAATATTACATATGAATAATAATTAATGTAAAGAAAAAGGATTGCATAATAACATAAAATAGGGAAAAGTCACAAAATTCCATCTGCCACAGGAAAACATTTCAAAATTTTACTGTTAAAAGATTGTAAACAAACCAATTCAAAATATTTTTTTTTGAACAAGGTACATAATAGCCCTTTTATAAAAATTTGCACCTTTTTATCTTTTTTTGAGCAGCTCTTTTTTTTCTAGAACCAACATAATTTTAATATTGATTTGAGATGAAGATATCGGAGGGGGGGGGGGGGGAGGCGGATTTTTAAAAAAGGGAGCAGTTGTATCTTGTTAAGTAATTTATGCATATATATATTATTAAAGTCCCTTATTCTCAATAAATTTTGCAATATTTTCTGCGACTGATTGATTATTTGGAGATCTTCCCAATTCACTAATGAATTCAGCAATTTTTTTGCCCATGATCAAATAAAAAATTTTGCTTTTTTTTAAGTTAATTCTGTCATTAGGCTGTTGAAAAGCTTTCCAAAACTGTGAATCATTTTTGTGAAAAAATCGAGAAATTCACCAAACAGTTGGCTATGATGAAAAAACAATTATTCAGTCGTCAAAAAAAATATATAAATAAATAAATAAATACTAGTTTTGCCAGTAAGTCATACTGGATAAAATGAAATTTTTTGACCATCAGGAGGGGGAGGGGATCTTCACCTTCCCTGTTCTCATACACAATTAAAGTTATTGACTGTAATAGCCTAATGTGAAAAAAAAAACTTAAAAAATAAAAATTGTTTAATAATAATTAAAATGCTAGCAAAATATATGTGAACATTCCCATAAGTTTAACATTAGCTTGAGTGTTTAAAATCTAAAATAGTCATGCAAAGAAATCTAATCGCTAACATTAAAAATTAGGGGGCGGAGGGAATCTTCACCTTCCCTGTCCTCATACACAATTAAAGTTATTGATCGTAATAGCCTAATGCGAAAAGAAAAAAAAAACCTTAAAAAATAAAAATTGTTTAATAATAATTAAAATGCTAGCAAAATATATGTGAACACTACCATAAGTTTAACATTAGCTTGAGTGCTTAAAATCGAAAATAGTCATGCAAAGAAATTGAATCGCTAATGTTAAAAATTGGGGGGGGGGGATCTTCACCTTCCCTGTCCTCATACACAATTAAAGTTATTGACCGTAATAGCTTAATGTGAAAAAACAAAAAAAAACCCTTAAAAAATAAAAATTGTTTAATAATATTTAAAATGCTAGCAAAATAGATGTGAACACTCCCATAAGTTTAACATTAGCTTGAATGTTTAAAATCTAAAATAGTCATGCAAAGAAATTGAATCGCTAATGTTAAAAATTGGTTTACTGATATTTTTTGATTTTTATTACAGATTATATATATATAAAGCTACTTTTACTTTCACATATCTCAAAAGGATGCTCCCATAGATTTAACATTAGCTTGTGAGATTCTTTGTATATCATAAATTTAAATATATACATTTTTGTATGATAAAAAAAAACATTGTTCAGTTTAAAAAAAAAAAAAAAAATGCCTGATTCATTTACCGATTACGTGGGGAAAGAAAACTCATAAGTTTATCAAGTAAGTTGTGCGGTAAAATAGGGAAATTCAGCAGCTGTTTACTGGATAAAATGAAATTTGTTGACCATCTTCATTGGGGGGGGGGGGGGGGACCTGCACCTCCCATGTCCTCATACACAATAAAAGTTATCGACTGTAAGAGCCTAATAAGAAAAAAATCCTTAAAATAAATAAAATAATAATTAAAATGCTAGTGAAAAATATGTTAAAAACATCCCCATAAGATTAACATTAGTATTAAAAATCTAAACTAGTCATGCAAAGAAATTGAATCACTAATGTTAAACCTATGAGAGCATTCTTTAAAAAAAATTATCACTTTCATATTGATAATTTTAAATGTTTTTTTTTCCTTAGAACAGCTGAGATTGAATTCTTATTGGGTTACAGTATATATATATATATATTTTTTTTTTAATTTCAGATTATATATATAATTACTTTTACTTTCACATACCTCAACAGGTTGCTCCCATAGGTTTAACATTAGCTTGCGAGTTTCTTTGTATATCATAAATGTATACATTTTTGTATGAAATAACTAACATACTCTTCATTTAGCTCCCCCCCCCCGCCTTTCATTCTGCCACCCAGGGCACATGTGGGGCAAAAAAAAATGAAAAAGTCATACAAGTGTTGGTATAATATAAATAAATAAATAATAATAATAAATAATGCAATAAATAAGCAGACATGGTGAAGGCTCAGTAAAAAAAAAAAAAAAGCTGAACTTTCACGGCCTCACGAACTTTTGACAAAATCAGCATTTTCTTGCAGCGTTTTAATGAAATTAGCACTTTTCTGTAATTTTTTATGAAATTAGTGTTTTTTGTGAACATTTTACGAAAATCACACTTTATTCCATGGTTTCTTTAAATAAAATTTATATTATCCATGATCCTTTAGCATAAGGGTGCACAACCTTTTCAAGAGAAGGGCCACTTACAAAAATGTCTGGGTGGCTGAGGGCCACATCGATAACACAGAGGGAATTCGATTTAAATGAGGTAATCTGTGAACTATGATCGGATAAAAAGTATAATTTTGGAGGGGAGGGAGCAGGTTACCCCTTTAAGTTTGCTTAACCAGTCAAAATAACCAATTCAGATGGTAAGAATATATTGGTAGTTTTTATATGTTTGTATATATGACAGATATAGCAAGGGTTATTTTCTAGATGTAATAATATTCCTTGACTTTATTCAAGAGAATAAATTTTGTTTTATTAAAAGTGAAAAAAAAAAAAAAAAAAAAAAAAACCCAAGCATAAATGATTGTTGCCGCAAAAACTTTATTATCGAAGGAAAGAGAAGGGGCCGATCAACAAGATTTTTTCCGTTTTTGATAAATGAAGTTCTCGATTTTCTGCGCCCAATCAAAGAAATTGTACTTCTTCCACACCTGATTGACCAAATTTGCACTTTTTATGAAACTAATCGACAAAATTCACAATTTTTACGAAGCCGATCTAGAAAATTCTTATTTCCTCACCTGATCGAGAAATCTCATGATTTTTCACGCCTGATCAACAAAATTCGCTATTTTTATAAAGCTGATCAATGAAATTCTCAATTTTTTGACGCTTAATCGACGACATTTTTGATTTTTCTGCGACAAATCGACGAAATTCTCAATTTTCCGAACCTAATCAACAAAAATTGTGATTTTTACAAAGCCAATCGACGAAATTCTTGATTTTCCTTCGCATGATAGATGAAAATCGTGATTTTTATAAAACCCGCCAAGAAAATTCCAGATCTTTCTGCAACTGATCAACAAAATTTGTGATTATTACGAAGCTGATCGGCAAAATCCACGATTTTCAAGATACTGATCGATAAATTTCATGATTTTTATGAAGCCGATCGACAAAATTAGTGATTTTTACAAAACTGATTGATGGAATTTGCGAATTTTCATGTCTAATCAAAAAAATTCGTGATTCTTAGAAAAGCCATCGACAAAATTCGTGATTTTTCAGCACCTGATTGACAAAATTATTTGACTTTTACGAAGGCGATCGACAAAATTTGAGATTTTTCCTAGCCTGATCAACAAAATTCGCAAATATTAAGTTGCCGATCGACGATAATCTCGATTTTTACAAAGCTGATTGACGAAATTCTCGATTTTTCTGTTCCAGATCGGCAAAATTCCCGATTTTTATGAAGATGATCGACGAAATTCCGAATTTTTGTAAAGTCAATCGTCAAAATTTGAGATTTTTCTTTGTATGATATGCAAATTTTGCAATTTTCCCGCAGTCGATCGACAAACTTACAATTTTATTAGAGCCTGATCGAAGTAATTAGCTATTTTTCCACATGTTATCAACAAAATTCAAAATATTCCCGTCTCCAACCAGCGATTTTTCGAAATCTGATCACTAAAAACTCGCAATTTTTCGGTGTCTGATTGACAAAATGTGTGTTTTTTTCATCCTTAATTGACGAAATATGAATTTTTACACGCTCGATAAATAAAATTCGTGACTTTTGTACTAACTCTGGCGAAATCTGCACTTTTTTTCACGAGAAGATGAAATGCGTGATTTTTTTCCTTGATAAACTGATGACATTCAGTATTTTTTTGCAAATGGTCAACGAAATTTTTATTTTTTTTGCGTGTCTTCGTCAAATTCGAGATTTTTTTCATGCCTTATCAATGAGATTAAAAATCATGGGTTTTTTGCGATCATTTGATGGAAATCCTGTCTTTTTCACATTGTTTGACCGAGACATCTTTTTCACGAACTTTTGACTGAAATCGCGTCTTTTTTGTTTTCCTTTGACAGGAATCTTGTTTTTCCACAAGCTTTTGAGAGAAAATGCGTCTTTTAGCAATCCTTTGACAGAATTAGCATGTTTTCTGCAATCTTTCATCAAAAGTGGTATGTTTTTTGCGATTTTTTGACGGAATTGGTGTGTTTTTGCGTTCCGTTTACATCCTCGGGAATCACCAGCTTTGCCATACATCTCGGAAAAAACACAAATTTTGACAAGTGATTGTGAAAAAAATGTGAAATTTAAAAAAAAATTCATCAAAAGACCCCGGGAAAAAGACACATTTCGACAAGCGATGTTGAAAAAAAAATCGGCGAATTTTCTAAGCAGATTGCTAAAATGGTAAATATTGTAAAAAGATTACAAAAAAGACTAACTTCATCAAAGAATTGCGAAAAAACTACAAATGTTGTTAAAAAAAAAAGGGGGCACATTTCAACAAAAATCTTGAAAAAAAAGACAAATCTTGTAAACAGATCGCAAACAAATGTGAATTTCATTAAAAGACCATGAGAAAACACCTCATTTTATATAGGTATCACAGAAAAAAATGTGAATTTCGTTAAAAAATTGTGAAAAACCTCAGAAAAACAGCAAATTTTGGCAAAAGATCCTAAAAGACAAACTTTGTAAACAGATCTAAAAAAGACAAATTTCATTAAAAGACAATGAGAAAATGACTGTTTTGTTAAAATATTTTGTGAAAACTACTAAATTCGTGAAGAGGTTGAGAGGTTTTGTCCACATATCACAAAAAAATGTGAATTTCTTTAACGGATCATTAAATAAAAGGCAAATTTTGACAAAAAAATCCCTAAAAAGACAAATTTTGTAAACAGGTAACAAAGAAAAAAAGCAAATGTCATCGAAAAAATGCAAGAAAACCACAAATTTCATCAAGAGATTACGAGAATACACAAATTTTGTTCATGAATCACTAAAAAATACACAAATTTTGTCAAAAGATCATGAATAAAATGACAAATTTCATAGAAAAATTGTGAAGGAGGGTAGATTTCATGAAAACATCGCAAAAACAGCAAATTTCGACAAATGATAGCAAAAAAAAAAAAAACGGTATAATCTTTCACAAAATTTGCTTTGAATATCAGATAGATACTTTTTTTTAAAAATCGGAATCCCTTCCCCCTGCTTTTCTATTTGGATTTTTAGCTTTATTATTTTTATAATCAAAATAATTTATATAATCAATTTTATTTTTATAATCAATATTTAAATACACAGAAAATTTTTACAGAAATTCTCGAGTCGATTGCTTTTAATAGTGAAATTTGACAATCGGTTAAAAAAAAATAAAATCTACGCATAGGAATTCGCAAATACCAAAACTACAATACTTATCTTATAAAATAAAAATTCACTTACCTTTATTTTAAATACATAATGTCACTTATCACTTTAAATACATAATGTCATTATCTTATCAAATTATCAACATTTAGCACAGATATAATTTTATTTGAAAACAAACATATTAACATATAAAAGGCAGACCCAGCAAACACAAATTTGTCTAAAAAGTCACGATCGGATGTCAGAAATATCATGTTTGTCAAGTACATCGATTTTCAAGCATCATTGCGGTATGTTTTAATGACAAAAGAAAGTTATATCATACAAGTGGTGCCAATATTATTAAAGAAAGACGATAGAAAATCCTAGTTCTGTAAAAGCGTTAAATACTGTTATCTATCAATTATCCTATACATGACAGTAGTTTAACATGTCACTTATGTATGTGTTTTACGATATCACCTTTAATACCATGCATATGATAATTTTCTAGCGCGACACTGATTTAGCATCGATGTCCTGCCATATTATTCGTGTACAAGTTTGTCGCAATGAAAAAGAAGAGTGGCAACATCCATGAGGCTTGATTTGCAATAATGGCGTCTTCCGCTGTGAAGTGTGTGTGTTGCATAGCGTAGTGTAAAACTATCGTAATTCGTCGTTTCCGTGTGGATTTTTTTTAATGTAAAAGGTAAGTGCTTTACTAAATATTCTTTATACACTAATTATTTAATATTTATAACTGAGTAAACATTTTAAAATATTGTAGGTGACTTGCAAACATCATTACACGTTTTCATAATGTAAACAATCAAGCATTTCTTAAAACATTATTTACGTAACTTTATGAGCAATCGATACAAGTTTTTTTTTTTTTTCTTAGGACCCATTTTATAAAAAGTAAAAGTTATTTTTAGATATGTATCATATCTTTATACTTTTTTTTGTGTGAAAAACATTGTCCTCAAAAAGGAAATACAGTTTCTCAAAATAACAACAAATGTTTATTAATAATTACTTCTTTAAATCCTTCTGCTAAAGTTTTTCTTTATGGTAAGTTTAATTTGTTAAAATATTAAACATTAACTTTGGATGTATTTATAAAAGTATTTATATATAATCAATGAAAGCATATTTTTATCGAATGGAACTTGGAGAAAAGGTCTGTTTTATTGAAAGAAATTTTTTGAATGGACCTCTTTTAATGAGATTATTACGAGTACAAAACTGCGAAGGAATTTTGTTTTTAAAAACATCAATTTAGTTTTAAACTTAACCACCATATTTGGTTATTGTTGAGTTTGACTTGCAATAATTTTCAAAAATTGCATTTTGGCATGTTTGGGAAAAAAAAAAAAAAAAAAAATCAGGGACTTCATTTTGAAAACGCAAAACACATTTGTTTAAATAATTTGATAAAGTGCAGGGTAAGCCCAGTCTTGTATTAATTGAACCATTAAATGATTGCCAAAAACTGTTATCAATTGTTTATTTTGTTTATCATTGCTAATTTCCAGTCATGTTAAAGACAATTTTTTAATGTATACATTTATGAAATCATTATGTACATTTATATTAACATTTACTGCTGTTTGTCCATAGAATGAATATAACTAATCAGATTTAATGATTTACCTGGGTAGGGGCACCTGCAGTGTCGTAGCTATCGCCAGGGCACTGCCCTGAGGCCTCCATGCCTGGGGACCCCCAAACTGATGGTTAAAAAACACTATTGATTTTAGTTTCTTGTCTAACTTCCTATAAAATGCCCAGCACCTAGCTAAAAGTAGTAATTAGATAAATCAAAGCACTAGAATATATGTTTTTGCATGTCTGTCGATATACTCCATACACTTCACATGCTAAAGCAGCTCTAGAGCAGACAGTAAAATTTGGAGTTGAATGTGTCATGTCATGTTTGCCGATCCCACTGAAGTTAGTATAAGAAAGAAAATATGAGTTTTTGATCACTTGAATGATACAAAAAGCGTCTAAAAAATCTAAAAAATCTCTCTTATATAAAATCGAAAAAAAAAAAATTATCAACATTTATCTTTCAAAAGGTTTTTAAGCGGAATCAGAAACAGGTACTTATGTATTAACGCCGCCGCAGCAGAAGTTATGCTAATGTGCAAATAAAGAGCAATTTTGTTGTTCTTACGTGCATGTAGTTATGTTTTGGATTCCTTGTTGTTTGCTCATTTTTTACGGCATCTTTTGTGTACGTGCGAACAAGAATGTTCTTTATTATTCTTCTGCTTATTCTTATTCTTCACCCGGCGTTAATACGTAAGTACCCAGAAACATATGATTAAAGTTACATAAACAAAAATGAACCTAAGGAAAACATTCAAAGTATTCAACCAATCAGAAGTCTGTATTTTCTCCCCTATGCTAGTTTTAGTGGGATCGACAAAAATTTCGTCAGCGCCAAGTACCTGCCCAATTCTATATTTTTAAGCCATTTTTTGGTTTATCATACTATGTATATTTAAACAGCGGTGTGCTGGGAAAAAACTGCACCTGGGGCCTCCAAATTTATAGTTATGGCCCTGGTCACCTGGGGTAATTCCTGATCAAAAATCAGCATCCAATTATTATGAAAACTATTAAAGGTATATTGTTCTTAGTTTTTTTGTGGAATAAACCCCCCATGATGGTTATATAATAAAATATCTTAATTAAATATATATATGCATATAATTGGAATTTGAAATAACTTTTAAGTGACCAAGAATTGTTCTGGAAACGGGGTAATTCTCTGGCTTTCTAGGGTAATTATTGGTCATTGGTCAGAATCCTTTTTGACGAAAAGAATGTATATTGATAGTTAATTTTTTAAGACTGAGTATTAAAGTAAATATAATCAATCTTGTAAAAGTTTTATTCATCTCATAATTGTTTAATAACAAACCATAATTTGTTTTGGTATAGATACAAAATTATTTCATATACAAAAGACTTGTATAGTTTATAAAGCATGAACTAGCCAAAGAATTTTTGTAGCATTTATTAGCAGTATTTATTACTTTTTTATCCTCTGTAAATGGATTAATCCTTACAAGTTTATTGGTTAATAAAATATATAACTAAATGTTTATTTTTTCGATTTTATGACTGAAGTTTCTGGATCCTTTTTCAAGAAATTTTGCATAAAATTTAATATGGATCTTTAACACTCGGCATAACATTTGGATGTTTGTATTGCCTATATATATGTTTATGCATGATTTCAGCATTTTGCAATAAGAGAGTTTTTCTACTTAATTCTTTTGTCATAGGGTAGGGTGTGTCTTATCTTACCGTTAGAGCACTTACCGTTTTTGCATTTACAGTTATATTTTTAAGGAGGCTTTAAACTTGCGATTAAAAAAAGTTGTAAGACAATAGTTTTTAGGGTGTACACTTAAAATAGATAAAATATCACATATATAAATATAATAAAACATATATTATTAAGCAATAACCTGGAATTGCCTCACAAATATGGGACAAGTTAAGATTGTAGAAAAATAATGAATTCTGTTTAAAGACAAGAAAGAAAAATATGCAAATTTTGCTGAAAAATTGCAAATAATATGCGACTTTTACCGAAGGATTACAGAAAATATGCAAATTTTGTTGAAGAATCACAGAAAATATGCAAATTTTCTCTAAAAGGGCTGTAAAAAACTGAATTTTGCTAAAGGATCATGGATAAATGCCAAATTCTTTGAAAAGGCCATCAAAAAAAGTGCGATTATCATCAAATGGTCGTGAAAAACACATTTTGTCAAAATACTTTAAAAAAAAAAGTGAATTTCGTCAGAAGTCTGAGTTTCACTTAATTAAAATAATGCATACTTTGTGACGATCAGCCATTAGCATCCCCCTATCACCACCACCATCCATAGATATGTACTACAATTTTAATATGTAAATGCTTCCCTCTTATTTTATGATTTTCCTTCACATTTGATTGGGGGCGGGGGCAGATTAATGGGACTTTGTTTTTTACGATATGAATTAAAAATGGAAGTTTAAATTAGGTTGATAGGGTGTGGAAAATCTCAAATTTTGCTTATAAGAAATAGAAAAATCATGAATTTTGCCAATGAGGTGCAGAAAAAATATCGAATTTCAAAGGTCAGGCACGGAAAAATCACAAGTTTTGTCAATCAAGCTTGGAAAAATCGAAATTTTTTTCTATCAGATGCATGAAATTGCACATTTCAATGATCGCACAAGTAAAGATCGTCAGCTTTCTTGATGATGCGTCAAAAAATTGCATATTTTCTTCATCGGCTGTAATAAAAAACAAATAATTTGTCTATTTATCGCTCAAAAAACAAACAAACAAAAAAACAAAAAAACATGAACATTGTTTGACACATAAAAAAAAATATCGTTGATCAGGCATGAAAAAATTGCAAGTTTTGTAGATCAGCGCAGAAAAAATCACAAATTTTATCGATCAGTTCATGTAAAAATTACAAATTTTGTCGATGAGGTGCCATAAAGTTGGAAATTTTGTTCATTGGCTGCATACAATCTCAAGTTTCATCAATGAAAAACATGAGAAACAATCACGACTTCATCAATTTGTCGAGGGGGGGGAATGCAGTTTTCATCAGTCATTTAACAATCTCAAATTTCATTTATCGGGTGCAGAAAAAACCTTACATTGTCAACGGTTGGAGGAAAAATCTCAAATTTTGTCGACATGGGTGCAACACCTTCAGTCTTGAAGAGATTTTTGACTAATTCTAAATTCTACTTTATATACTTAAATAATGGTAGTTTTACTGTCAAGAACATTTAATCACTTTCTTTTATTGTAAGAAATCAATTTTTTAGCCGTAATGCAAGGCTTAGAGACATAGGTGCAAGTTTTTCAGTCCTGAGATGGAATTCGGTCTCTTAAAAGTTCCTGAGGACGGAAACGAGATGGAAAAATCTCCTAGGATGGAAGTGGATAGTGAAAAACATGTGCTTTTCATCAAAGGATCGCAGGAAAAAAAACATGATTTTCGTGAAATGATCGCGGAAAAAACTGCTATTTTTGTCAAGGGACTGCAAAAAAGACACGTTTGCCGTCAAAAGCTTGCGAAAAAAAAACACGATTTTTGTCGAAGGATCGTAAAAAACACTATTTCTGCCGAAAGATCGCAAAAAACACTAATATCATCAAAGGATTGTGAAAAAAGGCACGATTTTTATCAAAAGCTTGCGAATAAAATGCAATTCCTGTTAAAAGATTGTGGAACAGATATCATCTCAGTCAGAGAATGCAAAATAGACGCAGTCTCTGTCAAAGGATTGCAAAAAAAGATGAGTTTTCTGTCAAAAAGTTGCATAAAAAATGCAACACCTGTCAAAGAATCGCAAGAAAGATGCTATTTCTGTCAAAGAATCGCAAGAAAGATGCTATTTCTGTCAAAGAATCGCAAGAAAGATGCTATTTATGTCAAAGAATCGCAAGAAAGATGCTATTTATGTCAAAGAATCGCAAGAAAGATGCTATTTATGTCAAAGAATCGCAAGAAAGATGCTATTTCTGTCAAAGAATCGCAAGAAAGATGCTATTTCTGTCAAAGAATCGCGAGAAAGATGCTATTTCCGTCGAACAATCGCGAGAAAGATGCTATTTCCGTCGAACAATCGCGAGAAAGATGCTATTTCCGTCGAAGAATCGCTAGAAAGATGCTATTTCTGTCGAAGAATTGCAGAAAAGATGCTATTTCCATAGAAGAATCACGAAAAAGACGTAATTTCTGTCAAAAAAATCATGAAAAAGATGCTATTTCCAGTCAAAGAATACTGAGTAGATACAATTTTTGTCAAAGGATCGCAAAAAGTGAAAAAACGTGTGAATTTAAACAAATGATCGTGGAAAAGACGTGAATTTTGTCAAAGGATCGTGGAAAAGTCGCGAATTTTGTCAAAGGATTGAGAAAAAGAGGAGATTTCCATCAAATGATTGCAAAAAATTCCACAATTTTCATCAAATGATTGCAGTAAAAACACGATTTCTGTTAAAGGATCGTGAAAAAAATGCGAACTTTGCCAAAGCATCGTGGAAAGATGTGATTTCTGTTAAAGGATCACGAAAAAGACACTATTTCCGTTGAATACTTGCAAAAAAGATGCTATTTCCGGTCGAAGAATACAAAATAAGTACACTTTTCGTCAAAGGATTGCAATAAAGGTGTGAATTTAAACGAAGGATTGGGGAAAAGCTGCAAATTTTGCCAAAAGATCGAGAAAAAACGTGATTTCCATGAAATGATCGCAAAAAACCCACGAAGTTCATTAAATGATAGCAGAGAAAATGAAATTTTTGTTGAAGGATAGCGAAAAAGGACGCGAATTTCATCGAAAAATTGTATGAAATACTTGGATTTCATCGAAAAAACAGATTTCTGCTGAAAACTGTAGAAAAATCACAAATTTCAGTGGAAAATCACAAGTTTCGGTTTAAAATCGTAAAGAAATCACAAATTTCAGCAAAATATTGTAGAAAATTTTGTTGAACGATCGGGGGGCGGGGGGGGGGAGAAACTAATTTCATCATATGGTCATGGAAAAAAACAAGAGTTACGTGCTTATGTTCTCAATCAGTGGGAGGGTGAGGTGTCAAAATATTTTCAGTCTTGGCAAAATTTCAAACTTGCACCCATGCTTAGAAATCTTCTAACCCCTTTTCATTTAATTACTTCTAATACTCAGAAAAGATTTCACAGATAGACTTCTTGTACCTATGTTTGTCGATCGACTTTGTAAAAATCTCGAATGTTGTTGATTGACGTCATACGAATCTTGAAGTTTCTCGATAGACTTTGTATGAATCTCGAAGTTTCTCGATAGACATCGTACAAATCTCGAAGTTTCTCGATAGACTTCGTACGAATCTCGAAGTTTCTCGATAGACTTCGTACGAATCTCGCAGTTTCTCGATAGACTTCGTACGAATCTCGCAGTTTCTCGATAGACTGCGTACGAATCTCGAAGTTTCTCGATAGACTGCGTACGAATCTCGAAGTTTCTCGATAGACTGCGTACGAATCTCGAAGTTTCTCGATAGACTGCATACGAATCTCGAAGTTTCTCGATAGACTTCGTACGAATCTCGAAGTTTCTCGATAGACTTTGTAGAAATCTCTAATTTTTTCAATCAGGCGTGAAAAAAAAAAAAATATTAGTGGAAAGAATTGAAAATAGCATTCTTCGAACATGGCAAAATTGTGAATTTTGTCGATTAGGCTTGAAAAAATTGCAAATTTTGTTGATTGGTCACAAAAAAGCACATTGTGTCATTAGGAGAAAAAAAAATCGCACAATAGATTGATATGAAATGGAAAAATCGCTGATGTTGTCTATGATCAATGGAAAAATTTTAAATTTCATTAATCGGCAGGGTTTGAAAAAACCCGGGTTTTTCTGAAAAAACCTGGGCTTTTTCAGATTTTATCGAATTTTTTTTAAACACTTTAATTTCTAATTTTCATATACAGAGTTTCCCCCAGGTTTAAAAAGGGGCAGGGCTCTACTGTTCTGAAAAGGGCACTTTTTACATTCTTCAGGGCACTTTTTTGATTTTTAAAGGCACTTTTATAGAGTTGAATCTAGCGGTTCAAAAAATCAAGAAAAACAAAAAATCGAACAAAGAGAAAAAAAGATCAATTTTGTTACAAGATCGCAAAAAAAACAGCAGATTTTGTTAAAGGTTGCAAAAAAGGCACAATTTGCAAAAAAAAAAAAAAAAAAAAATCACGAAAAAACGACAAATTTCGTGAAAGATCGCAAAAAAAACGACTGATTTTGTTTAAAGATTGATAAGGGGCAAGCTTGATTTATTAAATAAGACATTTTTTTTTATTTTTATTTATTTATTTATTTTTAAGAATAGTTTTGTTGAATAAAGGGTTCTTTTTGTCTTTTTGTTTTGTTAATGGGTGCTTTCAGGATTCACATTTAGAAAGTTTTGGGCACTCAAAAGAGGATTGTGAACAGGGGGGGGGGGGCGACGGAGAAGGTCGCCCCGGAGAAATTTAGGGGGTTGCCAAATTTATATTACGCAAACATCATTTTTGGGCTGTCACAAGAAAAAGTTGGGAGGGAGAAAGCCTTTAATTCTAATTATGCCTCGGGTACAATTTTCTTTTCACACACCTTGATTGTGAAGCAGGAAAATCTGCTTTTTGAGCATTAAAAACACAATTATGAAGCAGGAAAATTAGTTTTTAGAACAGAAAAATTTACTTCTGGCATTAACTTTTTTTGTGTGTGTGTCTCTTTGATGAAAATTGCATTTTTTCGCGATCTTTTGACGAAATCTGCTGTTTTTTTTGGGATATTTTGACAAATTTTGGCGTTTTTTCGCGAATTTTTGTCAAAATTAGCCGTTTTTCGCAAATTCTTGAGACAGAATTTTCCGTTTTATTGCGATTTTATTTATTGTGTACGAAATTTGCCATTTTTCCACAAATCTTTTGACGAAATATGCAGTTTTATCCTGATTTTTTGACTAAAATTGCCGTTTTTCAAGAATTGTTTGACAAATTTTTTCGTAGCGATTTTGTGACGAAATTAGTCATTTTTTTCGTGAATTTCGTCGGAAATCAGTCGTTATTTCGTGATTTTATTTTGTGAAATTTGACTTTTTTTCACAACTTTCTGACGAAATTACACGACTTGTGGGACGCGTAAGAGCTATTTTTTTCGTTCCGTTGCCGATTTTTTACAGAATTTACACGTTATAGCGCGTCCGCATCATCGCTAAAGGGCTGCGTTTTTTCAAATGTGGGGAAAGAAGGGCACTATTTTTTGGATGAGGGGCAAGAGGGGCGCTAGTTTTTGGATGAAGGGCAAGAGGGGCGCCATTTTTTAAATTAAAGGGCAGGAGGGACAGAGCGCCCTCCTGAAACCCTCTGGGGGAAATTGTCATATATATAACAGCTAAACTGTTCATGTATCAGTGAAACCTGGGTATAATTTTGCATTAAAAATAAATCAACAAAATGTATATGTTAAAAAACCAAGTTAATTTAAAAGGTAGATTTGTGTCTGATATGACTAGTTTCTTGCATTGTTATATTAAGCCAGCCAGGGCCGTAACTACCGCCAGGACAGCCGGGGCACTGCCCAGGGGCCCCAAACTGATGGTTAAAAAAATTATTGATTTTAATTTCTAGTCTAACTTCTTATAAAATGCCAGCATCTGGCTAAAAGTTAGTAATTAAAAAAATCAATCGGCTAGAGTAAATATTTTTGCGTGTCCGTCGATATACTATATATGCTTCGCATGTAAAAGCAGCTCTAGAGCAGACAGCAGAATGTCGAGTGGAATGTGTCATGTTACCCCTGCATGTTTGCGGATCTCACTGAAGCTACTAAGGAAGAAAACATGGGCTTCTGATCGGTTGAATTATATAAAAAGCATCTAAAATATTCTAGAAAATTTTCTTAGCTATTAAAATCAGAAAAAAAAATATCGAAATCCATCTCTCAAAAATTTTTTTAAACAGAAATGCATGATTAAGTTACATAAACTCAAAAATGAATTTAAACAAAATGCTTTTTAAAGTATTCAACCAATCAGAAGTCCGTATTTCCTCCCCTATATTAGCTTCAGTGTGATCGGCAAAAATTGCATTGCCCCCAAGTGCCTTCCGAATAGGGTTACCAAATCTTACGTTTTTTAATAATTTTTGGGCTTATCATACTGTGTTTCCTTTAAACAGCGGCGTGCGAAAAGAAAAAAAAACTGCAACCGGGGCAAAATTTTAACTTGCCCCAGGCGCAAGGGGCCTCACTAGTTTGCCCCGGGGCCCCCAACTTTATAGTTACGGCCCTGAAGCCAGCTGTAAATGGATTTTTTGAGTTAACGAAGAAGGTTCAGAATGTTTGAAAAAAAAAATGTATTTACTAGTACTACTAAACACAATTTAAAGTAATTACAAAAATATATAAATACATGACGATCAAAATTACTTTGCTTTTACAAAAATTGATTACCAGTAATAATTTTGTGAATGAAATTATCATTAAAATACTGTATTAATACTAATGCTAAATCAGAATTAGTATTTTTTTTTATTATAACTAATTAACAGAATAAACTAAATAATCTTACATAGCTACTTCAATAAATTAGGATTCATTCCCAGCATATGTGGTATTTTGTTACTAGTTTCAATTGTATAACATAACATAGAATAAATTATATATCATTTTTTTATGAGGAAAAGTTTGTTTTTGTGTTTCTGATATAACTTTTAATTATTCTTATACAGATATGTAATTTTAGTAAGTCTGATCATCTACTACACTGTTGGTCCCATAATTGGTATTGGTGGATAATCACACGTTTACAGTGTACCTATAACATATTTATAGAAAAGTATTCATTTTGAATAAACCCAACATTTTCGAATAATTACATTTTTTGCTTTAAAAAATCATACATCTTAAGGTATGCTTGATAAGATAATGGCAAATAAGTTTTTGACTTCATATAGATGTTAATAGAAATTTAAATTTTTTGTATATATATGCCTGTTGTATTATTTTTTAATTTCTGTTTTTAGATGGTGTTGTTTAGAAATTCAGGAAGACCTTCTTTCGCATCTCAAATATATATTGGAGCATGAGGATATTTCCAAACATGTAAGTTATTTTTTATTTTTTTAATAGAATTCAAACTTTGATAAATAAAATAGACTTAGAATGTGTTATCTTTCAAAGTTCTCTTTTAAATTTTCTAGCTAATAGTTCTAAAATATTTTTGTTTTCTGTCTGAAATAATTATCATTAAAAGTTATTTAGTATGCTTTAAAAAACTGAAACCATTTATGGTGCATATTACACACTGCCCATGTCTTTAAAGGTTAAATTTTAAACATGGAAACTCATAATGAAGTACAAGGGAGGGGAAATTTTTTCTGGTGACTAAAATTTAGAAAAATTCTAGGCTACATTCACAGAAACATTTCTGAAAACAGAATTGTCCTAGATTTTTTAAAAAAGCAGAGTGTTACTTGTAGGTAGAAGGCACTGTTATTCAATTCTTAAGATTCAATAACTATATGTTGAAAGTCTGATTTCTGGCTGCACAAGTTTTATGCAAACTTTCATCCTTACAGTGCAGTGGCGTAGCTAAGGGGGGGCAAGGGGGGCGTCCGCCCCGGGCGCCGAAGCCTAGGGGCGCCAAATTGAGACAAATTGTTATATATTGGGATGGGGGCGCAAAATTTCTTGCTGGCCCCGAGCGCCATAGGATAGGCCAAAATATAGCTACGCCACTGTTACAGTGTGGATAATTAGCTAGTTATATTACAACTGAATACTGGGGTTCCCACTTTAGGGTGACATCATGATCAGGATAGATGCTGTTGAGCACTTCGCTGTTTAGGGTAAAGTAAATAAGATTACCGTATATACTCGCATATAAGTCGAGAAATTTTAGACAAAAAAAGAACTTCAAGGGGGGGGGGGGGATCAACCTATATGCAAGACCTAAAAAAAAAAATCTAATAATAAAATATCGGGAAATAGTTTGCTAGTGAATCGTTGCTGCAGCACCCCATTGTGTTTGTAGAGTCCAAAATCCAGAATCCTTCCAACCTCGAGGATTCCGAATTCAAGATCATTTTTTATTTTTCAAAAAAATAATCTACCCAACCCTGTTGCAAAGAACAACAAAAAAAGTGCGATTAAGATGGCTCTCAAAAGGGAATAATTTAAAAAGATTCAAGGAGTTGTTCGATGTTCTTGGTGAATTTTTAAATGAAAAGCCTGACATTAAGGCCCTACAAACTGTTGATGGTTGATGGAAAAGCATATGTTAGTTATTTAGCAGATATCTTTGAAAAGTTTAATACATAAACAATTTCAAGGAGAAAACAAAACACTTGTTAATGCAAAAGTGAAAATATTTGGGGTTTTTTTGCGTCTGCTGAGGTTTGACAAACATATTTCAGAGAGAAAGTTTGACCTATTTTTCTGGTTAAAAAAATGCGAGGTAACAGACACCGCTATAACTGCCATTGTTAATCATCTGAAAATGTTGGCCTCTGATATGAATGATAGATTCGTTGATTTAAAGCAAATGGATTTTCCATCATGGGTCATCCAGCCAATGTTAGTTGATTTATCTAATGTTTCAACGCCATACAGAGAAGAAATCGCTGATATTCAAAACGATGAGTCAATTAAAACTCTTTTCAACATAAAAGGCAATATGGTGTGGCTTTGTGCTGAGACTGAAACTAAATAGCCTAATTCAACACAATTTGCAAGAAAAATATTGTTACCCTTCCCATCTTCATACCTTGCTGAATGTGGCTTGAGCAGTAAACGATTTACTACTAAAATAAAGAAATCGACTAGACATCACTAAACGAGGGATTTGAGATAAAAGCTGACAAAATTAGTGCCTGATATAAAATCTCTTTGCAGCCAACATCAAGCACAAAAATCTCAATTTTATTCTATTCATCTTAAATGTTATAATTTGAATTTATTTTATTATATATTTTATTTATTTATTTACTTTTACTATCAGCAATTAAAATGACAGGTACAAAATCAAGAAACATCCAGTTAAAGTTATTTTTGTGTATCAAAGTTCACTATTAAATATTTGAAGATCTAATTTGTTTTTCTTTTCATTGCTGCATATTATTATTATTACTCTTACAATCGTCCCCGCATAAACGAATATCGACGGTTCCAGAAAAAATATTCGATTAAGCGGGGTATTTGATTAAACGGGGAGGCATATAAATGTAATATTTAAGATGCAATAAAATGACATAATTATTAAATATAGTATATTTAGTTACCAGAGTAAGAAAATCGTTAAAAACTTTAATAGAATAATACAAACTAATATAAAAACAAAATGGCATGTAAATACGCAATAGTTCAACATGCATTTTGTTTACATTGCATTTAATTCAGATCATGTGAATTGGATCCAAATTTCGTTATTAAAATTTAATTTACGTAATTTATACAGGTTTAAAAAAATAGATGAAAACGGTTTATGTGAAATTTTAGAGTAAATAATGATCGAGATTTTTTTTCGAATGGTATCATAATTATCATCCTGAACCTCTAAATGACAACACATTATTATTGAAGGGTTACTTCGAGGATTTATGCTAATGCTATAGGAAAATTTATAAAGATATCTCTTTTGCATTTCAATATTTTTAAATAATCTTTTTTTGCAATGGATAGCTGAGATCAATTTGTACAAAAAGCGTCGTCGTTTTTAACTTTTTCCATTTTTATCGCGGATATTTTTAATGAGGATGATTTTTGTTTCGGGACCGGTTTTGAAAATGAAAGTGTCTCCATTAAAAATAATTGTAAAAAAATCGAAAAAGCGAAAAAAATTGCTTTTGACAAATGAAAGTAAACAAAATACAAAATTGATCGAAATTCCTGTCCAATTTATGCCACCATTTTTTAAATTAATTCGAAAAAATGAACAAGGAAGGGAACTCCCTTGACCAATACTTATACACCTGCCAGGCGAAATCCATGCTGAGAGTTCTGGAAATTTGTTTTCTGTGTAACAACCGAAAATGACAAAAAGTGTGAAGGAAATTCCAATTGAAACATGTTTTTCACGCCCATTTTTCAAATTGTCTTACTCATTTGTTATTCGATTAAGCGAGGACATTTCGTGAAAAGTATTCGGTTAAGCGGGGAAAAATAACATTAGCCCAATGGGATTAAATTCGGTTCCGGAAGATTTTATTCGAATAAGCGGGGTATTCAATTATCCGTTACCCGATTAAATGGGGAGGACTGTACTAGATCTAGAAGCGGCTGCACAAACCATCACCTTATCGAGTTGATGACTGAAATTTATGAGCTAGCTAAAACTTGATTCGCATATCAAAATGCAACTGGTCTACCAAGTCATATCTTAACAAACCTGATTTTAGTGGTTGACTAGTAGATTTACCATTTGTTTTCTTGCTAGCAGTCTTTTACATTTTCATACTTTTGACTGCAGTAAAGCACTTAGCGATCAATCACTAAAATCAGGTCTTTAGTGGATTCCACCAAGATATGATTTGGCAGACCAGTTGCATTTTAATATACAAATCAAGTTTTGTCTAATGCTGAAACTTCAACAATCAATTCTATGAGGTGATGGATTGTGCAGCCGCTTCCTGGTCTATATTATTAACGATTGCTTCCTGAACACATTTCTTTCGTTTATGTTCATTTTTTCATGACCTTTCTTTTACTTGTTTGTTTTCTTTTCCATTACATTTTTAAATGGGTATTTTTTTTTTTTTTATAACTACTTTAAATGGAATAACAGCTCAATTTTTATATAATAAGAATTATTTTTCAGTGAGAGGGGAGGGGGGCCATCAGTGTTTTAGATATGATTTGGTGGGGCATGGCCTGAAAAAGGTTGAGAAAAACTGGTATAGTTAATTATTTAGTTTAATTCTTAAGGGCTCTTTTGGTTTATGTATGATTTTGATTCTTTTAAATGTCATGTCATAATATTTTATGGGAAAGTATTGATTGTGCTGTTGATTTCTATTCTTTTGAAAAATGTTGAATAAATCCTAACTCTCCAGTAGAGAGGCGCACTTAACATCCAGTTACAGGGACATGGGAAATTAATGTGTGATCTGATGTAAATGTGTCTGCTTTTTGTAACAAACTGGATTTATTTATTTATTTTTTTTGGGGGGGGGAGATATTGCAAATGAAGTATTTATTCATTTTCGAACAATACATACTGTAAGAATTCCGAAATACACACTGTAGTGTTCTTAAAATTTTATGACAGTTTGTAAAGGAATTTTGAAGCAAGATTCCAAAACTTTCCAGAGATAATTAAGTTGTCTCAATTCTTTGTCACCTTAGTTATTCCAGTTGCAAAATAGATGGTTGTAAAGTTGTTCAATCCTGAAAAACTTCAAATGAAAATATTTCCCTACCAGTGTATAAAAATACATCCTCTTAAGAGTTTTGGGGTAATAATGTTTCAGTAATGTATGAAAATTGCAAAAAACTAGCTATTTACCTGGTTACTGTTTTTGACTCTTCATGTCTTCATATGTATGTAAAAAATCTTTGTTCAAAATTAATTTTTTGATAAACAAATATTGTTTTGAGATTAATGGATGCCCACCTTCAAGATACTTTTTCCATTATTTATTCACCACATGAACAAAACTATAAAAATCTGGCTCAAGAAAGCAAGTGTAATTCTTCGCATTAATTTTTCAACAGATGCCTTAAGAATGCCTTTTCTATTTTGTGATGAGAACATTTTTAGACCTTATACCTATGTATCTAGTAATTGTTCAGAACTAATGCATGACTTTTCTATTACATGTGTGTATATCTATAATAATAATAATAAAATATAAGTAGGTAGTACTTATGAAATGTGTTTTGTTCTTTGGATCTCAATAAAAATTTTCAGAACCCATTTAAAATTACTTGCCAATCTCTGCATTAGAATTTCAATAAACTGTTGATTCTCTTCTATACAATGAAAATATAATCCATGGAAAATGCTGTCTAATGGTTAAATCACATAAAAATAAGTTGGTCTTAAATAAAAATCCTAGTATAAAATATTTTTATATATATTGAATAAAATTCCTTATATATTTAGTGTTAATGCTATGTATGTGTAATTTACTTGTTCTCAAGGTGTGAAAGTCAATTATTTTATTATATTTCTACGTTTTTAATAATCTGATTTTGTGTCTACCAATAACAATTTTTGATCTTTTTAAAATGTTATTTTATGTTGTTTAAATAGGTGGAGAAATTATCAGATACTTGGAGCACCCAACTTGGAAGGAATCTGGGTTTGAAGTATACCAGTATTGAGAGTAAAGGATTGAGGACTTCTGAGCCAGTTTCTGAATTTTGAAGAAAATGTATTATAAAAGAGCATAAATGTCGATATGAAATATTGTATTGCTAAATCTCATCTTTAAAAAAATTAAAGGAAAATCTTTGTTAAAAAATATTAAATTTATATAATTTGTATTCTGTAAGCAAAAATTGTAGTTAATAAATATTGTAGCACTAACACTAGCACTGTTCTATATTGTCTGTGTTTATTTATTTCAGCTATCTTAACATGGTAGGTATTTTCAGATGAAACATAGAGAAGAATTGACATATGATTTGAAAAAAAAGACTCATAAGGTTTATCGCAAACAAGAAGGGGGGGGGGGGATGAAGGAATTTTTTTTTAATGTCTCACCTATGATTTGAGATAAAATGTATTTGGTGTGTGTATACATTATTATTAGTATTCTATTTGAAATAGTTTGTACATTTTTAATTTAATTATATTTCATACAAAATTTTCAGTTGTACTAAAGTCTCTCAATATGAAAATTTATGAAGCATAAATTATTCCATTTATCCTCCCCCCCCCACCTTCATTCCAAAATTTGTATTGTTGAAATTTTATTTATATATTTTTTTACTATTTAAATGGTTTACGCATCTCAAAGACAAAATGTTGTTAATTAGTCACTGAAACTTTTTTGGAGTCCAAAAATATTGAATGTGATGAGAGAAAAAAAAAAAAAATCAATAATAAAATGGAAGTTTTTAAATGAAAAAATGTTATCTCAAAAGTACTTTCTTACTCAAGTGTGTGTGTGTGGAGAGGGGGGGAGGGGATTAGGATATGTGTTAACATCTGATAATATTTAAATTACTAAGTAATAAGAAAACTTTTTATACTTCTATTATGTAGGGATTACTGCAAGACAATAATGCCATAAGAGAAAAAAGCAATAACATATCTAGTAAAAATAAACTTTTTATTTAATGCTAATTTCACCACTAATAATAATAATTTGTATTAATTATAAATCTTTTACTTATAGACAAAAGCAATTTGGCCATTGAATAAAAATTTGAATATATTTTATGAGGGGTGCAGAAAATCTAAGCACCGTCGGGCAGTCTCTCACCACTAAATTGATTTATATATATTTTGGCTAATATTTTGTGCAAAATTCTTGCTAGAATGTTATTAAAATAATAATTAATAATGTCATAAAAATTTTCAGCAAAGAAATTTTTTAAATAATTTTAGTGGCAAGAGACTACCCACTTATGCCTAGATTTTTGCACCCCTTTTTATGCTTCATGATTAGTTAGAAAAGTTAAGAGAAAATCCCCCCCCCCTTCCATGCATATGCATTTATATTAGAAAAATGTTTGCTTCTTTGAAGCAATGTTTGATTTTTTTTTTTCAAGGTACTACACTTGGATCTTAATTGAAATGCTATTGTAAGGGGGGGGGGGATAAAACATTTTTATTGTAAAAAAGGTGCTATTGAATAGTTGAGCAAAAATTAGAATATTTTTTTATCCTTCATAATTAAGACAGTTAAAATACTTTTAAAAAAGAAACTTTTTTCAAAAATATTTTTTTCTTTGGAATGTTTTTTCTTTTCTCTAAATTGGAATTTCAGGCAAATGTACAATAAAAAGTGAAGGATAACATCCGTAATATATGAAAAAAAAAACCTATTGTATTATGTGTTAGATGCATTTTTTCCTGATCAGTTAAGAGTGGATTTTAGAAAAGTTTTTTAATACGATCAATAGTATGAAACTTCATAAAAATAAAATACACGTATGAAACTGAATAAAGAAAATATTTATGTTAAAAGATTCTCTAAGCAGTACACAGAGATTCTGTATAAAATTTAAGTAAAGTTAAATACAGCGTTACAAAATGTGCTAATTGCAAAATATAGAAGAAAAAATTCTTCAGTCCTAATTTTCCACAATAAAACAACGCAAGCTTGATTTCCTTATTATAAAATTTAGAGAAAATCTTCCAACAATTTATGATTTTGAAACTTGAGAAAAGGTCTTAAAAATAACTTTGATTGTACCAAGTTTTTTTTTTTTAATCATTCTCCTATTATATAACTGGAATAATTTTTTTTTTACTCTTTCAAAGGCGGTTGTATATTTATGGAACTAATTAATTTTAATTTACAAATGTTACCAGAATTTTGATTAAAAAAATAGTTTGATGTATGTAAAATTTAGTTTTTTCTTCTTTACAAATATACATGTAAATTCCAGTATCATTCATTTCAACATATTAGCAATGGAAGTGATTTAGCCCTCAAAGGATTTAAATAGTATAGATACTACAAAAAAAAAAAAATTCTATTAAAAGTATCCGCCGACATGTGTATAAAGTGTCATTAGATTGGCACAAAATGTTATCATATGGGCATTAAAAAAAACGTTAAAATGATTCCCATTGGATATCAGCAATATCAAATTTGTGCCCTTATTTTATCATTTTTATGTCAGAAGTGTCGGAATTCCTACGTATTTGTATCAAACACGTATCATCTACATCGCCGATTTTCGCCGTGGTGCCATATTTCTGGCGTCATCATGACAACGCATGAAAGTATCGCCAAAGATATCGAAGGAAAGGACAGAATCGATACTTTTAGGTTACGATTCACTGTTATCGAAATAACACCTCTAGTACTTGTCGAAAGATATAATTTTTGTACCATTCTGTTAGTTCTGTGTTTGCTGGGGAGTTGAATTCATGGAGAAGTCCGAGAGACATTTAACCATTGGAGCAATGAAATATTTCTCCCCCTCCCCTCCCCCCCTAGAAGATTTGAGACTGTTTTCATCCCCCCCCCACACACACGCACTTAAGAACTCTATAAACTCTAGAACTTCTACGAATGAAATATATACATGTTTTTTGAAGTCTGTTTTCAGCCCGTTCCAAAGTAAAAATTTTATTTCAGAATTTTTCCCATGCATTCCCATCTCGAAAGGTTTTTTTAAGAAGTGTGGGACTTTTCATACATAAATTGTCGCCAAACATTAATTTTTAACTATCTTGTCGGTTTATACATCTAAAAAGATTAATAAGAGTAGGAACAATAGCTAAAAAAGAATAAAAATAATTATAAACAAACGAGTGCAGCAAAGCGAAGCAAAGAACGACAACGATTATCCCGCCAAACCAACCCGCGGTCAGATTGTTTACAAAGTGGAGTGGAGAAGACTTCTGTCGTGGCGTCAGTCATGACATTTTGCTAGTAATCAAACTACAAACAAACAGTTACAAGGCTGTATTTTTTATTTTGCTTGTATAACTATATCCCGTAATAACTATATCCCGTAGCTAAGTATCTTTATACTTTACAGGCAATTGTAACATTTTCTATGATTTACATATAAGAAGAAATTAAAGATAGCAATCGTCCTGACGTCATTATCTTGGAAGCGTTTAAAATAAAATTGATTATGTCTGATAGAAAAGAAGTTTAATCATGGGCGTCACCCACTGAGCTGTAATATAAATGGATTTTCTTATAAATATCTATATATATAACGCTAAATCTATGGACATTTTATGTGACAAGAGTTGGATTTCGGGATAGGAAAGGGGGGGGGATGAACATATTTTTAAAACTTTAGATGCAGTTTTTGGTCGGATCTCTCTGTTAAATATTATTTATCAAATATAGAAATTTCAAAGGGATTTCTTATTGGAGGTGGGATGAATTTTCTTTGGGGAATTTTCGTGCGTGTTTAAATACGATTTTAAATATTAATGAAAGGGATTTTGAATTAATTTGAAGATTTTCTTAGAGGGAATTTTTGTTAATTGAAATTTTTGTATATATTAGAATTCGAGGGGCTATTTTACTGCGGAAATTTGAGAAAAAATTATGAAAAATTTCAGGGTAAAAAATAGATTTCAACAAGGTTTTTTTTTTTTTTTTTTTTTTTTTTTTAACGAGGAGATTTAAAAATAATTTTGAGATTTTTGTTTTCTTTTAAAGAGATTTGTGGATGGGAATGAAAAATAGTAATTTTAAATGGTAATTAAAAATCTTAACGAGGAAGCCTTAAAATAATTTAGATATTTTTATTTCTAGAACGGGATTTTTATATCGCTGATTTTGAAAAAATTAATTAAAAATTTTAATGAAGGGGCGTTAAGAATTTTCCATTTAACCGCTAACGGGATTTTTGGATGGGATTGAAAAATTGTAATTTCAAATGGTAATTAAGAATCTTAATGAGGGGAGTTTAAAATAATTTGAAGATTTATAATTTCTAGAACGGAATTTTTATATCGCTATTTCAAATTATAATTTAAAATGTTAACAAGATTAATTAAGAATTTTTTATTGAACCGGTGGAAGAAATTGGATTTCTCAGACTTACCTAAAACATTAATTTAAAATAATAATAATAATAAATATTATGAGGAAATGCAAACATATCAAAATCTTAGATATCATAATGTGCAATGATAAACCTCAATAAAACCTTCAAGTAAAACCTTTATATTACCTGCGTGAGAAACAGTTTTCATTTTCCTTCAAAATACCTCAAGTGATTTCATGAAAATCTTCTAAGTCATTAAAGGTAGTTTAAAGGTAATAATTTGCTCATAAAAAGCTGTATGAAAACTTTTAAAAAGCTGTATATTTCTCTTAGGGAAACCTTTAGCTTTCATTTTCCTTATAAATACCCGCAAAAACCTTTAATATGCCTGCAAAATCTCAAAATATTTAAAGGTTTTTTGCTGATTTTTTTACCTGGTATAAGCACTAAAATAATATATTTTTGAAACTTTTTTGTGGTATATCATCTCTATCTAGGTTTGTTACATAAAAAATTAATACTTATAAGGAAAATTACAAGACAAGTTCAAGCGTTAAATGTTTGACTTTTGTAACCTTATAGACCGGTTGTGCATTGCAGTGGACATTTTCCTTTTTTTTTTATAATTATATTTCCCTTAATTTTTTTTTCCTTATCGTGTTTATTAGAGCCTTTAATGACATTTTACAACGGTATTATATTTTTTTACTCAAGCATTAAATGCGGGTCTGAAAGGGTTAAAAACCTCACTGGTGTGTGTGGGGGGGATACAATATTATAAACAACATGAGGCTGGAGAAATGAGCTACTAGAAACGAATATGAACTTCAGACACTATTTTGCTGCAATTTCCAATGTGTGTCCACCTAAATGTACTTCTTACTCTATTTAATGACTTTAACATACGAACTGGGAATCAGGTTCGCGTATCCAGTTTCGTTATTTATTTTGAAGAATTTCTGAATCCGTCAGTTGCAGATTCGTAAACTTGATATTAAGTCCAATATCTTTGCAAAGCGAGTTGTTAAATTTTTAATATATTATCTATTTCTCTTAAATATTTCTGACTTGAATGTATTTGTTTGAAAGCTATAAACTCTTGCACAATAATCATCTCAAAAGATCTAGAGATCTAGAGTCGGTCTGGCTGGTGCAAGACATAAAATAGGGGATTGGAGAGAATCCCTTTTATGCTACACTTGCAAGGATATTAAAGAAACCTTATTCATGAAACATAAATGAATGCCGAAATCAATGGTTGCTTGTACCTGTTTGTACTTGTTCGGAGCATTGTTTAAAGTGTTACAGGCAGTGTTGAATTACGGGCTGGGGTCGGAACGTAAAGGACAAATTTTATTATTCTTCCCATGTATTTTTTATAAACAATTTTCACCAAACTTTTTTATAAAACACGAAATACGAATATATGATGAAGATTAATGTTAAAAGAAACTAGTTAGAATAGTAACATTTATCCCATATGCTCCAACCTCTGTACGGAAAGAAAACTTGACCATTTGAACCACTTGAAACTTTTGACCATTGAAAACACAGAATCTCAAATTTGTGGGTGGGGGTGTTTTATTGTTACAGTATTCATGTTCCCTCTGGCCACCCCGTGAATTCAACACTTTTTACGGTAGTTTTTTTTTTTACTACAAAAAATGCATTTTTCTCTCTCATTTTCTGAATGTCTGACATTTTATAAATGCTCTCTCGAAGGTATTACTAAAAACGTAAACTGATATAGAAATTATTTTTCGTCAAACAAATAAAGTACAGTGTTTGATTAAATTCTTATCGTATAATTAATGATTTGTGGTAAAATTTTAATAGGAATTTCTTACATTTCCTTGCTTTGTTTCAAGAATGAAATTTTCAAATATTTTCCTGTTCCTGAATTAATGTATTTTTAATTCAGCTTTATAATGTGTTTATTTTATTTGATTTTTTTTAATAAACAAATAAACAAATATTTAGTTCTACTTTTTATTATTTATTTTGAAAATTGATACACTTGTTTGATTTTGTAACATTTTCTTTAAAAAGCGACACAATAATAAAACCAATAATTGGAAATTTATACATAATCAACGCTCTTTTTTGTGTTTCTGGTTTCACATGAAATCATTTAAATAAAATAAAATTGTGTACCACGATAGGGCACACGACACTCAATATCAAGAAGGAGTGAGTTCGCATAATGCATATTTTAAAAAAAGGGGGAGTATACAGATGTGAAATGAAGATAAATACACAGAAATTTGATTCTGGATTTGAAACTCTGCCATTCATGTGTACAGGGGAGGATACAGAAAGTCGTTTTGGAGGAGGAATACCTGACAACATACAATCAACATAGTCTGTTCAATCATTCCTTGCACTTAATTATTAATTGATTACATTTCATATTCATTCAATAATTAATTGATCCGATTTGAAAATATAGTAAGCTCTCTATGATCTGAAAGACTCTCTTAACCACTTCTCTTATTATTTAATCACACTACCCTTCAAAATATGGCCTACTGTTTCTTACTGTGGCAGAAAATTAAAAACATTACAGTTAAAATCGTTTATCAATTTTTTTCTCTTTGATTATAATAATTTGTCTTATTAATTATTTTATATTTATAACTATACAAAAATTTTAATAACATTAATAATAAATTTTTAATAAAATGAAGCCAATAAAATTAAAAACATTACAATTAAAATCATTTATCAAATGTTTTTTTTCTCTTTGACTATGATAATTATTTGTCTTATTAATTATTTTTTTTAATTATACACAAATTTTACCAACATTGATCATAAATTTTTAATAAAATGAAGCCAATAAAAATTTTGTAAATTCTTGAATTGTACTTTATTTTATTACTTTTGTTTGTTTGTTTCTTTAACATATTCATCTGTTATAGCTGTTTCTTTCAAAAACATTATTTTATTGCATGTAGGCAGATAGGATTTAAAGGTGTATTTCGACTCAAACTGCTTATTTTCCGATTTATTTTTAAATTCATTTTTGCTCTCATGTGCATCAACTTGACAAATTGTTTTATTTAGAAAGTACACAAGGTGCCATGATTGTCGACTCCCCGATAAGTGCGGAAAACATTGCAATAAAAGCAATCAAAAACGGCATTCTGAACAGATTTTTCCGAAGCGGGAGGTCTGCGAACGAAAAAAAGGGTCATACCGAGAAGATAATTGTTAATAAATCAAATTCTAATGAATAAAGCGTAAAATGACATCACACGGCATCTTGTACGTCCCTTCCAAAATCCCCTCAGCAAGTTTCATGTTTCTACTTTTAAAAATGTGTCTGAAATTGTATCGGAAAATTTCGAGCTGTTGAAGGTGGAAAAGCATTTTTTCGAATACATCCTTAAGTGGAAATTGGAATTAACCCTTTGAGGGGCGGTTGGATAACGAGATTCTCACTAGAAACTTTGAACGAAATTTTACATTTTGAACTTTAGCGGCAAACTCGAAAATTCCATATTTTCGCTTTTTCTATTCGGAGGCAATCTTGATAGCTCTTTTCTCAACTTAAAAATGAGTAATTTTTTAAGTTTTAGAACACAAAAGAAACTTCTTGAAACACCATAAAAATAAAATAAATAAAATATGGCAAGGCCTTTCGATAGAACTTAGTCTATCTTCATCAGGCGAAAAGACGTGCGTCTACAATGAATGTAGCGGCACGACTACACGACTTTTAAGTTTCAACGTCTATTGTCTTTGTCTGTGTGTCTCAAAATATAAAGAAATGAACTCTGGGGAATGGACAACATCGTTATGCTTTAATGTCAAAATGTAAAAATTTAAAAAAAGTCTAGAACAAGACACAAAGAAATAGAAATGGGATATATAGTTTAATATTTATTTTTATACAATATTTCCTTACTTTAATGCATTATCTTCTTATCTGGATAAAGATGTTCTAACAAAGAAATCTATCATGCTCCCTTTTTTATCTAAATAGGGAAAAATACCCAGTGTTTGCTAACTTAAATCGAAATTGTACTTGAGCTTTTAATAATGTCAACTTAAAAAAAAAAAAAAAAATCAGGGATTGGTGGGACACAATCCTTAGATTGTTTTCTTTTTAAAATTGTAATTGTTAAAGAAATTCAAAATTTAAAATGTAATATCAGTGTACCCAGTTTTTGATGTGCTATATCTAGTGTTTGATTCATGTTTTAATATCTCTTAAACATCAGATATTTTCTTTCAAAATAGCAATTTAAAAGCAAATAACCATTATATTTAGGTTACACAGTGAAATGGAACTTTAAAAAAACGATTATTTTCAGAAATACTTCTGTTTATTAACTATTCAAACAATTAATACACGTAAGTCTATGCAACCTGGTACTATTGGCCACATTTACAAGTTTTATAGTTGGTGTTTTTAAGACCAGGCAGTTAAATGAGTACAACTAAGCCAACAAAATAATTTTAACTTATGGGCACACAAAATTATAATATACATGTAAAATCAAAGTAATGTGGTTAAAAATAAAGTTAATATAAATCTTAATGAAAAGTCAGTTATTTTCTGATCACTCATCTTCCGAATTACTTTCGATCTTAAGTTATTCTACTTCAGAGTCAATAATGTTTACACAAACAAATTGGAACTCATCCTTTTAATTCCAAATGTGTTTTTGGAATACATTTGAAGTGAAATGTAGTTTTACAATCATCGATCTATATATCCGATGACTCTGAATGTTTAAGGGTGTTTGTTCTCAACTGTTTCGCTCAACAAATGCAAAACGTTTTGACATATTTACAAATTCATTTTTTTATCGGAAAGATAGGGAATTGGACGGTCTGGCTATGGAAGCACTTTCGAATCGAACTCAGATTTCCATTTCATGATCATCAAATGCAAAACGTTTTGACATATTTACAAATTCATTTTTTTATCGGAAAGTTAGGGAATTGGACAGTCTGGCTATGGAAGCACTTTCGAATCGAACTCAGATTTCCATTTCATGATCATCAAATTAACTACCGAATTGTGAGCTATCTTGATCACGTGATCACGCGATTTGCTCCCTTTCGTCGGAAAATGCGGTTCGAATCCTCCAATTTGATAAATTGTTCTAAAGTACCTATTGCGTATTTTTAAAAAAATTGAGTGTGATTCGGTAGTTTCTGAATAACAACATCCGCTAGTTTCATACATATCCGAACAAAAATAAGCTATTACTTATATCACAAAGTTGCCCTTTTCGATTTAAGAACACCCTTAAAATCAATTCAGAAGAATCAGATCTCACTTATCCATTCTTCTTCGTCAAATATAAATTTCTTTTTATAGTTATTTTTTTTCTTACTTTTCATTGTTTTGGATAAGTTATTCTCTTGATTTGTTTTTCTGTTTTCTTCCCGCAATTTTATTTCTTTTCCTTCAGTTCTTCTCACCTTTTCTTAGCATCTCTATACCTTCTCCCGTTCAATAGTTTGTTAATGCTCAGAACCGATGAAATATTTTGTTTGTTTTTTGGTTACATTTTTAACTTTTGTTGGTTTTTCCAAGCCAAAAAAGTAATTCTTCATAGGGGAGGGAACATTCAACCCCCATTAAGTACCTAGAGACAGGCCTTAGGAAACAATTCTAAACCGGTAGTGGAAAACTTGGACCATAAGAAAAAAGAATTAAAGCTTTACACAACAGTATGTCCCATTATTAATTAGTTAATAAAAAATCAAGGATAAAAATTGAAATAACAAAATTTATCTCTCAGATTTCATATAACAACTGACTGTAGAGACTGCAAACGTAAAATTTCAATACACGGTACTTTCCGAGGTTTATGTTTATTATATTATTTTTTTGTTCATTCCAAAGCAGATGGAGTTTTTAAGTCCTCGAACCCAACGGAAGAAAATGGTCTATAGCTTCGTTATAAAAGACTGATTGGCAGCGTATATTTTAAATTCTTTTTAAACGAATTTTCAAATGTGTAACTGATTTTATTTAGCAATTCTTAGAGCAGCTGTCGCGACAGCGCTGTATGAAACCAAAAAATGCCCCATTCAAACGGAAAAGCATGGCAATCCTATTACAAAAATCTGTCGTTGTTCAAGATGATATTCGATATCCCGTATGTTCCGCTTCTGTATTGTGATCTTGTAACATCGCCTTGGCGACAAACACAGCCCACGCCAATTATACGCCAATCGGCAATTTACTGTAACCCTGCTCACGTGTTGTGTGACGCAGTGGATTGAGAGAAACAGTCTCTTAGCAACAAGCTCTAATGCTGCATCAAGCGGCGACTCTTAGAAAATAAACATTCCATTAAATTTACAGTCTACTTGCTTTTTCTTTTTAATTTAGTTTTTCTTTTTAATTTAGTACACCTCCGTACATTTGGTCCTAGCGACCCGGAGGTATGAACGAGCCTGTGTCTTTTCTATTGAATTAAATATTGAATTTATCGAATTTCGTCAACAAGATGAATAATGTCGGAAAGTGAAATAACATCGTTAAACAGAAGGCGAGGGAATATCAAGGCCCAAGTCACTAGAATATTTAACGCAACGGATGGAAAAGCATTTAATTTATCCGAATGGAAAGCCCACCTGGATTTACTGTCGAAAACTGAAGAAAAGTTTGAAGCTCTTAAACTGGAATATTATAGAATAATAGAGGAAGAAAAGTTGGAAGAAACTGAAAAAATACTGAGTCAACTGGACGAGGATATTCTAAAACTAGAGGTAAGCTTAAAATCCTCTATTAATGCTTATTATGAAAATACTGATTCTAATAATATTGAACAGGACCAAGCTAAAACGTCTAGCATTAAGCTACCTAGGGTCATATTGCCGGTTTTTAGTGGCAGAATTGAAGAATGGTCCGTATTTAAAAGTACCTTTAATGAGCTTATTAATGATAATTCAAATTTAAAAGATAATGAAAAATTATTTTATTTGCGTTCTGCTTTGACTGGTGAAGCGAGGAGTTTGCTTACACCAGATGAAAATTATGTTTCACTTTTCAACGCGTTAGAACAAAGATACGAGAATAAAAGAGTTATGGTAGATTGTCATATAAAGAATATTTTAAATCTTTGTGTAATTAAACAGGAATCCGCTAAGGATCTCCGCATTTTATTGGATAACGTGAAGAAAAATTTAAGAGCTTTAAAGATCTTAAAGTATGATAGAGATAATTTCTCGAACTTAATTTTGCTGAATATTATTCTAAATAAACTAGATAACGAAACTCGTAAACAATACGAACTAACATTAAAGGATAATGAAGTGCCTAATTTTGATGAATTTTTAGAATTTCTTGAACGAAGATGTCAAATCTTAAATAATATAAGTTCTAACGTATCCTCTAAATATACTGCAAAATCCTTATTCATAAAAACAAACAAACCTCAAAGTAAATATTGCGTAATCTGTAAAACCGAAAACCACCCCTTATATCATTGTGTAAATATAAAAACATGAAGTTAAGTGAGCGAATTAACCTTGTTAAGAAAAATAAACTTTGCTTCAATTGTTTAAGTTCAGCTCACCTCATTAATTATTGTAATTCAAAAAGCACTTGTCATGTTTGCAAGAGCGCAAGCCATCATTCATCATTACATAATTATACAACACCAGTAAACAATCCTATAAACAATCTCCCAATACATGAAACAATAAATAGCAATTTTGTTTCGGAAGATTTATCACAAAACGAAACTACTGCTCATTCATTTTTTTCATATGAAAATGATAATAATAAATCTGTTTTAATTAGCACTGCAATAATTTATTTGACAGATGTAAATGGCATCAAAATTCCTTTCAGGGCAATATTAGATTCCGCATCTCAGAATTGTTTTTGTACATTTAAAGCAGCACAAATATTAGGCTTGAAAAAAGAGAAAATAAATATTCCTGTAAGTGGAATAAATAAATTGCCTATTTACATTAAATCTAGAATCAAATCAAAGTTGTCAAATAAAATGAATAGTGCCAGTTATGATATTGAGTTATTAATCGTTCCAAACATCTGTGACTTCACGCCCTCGAAAAAGATAAACATATCAGATTTAAAAATTCCAGCAAATATTTGTTTAGCGGATAAACAATTTAACATTCCAAGCTGTGTGGAGATAATTATCGGTGCTGAACTGTATTTTTCTCTTTTAAATGAAGAAAAAATAAAGTTAGGCAATAATTTATATTTGCAATCAAGTATTTTCGGTTACATTGTATCTGGTTGTATTTATGACAAAACAGTAAATAATAATAATACTAATTATTGTTTCTTAACAAAAAATCTTGAAATACTTAATGACACTTTGAAGTCTTTCTGGGAAATTGAAGAAGTACAAAATTTAAAACCCTGTAACAGTGAAGACTTAGAATATTGTAATGATCACTTCGATAAAACGCACTTCAGAAAACCGGATGGTAGGTTTGTGGTCACGATGCCGTTTAAACCACAGGTTTTAGAACCCGATTTGGGAAATTCCAAAAATCTTGCTTTGAAAAGATTAAACTCTCTGTGGCAACGTTTAGATCGAGATCCTGTTATGAAAAATTTATACACAGAATTTATTAAAGAATATAGAGATTTAAATCACATGCATGAAATAAAAGAAAACACGAACTTTAATGATGGCTATTACTTACCACATCACGGCGTTTTACGACCCTCTAGTAAAACCACAAAACTACGCGTCGTTTTTGACGCTAGTGCCAAGTCAACCAACGGAAAATCTTTGAACGATTTATTATGTAAGGGTGGAGTTCTGCAAGATGATCTTTTTTCGATATTAATTAGATTTAGAAAGCATATTTATGTTTTTACTGCGGATGTTAAACAAATGTTTAGGATGATAGAAATAAATCCATCCCAGTACAAATATTTAAAAATTTTGTGGAAAGACAGTATGTCATCCCCGGTTAAGGTATTTCAGCTAACAACAGTTTCGTATGGAACATCTTGTGCTCCCTACTTAGCCACCAAAGTATTACAACAATTAGCTCTAGATGAGAAAATGGAATTCCCGTTAGCATCGAAAATTGCTTTGAAGGACTTTTATATAGATGATTGCCTATCGGGCTCATCCAATTTAGAAGAATTCAGATTAATGAAATCGCAATTAACAGAACTCCTCCTAAAGAGAGGGATGGTTTTACACAAATGGTGTACCAATGAGGTCCAATCTACTGATAATCACATGTTTCCCCTGGACAGAAATTCTGAAGAAATAACTGTTAAAACATTAGGGATGTTGTGGAACAGTTTCAATGATACGTTTAGGTATAAAGTTAATATCAACACAAAGAGTGATTTCACAAAAAGAGATGTACTTTCGCAAATTGCCCGCATTTATGATCCTCTCGGTCTCTTAGGGCCAGTGATTGCTAAAGCAAAAATATTCATACAGGAGCTATGGCTTCTTAAAATAGAGTGGAATGAGAAGCTGCCCTCTCATGTCGCCAAACTATGGGAAACCTTCCTCGAAAGTCTTAAAGAACTGGAATCCATTGAAGTGTCAAGATGCTTCCTAGCTGTGAACCAATCAGTGGTGCTAAATGGTTTCGCAGATGCGTCTTCCAAGGCTTATGGCGCAGTGATATACATGCAAACATCTAGTTCTAGTGAAACCATCAGTCACTTATTATGTAGTAAATCCCGCGTGTGTCCAACCAAGGTAATAACGGTGCCTCGTCTCGAACTGTCAGCATGTCTTCTTCTGGCTAAACTCACTAACAAGGTCTTAAATTCATTAGACAAACAAATAGCTTCAGTCAATTTGTTTTCTGATTCAACTATTGCTTTAGCTTGGATAGACACTGCTCCTCATCTCCTGAAAACGTTTGTGGGAAACCGCGTTGTGCAAATTAAGGAACAAACTAAGAATTTTCCATGGTTTCATATTCCGTCAGAACACAATCCAGCTGACTTGATATCAAGAGGTGCAAGTGTGGAAAACCTTTCTTCTAACCAGTTGTGGTGGCATGGCCCGCCTCTTTCAATTCTTGAAGAAACAATAGCAAAAACTGACTCTAATATAAGTGACATTAAATATGAACATTATTCTAGTGAGCTTAAAGCTCCCAGCAACTTGGCATTCGCTATTCATAATGACTCTAATTTCTGTGATAATTTAATTAATCTTAGCAATAATTTCCAAAAATTAATTAGAATTTTAGCTTATATTTTCAGATTCATACATAAATGTAAAAAAGCAACATCTGCAACCGGCCCTCTGTTGCTGGAGGAATTAAAAAAGGCAGAGGTTTATTTAATAAAAAATGAACAGGTAAAGTATTTCAAAAATGAAATTTCGGCCCTCCAAGCGGGATCTTCGGTTCATCGCGCAAGTAAGTTAAAATTCTTAAATCCCTTTTTAGATGGAGATAGCTTATTGAGGGTGGGAGGAAGACTAGCAAAATCAAATTTGAATTTTGACCATAAACACCCCATTATACTTCCGGCGAGCTGTCGCTTGACGAAATTAATTTTTCAATATTATCATAAACGAGATTTTCATGTAGGACCCCAAGCTCTTTTGAACACAGTGCGTCAAAGATATTGGCCTCTCGGTGGCAGAAATATTGCGCGTAAAATTGTACATGAGTGTTTACAATGCTTTAAAATTAAACCTATAACGGCTAGTCAAATGATGGGGGATCTCCCTCCTGAAAGAATAGTGCCCAGTTCCCCATTTTCAAATGTGGGATTAGATTTAAGTGGGCCTTTTGAAATAAAATATAAAGGTCAAAGAAAGGGTACTTTTCAGAAAGTCTATGTTGCCATATTTGTATGTATGGTCACTAAAGCTGTGCACTTGGATTTTGTCTCAGATTTGACATCCGAGGCCATAATAGCGACTCTAAAAAGATTCTTCGCTCGTCGTGGGAAAAGCTCTGTAATCTTTAGCGACAATGCTACAAATTTCGTTGGGGCTTCGGCAGAACTAAAACGTTTACGCAGACTTGTTACGAGTGATGAAGTTTCGAACTTTTTAGCTTCTGAAGGTATTAACTGGAAGTTCTCCCCTCCTAGGGCGCCAAATTTTGGTGGCCTTTGGAAGGCAGGAGTCAAATCTTTCAAATACCACTTAAAAAGAGCTGTGGGTTCAGCTCATCTCACGATCGAGGAATTCCTGACAGTTATCACACAGATAGAGGCTATTTTAAATTCGCGACCGCTTTGTCCTTTGTCAACAGATCCTGACGATCTTCAGGTGTTGACTCCTGGTCACTTTCTCATAGGAAAGCCTCTTAATTTAATTCCAGAACCCAATTTAAGTGAGGTCAAAGATAATTTGCTAAATAAATGGCAAAGGACTCAAAAATTAACGCAGTTAATATGGAAACGTTGGCAGAATAATTATCTGAGCCAGTTACAAGAAAGAAACAAGTGGCTATTTAAAAAGCCTAATATTCTGCCAGGAATGCTAGTTTTGCTTAAGGACTCACAATTACCCATTTGCACTTGGTCACTAGGCCGCATTAATAAGGTTTTCCCAGGCGCGGACGGGATAGTCAGGGTAGTTGAAGTTCGTACCTCTAAGGGTAATTTTAAACGACCTATTTCAAAAATAAGTATATTACCCATTGAGGACAACATCATAGATCCTAAACTTTAAATGTGCTTTATTATGTATTAATTTTTCATGTATTATTTGTGTTTATTTATTTTATTTATTTATTTTTGCTTATAATCTGTATCATATTGTATTATTACTTGTATAGCATATGTATCTTGAAATATAAAAATATTTCAACGCCGGGCGGGATGTTCCGCTTCTGTATTGTGATCTTGTAACATCGCATTGGCGACAAACACAGCCCACGCCAATTATACGCCAATCGGCAATTTACTGTAACCCTGCTCACGTGTTGTGTGACGCAGTGGATTGAGAGAAACAGTCTCTTAGCAACAAGCTCTAATGCTGCATCAAGCGGCGACTCTTAGAAAATAAACATTCCATTAAATTTACAGTCTACTTGCTTTTTCTTTTTAATTTAGTTTTTCTTTTTAATTTAGTACACCTCCGTACACCGTAATTTGATAATATTTTTAAAGAAAAGACAAATTACCATGTTTTAAGTCTGAAGGGGTGGCGGGCGTAGTTCGCAGGGGACAGATAACCTTAGTATATATATATATATATATATACAGGGTGTCCGAAAAGTATGGAAACGGCCGAATAACTCGAGAAATACATATGATATTGAAAAACATAAATATACATGTTAAATATTTTTAAATAAGCTACTCGGTGATACCAAATTTCACCTTCGCAACCGACCCCCTGGGGGTCAGAGGGGGGGTCCGACTTTGAAATCTTAAATTATAATCCCCATTTTTTATTGTAGATTCGGATTCTACGGACAAAAATACGTAACTTTTGTATTTGATGTTTATTTCGAATCCTCGTTTATCACGGTGTAATCGAGCATATTAAATCGATACATCTTTCGGCTTTTCCAACGGGATTTTCCCTAATCGAAACTGATTGAGCAGAATTTTTGACGTCAAATTCCTCGTCTTTTGCAGGAATAGCGTTTCCTGAAAATCACCTTTGGCGATTATTTCGATAGTGCTACACTGTTAAAAATTTGACCCATTTGCTGCAGCGTTTTTCATTTCTTTGAATTAATACCTTCGCAAATTGAAAGTTTTTGTTCCTTGCTGATCTAATGTTTTAATTTTAAAATATCAGCTAGTTAACAATTTACCGAGTAGTATTGAGTAGTATTTTTTAAAAAAATTAAAAATTCTATTTAAATTTTATTTAAAAAATGTAATTTAACAAATTACAATGACTGTTAGAAAATTATATTTTCAAAGGCTAAAATTTTAGACTTATATATAAATTCTATATTAAAAAAATAATAATAATTGCAATGATAAACATCATTTATACGATGATCAAAACGTGGTTTACGTAATAAGAGAGTCTTGTATTACGTACGCCATGGATTAAAAATTAATATTCCTGTAGTAAGCATATACAAATTTTAAATGAAATTTTAGTTTTACAATTTTCGGTTCTGCAAGTTTTTAAATTTCTAAACATCACACATTTTCAATTTTTCTACCGTTTTATAGAGAAACAGATGTACTTTTAAATTTGTTTGAAAGATGTATTTGAAATTTTTTTAAGTTTTTATTATTATTTTTATTTTTTTATGCATTTTTTTGTCATCGCGGCAACAGAAGTATTTCATTTCTGGACATTGAACATGAACCAATCAGAAAAAATAAATAAATAAATAAATGAAATAAGTTGCGGAATTCAACCAATAAAAAGAGTCAGATATACTTCAGATTTCCCAATTCTCTAACGAAGACAGTAACTATTTTTCAAATAGTTAATAAAATAAAATAAACATTATTTTCTAACATTTTTAAACCAGAGTCGATGACTAAAGGCGTGACTAGCGTTTTGAGTAAAGGCGCGCCCTGAATATTAAGTTCTGCCTCAATGTTTTTTTTTTTTTTTTTTTTTTTTTTAATTGCATACGAGCTTTATTAAAAAAAATAATAATAATAAATGCATTGCTACCAAATGCCTTTAAATATTTATTTGTAGAAGTTCAATATTTAGTGAAAATATATTTCCTACGTACAATTTTTCTTTATCAATAAATTTTTTTCTCATGAGTGTAATTAATTCTATGTAATGATGCTAGGATGAATTGCAAATTCATTTGAAAATATTCGTTCGAGATATTTGAAAAATAATAAAAATAAAAATAAAAATAAAAATAAAAAATGTTCGTTTAAGATAAAAGTTCTTAAGAGCATAACTTTTACGCATTTTTCATACCGCAAAAATTTTATTGTAAATATTGTCTTATTTAATCGTCGAAATCTTATGATTAAAGAAATGGAAAATCTCTGCACTAGGGGTGGGCATTCCAGCTCCTTTTGAAAAATGAAAACGAACCGTTCCGACGAAATTTGGAACTGTTTCCCTGGAACGGGTCGCGTGATCTCGAAACGAACGAGGAATGAACCTGTTTCAGTTTCAGTGGACATTCTGGAACTGTTCCAGTAGTAGACAGGGCATTAATTGATTGTTTGCTTTCAGAGATTAAAGACCGCTTTTTTTCTCCCCCTTTCTTTGCTTTAGTACTGCGGTCAGGTTGTGCCTAATAATGGAAAAGGAATTTAAATTAATGAAGAGGGCTTCTGACACAAAAGAACATCTGTATAAACTTTTTTTTTTCAGTTTTCAAGTAAAAATTTCGTCACATAGAAATTAAGAGAATGTTATTTGGGAAAGATGATGAAATATTCAAAATGAAATATTTTATTAGTGGGTTCATCAATATAAAAAATGTTGATTGGAACCCAGGGCCAATATTTAAAATAACTGCAATAAATACAATTTTGGCGTTTGACTTTAATTCTTTAATTTCCAGTGTCACCTGTAAGTGACAGAAATGTTATATTACGTTCGTTTTAGAATATTCCAAATTCCCAATAGAAATTTAACGCGTCAATAATTGCTTCGATCTATGATAGATATTCCGTATTTAAATAAATCAAAAAACATTACTGAATTTCTCTGCCTTAGATTAATTCAGATTATATGCCTTACTTAATTTCTTGAACGTATTATGCCCTGAGAATCACAGGATTAAATTGTCTGTGAGATTTTTTTTCCAAACTTTATAATCGTACACTTACACTATTAAGATGAGATAAATTGAAATTATTGAGAGTTATTCAAATTATCAAGCCGAAAACTGAAGATAATGCCAAATGCTGAGCTATAATTTTGACGCCAGCAATATTGGGGAGGGGGGAGAAGAGAGATTAATTGCTATTTTCTTGGTTCTCAGATTTACTTAACTCAGTTTTCCTTTTATGTGATGATAAATGAAAAAAGATATTTATTTATTTTTCAAGTAACTTAAAATAATTCACAAATAAATAAATAAATAAAATAAACTGCAGTTTTTCTTTTTAGTTGCTGAGGGAAAGGTTCTACCCCCCCCCCCCCCGTCCAAGACGGGGGTTTTCCTCCCCATTATGTTCCCCCTCTCCAAACTTATGTAGTAAAAAAATAAACAAGAAGATTACTGACGAAAAAAAACAACGAATTGTTTCAATTCTTTATTTAAAAGAAAAAAAATGTAGAAGCTCATAATTTAATTCTTAGTGTTTGTCATTTACTTCATTTCTGATTGTTATTTTGCTTCCTAAAAAATTTCTTATTTTTTGCATATGTACTCAAGTAAAAAATGTGTCCAAGGCAAGTGGACTTAGAGGTCTGCCCGGGCCAGAATTTTTAACTCCAAGCTCGGCCCTTGTTATGGAAACACACAAATTTTACAGGTGTCTTATATTCAAAAACTATGTAATCGAATGACGTTATCTATCTTTATAAAGGCAATATATCTTTTAGAAAAATACTATCAAAGCTAGCGTTTTGAATCGAATTTTCGGAAGCGAAAGCACGAGAAAGGAAATAAACCTGCAGCTACATAGCAAGAATCTACATAAAAGAATAATCGTGTATCTCAACAAGTAATTTATTTATGAAAAAACGTAAAAACTATTCAGTAATCAAGCTCGTTAATTTTATGTCTTAGCAGTTTAAAAATTAGGCAGAAAATGTGTCAAAGTTTTGTGTTGGTGAGCACGGAATTTGTGAAACAACTTAAAGTATATCTTCAAAGATTATGTTAAAAATTCGTATTTTAGTCTGTCAAAAAAAAAAAAAAAAAAAAAAAAAAAAAAAAAAAATCTTGTTCGATCGGAAAAAATGATATTAACCAGTAAAAACTTCTTTCTTTGCTCGAAGCATAATACTCCCTCTGTCCCAAATTAGTTGCGACATTTGGACACTTTTGTACTGATTATTGATATTTATGACTTTATGATTTTGTTTGAACATTTTTTAGAAAGCTATACTATCAATCAACAATATTTACGCGCCTAACATACCCTTCATCATTCCATAAATAAATAATTAATTAGTTAAAAAAATCCCCGTTCACACGCTCTTAAGCCACGCCCCTTTTTTAAAGACTTTTAACTGTAAACACATAAAACTATCTTCAAGCTAATCAATCGTGAACTCATTTATGAAAATTTTATTCCAAAATTTCTGAAAAGTATCTTTTAGCATAAGCATGCTGCAAACAAATTCGAATTCTGTCGAGCTCACTTTATTCTATTAGACTTTGTTTAATGATGGATGAAATACGCTTCAAAATGTTTTCTGCTTTGAGAGTCATGTGTAATATTTATTTACGAATTATAACAACAAATGATAATCTTCGCAGTGATTGTCTTTGTTTTATTATGATATCTATGATTTAGCTCAGTGGCATTTTTTTTTCATCCGCATTTACAACTTTTTGTAAACTTTCTCTGTAAATTTCCCCATTTTTTATTTTAGATGTCTTGCTTCTGCAAACGGGATAGCATGTAAACATTATGATGCACATTGAATTTAATAGCTGCAGCATTTATGGCTTGAAGGCTTACTTTACAATTTTTCAAATACTATTTCAAACATTCCAGTGCAGCGTTGGGCTCAATATTATTCATTTCTTTCTTCAGAGAATTTTCTAAATTATTATTTCTTTTTCTTTTACTTTAAATTCGTGTTAATATTGTTTCAGAAATCTAGTATAGGCCTTTATATTAATTCTAGTATAATTTTACTGGTGTCGATCTATTAAACTGCATCAGAAGTTATTTATGACTCCGCCTACTTGAAATGTCGCAACTAATTTGGGACAAGATTTTCAACCTAAATGTCGCAACTAATTTGGGACAGAGGGAGTACTTTTAATACCTTGACTCAGGGCCGAAACTAGAGGGGGGCAGAGGGGGCATGTGCCCCGGGCGCCAGGCTAAGGGGGCACCGAATGAAGATTTTGTTTGTCGATTTTTTTTCACATTTTTGTTTAGCACAATATTGTTAAAATAGTCTTGTCTGTAATATGCCATAGTTTAGAAGAATCTAGAAGAATATAATATAAAGAATAATAATATATATAATATAATATATATAATATAATATATCTTTAGAAGAATATAATATAAAAAATGCTGCATAAAAAGGATTTTTTTTTAATTTTTAATTTAATGAATTTATATTTGACAAAGTTGATTGCGTAGTTCTGTATAACATACTTTATGATTATATTTTTAAAATAAGTCAACTATTTGAAGTTATAAATTTATTTTTCTAAATTTAATTTGCATCTGGGGAGGGGGCGGCCAAAAATTATGTTTGCCCCGGGTGCAAAAAAAAGACTTGTTTCGACACTGCTTTGACACATTCTTTGAAACCATTTTCAAGCATGAAATCCCCTGGTTATAAACTAACTAACTAACTAACTAAGCTTTTTTTTTTTAAATATTTTCTTTTCTCGAAGCATAATACTTTTAATACTTCGACACATTCTTTGAAACCATTTTCAAGCATGAAATCCCCAGGTATAACTATTGAAATGTTTAAAGTAGAATAGAATTTTCCTATTTTTCGATAAATGTATAATGTCTTGAGTGTAAGAGACTTCCGTCTCGTGCCGTCGGCGTCTAGAATTTTGCTTCAAAACACCCAACTCTGACAGCTATTTTTTTAAAGTTTCTTTGTCTTTAGCGAAAAACAGAAAAAATGTAATCAATTTGTTGTCAAATGTGATCAGTTTTCTAATAAAAAGTAGAAAACTTTTCACAGACAAGAAACAATTATCGATTGATTTCGATGCGAAAATTGTTATGGGCTATGTTAATAATATCACAATTTTATAAATGTTTAGAAATTCTAAAGACATTTTCCAAATTAAAAGATTTCGGACTGATGCAGAAAATAGATAGTGCAATAAGAAGTTTTGTAATCAATTATGAATCATATGTATATGAGTACATAATCCTTTAAATTATTCTAATGGTTCATCCACAATAAAAAAATAGTACGCAAATTTTTTTTAATTTCATGTTAAAAATCTTTAATAAAACGTAGCGTTACATTTTTAAAGACTCCTCCTTCCTTTTTTATGCCCCACCAGTTGCTGAGAGGTTCGGACCTTTCAACTGGTAGACGGCAGGTGCTGGGTTCGAACCCAATCGCGGCTGTCGGCCTAACCGTTCGGAGTTTTCCGTGGTTTTCTTCGAACCTTGCGTAAATACGGGTTAGGTTCCCTTAGAAAGACCCCCACGGAGGGCACTCCCCCTGGTCCTATATCCCTAGCGTAGATAATCGGACAACAAAAATCAACCAACCAACCAACCTTCCTTTTTTATAAAAAGCAAGAAGCTAAAGTAATATTCAACAATCAATTAATTTTAACAATTAAAATGAAATTTTTATCAGTAATATTTTGTAATACAAATATAGGAACTAAGTTTGAAGAATAACATTTTACTGAGCTGTTTATTTAACTTAAATTATATTTTACTAATTTTTGTACATTTTTTGTTAATTTCGTCATATATTAAAAGCCTTTATTTATTTGTTTGTTAGCATAGAGGTTCTGACCTCTCAACTGGTAGACGGTAGGTGCTGGGTTCGAACCCAATCGCGGCCGTCGGCCTAACCGTTCGAAGTTTTCGTGGTTTTCTTCGAATGTTGCGCAAATACAGGTTAGGCTCCCTTAAAAAGACCCTTGCGAAGGGCACCCTTCCCCTAGGCCTATATCCCTCGAGTAGATAATCGGCCGACACAAAATAAACCAAACCATTCGTTTGTTAAAGGTAAAAATTTTCAAAAAAATGCATTCAACTTTCACTGTGGAAATGTTTTTACAAGTTCTTGTTTTTAAAAATAACTATAATTTGAACATTGCCTGAAATGCACTTATTAATTATCTGCATAAGAGCCATATTTAAATTTTTAAAAAAGTTAGTTATAGTATACATCCAATTCAATTTATACCTTTGTTGAACAAAATATTTAAAAAAAAGCAAAAAGTTCCATCTAATAATATTACATTAAACGATTGGTTAACGAACTCTTCGGTTTACAAATAGATCGGTTAACAAACACTTTAACGAAAGAAAGTTCCGATAATGAACACGTGTTCAGTTTACGAATACTTCACAAAACAAAGCAAAGAAGTTATGTTGTGTTTCAAATTTGCCGAGCCGTATTTTAATTGCATATATTTTCTAATTAGGATCCGTCCCAAATAGCGTCATACTTCTAGGGGGAGGGGGCAGATTCGTAAAATTTTGACAGTTTATGTAAAGGGGATACAGAGTAAGATGAAATGTGATCACATATATTGGTTAAAATAAAAGCATTAAAAATTATCACATTAAAATTTGATTTTTTTTTTAAATTAAAGTATTTTGTTTTAATAAAGTAAACGTAAAATTTAGAGCTAAATATATTAAAGTCCAATTCAAATTCCAAAATGGTACTATTTTCATATCAAATTCATATAATCAATCTTAATTTAAAATTGCAAAAAATATTCAAATATAAAAAAAAAGAAAAATCTGAATCGGCTACATATTGTTATTTTCTAATGTATATCTTCAGGAAAAATAATTAAATTCCTGTGTACAGTTTTAGTTTTCTCTTCGACAAAACTTAATTAGTGGAGCGATTTTAATCAACTTTAACATTAAAAATAAATTAATTCTCTGATTTAAAAATACTCCGCTTTAGCATATTTATCAAACATTTCTTTTACAATATTTACGATTAAAATATTTTTGTATGCAGTAGTTTTCTTAATATGAGCGAAAAAAAAATCATTTACGACGGAGATGCAGCGGCGTCTAGAAAGATAATGTATAAAAGTGTATGTCTCTTTCAATGACGGATCTAAGGGGAGACGAGGGGGTGATCTCCTCCCCTTCTGGGCAGACTTATATAAAACCAAAAACTTACTGCGCACATAAATATTTAGTCACTCTCGTCAATGATTTTTTTCAACTGTTTGAAAATTTGAAAGTCACGAAAACACAAAATACATATCACCTAATCTTCTAACCTTCTAAAAGAAAAATAAACCCGAAGAAAAGCTAGTTTAACCCCCCCCCCCCCTTATCAAACCCATTATCCTTTTTGTCTAGTTTTAAGCGTCCGGCAGCTCTTATCCTATCGGTAATCCGTCATGTATCAGAATCAAAACGGATAACTGAATTTTCAGCTTGACAAGCTTTTTCAGCTTGATCTTTCTAATCACCGCTTCTTAAGAAAAAATCACCTACCCTTCTCCCACACAACCTACTGAAAACTGAATTACAGCGTATCGTATTAAACAAGAAGCTCGACTTTGAAACGGAAAAAACATAGACGAAACGGCTAAAGGAACCTGTTCCAAAAAAACTAGTTACATTTGTTCATTCCACAAACTGTTCCGTTCGTTTTTCTGCGGCTGCGCAATGATAATATAAAACGAGAGTCACTGTTTTTTTCCCTGAAGAACGTTCCTTTTTAAGCTGCTCCTCTGACTTGGCATCGATATTCAGACGATTTTCCCGCTTTTCTGACACCTTACAACATTATCTAATGATGATCCTTGATCTTTGGTAATCCTTTTGCCGTCATCAACCAATCGCAAGGGAGAGAAAAATGCGTCAACGTTTGGTTTGGCGACTGATGAAATTTTACCTCTAAAAGAACAGTTCCTTTTGGCGAAAAGAAACAGTTCCTTCGTTTTTTCTCTTGGAACTGTTCCAAGGAACCTGTTCCTCGTTTTTCTGGCCACCCCTAATATAAAGGAAATTTAAGAACGGCTGCCATATAAAGGCGCCCGATGTATAATAAAATGTGAACGGGCTGTGCTTCGCAATACTGCAGTTTCTTCCTCTGGAAACAATGACATTACTCCCTATCACCTGAAAATTTTAATTGTAAATTGCCTTGAACGAACCGTGAGAATGATATTTGTTTTTCAATATGAGGCTTTCAATTTCGGCGAAATTAATATTTTGTATTAGTATTATGTTCTATTAAGTGTTACGTGTGATAACATTAAATTAAAATCAAGAAATATGTTTTTTTTTAAATATATATTATTATTATAACTAAGCCGATTTTAAAACATATTTTGTTGATACTGCTTACAATACGGCTGGCTGATTTTTTTTTCTTGTATAAAGCAGTCATTAATTCTGCAAATCTTAAAGGCATAATTAAATTTATTATATCACTGAGTACTTGTTATTGTACAGGGTAATCATTTTTATTTAAAAATATCATCTTTTTTTAACGCAGTTTTTGTCTTGTAATTCAGGACCGACATTACGTCCAACAGAAATTTAAATAAATATTATCAATATTTTTTCTAGCCGATATATTTCAAAAATAATCTCAAATACGATTTTTTCCGGACAAAATAAAAAATCATTCATTAAAGGGTTTAAGTTTGGACACGCTTTATTTAGTTCGTCACTACTGAGGCCAGCGATTGCATCCCTTGTCCTCCCCCCAAAAAGAGCGTCTAGGCAGGACACGTCGTCTAAAAGTAGATCTTTGACCAAAAAATTTGCCTTTTCTAAAACAATGCAGAAGGGGGGTGGGACAATACTCTATACTTTCCTCACTCAACGTGAACTTGTGATTCTCAAGATCATTTTAGGAGTTCGCCGTAAAATCAGAACGATATTTGCATTTTTCCCATTTTATTATTAATAAAAAATAATATCTTAATAATATTTAATAAAATTTAGTTTTGAAAAATTGTAATTGTAGCAGACATTGGTAATCATGGCGTTATTTCTTTGGAAAACAAGAATACTTGAATTAAAAATTCAACTATTCAGTAGAATAAATTAAAAAAATCTGCAATATATTCGAAGCAATAATTTCTCATATGAACCGTGTGAATGTATAGTTTTCGGACCAAAAAAAAAAAAAAAAAAAAAGAAAAAGAAAAAAAACAAACAAACATTGTTTTTACAAAATGAATTATGGGTATGTTTCTAACTTTTTAAGAATTTATATCACTATTTTTTGCACAATTTTTCACCGAAATAAATTGTAAAAAATATCTCTAATAATAATTCTTTAATATAATTAAAATGTATTTTAAATCCATGAAATGTGGTGCAATGATTTTTTTTTAAAAGAATTATTGGAATATTCAAAAATTAGATATTTTAGTGAAATAATATTAATACATCTGTATTCAAATCGTACCGCGAACACGATGCTCCGCCTACTTTATTTTGAATAAATACGTATGAGATTTTCCACCAGATTTTCTGCAGGGTGCTTTTATTTTGAATAAATGTATATCATAGGATGATGGGCGGAGTTTAAATGAAAAAAAAAAAAAAACAGCGAGGGCGAAGTACAGATGTAAAAACATATAATAGATTTCTGGCGTGTAATCCGCAATTTAATACTGATAGCTTGATACATTGGGGAATTTAGTGTTCACTCAAGAGTAACTTTTGATAAAATAAAATCAGTAAGATACATTAAATGGCAAGAGTATGTTTTTAACAAATTTCTTATTTGACTTTGTCATTTATTTTTCTCAGAAAGTCGTTAAAATCTTTTAAAATTATTTGCATTAAGAATCTCTACACATAGTGTGTAATAGACTGTTGAGATCAGTGTTGAATTAAGGGGATGTCCCGGGAGGTAAAATTGTCCATTAGATGAATGGGTGGGTGGTATATAATGCGTTGTGTGTATAAGGGAGGACTTAACAAATCGAATAAATCAATCAAAAATAAATTTCAAATTTGTTTCTAACATTATCTTTAAATGGTAGCCTGTTAAAAACTTCTATCTTAAACAAATATTTTTTATTTTTATTTTTATTATTTTTAAAAAAAATCTCAAACGAATGTTTTGAAATTAAAAAAATATTCGGAATCCAATCAAGCATTATTACATACTATGATAAAAACTCATGTGAAGAAAATTTATTAATAAAAAAAAACTTACACGTGGAATATAGGTTAACTGAATATTGAACTTTTGCAAAATAAATATTTAAAAAAAAAAGCATTTGGTAGCAATGCATTTTTGTTTTTTAATTTTTTTCTTTTTTTTTCTTTTTTTTCTCTCTTTTTTTTTTTTTTTTTTTTTTTTTTTTTTTTTTTTTTAATAAAGCTTGTATGCAATAAAAATATTTAGGCGAGCTCAAAATTCAGGACACGCCTTAAGTCATTGACTCTGGTATTGAAATGTTTGAAAAATCCATTATTTTCTTCTTTTTTTATGTATGTATGCCCAATACTATTCGATAAATTGTTAATTAGCTGAAATTTTTGAGCCAAAAGATTAGTTCAGCATGGCACAAAAACTTTCCAATTCGTGAAAGAGCGAATTTAAACAAATGAAGTACGACTTCATTTTAAACTTATCTTATCTTACTTGAGAAATTCTTTGAGGTTAGAATACTTATATTTTCAGTCTTAATATTAATATGATCTTTTAATGTAATCTGTCAAAATAAAATCTAAAAAACAAAAATAATTACAAACATTTCGGTTAAATGATAACGCTATTTTTGTACATGATTAAAAAATAATAAATAAATTAAAAGTATTAAACTGTGCTCACATCGAAAGTTTATCTTTTACGATTATTTTTTTTATTATTATTATTTCCTCTGTTTATTCCAGAGAATGTTGACCATCAGAGGGAAATGACGCCTTTCAAGAATTAATAATTGAATACACTGAAGAAAAAAGGAAAAAAAAATTTTTTTCAAACACTCACACCGTAAAATATAAACGGTAAATGGTATAAGTAAAAAAAGTCTAATACACGCAGTATCATTCACGCACGGCTGTTTCGTCAGAAACGGCTGATATAAATCTCAGTCGATGGTACTATTGGTTATTTTTATGGTATTTTAGTTATATTTATGGTATAACTATTATTATCTATGTATATATGTGGTATTATTATATCTATGGTATTGGTTATTTTTATGATTTATTTGTTATATTTATGGTATTGGTTATTTTTATGATTTATTGGTTATATTTATGGTACTATTGGTTACTATTATCCAATATTGGTCTTTTGTTTTTGTAAAAAAAAATTCCCTCTTTCGATTCAACCATCATGATTTGTGCCATTTTTAGGTGTCTTCGGAATTATGTAAATACGTAGCACCTATAGTTGTCGCTCAGTCCGTCCGTCTGTCCGTCTGTCTGTCCGCATATAACAACTCAAAAACTACCCAACCGAATAGTTTGAAATTTAAAATATATTATTATTATATAATTTCGTCGGGTCATTTCAAATTTTATGAAAATCGGATAAATAGATGAATTGCAAGGACAATCAAAAGTATTCCGTTACATTACGGTCAATGGGGAAAAAAGTTTCAAATGCATTTTAATGGTGTTACACTCATTCGAACACAGAAAAATTGTTATGCATCTGCGAAGTACATATTATAATATACATTTTGCATAATCTGTGGTGCAAAATAACTTTTTATTGATTTACAAGGTATTGATTAATATTTATTATACAATTCTATTGTAGATGTTAAGGCCACTGTCCTCGCTCGAGGAAATGCTCGCGACCTAATGCTATTCCTAAGGGGAAGCATTTTTCTAATAATTCTTTCGCATTTTGACATTTTTGAATGATTTTTTTTTCATTGGATAGCTGAGGTGCATGCCGACAGAGCTCCTTTTTTACTTTCTCGATTTTGGTCACAGATAATTTTTTAAAAAGCTCTTTCAGTTTCGAAACCGATTTTGAAAGTGAAACTACCTTTGTAAAAAATCGAGAAACCAAATAACATTTTTTAATTTTTAATATTTTTAAATTTTTTTCGTTAACAACCAAAATCGAAAAAGTAAAAAAGGTGCGCTGTCGACATGCACCTCAGCTATCCAATGCAAAAAAAATATTCAAAAATGTCAAAATGTGACAGAGTTATTAGAAAAATGCTTCCCCATAGGAATAGCATTAGCTCGCGAGCGTTTCCTCGAGCGAGGATAGAGGCTTAATGCAGCAGGTATAAAAATGAAATCGAAATAGAAATCAAACAAATTTCCAGGATCATTGATTGCAAGCATTAATCAGCCAAGAAAAATCATGCGTTAAGCATAGATTATGAAACGCTTTACAATATTTCCCGAAATCTTTATATTAATTATTTAAAAAGTAAGATGTTATGTGTATATCTAGCGTATATCTGTCTCTAGCAAAATATATATCACAATACTTTTGATCAACCCTGTATTTGATCTGTCGGTTGATATGCATACTATATAACGGGGAAATTTAATTTAGCAACAAAACGCATAAGAAGTTTAAATTTCTCGTTCAGCTATTTAAACTAATAGATGAAAACATACTTTTGTCCAACCCTGTGGTTTACCTAGTACCTTTATTAGACACGAATATTCTATTTTTATTTATTCCTGAGTATATTAAGCGATAAAAATTTTTAAAGCGTCATTTTCCTTTGATGTTCAACAATCTTTAGAATAAACAGAGAAAATAATTTAAAAAAATACTCCTAAACGAGAAACTTTCGATGTGATCACAATTTAATACATTTATTTTGTTTATTATTTTTGAATGATGTACAAAAATAGTGTTATAATTTAACCGAAATCATAGTATCTATGTATTTATTTATTTCTAGATTTTATGTTGACAAATTACATCAGAGCGTTATATAATATTATGATTTAAAAATCGCGGAATTTTAACTTTAAAGAATTTTAATTTTTCGTATAGGATAAGACATGTTTAAAATGAAGTCGTTTTTCATTTCTTTGAATTCGTTCATTCACAAATTGGAGAAAGTTTTTGTGCCATGCTGAACTAATCTATTGACTTAAAATTTGAGCTATTTAACAATTTATCAAATAGTATTGAGCATAGATTTAAAAAAAAGTAGAAAAATTAACGACATTTTCTAACTTTTGAAAACAAGAGTCGAGGATTATTAATGCAAATAACTTTAAAAGAGGTTAACACTAGTCAACGATATATATATATATATAAAAAAAAAAAAAAAAAAAAAAAAAAAAAAAGGCGATTGTTAAAAAGAAATTTGTTAAAACTATATTTTTGCCTTTTAATGTGAATTACTGATTTTGTTTTATCAAAAATTACTCTTTAATAAACTATCAGTATAAAATATCAGTATAAAATATCAGTATAAAATATTGTAAGTATCAGTAAAATATTGTAAGTATCAGTATAATATATTGTAAGTCAGAAACCTATTAATCTCTTTTTATATCTGTATTCAGCCCTCGCTGTTTTTGTACATTTAAACTCCGTCCAACGTCATATGGTATGAATTTATTCAAGATAAATGCACAGTACAGAAAATCTAGCTGTACAAAGTAGGCGGGGCATCGCCTTCGTCGTACGGTATGAATACAGATGCAAATTGTATTAGTATTATTTCAGAATCTCATTACATCTAATTTTTAAATATTGGAAAAAATTCTGAGAAAAAAAAATTGCACTGCATTTTATGAATTAAAAATATATTTAAGGATACCAAAGAATAATTATTTGATAGTTTTCTTCCGTGGAATTTATGGGTTGGATGTACGTTTTACGAAAATCAAAGCAGGCCAAATCAATGCTGTCATTTTGAAGTGTGCTTCAATAGAAATTAATAATTAAAAAAAAACTATTCAATCAATTCTTTCAAAATTTCGAATACTTTTAAATCATGTTCAGATAAAGAACTAAAAATTTTTTTGAGTGAAAATACCCAAAAATCGGCGAGGTATAAAATATTAATGTTCACAATCGCTTATATAATCGCTCCAATCAACCACTCAACCGATTTTTTCTATCTTCTCCAGATAGTTAGATAAAGGTTCACCACATACATTTTAAAAAAAGCAAGTCGATAGTGCAAAAACTTTGGGAAATATAAAATATTTACTGTGTTATAGTATGTTTATACTGGTTTTTAGGAACAGAATAATATTAAAAATATTAGGTTAAAACTCAAGGCTCGCGGTGTATTTAGAAAGATAGAGACAGCTGGAGGTTTTCTCTTTTTATCATTAAAGGGGATAGTTAAGATAGCGCTTGTTATTTTTCTCGGAGAGGATGAGAGTTTAGCGGCTTTGAAGTAAGGTCGGCGCGGATGGAGTATACAGTTACAAAGGTTTTTCCGAGTCGACTTTTGACTTTTGAATCTATAAAATTGAGGACGGGATGGGTTTTGACATAGAATATCCCTCGCAGGTGGCTGAGGGGGCAATTATTTTCCTTCGAATGCCCACTTTAACACTCCCGGATTTCGGAGGTCAGAATGGTCAATGTCACTTAAAAATTCACTGCATCAAGAAAGGCGTTGATCATTTTGGCCAATGAAAGTTGGGGGGGGGTGTTTAAGGGAACCTCCCGTCGGTCAATTATTTAAAAAAAATAGACAGAGTGGATTGGTGATTTCAAGAAAAGTCATCAGATTCTCTTGGAAGCTCTCGGCTGCAGCTCTTGCCTTTGGTCTCGCTCCTCCGAGCGAATGAAGCTCTCATGTTGGAGAAAGTAGGATCTTCGTATTATGAGGTCCTGTCGGAAGTTATGATTTTACTATACTGTAATTTTGGCTTGTTCGCTCTAGAGATGAGACCGCATGGTGTTTGAAAGCTGACTGGCATCTAATAGTAGCTATGTTCGAGTTCCGGATGGAGGAGATGGTCAGCCTGTGAGCGGTCCCCGGTGTTTTTCGGCGGCAAAGGAGGTTCCCGCTCTTCGCTTATTCTACGGGATGACAGGGCCAGTTCGTTTGGGAGAGCTTCGTCGGATCCTATATTCCAGCCGCGGTGTTTGGACTCGACAATGAAGGCTTCATAGGGAGGATTTGGTCTGAGCTGAGGTGCCCGAAGACGATATATTGCTGGAGTTGATGTAGGGAGAAAAGGGTTGTGTGTATTAGAAATAGGGGTAAGTGTGGTTTATTATGTTTTGGGGAATATACTATAAATTCTACCCCTAGGGAGTTTCGTTACTCTACACGAGTTTCAGTACATTTAATTGTTATTTTAAGTTGTTATAAGAATATTCTGTTGTAATATGATTAAGTTTGGTAAATATATCTAAATCAATAAATACTAATTGTTAAATTTTGTAAATAAAAATATTATCTTAGTAATAGAAGTATTAGTTTCTTTAATTCTGGAATTCTTGCTTGCTATCCTTATTAATTGATTTATAACTTATAATAATTGAAACTACTTTGGAGCATCATTTTTACACAACGCAATCTTAGAACTTAAACTTGTTTACACGAAGAAGAATTCCTCTTGAGATTATTATTAATTTTAAGAATTCTTGATTCAGTAAACTAAACATCATTTTTTGTATATTGAAACTTACCAATAATCAGATCATAGGGGCATCTAATAATATATATTTTGTCATCGAGTAGATAATGTAAAATTAAATGACTCTAAAATAAGTGAAACATAACAACTGTATTTTTTTTAAAGAAAAACGAAGTTTCGAAAAAAAATTAAAAATCGAAAAAAAAACGAAAATTAAAAAAAAATTACACTGACATTATCAGAAAAGAATGAGGATTCAAAATCCGGCGTTTTTTTTTTCTATTTTTTTCTTTTTTGTTAGAGGTTCATAGAACTGCTAGGATTGGAATTTAAAAATGCATTTCGAAAAAATAGCGAAAAAAACGCTGAAAATCGAAGTTTCGTAAAAAAATCGAAAAAATCTCAAATTAAAAAAAAATTAGACGGCTAATGCAAGAAAAGACCGAAGTATCCGAAAATCTAATTCTTTTGTTGCTGGTGTGTTTATAACTGCACCGATGGCAATTTAAAAACGAGAAAACAGAGGGAGAAATTTTCTCCCTCAGTCGATCTTTTCCGGTTCGCCATTTCCGCCCAAATTGCAAACATACAGGGACAAATCAGTTAAAAATTTAACGTGTCTGACTAGTTTTTAATTAATAATTAACGAACTAATTGGAATTTCGGGATATGAATGGGCAACTCATGATCCCCGGATTTTTTTTCCTTCAATTCAAAACAAACGCGACGTTTCTCCGTTTCCGGGTTCATAAGAGATAGCGTCACATACATACATACAACATACGGTCGAATTTTAATAGTATAGATTTTATGACTCATTTTTAAATCCAATTTTGCTCTCAAATGCATTCAGTTGATAGTTTTTTTTTGTTATTTAGGAACTGTGTAATGTGCCGCATTGGGCAGTTTTTTGATAAAGGCTAAATATATATTTTTTAAAAGCTGCCAAAGTGGACACTTCGCACAAAATTTCTCAAAGCGATCTTGCTTAAAGAACTGTGGATGCATTCAAATAACACATTGGTTACTTTATGACTCATTTTAAAATTCAATTTTGCTCTCAAACGCATTCAATTGACAGTTTTTTGTTATTTAGGAACTATATAATGTACTGTTTTGGTCGATTTTTTAATAAATTCAGAATATATTTCAGAATATGTTGTCAAAATGGACGCTTGAGCCGAATTTCGCTTAAGTTGATTTTGATAAAACCACTTCTTATAGAAAAATGAAATTAAAATTTTTTCTAAAGCGGCCAAATATAGTAGTTAAATTGGGTTTACCTTTAATCATGTTCTATTTTTTTGTTGTTGAAATGAAAACTCTTCGAAATCTACCTCCGCCTATAGGCCAAACCGACAGAGATTTTTTTCGGTTCAAGAAGGGGTTCGGGGCTATCAGCTAGTTAACTCTTATAACAGAAAAAAATGCATTTAAAATTCAAAAGTATAAGGTAGCATATGTTCGAACTCGATTCCTCTTGTACGGACATAACAAAAACTCGAAACCTCTTTGTGGAATCAGAATGTCACTGGAAGAATTTTAGGGGGGCGCGTTTTCTCGCTGTGTCTAATGAAGAATTTGCTTTGCACGCTTGTGTTTTCTTAGTTATAACGTAACTGAAATTGTTTTTTGTGACTTTTTTTTTAGTAAAAATCGCCTTTTACTATGTTCCATGCAGCACATAGGACTGACTAAAGAAATTTCAGAATAATTTTTTTTTTTCAAATTTTTCTTCATAACTTTTTTTTTCAAAGTTAAACCGCAAAAAGTTGAAAAAAAAAACACTTCTCGATTTTTTAAAATAATGAAACCTGAAAGAAAAAGCTATTATTATTAGTTTTTTTTCCTCCCGTATTTCATGATCAGTGCCTACAATATTTAAATTTAACGAAATTGTTCCCCCTAAATAAATAAAACTCTTAATCCACGTTTTTTATATTATTATTATTAATCTAATATTTTTTAAAAAGTACTAAAAAGTAGTAAATATTTATTTCAACATTTTTCTATTATTATTCTATTTAATTTAATTATAGGTCCTTTTACTCCTTAATGTTCGCATTAAATTACGGTTTAATCCTTTAACGATCATAACATTTTCATTGCTAAGATGTCGAAATAAATGAATGACACCGATAATTAAGAACAAATATATTTCTAAATAAGAAAACGTGATTCTTCACATACAAAATAAAAGGGATATTTCTAGATAAAAATACCGGTGTCAGTGTTGCGTATCGGAATTAAAATTTTGTGGTTTCGTGGCGAAACCAATGAACGTTAAAGGGTTAAAACTCCAAATTCATTATTGCCACCACTTTTTTGAAAAAAAAACATTCACCTTATTTAGTGACAAGTAAAATGATACCATAATAAAACAAATTACTCTATTTTATAAAACTATTTGGAATCAAACAATTCTAAATAAAAGTCGTGAAGCTTGCAGCCCGTGAATGTCTCGGGCGCGACTATTCAGTGGTTAAGGGAAGAAGGAGCCACGTCCATTCGCATTCATTTTTCTCTTACATATTATAATCATTTATTATATGTAACTGAATTGTATCCAAGTGTTAAGATCTCTCAATAGTTACTGAAAATGACCCTGTTGCTAATATTAAGTCTATGGAGGCGTTATTTTCAAATATTTCGCTCAAATTTTAATATTTTTGAACGATTTTTTTTTTGTACATGATAGCTGAAGACTGGCTACAACCGGGCTATGTTTAATTTGTCAATTTTGATTTCTTTCCTTTTTTTTAATTACTTTAACATTCGCAACCAGTTCTGAAATGAAAACTATCCTAATATAAAACAAATATTACCAAAATCGAAAAATTAAAATCTAGATTTCAACCTAGCCGTCCTCAGCTATCCAATGCAAAAAAGATCGTTCAAAAATATTAAAACTTGAGCGACATATTTGAAAAGAACATCTCGATAGATTTAACATTATCATCCGGGACTTTTTCAGTGACTCCTGTAGGCTCTTATGTTTACTTCAATTCATGTGTTTCAGGAAATTGTGCGAAAACTTCAAACAATTTAGAAGTGCTCCAGTTGTTTAGTTTCCGAAAACATTGCATTTTTTAGCTAAAAACTCCATTGATTCCTAAAGAACGCAAGCGATTTTGTTAAAATGTATTTTGGTAGGAGTGTATAAATATAAGATTATATGTGAGAGACAATTTTAAATAATTTAATAAGTTAAAAATATATGCATCAAAAATGAAAAAAATCTGAAAATTTTCGATTGTTTTGAAATAAAAATATCAAAAATCAACAATAAAAATAAAAATATCAATACCGTACTTTCGGCCGTATGAGCCGCACTTCCGAAAATACATTAAAATAAAATATAAATAAAATATTCGTCAGAAGCGCCGCACTTACGGAAATTTATCAAAACGTTAAAAATTGTGTTATAGTCCGCGACCAGTAAAGTCTCATTTTTGAATGTATACTAAGCATTAAATTATATTGCTTTTATTCTTAATTTATTTTTATTGCTCATTTTTCGCCAAATTAGAAGATTCTGCTAGAGAAATAGACACAGATGCTATATGCTTACCACACTGGCGCGATTTCAACAAAATGGCAATTATATGTGCTTTACACGGAACCCGGCTACTGATATTTATTTATTAATAAACTGTTTGTTTGCTTTTATTTTCTTTTTTAAAATGTTTTATTCTATAATTGTTAACTAAACTTTTTAAAAATCATTATTTCGTTTTTAAAATGATAGGAATTGGTTTAAAAATATGTATTTAACTGGTAACTGAAAACGGAATTTTCTTCAAATTGGCGTCAGAAAAATAACGCACCTATGTGGTGCATATATGACATCTATGCTGATAAATCAAGCTCAGTATTTTTATGCTAGCACAGCGTAGATAGTAAATCGCCAAATATTGTACCCATGTCAATTTTTCGTATTTCATTAATTATTTAAAATATAACAATATAATCCTTTCACTCATTTCATTTATAATACATAACTTTAATTTGAAAGTGGAAAATAAATTTATGACTTTTATTTATTTATTTTTAAATTAAAAAGAACAGAAAAATAAAAAAATTGAAGCTCTATAATTGCAGCGAAGGAACAAAACATATATAAATCCAATTTACCACAGCATAATTCTTACCAAAGGACTTTTGCATAGTAACCCATAAGAGCTGTTTAATTTGGATGACATCATAAGAATCATGATTTTTGTGCCACATACGTTAGTGTAATATTTATATAAATATTAAATCTAAAAATTTCTATCATTAAATAGCATGAAATTGTAATTAAAAAAAATTACTGGTATCGAAAAGCTGATGGATCAAGCAAATTCTATCGCACTCAATGGCCGTATGACAAATCATCTTAAATGGTTAATTAAAAACGATTTCTCTTTCTTTCTTTTTTCGATTAATTGCAAAAGCAGTGTTTTAAACACCGTATATAGGCGTTATCAGTCATTTACCTGTATGCTATCAGACTTGGATTGTTTTGAAAAATAAGAAAATGAGCAGGATTGTGGACTCTTTTCGACGTTTTTCTTACAGATAATATAAAAATATTTATCTGATAACGAAATAAAATTTCGTTTATAATAATAACAGAGAAATAAAAATACGTTTTCTTACTAAATTTATCATTGATATGCTTCAGATAAAAGTGAATACAGTAGAACCCCGCTAAATCGGACCCCGTTAATCCGGATCTCCGGATTTGCTTCGAGTTTTGGATGTAGGTTTATTGTATGATAAGGCGTATCCTTGATTAGTTTTTGAGATTCAATGATGACGTATAAAGAGGGGAAATGGAGGGGGACTATTTCTCTCCTTAATTTGTTTTTCGAAGGGCATTATACCTTGAAAATAGAAGGCTGTAATTTACAAATAATGTATATAGCCTGTGTGCTCAATGCCGTCAGTTTAACTGAGCAATATTTATTATATCTTATTTAGTATTCATATAAAGCATATAACAATTTATATATTTATTATTTTTTAACCAATTCCAACGAACGAGGTTATAAACTCTTTTATATATAAGTTTTATGTATACGTCCTTGAATAACTGCTGAACTGACACTTCCATTTTCAATCTTTCATCTCTTTTTACAGTTTTCTATGTTTACCAGAAGAAAACTTTGGATTCGTGAAAACATTCGACCTCAGGGTTTTGATGAATTTATATTTTTCAAGCCCTTAACACTATTTAATTGCATTTAGGAAATGTCTGTTTGTGAGTTTGTATGTGACAAAAAATTTGAGGCTCTTTGTTTCAAGAACTAATGCACTGAATTTAATAATACTTTAGATTCAGTAAGATGTGGACATAAGTTGTTGTAGATTAGTTATTGTTGTGAATCTTCCAAAAGATGGCATTGCTATGCTGTATTTTTCACGATTTCAAAAAGTAAAAATAAATAAATATATAAATAAATTAAAAATAAATTATAATAATAAAAAAAATTGTATTTTAAGAACTAATGCATGGATTTCATCAAACTTTAAATTCAGTTACACATTAACATAAGTTGCTGCTGATTAACTTTTGGTGTAAATCGCGCCACAGGTGGGTGGCGCTGCTATGCTACATTTTTCGCGATTTCTGCATTAGTTCTATCTCAAGTACTAATGCTCTAATTTTCATCGAATTTCAGATTTAGTTAGACTGTTATATTAAGTTGTTAATTGTTGGTGTAAATCGTTCAACATGTGGCGCTGCTATGTTGCATTTTTCAAGATTTTAACAAAAATTAATGCACTGAATGCCATCAAACTTCCTGTTTTGTTAATTATTACTGTTAATTGATAGTACTGATCACCGAAATTTGGAATTAAAAACCTGTTTCGATCGATCCTTAATTGAAAATTTTCCAAAAAGAAATTTATTGAGTAATTCCTAAAATAAGATTTTGCCCCCCCCCCCCCTTTAAGGTCAATCATAATTTCTAAAGTTGATTTGAGTTGTGAATTATTTTGATAAAACTTTACTTTTTGGGTAAAATGAAAGTGAATTGCATCCAAGAAAAATTTATATATTTTATATTCATTTGATCATTTTATCTGTAAGTATTCTTCGTTTATAAAGCATGTTCTCACATAGATTTTTTTTTTTTTTGCTTTTATTTATTTTATTGATAATTTATAATTTCAAAGAATTTAATCAGTTTAACACAAATGTCTTACAGTTGCACTGATAAGACATAGAGCTAAAAAAACTTTGGATTGGGTCAGATTTAAGCGGCTTTCGCATTATCCACTACATTTTACTGTGCTTTATTTTTATCACCCAGAAAGATTACTGAAATTTTACGACTAAATTTTAAGAGATTTATAAGGACCAAAATTATAAATCCGCTCCAAGCCCTAGAAAGATCTTTTAGCCGGCCTATAAAGTATCGAGCTAAAAAGCTATCATCCCTTGCATTATGCATACACTAATAAGAGATCTACGGGACAAAATTGTTGGATCTGGTCCAACCCGTACAAAGATAATTTTAGTCCGGCCCATTTCGATACAAAATAAACATTATTGGCCCGGCGAGGTATGAAAGCTAAGCATACAGCCCATAACACATACTGGCATTAAAGTGAAATCTCGTAATTATGAGTGAAATCTCGCCCTACTCGATTATAGAAGTTAAAAGTTTGGTCAAGCCTCGCTCTTATAACAACCATTCGATTAGCCCGGGCCGACTAAAGTTTAAGAAAATATAAATTTTTGTATCGATATGATTAAGAATCATCTTATACGAGGAACTCTGACCAAAAATACTTATATCAGCTTTTTATCGTGTTTATAGACTTTTTTTTTAAAAAGCATTTTGACTGTGATACTTAATTCTTAAATTAATCTTTATTTTTATGTAATGTTTTAGTTATAAATAATATCGTTAATCTCTATTCCATGCCTTGAAAACTTAAGAATCTGGAAAATGCTATACAGTAAAATCTTCTAAGCCGGATTCGCACACAATAGAAGATAAAAACTAGTAGGATGTGCCAATCCCAAAACTTTCTTCTATCTCATACATACATTTTAATATTAAAAAAAATAGTTACTCATTTTAATGCTCTAATAATTTTAATTCAGTACCTTACCAACTTTGATTTTCATCTTAAATTTCTGCTTCAATCAATTAATCGGAGTAAAAACGAATTTCCGTCTCTGCACGAGCCGATGGACAATAGAATGATAAGCAGATTTTTTTTCAAATTCAGGGAGGACCTACTTGCTTTACCAAAAAATAATCATATACAAAATGTTTAGTTCAGTTCTAGAACTAACTTCATACACTTTTATGTGGTGCAATATTGAAATTGGCACAAAAATCGCGATTGCAGCGCCGCCTTCCGACGGATTTTTTTCAAATTCAGGGAGGACCAACTAGCCATAGTCATACACATACATAAAAAATTTCGTTCTATTCGATGCATATTTTCATATACTTTTGGTCGGTACAATATTGAAAATGGCACACAAATGGCGATTGCAGCGTCCCCTTCCGTCGGATTTTTTTCAAATTCAGGGAGGACCAACTAGCCATAGTCATACACATACACAAAAAATTTGGTTCAATTTGATGCGTAACTTCATACACTTTTTGATGGTAGAATGGCGACATACAGACAGACACACGGACAGACAGACATTTTGTAAAAACATGTTTTTTGGAATATCTGGCCCCTAAAACGTGTAAATCCGCCGAAAACCGGAAGTCGAAAAAAATTTCGATTACAATTTTTTCTTCTATTGAAGATAGAAGAAAGTAAAAATCCATTGTAGACAGGTTTTCTTCTTAGCAGGTACACAGTTTATTCTTAATGTATTGTATTCGTTTTCATTGTCATTAAATTTATTTTGCAATTTGCATGAATCAACACATTAGCCTTTTAAGAAAATATTTATAGATAGATTCAGAGTTCATTTTACTGTGCTTTATTTTTATCACCTAGAAATACATTACTAATCTTTTAAATAATAAAATTGAATTTTTTAATTGTAAAATTATAACAATTTAAAAATACATAAATATTTTGTAAAAAAAATTGCTGGATTGGGTCAGATTTAAGCGGTTTTCGCATTATCCACTCCAAGATGGAATGAGCCAATGGTTCTTATGTAAGCTGGTCAGGACCAATAATGAAATTTGAGGCTACTGCAGTCCTTTAGGAAGAATGAAGTCCAATCCCGATCCGGTCTGGAAGGAATAAGTCAGGTCCGGCCCCAGTCTGTCTTAAACAGTAAAGCCTGGGACCCGAAATAATGATGACGAGGTCCATTTGAGCTTACACTCCAGAAAGAAATAAACCCGATACCCGACCCGGAACGACTGAAGAACAGGTTTGGTCGGGCCGACCCGAGTGCTGTGGGTAAAAATTGGACCGAAACCGGCCAGCTGACTGTGCCCGGCATGACCCGTACAAACCTCTAATCTTATACACAAACTTTTTAAAATTTTCAAATGTATTTTGTATTTTAAATGTATTTTGAAAATACATGTATTTTGAATTTTGAATTTTTAGGTAGATTTCGTAAGAAATACTACCTATTGCAATCGCACCAGTTTATATATATATATATATCTATCTATCTATATATCTCACTTTTTTATGGACACGATAACTTCTATAATTCTTCACCAATCTCCACCGAACTTGTACATAAAATCAAAGGGGTTAAAATCTTGGCTAAGTTCGTTAATGGGCAAAATCGGACCAAGGGGGTCGGAATAGGGGGCGTTTTTGTGAAAACCGAAAAAACGCTATAACTTCTTAATTAAAGTAGATATCGAATCGGTTTAAAGTTTATATTACTTCTTAAAAATGGGCCAAAAGTATATGCATGACAGATTTTTGATAAATTTAGAAGTGGGCTCAAGGGGCGAAAAAAACAGGGATTTTGAAAGAAAAAAATTCATAACTTCGTCAATTTTCAAGATATCAAGTCCAACTAAATTTTTTGCAAATGTTCTTAAAATTATCTAAAACTTTTGTACTTACAAGTTTTTGATCGGACCATATTTTACCGATGAAAAAAATTAAAAACGAAAAGAAAAAGGGCGCTGAAAAAAGAGAAAAATCCATAACTCCGTTAATTTTTAAGATATCAAATCTGATTAAATTTATTTTACATCTTCTCAAAAATATCTACAACTTTTATATTGACAAGTTTTTCATAGGACCAATTCGTATAGCAAAAAGAAATTAAACAAAAATAGGAGTTGGAGAAAAAATCTCAAATCCAAACTGCTTATATTCCGACTCATTTTTAAATTCATTTTTGATTTTAAACGCATCCAAATGGTAGATCCTCTTATTTAGAAACTGCATAAAGTGACGCATTGGTCAGTTTTCTGATAAAGACAGAATATATTTCAAAAAAGGCTACCAAAAAGAGTATTTTGAACAGAATTTTCGAAAGTCATCGAGACTGAAAATTGAAGGAAGTATTCAAATAAGAAATTGCGTTTTTTTCTGACTCGTTTTTAAATCCATTTTTGTTCTCAAACGCATACAATTTACAGATCCTCTTATTTAGGAACTATATAATGTGATGCATTGGTCAGTTTTTTGATAAAGACGGAATATATTTAAAAAAAAGGCTACCAAAAAGGGTATTTTGAACAGAATTTTCCGAAATCGTGGCTGTAAATTTAAGGAAGTGTTCAAATAAGAAATTGAGTTTTTTTCTGACTCGTTTTTAAATCCATTTTTGCTCTCAAATGCATCCAATTTACAGATCCTCTTATTTAGGAACTATATAATGTGATGCATTGATCGGTTTTTTGATAAAGACAGAATATATTTTGAAAAAGGCTACCAAAAAGGGTATTTTGAACAGAATTTCCCAAAGTCTTCGTGATTTGAAAATTTAAGGAAGTTTTCACATAGCAAATTGCGTTTTTTATGACTCGTTTTAAAATCCATTTTCGCTCTCAAACGCATCCAATTTACAGATCCTCTTATATAGGAACTATATACTGTGACGCATTGGCCAGTTTTTTGATAAAGATAGAATATATTTTTAAAAATGCTGTCAAAGTGAGTATTTCGCACAAAATTTTCCGATGCAATCATGATTAAAAAATTAAGGATGTATTC